>CM030367.1:66191289-67659083 GCA_017893485.1 Hemerocallis citrina | reverse complement strand
ATCCAACCGCAGCAGATGATTGGATTAGGAAGATGGAGATGATCTTCGAGGTATCGGAGACTCCAGCAGCCAGCAAGGTGAAGTTAGCTTCGATGCAGCTTGAGAAGGACGCTGGTGTCTGGTGGGAGTCGGTGAAATGGGCTTTGGGAGACCAGCCGTTGACTTGGGAAGCTTTTCTGGAGGAGTTCAGAGATCGCTTCTTTCCCCTAGATGTTCAGGAGAAGAAGGCGACGGAGTTCTTGAACCTTCAGCAGGGCAGCATGACCGTGCGGGAGTATGAGACCAAGTTTGCTCAGCTTTCGCGGTATGCGCCAGAGTTGGTTGTTGACGAGGCAAAGAAGGCCAAAAAGTTTGAACAGGGCTTGAGGCCAAGCTTAAGGTCGAGGATGATCCCGTTGGGCATCAGAAGATTCGACAAGCTGGTCAGAAGAGCGGCGATGACCGAGGAGGACATGGACCAGTTCTAGAAGAAGCAAGATACATAGAACCGGAACAAGAGGCCAGCATCAGGCCAGAGTGGGAAAGGATTCCCTGCGAAACAGGCCAAATTCAGTGACCCAGTGCAGAAGGCATCTGCAGCTCAAGAAGTGACCTGTTATTACTGCAAGGAGGCAGGACATTACAGGTCAGCATGTCCGAAGTTGGCAAAGCAGGTTTGTTCCCAGTGTCGGCAGGCAGGACATTCTCAGTCTCATTGTCCACAATTGAGGAAGGATGGTTCTGGTGGGAGCAAATTTCAGAAGAGGCAAGGGCGAGTATTTGCATTAACCGAAGAAGACGCTGGTAACTCGGAAGATGTAATACAGGGTATGCAAGAATTTTGAATTTTATTTTGAATCAATGTAATAAATGAAACCTTTATTTGAGAACAATTTAAGATTGAGTATCATTCTTATTGTAACAGGAGTTGTTTTAATTAATGGAATGAAGGCCAAGGTTTTATTTGACGCTGGTTCATCGCATACTTTTGTATCGCCAAGTTTTGCAAAGATCTTAGGTGTGGAACCTAAGTTATTCCCAGACAGGGTTTTGTCGGTGGCAACGCCGTCAGGTGACGAGCTGATTGCGGATCGATATTACGAGGGCTGTGATATCGAGATTGGTGGGAGGTTGTTCGGCATTGATATGATCGAGCTGAAAGTATTGGGTGTGGATGTCATCGTGGGCATTGATTGGATGGCAATCTATGATGCCACAATCGAATGCAAGCAGAAGGAGGTGTTGGTTAAAGCACCAGGTGGACCTGCAGTGACTTTCCAAGGGAAGAAGAAGATTCCGAAGGTGGCTGCAATGGTATCTAAGATGGCTATTCCAGATGAAGTCAAGGGCATCCCGGTTGTCAGGGATTTTTCTAAGGTGTTCTTGGATGATTTTCCAGGATTACCGCCGCAGAGAGATGTGGAGTTTTGCATCAATGTTCAGCCGGGGAGTGCGCCGATTTCCAAGGCTCCGTACAGGATGGCACCTGTAGAGCAAGATGAAGTGAAGAAGCAGATTGAGGAGCTGTTGAGCAAAGGGCTTATTAGGCCGAGTTCTTCTCCGTGGGGAGCGCCAGTGCTGTTAGTCAAGAAGAAGGATGGGTCAATGAGGATGTGCATTGACTATCGGGAGTTGAATAGGGTGACTATTCAGAACAAGTATCCACTGCCGCGGATTGATGATTTGTTCGACAGGCTTCGAGGAGCAGCGGTGTTTTCGAAGATTGACTTGAGATCAGGGTATCATCAGGTTCGAGTCAAGGAGGAAGATGTGAGTAAGACAGCTTTCAGGACTCGTCATGGACTCTATGAGTTTCTGGTAATGCCATTCGGGTTGACGAATGTGCCAGCAGTTTTTATGGATATGATGAATCGGGTTTTGAGGCCATTTATTGACTCCTTCGTGGTAGTATTCATCGATGCCATTTTGGTCTATTCGAAGTCGGAGTAGGAGCATTCTACGCACTTGACAACAGTATTACAGAAATTGCAGGAGCATAGCTTGTATGCCAAATTATCAAAGTGTGAGTTTTGGAAGTCTGAGGTAGCTTTCCTTGGGCATATTCTTTCTAAGGAAGGAGTAGCTACTGATCCTCAGAAAGTTGAAGCAGCGAAAGATTGGCCCAAGCCGACGTCTGTGAAGGAAGTCAGAAGTTTCTTGGGTTTAGCTGGATACTACAGGAGATTTATCCAGGGTTATTCTCAGATTACAGTTCCTTTGACAGGTTTGACCCAGAAGAGTGTGGCATTTGTGTGGACAGATAAGTGCGAGGAGAGTTTCCTTGAGTTGAAGGAAAGGCTGACTACTGCACCTATCTTAGCTTTGCCGCAAGCTGGAAAGGATTATGATATCTACAGTGATGCATCTCTCAGAGGTTTGGGATGTGTCTTGATGCAAGAAGGCAAGGTTATTGCGTATGGTTCGAGGCAATTGCGTCTGCATGAGAAGAATTATCCGATGCATGATTTGGAGATAGCAGCTATCATTTATGCCTTGAAGCTGTTGAGGCATTATGTCTATGGTGAGAAGGTTAATATGTACACCGACCACAAGAGCCTGAAGTACATTTATCAGCAGAATGATCTTAATCTTCGGCAGAGAAGGTGGTTGGAGGTATTGGAAGACATTCGTCCCGAGATCAAGTATCATCCGGGCAAAGCGAATGTGGTGGCTGATGGACTTAGCAGGAAGAGTAGTTTATCGAGTTTGCTCACTACTCGCAGAGAGTTGGCAGCAGAGATCGATCAGGCAGGTATCGAGGTGGTACTGCAAGGCATAGGGACATCTTTGGCTCAGTTGAGGCTGCAGCCGTCCTTGAGAGAGAGGATTGTGGAAGGTCAGAGATCAGATGCAGAGATTCAGAAGATGCTGCAACAGGTTTCAGAAGGCAAGCTATCAGAGTTTCGTGTCCAAGATGGAATTCTTTGGATGGGTGAGAGGTTGTGTGTTCCAGATGATGCAGATTTGAGAGAGAGTATCTTGCAGGAAGCACACAGTACATTGTTGTCAATTCATCCAGGAGGCACGAAGATGTACATGGACATCAAACAACACTTTTGGTGGTCTGGTATGAAGCGGGATGTAGCAGATTTTGTGGCAAAGTGTCTGACTTGTCAGCAGATCAAAGCAGAAAATCAGAGACCTGGAGGTTTGTTACAGCCGTTACCCATTCCGGAGTGGAAGTGGGAGAATATCAGTATGGATTTCATTACATGTTTGCCGAGGAGTTCGAAGGGCAATGACTCGATTTGGGTTGTCGTGGACCGTTTAACTAAGTCGGCTCACTTTCTAGCCATGAAGATTACTTGGTCGATGGAGAAATTGGCTGAGTTGTACATTGGGGAAATTGTGAGACTTCATGGAGTTCCTGTGTCGATTGTATCCGACAGAGATGCAAGGTTTACTTCAAGGTTTTGGAAGAGCCTACAAGCAGCTTTAGGCACCAGGACTGATTTCAGTACAGCTTTTCATCCACAGACCGATGGTCAGACGGAGAGGGTGAATCGAGTGCTGGAAGATATGTTGAGGGCTTGTGTTATGGATTTCGGTGGTAGTTGGGAGAGATACTTGGCATTGGTTGAGTTTGCTTATAACAACAGTTACCATGCGAGTATTGGGATGGCACCGTATGAGGCTTTGTACGGGCGGAGGTGCAGGACACCTGTTTGTTGGTATGAGGTTGGCGAGAGGCAGATGTATGGACCTGAGATCGTGCAACAGACATCCGAGCAGATTGAACTGATTCGCAAGAGGTTGGTCGAGGCTCAGAGTCGGCAGAAGAGTTATGCTGATACTCGACGAAGAGACTTGGAGTTTGAAGTTGGGGATGTAGTTTTTCTCAAGGTTTCTCCGACCAAAGGAGTAATCAGGTTCGGTAAGGGAGGCAAGTTGGCGCCAAGGTACATTGGTCCATACAGGATCATGGAACGGATTGGCAAGACCGCTTATAGACTGAAGCTTCCAGAGGAGTTGGCACAGGTGCATGATGTAATTCACGTGTCATTGTTGAGGAAGTATGTGCCAGATCAGAATCATCAGTTGGCAGAGGTTCCTGAAGGATTACAGGTGAACTTGAGTTACAAGGAACGGCCTGTTGATATCGTTGACCGTAGAGAGAAAGTTCTCAGGCGCAAGGTGATACCTATGGTCAAGGTATTGTGGAGGAATCAGCAGTTTGAGGAGGCTACTTGGGAGCCTGAGGATCGCATGCAGAAGGATTTTCCTGAACTGTTTGTATGAGTGTATTTCTATTATGTGATTGTAATTCTTTTGAATGATAGTACTTTGGTTTGAAATATATTTCTCTTACTTTGATGGTATTATCATATGCAATTGTTTGAACTATGTTTCCATTATGAGATGTTGATTTCTTTGTTGATATATTATTGGACTATGTTCTATTTATGAGATATTATTTCTTTTGATGACATGTTGTTTGGACTCATTAGTAGTAGTTCTGAGGACAGAACTCTTCCAAGCAGGGAGTGATGTAGAACCCCGTATTTTCAAATATTATTTTTATATTTGAAAATGAATTTAAATTTATTTTTTTGGAGATTTAATGAATATTTTCAGAAGAATTTATCTTTTACACGTGCAAAACACGTGCAAACACTTTTATGAGAAGTGTGAAAATTTAGTTTTCTTTATGAAAATCTTTATTTATTATTTGAGATTTATTTATTATTTTTCCAAACTTTTCTGAAATTTATTGGAGCTATTTGCAATTTTTGAGAAAAGAAGGACCTTTTTGCAAAACTGACATTTTTTGGGGTTAAAGTGCAAAATGTATATTCTGGACATTTTGAACAGTATCGATTGAGATTTGGGATGTATATTTTCTTTTAAATCCAAATTTAAATGAGTTTTGATGGAATTTCCAAAGAACGATCTATATATGCAAATTGTATTTTGGAAAGGGTCGTTTTGCAAAGTGTGGGTAAAACCCTAATACTCAATCCGGCATATTTAAGAGATTTTTTCCCCAACCGTCACTGTTGAGAAAAATACAGAATTTTTGGAGATCTATTTTGGTGGAGAAAGGAGTCTTTGGATCTAGTAAAAGGAGGATTCTTTTCGTGGACTATTCTCAAAATCTAAGGTGAGAGATATAGAAATTGTTTTTTTGTTTGTTTCATGCGGGTGACTTTGTTTTTGTTGGTTTGATTTTGTGAGTATTATAATTCGTCTTGTTGATTGATCTATGTGTACAAATATCATGATGTAATGGTTGGACGTTGTGAACAATATAGATATTGTGATGTGGTTTGAATCATGTGAATAATGTGGATGAAATAGTAGATCTTTAATATTAAAATTGGTTGCTAAAAGCATGTTGAGATTTGTGTATGAATACCTGGACATTAGATTCATAATTCAGATTTGATTTAGATTTGTGAAGGAATTTAGATCTTGTAAAACCCTAATGAAAGAATTTTGATTAGAACATGAGAACTTAAATCTTGACGTATTGATATTTTGAGTGATATATGCATATACCTGATGAAGATTCGTTGAGATTTATTATTTTCCTGAGTACGAACTATTTTCGTAAACATTGATCATTAGAAAGCTTCAGATTTTGATTTTGTATTCAGACCTAAACTTTGAAATCTGTAGGCCGACAGTCGACTGGCCTACTGTGCAGTCGACTGGTACGAGCCTGATGCCTTATTTTAGAATTGTTGAAAACGTTGTTCTGAACAGTCGACCTAGCTCTTAGGCAGTCGACTGGTCCACTGAAGATATTATTTTGGTAAAAATTATTAGTCCTTCTGGACAGTCGACTTATAGTCCTTTAAGTCGACTTATTTACTTAGAAAAATTTAGAGAAGATTATTGGAAATTACTTCGGGTAAATCGACTGATCCCTTCTTAAGTCGACTGTTAAATGACTTAGTTTATTTTTGTAAAATCTTGAATTTGGTCCTCTGGACAGTCGACTTATCATCAGTATGAGTCGACTAGTACTGTAGGATATTTGTAAACTTCAGTGTTAATTCGAATGATTGGTTTCTCAGATAATTTAGTACTTACTTGCCATTCAGTTCAGTATATGATTAAGCAAATGACTTTGAGATATTCAGATAAGCATTTTACTTGAGACATTTAGTTGAGCCACTTTGTTTAGTGGAACCTTGTTTAGACTTTTGAGTTGAGTCGCTAGAGGCGTATAACCCTAGTATACCGGTGTTGAGTATTTTGTTGAGGCCCATTGAGGCATTTCAGTTATTTGGATTTAAATTTAGGCCGGTAGGGTATACCACTCTAGGAGATTTGTTAAGTAAACAATTAAGCAAAATGATAAAGACAGGCACTAGTGGTGATATGATGAATGGGAACATGAGTCAAGAACCTCAGTATGGCTTTCCGTGTGGGTTTAAATCTCCGGAATTATCACAGTAGATTATTAGTGGTGTGGGATATGTCTCCGGAATTATCACAGTCATGTGGTGTAGGACAATCTCCGGAATTATCACGGTAACTATTTGTGGTGTGGGATTGATCTCCGGAATTATCGGAGTCGAGGTGAAGCACATGTGGTATATTGTGGTGACGTGTCAATGTTTCGGTGTGGGATGATCTCCGGAATTATTCAAGTGAAATATCTTGGGTGTGGGATCCATCTCTGAAATTATCGGGCATGAAATACTATCCATGGTTTATCTTTATCTCGTAGTAGTCATCGTGTTAGGATTAGTTCATAACGCGGGGCTTGAACCCTATGAAGTGAAGACGTTAAGGGCTTGCACCGAACCTATGTAGAATGGGATGCACAGACTTGGACAAGTACGCATTAGAGAGTCTGCATCTAGAGAAATTGTTTCTTGGCTTGGTTTTATGCATTTGGCTTTCCTGTTTCCTACACCCGACACTTAGTTTAGCTCCACTTGATGTTTTATGTTACTGTCATTTCGTATTTCCCATATTCTTATTTAGTACTTGTTGTTTAAGAATTTATGAGATATGATCTTTTATGTGGTTTGTTTATTTTTTTATATTTCTCACACCATTTATGGCTGACCCCTTTAGTTTGGGGGTTAGGGATCATCTCTAGCCTCACATGATGCAGGTAGTTGCTTAGTGATGGAGATTTGGATGCTAGAGGCATATTTGAGTTAAATTGAATCTTAAGTGCTTTGTGTAAAAATTGTAATATCAGTTTGAGATGAATTTGGGTTGTAAATAAAGAAAATATTGAGTTGAGTTTGTTTTGAATTCCGCTGTGATTTGTAAATGATTTGTTGTACAAATGTTTAAAATTTTAGTGGTGTTGTTTATGTTTAATATTGTATTGAAGTGGATCACTGGGAATGTGCCACGTATTTTCTATGTTATTAATCTAGAAATTCGGGGCACTACAGAGATTGCTATCAGAGCGACGCTTCAATAGTAATACTAAACATGACATAAAAATGACCTAGGTGTGGACACTAGAGTGTGAGTACCTAGGTGTGGACATTAAAGAGTGAGTATCACATAGAATTGAATATGATGTTTTACCTTTGGGATTCAATTGAGATTTTGCCAAAGGATATTGATGTGAGTTTGAATTGTGTGTGATGCTCTAACTTTTCCCTCGTTTTGCAGTATTCAAAATGGTTGCACCCAGGGGCAGAAATGGAGGCAACAACGAGGATGGATCTGGCAGTTCCCGAGGAAATGGGATCGACCTTGAGGCTGAATTCGCCAAGGTGTACCAGACGCTGAACACGCTGATGGCATTTAATGTGGCACAAGCTCAGAATCAGCAACAGAATCCGTAGCCAAATCATGGAGTTGGACATGGATTGGTGAACGCCGACCGCTGCCTTTTTGAAATGAATGAAAAGAATGTTTTTTGAAGTATTGGTGTTCGGATCTCCATCTTTTGCCCCTTTTTTCGCCAAACACTCTCTTCTTGCCCCGAGAGTTTCTTGTTTCTTTTTTGATTTTTAAGAAATTTTCCAAGTGTGGCGCTCCGGCAGTGTTCGATTTTTTTGCTGATTACTTCGATCTCTTTGCAGCTTATGGTGGTTGCCCAAGACGTTGAGCCTTCACGCTCGGACGAAGAAGCTCGAGCCGAGGCTGGCCTAGGGGCGACGAGGCTATGTCTGGCGAGGTGCCGAGAGCGGCTCTACGAAGTCGAGCTCGGATTGCGCCGAGCTGAAAGCGAGAGGAACCATCTCCAGCTCGTCCTCGGTCGGCGAGATATCGAGATTCGCCGTTTGGAAAGCAGGATCGAAGAGCTTACCCCCGCGGGTGAAGGTGAATATTCGCCAACTGCTTTCAGTAATGAGATTCGGATTCAGTGCATCCGTCATAACTTGTCCAAAATAATAGCAGAGAGGGATGACTTGCTTTCCGAGATACAGCACCTGCAGTCCGTAGAGACGAAGCTTTGGAGTGAGGGCGAGGGGCTGACGGCCGAAGTGGCCAAGTTGACGACCGAACGGGTCCAGTTGACTGCCGAGGTCGAAGCGCTGAAGAGAGCGACGGTGGATAAAAGCATCGAGGTCACCCATATTCGGCGCCTCATTGCCAGCCGATCGGGAGTTCCGGACTCCGCGATACCACCTCGTTTCGAAGTTAACGTGAAAGACGACTCGTTGCGTGATCGGATCTCGGAGTTGGAGGCGGAAGTTGCTCGCCTCAAGCCGCATTCGGGGCCTATCAACGTTCGAAGCACCTCGTGTACTCGCGCGAAGAGTGATCGGGGCATTACCTTCTACAAGATGGCGACCCGTCAGCGGATCGGCCAACCTAGTCCGGGGGACGCGCAGAGCTCGGTGGCAATTTCGTCGAGCGGAGCATCTGTCGGTGCACGAAGACTGTCTTATCCAAGGCACTAGAGGTGATAAGTGATACTTAACTACCCAAAAGATCATGCAATATTAATAAGACATAGGGTACGACTCACCAACTAGGTCATTAGAAACTAAGAAATGAATAAATGCACCAAGGCAAGATGAGCCAAGAGCTGCTCTAATCGTAAAACAACATAGGTGCACACAATCACAGCTCTAACAAGATCAAACATGACTCAAAAGTCATAATAACACCATTTTAAGTCTATTCTAAAGCCCTAGTATGATGCAAGCATATATTCAATCAAAACAGTAAGCTAGCTATTCAACTTGCATTTTGTGTTGTTTTAGAAAATCATAAAAAATTACATACTCAATGGAATTTCAAGTTCTTGGATTCTTTAGAAAGATCATTATGTATACTTTAACTTCTCAGTTAGAAATTTCCTCAAAATAGTTCATTTTAGAGAAGAAAAATAGCCAAAACTGAGAGACATGCAAAATTTCCAGATCAGATAGAATTATCAACCAGTCATGCAATAAAACTCGTTAAATAAAACAAATGATCTCAAAAGTCTATAAAATTTGGTAAAAATATCCCAGACACATAGAATCACCATATATCCAAAATTTAGCCAAGAATTTCAAGAATACAAGAAGATATGATATTTTTAATTGGTATGTAAAATTTAAGAAAGCAACAGCATTGTTTCTTAACAACAGCAGTAAGTTGTATTTTAAGAGATAACAATTCTTACTAAAAAATTATGAAACTTTGTGGAAATGCTCCACACTGAGTTAGGATACTACTATAAAAATGTCAAGTTCAAATTCCCTTTTATCATAGGGTTATGCCTTTCAGGGTAACAAGTAATCATAATGAAAACAGAGCTGCAACAATTCCATCCCAGTATAGAAACATGATTTTTGTTAAATATCAAATCATCTCCAAAAATTACCAAAATTAGTGGGATTTCTGTAGAAACATATAAGAAACATGCATAAAAATTTTAGCTTAAAACTCCTTATATTTTAGGATGAACGAATTTCCAAAGTAAACACAAAATTATTGAAACAAAACCTAAAGACAGTTTAATGTTTTCATTACCCAGTATAGATGTAGAATTTTCTATAAATATCAAACATCATCCAAAAGTTATGAAAATTTGGGGAATTGATATAGACATGTAAGAGAACCTACAGTAAATTCATAATAGACATGGATATATTATTTTTGTAAGTCAATCAAGATAGATTCAAACAGACACTACAACACACGCTGGATTTACCGGCGTATATTCCCCGGCGTTTTACCAATCGCGTCGGGGTAGGATAAGATCAGGATAAGGTCGCAAAAATGTATAGTTATATACCGGCGGCCTCTAAAAAATGTCGGTGAATTATAATATTCACCGGCGTTTTTATAAAAATACGCCGGTGAATAGAAAGTGGAAATGTATCCCCATAAATCCTCCCCCATTCACCGGCGTTTATTAATAAAAACGCCGGTGAATATACAGGGATAAATCCCCAATCCTACCGCGAAACCTTTAGCCCATTCCGTTTTGTTTTTTTTTATACCAAACCTTAAGTTTCCTCGTGCCATCGCCATTGGGCCTCCTTCCCTTCCTCGACAACTCCTCCGTTGCCATTACCATTGGGCCTTCTTCCCTTCCTCTATCCCGCTCAGTCATTTCTCTCTCATCGCAAGTACTCTCTCTCTCTCGCGCTCTCTCTCTCTCTCTACTTCTTGATTTTGTGATGGTAATGGTTTGATTGTAATGGTGCAATTTTGTAATGGTAATGGTGCGATTGATTCTGTGATGTTTATGTTTGTGGGAATTTTGGGTGGTAATGGTTTGATACTCAATTTTGGGGAGATCTCGATTTAGGGGAATTTTGGACGTTATAGACGTGGGTGGTAATGATTATGTGATGTTCTTGTTGGTTCTTGTTGATTATCGGCTGAAACTTTAGCAAAATCCGAGCATGATCGTAAATTAATAAACTAGCATTGGTTCTTGTTGGTTCTTCTTGTTGATTATCGGCTAAGCTAGCTTCTTGTTGGTTCTTCTTGTTGATTTTCGGCTAGGCTAGCTTCTTGTTGATTCTTGTTGAAGCTAAAGAGCTTTAAGAAGTTGAACTAACTGGCTTGGATATGAGGATTTAGTGGACTTCGGAGCCAGGTGTTTCTATCTCGGATTTTGCTAGGTTTTTGGAGCTCGATCATCTCCCGTTTTGAAGCTTTATGTGAGGTTATATACAAGTTTATTTTGCAGATCTCAGTTTATAGATCAACGAAGTGTTTTTGGTGAACATAGCATGAGAATACTAACTCGTTTGAGTTTGCTTTCTTATGCATTTGGAGATGGGTTAGTTGCTTTTAGAGATGGGTTATTATGCATTTGAGTTTTAGTTTGGTTCAGAGTAAACTGGAATTATGATGCATTTGGAGATGGGTTAGTTGCTTTTTTGTGTGAATTTGGAGATGAGATGGATCATATATCTGAAGTTGCACACTATGATTTTTTGAGGAGCGACTAGTGATGGAAATTTTTTATTCAAACTTTATATACAATTATATCATGAAAGGGGATTGCTTGGGTTTGAAAATGAGATTGTTCATGCTTGTTGCTTGGGTTTTAAGTGAATTTGGAGATGCTTTTTTATCTGAATTTGGAGATGAGATGGATCATATATCTGAAGTTGCACACTATGATTTTTTGAGGAGCGACTAGTGAAGGAAATTTTTTATTCAAACTTTATATACAATTATATCATGAAAGGGCATTGCTTGGGTTTGAAAATGAGATTGTTCATGCTTGTTGGTTAGGTTTTAAGTGAATTTGGAGATGTTTTTTTGTCTGAATTTGGAGATGAAATGGATCATATATTTGAAGTTGCACACTATGATTTTTTGAGGAGTGACTAGTGATGGAAATTTTTTATTCAAACTTTATATACAATTATATCATGAAAGGGGATTACTTGGGTTTGAAAATGAGATTGTTCATGCTTGTTGCTTGGGTTTTAAGTGAATTTGGAGATACTTTTTTGTCTGAATTTGGAGATGAGATGGATCATATATTTGAAGTTGCACACTATGATTTTTTGAGGAGCGACTAGTGACGGAAATTTTTTATTCAAACTTTATATACAATTATATCATGAAAGGGGATTGCTTGGGTTTGAAAATGAGATTGTTCATGCTTGTTGCTTGGGTTTTAAGTGAATTTGGAGATGCTTTTTTGTCTGAATTTGGAGATGAGATGGATCATATATCTGAAGTTGCACACTATGATTTTTTGAGGAGCGGCTAGTGATGGAAATTTTTTATTTAAACTTTATATACAATTATATCATGAAAGGGGATTGCTTGGGTTTGAAAATGAGATTGTTCATGCTTGTTGCTTGGGTTTTAAGTGAATTTGGCGATGCTTTTTTGTCTGAATTTGGAGATGAGATGGATCATATATCTGAAGTTGCACACTGTGATTTTTTTAGGAGCAACTAGTGATGGAAATTCTTTATTTAAACTTTATATACAATTATATCATGAAAGGGGATTGCTTGGGTTGAAAATGAGATTGTTCATGCTTGTTGCTTGGGTTTGAAAATGAGATTGTTCTTTGCCAAATAGGCTTGTAAGTGATGATGAGATGGATTATGTAACTGAAGTTGCATACTATGATTTACAGAGGATTGACTAGTGATGAAATAATCCTGTTTGAACTTACGTTCTGGTTTCAATTGACAGTTATCTCATGAGTATTATAAAAGTATAAGATTCTTTTCAGTTAGTAGCATTTTTGCCTGAATTTGAGAGTGAAAGTATTCTCTTTCACTGTTTGTAGTTCAATAATTTGAACTCCATATTTTGGTTTTGATTGTAAGAGTGCTGCATGTTTTTTTTTATAATTTTTTAAAAAAATTATATACCTACACCGGCGTTTTTACAAACGCCGGTATAGATTTTAAACAAAATTACAGCGCTTACGGCGGCAATTGTATAACACCGGTGAATGCATATTAGCTGAAAATAGGGCACTTAGAAATACCCATACACTGGCGTTTTTACGGTCGCCGGTGTATACACAAGATTTACTGGCGTTCTGTAAAATCGCCTGTGTAGACCCATAGTATTCCGCGACGCGTGCTTCGGCGGCATTGGTGTAGAACCCCGTATTTTCAAATATTATTTTTATATTTGAAAATGAATTTAAATTTATTTTTTTGGAGATTTAATGAATATTTTCAGAAGAATTTATCTTTTACACGTGCAAAACACGTGCAAACAATTTTATGAGAAGTGTGAAAATTTAGTTTTCTTTATGAAAATCTTTATTTATTATTTGATATTTATTTAGTATTTTTCCAAACTTTTCTGAAATTTATTGGAGCTATTTGCAATTTTTGAGAAAAGAATGACCTTTTTGCAAAACTGACATTTTTAGGGGTTAAAGTGCAAAATGTATATTCTGGACGTTTTGAACAGTATCGATTGAGGTTTGGGATGTATATTTTCTTTTAAATCCAAATTTAAATGAGTTTTGATGGAATTTCCAAAGCATGATCTATATATGCAAATTGTATTTTGGAAAGGGTCGTTTTGCAAAGTGTGGGTAAAACCCTAATACTCAATCCGGCATATTAAAGAGATTTTCTCCCCTGCCGTCACTGTTGAGAAAAATACAGAATTTTTGGAGATCTATTTTGGTGGAGAAAGGAGTCTTTGGATCTAGCAAAAGGAGGATTCTTTTCGTGGACTATTCTCAAAATCTAAGGTGAGAGATATAGAAATTGTTTTGCTGTTTGTTTCATGCGGGTGACTTTGTTTTTGTTGGTTTGATTTTGTGAGTATTATAATTCGTCTTGTTG
This sequence comes from Hemerocallis citrina, assembly GCA_017893485.1. NCBI lineage: Eukaryota > Viridiplantae > Streptophyta > Magnoliopsida > Asparagales > Asphodelaceae > Hemerocallis > Hemerocallis citrina. Next base: position 67,645,440 of record CM030367.1, on the reverse strand, counting down.
ATTGATCTATGTGTACAAATATCATGATGTAATGGTTGGACGTTGTGAACAATATAGATATTGTAATGTGGTATGAATCATGTGAATAATGTGGATGAAATAGTAGATCTTTAATATTAAAATTGGTTGCTAAAAGCATGTTGAGATTTGTGTATGAATACCTGGACATTAGATTCATAATTCAGATTTGATTTAGATTTGTGAAGGAATTTAGATCTTGTAAAACCCTAATGAAAGAATTTTGATTAGAACATGAGAACTTAAATCTTGACGTATTGATATTTTGAGTGATATATGCATATACCTGATGAAGATTCGTTGAGATTTATTATTTTCCTGAGTACGAACTATTTTCGTAAACATTGATCATTAGAAAGCTTCAGATTTTGATTTTGTATTCAGACCTAAACTTTGAAATCTGTAGGCCGACAGTCGACTGGCCTACTGTGCAGTCGATTGGTACGTGCCTGATGCCTTATTTTAGAATTGTTGAAAACGTTGTTCTGGACCGTCTACCTAGCTCTTAGGCAGTCGACTGGTCCACTGAAGATATTATTTTGGTAAAAATTATTAGTCCTTCTGGACAGTCGACTTATAGTCCTTTAAGTCGACTTATTTACTTAGAATAATTTAGAGAAGATTATTGGAAATTACTTCGGGTAAGTCGACTGATCCCTTCTTAAGTCGACTGTTAAATGACTTAGTTTATTTTTGTAAAATCTTGAATTTGGTCCTTTGGACAGTCGACTTATCATCAGTATGAGTCGACTAGTACTGAAGGATATTTGTAAACTTCAGTGTTAATTCGAATGATTGGTTTCTCAGATAATTTAGTACTTACTTGCCATTCAGTTCAGTATATGATTAAGCAAATGACTTTGAGATATTCAGATAAGCATTTCACTTGAGACATTTAGTTGAGCCACTTTGTTTAGTGGAACCTTGTTTAGACTTTTGAGTTGAGTCTCTAGAGGCGTATAACCCTAGTATACCGGTGTTGAGTATTTTGTTGAGGCCCATTGAGGCATTTCAGTTATTTGGATTTAAATTTAGGCCGGTAGGGTATACCACTCTAGGAGATTCGTTAAGAAAACAATTAAGCAAAATGATAAGGATAGGCACTAGTGGTGATATGATGAACGGGAACATGAGTCAAGAACCTCAGTATGGCTTTCCGTGTGGGATTAAATCTCCGGAATTATCACAGTAGATTATTAGCGGTGTGGGATATGTCTCCGAAATTATCACAGTCATGTGGTGTGGGACAATCTCCGAAATTATCACGGTAACTATTTGTGGTGTGGGATTGATCTCCGGAATTATCGGAGTCGAGGTGAAGCACATGTGGTATATTGTGGTGACGTGTCAATGTTTCGGTGTGGGATGATCTCCGGAATTATTCAAGTGAAATATCTTGGGTGTGGGATCCATCTCTGAAATTATCGGGCATGAGATACTATCCATGGTTTATCTTTATCTCGTAGTAGTCATCGTGTTAGGATTAGTTCATAACGCAGGGCTTGAACCCTATGAAGTGAAGACGTTAAGGGCTTGCACCGAACCTATGTAGAATGGGATGCACAGACTTGGACAAGTACGCATTAGAGAGTCTGCATCTAGAGAAATTGTTTCTTGGCTTGGTTTTATGCATTTGGCTTTCCTGTTTCCTACACCCGACACTTAGTTTAGCTCCACTTGATGTTTTATGTTACTGTCATTTCGTATTTCCCATATTCTTATTTAGTACTTGTTGTTTAAGAATTTATGAGATATGATCTTTTATGTGGTTTGTTTATTTTTTTATATTTCTCACACCATTTATGGCTGACCCCTTTAGTTTGGGGGTTAGGGATCATCTCTAGCCTCACATGATGCAGGTAGTTGCTTAGTGATGGAGATTTGGATGCTAGAGGCATATTTGAGTTAAATTGAATCTTAAGTGCTTTGTGTAAAAATTGTAATATCAGTTTGAGATGAATTTGGGTTGTAAATAAAGAAAATATTGAGTTGAGTTTGTTTTGAATTCCGCTGTGATTTGTAAAAGATTTGTTGTACAAATGTTTAAAATTTTAGTGGTGTTGTTTATGTTTAATATTGTATTGAAGTGGATCACTGGGAATGTGCCACGTATTTTCTATGTTATTAATCTAGAAATTCGGGGCGCTACAGAGATTGCTATCAGAGCGACGCTTCAATAGTAATACTAAACATGACATAAAAATGACCTAGGTGTGGACACTAGAGTGTGAGTACCTAGGTGTGGACATTAAAGAGTGAGTATCACATAGAATTGAATATGATGTTTTACCTTTGGGATTCAATTGAGATTTTGCCAAAGGATATTGATGTGAGTTTGAATTGTGTGTGATGCTCTAACTTTTCCCTCGTTTTGCAGTATTCAAAATGGTTGCACCCAGGGGCAGAAATGGAGGCAACAACGAGGATGGATCTGGCAGTTCCCGAGGAAATGGGATCGACCTTGAGGCTGAATTCGCCAAGGTGTACCAGACGCTGAACACGCTGATGGCATTTAATGTGGCACAAGCTCAGAATCAGCAACAGAATGCGTAGCCAAATCATGGAGTTGGACATGGATTGGTATCGGAGACTCCAGCAGCCAGCAAGGTGAAGTTAGCTTCGATGCAGCTTGAGAAGGACGCTGGTGTCTGGTGGGAGTCGGTGAAATGGGCTTTGGGAGACCAGTCGTTGACTTGGGAAGCTTTTCTGGAGGAGTTCAGAGATCGCTTCTTTCCCCTAGATGTTCAGGAGAAGAAGGCGACGGAGTTCTTGAACCTTCAGCAGGGCAGCATGACCGTGCGGGAGTATGAGACCAAGTTTGCTCAGCTTTCGCGGTATGCGCCAGAGTTGGTTGTTGACGAGGCAAAGAAGGCCAAAAAGTTTGAACAGGGCTTGAGGCCAAGCTTAAGGTCGAGGATGATCCAGTTGGGCATCAGAAGATTCGACAAGCTGGTCAGAAGAGCGGCGATGACCGAGGAGGACATGGACCAGTTCTAGAAGAAGCAAGATACATAGAACCGGAACAAGAGGCCAGCATCAGGCCAGAGTGGGAAAGGATTCCCTGCGAAACAGGCCAAATTCAGTGACCCAGTGCAGAAGGCACCTGCAGCTTAAGAAGTGACCTGTTATTACTGCAAGGAGGCAGGACATTACAGGTCAGCATGTCCGAAGTTGGCAAAGCAGGTTTGTTCCCAGTGTGGGCAGGCAGGACATTCTCAGTCTCATTGTCCACAATTGAGGAAGGATGGTTCTGGTGGGAGAAAATTTCAGAAGAGGCAAGGGCGAGTATTTGCATTAACTGAAGAAGATGCTGGTAACTCGGAAGATGTAATACAGGGTATGCAAGAATTTTGAATTTTATTTTGAATCAATGTAATAAATGAAACCTTTATTTGAGAACAATTTAAGATTGAGTATCATTCTTATTGTAACAGGAGTTGTTTTAATTAATGGAATAAAGGCCAAGGTTTTATTTGACACTGATTCATCGCATACTTTTGTATCGCCAAGTTTTGCAAAGATCTTAGGTGTGGAACCTAAGTTATTCCCAGACAGGGTTTTGTCGGTGGCAACGCCGTCAGGTGACGTGCTGATTGCTGATCGATATTACGAGGGCTGTGATATCGAGATTGGTGGGAGGTTGTTCGGCATTGATATGATCGAGCTGAAAGTATTGGGTGTGGATGTCATCGTGGGTATTGATTGGATGGCAATCTATGATGCCACAATCGAATGCAAGCAGAAGGAGGTGTTGGTGAAAGCACCAGATGGACCTGCAGTGACTTTCCAAGGGAAGAAGAAGATTCCGAAGGTGGCTGCAATGGTATCTAAGATGGCTATTCCAGATGAAGTCAAGGGCATCCCGGTTGTCAGGGATTTTCCTAAGGTGTTCTTGGATGATTTTCCAGGATTACCGCCGCAGAGAGATGTGGAGTTTTGCATCAATGTTCAGCCGGGGAGTGCGCCGATTTCCAAGGCTCCGTACAGGATGGCACCTGTAGAGCAAGATGAAGTGAAGAAGCAGATTGAGGAGCTGTTGAGCAAAGGGCTTATTAGGCCGAGTTCTTCTCCGTGGGGAGCGCCAGTGCTGTTAGTCAAGAAGAAGGATAGGTCAATGAGAATGTGCATTGACTATCGGGAGTTGAATAGGGTGACTATTCAGAACAAGTATCCACTGCCGCGGATTGATGATTTGTTCGACAGGCTTCGAGGAGCAGCGGTGTTTTCGAAGATTGACTTGAGATCAGGGTATCATCAGGTTCGAGTCAAGGAGGAAGATGTGAGTAAGACAGCTTTCAGGACTCGTCATGGACTCTATGAGTTTCTGGTAATGCCATTCGGGTTGACGAATGTGCCAGCAGTTTTCATGGATATGATGAATCGGGTTTTGAGGCCATTAATTGACTCCTTCGTGGTAGTATTCATCGATGATATTTTGGTCTATTCGAAGTCGGAGGAGGAGCATTCTACGCACTTGACAGCAGTATTACAGAAATTGCAGGAGCATAGCTTGTATGCCAAATTGTCAAAGTGTGAGTTTTGGAAGTCTGAGGTAGCTTTCCTTGGGCATATTCTTTCTAAGGAAGGAGTAGCTACTGATCCTCAGAAAGTTGAAGCAGTGAAGGATTGGCCCAAGCCGACGTCTGTGAAGGAAGTCAGGAGTTTCTTGGGTTTAGCTGGATATTACAGGAGATTTATCCAGGGTTATTCTCAGATTACAGTTCCTTTGACAGGTTTGACCCGGAAGAGTGTGGCATTTGTGTGGACAGATAAGTGCGAGGAGAGTTTCCTTGAGATGAAGGAAAGGCTGACTACTGCACCTATCTTTGCTTTGCCGCAAGCTGGGAAGGATTATGATATCTACAGTGATGCATCTCTCAGAGGTTTGGGATGTGTCTTGATGCAAGAAGGCAAGGTTATTGCGTATGGTTCGAGGCAATTGCGTCCGCATGAGAAGAATTATCCGATGCATGATTTGGAGATAGCAGCTATCATTTATGCCTTGAAGCTGTGGAGGCATTATGTCTTTGGTGAGAAGGTTAATATGTACACCGACCACAAGAGCCTGAAGTACATTTATCAGCAGAATGATCTTAATCTTCGGCAGAGAAGGTGGTTGGAGGTATTGGAAGACATTCGTCCCGAGATCAAGTATCATCCGGGCAAAGCGAATGTGGTGGCTGATCGACTTAGCAGGAAGAGTAGTTTATCGAGTTTGCTCACTACTCGCAGAGAGTTGACAGCAGAGATCGATCAGGCAGGTATCGAGGTGGTACTGCAAGGCTTAGGGACATCTTTGGCTCAGTTGAGGCTGCAGCCGTCCTTGAGAGAGAGGATTGTGGAAGGTCAGAGATCAGATGCAGAGATTCAGAAGATGCTGCAACAGGTTTCAGAAGGCAAGCTATCAGAGTTTCGTGTCCAAGATGGAATTCTTTGGATGGGTGAGAGGTTGTGTGTTCCAGATGATGCAGATTTGAGAGAGAGTATCTTGCAGGAAGCACACAGTACATTGTTGTCAATTCATCCAGGAGGCACGAAGATGTACAGGGACATCAAACAACACTTTTGGTGGTCTGGTATGAAGCGGGATGTAGCAGATTTTGTGGCAAAGTGTCTGACTTGTCAGCAGATCAAAGCAGAAAATCAGAGACCTGGAGGTTTGTTACAGCCGTTACCCATTCCGGAGTGGAAGTGGGAGAATATCAGTATGGATTTCATCACATGTTTGCCGAGGAGTTCGAAGGGCAATGACTCGATTTGGGTTGTCGTGGACCGTTTAACTAAGTCGGCTCACTTTCTAGCCATGAAGATTACTTGGTCGATGGAGAAATTGGCTGAGTTGTACATTGGGGAAATTGTGAGACTTCATGGAGTTCCTGTGTCGATTGTATCCGACAGAGATGCAAGGTTTACTTCAAGGTTTTGGAAGAGCCTACAAGCAGCTTTAGGCACCAGGACTGATTTCAGTACAGCTTTTCATCCACAGACCGATGGTCAGACGGAGAGGGTGAATCGAGTGCTGGAAGATATGTTGAGGGCTTGTGTTATGGATTTCGGTGGTAGTTGGGAGAGATACTTGGCATTGGTTGAGTTTGCTTATAACAACAGTTACCATGCGAGTATTGGGATGGCACCGTATGAGGCTTTGTACGGGCGGAGGTGCAGGACACCTGTTTGTTGGTATGAGGTTGGCGAGAGGCAGATGTATGGACCTGAGATCGTGCAACAGACATCCGAGCAGATTGAACTGATTCGCAAGAGGTTGGTCGAGGCTCAGAGTCGGCAGAAGAGTTATGCTGATACTCGACGAAGAGACTTGGAGTTTGAAGTTGGGGATGTAGTTTTTCTCAAGGTTTCTCCGACCAAAGGAGTAATCAGGTTCGGTAAGGGAGGCAAGTTGGCGCCAAGGTACATTGGTCCATACAGGATCATGGAACGGATTGGCAAGACCGCTTATAGACTGAAGCTTCCAGAGGAGTTGGCACAGGTGCATGATGTAATTCACGTGTCATTGTTGAGGAAGTATGTGCCAGATCAGAATCATCAGTTGGCAGAGGTTCCTGAAGGATTACAGGTGAACTTGAGTTACAAGGAACGGCCTGTTGATATCGTTGACCGTAGAGAGAAAGTTCTCAGGCGCAAGGTGATACCTATGGTCAAGGTATTGTGGAGGAATCAGCAGTTTGAGGAGGCTACTTGGGAGCCTGAGGATCGCATGCAGAAGGATTTTCCTGAACTGTTTGTATGAGTGTATTTCTATTATGTGATTGTAATTCTTTTGAATGATAGTACTTTGGTTTGAAATATATTTCTCTTACTTTGATGGTATTGTCATATGCAATTGTTTGAACTATGTTTCCATTATGAGATGTTGATTTCTTTGTTGATATATTATTGGACTATGTTCTATTTATGAGATATTATTTCTTTTGATGACATGTTGTTTGGACTCATTAGTAGTAGTTCTGAGGACAGAACTCTTCTAAGCAGGGAGTGATGTAGAACCCCGTATTTTCAAATATTATTTTTATATTTGAAAATGAATTTAAATTTATTTTTTTGGAGATTTAATGAATATTTTCAGAAGAATTTATCTTTTACACGTGCAAAACACGTGCAAACACTTTTATGAGAAGTGTGAAAATTTAGTTTTCTTTATGAAAATCTTTATTTATTATTTGAGATTTATTTATTATTTTTCCAAACTTTTCTGAAATTTATTGGAGCTATTTGCAATTTTTGAGAAAAGAAGGACCTTTTTGCAAAACTGACATTTTTTGGGGTTAAAGTGCAAAATGTATATTCTGGACATTTTGAACAGTATCGATTGAGATTTGGGATGTATATTTTCTTTTAAATCCAAATTTAAATGAGTTTTGATGGAATTTCCAAAGAATGATCTATATATGCAAATTGTATTTTGGAAAGGGTCGTTTTGCAAAGTGTGGGTAAAACCCTAATACTCAATCCGGCATATTTAAGAGATTTTTTCCCCAGCCGTCACTGTTGAGAAAAATACAGAATTTTTGGAGATCTATTTTGGTGGAGAAAGGAGTCTTTGGATCTAGTAAAAGGAGGATTCTTTTCGTGGACTATTCTCAAAATCTAAGGTGAGAGATATAGAAATTGTTTTGCTGTTTGTTTCATGCGGGTGACTTTGTTTTTGTTGGTTTGATTTTGTGAGTATTATAATTCGTCTTGTTGATTGATCTATGTGTACAAATATCATGATGTAATGGTTGGACGTTGTTAACAATATAGATATTGTGATGTGGTATGAATCATGTGAATAATGTGGATGAAATAGTAGATCTTTAATATTAAAATTGGTTGCTAAAAGCATGTTGAGATTTGTGTATGAATACCTGGACATTAGATTCATAATTCAGATTTGATTTAGATTTGTGAAGGAATTTAGATCTTGTAAAATCCTAATGAAAGAATTTTGATTAGAACATGAGAACTTAAATCTTGACGTATTGATATTTTGAGTGATATATGCATATACCTGATGAAGATTCGTTGAGATTTATTATTTTCCTGAGTACGAACTATTTTCGTAAACATTGATCATTAGAAAGCTTCAGATTTTGATTTTGTATTCAGACCTAAACTTTGAAATCTGTAGGCCGACAGTCGACTGGCCTACTGTGCAGTCGACTGGTACGAGCCTGATGCCTTATTTTAGAATTGTTGAAAACGTTGTTTTGGACAGTCGACCTAGCTCTAAGGCAGTCGACTGGTCCACTGAAGATATTATTTTGGTAAAAATTATTAGTCCTTCTGGACAGTCGACTTATAGTCCTTTAAGTCGACTTATTTACTTAGAATAATTTAGAGAAGATTATTGGAAATTACTTCGGGTAAGTTGACTGATCCCTTCTTAAGTCGACTGTTAAATGACTTAGTTTATTTTTGTAAAATCTTGAATTTGGTCCTCTGGACAGTCGACTTATCATCAGTATGAGTCGACTAGTACTGAAGGATATTTGTAAACTTCAGTGTTAATTCGAATGATTGGTTTCTCAGATAATTTAGTACTTACTTGCCATTCAGTTCAGTATATGATTAAGCAAATGACTTTGAGATATTCAGATAAGCATTTCACTTGAGACATTTAGTTGAGCCACTTTGTTTAGTGGAACCTTGTTTAGACTTTTGAGTTGAGTCTCTAGAGGCGTATAACCCTAGTATACCGGTGTTGAGTATTTTGTTGAGGCCCATTGAGGCATTTCAGTTATTTGGATTTAAATTTAGGCCGGTAGGGTATACCACTCTAGGAGATTCGTTAAGTAAACAATTAAGCAAAATGATAAGGACATGCACTAGTGGTGATATGATGAACGGGAACATGAGTCAAGAACCTCAGTATGGCTTTCCGTGTGGGATTAAATCTCCGGAATTATCACAGTAGATTATTAGCGGTGTGAGATATGTCTCCGGAATTATCACAGTCATGTGGTGTGGGACAATCTCCGGAATTATCACGGTAACTATTTGTGGTGTGGGATTGATCTCCGGAATTATCGGAGTCGAGGTGAAGCACATGTGGTATATTGTGGTGATGTGTCAATGTTTCGGAGTGGGATGATCTCCGGAATTATTCAAGTGAAATATCTTGGGTATGGGATCCATCTCCGGAATTATCGGGCATGAGATACTATCCATGGTTTATCTTTATTCGTAGTAGTCATCGTGTTAGGATTAGTTCATAACGCGGGGATTGAACCCTATGAAGTGAAGACGTTAAGGGCTTGCACCGAACCTATGTAGAATGGGATGCATAGACTTCGACAAGTACGCATTAGAGAGTCTGCATCTAGAGAAATTGTTTCTTGGCTTGGTTTTATGCATTTGGCTTCCCTGTTTCCTACACCCGACACTTAGTTTAGCTCCACTTGATGTTTTATGTTACTGTCATTTCGTATTTCCCATATTCTTATTTAGTACTTGTTGTTTAAGAATTTATGAGATATGATCTTTTATGTGGTTTGTTTATTTTTTTTATATTTCTCACACCATTTATGGCTGACCCCTTTAGTTTGGGGGTTAGGGATCATCTCTAGCCTCACATGATGCAGGTAGTTGCTTAGTGATGGAGATTTGGATGCTAGAGGCATATTTGAGTTAAATTGAATCTTAAGTGCTTTGTGTAAAAATTGTAATATCAGTTTGAGATGAATTTGGGTTGTAAATAAAGAAAATATTGAGTTGAGTTTGTTTTGAATTCCGCTGTGATTTGTAAAAGATTTGTTGTACAAATGTTTAAAATTTTAGTGGTGTTGTTTATGTTTAATATTGTATTGAAGTGGATCACTGGGAATGTGCCACGTATTTTCTATGTTATTAATCTAGAAATTCGGGGCGCTACAATTTGGACCGGCATTTTTATAAACGCCGGTGAATGTTACACCGGCATTTTTAAACACCAGTGTAAATTTGAAAAAATGCCGGTGAATACATTGTGTGTTGTAGTGAGAGCAGAAAAATTATCTCACACCAGCAACATATTCGAATTTATTAAAATATGAAATCACATTAAAAATTATGAAATTTGGTGGAGTTCATAGGGACACAATAAAGATGCTACTGTAAGAATTTTAAGTCTAAATCCCATCATGGGACAAAGTTATGATTTTTTAATCAAATCATGCTAACTCTTCTCAAGATCATATCTTTTCCTATCAATTAGCATTCCTACCTCAAGAACTTAAGTTTGAACATAAAACATTTCATCCATGTCATTTAGCTAGCCTCAAATCAGCAACTTTTCATCATACAAAAAAAAAAAAAAATCCACAAGCATAGAGTTTAGAAAGACACTAGAAAGTTTGTTGATGATAACTTCTTCTCTTTCTCCTTGTTTGGCTCCTCCTCCTCCTAACTCCTTCCTCCTTTTTTGTATGCTTGCTCTCTAACTTCCAAGCCAAGATTGAAGAAGAAATTGAAGTTGAAGAAATGCTAGGAAATGAGAAAATGAAGTTTTTGAAAGAAGAATGTTTTAGGGTTAGAAAAAAAAATGGTTGTAACCCCTGTTTTCGCAAATATGTATTTTCTGTATTTAAAATTTTTGTAAATTATTTTTTTTCGCTTTCAAATTCTTTTGTTAAAATGTATTGTTGGATCTTCTATTAAAGTCTATTTTTAATCAATGATTTTATTTGTAACTATTTTCTATGATTTTTATACAAATCTTATTATTGTTATTATTACTTTGATTTCTACTATTATTATTGTTACTGTTACTATTATTATTATTGTTACTAAATTTTGCTTTTTAATGTCCCCAAAATTTATCTAATTTTAATTATATTTTTATTGGTTATTTTTATTTTCCTAATGGATTTTAACCCCAAAACCCAAACCCATTATTTTATTGGATTTTAAAACCTATTTTTCCCTATTGGATTCTACCATTTAACCCATTAAACCCATTACCCATACCTGTTCACACCCCTATTTTCCTATTACCCATCAGTCGCCACCATCTGCATAAACCCTATTAATCTATCTCACCTATATATATATATATATATATACCCATATCTCCCCTATTCACAATCCTAAACCTTAGCGGCAACCCATCCCTCATCTCTCTCTCTCCCCGACTACCCACACCTCGTGCTTTCTCCCTTCTCCTCCTCCTGGCGCTTCGACCGTCAGTGCACCCTCTTGATCCCTCCTGCTCGCGCCCCCGTCTCCCCATGCTCCTCCCCCCTGAGCGACGCCAACAACACCAGCACCTCGACGTCGCGACGCCAATGCCAGTAGACGACAGCCCAGCGTCGCCCTGCACCTCCTCTCCCTGCGTCGTGCTACCCTCAGCCGACCGCCGTGACCCTCTGGTCCCCTGCCTTCCTGCGTCACCATGCCCCCTGCCACACCTCCCCCTCTTCCTCCTGTCGCGTCGCCCAGCCACCCAAACTCCCTCCGCTGTCGACTGCCCTCATGCCGACCACCGACCTGCATCCTCTTCCTCGCCTTGTCATCAACTCCGCCCTACATCGGTGCCAGCCCTCCACAGTGAAGCCCCTGCAGAACCCCGACTCCCCTTTCCTCTCCCCGTCTGCCGCAGTAGCACCCCCATGCCCTACTCCCTGTTCGACTGTAGCACCTCACATCTGCAGCCAGCAACCCCCCTCCTCGGCTGTTCACCCCCCATGCCATCTCCGCTCCGTCTGCCTCTCGCCGCATCTCTCATGCACCACCCTGAGTGTTGCCACCGTCGGTGTAACACCTCGCAAAATAAAATGATTTATTTTGTATTACTAGATAATATTATATTGGTAAAGTTGACTATTTTGATTATTTTCTTGAAATTGCAATTTTGCACGTGCAACACACGTGCGGAGTTAGGATATTTTAAATTCTTAAAATTTTATGTTTAACGATTGATTTTAATTATTTATTTATGATATTTTAATTTTTAGATTTATTTGAATTTATTTGACCATTTTATGAATTTCTCAATTTTACACGTGCAAAACACGTGCAAATATTTTTGGGGTGCAAACCTCCACTTTTAAATTTTTGGATACTTTCTCCTATTTAAAATAAAGCATATTCTAAATTTTGGGTTTTTTCTGAATAAAGAAACTATTTTTGTAAATATTTCGAAAGAGAAGGGCTTTTATGTAAAAAGTCGTTTGGATCTCAAACAAATATTGAAAATTCTTTTTTAATGATTTTTAGGCTTTCCATGGTCATCATTGAAAACAAAATCTATTTAAGTTTTATTTAGAGTTGATTTGGTAAAGAATAAACAAATATGGTGTTTTTGCAAATATGGAATTTAAGTGGATCTTGTGCAAATATTTTTTTGGAAAATAAAAGTCAGAAAATTTTAATTACAAAATATAATATTTATTTTTAGTTATTATTTCTGAATTTTCTGGATTTTTACGAATATTTTATGACATATTTGTAAATATTACAAAAAGATTGACTTTTGTGCAAAATTATCACTTTTAGTACAAATCCGAATTTTTTTATTTCTGGGCTATGCTTAATGGTAGGATAACTCAGTAGTAAAAAGATTTGGTTTTATTTTAATTTATTTAACTTAGTTAATTACCTTGTTAAAGAAAGGTTTATATATGTAAAGTAATAATTTGTTAAGGGAAGTTTCCATAAACTCGTAAAACCCTAAAAACTCCAGATTTCGGCCTATATTATGGCCATTACAGCCATCCCTCTCGTCTGCAAAAATAAAATATATTTTTACTATTGTTTTTCTTGGAGTTTCGAAGCAATGATCTTAGATTTTGCAAAAGAAGGGCTTTTTCTCATTCTTTATTAATTCCATTTGATTTCTTCATTGAGGTGAATGACTTAGTTTTGTTTTCTTATTGTTCTATGTATGTTGTATGAGTTGATCTATTTATTAGTAAGCATATTAGATGATGATGTGAAGATATAATGAATTTTTATGTGTGGGTGAATTAAAAGTTGAATCTTTTCTTGAAACTAAACTATTGATAATCAAAACCCTAATTTGATGACTTGTGATTGTTAAAGAACCTAATAGAGATCATGAATAGGATGTTTACAATTGTTTTGCTGCTGTTGTGAATATATACAATGAGTGGTGTAATGTTATTGTATAAAAAATAAATGAGTTTGAACAAGAGGGAGATTTGTTCTGTTGATATACACATACACCCACTGTTGATGCCCCAAACTTGCTATTTTGTTCTTATAATTGCTTATAAACATGATTGAACTGATATAGATGATTGGGGGTATGTTTATAATGAGTTTTGAAGTAAAAGGAACAATCTTGAGTGAAAGAAGAAAGATTTCCTTTCGGTGTCTGTGTGTGTGCATGTTTTAGTGATTTTGGGCATTTTGAGGACTGAGGTGAATGAACCACTTGAACTTGAATTTAACAATTTCAAATAACAAAAATTTGAGAGGAATCAGGTTTTAAAGTAGAGATCTTCAATGTACAAGTTGAGTGGTCCTTGTTTTCAAAACTGATACATGAGTAAAGAAGTATAGAATTGGTTTTGGGTTGAAGCATTGAACTGGCTGAACTGAGTGTGAATTGTCCATTGCATTCTTGATCTAGTAGATATATATACTTATACAATACTTTCATCAAGAAGGGAATTTGTTAGCTACTGATCATATATATATGAGTACATATATACAAGCACTGATGCTTAATTACCCTACTTGCTGTCTTTTTGAAGAACTTTGTGAAACCTCTATTTTTGAGATCCTGATAGGTCTTGGTGTATTTTAATAACCCCTATATGTTATACTAGAGATGGTTAATCATCTCAGGAAATTAGGCTTGAGTTTACAAAGTCTAAGTGTGTATAAGTTGGAAGCATGAACAAAACCCAAGCATTAATCTGATATGAGTTGGGTAGATTTAAACTCAATGTTGCACCTATATACAATGAATCCTTGAAGTTTACTATTGCTTTCTAAGTCCTAATATACCTTAACAACTACCATGTAAACTAGCCCTATGTCTTCAATTAATTAGTAAAGTGTTTGAGTTTTGAAGAGTATCTGTTTCTCTTTTTTTTTTGGTTACTGTACATTGCTGCTGCCCCTTTGTGCAGGTGCACACATGAACAAATCCACCTTTACACCACCTGCATCTTGTCTAAGTAGTTGTAGTCATAAATATAGTGTTTGGTAGTTCTTTGAGTATGCAGTAAAGGCATTTTCTACACCTGCATGTTTTTCACTTCAAATCAGTAAAGTGGATTTCTATTCATATCATATATATACATATACATACTTCACTTCAGAAAAAAGGGGTTTTCTAGGACATCTGCATATGTTTCACTTCATCAAAAAGTCCTTTTGATATATCATAGATATATGTATTCTTCATAACCAGTGTAAGGGGTTTTCTATCTATCGGTTAGGCATACATATACATATGTTTCAACTCAGTGGAAGGGTTTTTGCTACACCTTATATACACTTATATACTTCAAATCTGTAACAAGTTTACCTATACATATCAGACATATATATATGTAGATACTTCGATCAGTTAAAGGAATTTTCTATATCTCCTATATATGCATAATGGTTCATTTCTCACATCCTGCATATACTTCATATCAGTTAGGAGATTTCTATATCATATATATATATATATATATATATATATATATATATATATATATATATATATATATCCTGAAATTCAGTTACAAGAGCTTCTATATATATTATATGTATACACACAAACCTTAAGTCAGTAAAAGGAATTTCCTCCTATGTTATATATGTACGCATATGTACCCTTCATATCGGTAAAGAGGACATTTACAAATATACCTACGCCCAACTAGTAAAAGGGTATCTTTTATAAACTTGTATACAACAATATGAATGAATGAATTTCTGTGAGTAAATTAACACTGATATAAAGTGATTAAAATGAAAGATTTCTTTTGTGTTGATGGTTGAGTTGTGAGTCTTTAAAGGGTGTGTGGGACCCTAAATACCGGCAGTTGAGATTTTGTGGTTTGGCCAGTTGTGGCTTTGTTATTGATCAGTTGAGTTAAGTCCGATAGGGTACACCAACTCTAGAAGATTCATAATTAATTAAATAACTTAAAGGATAAGGATAGGCACTAGATGGTGATATGATGAAATGAGTGCAAACGTGAGTTATAGACTCCAGGATGATCCAAGGAGTGAGATATTCCCCAGTATTTCGGGACGATGGACGTATGGGCCACAGAATGATCTGCAGATTGGGATTGATCTCCAGTATTCCGAGGACGAGAGCGACGCTCATGGGATGTTTGTGCAATAAGGGTTCCAGGATGACCTGCGGAGTGAGGCAATCGCTACAGTATTCCGGGACGATGGACATAAGGGCCACAGAATGATCCGCAGAGTTGAATTGGGCTCCAGTATTCCAAGGGCAAAAACCAATACTTGCAGAATATCTAAATCTCATAGTAGTCATAGTAGTAGGATTAGTTGCATAACGAGGGATTAAATCCTATCAAATAGAGAACGATAAGGGCTTGCACCGGACCTTTGTAGTATGGGATGCATAGAATCCGACAAGTATGCATTAGAGAGTCAGCATATAGCATTGATGTTTTCTTGACTTGGTTTCATGTATGTGTTTTTCTGTTTTGTACACTTGACACTTAGACTAGTTCACTTGATGTTTCATGTTTTACTTATTTTTATTCTTTATTTCATTTTATTCTTGCTATTAATACATGATGTTTATGATTTTATGTTTCATGTTTTATTTATGTTGCATTTATTTTTATGTTACTCACACCGTTATGACTGACCCCCGTAGTTTTGGGGGTTAGGGTTACCTCCAGCCTCATGTTTTACAGGTAGGTGCCTATAGCTTGAGATTTGGATGCTTGTGGTAGAATGATATAGAGCTTATATAAATTGTAAAAGAATGTGTTGTAAAAGAAAGAAAGTGTAATTCAAGGTGTTTTATTTTCCGCTGTGCTTTGTAAACTGTTGTCGCTAATTTCGGTGTGGGGGCAAACAGATAGTATTTGTGGATTCTTAAGGAAACTGAATGGTAAACCTGTATACCTGTTCCGTCAGGGTTTGATCGTCGCTCCCGCCGTACACCTGCAAAAAGTGCGAGACACCGGGGTTGTTCCCGGCGATGCACCCTCCGACGCTCAAGTCAGTTAATCTGGAAGACTATGAGAGAGCGCAAAAACTGATGAAAGATTGATTACCTCTTAATGGAGATGGATGGGGGGTTTATAGGCGTCTTAGGGAACGGATTAGGAATGTAATCCCCGTGATCTGATAAGGAATATTCTCCTTGTAAACAAATTAGGAATGTAATCCCTAATTCCCAGTGGAGGGATAGGCATGAATCAGGGCCGTTGATTAGGATCTAATCAGGGACCCTAATTCTATCCCTCTGATCGGGCTTTATCGCTGGTTGAAACCCGCGCCCGATTGAAGCGGGTCCGTTTGTGGGTTATTGGGTCTTTATCGGAGAGACCCAGTACCCATCTCGGACCCTATTTGTGGGTGAAATCACCGTTTTACCCCTGGGCTTCAAGATTCGTGCCCGATTTGGAAGGTTCCGATTAACCCCCATTTTTAGCCATACCACAAGCCCCCCACTCCTAAAGGCTGAGCTTGATCGGCCTTTGAGGAGTAGTTTAACTGTTTTAATGGCTAACGGGGTTGTATCGGAGCCCAACTGGAAGGTTTTGAATCTTGAAGGAGGTAGTTTGGTGATTTTTCAAGTGGATTGAACTCTGAGTCGCTCCTGAGCTCCTATGATCATGTGGTGTTCTTGCAGAGATATCCTTCTGACTTAAGAAAGTGTCGATTCGTCGTCCTGGGGTTTTGGAAGATCATTTTTGGGCAACAATTGTCTGTTTGGGGGTGAAAAGGTACTCCCCCACTTTATAACTGCTCCCCAGGAATTCTCCCTTATCTTTCCGAATTTTTTAATTGCTTTTTGGCGCAATGGCTTGGCCGTTATCCTTTGTTGAGGGGTATTTACATTTGTATCACGCCTCCGACTCCCTCTAGGGCTCGCTGGCTAGGGGACCGAGGTCCGTATGCGGTTCGGCGCATTTTTCCGAAGTGGAAAACGAGTTCGGCATAGCTGCGAGTACTAGGAGGGAGTTCGGCATAGCGCGAGGTCCAATTCTTCCCCGTAAGGAGGTCGGTGCCAAGAACGCTCGGCAGTGGGTGCCAAGCTTGATTTCTTCCCCGTAATGAGGTCGGTTCCACGAACGCTCGGCAGTGGGTGCCGAGCTTGATTTCTTCCCCGTAATGAGGTCGGTGTCACGAACGCTCGGCAGTGGGTGCCGACCTTGATTTTTTCCCAGTAACGAGGTCGGTGTCACGAACGCTCGGCAGTGGGTGCCGACCTTGATTTTTTCCCCGTAACGAGGTCGGTGTCAAGAACGCTCGGCAGTGGGTGCCGACCATGATTTTTTCCCCGTAACGAGGTCGGTGTCACGAACGCTCGGCAGTGGGTGCCGACCTTTATTTTCCCCCCGTAACGAGGTCGGTGTCACGAACGCTCGGCAGTGGGTGCCGACCTTGATTTTTCCCCCGTAACGAGGTCGGTGTCACGAACGCTCGGCAGTGGGTGCCGACCTTGATTTTTCCCCCGTAACGAGGTCGGTGTCACGAACGCTCGGCAGTGGGTGCCGACATTGATTTTTCTCCCGTAACGAGGTCGGTGTCACGAACGCTCGGCAGTGGGTGCCGACCTTGATTTTTTCCCCGTAACGAGATCGGTGTCACGAACGCTCGGCAGTGGGTGCCGACCTTGATTTTTTCCCCGTAACGAGGTCGGTGTCACGAACGCTCGGCAGTGGGTGCCGAACTTGATTTTTTCCCCGTAACGAGGTCGGTGTCAAGAAACCTCGGCAGTGGGTGCCGACCTTGATTTTTCCCCCGTAACGAGGTCGGTGTCACGAACGCTCGGCAGTGGGTGCCGACCTTGATTTTTTTCCCCGTAACGAGGTCGGTGTCACGAACGCTCGGCAGTGGGTGTCGAACTTGATTTTTTTCCCCGTAACGAGGTCGGTGTCAAGAACGCTCGGCAGTGGGTGCCGAACTCCCAAACTTGTCATTTTTCGTCATAGGAATTTGTATCTACTGTGCGCCTTCTGAACTTCTGACAGCTTCTGACAGCTCTGACAACTCTGACAGATGGGACGTTTATTAATTGTAGTGACCTCTGGGCTTTCATCAGGCGGGACGCGCATTAAATTCGACTCATGATTTGGCGTGGTTAGCAAGGCGACGATTGGGGTCGCTCCGTCGTTTCGTTTAAATGGGCCGGTCTTACGAGCCCATTAACCTCGTTTGGAGCGCCCCTCTCTATAAATCCTCACCCCCCTCTCTCATTTCTCATTTCTCCTCTCTTTTGCTCAGACGGTTTCTTGTGCTCAGGCGAATTCTTCTGGTGGTCGGCGTTTGATTCAGGCGAAGTTTTCCGGCAGCTATCTCTCTTAAGGTAATTTATCATCAATTATGTCTGTAGCTTCTGTCTGCGAAGAAGTCTCTTGGTCCGAGCCCTCCCTTGAAGTCGTCGAGGATTCGACTCCAACCCCGACCAAAGGCAAGAAGGTGTTCGGCAAGGATTCGATCGTTGTGGATCCGAAGAGGATGGGGGAGTTCGGACAACTGCCAGGGCCGTTGACGGGGCTCCACAGAGTCAGGCAGCTCCCGGAGGATCAGGCCGAGCGGATTGTTCATGGGAGGGGGAGGTCCTTCGAGGAGAATGCCGTGAGGGAGACGACGGAGGCGGACGATGCAGCGTCGATCCTGCGTGGGGAGGACCTGGCAGTGATCCGGGATTCTTTTCTCATCCCGGAGGAGTACGAAATTATGCTGCCAGGCCCCGGAGTTAGGGCCAACTCGCCGCTGCCAGTGACCATGTGTTGCTGGCCGGTCGACGCCTTTATCGCCGGTGCTCGGCTACCTCTCCATGCGTTCGCTGTTACCGTGGTGAGTTGGTTCGGGGTCAGCCCCATCCAACTCATGCCGAATGCGTGGCGAGTGATAAATGGTTTTGTTCTCCACTGCCAGGCCGCAGGGATCGAGCCGCAGCTGAACGTGCTTCGAACGCTATACCGGCTCCACCAAGGGAATAAGTCGGAGTACCGGTATTACTTGACTCTGAGGCACGGCGGCAGACTCGTCATATGCCCCGACTCCATTAAGCACTGGCAAGAGAAGTGGTTGGTTGTGCGGAGTCGAGAGGCATGGCCGATCCCTTCTGACTGGGTAGAAGGGGTGCTGAAGAGGGCGAAGGCGATGCCGAAGCTCTCAGTGGAAGAAGAAGAGGCGGTCCGAATTCTCCTTGATCGGCCGAAGTACGATTGGAGGGAGCTGACGGAGGACGTCCTCTACAAGGGAGGGCTCTGCCGCATAGATCCTAGTATGCGGCTCTCGTCAAGTTCTTTTTTCCCGTACCTTCTTCCTTGTTGTTTTCTATGTGCTAACCAATTTTCGCTTTTGATGCAGAAACCATGGACTACGATGCAGTATTGGCGCTCAGGACAGGACTCGTGAGCAAGGCGCCTAAGAAGCGCAAGAGGGTTGCATCCAAGCTACCCTCGTCCTCGAAGGCGCCGAGGATTGGGGCCTCTGTCGAGGAGGTGGAGGTCCTTGATAGTTCGGCCGTCACTGTGGCGGGGACTTCGGCTCCAGCGCCTGTGGGCGAGTTCCCCATTGCCGCTGCCCTCGCCATGCCGACGCCGCCGCTGACGGTGGCAGGCGAGGAGCTCCTGATGGAGGAGCACAAGCGGATTCACATTCCGGACTGGCAGGTCCGGAGGCACGATGGGTTCCTCGGGAACTCGCTGGCGAGCATGCAAGCCGTCAAGCATCTCGCCACTCCGAAAGACCGAGCTGCCATGGAGGCCGGGAGAGAGGGCGACGACGTTTTCGAGATCGCTCGTTCGGCAGTGTCGGTAAGCCTCGAGCTTTCTTTGTTAATTGTACTCCCATAGCCCAAGTTTTTCTAACTCCCTTTGTTCTTCTTTGCTGCAGATCATCGTCCACTTTGGCCACCTCACCGAGAGGTTGACAGCTCTGGAGAAGGAGCTGAAGCAGGAGTCCGACCAAGCTCGGAACGAAAAAGCTCGGATGTCGAACGAGCTGGACAAACTCCGCATCGAGCATGAGGGCAGGTCGGCGAGGATCCAGCACCTCGAGGCCGAGGTGACGAGACTGGAGGGTGAGCTCCTTCGTCAGAAGGAGGGGTCGGCCAAGCAGCTGGCCGAGGTCGAGGCTGCCAACGCTGCGGCTGTGAAGGCGGCGGAGGACGCAACCCTGGAGAAGGCACAGGGGTTCCTCGCCCAGAACATGGCGAAGGCCTTCACCGCAGCCCTCGAACGGGTGTCGAAGGAGTACCCCGACGTGGACGTCTCGGGGTGGAGGCTGTTCCCCGGCCACGTCGAGGGTTTTGACCCTGAATCTGAGGGGGAGGAGGATGAAGGGGACGGCGAAGCTGATGCCGGGGACGGGGTCACTGGCGAGGTCCCTAGCACTGTGGTCACTCCGCTGTTGGTGGTGTCCCCTTCGGCGAAGTCAACCCCTACCCCACCTCGTTGCCCGGGGAAAGAGGTCGAGCCTTGACTCCGCTCCTCGTTTTCTTATTTTGTTTGGTTGTTTGTTTTTCTTTTCAATCATTGTAACGCCTAATAGCGGACTGGCCACCACTGCCTTTTTGAAATGAATGAAAAGAAAGTTTTTTGAAGTATTGGTGTTCGGATCTCCATCTTTTGCCCCTTTTTTCGCCAAACACTCTCTTCTTGCCCCGAGAGTTTCTTGTTTCTTTTTTGATTTTTAAGAAATTTTCCAAGTGTGGCGCTCCGGCAGTGTTCGATCTTTTTGCTGATTACTTCGATATCTTTGCAGCTTATGGTGGTTGCCCAAGACGTCGAGCCTTCGCGCTCGGACGAAGATGCTCGAGCCGAGGCTGGCCTAGGGGCGACGAGGCTATGTCTGGCGAGGTGCCGAGAGCGGCTCTACGAAGTCGAGCTCGGATTGCACCGAGCTGAAAGCGAGAGGAACCATCTCCAGCTCGTCCTCGGTCGGCGAGATATCGAGATTCGCCGTTTGGAAAGCAGGATCGAAGAGCTTACCCCCACGGGTGAAGGTGAATATTCGCCAACTGCTTTCAGTAATGAGATTCGGATTCAGTGCATCCGTCATAACTTGTCCAAAATAACAGCGGAGAGGGATGACTTGCTTTCCGAGATACAGCACCTGCAGTCCGTAGAGACGAAGCTTCGGAGTGAGGGCGAGGGGCTGACGGCCGAAGTGGCCAAGTTGACGACCGAACTGGTCCAGTTGACTGCCGAGGTCGAAGCGCTGAAGAGAGCGACGGTGGATAAAAGCATCGAGGTCACCCATCTTCGGCGCCTCATTGCCAGCCGATCGGGAGTTCCGGACTACGCGATACCACCTCGTTTCGAAGTTAACGTGAAAGACGACTCGTTGCGTGATCGAATCTCGGAGTTGGAGGCAGAAGTTGCTCGCCTCAAGCCGCATTCGGGGCCTATCAACGTTCGAAGCACCTCGTGTACTCGCGCAAAGAGTGATCGGGGCATTACCTTCTACGAGATGGCGACCCATCAGCGGATCGGCCAACCTAGTCCGGGGGACGCGCAGAGCTCGGTGGCAATTTCGTCGAGCGGAGCATCCGTCGGAGTAGCTACTAGAAGTGGTGCCGAGGATACGTCTCAATTCGCCGGTTTGGGGTCGCGCTCCGGAGACAAGCGTCGTCACTCTCGAGTGTCTCTGAAGCGGAATGCTCCGGCTCCAAAAAAGTGCTGAAGTCGTCGACTCCGCGAGCTTTTGTGTATTTTTCTTTTTTTTGCTAAGTGTAATAAGTCGGCATTGTAACTTTTTCTTTGACAAGTTGTAATCCTGCTGTGTCTGTCTTTGTACCGCATCTGTTTCATCAATAAAAGTGTTGTTGCCGAACTTGTATGTTTTTTACTTTCGCGACTGTTCGCCGAGGCTTCTAAGTCGGCCGCATACTTGTCTGTCGATCGGCGAGGGGAATGTTCGGCCAGTGGTGCCGAGCCTCGTCTCTACTGCCCAATCATGCCGTCTTGTGAGGCAAGTTCGGCAGGCTGCCTCTCAAACTGCGCCAAAGCGCAAGTGATGGGCCTCGGATCGTTGCTGGAGTATTTCGACAGCTATGACCGCGATCCTGAACGGCGAACTACCCCTAGCCCGCTTAGAAGCGAACTTGCAAAGTAGAATCGAGCCAAGTGTTGGACTCCGAACCATCGTTGGATTAGTTTAAGGGTTGTGGGAGCATTTCCGAATGGCGAACTACCCCTAGCTCGCTTAGAAGCGAACTTGCGAAGTAGAGTCGAACCAAGTGTTGGACTCCGAACCATTCAACGGCTGTAGGAGCAATTCCGAATGGCGAGCTACTTCTAGCTTGCTTAGGAGCGAACTTGTGAAGTAGAATCGAGCCAAGTGTTGGACTCCGAACCATCGTTGGATTAGTTTAAGGGTTGTGGGAGCATTTTTGAATGGCGAACTACCCCTAGCTCGCTTAGAAGCGAACTTGCGAAGTAGAGTCAAACCAAGTGTTGGACTCCGAACCATTCAACGACTGTGGGAGCAATTCTGAATGGCGAGCTACTTCTAGCTCGCTTAGGAGCGAACTTGTGAAGTAGAATCGAGCCAAGTGTTGGACTCCGAACCATCGTTAGATTAGTTTAAGGGTTGTGAGAGCATTTCCGAATGGCGAACTACCCCTAGCTCGCTTGGAAGCGAACTTGCGAAGTAGAGTCGAACCAAGTGTTGGACTCCGAACCATTCAACGGCTGTGGGAGCAATTCCGAATGGCGAGCTACTTCTAGCTCGCTTAGGAGCGAACTTGTGAAGTAGAATCGAGCCAAGTGTTGGACTCCGAACCATCGTTAGATTAAAGAGTTAAAAGCAGAGAGATGTAATAGCAGCGAAAATATGAAAAACTTTATTTATTAATATCCAATGATCGGCTGCTTCTAAAGTTGATTGCCGTTGTTACAATGAAAAATAAAAGAAAATTACTACAAGTGACAGGAAAAGAATGGCTCGACATCTCGGATTACTTAGAGAGGCGTTGCCGCTTTCTCTTGGTATTTTAAGAGATGGTCGGCATTCCAAGCCCTGGGAATCTCCCTGCCTTCGAGATCTTCTAGTCGGAATGTGCCGGGGCGGATTACTTTTGAGATCTTGTAAGGTCCCTCCCAGTTCGGGGCCAATTTGCTTTTCTGACCAGGGAACGAGATGGCCAACTTTCGAAGGACCAGATCCCCTTCTTTGAGGTCCGTTGGGCGGACTCTTTTGTTGTATGCTAGCTCGATCCTCCTTCGGTAAGCTTGCTGGCGTATGGCAGCTCTCTCTCGGATTTCATCTATCAGATCTAGGCTTGCTTTGAGCTCTCTAGCGTTCTGCTCTTCTTCATAAGCTATCAGACGAGGAGAGGGTATCCCGACTTCTAGGGGGATGATGGCCTTGGCCCCATAGGTGAGATTAAATGGGCTCTCGCCTGTCGGGGTCCGCTTGGTGGTGCGGTGATTCCAGAGCACGTTAGGCAGCTGATCGACCCACAATCCTTTGGAACACTTGTCTAACCTCTTCTTGATGCCTGAAAGGATCTGTCGGTTGGCATTCTAGGCCTGGCCATTCGACTGAGGATGGGAGACGGAGGAGAATCGGTGTTGTATGGCGAGGTCTTCACATAAAGCTCGGAAGGCGGCCCCGGTGAATTGCGTTCCGTTATCCGTAACCAGAACCCTGGGAACGCCAAATCGGCAGATCACACTTTTCCAAAAGAACTGAACGACCTTATGTTTGGTGATTGTGGCCAGGGGCTCGGCCTCTATCCACTTCGAGAAATAGTCGACTGCCACGACTAGGAACTTAAGCTGTCTGGGGGCTGGTGGAAACGGCCCTAGTAAATCCATCCCCCACATGGCGAAGGGAATCAGACTTGATAGGGAGGTGAGCGGTGCTTGTGGAAGGCGTCGGATGTCTGAATACTTCTGACAGGAGCTGCATTGCCGAATGTGTCGCTCAGCGTCCCGTAGGAGAGTGGGCCAAAAATATCCGTAGTTCAACACTTTGCGCGCTAGAGCCCTGGACCCAGAATGGGCCCCGCCGATGCCCTCGTGGAGTTCTTGCAGGGCGTAGTCGGTTTGCCCGGGGGAAAGGCACCTCAGGTAAGGCCGACCGTCCACCTGGGTGAAGGAGCGTTTATATAGGATACCTTCGATTAATGTATAACGCTCGGCTCGGGTTCTGATTCTTCTTGCTTCCCTTGGATCTTCGGAGAGGAGTCCGTCCCTTAAGAATTCGACGAGGGGTTTCATCCAGTTGTCTTCGAGGAGGACGGGCAATATTTCAACGGAGTCAGGTGTTTCGTCCTCTATGCTCGGCTTCAGGAGGACTTCTATTAATACGGTCTGCTCCAGACCTTGAAGGGAAGAGGAGGCTAATTTGGATAGGGCGTCGGCCTGAGCATTTTCTTCTCGGGGGATCCTTTGGATGAGGGCCTTTTCAAACAGCGTCATGAGGCTCTTTACTTTGGCCAAGTATTTAACCATCCTATCATCGCGGGCTTCATACTCGCCTAGGACCTGATTGACGACCAACTGAGAGTCGCTGAAGATCTGCAGTCGTTGTGCCCCTGCATTTCGGGCCATTCGAAGACCAGCTATTAGCGCCTCGTATTCGGCCTCGTTGTTCGAGGCTTTGAAATTTATACGGAGGGAGTATTGAAGGATGAAGTCATCTGGGCCTGCCAGAATGACTCCTGCCCCGCTTCCCTCATTGCAAGAGGATCCTTCAACATAAATCGACCAGACCTGTGGTTCCTTTACTGTCTGGCTGGGCTCGGGGATGGTACTTTCAACTATGAATTCGGCCAGCACCTGAGCCTTGATCGCGGTCCGAGGTTGATATGATATGTCATGTTGGCTCAGTTCGATCGACCATTTCATGAGGCGTCCCGAAGTCTCGGGCTTGTGAAGAACCTGTTTCAGCGGCTGGTCGGTAAGAACGACCACCGAATGGGACTGGAAGTACAGGCGAAGCTTTCTCGTGGCCATTACCAGGGCATAGGCCATTTTCTCAATCTTCGGGTACCGGAGCTCGGCGTCCCGAAGCACTTTGCTGACGTAGTAGTTAGGCTTCTGAGCCCGGTCTTCTTCCCTCACTAAGACTGCACTGAGGGTCTGCTCGGAGGCTGCCAGGTAGAGGTAGAGCGGTTCTCCAGGTATTGGTTTGCTGAGAAGAGGTGGATTGACGAGGTA
Source organism: Hemerocallis citrina (assembly GCA_017893485.1). Taxonomy (NCBI): domain Eukaryota; kingdom Viridiplantae; phylum Streptophyta; class Magnoliopsida; order Asparagales; family Asphodelaceae; genus Hemerocallis; species Hemerocallis citrina. Next base: position 67,620,139 of record CM030367.1, on the reverse strand, counting down.
AGCTTTAAGCTAGTCGAAGGAGTCTTGTTGCTGCTGCCCCCACTCAAATCCTTTAGCCCCCCTGAGGGCTTTGAAGAACAGGAGGCACTTTTCCCTAGACTTTGACAGAAAGCGCCCTATGGCGGCTAGGCGACCAGTTAATCTCTGAACTTCTTTAACATTTCTAGGAGGGGCCATGTCCAATATGGCCTTGATCTTCTCCGGATTTGCTTCAATTCCCCGTTGGCTAACCATGAAGCCGAGGAACTTCCCTGATGAGACGCCGAGCGCACACTTGTTCGGGTTGAGTCTCATATTGTGCTTTCTTAAGACGTCAAATGCTTCTTGGAGGTCAGCCACATGATCAGTGCCTCGGATGCTTTTCACAAGCATGTCATCAACGTACACCTCCATGTTTCGGCCGATCTGAGCCTGGAAAACCTTGTTGGCGAGGCACTGGTATGTTGCCCCCACATTCTTTAGACCGGACTGCATGACTCTGTAGTAATAGAGCCCCTGGTCGGTCACGAACGAGGTCTTCGGGATATCCGGGGGGAACATTCTTATCTGATTGTAACCCGAGAAAGCATCCATGAAGCTGAGGAGCTCATGCCCCGAGGTTGCGTCAATCAGAGTGTCAATGCTCGGCAGAGGGAAGGGATCTTTGGGGCAGGCCTTGTTGAGGTCGGTGAAATCAATACAAATCCTCCAAGTCCCGTTGGACTTCTTTACCATTACTACATTCGATAACCACTCCGGATAGTTCATTTCCTGTATGAACTGGGCCTTCAAGAGTTTGTCCACCTCCTCTTTGATAGCGAGCTGACGCTCGGGGGCGAACTTGCGCCTCTTCTGCTGAACCGGTTTGGACCCCGGATCAACGCTCAGGCGGTGGACCAAGAGTTCTTCGGAGATACCGGGCATATCTGCTGCTGACCATGCGAAGAGGTCTTGATTGGTTCGGATGCATTTTACAATATCTGAGTATAGGGCGGACGGGAGGGTCTTGCTAACAAAGAACTTGTGGGTCGGCTCCTGCTCAGAGAAGAGTACCTCCTCCAATTCGTCCACCGGCTCGGAAGTCGGCCGAGCTGCATCTTGGGGGAGTTCCAGTGTTTCTAAGGAGAGGACGGGTCCGAGGGTAGAGGTCATATAGCACTTGCGGGCCTGCTCCTGATTGCCCCTTACTTCCCCTACTCCGGCCCGAGTGGGGAACTTCATTTTGAGATGATAGGCAGAAGGGACGGCTTCAAGGGCAGCCAGACCGGGCCGACCCAAAATGACATTGTAGGCTGCTGGGACATCTACGACCATGAAGTCCATCGACTCCGTTCGGGTAGTAGGAGTTTTGCCAGCGGTTACGTCGAGGGTAATCACCCCTTCAATAGTCACTAGCACTCCTGTGAATCCGTGGAGCGTGTAGCTGGCGGGCTTGAGTCTGTCCCGGGAGAGCTTTAGGCCTTTAAAAGCGGCGAGGAAGAGGATATTGACGGAGCTGCCGTTGTCCACTAAGATCCTCTCCACCTTGAAGTTCTCCATGTGAAGGCTGATGACGAGTGCGTCACAATGAGGGGTGCGGACACCTTCAAGATCTTCGTCGGAGAATGTGACGGGCACTCCGAGGCCTTTGGGAGGAGGGGTGGTTCGGACAGAATTGACTTCCCTTATGAATGCCTTCCGAGAGGAGTTGGAGGAGCCCCCTATTGGGCCCCCATGGATGAGGTGGAGGACTCGTTCTTCCTCAAAGTCAGGCATCTCTTCTCGTTCCGGACGCTTGTTAGCTCCTCGAGGCGGGGGAGGGAGTTCGGCTCGGTCCTTTCTTATAAACCTGATCAGCTGCCCTCTCTGGATAAGGGCTTCGATCTCGTTCTTTAGGGCACGACAATCGTTGGTGTCATCTACATGGTCCCGGTGAAAACGGCACCATTTTTCTTTATCTCTTCTCTTGGCGGGGGTGTTCATCCTCGGAGCAGGGGGCAAGACCCCTTCTTTCTTAACTTCCATCAGAATAGTCGCGACGTTAGTGGTGAGGGGCGTGAACTTCTCGAACCTGGGGGGAGTTTGGTGCTGGCCGGCATTGTCCTTTTGGAGCTTCTTGGCTCCTTCCTCCTCTATTCCCTTTCTCTTAAACCCGGAGGAAGACCCCTCCCAGTTGGGTCGCTGCTCGGCCTCTTCGGCCCGGATATACTTTTCACTGCGAAGGAGGAGGTCGGAAAAGTTCTGTGGAGGCTTCTTGGCGAGGGAGGAGCGGAGGTTGGAATTGAGGACATTAGATTGAAATGCTGCCGTAGCGACCGACTGATCGAGGGATGCTATGGACCTGGCTTCAGCTGTGAACCTCTTCACATAGTCTCTCAGCTTCTCCCCCTTCTTTTGGTAGAGGTGCAATAGGGAGATGCTGGTTTTCTCAGCTTTACGGCTACTTACAAAATGTGTGACGAAGAAGGTTTCGAACTGCTCGAAGGAGAATATTGAGGAGGGGGCAAGGCGAGAATACCACTCTCGAGCGGGGCCCTTGAGAGTTGCGGGGAAGGTTTTGCAGAGGAGGGCATCGGAAGCCTGGTGGAGAAGCATCAAGGTCTTAAAGCTCTCGATGTGGTCAACTGGGTCGGTCTCCCCGGTGTAAGTTTCAAATTGGGGAGGTTTGAAGCCGAACGGGACTGGCGCATCCACTATGGTTCGGGAGAAGGGGGGTCGGCTAGGACGTAGGGTCCTCCCCCTAAGCTCCTCTTCTCGGTCTATCTGACCCAGGCGCCTCTCTACTTCATGAAGACGGCGGTACATGGTGTCATCCCTCCGATGGTGATCGGCCAAGCCCCTAGACTCGTCTTCGTATGAGGGAGAGCGAGGGCTGCGGCGATGGTAACTTCGGGAGCGGCGAGGACTTGGGGTACGCCGGGAGTTGCTGGGAGCAGGACGAGGAGATGGGGACCGTCGGCGAGGGCTTCGGACCGGAGGAGGGGACGGGGCCTTTGGCTCATTAGGGTTTTGACGGAGGTTGAGAGCCTGCAGGACGGTCGCTTGGAACTGCTGGAACTCGGCACGGGTGATTGGTGCCTCATTGTTCCTGGGCTGTTGCCGACCCGCCAGAGAGTGCCTTCTTCGGTAATGCTCGGGGGACTCTTTCCTCCCTCTGCGGACGGGGGACCTGTAGTGCCGGTGGCGAGGAAACCGCTCGCCTGGATGGTGTTGGCGGGAGGTTCCCTCTCGGGCCCGCTTTTCATCCAGATGGCGGCGGAGATCATCATCTTTCTAGCGATTGAGGGCAGGTATTGTGGCGACCAGAGGCTTGGGGGTGATAGGAGGCCATAGAGTCCGTGTAGGCATTGTGGATGGAGACATGCTCTTGATGAAGAGGTTGTTTCTGAGGGTTAGGGCCCTTTGGATGCTGATCGGGAGGGGGAAGGCCCTGTTGGAGCGGGTCTTCCGCCGTAGGGGGAAGCTGCCCTTGTTGTTGAGCAGGATTGTGGGGGACTTCTTGCTGCTGATCAGGGTTGGGTCCTCGGTTGGACCCCCTTGACCTGACTTTCCGCGGTGGCATGGCTGGAGAAGATCTGTATTCGGGGAAGAGGAGAGGTTTCTATTCGTTAGTTTTCCACAGACGGTGCCAATCTGTTGCCGCTAATTTCGGTGTGGGGGCAAACAGATAGTATTTGTGGATTCTTAGGGAAACTGAATGGTAAACCTGTATACCTGTTCCGTCAGGGTTTGATCGCCGCTCCCGCCGTACACCTGCAAAAAGTGCGAGACACCGGGGTTGTTCCCGGCGATGCACCCTCCGACGCTCAAGTCAGTTAATCTGGAAGACTATGAGAGAGCGCAAAAACTGGTGAAAGATTGATTACCTCTTAATGGAGATGGATGGGGGGTATTTATAGGCGTATTAGGGAACGGATTAGGAATTTAATCCCCATGATCTGATAAGGAATATTCTCCTTGTAAACAGATTAGGAATGTAATCCCTAATTTCCAGTGGAGGGATAGGCATGAATCAGGGCCATTGATTAGGATCTAATCAGGGACCCTAATTCTATCCCTCTGATCGGGCTTTATCGCTCGTTGAAACCCGCGCCCGATTAAAGCGGGTCCATTTGTGGGTTATTGGGTCTTTATCGGAGAGACCCAGTACCCATCTCGGACCCTATTTATGGGTGAAATCACCGTTTTACCCCTGGGCTTCAAGATTCGTGCCCGATTTGGAAGGTTCCGATTAACCCCCATTTTTAGCCATATCATAAACAATTGGTGTAATAAAAAGTTTAAATTTTCCCTGTATTTGGTTGCTATGTTTATGATTACATTGAAATTGATTCAGGAATTGTGCCACGTATTTCTGAGATATTATATTGGAAATTCGGGGTGCTACAGTCGAAGCGAATCTAGAGCCAAGCTTTTGTTTTTTGGTTGGTTTTGATCGCCATTGATTGTGAGCCGTCCGATCACTTCTTGATTGTCATGATCATGATGATCACCAAGATTCCTTTGATCGCAGCCATTTGATCGATCGATCTTGATCATCATCTTCATCTTCATCATCAGGGAGATCTGGACCGTCTGATCTGATCGTGATCATCATCTCCATCATCATCAGTCTTGATCTAGCCATCCGATTATGTTCGTGATCTCGATCGTCTTCATCCTGTTCGCAATCGATTGTTCATCTTGTTCGTGATCATCTCGTTCGTGATTCGTTCGTTGCCCAGGAATCCGTTCCGTTATTCTTTCTCTTGCTTCTTCGTTTCCGTCGTCGTCTCTCAGGCAAGTAACTTGTATTCTTTTCTTTGCGTAATACAAGTACTAAATACCGCATATAGTGTAGTTGTGTTCTAGAGACAACTCTTGTGTGAAACCCCTATTGTATATTATCTCTATTGTGTTGACTCGCCGTATTTGCCTCATTACACACATGACATGAAATAACCTAGGGATGACCACTTCTTGTTGTATACATGCATGTTGTTCGTAAGATATTGTGTGCTTGGTTGTGTTAGTTGTAGTATACTTATTGTAAACTTACTAAATATCCTATACCATGTTTCTTGGACATCTAGTATACCCTATTTCATGTTTGGTTGTGTTTTGGATGAGTTTCATATGAACTAGTTGATTTTGTGCATGAAGGATTTTTTCTATTTTGTCGATTCCCCGCTTTTGTTCAGTACTTTAGACCCTATTAAGGTCAGTATATGAAAATTATTTGTGAATATGAATTATAGAGAATTCTGTCCACTTTCCATATTTTCTGATAGATCTCAGTTTCGATTTATGGGTTTCGAGTTATGACTATTTTACTACAGATGTGTTTAAAATTCCAGATCCAGTTTTATATGAATTCTGTAAGACTATTTATTTTTCTACTGATGTTAAAGATAATATTTTGATCCAATATTTTTCTGGTTACAACTAGACCTGATTGGGATTAACCCCTATTTTTTTTAGATTTAATTGATAACTTTTATAAACCATTTTGTGCTTATGAACAACTAGTATACATGCAGAATTTTCTTACTGTTCAGTAAAGAAACATAATTTCGACCTGATTCTATTTGCTGTTTATAAAAACTTTGTGAATATGAATTATAGCCTACTGTATCTATTTTATCACCCTTTTGACGAATCTGGATTTCGATTTGTATTTTATGAGATATTGCTGTTTTAGTACAGCAGTGTTTATGATTCCAAATTTACAAAACTACTGTATTTTGCTGCTTTCTGATTTTAATTAACTATTCTATCTATGTTGGAAAATCATGAAACTTTATTTTCAGTTACTAAACATACTAGGGAATACTTCAGATTTTTCATGGATTTAATGAGTAAATTTTTATGCTGTTTTTCTGTTTATGAATACAAACTTCTAATTTCTGGTTGAACACGTTTTTTGGATTCAAACCTGTTTTGAGTCATGTTTTTGTGAAATACCATATGACTTAGATATATTTTCTGGATTCGGCCGAGAGTCTATTTTCCAGATTTTCTGACGGATCCAGGTTTGCATGTTTTTAGCAACGGGAATTTCAGATTTAGTGCAGTACTGTCTTGCTGTCTTGAACTAGAATTTTCATTGTTCTATCCTTTTACGAGTTATCTTTCACCTGTACATGTTTATCTTGCAACCTGAACCTGTTACTTGTTCATGCCATTTTATCCTTCGCTCTATTTGTGACACATACATGCCTGTTTAATATTAATAACAAATAACCAAGCCGGGGTTAAGGAAAAGATCTAGTAATGGAAGATATAGAAATGTGTACTTGAAAGGAGGCCCATGTTTCCCACCTGATTATTTGTTATCTGTTACCTGTGATATAATTACCTGACATGTGATTCTGATTATCTGTTATCTGATTCCTGACTACATATTTCCTTATGAGATGGTGTACTCAGAAGGGATGCCATGTTTCCCACCTGTTACCCAACTACATACTTTCTACGGGAGGGTGTACGTGGAGGGGACGTAGTCCTACCTGATGCATGATTACCTGTTACATGATACCTGTACCTGTGCCTGTTTACCTGATACCTGAGTACACGTCCCAATGGACTCCACTACGAAATCTAAACGAAACTTGTTTGAATTTAGCAACCATGTGGTAAAAGTTTAGGATAGTAATAAATACAAAACTTGACATGACATGATACCCGATACATGAATACCTGTTACATGCTTACTTGATACATGATTACCTGTACATGCTACTTGACACCTGTTACATGTTCACCTGCTTGCATGATACCTGTTACCTGTTACATGTTATATACACCTGTCATTACTTGATTCTGTTCATGATTCATATTAGTTGTTCTATTTTGTTAACATGTCTATTCCATGCTATGTAGTTTATTTTTTTTGTACTTGTTGCTTGCACTACAAGCGGCCCGTAACTTACATTGACGGGAGTTTGTTTTCTTTTTCCTCTTCCTGCAATTTATTAAATTGCAGATGATGGAGATCAGTTGCCCGATGGAGTGGGTGATCTGAGATACTAGTTGTTGGAGTTTTGCTATTATTATTTCCTGCTATTATTATTATTATTATTTCTTGTTGCTACTTGAATAATTGTATATGTTACTTAATTTTTGTATTGGGCAATGTGTCCTAGGATTATTGACTTGTTCAGATCTGGTTTATTTGAGATTATTAAATTTGGTTTCAAGTAAATTCCTGTTGGTATATTGATTCATATATGCATGCGTGGTTGACTTCTTTTGCTTCCTACTCTGATTATTCCTGTGAAATGTTGTATAGATCCTGACAGCTTATGGATGATGAAAATTATTCGTTGGGCTTTAGTCACGTATCCGTATTCCGTATTCTTTTTTAAGAAGCTGGGCGTGACAATGGTTTTCTTGATGAACTAGGGTTTTTATATGGGGAGGGGGCTGGGTAGTGGAGGGCGACCAAGGGATTGGGGGGGGGGGGGGGGGGAGCACACCCCAAAACAAGCCCATAGTTTTCTTAAGAGTGGTTTGAGGATTAATTACTGGTTTAGGGTTTTATTTGTATGGATAATTATACATATATACATACACACATACACATATAACAACAATTGTATACATAATACTTTTAAAAAAAATGTTTGTATGTACATAATAAAGCAGTTTATTATTATAGAAACACTACACGTTCCGTCTCGATTATAATTGAGACAAACGTACAATTTAATTGAGAAATTATTTCAACTTCGGTTCAACAATTGTATCATTGTCGGGTTCAAAACATATTAAATAATATATCTCAATATTTACTCAATTAAAATTGAGAAGAATCTATTAATACATGCGACTCTAAATTGTACACAGACTAATGTACAAAATAGTTATATACTATTTTGCGGGATCTTACAATAGCCTCTTCGAGAGATTTTTCCCCAAAAATAATTATATCATCCGCATATTGTAGTATCGAGATTGGACTCACCTCCTCTGGTCCAGTGACTCCTTTTAGGATACTCCCGGTCCTACATCTACTAATCATCTTTGTTAATCCGACTTTTGGGAAGAGGATTCGAAACCTTATAGGGAGGAATTAGATTTGGATTTTTTTGGTAGAAGAGATTAACAAGGCCATTCGTGAACTAGGACAGGATAAATCTCTAGGACCAGATGATTTTTCAATTTTCTTTTTATAGTATATTTTGGGATATTATTAGCGAAGATTTAGTGGGGATCTTTAAAGAAATTTTCAGAGATGAATGTGAGTTGAAGAGACTAAATAGTCTGAATTATGCTATAGTAATATTGATACCCAATGTGGAGGAAGTGTTAGCGCCTAAGGACTTGAGACCTATTAACTTGTTGAATGGGTCTTTCAAGATTGTTACCAAAGTTTTAGCTAATCGTCTACCCAAACTTGTGGACCAGGCGCAAACAAGATTTGTGAAAGAGCAAGATACTGTAGATGGGATTACAATTGCGAATGAGGTGATATCTACATGTGTGAAGTTTAAAAGGCAGGGTTTTATTTTATTAAAGTGGACTTCGAGAAAGCTTACCATATGGTGAACTAGAAGTGCATTGAAGAGATGTTGATTGGGAGAGGTTTTAGCATGACATGGGTGAGTTGGATTAATAAATATGTTTGTCGTGTGTGTGCTTCTTCTTTTTTAGGGGGGGGGAGGGGGGGGGGGGGACATTGTTTGTAGGCAAGGTTTAAGACAAAAGGATCCACTGTCACTGCTTCTTTTGGCATTGGTGGCAGACGAAAGAATGCACATTTTCTTGAAACATTTCCCAAAAAATTATTTTACGTCTTTGAGCAAGCATAAATCCTAAAATTATACCCCGACAAAAATCTGATTATTGTGAACAACATAGCAAGCAATCTCCTCCCCATTTCTTTACCATTATTATTACTGGTAATAGCACAATTCTTAGTATTTTTATCCTTGTCAGTATAAATTACAATGTGTTTACCTTTTTTTCAGGTTAATCTTTCGATTCTTCCTCTCTTCTTTTTCCTCTTCTTCTTCCAAATCATCTTCGTCCAAATCCTTTGCCAATTAATATAACCAGCAAGAATCCTCTTTATTGATTTCTTCCATTCCAATAGATTCCTTTCCAATGAACCACAATATCAAAGGATTTACTGCTGTTTAGTGTTTACCATTTGCAAATACTTCATAACATTTACTCTTGGCATGTTAAATGTCTGTTAATGCAACTTAGCTGCCACGGGGAGGAAATTTACAGACCGTTTTTTGAAACAGTCCAATTGATAGGATATCTCAGAATGATGCCATTCTGTTTTCCCCTTTTTTTCCGATAAGATGACATTGTGGTTTGCTAACTCAGCCATTTTAATGTGCAAGACTACTCAAAATGGAAGGGTTTTATACTTTTATTACTAGATTATACATATATGATTGAGATCTATTAATGATCCCTCTTCAATTCAATTTAACTTCTCCATTCATTCACAAATATTTACTCTTTTTCTTTGAGGAAATTCCTAATTTTTCCTTATATAACTTGCTTAGTATGATTTTTGAGTCATAAGAGCATCCACAGTCGTTTGCTATATATGCCATTTTGGCATATTATAGCAAACGAAATAGCAAAACACCCCTGCAGTCGTTTCTCATTTATCTATTTTTTAGCAAACGTTCTATTCTCATTTCTCAAATATGAGAAACGAAATGTGCTTTCTCAAATTATAAAAGACGGGGTATGATCCCCCGTCTCTCTGATTTAATAATTAATTAATCGACTCGGACGGAACAACATATACCGTCTCAATAATTTAAATTTTTTTTTTTTTTAAATGGTCGGACGGGGATACATACCTCGGACGGGGTACGATACCCCGTCGCGCACCTTAAAAAAATATTTTTTTTAAAGTTTACCCTCAGACGGGGAATGATACCCCGTCCGGGGTACCAAACCCCGTCCATGAGGGAAGAATGCATTTAATGCTTCTCAAGGAATGCATTTAATGCTTCAGAGTAGTTTTAGAGTAGTTTAGAGTAGTTTTTAGGTTTAATTAGTTAATTAATTAGGTTTAGTAAATATTATTATATTTAATTTAGTTAATTAATATAGTTTAATAGTTAATAAGTAATTAATCTTTTTTTAATTTATTGTAAACGATGGGACGGTATATGATACCCCGTCGCTCGCTTTTTTCTAAAAAAATGAGAAACAATATAGCAAATGACGACTGCAGCGATCGATGGCATTTGCTATTACTGTAGCTGCCATTTTATAGCAAATGAGAAAAACGACTGTGGATGCTCTAACAAAATACTCTTTGCTTGTAGCAAATAACTTCTGTTCGCAGCGGCCGTTCACAATATATACTCCCTTCCACCACCACCATCACAACCACCAAGCCTCTTAGCCACAAAAAGATAAAAAGGCACCAAGTGCCAAGATACAGTAGTATAACAGAATATACATAAATTTTCACTAAGGGCATAATGATTCTTCTTCGTCTTTAAATTAGTGATTCTTTTGTTTCATCCAGTCATGGTGGTGTTGCCTCCTGTAGTTCCTCCCCTCCCTGCAGCTTAAGCTGCTGCTGGTTGTTGTTGGCATTTATATCAATCTTCAGTAGGCTAAGTATGGGCTGTCTGCATATAGGGCACCGGTTTACCTGGTAACTCAGAACTTGTGCACATCCACTGCACAAACACTGCCAACAAAAAGACGAGGAAAAAAACATCAAACCATCAGCTTACACGAAGAGGAACATACTCTGATCATGATCTAATGCACTTCTAAAATTAAGCAGTTGCTTGCATTCCTGAAAAGTGTTTATACATGTTCTGTCAGGATACAAGAAATCAATATTCAGTTCAAACAAGTCAGTTATTACGCTATGATAATGGACATCATCTCACTGCAAATGATAAAATCAAACTAGTACCCAGAAGGATCAAATGAAGAGGCATCAATATCACAAATAGCATTCTGTATTTCATAATCAAATTTGCATTACTGCATAAGAATGAGTGCTGCAATTTTAAAAGCTGCAGATTTTAACAGGAATAAATTTATTTTAAAAAAATAAAAGAAAGGAAGCAATAATATGGGTAACTGAATCACATAGTACGGAGAAATATATCAAGATTTATACAAAGGGGTGGTTGGGGGGGGGGGGGGGGGGGGGGGGGGGGGGGGGGCTGTTGTAATTGCCTCCTCTATACATGTCTTTTGGATCAGCTCTCTTATACCCACTTCAAACTCAGCTTCTAAATTGTATATATACCCCTATCTTCCAAATTCAAATTGCTGCTTGAACCCTATGTAGAAAAATTGAGCCAAAGATATATCACAACATATATATATATATATATATATATATATATATAGGGTAAAAGGGATATGAGCAACTTGCTCATTTAGTAAATGAGCAATTGATTATGTGGCATGCATGTGATACATTGGGCAACTAACCCTTTTACGGCTTTTCCAATCACATGTATGCCACATCATCAATTGCTCATTTACTAAATGAGCAAGTTGCTCATACCCCTTTTTCCCATATATATATATATATATATATATATATATATATATATATATATATATAAGGGAAAATGGGGAAATTGTTTCCATGCCCCGATCTTTCGGACTTGACTTTTCCCTTTACCCACTTTACCTCCATTTTGAAGCTATCTTCAAAGTTAAGAAAAATTAGGTAAGAGTGGAGTTTAGATAACTATGGTTTTCTCACATTTTTGAGTAAGATAACTGTAGTTATCTTAACTCCAAATTGAGTCCCAAAAAGTGTTATCGGGTTCTCCCAGTCCCCACCCCCCTCCGAACCACGATCCGGATCTTGCGATCTAGTTTATGGTGGTGGTTTCTCGATCCGGATCTATTAAACTAGCAATCTGCATACACTTTACTCAATATCTTCAAAATGAACACCTTGATCCATCAAAGCATAAATTCCTCTTTCAATTTTCCTCAATTGGCCAAGGAGTTTAATAAGATTATTACTCTTATATTTAGCAACACATATAACTAATGCTTTTATATATTAATTTTCTCCCGTTCTCTATCTCTACATGCGCGCGCGCACACATACATTTATATATTACTCAATGAGAGCCGCAACTCATCAAGGTAACTAACCACGATCCCGTACCCGAACCACGAACCACAAACCTAGTAACAATGGTCCGAAACATGCCAAAGTTAGGATAACTATAGCTTTTTGAAGTTATAAGAGATAACTCTAGTTATCCTAACTTAACTTTGTTCCCAAAAATAGCCTTAAGGTGCTTTCTTTGATAAAAAAGAGGGGTCACTTGTGCAAATCCTGTTGTAAAATTTAAGGGCAAACTTAATTACCATGTGTCTGCAGGGAATGACTGCTGTATCTCTTGGTTCGGAAAGACAAATCACACATTCTTTGCCCGAATCGTTCCCATCAAAATCACCACTTTCTGCCAAATTCCCAATCCCAAAGATTTCTTGCAACTCATATCGGATCCCATCCACTCTCAAGGTCTGACTCACCACTTGAACCTTATACTCTCCACCCTCGTGCTTCTTAAAAACTGCTTGAGTGACCTGACAATCTGGATCTCTTTTCTTACTCTCCTCATTGTGATGATGATGATGATGATCATCATCAACTGGTTCTTTGTTATTGGTGGGAGATGCTTCTGCATTTAACATTCCATCTTTATCAACTGGAGATGATTCTTCTGCCTTTTCTGTTTCTTTTTTATCACCTGGGGTTGCTTGTGCTTTTACTACCAGAGGATATACATTCAACTCACCCCTTTTTGCCAGCTCAGCCTCATCAAACATTGAGAAATCAATTCCGGTCCCAGATGGCTGCTGGAAAGTTTGACAAAGACCTTCTTCGAAAGAGACAGTAAGTGCTTGAAACAAATCTTCCTTTGTTGGTGTCAGTTTGCAGTTTTTTTCTTTTGCAAAGAACAGTAGAGTGATTCTGTTCAGAAAAAGACAGGCAACAAAACTTTCAGATCAATTATTATGTAGGAACTGTTAAGATCCACAGTTTAGGTTTGATTGTAACAGAAAAGAAAAGTGTCCAATACAAGGAAATCGTGACTATTAACAACTATAAGCGGCGAGGACCACTATGGTCTAGTGGAAAGCCTCTTTGCTATAGCTAATGAGCAAGAGATCGGGGGATCCTGCTTGAATCAATCCCTTTATTATGGGCCTATGTGGCTACAGCCTTGTTCCGAAAATGAAAAAAACAAGAAGAAGAACAACTATAAGCATTTGTTACATAGAAGTTAAGGTTCTCCTAGATGCCATGGTTATGTTTAGTGCACGAGATGAAATTAAAATCGGTATTATCATTTTTTAATTAACTGAAAGACAAGGCAAGGGAGAAGTGTGATTAGAGTAACTAAGTGTGGCACTGGTTAAGGAAAAGGTTGTGATCTGTATGAGATGGTGTGACGAGTTAGCTCATCATTTACAAGCACCCTAAGTATGGATGTATACTTTTGCTAGAAGTATTTACATGCAAATATGCATACATATATGCATGTATATACATATGCATTGTATGTAATCGTATCTATATCTGTATAGATATCCGTGTATATTTGTGTGAAGAGAGAGAGAGAGAGAGAGAGAGAGAGAGAGAGAGAGAGAGAGAGTTGGAACAGGAAAGGGTAATATTGGAATTAATTATATTTAGCATATCCTGATAAGGGAGGAACCCAAAAATCCGAAACTCATCTGCAAAAATCAGATTCATATTTCCTATCATGAAATATGATCCCAATGGTAAAACCTTCTTTCTCGGGAATCCTTGTACCATCAACAGTAATTTGGATGGGAATATGCAGTGTACCAATCATCACGTTCGAATTTTGGAGCCATAATTTCAATCATGTAATAATTTTATCTTATACAACATCTACAAAACAAAATATCACATTGTAGATATTTTCCTTACCCATTGAATGGCCAAAAACACGAAGATGTTTAGACTTGCAACAGAACAAGTTACATATACGCTATGGTACAAACCATAAGTAGTCAACCCAGACAAAACTATATCTCAACATCATCAAACGTTAAATAGATTAAAAAAGAAACAAACAAAGAAGATTCCAATGTCATTAAAACTTGTGTTTCACATTTTAGCCAGTTAGAAACCCCTTGAATTTTCTCACTTGCATGCATATTTTATCATAGATTTCAAAAGTTATGCTCAAGTCAGATCGACACTTACTTGCATACTCATCTAGTATGATTTTTTAATAACATATACGTAACAGTCACAATCGATGTGTTCTTATTTTAGTAACACAAATAATAGTCACAATCTGATGTGTGCTTATACATTGATCATATATTTGAATCAATGCTTGTCAAGTATATTTAAACCTACGGTCGAGCCTTCTTATCTATCTGTCCTACATCGCTTTCCTTTTGGGAGTAACTCTCTTAAGTAAAAAAAACTACATAAACTATTCTTGATATTTAAATAATGATGTGCCATGAATATATTGGAAAACTTTAGTTGTACTCTTATCTCTACTATTTTAATAGGAGAGTTGGGGTTGTAAACAAACAAACCCTAATTTTGTAACTAAGCAAACCCGTGCAATATACGGCCAAACTAAATCCACCAAACATATCCGTGTGATGCACGTGCAGCCCCTAAAAAAGGGATATTTTAACAAATGTCCCCATTTAAAATGTGAAAATTAGCATATACCCCCACTATTTTTAAAAACTAAGAAATACTCCTATCTCTAATACTATAATGGGAGAAGGCCTTAGTGTCATTTGTAAATGTTTTGTCAATCTACCAACCCGTGCAATACACGTGCATAACTACTATAAAGGAGGTTCTAAGTTCAAATCCAGATTATGTCTAAATTTTTATTTTAAAAAACAATATTTATTAAGACGTGCATCGTACGTGTAAATTACTAATCGGTTGTAACTAGTAACACTTGCGCAATCGACAAATGATATGATATAGTTAACTTGAATGAGAAAGGCCTTCAGGTTTTCTTATAGTCGAACTTCCTCCACCCCATTTAGTTTATCTGTATATTTTCGTTACTAAATTGTAGGGCCATTACAAATACGCAGGGGCCGGAATTGAACCGGACCCGAACCAAACACGACACTGGACCTGTACGAGACCCGATTTTGGGCAGGTACATATCGTGTATAAAAATAGGATTGTTTCAATTTTCAGGTGGGGTCCAGGTCCGTCCTCTTATGGAGGACCGGACTGGGATCTAGACCCCAATCTAAGTACCCATAGTCGGCTAGGTCCTCTTATGGAGGACTGAGACCCTGGCCCACTATATACCCGCAAAAGTATAGGGCCTACTTATATTTAACATAACACTTATGTCACCTGTGAGTTATGAGTTAAGTTTTTTGCTTGGATACTATGATTGTTTGCTTGATTGGATGGGAGTAATTTGTCTCAAGCAGTATAAATGAAGGAGTTTGCATGTTTTAAACCTTTTATTATGTAATGAACTTTAATTCATCTTTACAATTCTTTGTTGTTTGAACATTATGTTACGTTATTTAAACTTGACTTGGACTAACTGAATTTGGTGATTTCGGGCTTGGACAGTCTCTTAGTTGTATTAAAATATAAGATAGGGAATTATTCTACATGTTATTTGTTGTTATGTAAGAGTTCAAATAGAAGCAAATCAAGTAATCTTCTGTGTGGACGGATGTAATATTATGTTTTCAAGATTTCTGTCATTGTTTTATATTTTTTGACATTGTTTTGAACTCATATTAGCATATTGTTAAATCGTTATTTGTTCATTTACATCAATTGTAACTAGAATCTACAAGTAGAAATACCCAATCAAGAACCCAAGAAAAATTGGTTAGGGTTTGGGTAGACCTATCAATTATAGGGACTTGAGACCTAGCGGCTATAAAAATGATTGTTGGACCCGAATCTAATTGTAATGAGGGTAGGGTATGGGTCCAAAACCCTTAGCCATGACTGGGTAGTATAAGAACCGGTCCTGACCTGAACAGATAACCACCCTACTAAATTGAGGTGGTGGTAGTGTTTTTTGTAGTGCTAAGCTGAGCAGAAAGGAAAGAAAGATTGTGAATGTATAAAGAAGAAGTGTAAGGCTGAAAGAAATTGTGAAGGAAGAGGTGTTCAAGTACCTCACATCATTGCCGCCGTTGATGCATATTTTGACTCAACATATTATTTTATGCGGTTCTTTAGCAAGTTTCTTGCATCGATATGTCTTATCAATATTATAACTTGTACATGTCATTTAGGAGTGGGAATGAGTTATTCCCAGCTTAACCTTGGCCCAATCATATATAAAGTCATGTTGTGCCTAGACCTCGAACAAGCATATGCCTAGATCAATACGTCCATCACTAGTCCTATTGGACTTTAAACGACGCATTGGGCTACTCGATATGTTTATTTATGTGTATCGTATCAATACCAACACTACTTTGGTTTGTTCTCCCCTAAAAAATCATGACTACAAGTAGGAATCTCAGTATGGAGTGCATTAAAAAAATAATAATGCCATTTTTTTAATCCCAATAACAATGGCATATTGATAAGGAAGACTAAACATACAAATCAAGAAGGAGAAAAATAAAGTAGATGAGCTTACAATAAGACTTATAAATGGGCTTAGAAATTAGAATAATACATGTACCATTAGCTTAAAACGTTACATGTACCTTGGGCTTAAAACAGTAGATGCACCATAATATTAAATCAGTACATGTAACGAAAGGATCCATGCCTCCATGGGCGATTATAGGTCATGACAACTAGGCATACTTCCACTTGTTCTCGGGTCAGACATATAAACTATTCACAGTGTTTTAAATGTCCTCGACATATCTGATATATCCTCCGATATGTCATTTTTGAATGGCAACCAACACTAATATGGCATCTAAAAGATATGTCATTTTTGAGAAAATGCCCCCGACATATCGGGTTGAATCTGATATTTTCCACGAAATATTTCCCGACATATCCTCCAACATGTTGAATTACATGTTCTAAAAGTCGTCTAACACATGACAATTAAGATTTTGGTTTTCCAAGACATCCATCCAGTATTGACCCTATAACCCGATTATACTATAACCTGGTGCTGATTACAATATGTCCTAAACACTCGACTATCCAACATAGAATAATAAGATTAATCAACGCAACTATGACATCCAACATTTAGAACCTTGGTATTTGTGCTTAATGTATGAAATGTATATGTAATGTGCATTCCTAATACTTTAATTTCGTGTTATTTGCATTAGTTATATAATATATGTGATAATTTTATGTATGTAAACGTTTGTTGGTCATATTTAGGATATACTTTTGTATCATACACATCAGTCTGAAATATATTAGATATCCGCTATATCCCCCGATATATCCTGTTTAACATGAAAATTCTTGGACCGATACGATACCGAAATCCGACATTTCAAACTTTGACAATTCATGATTCATGATACATATTATTGCAGCCTTGTTGGATCATAGAATATCTTGTTACTGTAAGATGAATGACAAATGACGGTCCATGGAATTTATGTTCCTTGTCACTGTAATAATTTGACATGAGCACCCTTCAATCCTCATGTTTTTATATATTGCTACAGAAATATGAATCTACGGGTCCATCTGTAGCACATTTCATACCCAAGTATGCCTTGAATAGCATATTTCAAGTCCAACAATAGCATATTTCATTGTCAAGAATTAGTCGAGCAAGAAACTTTTGTGGCATTATAATTTTATAAGAAACCGAGGAAACACGGAAATAATGTGAAAGCATATAACTATATACACACCTTATATGCAAAAGATTCCCTAAATGCATGCAAACAAACTACAAAGGAGAGGGAGAGGATCAAGATACCCTAGTGTGAGTTGGCAACTTTTAATTCTTAAAATCACTATATCAATGTATAATTCCTCAAAACAGTTTAAACAACTACGAGCTTCAATCACTCGCAACTAGTAGTATAGGATCAAAGATCAACATCGATCTCGTCCGCAATTACTATGAAATACATGGAAACTCTCAATTTACCTTCAGTGAATGAAGACTATAAAACAACCGATTGTAAATCATCTTACATATGCAATCTCATAGATAGATGCTTCAGAAATCTATATTTCATTACTCCTAAACGCAAATCAACTTGCGCATATGCATCCCTAAATTCTTTTTTTCCCACCTAATCAATCAAAACTCAAATCAGTTCTTGAACAGAAATCCAAACAAGTAGACGGGAAAAAGTTACCTTCCAGCAGTAGTGGCATCGAAAGTGAAAGCAACAAGAAACCTTCCAGGATCCTCCTCATCTGGAACCACCCTCAGCGTCTCCTTCTTGATATTCACCTCGTTCTTAATTGTCGTCGCTTGCTGATGATCCACAAGAGGCTGCACCTGCTGCTGCTGTACCGGCTGTTGCGGCACCACATGTCCTCCTCCACCATAAGGATACTGATGGTGATGATCGTACGGCGCGGGGAGAGGCACGTGCATGACATGAGGCGGAGGGGGAGGGTGGTGATAGTACCCGGCGGGGTACTGGTAGTACTGCGGCGGCGGAATAGGAGGGTTTCCGTACTGGGCAGGGTAAGGGGTGGCGGTGTAAAGGTACCGGTTTTCTGACGGTTGCGCCGATGGCGGGTGGCGGAGGTGCTGGTGGTTTGGATTGGATCGCCGCCGACTGTTTCCTCCGACGCCGCCGTTGCTACTTATATTTCCCATCAATCGATTGCAGCGCTTTTCTTGAAAGGGATTTATTTGATTTTTCGAAAGGGGAACGAGGGAATATAAAAAAGGGGGGAGAAACCCTAATGGATAATTGGAGGTGGGGAGGTGATGATGATGAAGAAGGACAATAGAGATGGTGGGAACGGAACGGAACCGAACCGGAACCCTCCTTTTTTCTGGTTATAATGGAGAGTTGAGTAAAGCTCCACCCAGAACACCGCAAAAGGGAAATCTGTTGGAGAAACTTTTTTTTCTTCGTTTAGTGAGGAGACCAAGTCTGTAAATCGTTTTTTAATTTTATTTTATACTTTTTTGTCGAAACTATTTATTTACAAGAAAAAAAAGACAGCCGCTCGTCAACTCAACAACTAAACTCGTCATTTTCAACAGCGTAGTTATTCAATGTTCATCATGGGGAATGGCAAGTGGAGTTCTAACTTTTTTGAGAAACTCGTCGTTTCCAACAACACGTTTAGTTCAAAATTTTCAACAAGAATCGTTGTTCCCAACGACAATGAGAAATATATTAGACTTGTTGTTGGGAATAACGAGTCTACTGTTTGAAATTTCACAGAGAGTGAAACTCTGTTAAACTTGGTGAATTTTTGAAAAAAAAATTCTATAGAAGAGCTTGTTGTTCCCAATGGCGAGGAAAAATATACTAAATTCGTTGTTGGGAACGGTGAGTTCCATGTAAATACCCTGATGCTGGGAACAACAAGCTCTTCTATAGAGTTTTTTTTTCTCGAAAATTTACCAAGTCCAACATATAGAGAAACTCTCTGTGAAATTTCAAAATCAATAGTCTCGCAGTTCCCAATAGCGAGTTTAGTATAAATAACCTCGTCGTTGGGAACGACTAGTCTTGTTTGAAAATTTCGAACTAAACTCGCCGTTGTGAATGATGAGTTTCTAAAAAAAGGTTAGAATAACACTCACCGTTCCCAACGGCGAGCATGAAATAACTAAACTCATCGTTCCCAATGGCGAGTTTAGTTGTTGAGTCCCCGAGCGCATTTAAATTGGCGATTGTTTTTTTTTCTTGCAAATAGTTTTGAAAATTGGCATAAAATTTAAAAAAAAAAATCTTGTAAATCCACCCTCCATCCTTTTGCTTTTTTGCTTCCTTTTATTGTGTCATAAATCTGTTGCTCATTTGAGGTTGTGTATTGGCAGGTAGTTGGCTTAACTAAAGTATAGTTTTAAGTAGCACTGTTCATCGGTTAAAACCCAAACCGAACTCGCCAAAACCGAACCTAATCGAACTTTTCAGTTTGGTAAAATGCAAACCGAACACTGAACCGAATAGAACAAATTCAGTTTTTACCGAACCAAACTTTATCGGTTCGGTTCGGTTCGGTTACTAACCGAACTAACCAAATTTTGAGAAAGTTTTCTAATTTACAAATTTCAGTTTCAAGCTACACTATAACTGAATACAATACAACTGAATACAACTTACAACTTACAAATTTACAACTCACAAGTTGCAACTGAATACAATACAATACAACTTAATAGAAAATACAAACTTACAACTTACAAGTTACAACTTAATACAATACAAGCTTACAAACTTACAACTTACAATTT
Source organism: Hemerocallis citrina (assembly GCA_017893485.1). Lineage (NCBI taxonomy): Eukaryota > Viridiplantae > Streptophyta > Magnoliopsida > Asparagales > Asphodelaceae > Hemerocallis > Hemerocallis citrina. The sequence continues at coordinate 67,599,839 of CM030367.1, read as the reverse complement.
CATGATACTAACTAACAGCTTTGCTGCCTTTGCATAATTGGACTTTTGTTTGTTCGCAGCATAGAAACAAAGAACCAAAGGGCTCGGGGCTGCATGTCTGCATAGTTGAAAGACTCAAAGTAGCTAAGAAGCAAAGAAGAAATTAAGCAAAAGAATTAAAGAAGCAAGGAAGCAAAGAAGCAAAAGACTCTAAGCCTGCAAAGACTTACAGTAGATATAAGAAGCAAATAGCAAGTTAGCAAAGGCTCGGTAGCAAAGAAGCATAAACAGCAAAGAAGCAAAGAAGCAAAGTAGCAAAATATAGCAAAAATGTAGCAAAATGGAGCAAAATGTAGCAAAGACTCAAAGTAGCAAAAAAGAACAAAAACTCAAACTAGCAAAGAAGTAATTAAGCAAAGAAGTAAAGATGCAAATAATACTGAGATTTGGAGAAACAATTAGGCTCAGTACTCAGTAGAAAACAAGCAAAGCAGTAAAGACTCCAAGTAGCAAAGAAGCAACAAGAGAAATGTAGCAAAAATGTAGCAAAATGGAGCAAAGAATGCAAAGACTCAAAGTAGCAAAAAAGCAACAATCAACACTATGCCCCCAATTATTAATTTTCTTCTTCAAGTGATTCACCATAACATCATTTGTGCTTGCATTATCAACTGTTATTGAAAATATTTTATCAATACCTCACTCCAATAAGCATTTTTCAACCGCAATGCCTAACCCCTCACCTTTATGAGTAGAATTTGGACAAAAATTCAAAATCCTTTTGTGCATTTTCCAATTATTATCAATGAAGTGGGCAGTGATACACATATATTTTATTCTTTGTAAAGAGGTCCAAGTATCTATGGTGATGGATACTTTTGACATGATTCTTTCAAGAACTTTTTCAATAACCTCTTCTCATCAAGATATAATTCATAAATATCTCTTGTGATTGTCAAACGTGAAGGGATATGAAACATAGGACAACAAATATACATGAATTTACGGAACCTATGATGCTCAACATGACTAAATAGAAGCCCATCCACTATCACCATGTATGCTAGACCCTTCCTAATTTCATCTTGGTTAAATCTCCAATCTGTTAAGACACCCTCACCCTTTTCACCTATATGAACCCATTGTAAACTCAAGAGATTTTGGGAAGTCTCTTAATTGTGTGGATTAGTCCGACAACTACCCATGTGATTTCTCATAGTTGTTGTCCCATTTTTCTTAGTATTGGCACTAAACTGCTGCCCACAATAATTACACTTTGATTTCACACTTCCATCTACGTCAATGATCTTAGTAAAATGTAGCCAAACTTCACGCCAAGATTTAATTGGTATTCTAGTATTTTGTGATGCTTGGGAACTTGCTTGAGTTGCTTGAGTTGCTTCAGTTCGATTTCTATTACCAATGTTAACGGAATTTGAATCCGCACGACCACTATTATCCATATCCAAAATTGTTACGCCCCGCTTCCTAAAAGAGAATACGAAATACGAATACACAAAAAAGCCCAGTGAATGATTTTTATCATCCATAAGCTGTTGAAGAATTTTTACAATATTTTACAAGAATAATCAGAGTCAGAAGCAAAAGAATCAACTAAGCATGCACATATGAATTAAAATACCAACAAGAATACTTGAAACCGAAATATATTAATTTCAAACAATCCAGATCTGAATAAGTCAATATCCTGGGTCACATTGCCCAAATACAAAATAAATCCAAGTACAAGATACCATTGTTCAAAATAAGGAACAAGAAAAGAAATAATAATAATAGCAGGAAAATCATGATAGCAAAACTCCAGCATCTAGTATCTCATCTCGCCTATTCCATCTGGCAGCTGATCTCCAAATTTGCAATTTAACAATTGCAGGGATAGGAAAAAGAAAATAAACTCCCGTCAATGCAAGTTACAGGACACTTGTAATGCAAGATACAAGTACATGGAAAAACTAATTAATAACTTGGAATAGACATGATATCAAGTATAACAACTAGCATGATAAGGTGAACAAGTACAAGTAGCATGTATCAAGTGTCGAGTGAACAAGTATACCAAGAAACAAGTATCAAGTGTCAAGTATCAAGTACAAGTAGCAAGTTTCAAGTATCCAGTATCATGTACAAGTAGCAAGTGTCATGTATCATGTAATAAAGTATCATGTAGTCAAGTTTAAGTATCATGTTCACGTGTCATGTATCAAGTCTTGCAGTTATTATTATTTAGGTAGCACTTCATACATCCATCCTTTTACTACATGGTTTCTACAGTCAACACAATTTCATTTTAGATTTTATAGTGGACCATATAGAGCAGTGTACTCAGAGAAAAGTATCAAGTAACCAAGTATCAAGCACGAGTCATGTAATCGTGAACACATGGTAACAAGTAGTATCAAGCACGAGTCACGTAATCATGAACACGTGGCAACAAGTAATATCAAGCATGAATCATGTAATCATGAAACATGGCGGCAAGTAATATCAAACATGAATCATGTAATCATGAAATATGGCAACAAGTAGTATCAAGCACGAGTCACGTAATCGTAAACACGTGGCAACAAGTAGTAACAAACATGAATTATATAGTCACGAGATATGGCAACAAGTAGTAACAAGTATGAATCATGTAGTCATGAGATACAGCAACAAGTAGTAATAAGCATGAATCATGTAATCATGAAACATGGCAACAAGTAATGGGAAACACGGGCTCCCTTCCGAGTACACGTTTCTGAATTATCCACTATTCGATCTTTCCTTTAAACCCCGTCTTGATTATTTATTATTATTATCAAACAAGCATGTATGTGTGCAAAACATATCAAGAATAACATGTCATGATCATGTAACAAGTTCAAGTTGCAAGATAAACATGTACGGGTGCAAGATAACACATAAAAGGATAAAACAACGAGATTTCTAGTTCAGAACAGCAAAACCATACTGTAGTAAAACAGTGATTTTCGGTGTTACAAACATGCAAATCTAAATCCGTCGAAAGGTATAGAAAATAGACTCCCGGCCGAATCCAGTGAATATAAATAATTCATATAGTAATTCACAAAAATATAACTCTAAACTGATTTGAATCCAAAAAATACGTTCAGCCAGAAGTCAGTAAATCGAATTCAAAGTCAGGAAAATAGCATCAAAACACCTCAAATAAATCCAGGAAAAATCTGGGGTATTCCCCTATATGTCTAGTATCATAATAGAAAGTTTCATAATTTTCTAGTAAGATTAGTTCAGTCAACAAAAATCAGAAAACATCAAAAAAGGATAGTTTGGCAAATCTGGAATTCCCAACACTGCTGTACGAAAACTGTAATATCTCGCAAACCGTGAAACGAAATCCAAATCCGCCAAAGGGAGAAGAAAATAGACAAAATAATCTAACTTTCATATTGAATAAATATTTTTCATAAAGAAAAAGGAACTAGGGTGAAAATATAATTCTTTACAGAACGACGAGCAAAATCCAGCAAGTATAGTTTTTATTCGAAAGCATAAAAACTGTATGTAAATCTTATCAAATAAATCCATCAAAATTCTGGGTATTCCCTAATGATATGGCTAAAAATGGGGTTTGATCGGAACTGCCCAAATCGGGCATGAATCTTGAAGTCTAGGGGTAAAACGGTAATTTTACCTACCAACTGATCTGAAGCAGGTACTGGTTACTTTCCCCGAAGACCCACTTACCCGCAAACGAATCCACCTCAACTGGGTGCGGGTCTCAACCCGTAGCAAACGCGGTCCGGAAGGGATAGAATTAGGGTTTCTGATTAATCTTAATCAACGGCCCTGATTCGCATCTATCTTTTCATCGGGGATTAGGGATTACATTCCTAATCTGTTCACAAGGAGAATATTCCTTATCAGATCACGGGGATTACATTCCTAATCTGTTCCCTAAAGACGCCTATAAATACCCCCCATCCATCTCCATTAAGCGGTAATCAATCTTTCTCCAGTTTTTGCGCTCTTTCATAATCTCTCTGATTACTGACTTGAGCGTCGGAGGGTGCGTCGTCGGGAACAACCCCGGTGTCTCGCACTTTTTGCAGGTGTACGACGGGCGCGATGATCAGATCCCGACGGAACAGGTATACAGGTTTACTATTCAGTTTCCCTAAGAATCCACAAATATCATCTGTTTGCCCCCACACCAAATTTAGCGGCAACAGATTGGCGCCGTCTGTGGGAAACTAACGAATAGAGACCTCTCCTCTTCCTGCGAAACAGATCTTCTCCAGCCATGCCTCATAGGAAAGTCAGATCAATAGGGTCTAACAGAGGACCCAACCCCTGATCCGCAGCAAGAAGTTCCCATCCAGCCTAACCAACAGCAGGGACAACTTCCTCCTCAAGCGGAGGACCCGCTCCAACAGGACCTACCTCCTCCAAATCAGCCACCTCCAAAGGGTCCTAACCCTCAAAAACAGCCTCTTCACCAAGACCATGTCTCCATCCACAATGCCTCTTCGGACTCTATGGCCTCCCATCATCCCCGAGCCTCTGGTCGCCACAATACCGCCCTCAATCGCCAGAAAGATGATGACCTTCGCCGCCATCTGGATGAGAAGCGGGCCCGAGAGGGAACCTCCCGCCAACACCGTCCGGACGAGCGGTCCCCTCGCCACTGGGAATATAGAAGGTCCCCTAACCGAAGGGGTCGGAAAGAATCCCCCGAGCACTACCGAAGACGGCCGCACTCCCCTGCAGGTCGGCAACAGCCCAGGAACAATGAGGCACCCATCACACGTGCCGAGTTCTAGCAGTTCCAAGTGACCGTCCTACAAGCTCTCAATCTCCATCCCAACACCAACACACCCGAGATTCCATCTCCTCCCCCGGTCCTGAAGCCCTCGCCGACGGTCCCCATCTCCTCGTCCTGCTCCTAGCAACTCCCGGCGTACCCCAAGTCCTCGTCGCTCCCGAAGTTACCATCGCCGTAGTCCTCGCTCTCCCTCGTACGAAGACGAGTCTAGAGGCTCGGCTGATTACCGTCGGAGGGACGACACCATCTACCGCCGTCTTCATGAGGTAGAGAGGCACCTGGGCCAGATAGACCGAGAAGAAGAGCTTAGGGGGAGGACCCTACGTCCTAGCCGACCCCCTTTCTCCCGAACTGTAGTGGATGCGCCTGTGCCGTTTGGCTTCAAACCTCCCCAATTTGAGACTTACACCGGGGAGACCGACCCCGTTGATCACATCGAAAGCTTTAAGACCTTGATGCTCCTCCATCAAGCTTCCGATGCCCTCCTCTGCAAAACCTTTCCCGCAACTCTCAAGGGCCCAGCTCGAGAATGGTACTCTCGCCTTGCCCCCTCCTCAATATTCTCCTTCGAGCAGTTCGAGACCCTTTTCGTCACCCATTTCGTAAGCAGCCATAGAGCTGAGAAGACCAGCATCTCACTATTGCACCTCCATCAGAAGAAGGGGGAGAAATTGAGAGGCTATGTGAAGAGGTTCACAGCTGCAGCCAGGTCCATAGCATCCCTCGACCAGTCGGTCGCTACGGCAGCATTTCAATCTAATGTCCTCAATTCCAACCTCCGCTCCTCCCTCGCCAAGAAGCCTCCACAGAACTTTTCCGACCTCCTCCTTCGCAGTGAAAAGTACATCCGGGCCGAAGAGGCCGAGCATCGACCCAACTGGGAGGGGTCTTCCTCCGGGTTTAAAAGAAAGGGAACAGAAGAGGAAGGAGCCAAGAAGCTCCAGAAGGATAATGCCGGCCAGCGCCGACCTCCCCCCAGATTCGAGAAGTTCACTCCCCTCACCACTAACGTCTCAACTATTCTGATGGAAGTTGAAAAGGAAGGAATCATACCTCCCGCTCCGAGGATGAACACCCCCGCCAAGAAAAGAGATAAAGAGAAATGGTGCCATTATCACCGGGACCATGGGCATGACACCAACGATTGTCGCGCCTTAAAGAACGAGATCGAAGCCCTTATCCAGAGGGGGCAGCTGACCAGGTTTGTAAGAAAGGACCGAGCCGAACTTCCTCCCCCACCTCGGGGGGCTAACAGGCATCCGGAACGAGAAGAGATGCCTGACATCGAGGAGGAGCGAGTCCTCCACCTCATTCATGGGGGCCCAATGGGGGGCTCCTCAAACTCCTCTCGGAGGGCATTTATAAGAGAAGTCAACTCGGTCCGAACCACCCCTCTTTCCAAAGGCCTCGGAGTGCCTGTCACATTCTTCGACGAAGATCTTGAAGGAGTTCGCACCCCACATTGTGACGCACTCGTCATTAATCTCCACATGGTGAATTTCAAAGTGGAGAGGATCCTAGTGGACAATGGCAGCTCCGTAAACATCCTCTTCCTCGCCGCTTTTAAGGGCCTAAAGCTCTCTCGAGATAGACTCAAGCCCGCCGGTTACACGCTCCATGGGTTCACGGGAGTGCCAGTGACTATTGAAGGGGTGATTACCCTCGATGTAACCGCTGGCAAAACTCCTACTACCCGAACGGAGTCGATGGACTTCATGGTCGTAGATGTCCCAGCGGCCTACAATGTCATTCTGGGCCGGCCCGGCCTAGCCGCCCTTGAAGCCGTCCCTTCTGCCTACCATCTCAAAATGAAGTTTCCCACTCGGGCCGGAGTAGGGGAAGTAAGGGGCAATCAGGAGACGGCCCGTAAGTGTTACATGACCTCTACCCTCGGACCCGTCCTCTCCTTAGAAACTCTGAAAATCCCCCAAGACATTACTCGGTCGACCTCCGAGCCGGTGGACGAATTGGAGGAAGTGCTCTTCTCTGAGCAGGACCCGACCCGCAAATTCTTTGTTAGCAAGACCCTCTCGTCCGCCCTATGCTCAGACATTGTACAATGCATCCGAAGGAACAAAGACCTCTTCGCTTGGTCAGCTGCAGATATGCCCGGGATCTCCGAAGAGCTCCTGGTCCACCACCTGAGCGTTGTTCCGGGGTCCAAACCGGTTCAGCAGAAGAGGCGCAAGTTTGCCCCCGAGCGTCAGCTCGCTATCAAAAAGGAGGTGGTCAAGCTCTTAAAGGCCCGGTTCATACAGGAGGTGAACTATCCTGAGTGGTTGTCGATGTAGTGATGGTGAAGAAGTCCAATGGGACTTGGAGGATTTGCATTGATTTTACCGACCTCAACAAGGCTTGCTCCAAAGACCCCTTCCCTCTTCCGTGTATTGACACCCTGATCGACGCAACCTCGGGGCATGAGCTCCTCAGCTTCATGGACGCCTTTTCAGGCTACAATCAGATCCGGATGTTCCCTCCGGATATCCCAAAGACCTCGTTTGTGACCGACCAAGGCCTCTATTGATACAGAGTCATGCCGTTCGGTCTGAAGAATGCAGGCGCAACATACCAACGCCTCGTCAACAAGGTTTTCCAGGCTCAGATCGGCCGGAACATGGAAGTGTATGTAGACGACATGCTTGTGAAGAGCATTCGAGGGGTTGATCATGCAACCGACCTCCAAGAAGCGTTTGATGTTCTAAGAAAGCACAATATGAGACTCAACCCGAACAAGTGCGCATTTGGAGTCTCCTCGAGGAAGTTCCTCGGCTTCATGGTTAGCCAACGAGGAATTGAAGCAAACCCAGAGAAAATCAAGGCCATATTAGACATGGCCCCTCCCAGAAATGTTAAAGAAGTTCAGAGATTAACAGGCCGCCTAGCCGCCATAGGGCGCTTTCTTTCGAAGTCTGGGGAGAAATGCCTCCCCTTCTTCAAGGCCCTCAGGGGGGCTAAAGGTTTCGAATAGGGGCAGTAGCAACAGGAGTCCTTCGACCAGCTCAAGGCTTACCTCGTCAATCCCCCTCTCCTCAGCAAACCGGTCTCTGGTGAACCCCTCTACCTCTACCTGGCAGCCTCCGAGCAGACCCTCAGTGCAGTCTTAGTGAGGGAAGAAGACCGGGCTCAGAAGCCCATCTACTATGTCAGCAAGGTGCTTCGGGACGCTGAGCTCCGATACCCGAAGATATAAAAAATGGCCTATGCCCTGGTGATGGCCGCGAGAAAGCTCCGCCCGTATTTTCAGTCCCATTCGGTGGTCGTTCTTACCGACCAACCACTGAAGCAGGTCCTCCACAAGTCCGAGACTTCGGGTCGCCTAATGAAATGGTCTATCGAGCTGAGCCAACACGATATAACTTATCAGCCTCGACTGCAATCAAGGCTCAGGCGCTAGCCGAATTCATAGTTGAGAGTGCTGTCCCCGAGTCTAGCCAAGCAGTGAAGGGACCACCAGTCTGGTCGGTTTATGTTGACGTATCCTCCTGCAATGAGGGAAGTGGGGCAGGGGTCATCCTGGCAGGCCCAGATGACTTCATCCTCCAATACTCTCTCTGTATAAACTTCAAAGCTTCGAACAACGAAGCTGAATACGAGGCGCTCATAGCCGGCCTTGGGATGGCCCGAAATGCAGGGGCACAATGCCTCCGGATCTTTAGCGACTCCCAGCTAGTCGTCAATCAGGTTCTCGGCGAGTATGAAGCACGCTGATGACAGGACGGTTAAATACTTAGCCAAAGTCAAGAGCCTCATGGCACTGTTTGAGGAGGCTCTCATCCAAAGAATCTCCCGAGAAGAAAATGCTCAGGCCGACGCCCTATCCAAATTAGCCTCCTCTTCCCTTCAAGGCCTCGAGCAGACTGTTTTGATAGAAGTCCTCCTGAAGCCGAGCATAGAGGACGAAGCACCCGATTCCATAGAAACATTGCCTGTCCTCCTCGAAGACAATTGGATGAAACCCCTCGTCGAATTTTTAAGGGACGGACTCCTCCCTGAGGATCCCAAGGAAGCGCAAAGGGTTAGAACCCAAGCCGAGCGTTACACACTAATCGGAGGCATCCTATATAAACGCTCCTTCACCCAGGTGGACGGTCGGCCCTACCTGAGGTGCCTCTCCCCCGGGCAAGCCGACTACGCCCTGCAAGAGCTTCATGAGGGCATCGGCGGGGCCCATTCCGGTTCCAGAGCCCTGGCGCGCAAAGTGTTGAACTACGGGTATTTCTGGCCCACTCTCCTACGGGACGCTGAACGACACGTTCGGCAATGCAGCTCCTGTCAGAAGTACTCCGACATCCGATGCCTCCCACAAGCTTCACTTGCCTCCCTATCAAGTCCGATCCCATTCGCAATGTGGGAGATGGATTTACTAGGGCCGTTTCCGCCAGCTCCCGGACAGTTCAAGTTCCTAGTTGTGGCAATCGACTATTTCTCGAAATGGATAGAGGCCGAGCCCTTGGCCACGATCACCGAAAACAAGGTCGTTCAATTCTTCTGGAAGAGCGTGATCTGCCGATTTGGCGTCCCCAGGGTCCTAATTACAGACAACGGAACGCAGTTCACTGGGGCTGCCTTCCGAGCTTTATGTGAAGACCACGCCATACAACACCGGTTCTCCTCTGTCTCTCATCCTCAGTCAAATGGCCAGGCCGAAAATGCCAACCGACAGATCCTCTCCGGCATTAAGAAGAGGTTAGACAAGTGTTCCAAAGGCTTGTGGGTCGATCAGCTTCCCAACGTGCTCTGGAACTACCGCACCACAAAACGGACCCCAACGGGTGAGAGCCCATTCAATCTCACCTATGGGTCCGAGGCCATTATCCCCCTAGAAGTCGGAATACCCTCTCCTCGTTTGATAGCTTTTGAAGAAGAGCAGAATGCTAGAGAACTCAGAGCAAGTCTAGACCTGATAGACGAAATCCGAGAAAGAGCTGCCATACGGCAACAAAGCTACCGAAGAAGAATCGAGCTAGCATACAACAAAAGGGTCCGCCCAACGGACCTCAAAGAAGGGGACCTAGTCCTCCGAAAGTTAGCCATCTCGTTCCCAGGTCAGAAAAGCAAATTGGACCCGAATTGGGAGGGACCTTACAAGATCTCTAAAGTAATCCGCCCCGGCACATACAAGCTAGAAGATCTCGAAGGCAGGGAGATCCCCAGGACTTGGAATGCCGACCATCTCTTAAAATACCAAGAGAGAACAACAACGCCTCTCTAAGTAATTCGAGATGTCGAACCATTCTTTTCCTGTTACTTGTAGTGATTTTCTTTCATTTTTTCCTTGTAATAACGGCTAGCAACTTTAGAAGCAGCCGACCATTGGTTATTAATGAATAAAGCCTTTTCATATTATTGTTACTGTTTACATCTCTCTGCTTTTTTACTCTTCAATCTAACGATGGTTCGGAGTCCAACACTTGGCTCGATTCTACTTCGCAAGTTCGCTTCTAAGCGAGCTAGAAGTAGTTCGCCATTCGGAATTGCTCCCACAGCCGTTGAACTAATCTAACGATGGTTCAGAGTCCAACACTTGGCTCGATTCTACTTCGCAAGTTCGCTTCTAAGCGAGCTAGAAGTAGTTCGCCATTCGGAATTGCTCCCACAGCCGTTGAACTAATCTAACGATGGTTCGGAGTCCAACACTTGGCTCGATTCTACTTCGCAAGTATGCTTCTAAGCGAGCTAGAAGTAGTTCGCCATTCGGAATTGCTCCCACAGCCGTTGAACTAATCTAACGATGGTTCGGAGTCCAACACTTGGCTCGATTCTACTTCGCAAGTTCGCTTCTAAGCGATCTAGAAGTAGTTCGCCATTCGGAATTGCTCCCACAGCCGTTGAACTAATCTAACGATGGTTCGGAGTCCAACACTTGGCTCGATTCTACTTCGCAAGTTCGCTTCTAAGTGAGATAGAAGTAGTTCGCCATTCAGAATTGCTCCCACAGCCGTTGAACTAATCTAACGATGGTTCGGAGTCCAACACTTGGCTCGATTCTACTTCGCAAGTTCGCTCCTAAGCGAGCTAGGAGTAGTTCGCCATTCGGAATTGCTCACACAGCCGTTGAACTGATCTAACGATGGTTCGGAGTCCAACACTTAGCTCGATTCTACTTCGCAAGTTCGCCTCTAAGCGAGCTGGAAGTAGTTCACCATCGCTCCCACAACCGTCGAGTCACTATAGCAAAAATCCGAGGTCAAACACTTGAGCTTGAGCACGTTTCGCGAGTTCGCCAAACTGCGAGAGTGGGCGTCAGAAAGAATGTTCGGCGCCACTGGCCGAACACTCATCTCGCCGACCTGCAAACAAACAATTGGCCGACCAAGAAAGCCTCGGCGCAATGAACAATGGTCACAAACACAAAGACTACGCCAAACGCCGAGGGACACACAACTTCGGGCACAACATTTTATTGATAAATGGGACACGATACAAAGAGAATCACACATAGCAAGATTACAAACCACAATGCCGACTTATTACACTTAGCTAAAAAATACAAAAGCTTTTGGAGACGACGACCTCAGCGCTTCCTCGGAGCCGGGGCGTTCCGCTTCAAAGACACACGGGGGTGACGACGCTTGTCCCCGGAGCGCGACCCCAAACCGGCGAATTGGGACGAATCCTCGGCGCCACTTCTGGTAGCAGCACCGACAGACGCACCGCTCGACGAGATTGCCACCGAGCTTTGCGCGTCTCCCGAACTAGGATGGCCGATGCGCTGACGGGTCGCCATCTCGTAAAATGTAATGCCCCGATCGCTCTCCGCACGAGTACATGAAGTGCTCCTGACGTTGATTGGCCCCGAGCGCGGTTTTAGACGAGCAACCTCCACCTCCAGTTCAGATATCCGCTCCCTCAAAGAGTCGTCCTTTACGTCGACCTCGAAGCGTGGGGGAATCGCGGAGTCCGGCACGCTCGAGCGACTCGCTATCAGGTGACGAAGATGAGTGACTTCGATACTTTTGTCGACGGTAGCCCTCTTCAAAGCATCGACTTCGGCTGTCAACTCGTCGCGTTCAACTGTCAGCTCCGCCACCTTGCCTGTCAAGCTCTCGCCCTCCGACCGAAGCTTCGTTTCAATGGCCTGCAGATGCCGAATCTCGGAGCGCAGGTCGTCCCTCTCCGCCGTTATTTTCGACAGGTTATGACGAATACACTGAACTCGGAGCTCGTTACTGAAAGCGGTCGGCGAATACTCCTCTTCTCCTGCGGGAGTCATTTCGGTGATCTTGCTCTCAAGACGATGGATCTCGATGTCTCGCCGGCCGAGGACGAGCTGAAGATGGTTCCGCTTACTTTCGGCTTGACGTAACCCGAGCTCGACTTCGTAAAGCCGCTCTCGGCATTTAGCCAGGCACAACCTCGTCGCCCCAAGGCCGGCCTCGGCTCGAGCCTCTTCATCCGAGCGAATTGCCTCGGCATCTTGGGCAACCACCATGAGCTGAAAAGAGATCGAAATAATCAGCAAAAGTTCAAACACTGCCGGAGCATGACACTTGAGAAATTTTCAAAAAAAAGAATATTTGACGAAAGAGGGACGAAAGATGAAGATCCGAACACCAAAACTTCAAAAAATTTCTTTTCATTCATTTCAAAAAAGCAGCGGTGGCCAGTCCGCTATTAGGCATTACAATGATTGAAAAGAAAAGGAAAGAGAACAAAAAACAAAACAAGAAAATGAGGAGCGGAGTCAAGGCGCGACCTCTTTCCCCGGGCGACGAGTTCGGGTGGGGGTCGACTTCTCCGAAGGGGACGCCACCGCCAGCGGAGTGACCACGGTACTGGGGACCTCATCAGTGACCCCGACCACGTCATCAGCTTCGTCATCCCCTTCCTCCTCCTCCCCCTCGGACTCAGGGTCGAAACCCTCGACGTGGCCGGGGAATAGCCTCCACCCCGAGACGTTCACCTCGGGGAACTCCCTTCGACACCCGATCGATGGCTGCGGCGAAGGCCTTCGCCATGTTCTGGGCAAGGAACCCCTGCGCCTTCTCCAGGGTTGCGTCCTCTGCTGCCTTCACAGCCGCCGCCTTGGCCGCCTCGGCTTCGGCCAGCTGCTTGGCTGACCCCTCCTTCTGGCGAAGGAGCTCGCCCTCCAACCTTGTCACCTCAGCCTCGAGGTGCTCGATCCTCGCCGATCTGCCCTCGTGCTCGATGTGAAGCTTGTCGAGCTCGTTCGACAGCCGAGCTTTCTCGTTCCGAGCCTGGTCGGATTCTTGCTTTAGCTCCTTCTCCAGAGCTGTCAACCTCTCGGTGAGGTGACCAAAGTGGACGATGATCTGTGGTAAAGAAGAACCAAAGGAGTTAGGAAATTTTTTTTTTTTGGGGTTAAAGCAGTACAATGAATGAAAGAAGCTCAAGGCTTACCGACACCGCCGAATGAGCGATCTCGATCACGTCGTCACCCTCTCGCCAGGCCTCCATGGCGGCTCGGTCCTTCGGAGTGGCGAGATGCTTGACGGCCTGCATGCTCGCCAGCGAGTTGCCGAGAAACCCGTCATGCTTCCGGACTTGCCAATCCGGGATGTGGATTCTCTTGTGCTCCTCCGTCAGGAGCTCCTCGGCTACCACCGTCAGAGGCGGTGTCGTCATGCCAAGGGCGGCAGCAATGGGGAACTCGCCACCAGCGGCCGGAGCCGAAGTCCCTGCCACGGTGACGACAGGGCTCTCGAGGGCCTCCACTTCCTCGACCGAGGCTGTGAATCCTCGGAGCCTTCGAGGTCGGCAGTAGCTTGGTCGCGACCCTCTTGCGCTTCTTGGGGGCCTTGCTCGCGAGTCCGGCCCTGAGCGCCAGCAGTGCGTCGTAGTCCATCGTTTCTGCATCAAAAGCAAAAAATTGATTAACACACTGCAGATAACAAGGAAAAGAGTACGGAAAGCAAAAACATAACGAGAGCTGCGTACTGGGATCTACGCGGCAGAGCCCTCCCTTGTAGAGGATGTCCTCCGCCAGCTCCCTCCAGTCGTACTTTGGCCGATCAAGGAGAGTCCGGACCGCTTCTTCTTCTTCTACACTGAGCTTCGGAAGCGACCTCGCCCTCTTCGGCACCCCTTCTACCCAGTTGGAGGGGATCGGCCACGCCTCCCGACTCCGCACAACCAAAAACTTCTCTCGCCAGTGCTTAATGGAGTCGGGGCATATGACGAGCCTACCACCGTGCCTCGGAGTCAAGTAATACCGGTACTCTGATTTATTCCCTTGGTGGAGCCGGTGTAACGTCTGAAGCACGTTCAGCTGTGGCTGGATCCCTGCAGCCTGGCAGTGGAGAACGAAACCATTTATCACTCGCCACGCGTTCGGCATAAGCTGGATGGGGCTGACCCCGAACCAACTCACCACGGTAACGGCGAACGTGTGGAGAGGTAGCTGAGCCCCGGCGATGAAGGCATCGACTGGCCAGCAACACATCGTCACTGGCAGCGGCGAATTGGCCCTAACCCCGGGACCCGGCAGCATGAGCTCGTACTCCTCCGGGATGTGGAATGAATCCCAGATCACTGCCAAGTCCTCCTCACGCAGGATCGACACCGCCTCGTCCGCCTCCGTCGTCTCCCTCGCGGCGTTCTCTTCGAAGGACCTCTCCCTCTCATGGACGATCCGCTCGGCTTGATCCTCCGGGAGCTGCCTAACTCTATGGAGCCCGGTCAGCGGCCCCGGCAGTTGTCCTGAACTCTCCCATCCGCTTCGGATCTTCAATGATTGAATCCTTGCCGAACACCTTCTTGCCCTTAGTCGGAGTCGAATCTTCGACGACCTCAAGGGAGGGCTCGGACCAAGAGACTTCTTCGGAGACAGAAGCTATAGACATAATTTATAAATTACCTTAAAGAGGATAGCTGCCGAAAAACTTCGCCGGAACCAAACGTCGACCGCCGGAAGTACTCGCCTAAGCACAAGAGACTGCCTGAGCAAAAGAGAAGGGAAATGAGAAATGAGAGGGGGGGTGAGGATTTATAGAGAGGCACACGCCAAACGAGGTTAATGGGCTTGTACGACCGGCCCATTTACACAAAACGACAAAGCGACCTCAATTGTCGCCTTGTTTAAAACGCCAAATCATGCGTTGCATTTAATGAGCGTCCCATCTGATGGAAGCCCAGGGGTCACCACATTTAATAAACGTCCCATCTGTCAGAAGTTGTCAGAAGTTGTCAGAAGTTCAGGAGGCGCACAGCAGATACAAACTCCTATGACGAAAAACGACAAGTTATAGACCTCGATACCAGCTGCCGAGCGTTCTTGCCACCGACCCCGTTACGGGTGAAAAATTCGAGTTCGGCACCAGCTGCCGAGCGTTCTTGCCACCGACCCCGTTACGGGAGAAAATTCGAGTTCGGCACCAGCTGCCGAGCGTTCTTGACACCGACCCCATTACAGGGGAAAAATTCGAGTTCGGCACCAGCTACCGAGCGTTCTTGACACCGACCCCGTTACGGGGGAAAAATTCGAGTTCGGCACCATCTGCCGAGCGTTCTTGCCACCGACCTTGTTATGGGGGAAAAATTCGAGTTTGGCACCAGATGCCGAGCGTTCTTGCCACTGACCCCTGTTACGGGCGAAAAATTCGAGTTCGGCACCAGCTGCCGAGCGTTCTTGACACTGACCTCGTTACGGGGGAAAAAATCGAGTTCGGCACCAGCTGCCGAGCGTTCTTGACATCGACCCCGTTACGGGTGAAAAATTCGAGTTCGGCACTAGCTGCCGAGCGTTCTTGACACCGACCCCGTTACGGGGGAAAATTCGAGTTCGGCACCAGCTACCGAGCGTTCCTGGCACCGACCCCGTTACGGGGGAAAAATTCAAGTTCGGCACCAGCAACCGAGCGTTCTTGGCACCGACCCCATTCTAGGGGAAAAATGGAGTTCGGCACCAAGTGCCGAGCGTTCTTGGCACCGACCCCATTCTAGGGGGAAAATGGAGTTCGGCACCAAGTACCGAGCGTTCTTGGCACCGACCCTATTACGGGGGAAGATTGGACCTCGGATCATGCCGAACTCCCTCTCAGCACTTACAACCACGCCGAACTACCCCTCCTCTTCGGAAAGATGTGCCGAACCGCATACAGACCTCGGCCCCCTAGTCAGCGAGCTCTAGAAGGGGTCGGAAGCATGATACGAGCACATGTGCCCCTCAACGGAGGAAAACGGACGAACCATCGCACCAAAAAATTGCAAAAAATAATCAAAGTTCGGAGAGGCAAGGAAGAACTTCGGGAAAGCAATTATAAAATCGGGGAGCGCTTTCTTGCTCCCAGACAAACAATTGTAGCCCAAAAACAATCTTTCGGAACCCCGAAGCGACGAATTGACACTTCGCTAAAAGGATATTCCTACAAGAGGCTCTAAAGCGACTCAGAGTCCAACCTACTTGAAAAATCACCAAACTACCTCCTTCAAGATTCAAAACCTTCCATTTGAGCTCCGATACCCCTCCACTAGCCATTAAAACAGTAAAACTACTCCACAAAGGCTGATCAAGCTCAGTCTTCGGGAGTGGGGGGCTCGTGATATGGCTAAAAATGGGGTTTGATCGGAACCGCCCAAATCGGACACGAATCTTGAAACCTAGGGGTAAAACGGTAATTTCACCTACCAACGGATCTGAAGCGGGTACTGGTTACTTTCCCCAAAGACCCACTTACCCGCAAATGAATCCACCTCAACTGGGTGTGGGTCTCAACCCATAGCAAACCCGGTCCAGAAGGGATAGAATTAGGGTTTCTGATTAATCTTAATCAACGGCCCTGATTCGCATCTATCTTTTCACCTGGGGATTAGGGATTACATTCCTAATCTGTTCACAAGGAGAATATTCCTTATCAGATCACGGGGATTACATTCCTAATCTGTTCCCTAAAGACGCCTATAAATACCCCCCATCCATCTCCATTAAGAGGTAATCAATCTTTCTCCAGTTTTTGCGCTCTTTCATAATCTCTCTGATTACTGACTTGAGCGTCAGAGGGTGCGTCGTCGGGAACAACCCCGGTGTCTCGCACTTTTTGCAGGTGTATGGCGGGTGCGACGATCAGATCCCGACGGAACAGGTATACAGGTTTACTATTCAGTTTCCCTAAGAATCCACAAATATCATCTGTTTGCCCCCACACCAAATTTAGCGGCAACACCTAATAAAGTAAGAAATACTGTCCGAAATTTCAGATCAAAATAATATGTTTAGCACTAGTATCAAAATAGTTTAGTCATCGAAATCATCAAGAAACAAAATCTAGAAATATAATACACCTCTGTAGTAAAACAATCATATCTCACATATACGAAAACGAAATCGATCAAGGTCAGAAAGTTTGGAAAGAAGACAGATTTCTCTGAAAGTCATGTTTAATGCTGAAATTAAGATACTGACCTTAATATGGTCTAAAAAAGCAATCAAAACTGATCATTGACAAAATATAGATTTTCCTTTTAATAACAAATCAACATACAACATATGAAACTCGTTCCAAACACAACCAAACATGTTATATAGTCTACTAAGTGTCCAAACATCATGAAATATGATATATGGCATGTCCACAACAAGTATATCACATGGATCCAAACAACACACAATTCTCATAATTATCTCACAAACATAATCACATTAAGAACGATCAAAACCTAAGTTGTTTCATGTCAACTTTGTGTCGCGAGGCAACTATGGTCAATAGCACTATAGAGACAATACGCATCAAAAATACATCACACATGAGTTGTCTCTAGAACCCATCTATACTACAAGCGAAATTTATGACTTGTTTCATACAAAGGAATTGAGTACAAGTTACTTGCCTAAGAGACGACGACGAGAACGACGAAGCAACAACAAGAGTAACGGGAACGGATTCCCGGGCACGAATACAACGATCGCACAACCTATGAACACAAACCAACGAATGAGATGATCACGAACAACTGATCGCAAACAAGATGAAGACAATCGAGATCACAAACATAATCGGACGGCTGAGATCGAAGATCAAGATCAAGATGATCGGATCAGATCGGATGGTCAGATCTCCCTGATGATGAAGATAATGATGAAGATCAAGATCGATCAATCGAACAGTTGCGATCAAAGAAAATTGATAATCATCATGATCGTGACAATCAAGAAGAGATCGGACGGCTAGGATCTAATCAGATGATCAAGAGGAGATCGACGGCCAAGAATCAAATATCTGATGATCATGATGATCAAGATCAAATCAAATGGACGGCCAGAAATAAAACCAATGGGACAAGATGATCACGATGATCAAGAAGATCAGATGGCCGAGATCCACTTGATCAAAACATGATAAAAAAGAAACCCATCAAAGGCTTCGACTGACTGGCTGCATGGCTTCGAAGATGGCGACCCAGGGACACAGCGGACGGGGAGCGGTGGCCAGGGGGGATCGCTGGCAGGGCTATTGCACGGCGGGGGCTGACGGCACATCGCAGGAAGCACGCTACAGGTGGCAGGGAGGCTGGTGACGTTGCAACGTTGCTACTGCGGTGCGGAGAGGCACCGCGACTGACGGTAGATGGCACAGTGCTGGTGCGACGGGCAGGCCGTGTACAGGGCAGCGCTAGCGAGGGCTGCTGGATACAGCGCTGCAGGAGGAGGAGCAGGGGGGTCTGAGAGGGCAGTCGGGTGAGGCACAGGAGGGGACACAGGTGATGGAGGGCTAGGAGGTGAACGGGAGAACAAGGAGAGGCGGCTAGGGGGCGGCTGCGTGGGTTTGCAGAAGGTGAGAAGTCGTGGGGATGGGTAACAGGGTGAATCTATAGGTGGGGAAATTTAGGGTTGAATATAGGGAACCGGATTCCGGGTTGGCTATTAGGTGATAACCGCTTGGGTTTAGTGGATAGTTGGGTAACAGGTTATAGGGTGAAAACAGGGTAGGTAGTACATGGGTATTGGGGGGTTTTGCTAACGGGTTTTATTTAAATGGGTATTGGGTATATAACAGGGTATTAAATAGGGTAGTGGTTTTGGAAATGGGTTAAAATGGGTTTAATAGAAAACCAATAAGAAGAATAAAATATAATTTATAAAATAATGTAATTTACATTACAAAATAGGATTTATTTAAAATACTACAAATACAGTTAGTAGATAAAAGTGGATTTTTAAATAAACAATCAAAGTTATAATAATAACAATAATAACAATAATCATAATAATAGTAATAAAAAAATAACAATAACCGTAGTAACAATATTGCTAATAGGGTTTGCATAAAAATCATTGGAAAAATAGCTACAAATAAAACTTTTGATTATAAAGAGATTTTAATAGAAGATCCAAAAATAAGTTTTAACAAAAAAAGTTTAAGAGCGGGAAAATAATTTACAAAAATCAAAAAATCCGAAAATGCACAGAAAATACGCTTTTGGGAAAACAGGGGTTACAAAAATCCATAATAGATAACTAGTACCACACTAGTGCTCTACCACAACAACAAGTCACCAAGTCAGACTAGTCTTCAAATCAAATCTACAAAGTTAAATTAAACCCAATTATACAAAACTTACACGTAATTTTCTAGTTATAAATTTCAACACTTTGAAGTTTCAAGCACAATATATACCTTGACTTTAGACGGGGCGACACCGCAGCGGTGGAGAGATCAAGAAGGGGTGGCCTGGTCCGTAATGAGAGATCGAGAGTGGAGAGAGGTTGCAAAGGGGGCGACGAGGGGTCGAAAGGGGGTATCGTGGGACTATAGGAGGGAGAGGTCGAAAGGGAAAGGGGGCGACGAGGGAGAGATCGAAACGCTTGATGGAGTGCTTGGTGCCTACGTCGACTTGGAGGGAGGTGGAGTACTAGAGCGCAATGGAGTTGGAGTGTAGAATCCCGTATTTTCAAATATTATTTTAATTATTTGAAAATGAATTTAAATGAATTTTGAGGATTTAATTGATATTTTCAAAAAGATTTATCTTTGGTACACGTGCAAAACACGTGCAAATGACTTCTGAGAAGTTTGAAAAATTAAGTTTTCCTTATGAAAATTCATTATTTATTATTTTGGAATTATGTAGTATTTTTTCCAGATTTTTCTGAAATTAATTAGTACTATTTGCAAATTTTAAGAAAAGAAGGACCTTTTTGTAAAATTGACATTCTTAAGGGCTAAAATGCAAAATTGGCATTCTGGACGTTTTAAACAGTATTGGATAAGATTTAGAAGTATATTTTCTTTTAAATCCTAATTTTAATAAATTTTAGATGAATTTCCAAGAGAAGATATATATATATATATATAATTGTATTTTGGAGGGATGGTTTTGCAAATGTATTCCTAAACCCTAAAAATGATATTTCCGGCCTATATAAGGGAGTTTGCAGCTGTCATTCGCTGCACAACTCAGATCTCATACTATTACTTTCTTGGTGATAAAAGAGGATTTTGGATCTCGCAAGAAGGAGTTTGGATCTAGCAAAGGAAGGCTTTTTGTGGATCTTCTTGCTTCTAAAGGTGAGTGATATGAACTTAGTTTTGTTAGTGTGTATGATGGTGTGCTGTTTTGTTTGATGTATCCGTATCTTGTATGTGATCGATGCAATAGTCGTTATTCGTTTTCTGCATGAGAAATCCACGAATGTTTAGTAGATCTTGTTTAACAAATTCTTTATTGATCGAAAACATGTTAAGATTCAAGTATGGTTTGATCGGATGTATGAACATCTGGATCTGGTGTATATAATCAGATCTTGGTTATTTTTGGTGGAAGAATTAAGTATTAAGGAAACCCTAATGTAAGATTTAGGAATTTGAGAACAAGAGAATTGAGTTTTGAGTTATTGAATGATTGAATAATGGATCCGCAATGAAGAAGTATTCGAGATTGTCATTTTACCTGAATAAGAATCATTTCATGAACAATGAACCTTTAGAAAACACCAGACTTGTTTTTCGTATTCAGACCTAATTTATGAAAACTGTAGGCCGACAGTCGACTGGTCTACTATTCAGTCGACTGGTACGACCCAGCTGCTGTATCTTTAGTTTTTCTCGAAAATCCGTTCTGGACAGTCGACTTAGACCCTTCTCAGTCGACTGGTACACTTAGAATTTATTTTTCAAAGTTATCGTAGAATTTCTCTCGGGTAAGTCGACTTATGTTTTTATAAGTCGACTTATGTTCTTATAAGTCGACTTATGTCTCCTTTAAGTCGACTTATGTTTTGATAAGTCTACTTATGATTTTTATAAGTCATCTTATGTTTTGATAAGTCTACTTATGATTTTTATAAGTCATCTTATGTTTTGATAAGTCTACTTATGATTTTTATAAGTCATCTTATGTTTTGATAAGTCCACTTATGATTATTATAAGTCATCTTATATTGTTGATAAGTCTACTTATGATTTTTATAAGTCATCTTATATTGTTGATAAGTCAACTTATGTTTTTATAAGTCATCTTATACTGTTAACATTTGGAATGTTCTTGAGAATTATTGGCAATTGTCCCGGGTAAGTCGACTGATGGTTTATTAAGTCGACTTATAGCACTTGTTATAATCTTGGATATTGGTTCTCGGGGCAGTCGACTTACTATCGCATAAGTCGACTGGTCCTGAGGAGTTCTTCATAATCTTGAGTGTTCTTTCAGTCTTTAGTTTGTTTGTAGATGAATATGTTCGTCGGTGTAAGAGTCACTACAGTGATTGCATACCGGGTACGTATTCGATCTATACCCTCTTAGTTTGTTTGTAGATGGATATGTTCGTCGGTGTAAGAGTCACTACAGTGATTGCATACCGGGTACGTATTCGATCTATACCCTCTTAGTTTGTTTGTAGATGGATATGTTCGTCGGTGTAAGAGTCACTACAGTGATTGCATACCGGGTACGTATTCGATCTATACCCTCTTAGTTTGTTTGTAGATGGATATGTTCGTCGGTGTAAGAGTCGCTACAGTGATTGCATACCGGGTACGTATTCGATCTATACCCTCTTAGTTTGTTTGTAGATGGATATGTTCGTCGGTGTAAGAGTCACTATTAGTGATTGCATACCCGGTACGTATTCGATCTATACCCTCTTAGTTTGTTTGTAGATGGATATGTTCGTCGGTGTAAGAGTCACTATAGTGATTGCATACCGGGTACGTTTTCGATCTGTACCCTCTTAGTTTGTTTGTAGATGGATATGTTCGTCGGTGTAAGAGTCACTATTAGTGATTGCATACCCGGTATGTATTTGATCTATATTATCTTTAGTTTTTTTTGTAGATGGATATATGGGTATCCGATCTATGACATTATTGGTAATCGATTGATTGGACATACATCGTGGTATTGAGATTTATTGATGGTTGGACACATTCTGAGATGTGAGGATTACTGTTAGTTCAGAACAGTCGACTGGTTCGTTAAACAGTCGACTGTACAGTGCAGTTGAGCTGTACTATTTTGAGAGTGATTGATTGATGGATACTTGATCGTTGGTATTGTTTCTCGACTTGACTTCACGCTTGTACTGGCCTATCGTTTCTTGTTGCACATTACATGTTCAGTTTATGTATTTTTGTTCAGTACATGTTGTTCGAGAATTTATGTTTATTGTTTATTTATGTTTGTTGTTTATATCACTCACACCATTTATGGCTGACCCCTTTAGTTTGGGGGTTAGGGTTCAACTCTAGCCTCATGTGTTACAGGTAGCTGCTTAGAGTTGGGAGCTTGGATGCTTGGGGTAGCTTTGGATTTTATGAGTGTTATAATAGAGCCTTGGGTAATTTTGTAAGGAGAAAGGGTTGTAACAGTTAAATGTATTTTAAGGTGTTTTGTATTTCCGCTGCAATTGAAAAAGAATATTGTAATAAGAATTTGGAATAAAATGACTTGAGTTTTTGGTCTATGTATATTGTTACATTGAAGTGGATCGCTGGGAATGTGCCACGTATTTTCTAAGTTCTCATATTAGAAATTCGGGGCGCTTCATGGAGAATGGATAGGAGAAGTTACGATCGCAGATTGGAGATTTTGGGATTTGGGGGGATCGGATCACGATTTAGAGAGGAGAAGGAAATTGCGTTGTGGCTTGGGTTTCAAATGAGGAGAAGTGGAGAACTGAGAGTTTAAGAGCGACTGAGCGTGTGTGGATTAGGAATAGGATAAGTTAAGACCGTTGATCTTGTTAATTTTAGATCCTAGGGCTAGGAATATTTTCACATTAAAAAAAGTTCTTTTTTTTCGGTTTGTTTTTTTTCAAGGCCAACTACTAACCGACCTGATCACTCTTTGAAAACTGCATTTCTGGTCTACAATCGACCCGAAAATCGAAAAACCGAACCGAATTGCCTATTTTCAGTTCGGTTCGATTCGAAATTTGGTTTTAACCGATGTTTGAACAACCCCAGTTTTTAGTGGAGATATTTGCAAATTTTATTTATCACAACTCCACAATGACTCAAAAAGTTATCTTAACTTTACGTATTTTGAAACTGTTGGCAAACCATTAAAGTTAAATAAACTTCATAATTTTGGAACCAAACTTTAAATGAAAAGGGTCTTAGCAGTATTGAGGTAACTTGAGTTTCTCAATTTTTTGGTAGAAAAAAGTTAAGATAATTGTGGTTATCTCAACTCCAAGTTGGCCCTCAAACAGACCAATGTTGGGAAAACTTCAAGTTTTCTAAATTTAACTCGATCCTGAAACACAACTAAGTAATTTTAAAAGACGATTATTTCCATGTAGTCTCTAACAAATTACTTGTTCACACATTCATTTCCTACAATTCATAATTTGTTGCCAAACCTCTCTTGTTCCCCATTAAATCTCAAAATGGAAAATTAGGCTCGACATAAATCACATCCAAATGCATTCGTAGAAAAATAACCCAAATCCATCAAAGTATTGAATACTCTCGAAACAAAATAACCCAAGTTTCAGAAAAGAAAGACAAACCCATTAACTGAAAATTTTAGAAATTTGGAACATACATATCAAGACCTAAGGTCCAACAATATCAAGCGGTGTCAATCGACAATACCAATCTTCGCTTCTTATAATTGGTAGCTAACGCATGCTATCAAATTACTGTATAATAACAAAAAAATAATTTTTTTAATAGAGAGGAAGATGGAGAATTAATGGGATTTTTTTTCTTTCCCCTATTAATGTTTTAGCCACATGCATTCTCACAGTAACAACCCCATATTTGTATAGTCTAGGATAAGCGGTGCAAGTGGGCTCAATCCCTGTTACGGTTTGTTTTTTTGGGGGGGGGGGAGGGGGAGGGGGGGTGACTGCACCAGGTGTGAGTTCTTCTCAATTTATATTTTTGCGGAAGCTTCGACACTGATAGTACGCTCGACCCTCAGCTGAGGAAACGACTCGGGAGTAGGCGGGAGTGAGGTGGAGGTCGGATGGTCGGCTCGGATCTGGAGGCTCGGATCCGGAAGTCCCGTGTACCTGCACTCGGCCTAGGAACACCGGGGCTGATCCTGGTGGCAGGCCCTCCGACTGTCTAGTCAGTCTCTGAAGAGTAATATTAACTAGGATTTTGAGAGGGAAAAGATTGATTACCTGTTGAAGGGGTAGATGACCTGGTATTTATAGGCAGCCCCAACCGGGTCTAGACCCGTTTGGGGCTGGGTCTGGACCCGGTCGCCCGTGGGCCTGACGTGGCGGAGACCCAGGCAGTTTAGGACTGACGTGGCGGAAACCCAGGCGGTTTAGGGCTGACATGGCAGATCTGATGATCGGGGGTGAACACCTTTTGAGGGGATCCTGTGGCCTAGGAGGGGCCACGCCATCTGACCCATATCAGGAGCCCCCCACTCCTGGAGGGCTGGGTAACCCAGCCGTGTAGAAGTGGTATTTTAGCCTCTATAGGAAGAGCAGGGTGGTGTGTACAGCGAAGAATGGGATCCGTATCTTCCAGAAGAGGTCGTTGGGGTAGGATGAAGGGAATCCCTTCTTGGAGTCACGAGGAATGTCTGGTGTAGTAGTGTCGAAGCTCAGTTTGCCGAGCATCGAGGGTCCCCCCTATTGGAAAAGCCAGGGAAGCTCTGAAGAGGAGGAGCTCGGTTTGCCAAGCATCGAGGGTCGGGAGACGAGCCCCTCCCTTGTTGGGAATGCAAGGGGAGAAATTTGGGGCTTGCGGCACCATCCGAGCGCCGAGCCTCGTGCTCCTTGGGGGAGAAATTTGGGGCTCGCGGTGACATCCGAGTGTCGAGCCGAGGTTGCTTGGCCGAGCGTAGGGGGTCGGTAGGCGAGCCCCCCCACTTGTTGGAAAAGCAAAGGGAGCTCTGAAGAGGAGGAGGAGCTCGGTTTGCCGATCATCGAGGGTCGGTTGGCGATCCCTCTCACTTGTTGGAAAAGCCAGGAGAGCTCTGAAGAGGAGGATCTCAGTTTGCCGAGCGTCGAGGGCCGGGACACGAGCCCCTCCCTTGTTGGGAAGGCAAGTGAAGAAATTTGGGGCACGCGGCACATTCCAAGCGCCGAGCCTCGTGCTCCTTGGGGGAGAAATTTGGGGCTCACGGTGACATGCGAGCATCGAGCCAAGGTTGCTTGGCCAAGCGTAGGGGGTTGGTAGGCGAGCCCCCCCACTTGTTGGAAAAGCAAGGGGAGCTCTGAAGAGGTGGAGGAGCTCAATTTGCTGATCGACGAGGGTCGGTTGGCAAGCCCCCTCACCTGTTAGAAAAGCCAGGGGAGCTTTGAAGAGGAGGAGCTCAGTTTGCCGAGCGAATTGATAAGTCAGGAGACGAGCCCCTCCCTTGTTGGGAAGGCAAGGGGAGAAATTTGGGGCTCGCAGCACATTCCGAGTGCCGAGCCTCGTGCTTCTTGGGGGAGAAATTTGGGGCTCGCGGTACCATCCGAGCGCCGAGCCTCGTGCTCCTTGGAGGGAGAAATTTGGGGCTCATAGTACCATCCGAGCGCCGAGCCTCTTGCTGAATAGAGGAGAAATTTGGGGCTTGCGGTACCATCCGAGCATCGAGCCTCCTGTTGAATAGAGGAAAAATTTGGGGCTCACGGTACCATCTGAGCGCCGAGCCTTCTGCTGAATAGTGGAGAAATTTGGAGCTTGTGGTACCATACGAGCGCCGAGCCTCCTGCTGAATAGAGGAGAAATTTGGGGCTCGCAATACCATCCGAGCGCCGAGCCTTCTACTGAATAGAGGAGAAATTTGGGGCTCGCGGTACCATCCGAGCGCCCGAGCCTCCAGCTGAATAGAGGACAAATTTGGGACTCGCGGTTCCATCCGAGCGCCGAGCCTTCTGTTGAATAGAGGAGAAATTTGGGACTCGTGGTACCATACGAGCGCCGAGCCTCCTGCTAAATAGAGGAAAAATTTGGGGCTCGCGGTACCATCCGAGCGCCGAACCTCCTGACTTGTTGGAAAAGCCTGGGGTAGCTCACTAGTGACTGGCCACGCATTCCGAGCTGTTTGTATCGGCTGAGAGTGCTGAAGGTAAAGAGGTAATTTTGTGTCCCATGCTGACGTCACAGGCACAAGAATCGAAGCGACTCAGGTCCTAGTGGCCATTGGATCTTGATGATCAAGATCCAACGGTTAGATCTTTTTGTGAAACTCGAGGAGTCTCTTTCTCCATTATAAATCTCCCCCCTCCCCCTCTCCTTCATTTACACACTTGCATTTTTCAATCTTCAAGAACAGGGATTTTCTCTCGTTTGCCGTCGACGACCTTTCTCCGGTGATCTTTCTGTTTGCGCGATATTTTCAGGTTAGTATTTCTGATATGTAATGTCGGACGCTCAGTCTAGCTCCGAGGCAAGCTCGTTAGGCCGTTCTGAGAAGGAAGTTGAGTCACCTATGACATCTTGGTCCCTGGGCAATTATGGAACCAAAGAGGAGGTTCTGTCAGATCCAGGGTCAGATGGCGGGGATGAGGTAGTTTTTGTTGTACAACCTCTGAGATCCCGTAGGCTAGGGAAGGAGCCTGTAGAGGAGGGTGAGGATGAGGAGGAGGAGGAGGACCCCAAGGGAGAGGGGGGTGTTGAGGACGAGGAGGACGAGGAGGAAGAGGGGGACCTCGAGGGAGAGGGGGATGTTGAGGACGATGAGGATGAGGAGGAAGACCCCAAGGGGGACCAGGGGGAGCCCGATTAGGGTGCCGGGTGAGACGATGGTCAGGGAGATGCGGAGGAAAATACTGTAGGAGGGGTAGTCGATGGCGAGGGTGATTTCCCACCTCTGCCACCATTATCGCCTCCGTCTCCGGAGAGGAAGCCTCGTCCTCGTAGGAGGAAGAGGAAGTGGATCTGTCCGGATAGCTGCCCTGGACTGGGGTTTGAGTTTGCCTCCATAACTTTTAAAAATCCCGGATCGATCAGGATGTATCCTGATGATGTTGAGGGCCTCGCTCCGCTCCCCTCCAAGCGGGGGGGGCGAGAGTCGGGTGAAGATCAGGATGGACAGCATCCAGTGCGTCTTGAGGGCGGACTACCTGCACATCCTGAGGGCGGCCTACTTTATCCCCTAGGAGTTCGAACTCCTGATTCCGAACCCCGGGATTCGTCCGACCACCGCTATTATGCTGGGCTACTGCGTGTTTTCTGAGGATGCCTTCATCTCGGGGCTTAGGCTGCCATTACACCCCTTCATCGAGATGGTTTTGAATTGGGCGAAGTTGAGTCCGATGCAGTACGGCCCCAGTTTGTGGACACACTTGGTCGCTTCATCTTGAAGTGAGAGGAGAAGGGGATCAAGCCGAGGCTTACGTACTTCCGCGCTATCTTGGGGATGAGCTAACAGGGTGACGCAGAGGGAATCTTCTATCTTTTGCCGCGACCTCACAAGAAGGTGATGCACGGCTATCCGGACTCCATGAAAGGATGGAAGGAGAAGTACTTCATAGTCCGGGGCGAGAAGCCTTAGAGGATTCCAACCTCCTGGAACTTCAGTAAGCCAAATCATAAACCTCTGAAGCCCAGTGAGTTGACGGAGAAAGAAAGGGCGAAGGTGGAGAAGATTGTTGGGGGGCACAGTATAGGGTGGCCTAGAGTGACGGAGATGCACCTGGCCCGAGCCGGACTAAGCCCAGCTGACCCTAATATGTTTTTGTTCTGAATTTTCCTATCTTTCTGCCTTCGTGTTAACATTTATTTATTTTCTTCCATTTTGCAGAGATGACGGCCAAGCAGCTTGACAACAGACAGGCCTTGTTGGCTATTGCCGCCAAGAAGAGGGCGGATAAGGAAAAGAAGGCGGAGCAGGAAAAGAGGGTTGCCCTGGGCACGGGGTCCAGCAAGGGGCCGGCCTCGGAGACAGTGGAGCCGTCCGCGAAGAGGGCGAAGAGCAGCACCATACGCCGAGGGCGTCTAGGGAAGCGGGGGGAAGCTCCGGTAGCAGAATGGCCTCTGAGGTCCCGGAGCAGAGGCTCCCCTTCCTTGGCCCAGTGCTGAGTAGATGGTCGGGCAGCAGGGCCTGAGGCCGCATGACCCAGATTGGGGGGTTCTCGCAGGGGATTCCCTGCTTGAAGGTCCAGTGGCCATAGAAGTGGTCAGGAATATCGCCATAGAGCGAGATCGAATGGCTCCGGCGATGCAGACGTCCGAGGTGGCCTTTATGAGGTGGTCTCAGGCGCAGCTCTCAGTAAGTATTCGTAATTTTTGCTTTGAGTTTATACTCTAGAATTTCTTCTAAGTTTTTCTCCCTCGGGCAGGCAATGCTTCATGGGCAGCACTTTCAGAAGTGCTTGGAGAAGGAGGTCCTCATCGAGAGGAGGAATGCGGAGAAGTATTTCCGCGAGGTGACCAAGTTGACGGACGAGCTGAAGGAAGCTTGGAGCATGGAGGCGGTACACGAGGCCCAGATGGCCTCAATAGCTGACCATCATAAGGAAGATCTGGCGCACTTCAGGGCGAAGGCCCGGGCAAAAGCTGAGAAGGTGCAGAAGGCCATAGAGGAGGCGGAGATCATCATGGCAGATACCCTTATCCTGGCACAGAACGAGGCCTATGCCAAGGCTAAGGAGCATTTCCAGTTGATCTATCCATACAAGAAGGTCAACCACCTCCACTATAATTGGCAGCCCGAGCATCCGCTGACATCCGGTGGTGAGGAGATGGGGGATCCTCACCAAGAGGAGGTCGGGGGCAACCCTGTTGACGAAGAGGTGCCACCCCCCGCTCAAGCATAGCTTAGGTTCTCCCTTTTGATTTTGTAAACGCCTTACGCGGACTGGCCACCGCTTTTTGTAACTGGAAAATTTTTGAAATTATAAACGAAGAATTTTTTGGCCGATGCTCTATGATTTGTAGTTTTTTGTCTCTTTAGTGACCTGTTGTTTTTTCCGTCTTTTTGATCGACGCATGAGGTCCTTGGTGTCGACCTTGGTTCTGCCGAGGTCTCCTGGGTCCGAGCAGGGCTAGGGACCAAGGAGAGTGTTCTGGCTCGCCAACGTAAGCAGGCTCGGAATCGAGCGGCTGCGGTGAATTACTTTATGAACAAGTCTAGCTAGAGAGCTCAGCTTGGAGGTCGCTCGTCTGAAGAAGGCCATAGCCGACCGGGACTGGTGGGCAGTTGAGACGAACTAGTCGATCTCGGATGCCTCAAGTGGGTGGTCGGCTTCGGATTCTTTTCTTTATGAGGCTATAGTAGAGAAAGTGTTGGAGATTCGTAGGTTGAAGCTAATGCTAGGCGCCAGTTTGGTTGAGGAGGCGAGCAATTCCGTATTGGGACCTTCTCCGACCTTTTTCTTGGAGGCAGCCCAGCCTGCGATGCGGAAAACTCCGTTGCCCGAGTACCCTTGCTGGTCGAACCGACCGAGTGCATGAAGGAACCGGTGGGAAGCACCGAGTTTGAGTTTTAAACCGTGCGATGAGTGATTTGTAAACTTTGCATTGTATTGGGCGGCCATTTATGGCGCTTTATAAGTAATAAAAACTTCAACTTCTTTAACCTTGATGATTTATTGAGTGTGGAGGGCAGGTGTAGCTCAAGATCGTTGCCAAGCCCGGCCTTGCAGGGGGTCGTTGCCGAGGACAAAGGAGGGAGCCGAACCGTAGTTTCTTGCAGGCAACGCCCAATGAGTGACGTTTTTCCATCCGATAAACATTAATGGCAACGTTTCGCCTTCTGCCATTTGGACTTTCCGATGTAATAAATGCGCTGCTCCGGGGGCTATATAATCCTCATCTATCCATTGTTTTTCCATTAGCAACTAGCGGTGATGCATTTGCCACCCGCTGACAATTCAGGGTTTCGGCTCTGAGGGTCGTTAACCCAACCTGTCAGCGAGTTAGAGGTGGGTCGACCCCGGAGATGAGATTCTGGTGCCTGCCGATGGCGGGCGCCCATAAGTGGAATTTTTGGCTAAGGGTTCCCGACCGGTGGCTCTCCTGCCACCCTCGAACAATTTGGTATTTTGGCTCTGAAGGCCATAAACCCGGAGTTGTTCGTGGGTGAGAGGTGGGTCAACCAATCAGTCCAGAGGCTCGGCGAGAGTCCTGGGTTGGTGGCTCCCTACTGCCCTCAAACAATTCAATGTTTTGGCTCTGACGGTCGTAAACCGCGAGTTGTTCACCGGTGATAGGTGGGTCAACCAACGGTCCGGGGCTCGGGGCGTTTGCCGAGGGCGAGCGCCCTTAATCTTTAACGAAATTTTTTTGGAACGGGCATGGTTGAAGGTCGTCGCCGAGCGTAAAAAGTATGGCTTGAAAAAGCTAAGGCCTTGTCCGAGGTCGACACCGAGCCCTTATATGCATGCCTTGGTGGATAGTGTGGGTGTAGCTGGAGGTCATCGCTGAGCGCATAGGCTACAGGATTTGACAAAACCCAGGCCATGCTCGAGGTCGATGCCGAGCTCCCACACCTATTCTCAGAAAGATAGCACGGGGGTAGCTGGCGGTCATCGCCGAGCGCATAGGTTGATGGGCTTGAACAAGCCCAAACCATGCTTGAGGCTGATGCCGAGCCCCCATACCTTAGAGAAGCCAGTGATGGGCGTAGCTGAAGGTCATCGCCGAGCGTAAAGGTCGTGTGGCTTTGAAAAAATCCAAGGCCTTTCTTGAGATCGACGCCGAGCCCCTGTACCTATTCTCGGAAAGATGGCATTGGTGTAGCTGGCGGTTATCACCGAGCGCATAGGTTGATGTGCTTGAACAGGCCCAGACCATGCTCAAGGATGATGCTGAGCCCCCATACCTTAGAGAAGCCAGTGATAGGCATAGCTGAAGGTCGTCGCAGAGCGTAAAGGTCGCGTGGCTTTGAAAAAAGTCAAGGCCCTGCTCGAGGTCGACGCCGAGCCCCCACACCTGTTTTCGGAAAGATAGCGCGGGTGTAGCTGGCGGTCATCGCTGAGTGCATAGGTTGATGGGTGTGAACAAGCCCAAACCGTGCTCGAGGCCGATGCTGTGCCCCCATACCTTAGAGGTGACTTTTTCTGGCTCGAGGTGCCGTCCGAGTGCCGAGCCGCAGGTTTGTACGAGAAGTCTTTTTGTGGCTCGCGATTTCCTCCGAAGGCCGAGCCCCAAGCTTTAAGGGAAGCTTTTTGTGGCTCGTGGTTCCTTCCGAAGGCCGAGCCCCAAGCTTGTAAGGGAAGCTTTTTGTGGCTCGTGGTTCCTTCTGAAGGCCGAACCCCAAGCTTGTAAGGGAAGCTTTTTGTGGCTCACGGTTCCTTCCGAAGGCCAAGCCCCAAGCTTGTAAGAGAAACCTTTTGTGGCTCGCAGTTCCTTCCGAAGGCCGAGCCCCAAGCTTGTAAGGGAAGCTTTTTGTGGCTCGCGGTTTCTTCCGAATGCCGAATCCCAAGACATGTTTCTTAAGAGAGCTAATACGAAGCCGAAGCTTGTTTTAACAAAGCTGGCATAATCACAACATAATCCGATTTTACAAAACAAGGCACGACATGCCGATTACATTTTTCATAATTTACATTTGCTGTAGAGGCTAATCCTCCACTTCTAGGAATTTGATGAGGTGCTTTGCGTTCCAGGGCCTCTTGACAGACTTGCCCTCTGGGTCGGTGAGGCAGTACGTGCCCGGGCGTACAACCTCAGAAACCTTGTACGGGCCTTCTCAGTTTGGGGCCAGTTTCCTTTTTTGGCCGGGGTTAGATATCGCCAGCTTCCGGAGGACGAGGTCTCCTAGCTTGATGTCGGTGGGACGCACCTTTTTGTTGTAGAACCTTTCGATCCTCTGCTGGTAGGTGTTTCTTCTAATAGCAGACTTCTCCCTGACATCGTCTATGAGGTCCAGGTCGGCACGTAGCTGTGCCGAGTTACTTGCTTCGTCGAAGGACATGATCTGGGGTGAAGGGAGCCCGATCTCCAGGGGGAATTACGGCCTCTGCGCCGTATGTCAGACTAAATGGCGACTCTCCCATGGGGATTCTTTTCGTCGTTCGGTGGGCCCAGAGAATGCTTGGCAGCTCGTCGACCAATAACCCCTTGGAAGAGTTATTAAGTCGTTTCTTGAGACTATCAAGGATTTGGCGGTTCGCGTTCTTGGCCTGGCCATTTGACTGCGGGTGGCATACCGAAGAGAAGTGCTGATGGATCCCGTGATCCTTGTAGAACTTTCGAAAATTCTTACCCGCGAACAGAGTCCCATTATCTGTGATGAGTACTTGTGGAATCCCGAATCGGCAGACGATGTGTTTCCAGAAAAATTATTGGGTCTGCTGCTCGATGATCGTGGCCAGGGACTCAGCCTCGATCCACTTTGTGAAGTAGTTGATTGCCACTATGAGAAACTTTTTTTGGCCCGTTGCCTTCGGAAATCGGCCTACCAGATCCATCCCCCACATAGCAAAGGGGGTAGGACTGGCCAGGGAGTGGAGGTTCGTTTGCGGAGCTCTTTTCACCTAGGAGAAGCTTTGACAAGGGCCACACTTTTTACCATGGCCAGGGCATCTTGCAGCATTGTGGGCCAGTAGTACCCGTGATTCAGAGCCTTTCGCGCAAGCGGTCGGCTTCCCATATGGCACCTGCTATTTCCTTCATGGAGCTTCTTAAGAGCGTACTTTGCCTCATCGGGGGTTAAGCAGCGGAGGCAGGGCCTTCCGTCCATCGTGGTATATGACCTTTTGAAGAGGGTCTCGTTGATCATGACAAACCTCTCTGAACGGACACTGATCCGCCTTGCCTCGGCTCGGTCTTCGGGAAGCTCTCCTTTGATTAGAAACTTTCTGATGGGAGTGGTCCAATCATCAGGATGAGCTCTGTCTTCGATGCAGAGGGTCTTGGGGAGGTCGGTACTCGGCTTCAGGAGTACTTCGATCAGGACGGTGCGGTCGATACCTTCGAAGGACGAGGAGGCTAACTTTGACAGAGCATCGGCCTAGGCATTCTGCTCTCTGGGGATCCTTAGGACTGCAGATTTGTCAAAGGAAGCCAAGAGCTGCTGGACCACGGCCAAGTACCGGATCATTCGATCGTCACGGGCCTCGTACTCTCCGTTGATTTGATTGACCACGAGCTGAGAGTCATTGAAACCCTAATCTATCTGGCCCCTGCCTGATGTGCCAGGGTGAGCCTGGCAATCATGGCCTCATATTCGGCGTCATTGTTGGAGGCTGGAAAGTTGAAGTGGATGCAATATTGGAGAAGGAAATTGTCAGGTATTCGCAAAATGATGCCTGCACCACTCCCCGTTTCGCAGGATGAGCCGTCGATGTAAACTTCCCATGTTTGGTTGGCCTCCCCGCTTTCGAGTTGCTCGGAGATTGTGCATTCTATGATGAACTCGGCGAGGGCATGTCCCTTGATGGCCGTTCTTGGCTGATAGCGGATGTCGTATTGACTGAGCTCAATCGACCATTTGACCAGTCAGCCAGAGTTCTCGGGCTTATAAAGTACGGCCTTCAGAGGCTGGTCTGTGAGGACATGGATTGAATGCCCCTGTAAGTAGGGACGAAGCTTCTGCACGGCCATGACCAGGGCGTATGCCACCTTTTCCATTTTTGAGTATCTGGTCTTGGCGGCGAGCAGAACCTTGCTCACATAGTACAATGTCTTTTGGACTCCATCCACTTCTCGAACGAGAACAGCACTGAGCACGTTTTCCGAGGCCGAAAGATAAGCCACAGGGGCTCTCCGGGTTCGAGCTTGCTGAGGAGAGGAGGGTTGGTGAGGTACTCTTTCAATTGGGCGAACACCTCTTGCTGCTGAGTACCCCACTCGAAGCCTCCAGTTCCGCGCAAAGCTTTGAAGAATGGGAGGGAATTCTCTCTGGACTTGGAGAGGAAACGGCCGATGGCCACCAGTCTTCCCGTGAGCCTCTGGACTTCTTTGATATTTCTAGGAGGGGCCATGTCTATTATGGCATGAATCTTCTCGGGGTTCGCCTCGATGCCGCGCTAACTGACGACGAACTCGAGGAATTTTTCTGAGGAGATGCCGAACACACACTTTGCCGGATTGAGTCTCCTATTGTGGGTCCGAAGGATCCCAAAGGCTTCCTGCAGGTCGGCGACGTGGTCCTGTCCCTGATGGCTCTTGACGAGCATGTTGTCGCCTACACCTCCATGTTGCGACCGATCTGGTTCTTGAAGACTCGGTTGACGAGCCTCTGATAAGTAGCACCGACATTCTTCAGCCCGAAGGGCATGACCCGGTAGCAATAAAGACCTTGGTCTGTGACGAAGGACGTCTTGGCTATATCAGAGTGGAACATTCGGATCTGGTTGTAACCTGAGAAGGCATCCATGAAGGAAAGGAGCTCGTGACCCGACGTCGCATCGATCAGACCGTCGATGCTGGGGAGGGGGAACAGATCTTTGGGGCATGCCTTGTTGAGGTCAGTAAAGTCTATGCAGATCCTCCAGCTTCTGCTCGCCTTCCTGACCATCACGACATTAGCCAGCCACTCAGGGTAGCTGACCTCCTGTATGAAATGGGCGGACAAGAGTTTGTCTACCTTCGCTTTCACTGCATACTACCTCTCTGGAGCGAACTTACATCGCTTCTGGACGATTGGCTTCGAGCTGGGGATCATGCTGAGTTTGTACATGATCAGATCATCGGAGATCCCAGGCATATCGGAGGGCTTCCAGGCAAAGAGGTCGACATTGCGGCGGATGTAGTCTATCAGGTCGGGCTTGAGGTTGGGAGCGAGGGAGCAACTCACGCAGAACCATTTCGACATGTCCCCTGTCTCGAACGAGACTTCCTCTAATTCGTTAGCCGGCTCAGACTCGGGCTGGCTTCTTTCGGGCTACAGCTCGATGACGTCCAGGGGAAACACACCAACCCCGAACACCATCATATAGCACGACCGTGCTGCTTCTTGGTTCCCTCGAACGACTCCGACACCTAACTTGGTGGGGAATTTCAGCTTTTAGTGGTAGGCCAAGGGAACAGCCTGGAGGGAGCGGAGCCCTGGTCGGCCGAGGATGGCGTTGTAGGCTGCCTTGACGTTTACAAACATGAAGTCCATCGACTCGGTCCATCTGTGAGGGATCGTACCGGCGGTGACGTCCAAGGTCACGATTCCCTCTATTGGCACCGAAACGTTGGAGAACCCGTGCAGGGTGTACCCTGCTGGCTTCAGCTTGTCCCGGGAGAGCTTGAGGTTTTTGAATGCTTCCAGGAAGAGGATGTTCACCAAGCTCCCGTTGTCCACGAGGATCTGACGGGCCTCATAGTTCGCCATGTTGAGGCTGAGGATGAGCGCATTGCAGTGCGAAAGCTGGACTCCCTCCAAGTCTTCCCCTGAGAAGGAGACAGGGAGCTTCTGGACCTGGGGGGAAGGGAGACCCTGAACGGCATTTACATCTCGAACGAATGCCTTGCGGGAAGAGCTGGACTCTCCTCCAATGGGCCCCCCATGGACGCAATGTAGGATGGCTTGACCCTCGGTTTCTTCAGGCTCAAGGTTCCGCTCGGGACGTGGTTTGGGGGCACGAGGAGGAGGGGAAGGCCTCCGGTTCCTCATGTCTCTTCGGTCCCGGGCGTCTTCCCGTGTGAGTTCCCGGAGGTACCCTCGTTGGATGAGGGCATCGATTTCATCTTTCAGGGCCCTGCAGTAGTCGGTGTCGTGCCCATTGTCCCGGTGGAAGTGGTGTAGAACCGCTGATCTCTTTTCTTGTTGTTGGTCAGCTGAGGCGGCATTTGGACGAGGTCCCTATCCTCGTTCGCTAAGAGGATAGCCGACACGTTCTGTGTCAGTGGTGTGTACCTCTCGAAGTGCGGGATTGCAGGGACCTTCTTCATGATGGTTCGGTCTTTAGGGGCCTTCTTGGCTGGCTCTGCCTCATCGGCCTTGCGCTTCCCTTTTCCCTGATCTCCTTGGTGTCCTTGGGATTTAGGGCCTCTTCAGCCCGGATGTATTTTTTGACCTGATGAGCAGGTCAGGGAAATCGAGAGGAGGTTTCTTCGCCAGGGATGCTTTCAGCTGGCATGTCGAACGTTGTGTCGGAATGCTACCGAGGTGACCCCAGCATTGAGGGAGGAGACTAATCTCGCCTCCGTGGTGAACCTTCGGACGAACTGCCGGAGTAATTCCCCTTCCTTCTGTCGGAGGTCCAGTAAGAACACGCTCATCTTCTCGGATTTTCTACTGGTCACAAAGTGGGCCAGGAAATTGGCCTCCAGCTGGTTGAACGAGTAGATCGAGCCGACGACGAGCTTGGAGAGCCTTTCTCGAGCCGTACCCCGGAGGGTGGCAGGGAAAGCACGGTACAGGAGGGGATCCGAAGCACTGTGAATCATCATGAGGTTTTTGAAACCCTCCATGTGATCAATAGGATCACCCTCGCCGTTATAGGTTTCGAATTAGGGAGGTCGGAAATTCCGGGGTATCTCCGCTTGTAAGATTGCAGCGGAGAAAATAGGCCGGGTCGGCCTATAACCCTGAGTCGGCCTCGCGCCGCCGTCGCCAAAGTGTTCGAGGCGGTTCTCCATTTCTTGGAGGCATTTTAGGATGTCCTCGTCATACTCTAGTGGGACTGTCAGCTGCGAGATGCGCTGGCTCTGACATCCAATCGTGAGTGAGAGCGGTGGAGCATCTCGTTGGCAGGGGCCCCGAGGATAGCCTCTATGATCTCTTTTCGGAAGTCTTGGAACTCACGGTAGGTGACTGGGTCCCATTCGTCTGGGTTACATTGGGGCGGTGGCCTCCGGTCGATACGGCCGAGCCCCGGTTCCCGCTCTCGGGGCGGAGGTCTGGGATTGTTCGAGACCGAGTTGGAAGCGGCCCTTCCCTTAGTCCGACTTGCTTGTCGGTTTTATATGACTCGACCAGGTCGGGTACGACCGAGTGAGAGGTGCCCGACTGGGGTTCGAGGCTGTCCCTCAGATTGTTGGATCCATGAGTGTCGGTGGGGATGTCCTGAGGAGGAGCATCCTGAGAACGTATAAATGTTATAGCTCTCCTAGGCTTAGGTGCCATGTTAGCTCGGATTGATGGGATGCCGTTAATGGCTGGGTTCGGATTGATGTCCGTACCGAGGATTCCTATAGATGGCGCCAACCTGATGCAGTTTGTTTTTGCAAAGTGGTTGCACCAGGTGTGAGTTCTTCTCAATTTGTATTTTTGCGAAAGTTTCGGCACTGAAGGTATGCTCAACCCTCAGCTGAGGGAATGGCTCGGGAGTAGGCGGGAGTTTGGTGGAGGTCGGATGTTTGGCTCGGATCTGGAGGCTCGACTCGGATCTGGAAGCTCGGATCCGGAGGTTTCGTGTACATGAACTCGGCCTAGGAACACCGGAGTTAATCCCGGTGGCAGGCCCTCCAACGATCTACTTAGTCACTGAAGAGTAATAGTAACTAGGGTTTTGAGAGGGGAAAGATTGATTACCTATTGAAGGGGTAGTGGGCCTGGTATTTATAGGAAGCCCCAACTAGGTCTGGACCCGTTTGGGACCGGGTCTGGACCCGGTCGCCCGTGGGCCTGACGTGGCTGAGGCCCAGGCAGTTTAGGGCTGACGTGATGGAAGCCCAGGCAGTTTAGGGCTGACGTGGCAGATCTGATGATCGGGGGTGAACGCCTTTTGAGGGGATCCTGTGGCCTAGGAGGGGCCACTTCATCTGACCCATATCAATCCTCATATTTATATTAGTCTGGGATAAGAGGCAAGTAGTAGAAATGGGAACAAAAGAATATTCCTTTCTTGTTCTTGGTGCTCAGGATGCCTTTTCAAGTTTTAGACCTTTTTCTCCCAAATCTACCCCCTTGATCTTGGGGAACAGAAAACCACTTTGGCTTCTCCGCCAAATTATTTCAGTTATGCCCTTAATGGTGGGCAAACTTTGGTGGAAATTCTCAAAAAAGACCCCTACCTTGGTTTTTTTCTTACAAACCCTAAACAGGGTTTAAAAGGAACTAGAGTTTCAAGAAACCTAATTACTATGCCGCCTCACTCTCTCTGTCCTTCCTCCACCTTCTTACTCTTACTCATATCCGAATCTCATATATCATAACTATTAGGTTTCGAAGTCAATCGCAGATTAAATACACAGTGGAAAAATTACAAAAAAAATATCGAAACCTAGCCATGGATCCATGCAAAAACCATAAATCATGTTTAGGAGTTTTACCTTGAAGATGGATCTGCTGTCTCCACACTATGCCGATCACAACACTACAATATTGCGGTGCTTCTACGGTATCCACACGAACGGATCAAATCAAGTTTTCCCTTACGCGGTGGTGCTAGCTGTGGGAAGGGGGTGTTCCTAACGATCTCCATCTCTCACAATTTCTGTCAATTTCTGTGACAGCTAGGTTTTTCTCATGTGTGACTTTTCCACATACACGTATGATATATATTGGTGCAGAAATTCAACCCTAAGAGAGTAATGAGGCTGTTGGGCTCACAATCTGACATGGGTCAGATTCGTGTATGGGCCATTGAACTTTAGTCAGCCCATTTAATTTAATTAAATGTCCAACCAATGTCAGGAGTCCAAGTCTTACTTAGAACCCCAATTAAATTCATCTTATGAATATAAATCCCACTTTCGATCCATTCTATGTGTGTGACCCTGTAGGTTCCCATTACGTTGACAATAATACTAAAATCATATTCTAGTATTAGAAACAGTGAGCAGTATCTAGAAATACATCACTGCTATCTAGTAACGGGAATGTCAGTGATTTGACATAACCTATCCGTGATCAATGTTACCATGTAGTCTAGTCCCTTTATCCAGATATCTTAATTAACCACAAGGCATAGAGCGTGACACCCTTGTATAGTAATTTCTTTGGTTTCTTGATGTCCGAGTAGACTTACTAAGACAAATGAGCTCAATATCTCATATTGACTCATTTCAACATGACTATGCATTTTGCAGTCTCACTCAATCAAGGGGCCCATAGATACCGCGTCTGTTATGTAAGAGGGACAAATCTGATCTAAGTCACTCACATCCCTCCTTATGATTTGTAGTATATCCAATAGTCGACTTTATCATTACCTTATTACAGGCAATGTTTGAAGACATTAACATAGACAACTTCACATGTAGGGAACCGTAGTGACTTCAAGTCATAGGAATACGTACACTATGGTCACTATGAGAACCACTTATGACACTCACGTAACGATCCATGCAACATTCTCATGGTGGGTCAGTCCAGTACATTATTACTCTATTATGTACCCATGTGAAGACTTGATATCTCATATCCATGACCTGTGAGATATGGTCATCAGTCTACACACATATTAGTATCTATGTATTATTGTTGTCCTAATTCACAATAATACTTGGCTAGGGACATTTAAAAATAGTGTTCTGATTACAACCAATAGGTTCTCACAATCAAGTCATGTACTTGATATCCCATGGTATTGAACATACTATTCTAAGGACTTTATTATGTTCATTTATTCACAAAAAAAGAAAAAAAAACACAATAAATAAAATGCCTCATATATGAAATAAATATCATGATTCAATGTAAACTAGTAATGTCAATACTCAATTGGCCTCTAGGGCATACACCAACAATCTCCCACTTGCACTAGAGCCAATCGTACATACATCTAATGCCTATAGACCTAGTGTGACAGTCATGATTTCGCTGTGCAAGAGGTTTTTTCAGTGGGTCAGCGATGTTATCATCTGTCAGTACTATGCGTATCTTCACATCTCCTCTATCGATGATCTCTCGAATGAGATGAAAGCATATAAGTATATGTTTGGATTGCTGGTGAGATTTAGGCTCCTTAGCTTGTGCAAAGGCCCCATTGCCATCACAATAGAGGTCCACCAGGTTCACAATGCTAGGAACTATGCCAAGTTCAGTGATAAACATTCTGTTCTAAACGACCTCCTTTGCTACATTGGCGGCAGCAATATACTCAGCCTCTGTGTTGGAATCGGCTACTGTCTCTTGCTTCGAACTCTTCCAGCTCACAGCTCCACCATTTAGGCAAAACACAAAATCTGATTACAATTTGGAGTCATCCTTGTCGGACTGGAAGCTAGCATCAGTGCAACCCTTTACAACAAGCTCTTCCTCGGCTCCATATACCAAAAACGAATCATTAGTCCTTCTTAAGTACTTAAGGATGTTCTTGACAGCAGTCCAGTGACTCTCACCAGGATCTGACTAGTACATGCTTGTCATGCTCAAGGCATATGAGACATCAAGACGAGTACATAACATGACATACATAATAGATCCAATTGCAAATGCATATGGAATCTTAGTCGCACAGTCCCTCTCATTTTGAGTTGGAGGACATTGAGCCTTAGACAGACTTACACCATGTGACATAGGCCGAAATTCCTTTTTGGACTCTAGCATATTAAAATGTTTCAATACTTTTCTATATATGTACTCTGACTCAGGCCAAGCAATTCTCATAGGTAGCTTCACCCAAGTCCTTCATGGAAAAGCATTTTCCTAGCCAAGTTTTTACAGACTGTAAAGTAGGGTGTCATTCCCGATGAGTAGTATGTCATCTACATACAACACCAGAAAGATAATTGTGCTCCCACTAACCTTCTTGTAGACACAAGGTTCATCTTCATTCTTGATGGAAACCAAACTCTTTGATTGCATCATCGAAGCAAAGATTCCAGCTTCTAGAAGCTGGCTTTAACCCATAAATGGATCGTTGCAACTTACACATCCTCGAGAAAATTTCCTTTTAGGAAAGCAGTTTTGACATCCATCTGCCAAATTTCATAATCGTGATATGCTGCAATAGCAAGTAAGATCCGAATGAATTTAAGTATGACAAATGGGGAAAAAGTCTCATCATACTCTACACCATGAACTTGCTTGAAACCTTTAGCCACCAACCACCCCTTAAAGGTTTGCACGTTACCATCCATGTCAGTTTTCTTTTTGAAAACTCATTTGCACCGAATAGGTTTTACCCCTTCAGTTGAGTCTATCAAGGTCCATACTTGGTTGACATATATGGATTCCATCTCAGATCTCATGTCTTCAAGCCATTTCTCAGAGTTTGGGCCTTTTACAGCTTCCTCATAAGTCGTAGGCTCATCTTGATCCATGATCAATACATCACCATGTTGAGTCACGAGAAAACCATATCACTCAGGTTGATGAGGTATCCTACTATACTTACGTAGGCCATGGTTGTTGTTCCACAACTAGGGTTGGCATTTGGGTCATCCGGGCCGGGTCAGGTCGGACCCGCCCGGGTTGAAGGTTGACATGGGCGGGTTCGGGTCGGGTTGGAGGCTTAACCGGGCTGGGCTGGGTCAGGTAGAAGAGATGAAATCGCGACCTGCCCAACCCGTGAACCCTTTCGGGTCCAACTCGGGTTGGTTCGGGTCGGGTCGCGGGTTGGCCCGGTTAGAGAGTGAACTTATTTTTTTATTTATTTTTACTTAAAAAAAATAAAATAATAAACATTAAAAATCGTAATAATAAAAATAAGATTGAAAGAGTGAAAATTCCAAAAAAAAAATGATATATTATTCATATGATTTCAAGTTATACAAGTTTCACAATTTTTAATAAGAAATAAAGATTTCACAAATTTGTTTTATACACTAACAAATTTCTTATATACAATTTCAATTTACTTCAATTTTCCTAATTTGAATTTTGAAATAACAAGCAAAGATTTAATACAATTTTTTATCTATTTACAATTGTCTTCAATTTGATGGCCTTCAATTTGTTGTTGTTGACTTGTTGTTGTTGGTCTTGAATTCTTCATTTTGGTTTCTATTGATGTTATTGTTGTTGTTCTTCCGGCGAGTTGCTCCCACTTGTGAACGTAGATAATGCTTTTCCTTGTGTCCTATCTTTAGCCTTCAGCCAGTCTTCTGTGCAAACGAGCATCTCTAACGAGTCGAGCTTCAAGCATTCCTATAATCAGTTAGAACCCTGCCACTTGAAGAAATTGCACTTTCAGAAGCAACTGTAGAGACAGGAGGAGTTAGTAGATCTTTAGCCATATATTTAAGAATACTATAAGTGTGTTCATGGTCTTTCCACCATTGTAAAATATCTAGTGAAGAAACAGAAGACTCAGAATCTTGTTGGTTAAACCAATTTAATTCATTTGGTTGATTAGTCCTAGGTTTTTTGGATTGAATTTGTGCAAGTAAATTAAATGTTCTATCATCAAATTTACTCTTACCCTTACCTTTAGAAGTAGCAGAAAAAGAACTAACTACAGAAGTTGTACTACTAGAAGCAAAAGATCTATCATAATAATCATACAAGTTATTTAATGTAGATTCAAATTTAACTAAAAAAGAAGCGCAATCAATTTCTTTTTCTACATCCTCCCCAAGTAATGCAAAAACCATTTCAATTAAACTCTTCGTACCTTCTAATTTGATATGAGGATCCATAACGGTAGCAACACAAAACAACATAGGAGGAGGATTAAAATACTTCAAAAAAAATTTGTATGCAGGTTTTACAATATCACCAACAAAAGCAGCATTTAAGATTTTGTTAAAAGTTTGCATAATAGTAACTATTGAAATAAAAATGCTACTAGAAGTAGATTCATTTGATTTTGAAAATTTTAAAGTTGTGGTTTTAAAAGGTTCTAAAAATTTCAACAAAGATTCGACAAAAAACCAATCTGGGGGAGTCATTTCAAAATTTGGCATATATTTTTCAATACAAAAATCATTTATACATACTTTATATTCGGTAACAACATGTAGTAAATCAAAAGTAGAGTTCCATCGGTGTTTGACATCCTTTGGAAATTTTCTAAAAGGTACATTTGAACCCTACACCAATTTTTCCATTCTTGAAATACGGTGCCACTTAATGCAATAAAATGTACACAATTTCTAAATTTAACTATACATGGATCGACTATTTTTTAATGCATCATGAACACATAAATTTAAAATATGACATGCACATCTAACATGAAAAATATTGTCAGATGGAGGGTTTAATACGGATTTTAAAATACTAATTGATGCATTGTTGTTAGATGCATTATCAAAACTAATACACCTAATTTTATTTCGAATATGAAAAACATCACAAATTTCTATAATACGGTTTGCTATTTCAACGTCACTATGGGGATAGGGCAATGCGGCAAGTGATATGATTCTTTTTTGAAGAATCCAATCATTGTCAATCCAATAACAGGATATTCCCATGATTGGAATATTGTTGCAACCCGTCCAACAATCCGAAGTTAAACTAACTCTGCAAGTTAAACTCCATAAAATTGCAATCAAAGCATCCTTCATTTCATTGTATATTTTAAAACAATCCGATTTGTAAGTATTTCTCGGGATTATTCTAAAATGAGAGTTTAAGGCCGTTTGATTAAAATTTTCCAAGTCCCTACTCTCGGGATAGGAAAATGGTAACTCTTCCTTTATTACTAATCGGGCAATTTCCCGACGAACAAGATCGGGATCATAAGGGTGACTATCAACTAGACCGGTCCTAGGGTGAATTTTTTGTTGGCCGGGTAGGTCAACAAGAAGATCTTTATGAACATTTAGGATGTGTCGCTTAATTGTACCCGTGCCATCACCCCTCTTGAATTTGTATTGCTTAGAACAAGTTTTACAAACTTTCAAACCTATACCCAGAGTTTCTTCGTCCGGGATAAAATCGTAAAATTTATGCCAATCACTACTTTCCCCTATAGTTTTCTTACCACTAGGGGGTTGTGTTGTTTCGGTTGCTTATTGTTGTTGTTCTTCTTCTAATTGTATGTCTCCTACAATCTCATTGTGTGTACCCCATTGTTGGGTAGGAGGATCATGGTACTCTTCGGCGGGCTCACTATGTGGGACAATTGGTGGCCTACGGAAAGTGCCGGTAGAATCTTGCCCACTTCGGCTACGACTGCTACCGCATGATCTAGACATGTTTATATGTAGCAGTGTATGTAAAAAAAAAACTATACAATGTAGGGGCGATAAGTTACAAAAAAAAATCTAGAAAATAAGAGGGTTGTGAGAGAGAGGATCAAAAAACCAACAAACAAACAAGATACCAAAAATTATAACTACAAAAATAATAAAAATTGAAGAAGTGGGATATGAAATTTTGATACCATTCACCGTGGATACGCGTATATAAAAAAACCCATGAAAATAAGAATAGAAGTAGAAGTAGAAATCCGGAATTGAAGACTCACGGATAGCTTGGAGGAGAGTAGAAGACTTGATCACTTGGAGTTGGAGGAGACTTGAAGACTTGAAGACGTTGTTGGATTTTGACTTCGATACGATCAGAATTTGATCGTGTATATGACTTGCTAGCTTGTTTTTTCAATTGTTCACAAATTGAAATAAATTGAATAATAATAGTAGAGAGAGTAAGAGAGTAAGGTGTGAATTTTTTGTTTGAGTTTTGGGGGTATTTATAGGGTAAAAATAAACAAAAAAAAAACACAAAAAAACCAAAAAATGGCTAAAAGAGCCGTTCAACGGCTCTGTGCTACAGTAACCAGCCGTTGGACCAACGGGTCAATGGTCGACCCGGAGAGGGTCGAACGTTCGGTCGCAGCCCGCGGATTGGCGAGCGGGTTGAGTCCTTTTTTGCGGGTTACCGGGGCCGGGTTGAGCAGGTTGGATTCGTTATTTTAGTGACCCGGGTCGACCCGTTAACATTAACGGGTTCGACCCAAATCCGAACTGTGGTTTCACGGGCCGGGTTAAAGGGCAGGTCG
Source organism: Hemerocallis citrina (assembly GCA_017893485.1). NCBI lineage: Eukaryota > Viridiplantae > Streptophyta > Magnoliopsida > Asparagales > Asphodelaceae > Hemerocallis > Hemerocallis citrina. The sequence goes on along the minus strand of CM030367.1, from coordinate 67,555,041 downwards.
CGGGCAGTTCACGGTTCGACCCGACCGGTTTGCCATCCTTATCCACAACGATTTGGGGAGCCTGCTCCATTTCCACCTTTGGTTCGCTGCTATTTTGCGAAGTTTGAATTTCTTCAAGTTCTATCGTTCTCCCACTGGTTCTCTTGGAGACGAATTCTCTCTCTAAGAACAAGCAGTCCGTGCGACAAACACTTTGCCTTTAGTGGGATTATAGAAATGGTATCCCTTGGTTTCCTTAGGATATCCTACAAAAAGGCACTTATCAGATTTGAGGCCAAGTTTATCAGATACTTTGCACCTTACAAAGGCTTCACAACCCCAAATCTTCATAAAAGACACATTAGGACGCCTCCCAGTCCATATCTCATATGGTGTATCTTAGACCATTTTAGATGGAACACGGTTAAGTGTGAAAGCGCCTGTTAATAGAGCATGTCTCCAGAAGGAGCTTGGAAGATTTGCATGACTCATCATGGATTAGACCCTTTAACAAGGTCCAGTTCCTCCTCTCAGAGACACCATTCCATTGCGGTGTTCCACGGGGAGTGAGTTGAGATATTATCCTGCACTCTTTTAGATGGTCATCAAAATCTTGGCTTAAGTACTCACTACCTCGATCTGATTGAAGGGCTTTAATACTTTTACCCAGTTGGTTTTATTCCTCATTCTTGAATCCTTTGAACTTTTCAAATGACTCTGATTTGTGTTTCATTCGATATACAGACCCATATCTACTGAAATCATCAGTAAATGTAATGAAGTACTGAAAACCTCTTCTAGCCAATGTGTTGAAAGGTCCGCAGACATTACTTTGTATGAGATATAAAAGATCACTAGCTCTTTCACCTTTTCTAGTGAATGAAGCTTTGGTCATATTGCCCAATAAACAAGGTTCACATACCTCATATGATTCAAAATCAAATGAGTTCATGAATCCATCTTTATAGAGTTTTGGATATGCGGTTCTCATTTATGTGGCCCAAACGACAATGCCATAGGTAAGTTGGGTTCGTATCATTTAATTTGAACCTCTTAGTATTTATATTATAGATGGATATTCCGAGGTCGAGAATATAAACTCCATTACTCAACTGTGCACTAGCATAACAAATATCATTCTAATAAATAAAACAACTTTTGTCATTTATTATAAATGAAAAACCCTTCCTGTCCAAACAAAAAATATAAATAATATTCCTACTAATAGCAGACATAAAATAACAGTTCTCAAACTCAATGATAAACCCAATGGGTAATGATAAATGATAAGTTCTTACAGCTAAAGCAGCAACTTTTGCCCCACCAGAGCATGAACTCTTCATGTTTTAAGAAACCCTAACGCCACAGCAAATCACATCTTGCTACCAGGATTTTCAATAATTCCAAACCGAGGGCTACCCTGGTGTGGCATCTGTGTTAACAACCAACACATAAATAAATCCTTATATTGCACCTGTTGCAAAAATTATATCACATATGAATCTTTCTTCCAAAAGTGCGAACATATGAATAATCACATATTATACATAACCGAATTATGGTTTCGCAAGTGGCTCTGATACTACTGTAGGTTCGAAGACAATCACAGATTAAATACACAGCGAAAAAATTACAAAAAAATATTGAAACATAGCTATGGATCCATGCGAAAACCATAAATCGTGTTTAGGAGCTATACATTAAAGATGGATCTGCTGTCTCCACAGTATGCCAATCACAACACTACAATATTGCGGTCCCTCTACGGTATCTACACGAATGAATCAAATCAAGCTTTCCTTCATGCCACGGTGCTAGCTGCGGGAAGGGGATGTTCCTAACGATCTCGCTCCCTCACAATTTTTGTGACGGCTAGGGTTTTCTCATGTGTGACCTTTCCACAGATACGTATCATATAAATAGGTGCAGAAAATTAACCCTAAGAGAGTAATGAGGTTGTTGGGCCCACAATCTAACCTGGGTTAAATTCGTGTGTGGGCGTTTGAACTTTAGTCAGCTTATTTAATCTAATTAAACGTCCAACCAATATCAGGAGTCCAAGTCTTACTTGGATCCCCCAATTAAATTCATCTTATGAATTTAAATCTCAATTTCGATCAATTCTAAGTGTGTGACCCTATAGGTTCCCATTATATTGACAATAATACTAAAATCATATTCTAGTATTACAAACAGTGAGCGGTATCTAACAATACATCACTGCTACTCAAGTAATAGGAATGTCAGTGATTTGACATAACCTATTCGTGACCAATGTTACCATGTAGTCTAGTCCCTTTGTCTAGATATCTTAATTGACCACAAGGCATAAAGCGTGTCACCCTTGTATAGTTTAATGTTTGGTTGCTTGATGTCCGAGTAGACTTATTAAAACAAATGAGCTCAATATCTCATATTGACTCATTTGAGCACGACCATACATTTTACAGTCTCACTCAATCAAGGGGCCCATAGATATCACTCCTGTTATGTAAGAGGGACAAATCCTATCTAAGTCACTCACATCCCTCCGTATGATTTGTAGTATATCCAATAGTCTACTTTATGATCACCTTCTTACAGACAACGTTTGACGACATTAAAATATACAACTTCTCAAGTAGGGAACCGTAGTACTTTAAGTCAAAGGACTACGTACACCACGATCACTATAAGAACCGCTTATGACACTCACATAACGATCCATGCAACATTCTCATGGTGGGTCAGTCTAGTACATTATTACTCTAATATGTACCCATATGACGACTTGGTATCTCATATCAATGACCCGTGAGTCTACGCATATACTAGTCTCTATGTATTATTGTTGTCCTAATTCACAATAATACTTGACTAGGGACATTTAAGAATAGTATTCTGATTACAAACAATAGGTTCTCACAATCTAGTCATGCATTTGATATCCCATGGTATTGAACCTTCTATTCTAAGGACTTTATTATGTTCATTTAATCACACACACAAAAAACACAATAAATAAAATACCTCATGTATGAAATAAATGTCATGATGCAATGTAAACTAGTAATGTCAATGCACAACTTGCATCTAGGGCATACACCAACAATAACTGTTTAGAGAAAAGGCATTTCAAGAAAACATGTAGAATCCTGTTGGTGTGTAGAGCTTGCGGTGTTAAGGGCCATCACCAGAATATTTGCTCATCTCGAAATTTTTGTCGGGGAAGGGGCAGATCTGGTATGATTGGAGGTCAATTTCAGAGTGGCGGTGGTAGATTTTGTGGTTCTGGTGGTTGATTTGGTGTTTTCGGTGATCGACAGGGCCAGTTTGGGGGTGGACGAGTTGGGGTGATGGATATGGGTTCTAGGTCAACTGCTATTAACAATCTTGATCGTTAAATGGTTAAGACAACATCTCAGGTGGCTAGAGCCTGAGAAAATTGATCTGAAGGGGTAGCTACAAGTGGTGGTCTGTTGGGTCCTCCTTCTACTTAAAATTCTATTAACCCATCTTCCGGTTCATGAGTTCCAACTCTTAATCTTACATTTTTCCTCCATTACCTATATCATCTTATGCTATTTAAGGGCTATGGACCAAGGTTCTTCTCATGACAAAAGAGTTGAGGTTTATTGTGAATTCACTCACGAGATGAGGGATGTCTGCCTACAATTGAATATTGAAGGGGTGGTTTCTATTATGGGTCTCTTACTCCTCAAGATCTTACTAACTTCTTTGAAGCTATATTTTAACTTCCTAGATGGAATTGGGGTTTGTGGATGCTCTTAAATGGTTATTTTGTTTGCAATTGCCCAATTGTTCAATGTTTGGAGAATCTGAAAGGCTAAGACCTTTGGATTGGAAGAGCTACTTTCATGTCAAGAACTGGCTTCAATTTGGGGCTAGTCAACGGTCTCTTGGTCTAATAAAAGCTATTCTTATGGAGTTCCCCCTTATTGTGAGGATTTTACTTCTTTCATTTATATCTCTCTATGTATTGGAGACTTTGTGTGTTTTTTCCTCTAAGAATAGCTGATTTCTTAAGGAATCCTTCTTGCCCTTTGATTTTTGAATTCCCTCTTGGGTGGGGACTCATGTTTTCAAAATTAAATTTTCTTATCCTGATATCCCTATCAATGAGAATTAGCATCCATCAGGTTCTTATCCTACTCTAGCTGTGCCTACAAATAAGGGATGGGAAGCCTGGGGGATTCATTCTGGTCATTCTGCTTCCTCCCATATTCATATTTCTTATTTGGGTAGCAAAATGGAGGGTTTCCAATCAGGGAAAGGAAAAGGTCTTCCTAACAATACATTAGTCTCTTCTCTTCAATGGGAACCTGTTTCACACTCTGGGCTTGAGAATGGAGAGATTTTAGATTCAAAAGCGATGGAGGTGGATAAAGTCACTACTATTAAACTGCAAGAGAACGATATGATGGTTTCTCTGAAGTTATCGAGATTAATGGTACTAGTGTTGATAAAATCAGTCCTTTGGAAAGAGGAAGTTGAAGGATATAGTTTTATACTCTGGTCATAAGTCATTTGCAGGTTCTCCTCTATTTGAGAAAAAAAGGAATATCTTCGTTATCTCTTAAGACTTAGAAAGTTTCTTCCTCCTAATGGAAGTGGATAGAGTTAGTACAAAATCTTACTCAAGAAGATGGTTATGATGAGACTATTTGAGGGTTTTTTCATTGCAATCCAGCTTTCAGAGGATGGTCTTTGGAGCTAGATTACTTCAAATCTATAATGATGGGTATTCAATGTAGCAGTATGGCTTCTTCTTGCATCAACTCTGATTGAAATTTTGATTATATGGCCTTATGTCTATGGCATTAACGAGGATTTATGGGTGGTTTTTTTAAGGAAGAGAAGGATTAGGAAAAAGAGTCAGATGAAATGGTGGGCTCCCAACACACTATTTGTGTCCATCATGGGAAGATGAGTGATATATGTGAAGATGACAATATTGATGTTAGCAAAGATACTAATGAGGAGACTATAGATGGTGTATATGAGGATGAGCATATTGTTCATGAAAATGAGTCAAAGGATTTGGAAGGCAAAGATAGCGATGAAGAGGAAAATCCTCCTATTCCTATTTGTATCTGCTACCCTCACTCAAAAACTATTATTCCTATACTGAATGAGTCTTTCAATCCTTTCTCTTTTGGAGAGTTATGATGAAGGTGATTGCACTTCACAAAAGGTTGCTAAGAAAATGAAGAACATAAGCAAGGTATCTGGACCACTTAGAAGGAGTGTCAGAGTTGGTAGTAGAAAGATGTTGATCAACCTACCATGGAAAAAGCAGGTCTCATTGCTCAAATTATGAATCTGTCTATGGGCCTTGTGTCAATAATTTGAAAGATGAGTTTCGGAAGGAGTTCTTGGAGCGGAGTAATGTCGATTGAGTGATTTTTAGGGGAGATTTTAATGCTGTTACATTCTTATATGAAATAAGTGGATTTCTTACAATAGAGGAAACTGATAATTTTAATAAAGTTATTAGAGATCTTTCACTTGTTGATTTTCCTATTTTAGGGAGACAATATACTCGGCCAATAAAAACTGCCACTAGCCTTGCTAAATTAGATAGATTTCTTATTTCTATAGAATGGAATTCGTCTTTCCCTCTCTTTTATATCCAGGCATCTATTAATATTATTTCTGATCATGTTCCTCCATTTCCCCCCTCAAATTCTTCTTCTCCTAGATATCTTAATTTTAGATTTGAGAAATATTGGTTACAAGATCATCCTTTAACTTCTATGATTCATTCTTGTATTAATTCTGTGAAAGCCTCTTGTGGACCTACTCTAAGAAGAATGCTAGCCAAAATAACATGTGTTAAAAATGGTTGCAAATTATGGACAAAATAAATATTTGTTCCTCTTAATGAGCAGACAAAATGGTTGAAAGATGAGATTTCCTCTCTTGATCTATTGGAGGAGAACTCCCCATTAGCTCTCTCTAATCGACAAAGGATACTGGATCTTCAAAAGAAATATTTCATTTACTGAATATGAAGAGGATAATATGGTATCAAAGAACTAAAATTAAATAGTTGTCTATGGGTGATGGTAATACTAATTCCCCCCCCCCCCCCCCCCCACATAATAATGCATTCCATAGAAGGAGGGATAATAAAATTGTATCTCTATACACACAGAATGGGAAAATTTTAGATATGTATTAATTGTTACAAATATTGTTTACAAAATTCCTTTTTCAAAGAAAAGATAAAGAGGCACAAAAACACAGAAGAGAATAGGAGAGAGGAAAACCGAAAGAAAAGAAAAGGAAAAAATTAATAAAACAACTTACAAGAACAAATGAAAAGTACAACTTGAGAAGCCGAGGCCTCTGTATCACACAGTGTCCTTAAAACAGATTTCGCCTCTTTCCGGTTGCTGGAATGAACGGAGGCGTCTGTCTCCCAGGATGCAACGACTTGGAGCGATCCCGTAGGCACCACGTACCACTCCCGAACTGAATACAAGTGCTCGAAGCTATCACCGACTTACCAACAAAAGTAGAACGACGAACAGTACAGAGGAAGACTCAGAGAAGGAGAGAAGAAGACCTGGTTTTGTGCAGGGAAGAAAGTAAAGGGGAGGCCTCTATTTATAGAGCCTGGGTTAAATCAGTAACGGCAGACAAGGCTGTTAATGCCTTCACTGTAACGGCAGACAAGGCTGTTAATGCCTTCACTGTAACAGCAGACATCATTTACTGCCTTCAGTGTAACGGCAGACAGTGAATTGAATGCCTTCAGTGTAACGGCAGACAAAAATATTAAATACAGCACTGAAACGGCAGACAGAACCGTTTCTGCATTCATTTCAGCCGTTACAAAAGGAAAACTGTAGCAAAAAGTGGCTCTGTACGGGGTGGGGTCAAATTGGTCCGGCATTCATGTCCGCAGGTCGTGCGGGCGCACACAAGTCGCATGTAATCCGGTCCGTGATTTGCACCCCCCCTGCGCGCGCGAGAGAGAGCCTCTCTTCTAGCCATCTTACAATGCTTAGAAGGAGATTACTATATATCCTCTTCTATTTCCTTTGTTATTTCCGATGTGGGACTATGTTCCCTTAACCCTTTTTCAAGAATGAAAACGTCTCACTTTGAGAGACAATTTCTCATTCACCCCTTAACCGATTTTAGCAAACCAATATATGATTTTGATCTACTCACGAAGGAGAACACAAATCAATCAAGATCTCTCAATAATTCATTGAGGATCTTACTCAAAAAATTGCTCAAAAATCGGTTCGAAAATGGTGTCTAAAACACTCATTTTCTAACAATCCCCACATGAATGAAAATTGACGACCACAGACAGGACAGACTGACACGACAGACTGACACGACAGACTGACCCGACAGACTTGGCGATAGAATTCAACGATTTATTTCTGCATAGGATAGGTAGGTGTTACCCTTTGAACCTTCCCTTATGAAAATATGTTTACTTTACTAACTAAACAGTAGACGCGATGTCTTTGAACTGTTCTGCCATTTGTGTAAACGATGACATATCTCACACAGAAATCTTTCTAACGCTTTTTCAGTTCTCACTGTTATGTTCATTTTGGCCATGAACATACGCCTGGTTCTGCAAGAGTTTAACAGGAATATTGCCCTATATTATTCCCTTGGAAGCGGCCCTTCTTCCATCTTACATAGGTGATTTCTTACTTAAGAGTAATCCGCATTACTCTGCTCGGATATTCAACGCATAAGAATCATTAAAAGCCTAGCTTAACCTGTTACCTTGCGGGCATCACTGTTTCATCATGGGAATGGACATGGAAAAATTCTCACAGTGATCTAACTTGGTCTTTACAATTTAGTTGTCCCTTTGAACCTAGATCTTGGGATCTCCAGTCAGCTAGGTTGGGTTTCCATTGTATCGACTTATTCTTTCATGGGCTTTAGTCCCATTCCCCTCGATGATTTATCAACTAACTCTCTGTTTAACCCTTTGGTTAGTGGATCCGCAATGTTATCTTTTGACTTTACATAGTCCACAGAGATAACCCCAGTAGAGAGTAGTTGTCTAATGGTATTATGTCTTCGACGAATATGTCTAGATTTACCATTATACATATTGTGCTGTGCTCTACAAATTGCAGATTGACTATCTGAATGTATGTAGATTGGAGGCACAGGCTTCGTCCACCTTGGAATATCCTCAAGGAAGTGGCGTAACCATTCAGCCTCTTCCCCACATTTGTCTAATGCGATAAATTCTGATTCCATCGTGGATTTAGCGATCACTGTTTGTTTCGAGGATTTCCAAGAAACTGCTGCACCACCTAGTGTAAACACATAGCCACTAGTGGATTTTGAATTATCACTCGATATCCAGTTCGCATCACTGTATCCTTCAAGTACAGCCGGGTATCTCGTATAGTGCAGCCCGTAGTTACGAGTAAAATGCAAATACTTCAGTACTCTTATAATTTCTTGCCAATGCTCGCTTCCAGGATTACTCATGTATCTACTTAGTTTACTTACTGCATAGGCTATGTCTGGTCTTGTACAACTCATTAAGTACATTAGACTGCCTATGATTCTAGAGTATTCTACTTGAGAAATACTCTCCCCTTTATTCTTGGATAAATGTAAAGTTAGATCTATTGGAGTTCTGGCAATTCCAGAATTATCTTTATCAAAATTTCCAAGAATATTGTCAACATAATGTGATTGGCTTAAAATAAGCTCGTCTAATGTTCTTGTGATTTTAATTCCCAATATAACATCAGCTAGTCCCATGTCTTTCATGTCAAACCTTGAGTTCAACATGTTTTTAACAGATTTAATTATCTGATCATTGCTTCCAATAATAAGCATGTCATCTACATACAAACATATAATGACATATCCATCTTCTGTGTCTTTGACATATACACATTTGTCACATTCATTGATCTTGAAGCCATTTGTCATCATGACATTGTCAAATTTTTTATGCCACTGTTTTGGAGCTTGTTTCAAGCCATATAATGACTTTACCAGTTTACACACTTTCTTTTCATGTCCTGGAGCTGAAAAATCCTCAGGTTGTTCCATGTAGATTTCTTCATCTAAATCTCCATTAAGAAAAGCTGTTTTTACATCCATTTGATGTACTTCAAGATTGCGTAGAGCTGCTACGGCAAGTACCATCCTAATGGAATTTATTCTCGTCACAGGAGAATATTTATCAAAGTAATCAACACCTTCCTTTTATTTATAACCTTTAATTACAAGTCTTGCCTTGTATTTATCAATTGATCCATCAGGTTTTATTTTTCTCTTGAAGATCCACTTGGAACCTAAAGGTTTACTACCCGGTGGAAGATCCACTAGTTCCCAAGTATGGTTTTGCAAGATAGAATCAATTTCACTCTTGATGACTTCTTTCCATTGAGGACCATCACTAGAGTTCACTGCTTCCTTGAAGGTTTGGGGTTCTCCTTCAAGCATAAAAGTCAAGAAATCCAGACCAAAAGATTTTTCCGTTCTTGTTCTTTTACTGCGTCGAGGTTCCTCCTCAACTTCTTCATTTTGGTCTTCACTATCTTCACTGATAGTCTCATGTGTTCGTTTGGAGGAACTTGGTTCCTCCTTTGACTTACATGGAAATATATCTTCAAAGAACGATGCATTTCTAGATTCCATTATCGTGTTCTTTGATATCTCAGTGATATCGGATTTGTACACCAAGAACCGATAGGCACTACTGTTAAGTGCATAACCAATGAAAATACAATCAACTATTTTTGGTCCTATTTTCATTTTCTTAGGTGGAGGTACTGCCACCTTGGCAAGACATCCCCACATTCGCAAGTAGTTGTAGGATGGCTTTCTTCCTTTCCATAATTCATATGGAGTTTTTTCTTCTTTCCTTTTGGGCACCTTATTCAAATGGTAGTTAGCTGAAAGAATAGCTTCTCCCCACAAGTTTGGTGGTAAACCAGAACTTATTAACATCGCATTCATCATTTCTTTCAATGTACGATTCTTTCTCTCAGCAACACCGTTGGACTGAGGAGAATAAGACGCTGTGGTTTCATGTATAATCCCATGCTTAGCACATGTGTCAGCAAATGGTGATTCATACTCTCCACCTCGATCGCTTCTTAGCGCCTTAATTTTCTTATTGAGTTGATTTTCAACCTCATTTTTATAGAGAACAAATTTCTCTATAGCTTCATCTTTGCTTTTAAGCAAGTATACATAGCAATATTTTGTGCTATCATCTATGAAGGTAATAAAATATTTATTACCACCTCTTGTTTGTATCATTTTCAAATCACAAATATCAGTGTGAATTAGATCAAGTGGTTCGGTGTTTCTTTCAACACTTTTAAATGATGATCTTGTTAGTTTTGCCTCAACACAAGTTTCACATTTGTGTTTGGAATCAATTTGGAACGTTGGTATGTGATTCAAGTTAATTAGTCTTCGCAAAGTATCATAATTAACATGTCCTAGTCAACCATGCCATAAATTGGAAGACTCAAGCAAATAAGTAGAAGAGCTAGCTTTATTCATATTCTTGACCATGGTCATTACATTGAGTTTGAACATTCCACCACTCATATATCCTCTACCAACATACATTCCACTTTTAGACAAAACAAATTTGTTCGACTCGAACACTAAACGAAAACCGTGGTTATTAAGCAACGAACCAGATACCAGGTTCTTACGGATTTCAGGAACATATGCAACATTGTTCAGAGTCAGTTCCTTTCCAGAAGTCATCTTCAAGATCACCTTGCCTTGGCCCTTTATTTCTGAAGTAGCCGAGTTCCCCATAAACATTTTCTCCCCATTCTCTAATGGTTCGAAAGTGGAGAACATACTTCTATTGGAGCACACATGCCGAGTAGCTCCAGTGTCAATCCACCATTCCTTCGGGTTTGAACCTAACATATTCACCTCTGATATCACAGCTGAGAGGTTGATATCGGAAACATCTTGAACAATTCCTTAAACCAAGTTTGCTTCTCTGTTCCTATTCTTCTTGGGAAGTCTGCATTCAGTGGACTTGTGACCAATTTTGTCACAATTGAAGCACTTGCCTTGAAACTTCGGCTTCTTGGAGATTCCTCCCTTAGGCCCCAACTTCGGACCCTTGTTGTTGTGCTTGTTGGAACGTTGTTTATGTTCCATTACATTTGCCTTAGCTGCATGACTGATGAGTCCAACTTTTTCAGATCCCCTATTGTCTTCATCAATACGAAGCCTGACAATGAGATCTTCAATGCCCATTTCTTTTCGCTTATGCTTTAGGTAATTCTTAAAGTCTTTCCAACCTTGTGGTAATTTTTCAATTATACAAGCCACTTGGAAACTTTCACTTAAGTTCATACCTTCAGCATGAATCTCATGCAAGATTAGTTGTAGTTCTTGAACTTGACTGATTACTGTTTTAGAATCTACCATTTTATAGTCTAGGAAGCGGCCCACAATGAATTTCTTGGCGCCGGCATCCTCAGTTTTATATTTATGCTCTAGTGATTCCCAAAGTTCTTTAACTGTTCTTTTGTCAATGTATACATTATACAAAGAGTCGGCTAATCCGTTCATTATATAATTTCTACACAAGTAATCAGCATTTTTCCAAGCATCCACAGCGGCAATGACTTGGTTATCTTGCTCATCTTTCTTAAGATCTGGAGCATCTTCGTTCAAGAACCTTGCAAGATTCAGTGTGGTCAGATAGAACATCATCTTCTGTTGCCACCTCTTAAAGTTCTGCCCGTTGAACTTCTCAGGTTTCTCCCCATGGGAGACTGAGACAGGTACAACAGTGGGCATTGGCACTCGTGCCGTAGCAGCAATCGGTTCTTGCGTTGTATCAACAACCGGCACATAGACCGTTTCAGACACAACAGCATTGTCCAATGCAGTAGTCATTGTGAATCTGAAATTTACACAACACGAGTGTAAGTTTTCCAGATAAAAGAAATAAAAAGAAAATCGTGCCTCAAAATCGAAAATGAAAGAAATCGAAATTTTGTTTTAAGTTTGTTACAAATATTGTTTACAAAATTCCTTTTTCAAAGAAAAGATAAAGAGGCACAAAAACACAGAAGAGAATAGGAGAGAGAAAAACCGAAAGAAAAGAAAAGGAAAAAATTAATAAAACAACTTACAAGAACAAATGAAAAGTACAACTTGAGAAGCCGAGGCCTGTGTATCACACAATGTCCTTAAAACAGATTTCGCCTCTTTCCGGTTGCTGGAATGAACGGAGGCGTCTGTCTCCTAGGATGCAACGACTTGGAGCGATCCCGTAGGCACCACGTACCACTCCCGAACTGAATACAAGCGCTCGAAGCTATCTCCGACTTACCAACAAAAGTAGAACGACGAACAGTACAGAGGAAGACTCAGAGAAGGGGAGAAGAAGACCTGGTTTTGTGCAGGGAAAAAAGTAATGGGGAGGCCTCTATTTATAGAGCCTGGGTTAAATCAGTAATGGCAGACAAGGCTGTTAATGCCTTCACTGTAACGGCAGACAAGGCTGTTAATGCCTTCACTGTAACGGCATACATCATTTACTGCCTTCAGTGTAACGGCAGACAGTGAATTGAATGCCTTCAGTGTAACGGCAGACAAAAATACTAAATACAGCACTAAAACGGCAGACAGAACCGTTTCTGCATTCATTTCAGCCGTTACAAAAGGAAAACTATAGCAAAAAGTGGCTCTGCATGGGGTGGGGTCAAATTGGTCCGGCATTCATGTCCGCAGGTCGTGCGGGCGCACACAAGTCGCATGTAATCCGGTCCGTGATTTGCACCCCCCCTGCGCGCGCGAGAGAGAGAGCCTCTCTTCTAGCCATCTTACAATGCTTAGAAGGAGATTACTATATATCCTCTTCTATTTCCTTTGTTATTTCCGATGTGGGACTATGTTCCCTTACCCCTTTTTCAAGAATGAAAACGTCTTACTTTGAGAGACAATTTCTCATTCACCCCTTAACCGATTTTAGCAAACCAATATATGATTTTGATCTACTCACGAAGGAGAACACAAATCAATCAAGATCTCTCAATAATTCATTGAGGATCTTACTCAAAAAATTGCTCAAAAATCGGTTCGAAAATGGTGTCTAAAACACTCATTTTCTAACATTAGTACACATTGAATTAAGCTTTTATAAAAATCTTATGGGCTGCATTAGCAAAACATTATTGAATATTGATTGGGATAAATTGTATCCTCATGAGTCAAGAGTGGATTTGTCTGCACTGGACAATCCTTTTACTGAAGAAGAAGCTCATCAAGCTATCTATGTTCTTCCATTAGACTCTGCTCCTGGTCATTGTGGTATTCCTACTTTCTTTTGTAACACTTTCTGGGAGTATTGGAAAGAAGATATTATGGTAGTTTTTTTTCCTGAACTTTATAATAATTCATTGGACTTTTCTAGAATTAATTAGGCTCATACTGTTTAATCCCTAAAATGGTTGGTGCTAATAAGGTCAGGCAATTTAGGCCTATAAGTTTTCTTAATGTGATATTTAAAATCTTGATGAAAGTGTTGGCCAACAGGCTGGTAAATGTTGTGGGAAATTTGGTGGATATTACTCAATCTGACTTTATTAAAGATATATTTATACTAGATAGTGTTGCCGCTGCACAAGAGGTGATTCATGCTATTCATCTAGAAAAATCTGAAGGAATTTTATTGAAGTTAGACTTTGAAAAAACCTATGACAGAGTTATCTGGGATTTTCTTAGAAGAGTGTTGATTTATAAAGGCTTTGGCTCTAATTGGATTAATTGGATACTCAATAGTCTAACTTCTGATACTTCTTTAGTGATTGTTAATAATTCTGAGGGCAAGAAGTTTGCCTTAGCTGTTAAGAATCCATAATAAGCTCTATAACAGGATCAGTAACAAGAAAGGAAGCAAGTCATAACCTTACTGTTAACCTGAACATAAACCTTAAGCAGTCACACTCCCTGAACCGGAACCTCAGGCTAAAGCACTCAATCCTTGACTTCCCTGATTGTAAGATAGCGGGAGCTAGTGATCCCGCGAGTAGCGAGGATCTCTAGCGAGAGCGGATACGGAAAGATAGGTTTCTTGGGGGAAGGTGTGTCTATCATCCGAGGGCTTCCTTTCGTACTCCAAAAAAGGGGAGCGGGAAGAACGTAGAGTGAGACAGACACAACCTGAGCCCCAAAGTCAAAAAAGAGAATAGCATAAAGAATATGATAAGATAGAACTACTTCCCTAAGAAGTGCTCCTTTCTTAATAAGCTTTCTTGAGCAATGGCCACTAGGAGGACTGAAACCCTAATCATAATGCACACATTTGTCTCATACATTATGGGGATGGTGAGAAGAGATATGTTTGACACCCCAAAGGGGCTATAATTTGAGATACCGTTGTTTCTGGTAAGAAGTTCCTATTTCAATGGGAAATGCCCTACCTTTGAGTGCGGTTTGAACTATTGATTTACATAATTGGAAGTAACCAATTTGGTTTGTAAGAGAGGCTTAGACATGGTGTAACCCCCGTTTCCGTTTATACAAAATTTTTCAGTATTCTTGTATCGTCTATAATTTTTTTTCTTGTTCTCTTTGAACTCAATTGCATACACTTGAATATTCAATTATTTTAAGTCCAGACTCCTAACCTATCATCCGACTGTATTTTTCGATTGTACGAATTTCATCAGTGTTCTTATCTCTTCTTCAATTCTTGAATTTCAATTTTTCCAAATAAATTCTGTCGTTGTTTTAAACCCAATTGATTTTATTGGATATCCGATGTTTATGTTGGCACCCTGAAATCCTAATCCATTCCATGGTGTCATTATTTAATTATTTGTCTTAAATTCATTATTCTGTATTAGATTAATTTTTTTGGAACTCCAATTGTAGACAACTCTAACCCATTCTATAATTTGAATATTTTAGTCTCCTTCTATTGTAAAACCCAAACTCCTAATCTATTCTTTGTTTATTTATTCTATAAAGCCCAAACCAAGTATATTCTTATTATTTCGATTCATCCCAAATCCTATTCATTCTATAATCTATTTCTTCACTTGTTGATTATATATTTTAAGCCCAAATTATACTTCACTCTATAATCCTAATCCATTTCATTAGATTACCATTATTATTATTTTTGATTATCTAATTAATGTGAAGCCCAAATCCAAACCCATAAACCCAAGCCCGTTAACACTAAAACCCTCAACCCGATATTCCCATAACTGCCTAATATCTAAGCCCCACTATCTCATTAATAATACACTAGATCTCATAACTACCCACTAAATCCTAACTAATCCCCTAATCACCTTTTATTATCAACCCAAACCTACTCCTAATCCAAAGCAGCTGCCCCTTTATCTTTCTCCTTCATCTTCGTATGCTTCCGAAACCTACCATCCCGACCATCTCCCGACCACCGAGCGCATCGAAGCCTCTCCTCGCAGCTGCTCCGCATCGCCAGCATCGTCATCACCTCCATTGCCGCTCGAACCCTCACCTCCATTGCCCCTCGTTGCCTCACCTGAAGCTTCTTCTACCCCACCATTGCAGCCCCTCGCTGCAATCCTCCACTATTTTCAGCCATCGCCAGCACCGAGCAACCCAACCACCATCCTCCCCTCCCAGCCGGCCCCACATTCTTCCACGTCTTCGCTGCTGCTGTTGATTCACCGCAACCCCTCTTCATCCCCTTCACCAACCGCCATTGCTGCACCAACCCAAACACCATCTTGAGCATCTACTCCGACGCCTAGCTCCTCCACAACCATCGACGCCTGCATACATCAACCCCCGCAACCACCTCCGCCTTGACTCCCTGTGAACACGACCCCCACCTTGCTGCATACACCCATAACCATGCCACTGCCTTGCTACACTGCATCTCAAAGCTGCCTTCTTTCACCATCGACGACCATCGCCAAGCATAACTGACAACCGACCTCCCGACTCCTCCTACCGCGCCACAGCCAGCTACATCCCCAGCCTCTCGCCTTGCTGCCTTCAACAGCACCTTGACCCCGACGCCTCCTCACTATTGCTGCATCTCGCTGGTCGTGGCCACTGTTGTCGCCATTGTTGCCAATTTGCTTGCTGTTGTGTGCCGAGTCGCTGCGTTGTTGCTGTTTGTTGCTGCTACTCTTGTTGTTTCTTCTCGTAGCTTGCTCTTGCTGTATTGTTGCCGTTCACTACCGTGGATTGTTTTTTCTGTCGTGCCGTTGGGATCTGTCCTCCCCATCGATCGTTCGTGATCGTCACATGAGGCAAGCATCCTTTGAACTCATTTTTATTAATCTGGTTCAAGAAAACATTTATTAAAATTCGGAATGTAGTTATTGAATTGAATATTGTATTTAATTGAATTTCATTAATGATTCAATATTTTCCTTATTGTACAATATTATTGATTCATAGTCTTCTTATCGTGCCATTGTTATTGATTAAATTTTGAACAGTTCATTTATCGTATTATTGGACATTCAACTTTGCTGTCCTATAAATTTCTTGACTTTGTACTGAGGTTTTGACCCAATTCCTGACACTAAAGTTATTGCCGTTTTAGTACTGACATGTTGTAAATTCCAGAACTGAGACTATGCACGAAACCCGTAAAGAATTGATTGATCGACCTAGCTAATGTAACTATATTGTATCATGTGAATATGAGTTGGAATCGGAAGGGTGTCTAGTTTCTGGAACCCTTGACGGAATAAGATTTGCATTCCCATAGCAGCGGGAAAGTGAATTTGAGTACCAATAGGTGCTGCTGTCCAGAATTTGCATTATTACATTTTTGCATATAACCTGTTATTTTCCATATTTAATAAATTGAACTATGTATATTTCACGTATCGCATAGCCTTGATATCTTCTTGATATTATATTAATACTACCGTTCTCATCGATTGTACCCATTGCATAATTCTTGATACCACCGTTCTCATTGATCGTATTGATTGCATGTCTATAATTGATCGTAATGAAATGATAACAAGCCAGAAAATAAGGGTCAACTTAATAGTGGAAAATATAGGAGAGTGCACTCGGAAGGGGATATTGGTTACAACCCATATTGGCCATTATCGGTCATATTGGTCATCGATTGATTGTTGCTAGTATACTGGCTGCAATATCCCGATTTATCGTGTATTGGTCATCGGTCATTGGTCATGACATTATAGAATTCACCACTATATTCTAAACGTTCAAATGATTGTATGCACCCGAACTTGTAGTATGGGATGCAGGATTACGTGCATTAGCTAGGTTAATATAAAATATTGATAGACCTAAAGATTGGCACTAATGATTTATTGATTATTGATTATTGTTTATCGACTATTGTTTAGTGATTATTGACTATCGACTATTAGCCTTATTGGTTATTGTTTATCGACCATTGTTTATTGATTGTTGATTATTGACCAATGCATCATTGACTATTGAATATTGGTTCTATTATTGACTATTGTTCATCGATTTTCATTTTACTGATTATTGACTATTATTTATCGACCATTGTACAATTGATTATCGACTTTTGACCTTATTATCGTCTATCATTTATTGACTCTGATATCGTTTCAATTTCTTGTTCTCGCTATATAGTCCCTTATTTCTTTCTCTGCTTGCTACTACTTGTCACCCGAAACTTGCTCTAACGGGTACTCTCCATATTTCTTTTGAGTTATTGTTTATACAGGCACGAATGATAAGATATTGAAGGAAGTTGACGTACGGCTATTGCATTATGTATTCTCGAAATTTTGTAAGTTCTTGTCTCAGATATTGGTTATTGCATTATATTCTTGTTCCTGTGATTATTATTGTATTATTGAGCTTACTGGTATTGTACAACTTATGGATGATATAAGTTGGTATACTTATATCATTTGCTGGACCTCAGTTACGTGCCTGTGTTTCCATATAACGGGAAGCAGGGCGTGATACATGGTGATCCTATTTCTCCACTTTTTTTTTGTTCTTGTTGATGATGTTTTTAACAAGATGCTTTTTATGGCTTGGGGTAATGGTCTTATTGATGGATTGTGTAGTTTTCCTTCTTTTAAAGGCATTCTTGACTTACATTATGCTGATGATACAATTTTATTTTCCACCTGGGGGGGCCTTAAATTGGGAAATCTAACATTGCTTTATTGCTTTGAAAGTGTCTCTGATATGAAGATTAATTTTTCTATGTCTTCCACTATCTGGATTGGAGGAGATGAAAATAGACAATATGAAGTGGCTGCATTCTTTAATTGCCCTAAGAGCTCTTTTCCTCTTTCTTATCTTGGAATATCTCTAAGGAGTGGTTGTTTACACAAGTTAGACTTGATTCCTGTTAATGATAAAATTGAAAAGAGATTTAATAGTTGGACATGGAGAACCTTGTCAAGAGCAGGCAAATTAACTATTGTAAATTCTGTTTTATCTAGTATCCCTTTATATCTTCTTTCTTATTTCTATCTTCCTACATAGGTTATAAAAAGATTGATCAAATTATGAGAGTTTTTTTGGGTGCGCTTTTCTTCTTCTTCTTCTTATGCTTTTGGGAAATGTCTTATGAAATGAGATTTAGTTTGTAAAGAGAAAAAAAAGGTGGACTAGGTGTGATTAATTTGAGAAATCACAATCTTGCACTGTTAGGTAAATGGTTGTGGAAATGCATTACCTCTGATACTCAAATATGGAATATAGTTATTAAAAGAAAATATTTTAGAAGAAGACAATTATGGGATTTCTCTGATATTTTAGAAGAAGACAATTTGGATTTGTGCTGCAGTCATTCAAACCCAAATTTTAGGTTTTCATAATTTAAAATCGACATATGGTAGATAATTTCTCATCCATTTTTTTTTTAAAAATTAGAAATTGAACGAACGATGTATGATTTCTCGTCTCTTATTTAAAAAAAAATAAAAATCGAACAGACGGGAAATGATTCCCCGTCCGTCTATTTTTTTTATAAAAACAATTGAACGGACGGGCGCAATTTTTTTAAAATATAATCGAACGGATGGGAAATGATTTCTTGTCCGTCAATTTTTTTAAAAAAAAATTCGCGAATGGGGAATCAACCCTCGTTCGATGCGTTTGAGCCTGATTTTTTTGTTTTAATTTGTGGGATGGGGAATCATTTTCCGTCCCAATTTATTTTTTTTAAAAACGATCGGACGGGAAATCCCTTCCGATTGATTTTAAAAGAATTAAATTGGGACGGGAAATGATTTTCCGTCCACTATATTTATAAAAAAAATTGCAGCGCTGATAGATGATCTTTCGTTTGATTGAACGGACGAAAGATCATCTTTCATCGGCTATTTTTTCCAAATTCCTATATCTTCTCCCAAATATAGTAGACCACTGTTCACCCAAAACCCAAAATTTGGGTATATAGCCAACGACTACCACACACTTTTTTCTATTTTTTCCAAAAAATGGGTATTTAGCCGACGACTACCACACACTTTTTTCTATTTTTTCCAAAAAATGGGTATTTAGCCAACGACTACAGATTCTCTCAGTTCTTAAATGCTGGTGGAGAGATTTGTCCATTTTATAGACATATGTGGCAAAATATTGTCCCTCTTAAGGTTATAATTCTAGTTTGGCTTGCTATTCATAGCAAACTTCTTACTGTTGATAATCTGAATAAAAGAAATTTGACAATGGGTCAGAAATGTGTTATTTGCTCTACTGGTTTTGAAATTGCAATGCATATCTTCATTAAATTTCCTTTTGTAAGGAAAATTTGGTTGATTCTAAAATAAGCTTGGAAGATCAAGGGATATCCTCCTTCTATTACATCTTGGTGGGGGGTATTTGGAGGAAGCAGAAGCAGAGAATTCATTCTGATATTAGGTTACAATAGGACATGACTATGATGGCTATGGTATGGGTAGTTTGGAGAGAGAGAGAGAGAGAGAGAGAGAGAGAGAAATCAAAGGATTTTAAAAAAAATGTTTTTGATATTGTTTACATTTTAGATTCAAAATGTTATTTAGCTTCTTTCTTGATAGAAATTCTTCCAGCCTCAAAGAGAAAGATAGATTTTTCTACAGTGCATGCAGGGTCGGCCCTGAGTTCCCAGGGGCCTGTAATACCCCGGATAATATAATGCTTTTGTATAAATATATGTATTGTCTGTATATATATATATATATATATATATATATATATATATTGCAGTGTTTGCTTGAGTATATATGTATGAATGGTGGAGTGCGTTTATGTTTGCGGGGCGGTTTGTGTGGGTGGTGGTTGCGTTCTTGATGGTGCACGAGAATGAGAAGGACCGATACTAGTACATACACTAGTTTTGAGTGCGGTACGTATGCAAATATGAAATTGTTTGGTACTACAATAGATATACTTTGCATGCACTCAAATCTAACCTTTCATCTCTCATCTAGAGCTTGATCAAGACCAAAAATTTCAGCCAAGCCTTGTCTCCCAAAACAAGGGGCTAGAGACCAAGGTTTTAGGAAAAACCACCTAGCCACCTCACCCCTTACCCCCTATTTCGGCCGGCTTATCCCCCTATCTCCCTCACTCCTTTCTTGACTAGAAACCGCCCTTCTTACCTCTTGAGCTCTGGAAATTTCAGAAAAGAGAAAGAAATAGAAGAAGAAGAGAAAACAGTGAAAGGAGCTACAAGGAGAAGTGTTCTCAAGCTTGGAGTAGGATTTTGGAGGAGGAAGCTCAAGTCACACCTCATCTTTTCAAGCCAACTAAGGATGAGGAGTTCTCTGAACTTGTTCTTGTTCATTCTTGTTTAATTTCTTGCAAGCATGAGTAGTAGCAGTATGGGGATGTTTGTTTAAAAGTAGATTGTTAGAATCTGAAAATAGAAACAGAAAACATTATCTGCATGTCATATTTCCGAATTTCTAGAGAACAAAATTATTGGAATTTGACCATGAAATTTATATAGAATGATATCATTTAATTCTAGAAGCTACATGATTTATTTAGGAATTTTCTGATGATTTTTGATATTTTAATAAAATCTATCTTGAGGACCGAGTTGTAAGGCAGGAGCTGGGTCTGTTTATTGTGATAACTAAATTTGTGGGAATTCTTAGAATTAATTGGCATATGATCTATCTCTGAAATTTTTACCATGCTGTCTTGCATCCATCTAGACTCTACGAAAAAATCATGAAATTATTTGGATGAAATTTGATGCATGTTCAAAATTAGTTAATTAGGAGTAGTCAAGACAGTAGCTGAAGAACTTCAGAACTTTTATGCATATTTACAACTGGTAGAACTCTTTGGTTACTTGGAATTTGGATGTAAAACTTTTTACATGTTGTACATAATGGTGTCTAGATTCTGTAATGCAAGTTTTATGACCATTTGATTAGTATGTGATTTATGATGAATATTTTAGCATGTACTGTGCAGAACACAGTCAATTTTGACACTCTGATAAGATGGTACTTTTGTGGCTCTATAAGAGCAGAATTTGAGGAAGTGTTCTACTAGGAAATTGTAGTAGACATCTAGAACATTCCAAGAAGCCATATTTGAAGAAATTCCTGTGAGTATATTAGTAATTATGATTTTTGTAAGATTGGACAAAAACCAGATTGTGAGCTATAGACTCTGTTTGAGTAAAGCCTTATGTGTGGTTCTGTATACCTGAGAGTAATGACTATTTTACGGTAATCAAATGAAACAATTTGGATTGGTGATCAACTAGAAAGTTGTAGAGGACATTCACACCTTTCCACAGAACCTAGATTTATATCATTCCAATGAGCAGGTAGAGTTTTATGCTATCGGTAAGGTGCAGCCAGTGTACAGGAAGTACCCAGGCTAAAGCTTGTGAGGCTATTTTGAGGATTTAGGTGACTAAATCTGAGGTGATGATCAACTAGAGAGTTATAGCCTAGGTCTTTACCTTTTTAGATTGGGCTTGAAGACCCAAATCTGAGTTGTATTGTGGGAGTTATGATCCTTTTAAATTTCAGGCAGAAACACCATTGTGTTTAGTCATGGTTTTGGCTAAGTGTTGGTAGAACCTTTCCCCTTTTTGTACCCAAGAGTTGATGACTCGTTGTTTGGGGATGAATGGTGTCTATTTGCTGGTCTTTTTGGTGTTGAATCCTGTGGAGGATTGTTGTGACTCGAGTTAGTCACAAGAGTAGGGTGATACCTTACGTCTATCGACTCTAGATGTGAGCTTCCGCCGAGGCGTTGGACGTCCAAGTTGGTGCCGTCGAGTGTATTCATGCCGGTTAAGGATGAATGCGGGCCATGGCGAGGGACGATTCTAAGCTAGGGGAAGTGGCGAGCAGAACTTGCGTCGCCGGGGCCAGTGGTCGACGAGCAGAGTTTTGGGAGCAAGCTTTTACCTGAATGGTTAGAGTGAGTCTTGGATTAGAGTGGTGTATTAGGGGTATGTACATTGTATTAGTACTAGAAGACTATAGTCGGGTGTTGTACTTTTCCAGTCGTAGGGATACAGATTTGGTTATCAGGTTTTGAGTTCGCGGGTCTTGTATCTCGATCTGTTAATTCCCAAAGAGTCGGGGTAAGAAACTGTAATATTCAGATCAATTATTAATAATATTATTTTTATTATTATTTAATTATTTAATTATTTTATTTTTAGATTTGAAATATCAGTTTTGTCATGATAAATCAATTTGGGTGGCTAGGTTTTGGTTAAAGGATAAACCTAGGATTAATTAGATACATAAGAGTATTAGGGGGTTCTCTTCTAGAATCTCTCTCTCCTCCACCTCACCCCTCCACCTCATCCCTTCACCATACCTCCACTTCACCCCCCCTCCCTAGGTATGGCCGACCACCTTTGTACCCAAGAGGGTTATTAAAATATCCCTTGGTGCTTTTGCACTCTCCCCCTTCTCTTCCACCCTATAAATATCCCCCCCCTCCCCCCCACTTCATCTCTTGTCTCATTTTACAAGAAGAAAAAAAAAAGAGAGGAAAAGAAAGAGAGAAAAGCCCTAACTAGAGAGTTTTCATTTGTAGGTTTCCATAGGAGTCTCATAGGAGCTAAGGGGAAGGAGAAGGTGATTTAGGCTAGTTCTTTCTATCTAGTATACAAGGTGGGGGTTTCTCTATCTTTTTCATGTTCTCTTTTTGTTTTGTTTGATTCTTGTTCTTTTTGGTTGATTCTTGTTCTATTTGTTGTGTGTGTTTATTGTTTATTCTAATAAACAACTTGGACTAAATTATGTGCATAAGAATGGTTGTGGATAAAAAATGATCATATGAATGAAAGTGAATGGTAGAACTTAATAAAACACATAAAGATGGGATCTTTAAGTTTTTATCATGGTTATTTTGTTAAAAATATACAACTTGGACTAATTGACATGAGCATATGAAGATTTGTGTAGTAGAAATATTTACATACCCATTTTTGGGTTGTAGAACTCAACAACTAT
This sequence comes from Hemerocallis citrina, assembly GCA_017893485.1. Taxonomy (NCBI): domain Eukaryota; kingdom Viridiplantae; phylum Streptophyta; class Magnoliopsida; order Asparagales; family Asphodelaceae; genus Hemerocallis; species Hemerocallis citrina. The sequence continues at coordinate 67,531,633 of CM030367.1, read as the reverse complement.
AAAAAGTTAAAGTCTTTTTGTTTATTGCTCTCTACTGTGTTAAATATCAAATCTTGCTAACTCTTAGTTCATAAAAGGGAAGACTTTGTTGTATGTAGGAACTAAGAAGTTAAAGAAAAGAAGGTTGTAATATATAGGACTTGTAATTTATACGAAGGTGGATTGTACAACGGCAATCGATGGATTCAAAAGGATTGGTTCAAAGGGAAAACCAGTTTTCCTTCCGAAGTCACATGCCAGCTTATCTTAAGGAGAAGATGCTGTCTGCACTCTTTGGAGTAACGTCAGGCCTTGGCATGACATTGTTGCGATATGGGTCTGACGACGTGCCCCTTTTCAAAAAAGGGTAAGATTTGCGTGATTACATCACATGCTTGTTTTCTTTCTATAGTACAGCTTTCGATGATAGAAAATTGAGGGTCTTTCGAGATTACGCCATCGTCAGGTGATGTGTCGCCTATTACTAGGTGGCAGAGATCTATCAAAGCATAATGTCGGTTATTTCCGTTGGGACCTGTCTTTTTTCTCCTGCGGTATGCTGGAGTTTGCTAAGAGAGTCCGTATAACCTGGACGTGAGCACTGTCGAAGAGATCGGTCTGCGCACTACTTTCATGCTTCCATTGATAGAGTAAGGGGACGTACGTCCAAATCTTTTAGATGGAGAAAGGGGCAAATGCAAATAGGGATTGGGAGAGATTGAAGCCAAATAGCTAGAAAAAGGGAACTGTGGTTTACTAGAGCCATCAACATCTTCTTCTAGCTCGGCGTAAACAATTTCATTGCCTCAGGATTCGGCGAGTAGAAATAGGGAACGAAGTAACTGGACAGATTTGGTAGAATCCCACTCTTCGTTAGGGATCATCTAGAAAGTGAGTAGCTTTGGATGCATTTAGACAGAAAAGCGGACATAGATTCTTATAGAATAACGAGATAGAAACCTACCAGCTTCATGTCAGTGCACCTGGACGACTTCCAGGTCATTCTCGGGATGGAGTTTCTGAATGCAGCACGGGCCCTTGCTATTCTTTTTTACACTATGCATTTTGGTAAATCAATGAAATTGACCATTTGAAAAGTGAACACGGGCGCGGAGAAGACGAATACCATCTCGGCGCTACAATTCCAGCGTGGACGCGTTATACGCAGACGACATACTAATGCTAGCCTGGCTATCCAGATAAAAACAGAAATATTGACAGCGGAAATCCTGCCCCTCCCATGAAATCGTTTGCTCTGAGGGAAGCGCTTTCTCACTCATATGTGAAAGACATAAGATTTTGACTACGGATATATATATACTAAGACTCTTATATAAGAGTATTCGTATATATATATATATATATATATATATATATATATATAATTATATACTTATATAAACTCGACTTCTTTTTAGTGGATCTCGTAGTCTTCTGGACAGTGGACGGTACTACTATGCATTGTCTTCACCCATTTAATGCGTTAGTCAGCAAGACTCACTTGACGTTGGGCAATCTAGTTCCGACTGATGTGTGTTCCTTCTCCTGGGAATGGGACTTATGATATGAAATGCCTTATCTTTGCTATTGGGCAATTTGCCTTCTTAAGGGAATCCCTGCTAGCTAGCGCGCCAAAGCAACCCGGGACCCCCGGAGGGGTCAGTACTCAAGTACGCTACCTAAGAGATAGGGGAGTTTTTCAGCTCCTTCGAATCTTGCATTTATTTTGAAGTTCAACAATTTTTGGTGTTTCTTTCTAACAAAAGAAAGCCCCCGCCATTTTACTGATCAAAGTTCTGTGCTGCTCGCCACTCCCCGAGGCCAAGGACGGGGTCGAACCGTCATTCCAGGATTTGCAATCCGATACATTTCCATTATATTACCCAGCCAAACCCGCCACCTCCTGTGCCAAAAACGGTTGTTCTTCCTTCCCCGCTCCCTCTTTTTCTACATATGTGGTGGCGGGTGGAGTGCTCTCTATATGACCGGCGGCGGGTTACCAGAGAGGGCTTAACCCAACCTCAAATTCTTTCTCCCTTGACTTGCTCAATCTTCCTTTTCTGATTGAAAGTTGCAAGCCACTCAACTACTGGTACAGAGGCACAATGACGCTACTACTACTATCTACTACTACTAAGGGTTTAGCTGGGAGGGTGCTTCTTCTATATGTATGTTCAGGCGAAGAACATGACAAAGTCTTGTTTTGGTTGCAACCATGCCTATATAATCTCATTTAGCTTACCAAAGTCAAGTGGTCTTACTAAAAGTGAGTAAGCTGACTGTTCCATTCCAAGTGACATGGCTTTTCCCTTTCCGGTTGCTCATCCACGGATCCATTGTTTATGCGGCAGTGCGATACGCTAAAAAATCTCTCTTTCGCCTCTCCTCCTTTCCTTGTCTCCATTCTGATTGATTCGCCCCTTCTTGCATTTCGTGATGCTCCGCTTCAAGATGCCTTTTTAAGATAGTCGGGATTCAACGTTGATTCCCGATTGAAATGGTTGCTCTAGGTTTTAGGTGGCCCATCTGTTTAGTTTAGCTATCACTGCTGGAAGCCCCTGCGGTTGTTCGGCTGCGTACTCCCCTTCCGCGTATCTCAAACTAACCCTATTGAATTTTCTGGATTTCTTTCTTTCTATCCATAGGTCAGCTTCGTGCAGATAGATGTTCTCCGTGGGAGAAGCTCACCTATTTCAAGTGTACGCGTCCCGTAGTCTAACTGGTACTCATGTCTTCTATAGCAGTCTGGTATATGTAATGTTGTTGGTTCCAGGTTGCTTAGGACTAAAAGCTAGTAGCGAGACTTCTATTTTACTGCCCTATCTAGTAAGAGCCTCTAAAGCGATGTTTGGCGTAATCAATAGAAGGGCTCGGCTCCATGCAGGTCTTTCACCAACGGCTGGCACTGAATTAGCGCGATGCGAAAGAGTCCGGGCTTAGCCGGTGGGGATAAGATTCTATTCTCAAAGTCAGAACTACTCCTATGCAAGGCTGTCGTCTCATGCTACTAGGTCCCTTCTCTTTAATCAATTAGGGTCGGTAGGCGAGATGATAGGAAAGAAGATCGCTTCTATTACTACACAAGTCGATAAGTCCGAACTCTAACAACTTCAAGGACTAGCTTTTTACTCCTTGAAGTTGGATTCATAGAGGTGCTCCAGAAAGAAGATTGGATTCAATAAGAGTCTCAGCGAGAATTGGCAGCTTTAGCATCAAGCTCATCATCATACCGACAGTCATCCGAACGAGAGTCTCCCATTTGAATTCTTAGATTCCACTTTCCTCTTCCACGTTGCTGGAAAGGGCTTAGCCGCCTTCGGACAAGGACCCTTGGACCATTTACCCAGCCTCTCTATCCAGCTTTTTTCCTTCAACGACTCTAAGAAATAATGGTCTCGAACATAGGCGAATTCAGAGGAAAGCTCCGGTCCTTGAATGAAGGACTTAGCTTCTTGCGCACTAAGGTGCCTTAGCCTATCCATACACAGCCACACCCAAAAGGGAGCGCCTACCCAATTATCCGATCTTGCTTTCCCTTTCCTAGCTATCAATTTGAAAATAAGATTTCCATTTCTTGCATGTACAAAATTCTACTCGTTAAATAGAAATACGGAAATTTGTCAAGCTTGATCTACTTCAGCTGTTGGAAATGTATGCGCGGAGGAGTCAATCTGAACTAGCATCCCTCATCTCTACCCGTTCACGTGTAACTTTCACTCTTCGCTGGTTTGAGATCTACTTCATTAGTACCAGTCGGGAAACCTCATGAGCAGTACACCTTAGAAGAAAGAGAAAGATTTTGCATTTTGTTGAGGCAATCGATGGATAGATCTCTACTAAAAAAGACTCATTTCAAATTAACAAAATTGTCATTTGTTTTCTTAATAACAAGATCTTCGGTATTTGAAAGGTTATTTAGGGTACATAGCTAAACTTTAGGGTAGTTTTCTATAGGTAATTGATAGCTATTGATCAAAGACGGCATGCTTACTCTTAAAAAAGAAGGGGGGTAAAACAAGCACTCATAGAAAAAAGTAACGAAAGTGGGCTTCCAGTGATTGCTGCAGAAATTTCTTATATCACGTAGGTGACGAGGCAGAGATAAGGTGACCTTTATTTGCCTATCCGAGTCTCGGGTATGGTTCTTCGTCTTCTCCTACCGCTACTATGTACAATTCAACGAGACGCCGGTTACGATTCGATGAAAGGAGAACCGGGTCCAATCGGTCCAAGGCAAAGGAGTAAACAGACTTAAGAAAGAAACTAGCCAACTGGCTATGCCAGACCAAGGTCAAAAGCAGCCTATGCCTGCTTATCTTTCTTCTTTCTGGTAGCGAATCTTCGCCGATGAAGTCTTCTTCCCGTTCTTGACAGCCTATTTATTGGTATGGTAACAAGGTTCACATGCTTTTCTTCACATAGAAATCATCCATACATCAAAGTGTATGTGTTCTGTCCCGCTGGCATAAGGCGCGGATTCATCTTTATAGGCTTCTAGGAGTGAAAGAGCTTCCCCAAGCAAGATAGTCTTTCTTATAAAAACAGAAAACAACAAATGCAGATAGGCTTGAAGTAGAGGGGATGAGATAAGCTCGCCCTACTAATACAAGCAAGGCAAGTTTCATGGAAGTCTCTTTCAAGAAGGACTTTCCTGTCTATTTCTAGTCGTGAATGATACCCGGATTGCGCTATAGCTATAGGTTGAATAAAGCAAGGCCCAATGGAGCCTTATTCACCCTATGGTCACAGGCCTGTAACCGGTGGCTACGAACCCTTTCTCACTCCGGGATCAACTAAAGTACCAGCAAGATAAAGTGATTCTAACAAGTTGAGTTAAGTTCCCCTTTCTTTTCTTCAATAATCTCTCTTCATGCCCCCACCTTTGTACAATTAGAATCCTAGCACACGTCTTTTTTCATTTCTCTTCTCATCATTGAGTTTGAACTTGTCTTGTGCAATTCTCACTCTCATTCTCTTTATCTTTAATTGAATCTCCCAACCATCAAATCAAATAAAAGAAAATCTTCTTCCCTTCTTTCTTGTTTGCTTTCCTTTTCCTTCTCTATTCTTTTATATAGAAAATACTACCTCAGTCTCTACTACCTTAGTATCTAATGCGCAATCAATCAGTCGCTTGCTTCTGCTTAGCTGTCTTGCTTGTTTATGTGAAATAAGTTCTAAGCTCAATAAGCAGATAAGGCATCAGGTCTTGGAGAAGAAGATGACCCTAGTAAACCATATTCGTAATTGCTCGCCTAATACCTAATGATAAGAAGTTTTTTCATGCGTTTGACTTGTTTTCTTTCACGCCTGATACGAAAAAGAACAGGAACTCATACTTCAATATTTCAATCTGAATCTGAATCTGAATCTGAATCTGAATCTGAATCTGAATCTGGTATCTCGAAATCATCTGGATTACTCTCTTGGTCTGGATACAAATCATCCTCTTGATATATATGAATTTTTCCTACTTCATCCGAGCCTATAAATTTATTATTAAATAAGTCTTCACATAAGATATTGTTTCGTTCTACGAAACGGTAACGACCTGCAAGATTGAATTCAATTTGGAAATCCAAGATGTTTGAAAAGTCTTTCGATTGATCGGGGCATATTCCAATACAGACATACGAACCTAATCGTGCATATTGAATGGATGGGTAGCGTTCCTCAAATGCCCTATCAAAATCATCCAGATAATAGGTTTCGAATAGCACATCTGTAAGATCTCAACATAAGGGATACCATATTTCTGAGTAAAATCATTTCCAACTTTGTCTAATATCTTGATTTCTTGAAAGGATTCTATTAATGATGAGATACCTTCATCTTTGGCTACACAATTCTTAAGTATTCTTAAAAGACGAGAACGATCTATTTTAAATGCATCTAACTTAAAGAGAGATAATCTATATACATTAGACCATCCAGTAATGAATTGTAAGAAATCCTTCATACCCATCTCCTTTTTCATTTTAAAATAAGACATCGGTTGGAAATCAGCCCTTTCATTCTCCTTTTTACTACCAAAAGACTTCGGGTGAGAGAGACCACAATCTATAAATATGCGATGGAGAAGAACACCAATAGCCATCAAAACAAGATTATCCTTAGAATCAATATACATTTCATCAATCGCACCCACTGGGGAACAAGTGATAGGTTTTAATACATTATTTTCTAATGTAAACTTCTGATCTAGAAAACGAATATGAAAGGGAGATAATCTGAATGTTCTCTTTAACACATCTGACTTGATATCATCAACCGTGTCAACATCAAGAGGAGTGTCTACATATATGCAATAGTGAACTATATCAATATCTGTCATGAGTAGAGATAAAGAACAATCCTCTAACTTGTACATTTGTCTCTTTCTATCTGAACTATAATCTGTAGAGTAACTACGTGAAGAAAATAGTGCAATTTGTGGAATTGTCAGACTTACAAACATGTTTGAGAGTTTTTTTTGTTTGTTTATTACTTCTACTCAATGCATAACAAAACTAGACAGGTTAGCCAAATGTATAAGCGGGTGTTCTCATTACAAGAACTCTCTTTCACAAAGTGAAATCTCACCGTACTGTCAGTATGAATAAGTATCACTCAGTAACCTGTTGTTAATTCTATTCACTCACATATAAATCTATTGGGCTGCTATTAACTAATGAGCCCATAGTTATATGCATGAGATCTCATTACAAGAACTCTAAGGTTAGGGGAAATAGGGAGGGGAGGGTATTTTTTGGTAGAGAGGTCTGGTCTGTTAGAATACTATATTTGAGTGGTGGTTCAAATAAATATTACTAAACATAAGATATGATAATATTTGCTTAAAACTATACCCTCAGGAAACCTTTTTTTCCCCTAAAGGGTGCCAGACATATTGAGAGATAAGATATGATAAGATTTGCTTAACACTATACCCTCAAGTAGAGTGTGCCAGAACAATTTGATGAAGTTGTTACATACTATAATTACATTAATTGCATGAAAAATATGATTTGGTGTGGAATTATGAATAAATAATTGCACTGGAGAAAGTGAGTATGCTTGATTTTACTCTATCCGCTATTGTTTATATTTTTAATTGAAATTTTGATGCTTGCATGATAATGATAAGATTTCTTAGTATGATGAGTTGAGCCTACTATTGATTATTATTTCCTTATTCATGATTTTACTTTTTGCTCGAAGATAAGAAAAATCTTAAGTTTGGGGGTATTTGATGTGTCTAATTTTTATACAAATATTTGTACTCAATTGCCCATAAAAATTGCTTGTATTCGTCTTTCTTGTCAATAATTTATCTTATTTCCATAGAATTCAGTTAATTTATTATTTTTGAAAGAATAAGATTTTTTGATGCAAAAAGTGAAGATTTTTGGAAAAAATCAACAAACAAAGCAAAACTATTGATTTGTTAATTTTTATTGTTTTGTTGAATCTAAATTTTACAATTCGGCCATGTAAAAAGTAAAATTGAAATATTTTTATTAATTAGGGGTTAGAATAGAATTTTGTAATTAAAAATAATAAAAAAAAAAGAAAGAAAGAATTGACTGGATTTTTGTTAGTTGGTTAATAATTAAAGATTTATCTTAATCTTAAATACTAATTAATTAACTAATAATAAATAATTAACTAAACAATTTTAAAATTAAAACTAACCCTAATTATTCCTATCATATATATATATATATATATATATGCAGGAGGTAGGTGGGTGGTTTTGGGGCGTGATTGAAAGGAAAAAAAAAGGAGGAAGTCTTTTGGAGGCTGAAATGAGGAAAGGAAAAAAAATAATATAAAAATGAAACAGAAGACCAGGAGAGAGAGAGGAAACAGCAGGCGCACATCAGTTGCTGACTGGTGGTGGCGGCTGCCACACGTGGCGACACGCTTTCCTGTGGCAACCTGACGACGTGACTGGGACAGAAGCGACAGAACGGAAATCAGACAGAGAGGAGAGAGAACTTATTGGGCACACTTGTTGAGGCTGTTCGGTTTGTAATTTATTTTAAAAAGCAGCCCTTTTTGTATCTCTTTTCCTTCTCTATTTTTCTATAATGCAATCCAAGACAATATTTGTTAGTTGCAATTTCATTATGAACTAAATTTATTTTTCTAGGGCTTCGATGTAGCCTAGTTTTGAGAACACAAATTTTAATTTTATATTATTTTTTTATTTTTTCATGGTTGCGTGTTTGGTTTTTGTGTTTAATGCTTACAATTGTTTGGCCAACTATTGTATGATTTATTGGATCATGGAGAGACCGAGAGGTAATTTGTGATTTAGAACTATAAAATTAAACACCATTAATTGAGCGAAATTAAAGATGATTTACCGCAATTGATGTGACTGTTAAGAAATCCATAGAACTCAATGAGTCTTCGATTAATTAAATTTGCATATAGATATGACAAACTATTAGTTGGAGATATTTTTGGTGTTGTTCGAGAGAAAGCATTAAATAATTTGGGAATGTCGGTCTACAACTTGGAAGAATAATCTTTTTATTCATATGGAATTATAAATTATGTGGAATTAACTAGGTGAAGTCAAAAGCCCTAAAATTAATTTTGCCATTAACAAATCACAAAAATTTCAGATTTCGCCCTCTTAATTAATTTAGTTATATTTTTAGCTTAATTTAATTTAGTTGCTTTCTTTTATTAATTTTGATTTTCCAAATAGTAGCTAATCTAGTAATATCAGTACTCAATAAAATAATTAGTCCCTGTGGGTTCGACACTCTTTTCACTAAAACTATACTACTTGTTACGATTTTGTACACTTGCAAATACCAACATCAAGTTTTTGGCACCGTTGTCGGGGACTAGTTATTCTTTTATTGATATTGAAAATTGCTAGATTATTACTAGTTTGGATTTTTATTTTTGTTTTTGTTTTGTTATTATTTTACCTCTTTATTTTCTTTTAACTTACTTTTATTTTCATTTTTTTTAATTTTTTTTAGTTTTTCTATTTTTTTAATACTTATATTTCAGGACATACAAATACATTATCATGGCGAACAACGATGAAAACATAGCTTTGAGAGATTATGCTATGCCCTCAATTCATGGAACAATATCAAGCATAATAAGGCTGGTTATTGAGGCTAACGATTTTGAGATTAAACCGGCGATTATTCAATTGATTTAACAGACTGTTAAATTTTGGGGATTACCGCACGAGGATCCTTATGTTCACATTGCAAACTTTCTAGAAATTTGTGATATTTTCAAGCACAATGGAGTATCAGATGATGCAATCAGATTAAGACGCTTTCCTTTTTCACTACGAGATAAGGCGAAGACTTGGCTACATTATCTACCACCCGGTAGTATTACTACTTGGGAGGGACTTGCATAAAAAATTTTGGCTACGTATTTTCCGCCAACAAAGACAGCAAAACTAAGAAATGATATTGCCACATTCACTCAATTTGAGATCGAGTCTTTGTATGATGCATGGGAGAGGTACAAAGAGTTATTGAGAAATTGTCCTCATCATGAACTACTAAAATGGCTACAAATTCAAATATTCTATAATGGATTGGGAGTTACAAATCGATTTATGGTTGACGCAGGAGCTGGAGGTGCACTAATGAGCAAAACTTACGAAGCAGTCTATGAGCTTTTAGAGGATATGATATCTAATCATTATCAGTGGTCTGCAGAAAGTACAATGCCAAGAAAAGTGGCAGGAGTTTTTGAACTTGATCCTATTTCTACTTTAAATGCAAAAATTGATATTTCATCTAAACAAGTAGGAAATATGAATTTTAATGCAATTCAATCTAATATGATTTGTGATCTTTGTGCAAAAAATCACTTAAGTGCAGATTGTCAAGTTGGGAACCCTTTTGCTCCTTCAAATGCCGAACATGAAAATTTTGAGTCAAACATTCAAATACAAAACAATCATTATGCAAACACATACAATCCAGGATGGAGAAACCACCTCAATTGTCCATGGAACAACGATCAAGGAGGAGCAATTAGACCACCTCAAAATTTTCAACCACAAGAAAAGAAGCCGACACTTGAAGATATATTTATGCAATACATGCAGAAGACAGATTTGGCCATACAAAATAATACGGCTTCAATTCACAATCTTGAGGTGCAAATTGGTCAGCTTTCGAATATTCTTACAGAGAGAACAGCAGGAAACTTACCTAGTAACATAGTGGTCAATCCCGAGGAGCATGTTAAAGTAATAACGCATAGAAGCGAGAGAACAATTGAGCAGCCACAAGAAGAAATTGCCGAACAAAATATGGTTGAAAAGGAAGAACAGTACGAATTAATTGTAGAGAAACAAATGCAGCATGAGAATGTAACTTTTAATGTTTTTAATTCCATAAAGTTTCCTTCTGAAGAACAGTCGTGTATTCAAGTAAGTGAAACAGATTTAATTGTGGGCAAGAAACATAAGGCTAATGTCGAAAAGTTACCAATCGAAGTATGTCCAACAAATTCAGCAACCCTTGAATCTGAGAAAGAAAAGAATTTGAAATATGTTATGTATTTGGATGCTGCACCATTTATTCATCCATTTTCTCAGCTAACATTCAAGGAGGTGGGGATATCAAAGACTCCATCTTCAAGAAAGAAATGATTGAAATTTGAACCGTTAACATCATGTTTGACGGATGCACAGAAAAAACCTAATCCCCACCTGAAAAGAAGTATTGAAAAAGAGGCTCGTATGTTGTTGGATCGTGGCGTCACATAACCATCTCATCTCCATGTCTACCTGAAGACTTAAACTTAGTGCTTCTTAGTAGGCAACCCATGTTTTCTTTTACTGCATTTAGATTTGATTTTTCTTTTAGTTTACTTTAATTTTAATTTTTTATTTTATTTTGTAGGATTGCATAAGTTTGAAGTCACCGGGCGGAGCTGTTTTCTATATCTGCATTGATGGCTGTTTTTGAGCATTATGGAGTCAGAATCTGGAAAACTGATTTAAAGCGAAATTGTAGAAAATTTTCTTAGCTTTCTAGCAAAAAAAAATCAGCCAATTTGGACATCTACAGCTCTAGATATCGTAAAAATATTGAACGCTGCGCGTGCAGAATTTTTAATGAACTTTTTGCATTCTTTTTGTTTTTCTTTTCCTTTCCCATTGAGAACATTGTGATATTCAAGTTTGGGGGGAAGGTTTACAAATTTATTATTTATTTTTAAAAAGAAAAACAAAATAAAAGGGATTTCAATTAGGCTTACCATTACACTTTTGAGTTCTTTATAGTGCTAAGCATTGAAATAATTTTTTTAGAATTGACAATTTCTTATAAAGCAAGCTTAAGCATACTTATTTAGTTTAGGATTATTGAATTTCAAAATTACATACACAGTTGTAAGAGTCATGAGATTATACATAAAACAAAAATATGATGCTTTTTTTTGTGATTATTCCCTTTGATCTAGTCCTAAATAGAGTTTAAGTAAATAGAGTTAAAAAAATAATAATAATAAAAATGAATAAATTCAATCTACTCCAATGTTTTGAATTGCTTAGTAACTAGGGGTATTCATCACAAATATTTACTTTTACGTCAAACGGCAATTTGAAATATGAGTATGCAAAGCACACTAAGTTAGTGACTTGTTGAGTAACCGGGTGAATTCATCACAAATGTTTGCATTCGCGTAAAAAGACAAGTGATAACTTAGAGAAGAGACCAAAAAAAAAAAAAAACTCTAGTTTGCTACTTGGTTTGTAGTCGTGAGAAGGGGAAATCACAGATGAAGTTGTTACATACTATAATTACATTAATTGCATGACAAATATGATTTGGTGTGGAATTATGAATAAATAATTGCACTGGAGAAAGTGAGTATGCTTGATTTTACTTTATTTGCTATTGTTTATATTTTAATTGAAATTTTGATGCTTGAATGATAATGATAAGATTTCTTAGTATGATGAGTTGAGCCTACTATTGATTATTATTCTCTTATTTATGATTTTACATTTTGCTCGAGGACAGGCAAAATCTTAAGTTTGGGGTATTTGATGTGTCTAATTTTAATACAAATATTTGTACTCAATTACCCATAAAAATTGCATGTATTCGTCTTTCTTGTCAATAATTTATCTTATTTTCATAGATTTCAGTTAATTTATTATTTTTGAAAGAATAAGATTTTTTGATGTAAAAAAGTGAAGATTTTTGAAAAAAATCAACAAGCAAAGCCAAACTATTGATTTGTTAATTTTTATTGTTTTGTTGAATCTAAATTTTACAATTCGGCCATGTAAAAAGTAAAATAGAAATATTATTATTAATTAGCGGTTAGAATAGAATTTTGTAATTAAAAATAATAAAAAAGAAAGAAAGAAATAATTGACTGGATTTTTGTTAGTTGGTTAATAATTAAAGATTTATCTTAATCTTAAATACTAATTAATTAACTAATAAAAAATTAATTAACTAAACAATTTTAAAATTAAAACTAACCCTAATTATTCCTATCCAATATATATATATGCAAGAGGTAGGTGGGTGGCTTTGGGGCGTGATTGAAAGGAAAAAAAAGGAGGAAGTCTTCTGGAGGCTGAAACGAGGAAAGGAAAAAAAAATAATATAAAAATGAAACAGAAGACCAAGAGAGAGAGAGGAAACAGCAGGCGCACATCAGTTGCTGACTGGTGGCGGCTGCCACACGTGGCGACGAGCTTTCCTGTGACAACCTGATGACGTGACTGGGACAGAAGCGACAGAACGGAAATCAGACAGAGAGAAGAGAGGACTTATTGGGCACACTTTTTGAGGCTGTTCGGTTTGAAATTTATTTTAAAAAGCAGCCCTTTTTGTATCTCTTTTATTTCTCTATTTTTCTATAATGCAATCCAAGACAATATTTGTGAGTTGCAATTTCATTATGAGCTAAATTTATTTTTCTAGGGCTTCGATGTAGCCTAGTTTTGAGAACACAAATTTTAATTCGATATTATTTTTCTATTTTTCCATGGTTGTGTATTTGATTTTTGCGTTTAATGCTTACAATTATTTGGCCAATTATTGTATGATTTATTGGATCATGGAGAGACTGAGAGGTAATTTATGATTTAGAACTATAAAATTAAACACCATTAATTGAGAAAAATTAAAGATGATTTACCGCGATTGATGTGACCGTTAAGAAATCCATAGAGCTTAATGAGTCTTCGATTAATTAAATTTGCATAGAGATATGACAAACTGTTAGTTGGAGATATTTTTGGTGTTGTTCGAGAAAAAACATTAAATAATTTGGAGATTTCGATCTACAACTTGGAAGAATAATCTTTTTATTCATATGGAATTATAAATTGTGTGGGATTAACTAGGTGAAGTCAAAAGTCCTAGAATTAATTTTGCCATTAACAAATAACAAAAATTTCAAATTTCGCCCTCTTAATTAATTTAGTTAGATTTTTAGCTTAATTTAATATAGTTGCTTTCTTTTGTTAATTTCGATTTTCCAAATAGTAGTTAATCTAGTAATATCAGTACTCAATAAAATAATTAGTCCTTGTGGGTTCGACACTCTTTTCACTAAAATTATACTACTTGTTGCGATTTTGTACACTTGAAAATACCAACATCAGGTGGATTTTATTGTATGTAGGACTTGTAATTTATAAAAAAGTAGATTTTTTGTAATATATAGAAATTTGTTGTTCATAAAGATAGATTTTTGTAATATTTTAAGACTAGTAACTCTTAAAGAGAAGTAGTCTTGTAATAGCTAGTAAAGAACCATGCTTAAAGTGTAGTAGATACTCATGCTTGAGTTATAGTAAATATTCATGCTTAAAGTATAGTAGATACTCATGCTTGACTTGTAGTAAATATTCATGCTTTAAGTTGTAGTAGATACTCATGCTTAAAGTTGTAGTAGATACTCATGCTTAAGTTGTAGTGAATATTCATGCTTAAGTTGTATTAAATATTCATGCTTAAGTTGTAGTAAAGAAACCATCATGTTGTAGTGTTTAGTAAAGAACCCATAATGTTGTAGTGTTTAGTAAAGAACCCATCATGTTGTAGTTGTGTTTAGTAAAGAACCCATCATGTTGTAGTTGTGTTTAGTAAAGAACCCATCATGTTGTAGTTGTGATTAGTAAAGAACGCATCATGTTGTAGTTGTAGTGTTTAGTAAAGAACCCATCATGTTGTAGTTGTGATTAGTAAAGAACCCATCATGTTGTAGTTGTAGTGTTTATTAAAGAAACCATCATGTTGTAGTGTTTTGTAAAGAACCCATCATGTTGTAGTTATGTTTAGTAAAGAACCTATCATGTTGTAGTTGTAGTGTTTAGTAAAGAAACCATCATGTTGTAGTGTTTAGTAAAGAATCATCATGTTGTAGTTGTAGTGTTTAGTAAAGAAACCATCATGTTGTAGTGTTTAGTAAAGAACCATCATGTTGTAGTTGTGTTTAGTAAAGAACCCATTATGTTCTAATTGTAGTATCCTAGTGAAGAACCCATTCATGCTTGAATGATATATGTGTGGTTATTCTAGATTCAAAAGAACCCATGTTTGAGTTGTGAAGTTGTTCTAGTTAATCTTCTAGAAAGAACCCATGCTTGAGTTGCATAGTTGTTCTAGATTCAAAAGAGCCATGCATGTTTGAATGATATGTTGTAGCATTCTAGTTAAAGGAACCCATGCTTGAATTGTATATGGTAGTATTGTAGTGAAAGATTAAAAAGAACCCATAAACCCATGCTTAAGCTATATGTTCTAGCTTAACTATTAAAATGAACCCATATTCCATAATTGTTCTAGTCAACTTTAAAGAGAAACCATGAAACTAGCACTATGGTAGTTCTAGCTCAATTGATAAGAGAACCCATGCATTTAGTTTCTAGGTGATTCTAGCTCAACTTGAGAAAGAACCCAAGAATCTAGCTGCATGTAGTTCTAGTTCAATTTGGGAAAAAGAACCCATGGATTCTAGTTGTGTGAGGTTCTAATTAAAATTGGACTATAGCATGTGAACATTCTTCATCTTTATGGGTAATAAGGGTTGGGAAAGTCAGTAATAATTGTTAGCTTGATAAAATCTAGTCTAGGGGCTTCTAATTACCTTAGGGGTCATCGACCATCAAGACCCGCATCTTACCCCTTTGGAAACTATGGATAAATCTCACCTCGGGTGCCGACAGATCTTAGCCGGTATGGGTTGATCGTGGGTCGAGAGTGTTGATAAGATCCGAGTTAGGGGTAGTGATGAGTGAGGGAGATCCTGTCACTAGTATCTTGGATCAATGGACCATGAGTGGATTAGTGACCTCATTAGGGTAGTAACTTATAAAGGTCTTTACTTAACCATTTTGCCAAAAGAGAGGAGTTGTATTAGGGGTGACACCTTATGACCCAACTCGTCCTATAGGCCAACACTAGGTGGTGTTATTGGGTTGTACCTTCCTGTCAAAGGGATACGTACAGTGCTTTCTCACGAGTTGGGAGCATGGGTTGTGTATCTCACAATGTTAATTCCTAAAGTACCATGATAAGGGCGGGCGGAGCTAGGGGATGGACCCTTGGAACTCCGTCATGTTCTATGCCGGGGAAGCGAACAGGCCATAGACTACGATCTATGAGTTAGGGGGCCGTAGGGGATGCTTTGAGCTAACCTGTGCTGCAGTAACCCCGAGGGTTCATCTGGTTTTTGAGTGAGGTCCAGTGCACTGGGTAGTAGTGGCAAACATAGACATCATGAGCGTACTGCATTGGTGGGACTTGACCACGTCTGCAACCTCATCAGTCACGTTGTATCTGTCAGGAACAGGTTGTATACAAAAGTAGAAATTCATAATGCGGGTTCAAATCCCTAAATATGGAGAACGGCTTGATATGGACGTATGTAGTTATGGGATGCATACGACTCCAGATTCTCGCTTACATTAGAATAAGAGCATCCTAGCTTAGTTGACATTGCATTAGGTTTTAAGACATTGCACTCACAAACACTTAAACTACACCAACACATTTACCATGCTTGATATGTTTCTTTTTGAGATTCACTGCTAGTCATCAGCCTTTAAGCGTCAGTATATGTACTGACGTTCCCACTCTAATAGGTTGTGGATACAGGATTACCAGCTCGAGAGAACTCTAGTCAAGGCATGACTTCCAAGTGAAGAACCGATGTTTATTGTTTTATTCTTGTATACTATGATGTAATATATTGAACAATGGAAATACTCGGCTTGTAATATTGTATTAAGTAAAAAGTTTTAAATTTTCCTGTTTTTCTGTGTATTGTGGCTAATTGAATGTAAGATTCTGACTTATGTCACAGTTTTCCAGTCTATGAAAATTTGGGCGTTATAGATTGGTATCAGAGCCGACTTCAATTTATAGCCCAACACAGTGGAAAAATAGACTTAGATGCCTTGTAGAAGTTAGGTTTTTAGCTTTTTGTAGATAATTATAATTCATACTGTTGTTTCCTTCAACTTATGTTTTATAATGTTTCTATATTTGGCTAATTCCTGTGTCCACTCCTTGGAGGATGGCGGATGGAGTGTTTCCCCATGAGAATGGGTGGGCACATGGGATCACGGTCGAGGTGGACTCAGATTTAGATTCCATCACTGATGGCAATGGGTCACCAGTTGAAGTTGGGTTGGCCAATGGGGCCACAGCAACTATCGCAGCAGGGGGTGCCCCTGCGAATGGCCAGATCCCAGTACCGCCACCCCCGCCACTGCGCCCACTTACAGTGGAACAGACCTTTGAGAAGGTCTTCCACAACCTCGCAACGTGGGTCTAGTGCCACGCCTGTCTCGAGAACAGGATGGACTCCTACGAGTTCGTTGTAACAACCCTGATTTTTGACGAATGCGTCTTGTGAACAAACCGAGTGCTACATCATACATGTGAATATACGTATAAATATATATGTGTATCATGCTTTGAGTCAGATTGTGAGCCCAAATGAAACTAGACCAACCACAACACTTGAACCCAACCCAAAGTGGGTCAAGCCATGTTTGGCCGGCCATTTCATGGAGGGAAAAGAGAGGAGGGAATTGAGTTAGGGCTAGGGTTTCTTAGGAGTTTGAACAAAATAACACAATGATGATGTTTTGTAAGAGGCCATCACATCACCACCCAATTTCTCCAATCCTCTAGTTGATGAGACCCCTCCCCTCTTTCCCATGAGGGAAATCAGGCCACTACCCCCCTCTCTTGCTCTCTTCTCATCTACAAAAACCCCCACACTCTCCATTCTCTTCTACAAATTTCCTACAAACTTCTACTTCCTTCCTATAACTCCAAACTCCATTCCTTTCACTCTTAGCTACTGATTTGGGAAAAGAAGAAGGGAAGCCATGGAGAAGGAGAACTAGGAGCTCAAGCAAAGGAGAAGAAGCTAGGATCAAGAAGGGTCAAGAAGGAGGTCTTGCAAAACAAAGAACAAGCTACTACCAAGGTGGGTGTTTCCAATCTTTTGTTTTGTGTTCTTGGATGTTTGAAATGATGTTTGATGACTGAAAAAGTGACATGCATGCTATAGGGATGAACTTAGACCAATTGTTTGTGTTAAGTAGTCCAAACTAGAAAATGCTGTTAAAAGACTAAATTTTTGTTGTCAGTCCGTAGCTCATTTCATGAACTCTACTTGGTATTTTGATCTAAAATTTTTAGAGGATGATCATATAGGTGTCATACACCTTTATTAATTTTTCTGGATTTTTAGTATTTTTCCTGCTATTTAAAGAAATTACAAACTTGCATGCTGGTCAGAAAAGAAAGAAGCAGTTTTTATAGTTACTGTTGTGGAAAGATAGACTTGGATCTTACTGCATGCTTATGAGATTGATCTGAAATTTTATTATGATGTTGTTGGATGTATCTAGGACCTATGTTTCAATTTTCATGAGATTTGGACCCCTGTAGCTATGTCAATTAAATCATACCAACGGAACTAGAGATTTTAGTAAACAGAACTGTTGTTGTTTTGCCCAGTTTTTGGATGATAATCAAAGAGGCATATTTGGAGATTTACTTGATGGAATCCCTTGATTTTTGAGTATGTTGTAACATCATGTGTCAGGAACTAAATTATAAAATTTCATGATGATCTGACACCATATGATATTTTAAATAGATTTTTCCCCATTACTATGCTGATCTGATCTGTTGTTCTTGAAGTCTATATACTTGTTGAAGATGGATCCATAACAGTGTCTAAACGAACTTATATGAAGAGACATATAATTAGAGACTTGTAGTAGACACTTAGAACTTTTTGGAATGGTAAATAAATTCTGATTTGGACAAGTATTCGATTTTATATGATTTTTTGCAAGTGAGGACAGAAACACAGTGAGTCATGGAGCTCACTGGTTTGCACCAAGTTCATAGAAACAAGCTTGAACTTGTATCTTACTAGCTTAGAGTTGTTGTTTGTGGTCAAGAAACATTTTATAAGTGTAAGGATGAGTTAGGACTTAAGTGATATAAAGTTTCTTGCAAGGAGTAGCTCATAGTTGCTCGTAGACCCCAATATAGACAACATTGTACAATGTTCCGTAATGGAAATTGTATTGGATGTTAGGGTATTATTATAAACCACTTTGGAATGATATTCATGCCTATCGCGTGGTTGTACTTGCTGTCTACCTTGAGTAGAAGCATGGGAAGCGCCCGATCGCGATTCCTCAAGGGAACGGGACCGGGAGTGACTCCATTTTGGCATAAACGCCAAGTATGTGCTTGCTGTTTGGAAACATGAATTGTCGTTTTTAGGACCCTTACAACCCCGGTTTGGGTATTTGCGGGTTAGGACGTACTTGTAACCCTTGTTTTTCACTTTGTGTAATTTTGAGTTTATTTTCTTTTTTGTGGATTTTCTCTCTTGTATTCTTTCTGAACCTTATATTGGAGTTGTTTTCAATATATATTCGTTTTATTTCATTTTTTTTTAGCCCTTGTGGTTGATTGGTTGTCTCTTTGTTCGTTCTTCATTATTATTGTTCTTTCTTTCATTTGGTTCTTGTCTTCTTTGTTTTGTGTTCTTGAGTGCTTATGGTGGTGTTGGTTGCTCCTCCTTTTCCCAATCGAATTGTTTGATCTCTAATAGATTTACCAAAGCCAAATTAAATCCACAATCCTATTTGTTATCCTATGCAATTAATCCTAATCAATACCCATTAAACAAATCCTACTACTACTCCTAATTACCCACAACCCAATTACCCATTAACCCTAATCCCCTTATATATATATCTCTAATTCCTCTCTCACAAAACCCTAACCCTAATTCTCTGCACCCTAACCCCGGCCTCCGTCCCTTTGCTTGCGCCGCACTCCATCCCGACTAGCCTCCCCTACAGCCCGAGCCACCTTCTCCCGGCTTGCACCTTGGCCGAGCACACCTCAACTCCCGATCCCAACTTCATACTACCCGAACACCATAATTCCCTAGCATCTCTCTCATTTTCTCTTCCCGTCGCCCCCCACTCCGGCGTCGATCAACCCCAGGCCGTAGGCCACCTTAGCTGCCATCCCTTTCTTGGATCATCTCTCTTTTGGTGGAATAGTTCATGTGGAGATTTTCGCTCAAGTTTGCTTGGATTCATTCGTTCGTGGATTTTCATTCGTGGGTTTTGCTCATTGTCGGGAATTCGTTCTCGTTATTCTTGATTTTCGCCGTTCATCGTCTTCGGTTAAGGCAAGTAACTTGTACTCAAATTTCTTCGTATGATACAAGTCAAAAATACCACCTATAGTGTAGTTGGGTTCTACAGACGACCCATGTGTGTTATGTTTGAGGAGTTTTGTCTCTATTGTGAAAAATTGACCATAGTTGCCTCACGACAAAATATTGACATGAATTAACTTAGGTTTTCCCCGTTCTTGATTTGTTCATGTATGTGAGACTTCCTCTGAGAAATTGGGTATTTGTTGAGAACCATGTGATAGACTTGTTTTAGATATGTTAATAACCCTATTTCATGAAGTTTGGACACATGGTAGACTCGATTTCATGTTTGGTTGTATTTTGAACAAGTTTTGTATGATATATGTTGAGTTGTCGTTAAACGGAAAAATCTGTATTTTGTCGATGATCTGTTTTGTTTACTGTTTTGGACTGTCTTAAAGTCAGCATCTTAATTTCAGTATAAAATAGGAGTTTTAGAGGATTTCGTCTATTTTCAAACCCTTCTAACCTTTCTTGATTTCGTTTTCGTATGTATGAGATATGACTGTTTTACTACAGAGGTGTAGATCTTTTCCAGATTTCGTTTCTTGGTGTTTTTGATGACTAAATCATTTTAATAACACTGCTACACATATTATTTTGATCCATAACTTTGGTCAGTCTTATTATATCTAGTTAGGGATTACCCAAAATTTTGGTAGATTTTATTGATGAGTTTTATATGCCGTGTCATGCTCGTTTATGAAAACTATGCTTGCTGTATTTTGCTCGCCGTTCTGTAAAGAATCATATTTTCACCCTATTTCCTTCTACTGTATGAAAATTTCTTGTGAAATATGAAAGTTAATATAATTTGTCTGTTTTCATCTCCCTTTGGAAGATTTGGATTTCGTTTCACTAATTGTGAGATATTATAGTTTTCGTACAGCAGTGTTAGGAATTCCAGATTTGCCAAACTACTGTTTATTGATGTTTCCCGATTTTTGATGACTGATCTAATTTTACTGTAAAATTTTGAAACTTTATATTTAGATACTGGACCTATAGGGGAATACTCCAGATTTTTTGTGGATTTATTTATTGGGTTCTCATGCTGTTTTCCTGCTCTTGAATTTGTTTTTCTGATTTCTGGCTGAACCAATTTTCTGTATTCAAATCAGTTTTGAGCTATGTTTTTGTGAATTAATATATAACTTATTTATACTCGCTGGATTCGGTTGGGAGTCTATTTTCTAGAAGTTTTGACGGATTCATATTTGTTTATTTGTAACACTGGAAATCATTGTTTTACTACAGTATGGTCTTGCTGTCCTGAACTTGAGATTTGGATATTTTGTTCTTTCATGTATTATCTTTCACTCGTACATATTTCCCTTGCAACTTAAACTTGTTACATGATCATGCCATATTATTCTTGATATATTTTTTACATATACATGCTTGTTTGACATTAATAATAAATAATCAAGCCGGGATTTAAGGGAGAGATCTAGTAGTGGATAATTCAGAAACATGTACTCGGAAGGGGATCTCGTGATCCTACGTGATTACTTGAGATATGATACTTGACACGTGATTACTTGACACTTGCACGCAAGACATGATACTTTCCACTTGCACAACTTGACACGTGATTACATGATACATGATACATGATACTTGGAGCTTGGAGCTCGATACTTGATACTTGTCCCTGAGTACACTGCACTCTATGGTCCACTATGAAATCTAAAGCGAAACTATTTGTTGTAACAACCATACGGTGTGGGATGCATGAAGTGCTACCTAGATAGTAATCACTAGAAGACTTGACACATGATACTTGGACATGATACTTGACTACATGATACATGAGACTTGATACATGACACTTGATACATGATTTTATGATACTTGTTTACTTGACTCTTGCCATATGCCACATGTACTTGATCACATTACCATGCTAGTTGTTTATTTTGACATCATGCTTATTCCATGTTATTAGTTAGTTTTCCCATGCACTTGTATCCTACATTATAAGTGGCCCGTAACTTGCAATTGACGGGTACCTTGTTTTCTCTTTTTCTCTTCCCTGCAATTGTTGAATTGCAGATTTTGGAGAACAGGTTCCAGACGGTATTGGTGACATGAAGTATTAGTATTGGCTTTTATTATTATTAATTCTTGTAGCTTGCTTGAACAATATTATATTTTGAGACATGGATTTATTCTTGTATTTAGGCAATGTGACCCAAGATATTTTTCTTATTCAGATCATGACAATTTGAGATTTATATATTAGGTTTCAAGTATTCTTATTGATATTTTGGTTCATATGTGCATGTGGTTGACTCTTTTGCTTCCGACTCTGATGATTCTTGTGAATGTTGTAAAGATTCTGAAACAGCTTATGGATGATGAAAATTATTCGCTGGGCTTTTGTCGTGTATCCGTATTCCGTATTCTCTTTTGGGAAGCGGGGCGTGATAGGGTTTTTAGTGGTATCAAAGCACCAGGTTTGGATAATGTATTAGTTGCCTAATATATTAGACAAGCTTGGCTCGAACTGGGATCTGCTCAACATTTCACCAACCATGCATGCGTAAATGATTAAGTTATTATCAACATTGTTCTGGATGCTAACTGTTTTTAGTTTTGTTCAGACTATGGCTCGCAGAGGTTCTACTTCTCAGTCGCAGGTTGACCCAATTGAGGCTGTCACTGCTGTGCTTGAGCGCTTGATTAATCAGTAGCAGAACCATACGATTTGGTGTTGGCTGCTTTGGAAGCCGCTCGAGTTCCTCCGTCCGTTATGCCTAGGCAAGATGTTCTTCCTCCCTGTCCGGGAATAGTCACAGACTTTATGAGGCTGTATCCCGATAGGTTTTCAGGCACTGAGACGCCTTTGGAGGCTGAACAGTGGTTGATTCGGACAGAGCAACTGCTTTTGGCAGCTAGAGTTGCAGATGCAGATCGTGTGGATGTGGTTACCATCCAGTTGGTGGACTTGTCCCATATCTGGTGGAGGTCCGAGTCCGGAAGGCTCGAAAGACTGATCACTTGGGCCACTTTCACTAGGAGCTTCTTGGAGAAGTTCTTTCCTAGAAGCACCAGAGTTGAGATGGAGCAACAATTCTTAGTCCTGAAATATGTTGGTCGTTATTTCGAGTAGTGAAATTTTGTTACATATTGTTCATGCAATGTTGTAACATAAGACTTTCTTGAAACAGGGCTCCAGGTCTGTGGATGAGTACGCAGCCGAATTTACGAGACTTAGCCGCTTCGTAGCCGTTCTTGTGGTGAACGAAGAGGATAGGGCTCGTAGGTTCCTTTTGGGGCTTGAGCGAGACATCAAGGTGCAGTTGGAGGTTTTGTTGCCGAGTTCTGATCGGAGTTGTTTGGTGCTTCAGCTGTAGTCGTCTCTTGTTGATCAGATTAAAGAGGCGCAGGCTAGTGATGTGCACCTGTAGAGATTTCGAGTTGAGGTTGTGTCTAGGTCCAGGACGGACATGGTTATTCATTCGGATGGATCACTTCTTTTTGGGTCCAGATTATGTGTCCCTGGAAGGTGATGTTCATCAGAGATTGCTTGAGGAAGCCCATCAGTCCTCATATTCTATCCATCCTGGCGGTTCTTAGATGTATTGAGATTTGAAGCTTCATTTCTAGTGGCAGGGTATGAAAAGGGCTGTGGCTCAGTTTGTTGCTCAGTGTTTGATCTGCCAGCAGGTTAAGGCAGAGCATCAGAGAACCGCTGGACTTCTTCAACCGCTTCCTATTCCAGAGTGGAAGTGGAAACATATCACTATGGATTTTGTTACCGCTTTGCCGAGGAGTCCTAAGGGTCATAATGCCATTTGGGTGATTGTCGACCGTTTGACGAAGAGTGCTTACTTCATTCCTTTTCATGTTGGGCAGTCTACTAAGAGCCTAGCTGAGAGGTACATGCAAGAGGTTATTAGACTTCATGGGGTTCCAGTCAGTATTGTATTCGACAGGGATACGAGATTCAGATCTCAGTTCTGAAAGAGTCTTCAGGCTAGTTTGGGGAGTAAATTAAAGTACAGTATAGCTTTTCATCCCCAAACTGATGGACAATCAGAGCGGACTATTCAGATTCTTGAGGACATGTTAAGGTCCTGTATGCTTCAGTTTGGTGGGTCTTGGGAGGATCATTTGCATCTCGTGGAGTTCTGGTACAATAACAGCTTTCAAGCCAGTATTAAAGCTGCTTTGTTTGAGTCACTCTATGGGCGGAAGTGCAGATCACCAGTGTGCTGGGATGACATTGGTGAGAGAAAGTTGTTGGGACCGGGGTTGATCACCAAGACAGTTGATGCTGTGGTTCAAATCAAGAAACATTTGCAGGCAGCTCAGGGCAGGTAGAAGCGATGGGCTAATGTCCATCGGAGAGCTTTGAAGTTTGGTGTTGGTGACCATGTTTTCCTAAAGGTATCGCCGTGGCGCGGTGTCATTCGTTTCGGTGGTGGGGGCATGCTTAGCCCGAGGTTTATTGGACCATTTGAGATTTTAGAGCGAGTAGGCAGGGTGAACTATCGTCTTGCTTTACCGCCAGTGTTATCAGGAGTGCACGATGTTTTCCATGTCTCACAACTCAGGAGATATATCCGAGATGAGAGCCACGTGATCGACTATTCTGAGTTGACCATTCAGCTGGATTTGACTTGTGAGATTCCGCCTGTTGCTGTTGTGGATCGGTGGGAGAAGGTGCTTAAGAACAAGGTCATCAAGTTGGTTCGTGTTGCTTGGAATCCTCACTCGCCCGGTGAGTCGACTTGGGAGCTGGAGGAGGAGATTCAGCAGAATTTTCCTCATTTGTTTGAGTAGTTTTTGTTTTGTTCTTTTGGTTGTTTTGGGGTTACCCTATGTATCTTCTTTTGAATTTCGAGGACGAAATTCTTCTTGTTAGGTGGGTAGGATTGTAATCCCTGTTTTTCACTTTGTGTAATTTTGAGTGTATTTTCTTTTTTGTGGATTTTTTCTCTTGTATTCTATCTAAACCTTATATTGGAGTTGTTTT
Source organism: Hemerocallis citrina (assembly GCA_017893485.1). Classification (NCBI taxonomy): domain Eukaryota; kingdom Viridiplantae; phylum Streptophyta; class Magnoliopsida; order Asparagales; family Asphodelaceae; genus Hemerocallis; species Hemerocallis citrina. Next base: position 67,506,939 of record CM030367.1, on the reverse strand, counting down.
CAATATGTATTCATTTTTTTTTTTTGAGCCCTTGTGGTTGATTGGTTGTCTCTATGTTCGTTCTTCATTATTATTGTTCTTTCTTTCATTTGGTTCTTGTCTTCTTTATTTTGTGTTCTTGAGTGCTTATGGTGGTGTTGGTTGCTCCCCCTTTTCCAATCCAATTGTTTGATCCCTAATAGATTTACCAAAGCCAAATTAAATCCACAATCCTATTTGTTATCCTATGTAATTAATCCTTATCAATACCCATTAAACAAATCCTACTACTACTCCTAATAACCCACAACCCAATTACCCATTAACCCTAATCCCCTCATATATATATATCTCTAATCCCTCTCTCACAAAACCCTAACCCTAATTCTCTGCACCCTAACCCCGGCCTCCTCCCCTTGCTTGCGCTGCACTCCATCCCGACCAGCCTCCCCTACAGCCCGAGCCACCCTCTCCCGGCCTGCACCTTGGCCGAGCACACCTCAACTACTGATCCCGACCTCCTACTACCCGACCACCAAAATTCCTTAGCATCTCTCTCATTCTCTCTCCCCATCGCCCCCCACTCTGGCGCCGATCAACCCCAGGCCGCAAGCCACCTTAGCTGCCATCCCTCTCTTGGATCATCTCTCTTTTGGTGGAATTATTCGTGTGGAGATTTTCGCTCAAGTTTTCTTGGATTCATTCGTTTGTGGATTTTCATTTGTGAGTTTTGCTCGTTGTCGGAAATCTTTTCCCATTAGATTTTCGTCGTTCGTCGTCTTCGGTTAAGGCAAGTAACTTATACTCAAATTCCTTCGTATGATACAAGTCAAAAATACCACCTATAGTGTAGTTGGGTTCTAGAGACGACCCTTGTGTATTATGTTTGATGGTTTTTGTCTCTATTGTGAAAAATTGACCCTAGTTGCCTCACGAAAAAATATTGACATGAATTAACTTAGGTTTTGCTCGTTCTTGATTTGATCATGTATGTGAGACTTCTTGTGAGAAATTGGGTATTTGTTGAGAACCATGTGATAGACTTATTTTAGATATGTTAATAACCCTATTTCATGATGTTTGGACACTTGGTAGACTCGATTTCATGTTTGGTTGTATTTTGAACAAGTTTTGTATGATATATGTTGAGTTGTCGTTAAAGGGAAAAATCTGTATTTTGTCGATGATCTTTTTTGTTTGCTGTTTTGGTCGGTCTTAAAGTCAGTATCTTAATTTCAGTATAAAATAGGAGTTTTAGAGGATTTTGTCTATTTTCAAACCCCTCTGACCTTTCTTGATTTCGTTTTCGTATGTGTGAGATATGACTGTTTTACTACAGAGGTGTAGATCTTTTCGAGATTTCGTTTCTTGGTGTTTTTGATGACTAAATCATTTTAATAACACTGCTACACATATTATTTTGATCGAAAACTTTGGTCAGTCTTACCATATTTAGTTAGGGATTACCCACAATTTTGGTGGATTTTATTGATGAGTTTTATATGCCGTGTCATGCTCATTTATGAAAACCATGCTTGCTGTATTTTGCTCGCCGTTATGTAAAGAATCGTATTTTCACCCTATTTCCTTCTACTGTATGAAAAATTCTTGTGAAATATGAAAGTTAATATAATTTGTCTGTTTTCATCTCCCTTTGGCAGATTTGGATTTCGTTTCACTGATTGCGAGATATTATAGTTTTCGTACAGTAGTGTTGGGAATTCCAGATTTGCCAAACTACTGTTTATTGATGTTTCCCGATTTTTTATGACTAATCTAATTTTACTGGAATATTTTGAAACTTTATATTTTGATACTAGACATATAGGGGAATACCCCAGATTTTTTGTGGATTTACTTATTGGGTTTTCATGCTGTTTTCCTGCTCTTGAATTCGTTTTCCTGAATTCTAGCTGAACCTATTTTCTGTATTCAAATCAGTTTTGAGCTATGTTTTTGTGAATTAATATATGACTTATTAATACTCGCTGGATTTGGTTGGGAGTCTATTTTTTAGAATTTTCGACGGATTCAGATTTGCATACTTGTAACACTGGGAATCACTGTTTTACTACAGTATGGTCTTGCTATCCTGAACTTGAGATTTGGATATTTTATTCTTTCATGTATTATCTTGCACTCGTACATGTTTACCTTGCAACTTAAACTTGTTACATGATCATGCCATGTTATTCTTGATATATTTTGCATATATACATGTTTGTTTGACATTAATAATAAATAATCAAGCCAGGGTTTAAGGGAGAGATCTAGTAGTGGATAATTCAGAAACGTGTATTTAGAAGGGGATCCCCTGATCCTACGTGATTACTTGAGACATGATACTTGACACGTGATTACTTGACACTTGCACACAAGACACAATACTTGCCACTTGCACAACTTGACACGTGATTACATGATACATGATACATGATACTTGGAGCTTGGAGCTCGATTACTTGACTTATCCCTGAGTACACTGCCTTCTATGGTCCACTATGAAATTTAAAGCGAAAGTGTTTGTTGTAGCAACCATGCAGTGTGGGATGCATGATGTGCTACCTAGACAGTAATCACTACAAAACTTGACACATGATACTTGAACATGATACTTGACTACATGATACATGAGACTTGATACATGACACTTGATACATAATTTCATGATACTTGTTTACTTGACTCTTGCCATATGCCACATGTACTTGATCACATTACCATGCTAGTTTTTTATTTTGACATCATGCTTATTCCATGTTATTAGTTAGTTTTCCCATGTACTTGTATCCTACATTATAAGTGGCCCATAACTTGCAATTGATGGGTCCCTTGTTTTCTCTTTTCCTTTTCCCTGCAATTGTTGAATTGCAGATTTTGGAGAATAAGTTTCAGACGGTATTGGTAACATGAAGTATTAGTGCTGGCTTTTATTATTATTAATTCTTGTAGCTTGCTTGAACAATATTATATTTTGAGACTTGGATTTATTCTAGTATTTGGGCAATGTGACCCAAGATATTTGTCTTATTCAGATCATGACTATTTGAGATTTATATATTTGGTTTCAAGTATTCTTGTTGATATTTTGGTTCATATGTGCATGTGGTTGATTCTTTTGCTTCCGACCGATGATTCTTGTGAATGTTGTAAAGATTCTTGAACAGCTTATGGATGATGAAAATCATTCGCTAGGTTTTTGTCGCGTATCCATATTCCGTATTCTTTTTTGGAAAGCGGGGCGTGCTAGTATTCCTAGTATAGTGTACCTTGTTGGGATACATTGATTAAGTCGAAACCCTAAGATTAAGTCTTGATTGACAAAATCTAGATGGGTACATGTCACATCGAACGCATTGGAGGGGATGACTCGTGCACTGACGTACTTGTTATATATGGATGGATTCCATGGGTTGTGTTTGGAGCTACCACCTATCAAGGACCGTGGAGCGTTAAGTTTTAGCAGAAAGCTATTCTGTTGGTCAGGCAGCGGTTGCGATCAAACTCCAAGCGTCGATGTGTTTGTGGCAATCAGTGGGGACGATTCGCCATGGGTTCGTGCCGAGGTAGGTAAACCTTTGGGCCGAACTAGAGGGATAGTTAAGTCCTAGTGTGGAATGATTGAGGTCGATTATTGATAAAGGTAACAAATTAAGGAGAGTCTACAAATGGATTTGAACTAGTAGTTCATAGCAAGCAAGTTATTTATTTAAGTTAGGGATTTGGAAATAGTGGATTTATCGCCTAACTCGAGGATGGATGATATTGAGGAAATGGAATAAAAATCAAAATTTGGCTAGAGGGATAGTTTGGGTAATCGGTTGATAAAACCAACAGTGAATTCTTAACCTTATTCCTTAGTCTTGGAGTGGGGTGGTTTGATAAGTTTGGTAGGACTAGATCGAGTCTAGGTTGAATGTAAGGATAGTCACTAGCGTGGGTGTTCGTCCTGTCAGGGGGACGCATGGTGTCATCGCCCCTGACCGAATCTTAGGTTCGTTTAATGAGGACAGAGACTCGGAGTAGGCACCAGTGAGGAGGTATGTGACCCTCCGTTGGGGGCTCTGCTGTCTCGGTAGAAATGTAACGCCCCGAATCCCAAATACACTGAATTCGAGATGTTCTACAGGATCTTTTCACTTCCTTTAGTACAATTTTACAAGGAAATTTGAACTTTTCACTTTACATCAGAGTTTATATGATTACATTACAATTTACACTGCACAGCGGAAGTAAACTTTACAACAGTGAAACAAATGTACAACAACATTGTATAATCTTTAAGCATCTGTTCTTCTTTAATCTTTATCAAGCCATTTACCTGCATATAAGACTGTGGGTACGTCAGTTTATTCAACCGACGATCATTATACACGTCCATCCTCTCTATGCCGGAAATAGTATAACTTATTTTCCATATTTAACAAACACAATCTTGTCACATATCAAACTAAAGGGACTACCCTATTGATGTCGTGTTGTGATTGTGCACTTAGTCCTTAATGCAGTTAATTATGTTACATGACACTAATGCACACTTGTTCGGATTCTATGCATCCCATACTACATAGGTTCGAGGGCAAGCCTCTTAATCGTTCTTCATCTTTGTAGGGTTCAATCCCTCGCCATGACTTAATCTACTACTGTAACTACGGTGAGTAACCTAGATGATCTATGAGTACAAGCTCGTGTACAGAAAACCTGGAGGGGAACCCCACGCCATGTCTTGACTCATCGAGCATGCATTCTGTGGCAATTCAGCCTCCTTCATGGCACACGATCCTCTTGCAGTCACCAAACATCCCACAAGCGTGGCTAAAGTCCGATCATTACTGAGTTGTGCCCACGCCATGTCTTGACGCATCAAGCATGCATTCTGTGGCTCACACACCCGCACCGTAAACTGTAGTTCTCATACTCGTGTTTTCTCTCACTTTCATCACGTCTTCACTATGCACTAATCCTTAGTTTTTATTAGAATCATGAACAAAATCAAAACTCTAGAGTTAGCCTCTCCACTAAACCGGACTTATTCATTTATTCACACATGACCAACCTTGGTCTTTCATTTCAATATTTTATTTCATTTCTTTCCAAATGCCGGGGGAGACTTAGCTACTCTTTTGTTAAAATTCCAGTTCACAATTTCCCATTTGAGCATTTCCATTCATAAATTCATTTGTTGATTTGTCATACTCAAAAGTATTTCTCTTTTCCATTCATGATTTCTAATTCGTTCAAATAGTCCATAACTATACATGAAAATTCATATGCTTTATCAATTATCTATTTCACTTTGAATTTCACATCACTAAAGAATATTCACATTTCACATTTTTCACACTATTCTCAAACGAGAATAATTTGCATCACATCACACAATATAATTTTCTTCTTGCCACATTAATCTTCTAATCCTTCATTTCAAATCATTTTTTTGCAAGATACAATTTCACAACAATAAAAATATAGAACCATAGTTCTATTTACAAATTTTATTCTCAAATCATGTTTTATTTCGTGCAAATAATCCCCAAATTATTTTTATAAAGTCCTACATATTTTTAGAAGAATAACCATATTTTTTCCACATTTTTTTGATCACCAAAACATCAAAAAAATATTTTTTCCCCATCTTGCCGAGGGCAAGATTCGAACCCAGAACCCCGGAGAACACAGCCGACAGCACAACCACTAGGCCAAAGGTGCTAGACGGTATAAAGGGGCGCTGAGAGTAATAAATACTCCCGGCTGCTGATCTTATGCACTTAAAAAAAAATTATGAAACAAAATAGTGCCACAAGGATTCGAACCCGCAACCTTAAGGCCGAAACCACTGTAGCGATCAGAGCCATCCCGACTGCTTGAGCTACGCGCTCAAGTTGTCACTAGCTCAATTAAAATTTCATTTAACCCATACTCTCTGTTATTTAGAACATTTCGGCGTTCAACAAAATTGCATATCACATTGTTCTTACTAATATACTGTAAAAATCCGAATTAATCGTTTTCCATCATGAGTTTTATTCCAGTAGATGAAAATAAATTTCTTAAATGATTAAACATAATTTTCTCCATAATTAACACATTTTTACCATACAATTTGGTTAATGTGACATACTACTAATACATTTTTTGACATTATAATTTCATCAATCTCTATATTAATTCTCTACTCTTATACATTTTCCAAACATAAAAATTACATCTTAATTTATTCGTTACCACGCCATACAAAGTTTCCAATTTAGCACATAAAAGTGACATAGTCGATATACTAATTTTTTGCACATAATTTTTCATGCTACTAACAAAGGTTTCTTCACACAATTTATAACCACATTCTTATTGCACACACTTGAATTTTAAGAGTAGAAACACACACAAATTGCATATCAACAATTCAATCAATTAGAGATCATCTTTCCAATTAAATGTGCATTCTTATTAATCATTTTCATGCATTATTTTGCTAATTAAATCTAGCATGCATTCCTATGTTAGAAATAGGGAAAATTTACCCACCTTGTATGGAGAGAAAAATTACAACTAGCAAATCCCTAGACGAATGTCCTTGCGACGAATGGCTCCTCCTTGAAACACGTGCACCCAAGCCTTCAAGTACCCAACCAAATGCTCCCTCTTCCTTGTTGTAGCCGGCCTCCCCTCTTCTAGTTGCAAGCAAAGATCCCACACACTCTCAATCGTTTAACTCGCAAAATCACCACTAGATAATATAATTGAACTATAGGTTTGGAAGAGAATAATTTTACACAAGAATAACTAGCCATGGGGGGGGGGGGGGGGAGGGGTATTTATACTAAAAATCAAAGAGAATGGAGGGTTAGGATGAAAGTAGGAGTTACATTAACTACCCACAACCAAGTAACCACCACACCATGATCAACAACCAAATTTTGGTTTTCCCTCCAAGATGCAATCCGGCCATGCTAGGAGTGTGCATATTGCACGTGTACGCGTAGTGCACGTGCATGCAACTAGGCCCAAAAATTGTACATTTTATTTATAAAATAAACTTTAATTTTATATTCTACATTACAAGTCATATATAAAAAAAAATTAACTAATGGTCTTTAGTTTAATGGGCCAAAATAATTATTATAAAATAATAAATTAAATTACTTTGGGCTTTTAAAAGAAAGGGCTTTTTGTCTAATTGAAAGAAGGCTTATAGAAAAATAATTAAAGGCACATATTAAATATCTTTACTCATCTTGATGAAAATATTTACAAAAATATTGCACGTTCACACTACGTGCAAAATAAATAATTTTTCATTAAATGAAAAATCAGGGACATTACAATACTCCCTCCTTAGAATAGTTCCGTCCCCGGAACTACAGTCAAGAGTGAGAAACAACAAAAATAATACAACACTCACAACAAGAACAGAAAAAAAAAAACAAAAATACAAATCAAGCAAAAATCTCAGGATCAAACAACTGACGCTCCCCAACTCCAAACCAACAAACAGGAGTCATGCACTTCCTGCCATACAAAGCTTCGTACGGCGCCATCCCGATGCTAGTCTGAAAACTGTTGTTGTAGGCAAACTCTACCAAAGGTAAATGCATTTCCCAACTGCCTCCAAAGTCTAGTATACAACCCGAAGCATATCCTCAAGAATACGGTTGACTCTCTCGGTCTGCCCATCGGTTTGCGGATGAAAAGCAGTGCTGAAATCTGTCTTGGTGCCCAGAGCTGTCTGAAGACTCCTCCAGAAATACGAAATAAACCGCGCATCTCGATCAGACACAATAGTTGACAGAACACCATGAAGCCTGACGATCTCGGCCAACATACAACTCAGCTAACTTGTCCATCGAAGCAGTGAGTTTCATCGCCAAAAAGTGAGCGGACTTGGTTGGTTGATCGACTATAACCCAAATCGCATCATTGCCTTTAGAACTCTTAGGCGATCGCGTAATGAAATCCATACTGATGTTATCCCACTTCCATTCCGGAATAGGTAATGGCTGTAATAGACCTCCGGGTCTCTGATTTTCGGCTTTGACTTGCTGACAAACCTCACACTTCGCCACAAATTCAGCCACATCCCGCTTCAAACCTGACCACCAGAAATGCTGTTTGATGTCTTTGTACATCTTAGTACTCCCAGGATGTACCAACAAAAGAGTAGCATGCGCCTCCTGAAGGATACTCTCTTTCAGGTCCGCCTTGATTCGGAACACATAGTCTCTCTCCAAACCACAGCACTCCATCCCTGATTTGAAATCCGGGCAACCTGCCGGCACCAACCTGCTCCTTCATCTCCAAGAGATCAGCATTAACCTCCTGACTTGCAAAGATCCTTGCATTCAAAGTAGGCTGAAGCCTCAACCGAGCTAAAGAAGCTCCCAATCCTTGCAAGACAACTTCAATACCGGCTCGGTCCAATTCCTCAATCAGATGCTTCTGAGTTGTAATCAAACTTGCTAAACTGCTCTTGCGACTAAGTGCATCAACAACAACATTAGCTTTCCCAGGATGATATTTGATCTCAGGTCGCATGTCCTCAAGCACTTCCAACCATCTCCGCTGCCTCAAATTTAGATCCCTCTGCTGATATATGTACTTCAAACTCTTGTGGTCCGTGTACATGTTCAATTTCTCACCATACACGTAGTGCCTCCATTGCTTCAGGACAAAGATAATCGCAGCCAACTCCAGATCATGAGTCGGGTAATTCTTCTCATGCGGTCGTAGTTGCCTAGACCCATAAGCGATTACTCTTCCTTCTTGCATTAAGACACAACCAAGCCCACGAAGTGAAGCATCGCTGTAAACGTCATACTCAATACCTGCTCTAGGCAAAGCCAAGATAGGTGCAGTAGTCAGTTTCTCTTTCAACTCCTGAAAGCTTGCCTCACATTGCTCAGTCCACTTGAAGTTTACATTCTTCTTGGTCAGACCAGTAAGCGGCACGACTATCTGAGCATAACCTTGAATGAATCTTTTTTAGTATCCAGTCATTCCAAGAAAACTTCCGACTTCCTTCACTGTAGTAGGCCTAGCCCAATCTCTCACTGCCTCTATCTTCTGAGGGTCAGTTGCCACTCCCTCCTTAGAAATGATGTGACCTAGGAATGCCACTTCAGATTTCAGAAATCACACTTGGATAACTTGGCATACAACTTCTGCTCTTCCAGCTTCTTCAAAACTGCTGCCAGATGCTCGGTGTGCTCCTCCTCTGACTTGGAGTACACGAGAATATCGTCGATAAACACCACGAAAAAAGAATCAATGAACGGCCTCAGAACTCTATTCATCAAATCCATGAAGATTGCGGGTGCATTCGTCACTCCAAATGGCATAACTAAGAATTCGTAATGCCCATGTCGAGTTCTAAATGCAGTTTTGTGCACATCTTCAGCTTTCACTCGAACCTGGTGATATCCTGATCGAAGATCTATTTTGGAGAATACAGCTGCTCCTTGTAGACAATCGAACAAGTCATCAATTCGAGGAATAGGATACTTATTCTGAACAGTGACCTTATTCAGCTCCCGGTAATCGATACACATTCTCATCGATCCATCCTTCTTCTTTACCAAAAGCATTGGTGCTCCTCAAGGTGACGCACTAGGTTGAATAAAGCCTTTCTCCAACAGTTCCTTAATCCGCCGTTTCACCTCATCCTGTTCCACTGGAGCCATCCTATACAGTGCCTTAGAAATGGGTGCACTTCCCGGTTGAACAGTGATGCTGAACTCTACATCACGATGCGGGGGTAACCCAGGAAAATTTTCCAAGAACACAGTCAGATAGTCCCAAACCACAGGAATTCCTTGCACTTCCACAGGAGTCTCTTCCTTGCGGATAGCTGCCACCAGCTTAGAACACTTCTGCTTCCCTTGGAAAGTGACTTCAGGTCCACCTGGAGCCTTCACTGTTACCGTCTTGGTCTTACACTCGATGCTTGCACTGTACACCGACATCCAATCAATGCCAATGATAACATCGACTCCCAAGATAGTCAGCTCGATCAGATCAATCCCAAAGATTCGATCTCCAATTACGATCTCACAATTAGCATAATTCCGATTAGTTGTTAAAGTTTCCCCTGATGAAGTAGCTACTGCCAAGATCTTGCCTGAAAAATCTTCGGTTCAACTCCCAACACTTTAGCAAATTTAGGAAACACAAAAGTATGAGAGGATCCAGTATCGAACAACACAACAGCTTTCATTCCATTAAGATAAAGTTCTCCTGTTACATAACGCACACTCATTACGTAACAGTTCACTTAATAAACGGGAAAACGAAATGACGAAAACCACTAAACATCAGCCCTCGTACCAGTGATGACATGATCAACCTCATCAGCATCAGCTTCCGTCAAGGCAAATACTCGCCCTGGTTGGTACGATCTCTTCCCAGTCTGCTGCGTTGGTAGATTGCGATTACCATTCCGTGGTTTCAGACATTGAGATTGGTAATGTCCCGTTTCACCACAGTTGTAGCAAGTTACGGCAGGAGGTCTCACCACATTGTTCCCAGGTCCTCCAGCCACACTAATAGCGTTCGCCTCTGTCGGTTTGAACCTTTGTGCAGATGGTTGTGCCTTGAAACTCCCAGAATTGGCGGGCCTCTTTCCAGACTGCCAGTTGTTCCTCTGGTTCTGAACAACGTGGAACTGCTCCATGTCTGCTTCCGTCGCTGCTGCTCTCTTGACCAACTTGTCGAATCTTCTGATACCAAGAGGTATCATCCGGGACCTCAAGCTCAGCCTCAATCCATGCTCGAACTTACGAGCCTTCTTAGCTTCATCCATCACTAATTCAGGAGCATACCTAGAGAGCTGAGTAAATTTGGTCTCGTACTCTCTCACTGACATGCTACCTTGCTGTAGCGACAGAAACTCCATAGCCTTCTTCTCTTGAACATCGGAGGGGAAATAGTGACTGCGGAATTCTTCCAGAAATTCCTCCCAGCCAAGCACTATGCCTCCCATTGTCCTCTTCATCGACTGCCACCAAACAGCCGCATCCTTCTCAAGTTGCAGAGTCACCAACTTGACCTTACTACCTTCAGGGGTCTCTAGCACTTCAAAGATTGTCTCCACTTGACGAATCTAGTTGTCAGCAGCATCAGGGTCTGACTTCCCCTCGAATACAGGTGGCTTCATTCGTTTGAACGATTCCACTAGTTTAATCGCTTCGGGCACCGAATTCGCAGGTCCCCTTCCTTGGTTCTGATTCATAGCCACGGCGTTGAGCATCTGATAGACTCTCGCAAGTTCCGTTTCCAGATCCAGACCTTCACCATTTCTAGCTCCTCTTCTAGACATATTCTGATGCAAAAGATCTATTAAATTCGAAGTATAAGACATGAATTTTAAATCAACTTGCATTTCATTAATTTCCAAACTTTATACATTCGAATTGAAAAATATTTCTTGACATCAGAATGAAAATAGTAGAAGCTACAACAGTCTAACTCCTACGGTTCCTCTTCGCTTCTCGAAGTTCTCCCCGTAGTTCATCAACTTTATCCTTCAGCACATCGGTCAAATTCTTCCTCTTCTCGAGTTCCCATACTCGATGACTAAGAACTGAATATTCGTCCTTCCGTTTTGCCAGCTGAGCCTCTAATAATCCGACTCTGTCTCGCAGTGTTTCTACCTGCCTCTAAAGAGAAGTCACAAGACTATTCAGAACTGGTTCTTCTTCTTCGTCAGAAGAAGAGTCATCAGATGAATCCGGAGGTGGGGTGATCTCTCGGGATTCAAGCCATTCTTCTCCATCAGAATCTGCTTGCCCTGGATAGTACTCGTCCTCGGAATCTGCCTGTCTAGGATGGTACTCTTCCTCAATGATATGCCAGTCGTCGTCTCCAGCAGAGTCGAAGTGATCAGCCATCTTAGAAATAGGAAGGAAGAAGCATAAGTCATAGAGCAACACAAATGTAAGTCACTTACATTTAAATCTCTAGACTCAAACACACACTCTAATGTCCACTACTAGGGTGTCGTTCCTTATAAATTTGTACAAGTGTGGAAGCGTGGCTCTGATACCACTCTGTAACGCCCCGAATCCCAAATACACTGAATTCGAGATTTTCTACAGGATCTTTTCACTTCCTTTAGTACAATTTTACAAGGAAATTTGAACTTTTCACTTTACATCAGAGTTTATATGATTACATTACAATTTACACTGCACAGCGGAAGTAAACTTTACAACAGTGAAACCAATGTACAACAGCATTGTATAATCTTTAAGCATCTGTTCTTCTTTAATCTTTATCAAGCCATTTACCTGCATATAAGACTGTGGGTACGTCAGTTTATTCAACGGACGATCATTATATACGGCCATCCTCTCTATGCCGGAAATAGTATAACTTATTTTCCATATTTAACAAACACAATCTTGTCACATATCAAACTAAAGGGACTACCCTATTGATGTCGTGTTGTGATTGTGCACTTAGTCCTTAATGCAGTTAATTATGTTACATGACACTAATGCACACTTGTTCGGATTCTATGCATCCCATACTACATAGGTCCGAGGGCAAGCCTCTTAATCGTTCTTCATCTTTGTAGGGTTCAATCCCTCACCATGACTTAATCTACTACTGTAACTACGGTGAGTAACCTAGATGATCTATGAGTACAAGCTCGTGTACAGAAAACCTGGAGGGGAACCCCACGCCATGTCTTGACTTATCGAGCATGCATTCTGTGGCAATTCAGCCTCCTTCATGGCACACGATCCTCTTGCGGTCACCAAATATTCCACAAGCGTGGCTAAAGTCCGATCATTACTGAGTTGTGCCCACGCCATGTCTTGACGCATCAAGCATGCATTCTGTGGCTCACACACCCGCACCGTAAACTCTAGTTCTCATACTCGTGTTTTCTCTCACTTTCATCACGTCTTCACTATGCACTAATCCTTAGTTTTTATTAGAATCATGAACAAAATCAAAACTCTAGAGTTAGCCTCTCCACTAAACCGGACTTATTCATTTATTCACACATGACCAACTTTGGTCTTTCATTTCAATATTTTATTTCATTTCTTTCCAAATGCCGGGGGAGACTTAGCTACTCTTTTGTTAAAATTCCAATTCACAATTTCCCATTTGAGCATTTCCACTCATAAATTCATTTGTTGATTTGTCATACTCAAAAGTATTTCCCTTTTCCAATCATGATTTCTAATTCGTTCAAATAGTCCATAACTATACATGAAAATTCATATGCTTTATCAATTATCAATTTCACTTTGAATTTCACATCACTAAAGAATATTCACATTTCACATTTTTCACACTATTCTCAAATGAGAATAATTTGCATCACATCACACAATATAATTTTCTTCTTGCCACATTAATCTTCTAATCCTTCATTTCAAATCATTTTTTTGCAAGATACAATTTCACAACAATAAAAATATAGAACCATAGTTCTATTTACAAATTTTATTCTCAAATCATGTTTTATTTCGTGCAAATAATCCCCAAATTATTTTTATAAAGTCCTACATATTTTTAGAAGAATAACCATATTTTTTCCACATTTTTTTGATCACCAAAACATCAAAAAAACATTTTTTTCCCATCTTGCCGAGGGCAAGATTCGAACCCAGAACCCCGGAGAACACAGCCGACAGCACAACCACTAGGCAAAAGGTGCTAGACGGTATAAAGGGGCGCTGAGAGTAATAAATACTCCCGGCTGCTGATCTTATACGCTTAAAAAAAATTTATGAAACAAAATAGTGCCACAAGGATTCGAACCCGCAACCTTAAGGCCGAAACCACTGTAGTGATCAGAGCCATCCCGACCGCTTGAGCTACGCGCTCAAGTTGTCACTAGCTCAATTAAAATTTCATTTAACCCGTACTCTCTGTTATTTAGAACATTTTGGCGCTCAACAAAATTGCATATCACATTGTTCTTACTAATATACTGTAAAAATCCGAATTAATCGTTTTCCATCATGAGTTTTATTCCAGTAGATGTAAATAAATTTCTTAAATGATTAAACATAATTTTCTCCATAATTAACACATTTTTACCATACAATTTGGTTAATGTGACATACTACTAATACATTTTTTGACATTATAATTTCATCAATCTCTATACTAATTCTCTACTCTTATACATTTTCCAAACATAAAAATTACATCTTAATTTATTTGTTACCACGCCATACAAAGTTTCCAATTTAGCACATAAAAGTGACATAGTCGATATACTAATTTTTTGCACATAATTTTTCATGCTACTAACAAAGGTTTCTTCACACAATTTATAACCACATTCTTATTGCACACACTTGAATTTTAAGAGTAGAAACACACACAAATTCCATATCAACAATTCAATCAATTAGAGATCATCTTTCCAATTAAATGTGCATTCTTATTAATCATTTTCATGCATTATTTTGCTAATTAAATCTAGCATGCATTCCTATGTTAGAAATAGGGAAAATTTACCCACCATGTATGGAGAGAAAAATTACAACTAGCAAATCCCTAGACGAATGTCCTTGCGACGAATGGCTCCTCCTTGAAACACGTGCACCCAAGCCTTCAAGTACCCAACCGATTGCTCCCTCTTCCTTGTTGTAGCCGGCCTCCCTTCTTCTAGTTGCAAGCAAAGATCCCACACACTCTCAATCTTTTAACTCGCAAAATCACCACTAGATAATATAATTGAACTATAGGTTTGGAAGAGAATAATTTTACACAAGAATAACTAGCCAGGGGGGGGGGGGTATTTATACTAAAAATCAAAGAGAATGGAGGGCTAGGTACAAGTAATTGGTTGTAAGATGGAGGACTAGGATGAAAGTAGGAGTTACATTAACTACCCACAACTAAGTAACCACCACACCATGATCAATAACTACCCACAACTAAGTAACCACCACACCATGATCAACACCCAAATTTTGGTTTTCCCTCCAAGATGCAATCCGGCCATGCTAGGAGTGTGCATATTGCACGTGTACACGTAGTGCACGTGCATGCAACTAGGCCCAAAAATTGTACATTTTATTTATAAAATAAACTTTAATTCGTATTCTACATTACAAGTCATATAAAAAAAAATTAACTGATGGGCTTTCGTTTAATGGGCCAAAATAATTATTATAAAATAATAAATTAAATTACTTTGGGCTTTTAAAAGAAAGAGCTTTTTGTCTAATTGAAAGAAGGCTTATAGAAAAATAATTAAAGGCACATATTAAATATCTTTACTCATCTTGATGAAAATATTTACAAAAATATTGCACGTGCACACTACGTGCAAAATAAATAATTTTTCATTAAATGAAAAATCAGGGCATTACAAGAAATGTCTTTATGATCCGTAACAACCTTTGAGGAGGTTTGGAGTGTTGACGTCGTCTCGACTGCAAGTTCTGTTCTAGTGTAAGGAGAGTTGATGCGGAGTTGGAAAAACCTTATATCTGCTGGGTCCTTTGTTGATCAATGTGGGCAGACGAATTAGACAATATCCTGGTGAGCTAGGCTCTATCGGGAATTGCTCTAATTACTCACGATGAGCCTTTGTGCCCATATATCAGCTTTTGGTGAGGTTCCGAGGAGACGCAATACAACAATATACTTTTGAGTACAGTCGGTACGACGACAGCTGTGACTGAAAATCACGGGCATAGTGGATGAAACTAATAGATCTGGACACCACTATTGACAGCAGTGACTGGCGGTCACACCAGGGGGCCTGCAGCCTCACCATCACTGGAATTAGAAACAGGGGAGATCACAAGGTTGGGATGCATAACGGGGGATCGAGCCCCATCATAATGAAGAACGTCGTTTGGTTGGGGGGGTGTGTAGTATGGGATGCATATCTTTCAACCAAGCGTGCATTAGTTTTAGGAGCATTGTGTGCATAGTGTGTGCATTAGATTAGGCCATGACATACACCGACACTTGTTTGACATCACCTTTTTTTTCTTTGCATCAAATATTATTTGTGTTTGTCGAGGTTGGAATTGTTATATTCTGGCGTAGAGAGGATAGTCGGGTATAGCATTTTGTCAGTTGTAATTAACTGACGTGCCCACAGTTATCAGTGCAGGACCGCCGAGTTGGGAGCACGGAAAAGCAGAAGCAGGGGAAAGATCAAAGTGGAAGTTACTGTCCAAATTTCATTGTACACTCTTGTTGTAACAATTACTTTTAAATTGTTGTAATCATTGGATATTGTAATAACAATTTGATGTAATAAAAGTTTTAATTTCCTGTGATTTTTGTTGTGTTGTGACTCATTTGAAGGAAGATCCTAGAAGAGTGTCACGAGTTCCTGTGTTAGGAATTCAGGGCGCTACATTCGTGGTCCTCAACACTGAGAGGGAATTGACATAATTAAGGAGGGCCAAGGCAAGGGCCGAACGCATGACAGTGGTCATGAAGCACACTCACTGTGTGCATTTTGCGCGCCTAGAGCGCAAGTGCACGGAGCTTCATGCGCAGATCACTCAGCTGCTGGCACTACTTGGACCACCACCTGCTGGGGGGGGGACCCTGCAGGAGACACTAGCAGTACGGATTAGGCGGTTAGGTGCCCGAAGGTTATTTTGTGGTCTTGTCATTTTCCTACCTATATGTATGGTATTATGTAAGGAAAAGAATGCATATGTAAGATATGGAGTTATAATGAAATGAAGTTCAGCTTTGCATTTTCTACAAGTCTTATGTGCATATTGAGATTGGATGGATGTAATTTTTGGAATATTATAATATGATGCCTCTGTATGTTCCATATTTATTTTTCTTTTTTTTCTCTATCAGATGTCTCGCAAAACATCGAAAATTTTGAGGGTGAAGGTAGTGAAGGCAATGGTGCAGGTCTGGATATAGGGGCAGAATTCGCTCATATGTACTAGGCTTTGGGTGACCTAGCATAGGCAAGCCAAAATAATGTGCATCAGCAGGGAGCACCCACAGGTAACCATGGAGTAGCAGCTACCGACCCAGTCAGGATGGTCGAATCCTTCCAAAGGATGAGGCTGCCCATTTTTGAGGGCAAGGCAGACCCAACAGCAGCTGACAACTGGATTCTTCAAGTCGAAACAGTGTTTGAAGTGATGCTGACATCGGAGGATAGCAAGGTCAGGTTGGCCAGCATTTTGCTGGAAAAAGATGCCGGGGTCTGGTGGCAGTCAACAAAAAGGGGCATGGGCGAAGGACGCATTGGCTGGGAAGATTTCTTAGGAGAGTTCAGGCAGCACTACTTTCCCTTGGATGTATAGGAGGAAAATGCCATGGAATTCTTCAACCCAAAGCAGGGAAGCATGACGGTTCGTGAATACGAAACCAATTTCTCACAGCTGTCCTGCTATGCTCCAGAAATGGTACATGATGAGGTCAAGAAGACCAAGAGGTTTGAGCAGGGTCTTAGGCCCATACTTAGAACCAAAATGGTACCTTTTTGCATCCGGAGGTTCGAGAAATTGGTCCGTCGTGCAGCTGCAACGAAGTTGGATATGAGCAAGGGACCTGAAGCACAACTTAATATAGGAGGGTGGAACAAGGGAAAGAGGCCTGCACCAGCGTCAGGATTTAGGAACCGGGGTGGAAATCAGAAATTTCAGAAGACTGTTGGCAACACCGAAGGTGCCAAGACAGGGGGCTGTTTCCTATGCGGCGAGTAAGGACACTTCAAGATCCAGTGCCCAAAGAAGAACTTCCAGAGTGAAAACCGCACATGTTACAATTGCGGGAAGATTGGCCATGTTCGGCCAGCTGTCCCCAACTTCGGAGGGGCAACGGTAGGCCAGCTCCTAAGGTAAACAGCAAGGGGAAGGGGATTGCCCACTAAGGGCGAGTATTTGCACTCACGGAGGAGGATGCCGATGAAGACGAGGGTGTCATCACCGGTAGGTGAAGAATTATGGCTAAGTTTATTATGGTATTTTGAATATTTTGGCATAAGACAATATTGATCTAAACACTTTTGTAAATAGGATGGATTAATATAAATGAAATCCAGGCAACTGTTTTATTTGATAGTGGGTCATCGCATTCTTTTGTATCTGAAGTATTCTGAAAGAAGTTGAAAGCACCCAGGAGGCAACTCCGGAATTGGTTTTGTTGGTAGCTACCCCATCTGGAGCAACTCTCCCTACAAATTCGTGCTATAAGGGATGCAATCTCCTGATTGACGGAGAGACCCTGTGTATAAATTTGCTAGAGCTGGGTTTTACAGGGACATACGTGATTATTGGGATGGATTGGATGTCCAGGCATAAGGCTAGCATCGATTGCAAGGAGAAGAGGGTAGCCATTACCCCATCTGGAGGACCAGAACTTGTGTTCCAAGGAAAGAAGAAGCAGAGTGAAGAAATTCTTGCAGCTGCAACTGGAATATGTGTGCCAAGTGAAGTCAAGGTGATACCAATTGTACGAAAATTTTCCCGCGTATTTTTGGAAGAATTACCTGGACTCCCACCACATAAGGATGTTGAGTTCAGCATTACTATCCAGCCAGGCAGTGCACCAGTGTCTAAGACACCCTATCGAATGGCACCAGTAGAGCAGAAAGAAGTGAAGGAGCAAATTGAAGAACTATTACAGAAGGGATTCATCTGGCCAAGTGCCTCACCCTGGGGAGCGCCCGTGCTACTTGTGAAGAAGAAGGATGGAACCTCGAGAATGTGCATCGATTACCGGGAGTTGAACAAGGTTACTTTTCAGAACCGGTACCCCGTTCCCAGGATCGATGACTTGTTTGATCAGCTCCAAGGAGCGACTGTATTCTCAAAGATTGATTTGCGTTCAGGCTATCATCAAGTTCGGGTCAGAGAAGAAGATATACCCAAGACAGCATTTCGAACTCGGCACGGTCATTACGAGTTTTTGGTGATGCCATTCGGGGTGACCTGTAATACCCCGTATTTGTAGCGAATAGTCGACTGCTACTGTATAGTTGGGCCGGATTGGGCCGGATTGGTTGAGAAGGATTTGAGAAGGATTTGAGAAATATAGTCCCACATGGGAAGTGCACAAAAATAATTTGAGTATAAATATAATTAGCCAATGATCAAGAGTCACCTAATCGATTAACCACCTTTTGAGAGGCAGCCTGTGGTGGGCTGTTGTACTACATAGTATCTAATTTGTCTTCTAAAAAAATATTAAAATTGTCTGAGTATTGGGGCGGGGCGTTACAAATGGTATCGGAGCCGACTTTCGACACCGGGTGTAGCAGAGGTCAGTATGATCTGCGGTGGTGAGAGTCATTGATCTCCGGGGTCGGGTATATTCTGCGGTATTGAGAGTCACAGGTAGTGATTGATAGCCGGGTATTCGATCTGCGGTGTTGAGAGTGATTGATCTCCGGGATCTAGGACTATACTACATCGGCTAGAAAGGGCGGATCCTACACTAGATGTGTGCCCTGTACTCAGCGAGGACGCTAATTTCTAAGGTGGGGTGTATGTAATACCCCGTATTTGCAGTGAACAGTCGACTGGTCCATTTAGCAGTCGACTACTACTGTATAGTTGGGCCGGATTGGGCCGAATTGGTTGAGAGGATTTGAGAAGGATTTGAGAAATATAGTCCCACATGGGAAGTGCACAAAAATAATTTGAGTATAAATATAATTAGCCAATGATCAAGAGTCACCTAATTGGTTAACCACCTTTTGAGAGGCAGCCTGTGGTGGGCAGTTGTACTACATAGTATCTAATTTGTCTTCTAAAAAAATATTAAAATTGTCTGAGTATTGGGGCGGGGCGTTACATGACCAATGCTCCCGCAATCTTCATGGACATGATGAACAGCATCTTGCAGCCATTCATCGATTCATTCGTGGTTGTCTTTCTAGACGATATCTTAATATATTCAAAAACAGAAGAGAAGCATGCTGAGCATCTAACTGCAGTATTGATCAAGCTACGAGAGCATCATCTTTATGCCAAACTATAAAGTGTGATTCTGGAAATCAGAAGTGGCATTTTTTGGGCCATGTCCTTTCTAAGGAAGGAGTGGCTACATACCCGCAGAAGATCGAGGCAGTAAAAAGTTGGCCTCAGTCGAGAACTGTGAAGGAGGTCAGAAGCTTCTTAGGCATGACAGAGTACTATAGGAAGTTCATCCAGAACTATGCCATAATTGCTGTACCACTTACAGCACTGACCAAGAAAAACGTAAGTTTTGATTGGACTAAACTGTAAGTGGTACAACAATTCTGGCATAGTTCTGGAATGCGAAGAGAGTTTCCATGAGCTGAAGAACAAATTGATTTTTGCACCGATTTTGGTTCTGCCTCAACCAGATAAGGGATATGTAATCTTTAGTGATGCTTCGTTTTTGGGATTCGGGTGTGTTCTGATGTAAGAAGGAAAGGTCATAGCATACGGATCGAGACAACTTCGACAACATGAGAAGAATTACCCGACACACGACTTGGAATTAGCCGCGATAATCTTTGCTTTGAAATTGTGGCGGCACTATGTCTATGGGTCGAAGGAAGAAATGTTTACCAACCATAAAAGCCTGAAGTATATTTACCAGCAGAAGGATTTGAATCTCAGGCAGAGGTGATGGTTGGAGGTTTTGGAAGACATCAGACAGGAAATTTTATACCATCCGGGAAAAGCCAATGTCGTGGCAGATGCGCTCAACAGAAAAAGAAGTGTAGCCACGCTCACTACAACAAGAAGAGAGCTAAAGGACGAGATCAGACAAGCCGGTATTGAACTAATTGTTCAAGATTGGACCACAGTTTTGGCACGTCTGGAATTGCAACCGAGTCTGAATGACCGAGTCAAGAAGGCTCAAATGGGTGATGCAGGGATTGAAGCACACCGGCTAGTCAATGAAGGAAAAGCCTCAGAGTTCAGTGTCAAGGAAGGGTCGCTTTGGTTTGGAAGCAGGTTGTGTGTGCCTAAAGTTGATGAGTTGCGGGAAGGTATCATGAAAGAAGCATACTCCACCTTACTCACAGTTCATCCATGAAGTACTAAGATGTATAAAGACATAAAACAACATTTCAGGTGGGCTAGAATGAAGCAGGATGTGGCAGGATTTGTGGCCAAATGCCTTACATGTCAGAAAGTTAAGGCGGAAAACCAGAAACCAGGAGGTCTACTACAACCACTACCCATTTCAGAGTGGAAATGGGAGAACATCAGCATGGATTTCATTACGGGACTGCCCAGAAGTTCAAACGAGAACAACTCAATTTGGGTAATAGTGGATCGTTTGACAAAGTCCGCACATTTTCTTCCAGTAAAGATGACTTGGTCGGTGGAAAAGCTAGCAGAGGTCTACATTGAGGGCATTGTAAAGCTACATGGGGTGCCAGTGTCGATCGTTTCCGACCGAGATGCAAGGTTTACGTCCCGATTTTGGCAGAGTCTGCAAGAAGCTTTGGGAACGAGATTGGATTTTAGCACAACTTTCCACCCACAGACCGATGGGCAGACAGAGAGTGTCAACAGAATTTTCGAGGATATGCTGAGAGCGTGCATAATTGACTTTAGAGGGAGCTGGGAATGACACTTAGCATTGGTAGAGTTTGCATATAATAACAGTTATCAAGCAAGTATCGAGATGGCTCCATATGAAGCTTTGTATGGAAGGAGGTGTAGGACCCCCGTACGCTGGTTCGAAGTAGGGGAAAGGCAGATGTTCAGACCTGAAATAGTCCAGCAAACATCCGAAAAGATCGAGCTAATCAGAAAGAGGATGCAAGTAGCACAAAGTAGGCAGAAGAGCTACGTCGACAACTGCCGACGAGATCTGGAATTCGAAGAAGGTGATTCGGTATTTCTGAAAGTCTCACCTACAAAGGGAGTGATCAGGTTCAGAAAGGGTGGCAAGTTAGCACCGAGATATATTGGACCCTACCAGATTTTAAAGAGGATCGAAAAGACGGCGTACAAACTGGAGCTACCAGCCGAATTGTCCTAGGTGCATGATGTATTTCACGTTTCGATGCTGAGGAAATATGTACCTGATCCGAGTCATCAGCTGCCAGATGTCCCCAAAGACCTAAGAGTGGATATTACATATAAGGAGCGGTCGGTGAAAATTATTGATCATCAGGATAAAGTGCTAAGGAACAAGACTATTCCGGTGGTCAAGGTTCTTTGGAAGAATCAGTCTGTGGAGGTAGCCACTTGGGAGCCGAAAAGCCGAATGAAGCTTTCTTTTCCTAAGTTATTTTGAGTGTTGTTTTTGTTATCTGTGTTCCTACTTAGTACAATTCTGAGGACAGAACTATTCTAAGGAGGGGTATTGTAATATCCCGATCAATTATTAATAATATTATTTTTATTATTATTTAATTATTTAATTATTTTATTTTCAGATTTGAAATATCTCTTTTGTCATGATAAATCAATTTGGATGGCTAGGTTTGGGTTGAAGGATTAAACCTAGGATTAATTAGATACATAAGAGTATTAGGGGGTTCTCTTCTAGAAGCTATCTCTCCTCCACCTCACCCATCCACCTCACCCCTTCACCATACCTCCACCTCACCCCCCTCCCTAGGTATGGCCGGCCACCTTTGTACCCAAGGGGGTTTTTGAAAACTCCCTTGGTGCTTTTGCACTCTCCCCCTTCTCTTCCACCCTATAAATACCCCCCACTTCATCTCGTCTCATTTTACAAGAAGAACAAAAAGTGAGGAAAAGAAAGAGAGAAAAGCCCTAACTAAAGAGTTTTCATTTGCAGATTTCCATAGGAGTCTCATAGGAGCCAAAGGGAAGGAGAAGGTGCTTTAGGCTAGTTCTTCCTACCTAGTATACAAGCTGGGGGTTTCTCTATCTTTTTCTTGTTCTCTTTTTGTTTGATTCTTGTTCTTTTTGGTTGATTCTTGTTCTCTTTTTGTCGTGTGTGTTTGTTGTATGTTCTAATAAACACCTTGGACTAAATTATGTGCATAAGAATGGTTTTGGATAAAAAATGATCACATGAAAGGAAGTGAATGGTAGGACTTAATAAAACACATAAAGTCTTGCTTGCATTTGTAGTAGGCATGTTGGCGTATGTAGTATGTGATGGCGTTTTCCAAAGTCTTGCTTGCATTTGTAGTAGGCATGTGATTGATGCTTCTAGTCGTAGAATCATGGCATACAACAACACTATAACCCGAATCCATTAACCCTTAGTTTTCACGTCACTTTTCTCTTTTGCATAAAATTATGGTTGTGATTGTTAGCATGGAGATCGCTGTTATTATCAGCATTGCGTCAGTTGAAGTACTGACGTTCCCCACCTTGTAGGTATCCGGAGCCGATTCACAGGTACAACAGAGCTCGAGTTGGTCCAAGCATCCAAGGGACATATTCAAGTGTTATTATATTATTTGTAAATCTTGTAAATATTTTTGGATATTGTAATACTTGTAAATGTAACAATTATATGGAATAAAAGTTTTAATTTTCCTGTACTTTTCTGTGATTGTGACTATTTTGAAGTTCGACTCCTGGAGTAGGGTCTCAAATTTTCAGTATGGGGATCTGGGGCGCTACAAGGCCCAAGGAGAAAGACCCAAATAATTAATTTTGGGGGCCCCTAATTACAATATAATTTTTTACGCGAAAAATACGTGCCTATATTTACAAGGGGGATACAAATTTGGGGGCACCTAAAATTATAAAAAAATTGGGGGTATCGTTCTCCAACGAGGATCTTGAAGGCGTCTAACTGCCCCATTGTGATGCCCTGGTGATCAGCCTCAGCATGGTAAACCATGAGGTCCTGTGCATCCTTGTGGACAACAGGAGTTCGTTCAATATTTTATTTTTGGTCGCATTCAAAAGCCTCAAGCTCTCCCGCTAAAGGTTGAAGCCGGCGGGGTACACGCTTCATGGATTCTCTGGCCTTCCCGTCTAGATTGAGGGTATTGTCAAACTTGACGTGACGGCTGGCATGACACCGACTCTTCGAACAAAAGAAATGGACATCATGGTGGTCAATATCAAGGCGGCCTACAATGCTATTCTTGGCAGACCCGGCCTTTGCACACTCTAGGCGGTTCCCTCCGCCTACCAATTGAAGCTGAAATTTCCCACCAATCACGGGGTCGGTGTAGTCCGGGGCAACCAGGAATCGGCACATTTGTGCTATAGCCGCAGTAGGGGGCAGAGTTTTTCCCCTTGATGCGGTAGAACTCCTTTCCGAGCAAGCATCGGAGTCTGCCGACATACTGAAGGAGGTCCCCTTCTCAGAGGGAGACACGTCCAAATGGTTCCGGATAAGCCAATCTCTGGCCCCGGACCGGAAGCTGGCAATAATCAGATGCATCCGTCGGAATTCCGACCTCTTCGCCTGGATGCCGTCCGACTTGCCAGGGATTTCTGAAGACGTTATAATGCACCGACTGAGCATCCGTTCGGACTCAAAGCCGGTCCATTAAAAGCGACGTAAGTTTGCCCCCAACAGACAGCTTGCAGTAAAGGAGGAGGTCGACAAGATCCTCCCGGCGCGGTTTATTTAGGAAGTCAGCTACCCAGAGTGGCTGGCCAATCTTGTGATGGTCAAGAAGACGAGCGGGAAATGGAGAATATGTATAGTTTTCACAGACCTCAACAAGGCCTGTCCTAAAGACCCATTTCCCCTCCCGAACATCGATGCCCTCATAGATGCAACCTCGGGGCACGAGCTGCTGAGCTTCATGGCTGCTTTCTCATGCTACAACCAGATAAGAATGTTCCCTCTGGACATATCGAAGACTGGCTTCAAGACTAACCAAGGCCTTTACTGTTACCAGGCCATGCCCTTTGGGCTGAAGAATGCCGGTGCCAGATATCAGAGGTCGTCAACCAGGTCTTCAAAAACCTGATTGGCCAGAACATGGAAGTGTATGTCGATGATATGCTCGTCAAAAGCTGCCGAGGCCAAGATCATGTCGACGACCTCAAGGAAGCTTTTGGGGTCCTGCAATCCCACAACATGAGGCTCAACTCCTCTAAATGCACCTTCAGCATCTCCTCTGGAAGGTTTCTCATATTTGTGGTGAGCCAGCGCGGTATCGAGGCGAACCCAGAAAAGACTCGGGCCATACTCGACATGGCTCCCTCGAGACATGCCAAAGAAATTCAAAGGCTTAAGGGGCGACTGGGGGCCATCGACCGTTTCCTCTTCAATTCAGGAGAGAATTCGCTGCCGTTCTTCAAGGCCCTCCGAGGGGCGAAAGGCTTCGAATGGAAAACCTCTCAATAAGAGGTGTTTGACCAGCTAAAAACCTACTTGGCCAACCCACCACTCCACAGCAAGCCGGAGCCGGGAAAACCCTTCTTCCTCTACCTGGCCGCCACCGAACACACGCTCAGCGTCGTATTGGTCAGATTGGAGGACGGGGTGCAAAAGCCCCTTTATTATGTTAGCAAGGTTTTGAGGATGTGGTGCACGATGCCGAGGTCAGATACCCGAGGACGGAAAAGATCGCCTATGCATTAGTAATAGCTGCACGGAAACTCCGACCCTACTTCCAAGCCCACTCCATCTGCATCCTTACGGATTAGCCTCTCAAAACGATCTTTGACAAGCTTGAGAACTCCTACTGCTTAATTATGTGGACAATTGAGCTCAGTCAGCACGACATCAGCTACCATCCTCGGACGACAATCAAGGGCCAAGCTCTCGCAGAATTTATCACCGAATGCACTATCCCCGAATCCCCAGAAATCTGGGAAGATGCCCTGGTGTGGGACGTCTATGTGGAAGGCTCGTCATCTTTCGGGGTCCTGATGACTTCGTCGTCCAGTATTCTCTCCATCTTAATTTCCCGGCCACAAACAACAAGGCGGAATATGAAGCTCTGATGGCTAGACTTACACTGGTCTACTCGGCAGGGGCAAGGCAAATATGGGTCTTCTGTGACTCCCAGTTTGTGGTCAATCAGATCACCGGGGAGTATGAAGCCCGCGACCTGAGGATGACCCAGTACATAGCACGTGCACAACTTCTCCTGCAGCTCTTCGAGCAGGTGGAGGTTCGGGAGATCCCAAGAGAACAAAACTGTCATGCCGATTCCTTGTCTAAGCTCGCATCATCGTCCCTCAAACGACTAGATCGCACTATCCTAGTCAAGGTCCTCCTCAAACCTAGCATCGAAGAACCTGAAGTCCTCTGCCTCGCCTCCTGCGATCCCGCTGAGATCTGGATGGGTCCCATAGTAAAATTCATGACTAATGGTGAGCAACCACAGGACCGTACCAAGACACCAGTTACCAGGGTCCGGTCCGAAAGGTTCGCCTTAATTGGGGACGTGCTCTTCAAGCGCTCCTACACCAAGTTTGACGGAGACCCTATCTCCACTGTCTGACACCATACGAGGCTAAGTATGCCCTGGAAGAGCTACATGAAGGGATTGGTGGATGCCACATGGGCAGAAGGTCGCTGGCTCGAAAAGCACTCAACCACGACTACTACTGGCCTACTATGCTGTAAGATGCTCATGACCTCGTAAGAGGGTGTGGACCCTGCCAAAGGTTCCCTCCCATTAGACGCTTGCCCTAGGCCAAGCTCATGAGTCCTACCCCCTTTGCCATGTGGGGAATGGACCTGGTCGGCCCGTTTCCGTAGGCTACTGGCCAAAGGCGGTTCCTCATCATAGCCGTCGACTACTTCACCAAGTGGGTCGAGGCAGAACCCCTGGCTACAATCACGGAGCATCAAGCCCAACAATTCTTCTGAAAACACATCATCTGTTTGTTTGGGATCCTACACGTGTTGGTCACCGATGAAGGAACCCAGTTCACCGGCAAAAATTTTCGGAAGTTTTGTGAAGACCTCGGCATACAACAACGCTTCTCGTCAATCTCTCACCCCCAATCGAACGACTAAGCAGAAAACACCAACCGACAAATTCTTGATGGTCTCAAAAAGTGGCTAGACCAATTCTCCAAGGGTTTGTGGGTCGAAGAGTTATTGAGCATCCTCTGGTCACACCGGAATACTAAGAGAATTCAGACCGGTGAGTACCCGTTCAATCTGGCATACGAGAACGAGGTGGTCATCCCTCTGGAAGTCAGCCCCCCATCACCGAGGTACATGGGCTTCGACGAAGAATCAAACTCAAGCGACCTCAGGGCGAACCTGGACCTTATTGACGAGGTACGTGAAAGATCCACCATCCGACTGGCCATATATCAGCAACGAGTTGAGAGGCTTTACAACAAAAAGGTTCTCCTGACCGACATCAAGGAGGGGAACCTCATACTCTGGAAGCTAGCAATCTCCCAGCCCACAGGCAGAGGCAAGCTCGCCCCCAATTAGGATGGCTCATATAAGGTCTCCTAAGTGATACGTCCCGGTACGTACTGCCTCGAAGACCTGGGGGGCAGGATGGTTAAGAGGCCCTGGAACATGGAGCACCTTATCAAGTTTTAGGAGGGAAAGTGAGGGAGAATCCACCTTTGTAATAGGCGCTACGCACCAATTTTCATGTAAACAAACAGACATGATATAAAGGCATCAATTTTTTGTTTAACAAATCGAAAACGTCAACTTCTCAGTCACTCGCATCCTCACCGCTCGGCTTGGACTTCAAGCACCTGTGAGGGATTTCTCAATCACTCAACTCCTAGCCTTCGACTCAAATTCATCCACGAACCCCTCATGTCCTTGCCGCTCGGCTAGGACTTTGAGCACCTGTGAGGCATTTCACAATCCCTCGACTCCTAGCTCTCAACTCGGATTCATCCACGAGGGGTTCTTCAACCCCTCACATCCTCGCCGCTCGGCTTGGACTTCGAGCACCTGTGAGGGATTTCTCAATCCTTCAATTCCTAGCCCTCGGCTTGGATTCATCCACAAGGGATTCTCCAACCCCTCACGTCCTCGCCGCTCGGCTTGGACTTCGAGCACCTGTGAGGGATTTCTCAATCCCTCAACTCCTAGTCCTCGGCTTGGATTAATCCACGAGGGGTTCTTCAAATCCCCACGTCCTCGTTGCTCGGCTTGGACTTAGAGCCCCTATAAGGGATTTCTCAATCCCTCGAATCCTAGCCCTCGGCTCGAACTTACCAATGAGGGATTCTTCAACTCCTCACGTCCTCACTACTCGGCTTGGACTTTGAGAGCCAGTGAAGTACCTCTCAATCCCTCCACTCCTAGCCCTCAGCTCGGACTAACCTACCAGGGGTTGTTCAAACAATCAAGTCCTAAACCATCGGCTCGAACTTCAACTAACCGCTTCCTCGAGATTTTCATTTAGATCTACGGTCCTCGCCCACGACAAGAACCACCAAGACCCAGACCACTAGTTGAATCGCCTTTCACCCACTGACAGCCAGGAGTAGAGCAACCTTCATCGAAACTACCCCTAACTGTCCGAGGGTGGCAGGGGAGCCACCGGTCACAGGATTCTCGGACAAAAGTTTCATTTAGGGCACTTGCCTTCGGCAAGCGCCCCGAGCCCCATTCTCCGAGATCGAACCACCTTTCACCCACTGGCAAATGGGGATAAACATCACTCATCGCCGTTACCCCTAATTGTCAGAGGGTGGCAGGAGAGCCACTGACGACGAGAAATCATGGTGAAGTGAGATAGTTTCTGATGAAGGGGTGAGGGTTATATAGCCCTATGGTAATGCGCATTTATGACATGGGACGTCAAAATGTCTGATAGCCATTAATGACATTGGAAGACAAAACGTCCTCCATTACCAGGCTTTCAAGATCCCTCACTCTCATCATCACCCTTCCGCTCGAACCCCTCCATCGGTCCGTATGTCAAGGTCCTGTCCTCGGAAATTGAAAGTAAGCACATGACAAAAAAACCAATCAAAGCAAGACAATCATCTTCTCATTATTATTTCAACTAAAGAAAATGCATCGTTACAAAGGAAGACTTTATTACTGTAATACCCTGACCTTTTAAATGGAAGATTATTTATTTTATAAGGTATACTTGTGCAATGTTATTGACTAGTATTTTTCAACATCGTTTTATAAAGCATTAATTTACCTTTTTTTTTTTTACAAAATAACTAGTTTGGCCCAAATTGGTTTTAAACCCATGGATTGTAAACTCTCTTATTATTTTTTCACAACTTGTATTGTAACATTTCTTACCTTTTTATTATATCCCGGGTATTTAAGGTACATATTGTAGTGTGGCTTGTACCTACACGTGCACTTTATGTACACGTGTATTAGGCACAACTCTTTGGCCGGATTGTGGAGTGGTGGGCTAGATCATGGGTAGTTACCCTGAGTTGTGGGTAGTTTTTGCAACCTCCAAATCAATCTCAGCCCTTAATCCTCCAACTCCCTAATGGATCTCAACCCTTCATCTTATTGGTCTTCTAGTATAAATACCCCCTACTTTCCCTATCTCTTTTGCACTAAAATTCCCTGAGATTGTAAGAGTATCTGAGAGTGTGTGGGAGCTTTTCGGTGGAGGCAAGCAACATTGCTGAGGAGTCGGAGTGGGACCAAGGAACAAGAAGTGCTGCGCTATATTGAAGGACTTGCGGGATTTCGTTATTTTCTTCACAAAAGGTGGGTGTTTCTCAGGACTTCTAATGTAGGAATAATGCTATGTTTGTCATGAAGTGTTACCATGTGGCAAAAGTGAATTGAATGCGGTAGAAATTGCTTAAACATGCTATTAAATTCGAGACAAGACTGGCGGTACAGTCGACTGCCATATGAGCCAGTCGACTGATACGAGATATTTACTTTCATAATGTGCTGATAAAGTGTGTGTAAATAGCCATGATGGTGTGATCATAAAATGTATGTCTTTCCCTATGACACATATGATGGAGGGAAGGTAAACAAACAAAAAGAACTGAGGAGATAAACATCTGAAGTTGTCGGCTCAGTCGACTGACTTGGGGTTAAGTCGACTGATGCTCGTTCTGAAAGTGACTGTTTGATAGTTCCCCGAATAAAGTTATTCTATTTTTTGTAGACTCATGATGATGACTTGAAATTTATATCCCCATTGTCGTATGTGAGTATGAGCAATGTGAATACAGGTTTAGAGTAGTAGTTTCTCTAAAGAGCATGTTAATAACTGGGAAAATTGTGTTGTGAATGCTACTGAGCAAGGGGTACTATGTTTATGAAACATGAATTGGTATATACTGTTAATTGATGCAAGTATATGTAAGAAACTGTAAGTAAATTCTCAAATTAAAATGGATCTGTCCAGTCGACCGATGCATGTGGCAAGTCGACTGATCTGGATTTAGAAATATTGCTGTTGAAATCCCCAGGACAGACGACTGATGTGTGAGCAGTCGACTGTCATGTGATTAATATTGTGAACATGGAAGTTGCGGGACAGGCGACTGGTGATGTACACAGTCGACTAACCCGAACATTATGATAACCCTGTATGACTGTATAAGTCGACTGGTGTTCTTCCAAGTCGACTGTATAGAGTGAACTTTGGTATACTGGAATTCATGTTATTTTGCTGTTAGTAATGGTGAACCTTGTGATTTAAGTCAATGAACTCTGTTATGGATGCATGAATTGTGTAAGTGAATCATAGATGAGGATTGAGAATGAAATGAAATTATGAAATGTGGAATCATGATGAGAAAAGTCTGTGAGACTCTAAAATGAATTATGAGCTGATGATGCTCCATTGGATATTGTGAATGTGAAATTGAACAGAAGAGTAGCTAAGTCTCCCCGGCAGTGAATGAAATGATATTGAGAATTAGACCAGGTTGGTCAAATGTAATGAAATGATGAGTCCGGATGATGGAGAGGCTAACTCTAGAGGTTGATTTTCATTCATGATTCTAATTAAGTTAATACATAGTGTGGAGGTGATGAAGGTGAGAGAAAAACATGAGTATGAGAGCTAGGGTACGGTGCGGGTGTGTGAGCCGCAGAATGCATGCTTGATGAGTCAAGACATGGCGCGGGCACAACTCAGTAATGATCGGACTCTAGTCACGCTTGTGGGATGTTTTGGTGACTGCAAGAGGAGTGTGTTCAGGGAGGAGGCTGAATTGTCGCAGAATGCATGCTTGACGAGTCAAGACATGGCGCGAAATTCTACTCCAGGGGCCAGGATACATGCTTGTACTCATAGATTCATCTAGGATACTCATTGGAATTACAGTAGTAGAGTAAGTCATGGCGGGGGATTGAACCCTACTAAAATGAAGATCGTTTAAGAGGCTTGCACTCGAACCTATGTAGTATGGGATGCATAGAATTCGAACAAGTGTGCATTAGTGTCATAATTAATTAAGTAAATTGCATTAAGGATTTAAGTGCACAATCACGACACGACATTATTAAAAGTTCCCCTATTTGCATGCTTATGTTGAACCAGCTTGTGATTTGTAAGAAATGAGATTCATTATACTGTTTCTGGCATAGAGAGGATGGCCATGTATAATTATCGTCTGTTGAATAAACTGACGTACCCACAGTGTTTTATGCAGGATAATTACATGTAAAAGGAATGGATGCACAAGAGTTCATTATGTCGTTGTTCATTTATGTAAATATTGTATATTTTGCTTCCGCTGTGTAAACTTAAATGTAACATGTTGTAACTCTGATGTAAAAGTAAAGATTTTAAATTCCTTGTAAAATTGTATGTGAAGAAAGCGAAAAGATCCTGAAGAACATCTCGAATTCAGTAAATTGAGATTCGGGGCGTTACAGAGTGGTATCAGAGCCACGCTTTCTATGCTTTCACACTCGTACAAATTTATAAGGAACGACACCCTAGATGTGGACATTAGAGTGTGTGTTTGGATTTAGAGATTTAAATGTAAGTAACTTACATTTGTGTTGCTCTATGATTTATGCTTCCTCCTCTCTAAGATGGCTGATCACTTCGACCCTGCTGGAGGCGACGACTGGCACATTATTGAGGAAGAGTACCATCCTGGACAGGCTGATTCTGAGGACGAATATCACCCTGGGCAAGCTGATTCTGATGATGAGGAGTACCCTGAATCCCGAGAGATCACCCCACCGCCGAACTCACCTGATGATTCTTCTTCTTCCGATGAAGAAAAGGGACCAGCTTTGGGTAACGCTGTAGCTTCTCTGCAGAGGCAAGTGGATACCCTGAAGTATAGAGTTGGAGTTTTGGAGGCTCAGCTGGAGAAGCGGAATGCCGACTATTCTGTTCTTAGCCATCGGATTTGGGAACTTGAGAAGAAAAAGAACCTAACTGATGTGCTGAAGGATGAGGTGGATGAACTGCGGGATGAACTTCGAGCAGCGAAGAGGACCCGTAGAGATTAGATTGTCCTAGTTTCTATTTTCTTCTGTTCTGATGTTAAAATGTTTTTTTAAATTCGAATGTATAAACTTTTGGAATTCAGTGAAATGGAAGTTGGTTTAAATTCTTGTTTTATACTTCGAATTTAATGGATCTTTTGCATCAGAATATGGCGAGAAGGGGAACCAGGAATGGTGAAGGTTTGGACCTGGATGCCGAGTTTGCAAGGGTTTACCAGACGCTGAATGCAGTGGCTGCAAACCAAGGAAGGGGGCCGGTAAATCCAGCACCCGAGGCAATCAAGCTAGTGGAATCGTTCAAGAGAATGAAACCACCAGTGTTCGAAGGAAAGTCCGACCCGGATGCGGCCGATAACTGGATTCGGCAAGTGGAGACAATCTTCGAGGTGTTGGAAACACCGGAGGGCAGCAAGGTCAAGTTGGCGACTTTGCAGTTGGAGAAGGATGCGGCTGTTTGGTGGCAGTCGATGAAGAGGACTATGGGCGGCTAGTTGCTTGGCTGGGAGGAATTTTTGGAGGAATTCCGCAGCCATTATTTCCCCTCCGACGTCCAGGAGAAAAAGGCCATGGAGTTTCTGTCACTTCAGCAAGGCAGCATGTCAGTAAGGGAGTATGAGACCAAGTTCACTCAACTCTCCAGGTATGCTCCAGAACTAGTGATGGATGAGGCGAAGAAGGCTCGCAAGTTCGAGCATGGTCTGAGGCCGAGCTTGAGATCTCGTATGATACCCCTTGGTATCAGGAGATTCGATAAGCTGGTCAAGAGGGCGGCAGCAACGGAGGCGGATATGGAGCAGTTCCATGTTGCTCAGCACCAGAGGAGCAACTGGCAGTCTGGGAAGAGGCCCGCACCATCGGGGAGTTTCAAGGGGCAACCATCTGCGCAGAAGTTCAAACCGACAGGGGCGAATGCCGTCAGTGTAGCTGGGAGACCTGGAAACGATGTAGGGAGACCTTCTGCAGTCACTTGCTTTAACTGTGGTGAAATGGGACATTACCAATCTCGGTGTCTCAAACCACGGGCTGGCAATCACAATGTGCCAATACAGCAGACTGGGAAGAGGCCGTACCAGTCAGGGCGAGTATTTGCTTTGACAGAAGCTGATGCTGAGGAGGCAGATCAGGTTATCTCTGGTACGAGGGCTGATGTTTAGTGTGATTTCTTTTTCATTTCTCCTTCCCGATCATAGTGTAAAACTGTTATGTAATGATGTATGTTATGTAACAGGAGAACTCTATATTAATGGAAAGGGAGCTGTGGTGTTGTTTGATACTGGATCCTCTCATACTTTTGTGTCTCCTAGATTTGCTAAAGTGTTGGGAGTTGAACCGAAGATTTTCCCAGGCAAGATCTTAGCAGTGGCTACGCCATCAGGGGAAACTTTGACCACTGATCGGTACTATGCTGATTGCGAGATAGTGATTGGGGGATGAATCTTCGGCATTGATCTGATCGAGCTGACTATCTTGGGAGTCGATGTTATCATTGGCATTGATTGGATGTCGGTGTACAGTGCGAGCATCGAGTGTAAGACCAAGATCGTGACAGTGAAGGCTCCAGGTGGACCTGAAGTCACTTTCCAAGGGAAGTTGAAGTGTTCTAAGCTGGTGGCAACTATCCGCAGGGAAGAGACTCCTGTGGAATTGCAAGGGATTCCTGTGGTTCGGGACTATCCGACTGTGTTTTTGGAAGATTTTCCTGGGTTACCTCCGCATCGTGATGTAGAGTTCAGCATCACTGTTCAACCGGGAAGTGCACCTATTTCTAAGGCACCGTATAGGATGGCTCCAATGGAACAGGATGAGGTGAAGCGGCAGATTGAGGAACTATTGGGAAAAGGCTTTATTCAACCTAGTGCGTCACCTTGGGGAGCACCAGTGCTTTTGGTAAAGAAGAAGGATGGGTCGATGAGGATGTGTATCGATTACCGGGAGCTGAATAAGGTCACTGTTCAGAATAAGTATCCGATTCCTCGAATTGATGACTTGTTCGATCGTCTACAAGGAGCAGCTGTATTCTCCAAAATAGATCTTCGATCAGGATATCACCAAGTGCGAGTGAAGGCTGAAGATGTGCATAAAACTGCGTTTAGAACTCGGCATGGGCATTACGAATTCTTAGTTATGCCATTCGGAGTGACGAATGCACCTGCAATCTTCATGGACTTGATGAACAGAGTTCTGAGGCCGTTTATTGATTCTTTCGTCGTGGTGTTTATCGACGATATTCTCGTGTACTCCAAGTCTGAGGAGGAGCACACTGAGCATCTGGCAGCAGTTTTGCAGAAGTTGGAAGAGCAGAGGTTGTATGCCAAGTTATCCAAGTGTGATTTCTGGAAATCTGAAGTGGCATTCCTAGGTCACATCCTTTCTAAGGAGGGAGTGGCAACTGACCCTCAGAAGATAGAGGCAGTGAGAGATTGGGCTAGGCCTACTACAGTGAAGGAAGTCAGAAGTTTCCTTGGGATGACTGGATACTACAGGAGATTCATTCAAGGTTATGCTCAGATAGCTGTGCCGCTTACCGAGTTGACCAAGAAGAATGTGAGCTTCAAGTGGACCGAGCAATGTGAGGCGAGTTTTCAGGAGTTGAAGGATAGACTGACTACTGCACCTATTTTGGCTTTGCCTAGAGCAGGAGTTGAGTACGATGTCTATAGCGATGCTTCACATCGGGGGCTTGGTTGTGTCTTAATGCAAGAAGGTAAAGTGATCGCATATGGGTCTAGGCAACTACGACCACATGAGAAGAATTATCCCACTCATGATCTAGAGCTGGCTGCGATTATCTTTGCTTTGAAGCAATGGAGGCACTACGTGTATGGTGAGAAGCTGAACATGTACACGGATCATAAGAGCTTGAAGTATATCTACCAGCAGAGGGATCTCAATCTAAGACAGCGGAGATGGTTGGAAGTGCTCGAGGATATGCGACCTGAGATCAAGTATCATCCCGGAAAGGCTAATGTTGTTGCTGATGCACTTAGTCGCAAGAGCAGTTTTGCCTGTTTGATTACGACTCAGAGGCATCTGATTGAGGAGTTGGACCGAGCAGGTGTTGAAGTTGTCTTGCAAGGATTAGGAGCATCTTTATCTCAGTTGAAGCTTCAGCCTACTCTGAATGCAAGGATCATTGCAAGTCAGGAAGTTGATGCTGATATTCTGGAGATGAAGGAGCAGGTTGGTGCTGGCAGGTTGCCCGGTTTTCAGACCAGGGATGGAGTGCTGTGGTTCGGAGATAGACTGTGCGTTCCAGATCAGGCGGACCTGAAAGAGAGTATTCTTCAGGAGGCGCATGCTACTCTTTTGTCGGTACATCCTGGGAGTACTAAGATGTACAAAGACATCAAGCAGCATTTCTGGTGGTCAGGTTTGAAGCGGGATGTGGCCGAATTTGTCGCGAGATGTGAGGTTTGTCAGCAAGTCAAAGCCGAAAATCAGAGACCCGTAGGTCTATTACAGCCGTTACCTATTCCGGAATGGAAATGGGATAACATCAGTATGGATTTCATCACGGGTTTGCCTAAGAGTTCTAAAGGCAACGATGCTATTTGGGTTATAGTCGATCGACTTACCAAGTCCGCTCACTTTTTGGCGATGAAACTCACAGCTTCGATGGACAGGTTGGCTGAGATGTATGTTGGTGAGATTGTCCGACTTCATGGCGTTCCTTCGACCATTGTGTCTGATCGAGATGCGCGGTTTACCTCGCATTTCTGGAGGAGTCTTCAGGCAGCTTTGGGTACCAAGACAGATTTCAGCACTGCTTTTCATCCACAGACCGATGGGCAGACCGAGAGAGTCAACCGTATTCTTGAGGATATGCTTCGGTGTTGTATACTAGACTTCGGAGGCAGTTGGGAAAGGCATTTACCTTTGGTGGAGTTTGCCTACAACAACAGTTTTCAGACTAGCATCGGGATGGCGCCGTATGAAGCTTTGTATGGCAGGAAGTGCAGGACTCCTGTGTGTTGGTATGAGGTTGGGGAGCGTCAGTTGTTTGGTCCTGAGCTTGTACAGCTGACTTCTGAGAAGATTGATCTGATCAGGAAGAGGTTGGTGGAAGCTCAGAGCAGGCAGAAAAGCTATGCAGACAACCGGAGGAGGGACCTTGAGTTTGAGGTTGGTGACTTCGTCTTTCTGAAGGTATCACCCAGCAAAGGTGTGGTTCGGTTTGGCAAGGGCGGGAAGTTAGCCCCGAGATTTATAGGCCCATATAAGATATTGAAAAGGATCGGGAAAACTGCTTACCGGCTTGAATTACCGGAAGAGTTGTCTCAGGTACACAATGTTTTCCATGTGTCTATATTGAGAGGTTATATTCCAGACCCGAGTCATCATTTGCCTGAAGTGCCGGAAGGTTTGCAGTTAGACCTGAATTACATCGAGACTCCTGTTGAGATTGTTGACCGTAGGGAGAAGGTCTTGAGGAATAAGACGATACCGATGGTCAAGGTAGTCTGGAGAAACCACTTGGTTGAAGAGGCTACTTGGGAATCTGAGGAGAAGATGTTGAAGGACTATCCTGAGCTTTTTGCTTGATTGTTTGTATGTTGTATCTGTGTATCTCTTGTTGTTGCGTTTTTTTTTTGTGTCTCGT
The DNA here is from genome assembly GCA_017893485.1 of Hemerocallis citrina. Classification (NCBI taxonomy): domain Eukaryota; kingdom Viridiplantae; phylum Streptophyta; class Magnoliopsida; order Asparagales; family Asphodelaceae; genus Hemerocallis; species Hemerocallis citrina. The sequence goes on along the minus strand of CM030367.1, from coordinate 67,470,146 downwards.
TCTTGGCTGTAGTTCCGGGGACGGAACTATTCTAAGGAGGGAGTGATGTAATACCCTGACCTTTTAAATGGAAGATTATTTATTTTATAAGGTATACTTGTGCAATGTTATTGACTAGTATTTTTCAACATCGTTTTATAAAGCATTAATTTACCTATTTTTTTTTTACAAAATAACTAGTTTGGCCCAAATTGGTTTTAAACCCATGGATTGTAAACTCTCTTATTATTTTTTCACAACTTGTATTGTAACATTTCTTACCTTTTTATTATATCCCGGGTATTTAAGGTACATATTGTAGTGTGGCTTGTGCCTACACGTGCACTTTATGTACACGTGTATTAGGCACAACTCTTTGGCCGGATTGTGGAGTGGTGGGCTAGATCATGGGTAGTTACCCTGAGTTGTGGGTAGTTTTTGCAACCCCCAAATCAATCTCAGCCCTTAATCCTCCAACTCCCTAATGGATCTCAACCCTTCATCTTATTGGTCTTCTAGTATAAATACCCCCTACTTTCCCTATCTCTTTTGCACTAAAATTCCCTGAGATTGTAAGAGTATCTGAGAGTGTGTGGGAGCTTTTCGGTGGAGGCAAGCAACATTGCTGAGGAGTCGGAGTGGGACCAAGGAACAAGAAGTGCTGCGCTATATTGAAGGACTTGCGGGATTTCGTTATTTTCTTCACAAAAGGTGGGTGTTTCTCAGGACTTCTAATGTAGGAATAATGCTATGTTTGTCATGAAGTGTTACCATGTGGCAAAAGTGAATTGAATGCGATAGAAATTGCTTAAACATGCTATTAAATTCGAGACAAGACTGGCGGTACAGTCGACTGCCATATGAGCCAGTCGACTGATACGAGATATTTACTTTCATAATGTGCTGATAAAGTGTGTGTAAATAGCCATGATGGTGTGATCATAAAATGTATGTCTTTCCCTATGACACATATGATGGAGGGAAGGTAAACAAACAAAAAGAACTGAGGAGATAAACATCTGAAGTTGTCGGCTCAGTCGACTGACTTGGGGTTAAGTCGACTGATGCTCGTTCTGAAAGTGACTGTTTGATAGTTCCCCGAATAAAGTTATTCTATTTTTTGTAGACTCATGATGATGACTTGAAATTTATATCCCCATTGTCGTATGTGAGTATGAGCAATGTGAATACAGGTTTAGAGTAGTAGTTTCTCTAAAGAGCATGTTAATAACTGGGAAAATTGTGTTGTGAATGCTACTGAGCAAGGGGTACTATGTTTATGAAACATGAATTGGTATATACTGTTAATTGATGCAAGTATATGTAAGAAACTGTAAGTAAATTCTCAAATTAAAATGGATCTGTCCAGTCGACCGATGCATGTGGCAAGTCGACTGATCTGGATTTAGAAATATTGCTGTTGAAATCCCCAGGACAGACGACTGATGTGTGAGCAGTCGACTGTCATGTGATTAATATTGTGAACATGGAAGTTGCGGGACAGGCGACTGGTGATGTACACAGTCGACTAACCCGAACATTATGATAACCCTGTATGACTGTATAAGTCGACTGGTGTTCTTCCAAGTCGACTGTACAGAGTGAACTTTGGTATACTGGAATTCATGTTATTTTGCTGTTAGTAATGGTGAACCTTGTGATTTAAGTCAATGAACTCTGTTATGGATGCATGAATTGTGTAAGTGAATCATAGATGAGGATTGAGAATGAAATGAAATTATGAAATGTGGAATCATGATGAGAAAAGTCTGTGAGACTCTAAAATGAATTATGAGCTGATGATGCTCCATTGGATATTGTGAATGTGAAATTGAACAGAAGAGTAGCTAAGTCTCCCCGGCAGTGAATGAAATGATATTGAGAATTAGACCAGGTTGGTCAAATGTAATGAAATGATGAGTCCGGATGATGGAGAGGCTAACTCTAGAGGTTGATTTTCATTCATGATTCTAATTAAGTTAATACATAGTGTGGAGGTGATGAAGGTGAGAGAAAAACATGAGTATGAGAGCTAGGGTACGGTGCGGGTGTGTGAGCCGCAGAATGCATGCTTGATGAGTCAAGACATGGCGCGGGCACAACTCAGTAATGATCGGACTCTAGTCACGCTTGTGGGATGTTTTGGTGACTGCAAGAGGAGTGTGTTCAGGGAGGAGGCTGAATTGTCGCAGAATGCATGCTTGACGAGTCAAGACATGGCGCGAAATTCTACTCCAGGGGCCAGGATACATGCTTGTACTCATAGATTCATCTAGGATACTCATTGGAATTACAGTAGTAGAGTAAGTCATGGCGGGGGATTGAACCCTACTAAAATGAAGATCGTTTAAGAGGCTTGCACTCGAACCTATGTAGTATGGGATGCATAGAATTCGAACAAGTGTGCATTAGTGTCATAATTAATTAAGTAAATTGCATTAAGGATTTAAGTGCACAATCACGACACGACATTATTAAAAGTTTCCCTATTTGCATGCTTATGTTGAACCAGCTTGTGATTTGTAAGAAATGAGATTCATTATACTGTTTCTGGCATAGAGAGGATGGTCATGTATAATTATCGTCGGTTGAATAAACTGACGTACCCACAGTGTTTTATGCAGGATAATTACATGTAAAAGGAATGGATGCACAAGAGTTCATTATGTCGTTGTTCATTTATGTAAATATTGTATATTTTGCTTCCGCTGTGTAAACTTAAATGTAACATGTTGTAACTCTGATGTAAAAGTAAAGATTTTAAATTCCTTGTAAAATTGTATGTGAAGAAAGCGAAAAGATCCTAAAGAACATCTCGAATTCAGTAAATTGAGATTCGGGGCGTTACAATTACATTATTCAAACTCGGCCTAGGGCTCCTGTGTCGAAGCCGTAGGGTTGATACAGACTAGTTCAAGGCCAACCGATCGAGTTGGCTCATTTGCTGGATCGCCCGGTGTCGCTAAGGTAGACCCACTGGCAACCGAGCTCTCCCTATTGCAAGGCCTCGCTAGCCCAATCCTCTGGGTATGCAACGAAGCACCGACGAAAGGACTAGCGCCACCAAAAGAGACAGAACGGGACCCCCGACATCCCGAGCATTATCTTATACCGTTGCACCTCCAACTCATTCTCCACAATAACCTCATGAAGAAAGGACTCAGACATCGGTAGCTGAGCAGAAGTACTAGCCATCGAAAATAGGACTTCTATACTGTCCAAGTCACGGCCAGCTATCAACTTCTTGAATTGTGCCAGCTCCAGGCTAAGTCCCTTTGACTTGTCCATAAAGTATTGGATGGCAGCCTCTCGATCGCGAGCCTCCTTACGACACTAGGTCATAGCAGACTCCAGGGCCGAGATCTTACCCCTTAGCCGGCTCATCGCCGCACCACCAAGGTCTACCCTCGGGGTTGCATCTATCTGGCAAATAAACAGAGAAATATCACCCAGAGCCCTTACACTTGGCTAAAAATCAAGCCTAAAATCCAAAATCCATTCAAGTTAAAAGGTTCGGCCAAAACTCTTTTCATTGCTCAAAAAGTAAGTTTACAAAAAAGCGGTGGTAGTCCGAGTACGGCTATTACAAAAATGCGAACAAAAGTGAGGGGCAAAAAAGAAAATAGCAAGGACTACTACTGTCCCACCTCTTCCTCGACCGGCAGCTGAGTGTTGGGTTCGGCCCGCGAAGGATCGTCATCACTACCACCCCCGGGAGTCAACGAGAGTTCAAGCACCTCCATGTCGTAATGGAAGCTGCTCAGGTCTAACTCCAGATGGTAGTACTTAACATGCCGCATCACCAGGGCGTAGACTGCGTCCTGCACCTCGATTACCTTATCCATCCCGGCCTGCTTCATCTAGTTCACTTGCTTGTCAGCCTCTTTATTTAGCTCGATTATCTGCTTCATATGGGCATCGGCCTAGTTCCCCTGCTTGGCCCGAAGGGCCTGGATTTGGCCCTCAAGTGCCGTATGCATTAGCATGAGATCTTTCATATCCTGCTCATAGCGCTACTCATACCTCAACTCCCGCTGTTGTAGCTTCATCAGCTGATGTAACCCCTGTTTTTCCAAATACATATTTTCTGTGTATTTTCGGGATTTCAAATTTTTGTAAATTAGTTTTTCACTTTCAAATTATTTTTGGTTAAATATATTGTTGGATCTTCAATTAAAAACTATTTTCGATCAATAATTTTATTTGTAACTATTTACAATGATTTTTATACCCTATTAATGTTGTTATTATTATTATTTTTATCAATATTATTATTATTATTACTGTTATTCTTATTTTATTATTAATTTTATGATTATTTTTAATGTAAAATCTATTTCTATTGTTAATTGTACTTATAGTTATTTCAATATAATTTCCATATTGTATTAGAAAATGTATTTTTTTATATAATCCTACCTTTTATTGGTTTCCTATTAGTTTTTAAAATTGTAACCCCTGTTTTCCCAAAAATGAATTTTTGTGTATTTTCTGTATTTTAAAAATTTTCGCACATTATTTTTTCGGTTTTCAAATTCTTTTGTCAAAATGTATTTTTTTTGGGATCTTCTATTTAAAATCTAGTTTCGATCAATAATTTTATTTGTAATTATTTCCTATGATTTTTATACAAATCTTATTATTATTACTATCAATATTTTTATCAGTATTATTTTAGTCAGTGTTATTATTTGCATTATTATTATTATTTTGTTATCATACTCTAATTTATCTATTAATGTTATATTATTTTTTTATTGGATTTTATAAAATCCCTTACCGTATATCCACCAAACCCAATGCCCTAACCATTTACCTATAACCCATTATATATAAAACCTAAACCCATTTAAACCAACTATTACAATATAACCCATACCCTGTTATATGACCCATACACATTTCCCCAAACCCCTATTCAGCCTACTACCCGTTTGCAACCACCTGCAACTCGCTTTAACCCCTAACCCTGTATATTCCCAGTTCTTCATCAATCCCGTTCTAACCCTAATCACATAGTGCCTCTTCATCTTCTACATATTCTCCGCCGCTTCACCTTCCAAAAAACCCTATCATCTTCTTCAACTGTTGTCCCCGACCTCCTAGCCCCTTCTACTCCTGACTTTCAAACCCATCTTCCAACTCTCTCGTTCTCCACCTTCCTGTCCTCTCTCCCTGGCTGAGCGATGCCTCACGATGTAGCCAGCACACCCCTGGTCCCCCCAACTCCGTCTACTCCCCCGCAGTGTAGCATCGCGCTACCCAGCTCCGCGATGCAGCAACAACCTCGCCAACCCCTACACCTCGTCAGTGCACTCCGAGGTCAACTGCGACTCCTCGCCGCTGTGCTCCCCCATCCTTGCATTGCGTCGCCCTAGACCAGCACAGCTACCTTGCACTGCCGGACCAACGCACGGCCTTACCAGTACTGCCCCGATGCACCGTCGTCCTCCAACGAGCAGCCACGACGGTGCCGAGGTGCTGTGCCTCCTCCTCGATACCGACAGCAGCGACAGACAGCTCCAGCAACAGTGGTAGCCGCTGTGCTGCTGTCCCCGTCACTTGTGTCGTCACCCCGCCATTGTTTATGCTAGTTGTGTGTTGAGTGGTGTGCACATGCTTTCCTAGTGCGCATGTTATTCGGTTGGAGTGGTACTCATTTTGTGTTCATGGAGTTCGTCGTTCTTGGGTTTGTTCGTAGTTGTTCGTGGATCTTGTTCGTGAGTTCGGTTCGTGATTCGTTCGCTCGTGTTCGTTGCCCAGGAATATGTTCCCGTTATTCTTGCTTTTTGCTTAGTTTCTGTCGTCGTCTTTCAGGCATGTAACTTGTACTCAAATTGCTTTGTATGATACAAGTCAAAAATACCACTTGTAGTGTAGTTGGGTTCTAGAGACAATTGTGTGTGAAACCCCTTGTTGATATTGTCTCTATAGTGTTTTGACCATAGTTGCCTCACGACACAAAATCGACATGAAAACAACTAGGTTTGACCGTTCTTGATCTATTCATATATGTGAGATAATTAGGTAAGATTATGTGTTTGATGAGATCCATGTGATATGATAGTTGTGAATATGTTATATACCCTATTTCATGATGGTTGGACACATAATATACTCTATACCATGTTTGATTATGATTGGAATAAGTTTCGTATGATTTATGTTGGTTTTGCTGTTAGAGAAAAATCTGTAATTTGCCGATGATCAGTTTTGAATTGTATTTTAGACCATATTAAGGTCAGAATTCTTAATTTTTGTATTTGACATGAATTGTAGAGAAATCTGTCTTCTTTCCAATCCCTCTGACCTTGATCGATTTCGTTTCGTATGAGTGAGTTATGGCTGTTTTACTACAGAGGTGTAGATCTTTTCCAGATTTTGTTTCTTGGTGATTTTGATGATTAAATTATTTTGATACTTGTGCTACCCATATTATTTTGATCTGAAACTTTGGTCAGTTTTTCTATATCTATTTAGGGATTACTCAGAATTTTGGTGGATTTTATTGATGAGTTTTATGTGCCGTTCCATGCTGCTTTATAAAGACTGTACTTGCTGTATTTTGCTTGCTGTTTTGTAAAGAATCGTATTTTCACCCTATTTTCTTTTACTGTATGGAAAATATTTATAAAATATGAAAGTTATATTATTTTGTCTATACTCTACTCCTTTTGGCGGATTTGGATTTTGTTTTACTGGTTGCAAGATATTATAGTTTTCGTACAGCAGTGTTAGAAATTCCAGATTTGCCAAACTATCGTTTATTGATGTTTTATGGTTTTTGATAACTGATCTAACTTTACTAGAAAATTATGAAACTTTATATTTTAAACATATAGGGGAATACCCCAAATTTTTCGTGGATTTATTTAACGTGTTTTCATGCTGTTTTCCTGCTTTTGAACTCGATTTCCTGATTTCTGGCTGAACGTGTTTTCTGCATTCAAATCGGTTTTGAACTATGTTTTTGTGAATTACTATATGACTTATCTATATCCGCTGGATTCGGTTGGGAATCCATTCTCTAGATGTCTCGACGGATTCAGATTTGTATGCTTGTAACACTGAGAATCACTGTTTTACTACAGTATGGTCATACTGTCCTGAACTTGAGATTTGTTTATTTTATTCTTTTATAAGATATCTTGCACTCTTACATGTTTACCTTGCAAGTTGAACTTTCCACATGATCATGCCATGTTATTCTTGATATATTTTGCACATATACATGTTTGTTTGACATTAATAATAAATAACCAAGCCGGGATTTAAGGGACAGATCTAATAGTGGATAATTCAGAAACGAGGGGATCCACTGATTCTACGTGATTACTTGAGATATGATACTTGACACGTGATTACTTGAAACTTGCACGCCAGACACGATACTTGCCACTTGCACAACTTGACACGTGATTACATGATACATGATACATGTTATTTGGAGCTTGGAGCTCGATTACTTGACTTGTCCCTGAGTACACTGCCCTCTATGGTCCACTATAAAATCTAAAGCAAAACTATTTGTTATAGCAACCATGCGGTGTGGGATGCATGAAGTGCTACCTAGATAGTAATCACTACAAGACTTGACACATGATACTTGAACATCATACATGCTTGCTTGATACTTGACTACATGATACTTGAGATTTGAAACTTGACACTTGATACATGATTACATGATACTTGACACTTGATGCATGTTTACATGATACTTGATTATTTGACACTTGATTCATGCCATTTACACTTGTTCACTTTGCCATGCTAGTTGTTTATTTTGATATCATGCTTATACCATGTTGCTAGTTAGTTTTCCCATGTACTTGTATCCTACATTATAAGTGGCCCGCAACTTGCAATTGACAGGTACTTGTTTTCTCTTTTCCTCTTCCCTGCAATTGTTGAATTTCAGATTTTTGAGAACAAGTTCCAGACGATATTGGTGACATGAAGTATTAGTGCTGCATTTTATTATTATTATTCTTGTAGTTTGCTTGAACAATATTGTATTCTTGTACTTGGATTTATATTTGTATTTGGGCAATGTAACCCAGAATATTGACTTATTCAGATCATGACTATTTGAGATTTATGTATTTGGTTTCAAGTATTCTTGTTGGTATTTTGGTTCATATGTGCATGTGGTTGATACTTTTGCTTCCGACTCTGATTATTTTGTGAGATGTTGTAAAGATTCTTGAACAGTTTATGGGTGATGAAAATCATTCGTTGGACTTTTGTCGCGTATCCGTATTCCGTATTCTTTTTGGGAAGCGGGGCGTGACAGGGTTTTTAGTGCTATCAAAGCATCAGGTTTGGCTAATGTATTAGTTTAACTGATATATTAGACAAGCTTGGCTCGAACTGGGATCGGCTCAATATTTCACCAACCTTGCATGCATAAATGAATCACAATCAACATTGATCTGGATATCAATCTTATTCCATTCTTTTTGATCCTTCTTATTTCAATCCCTTGATTCCTTGATTCTTCCGTCTTTTTTAGTCGTCCTCTTTGATTGACCTCTTGATGGGTATGAACTCATTCTTCTCGTACCCATATCCTTTTGATTTTGATATCATCCCTTCTTATTCTATTTTCTGCTTGGTCCCTTCGTCAGCATCACTAGATGCTATTGGCAGAGTCTTCCCGATCAGAGTGGTGCAGCGGAAGTATTGTGTGCCCATAATCCACAGGTCCCAGGATTCTCTCGTTATTTCTCTTCTTTCCTGTATTGTTTGTTTCTTTCCATCCCTTGCATTCATCTTCATCCGTTGACTCTTTGCTTGGTTCATCTCTTCCTTTTCCATCCTTTCTTCGATTCCATCTCTATCATTTCTTCACCTCTTTGCCTTATTATTTTGCAAGTCTTGTGGTGTTCTTCTTCATTTTTGATACCGGTTACTTTTTTCTTGCTAACTATTTTTCCATCATGCACCCATTTCATTTTTCCATTTTTCCATTTTTCCATCATGCACCTATTTGAGATTTATGTATTTGGTTTCAAGTATTCTTGTTGGTATTTTGGTTCATATGTGCATGTGGTTGATACTTTTGCTTCCGAATCTGATTATTTTGTGTGATGTTGTAAAGATTCTTGAACAGCTTATGGGTGATGAAAATCATTCGTTGGACTTTTGTTGTGTATCCGTATTCCGTGTTTTTTTTGGGAAGCGGGGTGTGACAAAAATCCACCCTAAACCATTTAAACCCATTAATACTCTCATAACCCTATAACCCATTTCTATACCCTGTTTACACCCCTGTTCACACCTAACCCATACCAGTTATTATCAACCTAACCCTAATAACCCTATAACACCCGTCAGCCATCACACAAACCTAACCCTATATATACCCCCCAGCCGTTTCGTCTTCTTCACCCATCTACTCAGCCGCTCATCCCTCTCTATCTCTCCCTTCCCGTCTACCTAGACCTCCCAATCCCCGACCTCTGTTCTTGGCAGCCCCTCCTTCCCTTCTCCTCTCCCTGCCTCCGTACGTCGACCACAGTAACAACAGTCGCCCTGCTCTCCTCCTGCAGCGACGCTAGCATCAGCCACCCACGACATCGCAACAACAACAGCAGTCGCTCCCCGGTGCATCCATCCTCCTGACGCAGCCCCCCAGTCTCCGACCTCTGCCCTGGGCCGCCCTCACCTCGATGCCAGCGAAGCAGCAGACCACAGCCCCATCCTGTACCCCGCGTGGAGTGCCGCACCCCTGCCAGCTATCCCCTCCTGCGTTGTGACCCCCTGGCCAGCCCCCTGCGATGTGCCTCACTGTGCCCTTCCTCTGTCGACAGGCCAAACCAATAGCAACTCCCCGTCGGCTGTCCCCTTGGCTGCCGGCCATCGTCGAAGCCAAGCCAGAGCCGATGCACCATTGAAGTGTGCTGTTTGATCATTCAACTTTGAATTTGGGCCGTCGGATCTTCCTTGATCATCGTGGTCATGATCGTCATGTTCCCTTGATTTTGATCCTGGCCATCAGATGCATTTTTATCATCATTTTCATCATTAGTCTTGATCTCAGCCATCCGATCTGATCTGATTTGATCATGATCTTGATCTCTTTGGTCTAGCCGTCCGATTATGTTCATGATCTTCTTCGTGTCCGCTTGCTGATGCCCGGGAATCTGTTCCCATTATTCTCATTCTTGCTCTGTTTCTAACGTCGTCTCTCAGGCAAGTAACTTGTATTTTTTTCTTTGTGTAATACAAGTACTAAATACCGCATGTATTGTAGGTTTGTTCTAGAGACAATTCTTGTGCAAAACCCCTGTTATATCTTGTCTCTATTGTGTTGACCCGCCCGTAGTTTTCTCACTACACACATGACATCAAATAACTTAGGGATGACCACTTCATGTTGTATACATGCATGTTGTTCGTATGATATCGTGTGTTTGGTTATGTTAGTTGTAGTAAACTTGTTGTAGACTTATGGAATACCCTATACCAAGTTTCTTGGACATCTAGTATACCATAATTCACATTTTTTATGATTTGGATGAGTTTCATATGATCTATGTGGATTTTATGCATGAAGAAGATTTCTGCTTTTGTTATACCCCATTTTCATATGATTTATGTTTCCCACAGGATTATCTGCTACGTGTTCATGACTACATGATAAACGACTATGTCTGTCTGATTACCCTGACTACACACTTCCCTATAGGAAGGTGTACTCAGAAGAGAACCCGTAGGTTCTATCTATCTGTCTGGATCTGCATCTGATATCTATCTGTCGATACCTAAGTACACGGCCCTATAGAATCCCCTACGAAATCTAAACGTAACTTTTTTGAAAGTAGAAACCATGTGGTAAAAGTTTGGGACGCATGAAGTGCTACCTAGATAGTAATAACACAAGACATGTACTAATCTGACATCTGTTACCTGTTTACCTGTATCTGTTATCTGACATCTGTTATCTGTATATCTGTCTGCATACCATCTGACACTGGACATCTGTTATCTGTATACCTGTCTGGATGACACTTGACATCTGTTACATATCACCTGTACCTTTTAGCATACCATGTTACTTATTTCTGTTCTTCTGATTCATGTTAGACCTTTTGTTTTGCTCTGTTTATTTCTGTCATTATTTATATTTGTTTATCCTTTCCCTGTACTTGTGCCTGCACTACAAGCGGCCCGTAACTTGCATTGACGAGAGTTTTGTTTTTTTTTCCCTTTTCCTGCAATTTGTTAAATTGTAGATTATGGAGATCAGCAGCCCGATGGAGTTGGTGATCTGAGATTCCAGTTGCTGGAGTTTTTGCTATTATTATTATTATTATTTCCTGTTACTTTTGAATAATTGTATCTATTACTTGGATTATTTGTATTTGGGCAATGTGACCCAGAATTATTGACTTGTTCAGATCTGGTTTATTTGAGATTATTGAATTTGGTTTCAAGTAAATTTTGTTGGTATTGGTTCATATGTGCATGCATGGTTGACTTCTCTTACTTCCTACTCTGATTATTCCTGTGCAATATTGTAAAGATCCTGACAGCTTATGGATGATGAAAATTATTCGCTGTGCTTAGTCACGTATCCTTATTCCGTATTCCTTTTTGGGAAGCGGGGCGTGACAAGGTTTTTAGTGGTATCATAGCCCAAGTTTGGCTAATGTATTAGTTTGAGTGGTATATTAGAAAAATTTGGCTCGATCAAGGATTGGCTCAACAGTACACAGACCATGCATACATGAATGAATTATAATCAACATTGATTTGGATACTAGTCTTATTCCTTCCATTTTGATCCCTTCTTATTCAATCCCTTGACTCCTTGATTCCTTGATTCTTCCATCTTTTTTTTCAGTCGTCCTCTTTGATTGATTTCTTCTTGGTTATGAATTCATTCTTTTTCGTACCCATATTCCTTGATTCTGGTGTCATCCATTCTTTACTTCTTGCTTGGTTCGTTGATCAGCATTGCGGGATCTACATCGACATGTCAGCAGCTTGGATCATTGCCAGGAGAGGAAGTGTCGTCTTTTGCTCCGAGATGTGCATCTAGAGTTGCAAGGAGTTCGAACTTCATTCTAGAGAGATGCCGTTTGGACGTGTTAAGGATGTGGTGAGCCACGAAGGAGATTACTGGAGCTAATGCATGCTATTAGCAGAGTCTTCCCGATCAGAGTGGCACACCAAAAGTGTCGTGGGCCCATAACCCACAGGTCCCATGATTCTTTTGTTGTTTCTCCTTCCCTGCATTGTTTGCTTCTTTCCATTCCTTGTACTTTTCTCCATCTGTTGACCCATTGGCTGGTCTAACTCTTCCTTGTTCATCCTTTCTTCGATTCCAGCTCTGTCTATTTCATCATCTCTTTGCTTTGTTATCTTGCAAGTCATGTATTGTTTCTTCTTCATTTTTTTATACCGGTTACTTCTTTCTTGCATTCCATTTTGCCATCATGCACCCATTCATTATTTGATTCAATTCTTTCCTGTCTGTTTTCTTTTTGATTTCAGTTCTACCTACTCCCTATCTTGCTTTGTTATCTTGTGCTGTTATTTCCTTTTGATACTGTTTATTTTCTTTCATGCATTCCATTTGACTACATTGTTATCCACTTCCTTCTTTTTTTGTATTGCCACTGTTCTGTTCCTTTCCCTTTAATTCTCTATTTTGTTGCCCTTCCCCAAGTTTGCTTTTGCCTTGTCTTATTTACCACCTAAGCAAATTTCGAGGACGAAATTTTGTTGCAAGGTGGGTAGGATTTGTAACCCCTATTTTCCCAAATACGTATTTTCTGTGTATTCAAATTTTTGTAAATTAGTTTTCCGCTTTCAAATTATTTTTGTTAAAATATATTATTGGATCTTCTATTAAAATCTATTTTCGATCAATAATTTTATTTGTAACTATTTACGATGATTTTTAAACACTATTAATGTTGTTATTATTATTATTATTTTTATCAGTATTATTATTACTGTTATTCTTATTTTATTATTATTATTATTATTATTATTATTATTATTATTATTATTATTATTATTGTTAATCTAAAATCAATTTCTATTGTTAATTGTACTTAGTTATTTCAATATAATTTCCATATTGTATTAAAAAATGTATTTTGTTATATAATCCTACATTTTATTGGTTATTTATTTTCCTATTAGTGTTTAAAATCCACCCTAAACCATTTAAACCCATTAAAACTCTAATAACCGTATACCCCATTTCTATACCCTGTTTACACCCCTGTTCATACCTAATCCATACCCGTTATTATCAACCTAACCCTAATAACCCTATAACACACGTCAGCCATCACACAACCCTAACCATATATATATATAGCCCCCAGCCATTTCGTTTTCTTCACCCATCTACTCAGCTGCTAATCCCTCTCTCTCTCCCTTCCCGTTTACCTAGACCCCCCGATCCTCGACTTCTGTTCTCGGCAGCCCCTCCTTCCCATCTCCTCTCCTTGCCTCCCTGCGTCGACCATAGCAACAACAGCCACCCTTCTCTCCTCCTGCAGCAACGCCAGCGTCAGCCACCCACGACACCGCAACAACAACCGAAGCTGCTCCATGGTGTTTCCATCCTCCCTAAGCAGCCCCCCAGTTGCCGACCCTCTGCCCTGTGCCGCCCTCACCCCGATGCCAGCGAAGCAGCAGACCACAGCGCCACCCTGTGCTATGCTTGGATTGTCGCACCCCTGCCGGCGGTCCCCACCTCCGTCGCGACCCCCTGGCCAGCCCCCTGCACTGTGCCTCCTTGTGCCCTTCCTTCGTCAACAGGCCAGACCAGCAGCAACTCCCTATCGGTTGTCCCCTTGCCTGCCGGCCGTCGTCGAAGCCAAGCCAGAGCCGATGCACCATTGACGTGTGCTGTTTGATCATTCGTCTTTGAATTTGGGCGGCTAATCTTCCTTGATCATTGCAATCATGATCATCATGTTCTCGTGATTTTGATTCTGATGCACTTTGATCATCATCTTCATCATCAGTCTTGATCTCAGCCGTCCGATCTAATCTGCACTGATCTTGATCTTGATTTTTTGGGTCTAGCCATCCGATTATGTTCGTGATCTACTTCATGTCCGCTTGCTCGTGCCCGAGAATCCGTTCCTGTTATTCTCGTTCTTGCTCTGTTTCCGTCATCGTCTCTCAGGCAAGTAACTTGTATTTTTTTCTTTGTGTAATACAAGTACTAAAAACAGCCTGTAGTGTAGGTTTGTTCTAGAGACAATTCTTGTGCAAAACTCCTGTTATATCTTTTCTTAATTGTGTTGACCTGCCTGTAGTTGCCTCACTACACACATGACATAAAATAACTTAGGGATGACCACTTCTTGTTGTATACATGCATGTTGTTCGTATGATATCGTGTGTTTGGTTGTGTTAGTTGTAGTAAATTTGTTGTAGACTTGTGGAATACCCTATACCAAGTTTCTTTGACATCTAGTATACCATAATTCACGTTTGTTATAATTTGGATGAGTTTCATATGATCTATGTGGATTTTATGCATGAAGAAGATTTCTGCTTTTGTTATACCCCATTTTCGATCGGTATTTTAGACCCTATTAAGGTCAGTACATGAAAATCATTTGTGAATATGAATTATAGAGAATTCTGTTTACTTTCAAATTTTCTGACAGATCTCAGTTTCGATTGGTGAGTTGCAAGTTATGACTATTTTACTACAGACGTGTTTAAAATTCCAGATCCAGTTTTATACAAATTATGTATGGTAATTTATTTTTCTACTGATGTGAAAGATAATATTTTGATCACATATTTTGCTGGTTACAAATAGACTTGATTAGGATTAACCCCTAATTTTTATGAATTTAATTGATAACTTTTATAAACCATTTTGTGCTAGTGAATAACTTCTATACATGCAGAATTTTCGTGCTGTTCCGTAAAGAAATAGAATTTCGACCTAATTCTATTTGTTGTTTATAAAAATTTTGTGAATATGAATTTTATCGTACTGTATCTATTTTATCACCCTTTTGACGGATCTGGATTTCGATTTATATTTTATGAGATATTTCTATTTTAGTACTGCAGTTTTATGATTCCAGATTTACAAGACTACTGTATCTTGCTGCTTTCTGATTTTACTTGACTATTCTATTTATGTTGGAAAATTATAAAACATTATTTTATGTTACTAAACATACTAGGAAATACCTCAGATTGTTCGTGTGTTTAATTAGTAAGTTTTCATGCTGTTTTCCTGATTAAGAATACAAGCTTCTGATTTCTGGCTGAACACATTTTCTAGAAACAGATCTGTTTTGAGACTTGTTTATGTGAAATACCATATGAATTATATATATTTGCTGATTCGGCCGGGAGTCTATTTTCTAGATTTTCTGACGGATCTAGATTTGCACATTTGTAGCAACGGAAATTCCAGATTTAGGGCAGTACTGTCTTGCTCTCTGGAACTAAAATTTTCGTTGTTCTATCCTTTTATGTGTTGTCTATCACCTGTACATGTTTATCTTTCAATCTGAACCTATTACATGTTCATGCCATGTTATTATTGCCCTGTTTTGTGACACATACATGCCTGTTTGATAATAATAACAAAATAACCAAGCCGGGGTTAAGGGAATGTTCTAGTAGTGGATAATATAGAAATGTGTACTTGGAAGGGGGCCCGTGTTTCCCACAAAATTATCTGCTACGTGTTCATGACTACATGGTAAATGACTCTGTCTGTCTGATTACCCTGACTGCACACTGCCCTATAGAAAGGTATACTCAGAAGAGAACCCGTAGGTTTTATCTGTCTGTCTAGATCTGCATCTGATATCTATCTATCTAATTCCTAAGTACACGGCCCTATAAAATCCCCTATGAAATCTAAACGTAACTTGTTTGAATGTAGCAACCATGTGGTAAAAGTTTGGGACGCATGAAGTGCTACCTAGCTAGTAATAACACAAGATCTGTAATAATCTGACATCTGTTACCTGTTTACCTGGATCTATTATCTGACATCTGTTATCTATATATCTGTCTACATACCATCTGACACTGGACATCTATTATCTGTATACCTGTCTGCATGACACTTGACATCTGTTACATATCACCTATACTTGTTTGCATACCATGTTACTTGTTTCTGTTCTTCTGATTCATATTAGACATTTTATTTTGTTCTGTTTGTTTCTGTCATTATTTATATTTGTTTAGCCTTTCCATGTACTTGTGCCTGCACTACAAGCGGCCCGTAACCTGCATTGATGGGAGTTTTGTTTTCTTTTTCCTCTTCCTACAATTTTTTAAATTGCAGATTATAGAGATCAGCAGCCCGATGGAGTGGCTGATCTGAGATTCTAGTTGCTGGAGTTTTTGCTATTATTATTATTATTTCCTGTTGCTTTTGAATAATTGTATCTGTTACTTGGATTATTTGTATTTGGGCAATGTGACTAAGAATTATTGACTTGTTCAGATCTATTTTATTTGAGATTATTAAATTTGGTTTCAAGTAAATTCTGTTGGTATTGGTTCATATGTGCATGCGTGGTTGACTTCTCTTGCTTCCTACTCTGATTATTCCTGTGAAATGTTGTAAAGATCCTGACATCTTATGGAAAAATCATTCGCTGGGCTTAGCCACGTATCCATATTCCGTATTCCTTTTTGGGAAGCGGGGCGTGACAGCTGAGCACCCTCCACGCAAACCTATAACCGAGGGTTCATACTTAGAAAATATGCAAAAAGGATGACACGAAAGACAAGCTACGAAAGAATCGTTACCCAATGAAGGATACCTGCACCCTCGCCAGAGCCCACTTCATGTAGCTGGCCTCGACGGTGTCGCACTCCCGAGCCTTCCGATCTCGAGGTGGAGCGAGCATCTCGACCATCTCGATGGCCACGGATCCATACGACACGGTGTCCTCGACCTTAATTGCCTAGTCTGAGGCCCATGGTCGAAGCCCAACCTCGCCCACGATCTACTCGGCCGATGGAGCGACAGGTGGGAGGCCACCCCTCACCACTTATGTGACCCACTGGCTACTGGAGCTGGGCCCGATTTGGAGGTCTTGTGAGTTTTCGGCATCGAATGGGGGGGTTCCTCTGCAACCACCTCGGAGGAGACTCTTCCGCGCTTCCCATTCCCGGCCCAATCGGCCTTTT
The DNA here is from genome assembly GCA_017893485.1 of Hemerocallis citrina. Classification (NCBI taxonomy): domain Eukaryota; kingdom Viridiplantae; phylum Streptophyta; class Magnoliopsida; order Asparagales; family Asphodelaceae; genus Hemerocallis; species Hemerocallis citrina. The sequence continues at coordinate 67,453,004 of CM030367.1, read as the reverse complement.
CGGCCTTCTTTTTCTTCAACAACGCCCTCCTCTCGGCGATCTCAGTGTCCTCCATGTCTGCAAAAATGAGAATCTCATAAGACGAGGGAAAACACTTAAAAGAAAATTAGACAAAAAACATATTAATAGAAGTGGGGCTCAGTCCAATTCGAGCCAGGTGCCTCTCCGTCATGTTCGGCCAACCGATGTTGTTGCCCAAACATATCTGCTCAACATCTGCCCATTCCTTTGTCGTCAAATCTGACTTGCGGGGACCCTTCAGATTGGGCTTGTAAAACCTCCATGTCGTGGGTATCACCCATGGGGTCAGACTCCGAACGACAAATTATTTCTCCTTCCACCCTTTGATAGAGTCCGGATGCCCGTGTACAACCCTCCTCCCTCGGTGCGACAAGATTTGGTAGATCCCTTCGTACTCGCCGGACGAACTAAGTCCCAGGATCGCTCGGAAGTACTTCAGCTTCGGGCGGACCCCCCTCTCCTCACAAAGGAGCATGAAGCACACAAGCTGCTTCCAAGAGTTGGGCCAGTACTGCATCGGGCTCAGCAAAGTCCAATTCAGGACTTCCTTAATAAATGGATGGAGTGGCAGTCGCAAGCCCGAGCAAAAGGCATCCACCGAGAACATACAAAAGTAAGGCACCAATTTGTCCCTGGGCGGACCCTAGGGCTGGGGATTAGCAGCTCATACTCCTGACAGATACCGTATAACAGTAAGGCCGTCTACAGTTAGAACAATAGGTATCTTGTCCACAGATATCTTTTATCTACCGGGTGAGGAAGCTCGCACATGATCGTCGACACTGCCTCTGTATCGGACCAACTCCTCCACATCGTTCGGATACGTTCGAATAGAGAACGACTGAACTACAAACGGAACCTCAAGGTTAACTACAGGAGCCATCTTGTCCGGACTGTCCGGTAGGATCCACCAAGTTTTCCTCCGTCGAACTTGACGTCTCGGGAGAGAGGGCATCGCCAAAGGGGCCAAATCTGTAGCGCCCCAAATCCCCATACCGGGAACCTGAGACCCTACTCCAGGAGTCAAACTTCAAAATAGCCACAATCACAGAAAGTACCGGAAAAGTTAAAACTTTTATTCCATATAAATGTTATATTTACAAGTGTTACAATATCCAAATAAAAATTACAAGATTTACAACAATATAATAGCACTTGCATATGTCCCTTGGATCCTTGGACCAACTCGAGCTCTGTAGTACCTGTAGATCGGCTCCGGATACCTACAAGGTGGGGAACGTCAGTACTTCGACTGACGCAAAAGCTGATGATAACAGCGATCCTCTAAAATTCAATCGCAACCATAATTTTATGCAAAAGAGAAAAGTGATGTGCCAAAACAAGGGTTTAATGGATTCGAGTTCTAGTGCAGTGGTATGCCATGACCCTATGACTATATGCAGCAAATCACATGCCTGAATCTAATGCAAGCAAGACTTTGGAGCACGAATGCATTCCATACTACATATGCCCCCAAATCTAGCCGTCTTTCTCCACAATTCAGGGATTCGAACCCTTGCCATATATCCTACTCTTGTACTCAACCAGTTCTCAATAGATTGTCCATTTTCCAAGGAGGTTGCAGTTGGTCGGTCTAGTTCCGCCACTGCAGTGTCTAAGTGGTGGTCGTGTTTGCCACTTGGTACCTGCATACGGACCTCTTCAGAAAGCCGTGTTGAATCCGGTCGCAAGACCGTGTGATTTGTGTGTCCACCCCTAACCCGGGCTATGGACTGACGCATGCGTATTCACCCCTAATCCGGGCTATGAACTTATATATAAAAAAACAACAAAACCCACATGCATAGGAACGTGAGCGCCTCGGGGGTCAAGTTCCCCTAGCCTCCCGTACCTTACTCCGGCAAAACTTTGGTAATTAACAGATCCAGATACGAGCCGAGGACTCACTCATGAGTACCGAAAATGTATCCCTACGACAGGAAGGTACAACACCGACTATGGTCTGCTAGGACAAATGCAATTATCCAACGCTTTAATATGTTATTCTAATTCCAGCCTTACTCTAATCACTTTGGGTAAAGATAAAATATTGCTTCCAAAACTTGCCTATCGACCTTTGGCCCTGGCGATACCAGTTTGGTTCGCTACTTCTCTGGCTTGGAATTGTCCAGCATTATGGCCTACATTCACTGCTAATCCGGTAATGAATGTGTGCGTTCACCCCTAACCCGGGCTAAGAACTCATATTAATGGCACGGCTCGGATGTCCTACACTTCGGTAGAAGTTTATAACTTAGGGTCGACAGATGCAGGGTATCCCTTACCCTAGTGACTAACTCGAGTCACGCATCCCACTATGGGAGTCAACAACACCAACAAAAAATACCAAACGTCCCTAGACAAGAGTTGTCAACACTGTAGTACACAGGGGAACAAGTCTTCACAATACCTAGTCAACAACCAGACTAAGCAACCTACGGGGTTTCTGCCCGAAACTTAAAAAGGTCATAACTCCCTCGATACAACTCTGATTGGGATGTACAAGCCCAATATAAGAAGGTAAGAACCTAGGCTACAACTTTCTAGTTGATCATAAACTCAAATTCCATCATCTAGGTCCTCAAAATAGTCTCTCAAGTCTCAGCCTGTGTATTTTCTGTACACGGGCTGCTCCTTACCGGTAGCATAAAACACTGCCTACTCATCAGAAAGCTAAAAACCCAAGTTCTATGGTAAATTTTGGATGTCCTCAACAATCCTCTAGTTGGTCATGAGTCCAAAATATACCAATAGATCACCCTAACACACACATCTCTCACAAATGTACCAAGTCACACACTAGGACTTTCTAAATCAGAGCACTCAGCTCAATTCTTGGTCTCTATCCAGTATTATAAAAATCACAATAAATCAACCACTTACTGTAAATACCTAAAATAGGTCTTGTTGGAAAGGTCTTGATGTCTACTACAATCGTCTAGGGAAACAGTTCTGCAAATTGTGCCCTTAAGGAGCCTCAAATGTGCAATCTCTACAGGGTATCAAATTTGGCTGAAACCACCACAGTACATGCTAATAAAATCATCATAAATTTTATACTCATCCAAATAATACAAAATTTACAGTAATGAAACTAGATATCATAATGAACAACATGCAAAAGGTTTCATGTCCAAACTCTAAGTCTACTTTGAGTTCTTCATATTTCAATTAAGCACAGAAATCAGCATGTTCTTCAGTTACAGCTCTAGCTACTGCTTAAAGATCAATTTTTAACATGCCTATAAATTAATCAAAACATTTACCTAATTTTAATGTAGAAACTAGATACAATTAGGAATTCAGGGTAAAAATTTCAGATTAAAAAATTGCTCCAATTAATTATGAATATTCCAACAATATCAGTCATCCTGTTAACCAACTGCTTCTGCTGCCTTACCACACGGTTTCACAAATAGATTTTATTAAAATATCAAAACTTATCAGAAACTTCCGAAATAATTCATGGACTATGTAGACAGATATAGGAACAATCTGTAAAATTTTTATGATCTAATTAAATGTGGTTTGCTCTCGGAAAAATCTAGAAAATAGCCTAAAGATCAAGATTCTAGTTCCAGTTTCTGATTTCATCTTCCAAACTTCTTAGATATTCATCCTAGCACTTACTACCACACATGCATACAAGAAATAAATTAAGAAACATAGAGAAAGGTTTAGAGTAACTCCTCACTCCGAGTTGATGTAGAGTAGTTGATTTCCTAGAGCTTTCCTTCCTTGAGAAACCCTCCTAGAGCTCCTTCTTCAATCTCTCTTCTTACTCTCATTCTCTTCTTTTTTTCTTGGTTGAGTTCTGAAATTTCAGAACAAGAGAGATGGAAATGAGGGGTTTTTGATGGAGGAGTGAGTGAGGAAAGAGGGGGGAGGGTGAGGCCAGATTTAGGTAGTAGGGGGGGGGGGGGGTAGGGTGTAGGTTGTTTTGGAGTGAAACCGTGGGCTAGCCAATGGTTTTAGGGTGTGTTGTGTTAGTTGCCCATTTTAATATTTAAATGGGTTCTTTGGATGTGAGACGAGGGGTTTATCGAGTGTACGCAAGATATACCCACCGTAGTATCATACAGTATTATATTTTCATAGGGGTCGCACCAAAAACTAGTGTTTATACCAGTATCGGTCCTCTTCATTCTCGTACATGTTTTAGAACACAACCCTCCTATGAATAGCCCCGCAAACCTAACTGCACACCACAATAGCACAATCAACCCAAAACACTACAATCATGTGCACACATACAGACAATATACATATATACATATATATATATTTAGGTATCGTACAATCCGGGGTGTTACAAAATCATCTTGACGAAGCCTCATTCCTTCCTACTTCGCCCCCCTCAACCACTTCAACCTCCTCTTCGCCCCCCTCAACCGCTTCATCCTCCTCTTCATCCCTCTTGATACTTCGACCTCTTCACCACCTTCTATCATGGTTGCATCCCCTTCTGAGTCGCTCGACACTATTACGAAAGGCCTCCTGCTGCGTAGCGGCGCAACATCATAGACCTTTTCCTTTGACTCCCATGTTGTTGAGTCAGAGACACGCGGGCCCTCATCCCGACCTGAGGCGGTGGTGGATGAACCAGACCGAACCCCTGACATAATGAAAAAAACTAACTTGTTCGAAGTACGGGGAGGTAGACAGAAAACTCACCACCGGTGACTGAACTGCACTAGGGGAGAAAATTTGGGAACTTGGAGAGAGAAAGAAATGGTGAAAAATGAGGAGAGGGGTGGGGGATATATAGTGACCTCCACGACTCCTCGAAACCCTAAAAAATTGTGACGTCAGCATTACACATGTCACTCCCTTGTTGGCCCACTTACGGACCAAATCCTCAAGTCCCAAATGCTCGAAGCTCTGCGTGTGCTTTGGACATGCCAAACACAGAAGCGTGGCTTTGGTAACAAAAATTGCTTCCCAGCTCAAGACTTTCTGGCTCGACGCTCGGCATGGATCTTGAGCATCACCCAAGCTTTTCCAGCAAATTGCCTCACAGTGCAACGCTTTCTGGCTCGATGCTCGGCATGCATCTCAAGCATCACCCTAGCTTTTTCGCAAAATTATCTTACAGCGCAAGGCTTTCTGGTTCAACGCTCGACATGGATCTCGAGCATCACCCAAGCTTTTCCACAAAATTGCCTCACAGTGCAAGGCTTTCTGGCTCGATGCTCAGCATGGATCTCGAGCATCACCCAAGATTTTCCACAACATTGCCTCACAGCGCAAAGCTTTTTGGCTTGACGCACGACATGGATCTCGAGCATAACCCAAGCTTTTCCACAAAATTGCCTCACAGCACAAGGCATTCTGGCTCGACGCTCGGCATGGATCTCGATCATCACCCTAACTTTTCCACAAAATTGCCTCACAGCTCAAGGCCTCCTGGCTCGGAGCTCGGCATGGACTTCGAGCACCAGCATAGCTTCTCTCATCAAAATGCTTCACTCGAGGCGCTCGGTGCCGACCCTCCTGGCTTGGAGCTCGGCATGGACTTCAAGCACCAGCATACTTTCTCTCATCGAAATGCCCCACTCGAGGCACTAGGTGCCGACCCTCTTGGCTCGGAGCTCGACATGGACTTCGAGCACCAACATAGCTTCTCTCATCGAAATGCCCCACTCGAGGCGCTCGGTGCTGACCCTCCTAGGTTGGAGCTCGACATGGACTTTGAGCACCAGCACAGCTTCTCTCATTAAATGCCTCACTCGAGGCACATGGCACCGACCCTCCTAGCTCGGAGCTCGGAATGGACTTCGAGCACCATCACAGCTCCTCTCATTAAATGCCTCACTTGAGGTGTTCGGCGCCGACCCTCCTGGCTCGGAGCTCGGAATGGACTTCGAGCACCATCACAACTTCTCATTAAATGCCTCACTCGAGGCACTCGGTGCCGACCATCCTACCTCGAAGCTCGGCATGGACTTCGAGCACCATCACAGCATCTCTCATTAAATTCTCATTAAACGCCTCACTCGAGGCGCTCGGCGCCGACCCTATTGGCTTGGAGCTCGGCATGGACATCGAGCACCATCACAGCTTCACTTATCAAATGCCTCACTCAAGGCACTCAGCACTGACCCTACTGCCTCGGAGCTCGGCATGAACTTCGATCCTCCACAAACAACTTCCTTCATTAGAATGTCTCGCTCGAGACGCTCGTGACGACCATCCAGGCTCCACGATCAGCGCCGACCCTCTCGGCTCGATGCCCGGCACCGACCCCCCGAGCTCGGCCCTCGGCACAGACTCTATTGTGGTTGACTCGGTGCCAACCCCAGCCACTCCTCAGAGACTCAACGACTTATCTACGCAAAATACCCCCTCTGATCTTCCCACAGAGACAAATTACTCCTCCATGGCTGGCTTACACAGCCCTCTAGGAGTGGGGGCCTATGATGTGGTATAGATGACATGGCCCAATCAGGGCCATCAGATTTACTCAGATTTTGCTCATCCTAGATCATTAAGTCAACAAGTCCAACGGATTTCTACCATCTTCGGCCCACAGGAAAATGGGTCTGACCTGCCCCGTTAGGATCCCAGACCCGTTTAGCCCTGCCTATAAATACCAGGCCCCCTCCACACTGCAGAAGGTAATGAATCTTTCTCCATCTGAACCCTAACTGCTCAGTCTCTTTTTCAGTGACTGAATAGATCGTCGGATGGTCAGTCGTCAGGACTTCTCCTGGTATTTCTATGACTTTTTAGGTACTCCGGCCGACCGAGCTTCCAGCTGCCCGACCGAGCTTCCAACCTTCCGACCTAGCTATCAACCACTCTTTTGGGCTGACCCCAAGGAACAGACCCGAGCCAGGATCAAGACCAGTACCTTCCACTATACAAATTACATGAACTCACACCTGTTGCCCCTACACTAAAAAACAAGCAGCATCACCAATGAAGGAGAAGAATTGGTGGTTATTGATCCTAATGAGTTTGATTTAGTAATGGAGATATGATAAATAATTTTTGGACAATGTTTTGTTTAAATGATATTTTGATATGAGTTCTTCTATATACTTGCTGGGTATTTTTTGGGAGCTCTATTTGTAAATGAAGCTGCTGGCCAGGGCCGGCCCCCACCTTGAGGCCGGTGAGGCGGCCGCCTCAGGACTTTGGATTTTTTAAAAAATTTTATGAGCCCCTAAATTTGTCATCCCCTTGTTAATATATGCACGTATTTTTGTAAAAAAAATATTTTGTTATTAGGGTCCCAAAAATAATTATTTTGGCCTTTCTCCTTGGATCCTGGGAACTCCTGGCTGCCCTGCTCCTGGCTGCCCTGCTGCTGTCTTCATATGCTCCAAAAGTACTTCTTATTTGTATGAACTTATGTTTCTTTTTGTTTTCAATCGAACTTGGCTCTTATAGTATTTTATATATTCCATGAAAAAAAGGGTCCAAGCGGCCTCAATCCCCTAGCCTCTTGCCCACCTTATTCGCTAGCCAGAAACTTTTCACTGGACTTAGTGGCACTCATAAGAGTTAAAAGTAGTGTCAGTTTTTATATATTATGCATACTAAAGTCATTTGGCTTTGGTAGTTAGATTTAAGCTTGGTAGTTATAGAAAGTTAACATAAGGACTATTTATGTGTCGGTTCCTGAATTATGGCTGTAGAATCAGTAGAGATCAATAATGTTTAGCAAAATTTATTATATAATGATCTATGATTACAATGCAATTTATCTTGTTAGGACTTATAAGTAATATGAAATAGGATGGAGGAAAATGAAATAATAAATAAAATAGTTTGTGTTGCAAAATTTTAGATTTTAAATTATTAAATGGGACAAGTGTTGTAAAGAATGGTTATTTGCCTCTAAAAGACTCTTATAATACTCCTTACTGATCACATTCTCTCTTGCCTTTCGGCTCTTTCTCCGCCCCAGTTAAACCATACTTATGTTTTCATCCTTAATAATCATCAAAATTCATGGAGAAAGAAAGATAAAATAGGAAGAGATACTAAAAGTATGACAAAATAATGTTGAAAAATTTAGCGCAGCGGAAGTAGAGCAAGAGTTAACAACCTGTCACGAATAACAACCAAGAATGAAAGTAGAATATACCAAACACACCAACGCCCAATTTGTCCCTATTCCCCGTTCCGAAAACCTAATCTAGTGGAGAAATACCCAATATATTATTTAACTAAAGACGACATAAGATGTTAGAATTCTCTTACCAAGAATAAATCTATCTGTCAAGTCTTACTGAAAGAAAATCTATTGTTTACAATGAAAACTCTCATATGAAGTACTACCTCTCATGGAGGCCAATACAATTATTTATATATTGTAGTCTTAATCCTTCATTATCTGATAAGTCTGAAGAGATAGTTATGCAATAAAAGCCTTACGATATAACTTGAAGAACAAACTTGGCTCAAATAAACCCTGAAAGGATGGCCCAAGCTATTGTTAGCGTCTCTTGTGATCGACCCCCCAACGTCGAAGACGACTGCTGATATGGGTGAAAATCGGAGCCACACAATCTCAGCTTGCATCCCAAAGTTTCCAAGGGTAGTACAGTAATTTTACAATAACAACATGCTTACTAGAAAAACATGGGCCATCTTTAGGCCCATCAGCTCAACCAGATCCTCAATTATGACTTACTTGCATCCCAAGAAGAAGAGGATTTCCATGTAATCAGCTATCATTCAAATCTCCCTTAAATAGAGATTAGTTGCTAATTCTATTCCTACAATATGAGAGTCTTCAACATAATCTTAAAAGATAGATTTTTAGGTCTATCTTCTATAACTGATTCCTAGCCTATAAATATCATCCCCCATCAACCATTTGAAGGTAACCAATATTTCACCACTAAAAAACCGTAATCAGTATTCCAGGTTACTAACTTGAGCATCAGAAATCTTACGGAGCCACCTTTGGTGTGAGACTTTATGCAGGATTCTCAGGCAATCCCAACTGTCCAAATTTAAATCCAGGCAATTCCAGCCATCCAGATCAAGATCCAAGCATCTCCAGCCTTCCAGATTCTGATCCTAATCGATGGTCTAGATCAGTGTTTTCTCCCTTAATAAAAAAACTCACAACCTGATTGTTCCCACACCAAAATTAGCAGCAACAACTGCATTAAAGTCGAGACCAACCAAAGACAATTACAGTCGACCGACATACTCTTGGCTGCCTTCCAACATCCTTTTGTCTTCCTCTTTCGCTTTGGTTCTTCTTCCACTTTGCCTCTTCCTATTGAATTCCACTCATGACAGAGTATGCAAAACATAAACCATAATATCTCCACCATGGAGTGCATACAAAGCGATTCTAAACCTGTGTATATTTAACCACTAAAAACCATAATCATTATTCCAGGTTACTGACTTGAGTTTCAGAGGATCTTACGTCGGAGCGACCCCAGCTGTCCAAATTCAGATCTAGGCAATTCCATCCATCCAGATCAAGATCCAAGCATCTCCAGCCTTCTAGATTCGGATCCTAATCGATGGCCTAGATCAGTGCTTTCTCCCTTAATAAAAGAACTCACAATCTGATTGCTCCCACACCAAAATTAGCAACAACAACTGCATTAGAGTTAAGACCATCCAAAGACAATTGTAGTCGACTGACATATTCTTGGTTGCCTTACAACATCCTTTTGTATTCCTCTTTCACTTTGGTTCTTCTTCCTCTTTGCCTCTTTCTATTCAATTACACTCATGACCGAGTATGCAAAACATAAACCATAACATCTCCACCATGGATTGCATATCTCCTCCTATCTAGAAAATGATAGCCTATTTGGAAGCAATATTTGTTGATCTTATGATAAACTACATAAACTACATAAACTTCCTGATAGCATGAACGACTAAGAACAAGATAAACCCTACACCAACTCCTATAATGAGTCCAGTTAGCCTCCTTCTCCCATGATTGAATAATTCATACCTCTTTCTAGCACTCTTATGTACAAGCTCTTCATATAGATCTTCTACGTGCTCGAACAGCTTTTCTTATAAAATCCCATTGCTAACATCCACAACCTTAGCATACCCATGTTCGGAGAAAGAAATTACAGCCAGAAGGGAAACATGGACAACTGAAGTAAGGTTTCTCAGGATTTTGCTTAGACTCAATGCTTCGCTCTGGTTTCTAATCCACAAAAGCATGTCTCTCACCTAATTAAGTCTGTGTAAAAGATCCTTTGTTTTTAGAAATGGGAGGTGGCTCTGGCATAAGATCCTCTAACGCTTAAGTAGTAACCTGGAATAATAATTATGGTTTTTTACACAGAATTAATTAGGTGAAAGACCAATATGCTTTTGTGGATTACAAACTAGAGTGAAGCATTGAGTCTAAGCAAAATCCTGAGAATCCTTACTTCAGTTGTCCATGTTTCCCTTCTAGCTGTCATTTCTTTCTCCAAACATGGGTATGCTGAAGTTGTGGATGTTAGCAATGGGATTTTGCAGGACAAGTTGTTCGAGCACGTAGAAGATCTATATGAAGAGCTTGCACTTCAGAGTGCTGGAAAGAAGTACGAATTATCCCATCATGGGAGGAGGATAACTGGACTCATTATAGGAGTTGGTGTAGGGTTTATCTTGTTCTTAGTTGTTCATGCTATCATGAAATTTATGTAGTGTATCATAAGATCAAGAAATATTGCTTCCAAATAGGCTATCATTTTCTGGATAGTGGGAGATATTAGGGATTACGGCTGTTGTATTTGGGAAGGTGGAGAAGTTGGGTTAGGAGGATTGCATAAATTTACAAGTGTAATTTAGTACTGAAGCTCTAATATGTTTGTGATATGGGTAAAAATATGGGTTTTTTAATAATCAAATCGGGACCGTTCAAATTGGACACGAATCTTAAAGCTCTCGGGGGTAAAAAGTAATTTTCACTAGAAACGGGTCCGCAAACGGGAGTTGGGTCTCTTTCAAGCCCAACAACCCAATAACGGGTCTGTCTAACTGGGTTGTCATAACAGCCCAACATGAATGAGTCCATAATTATTTAACTATGATTTAAACTCATAATTATCGATAAGAGACTATTCAAAAACCATATCACTTATCATGAGAAGAGTTTTAACTCAATCTTCACAATCACTCTTATCTCTTCATGAAGAAGAGATAACCAATTCAATCTAAAAATACAGGGAAGCAGAGATAAATGGTTATCTTGAAACTAAACCCCCAAAAGCGACTATAAATACCACATGACCTCAATAGAAATCAGGTAATCAATATTTTACCTCTAAAGACTATTTCTATTCTTGAGTTCTGACTTAGCATCGGAGGGTCTGTCGCTAGGGTTAATCCTGGTGTTTCAGACTTTTGATGGTCATTGGAACGGTTGTCACCATCCAGATCAGATCCAACGGTTCAAACGAGTCAGATTCAAGAGATAACATAAGTTGGAAACTGTCAACATCGGTGAAAGTCAAAAAGGTCAATTTTTTTATTGTTTCTAAAAGAATTCACAGAATCTGTTTGCTCCCACACAAAAATTCGCCGTCTGTGGGAACAGAAAAAGCAATCCAACCAAACTTGGTCGGTAAAAACAGTTTTCATCCATATCTCTAAAGGGGAAAGGGAAGGCGGCGGCCTCAAGCCGACGAACCAACCATCTTCCTCTAACTCCTCCTACTGAGGACATCCCTCCTACCCTTTTACTAGATCAACCTCCTCATCTACAACAACCTACTCAACCCCTCACCAAAGTGGTTCCACCAGGGGGGGGGAGAGGGGGTATCGAAGAATTCAGCACCCTGCATAGCTTGAAGGAGAGAACAGAGGTCGGTCTACACCTCCACACAATCCTTGGTGCCCCCTGAAGCACCTCAGCCACAACAAGACCACCGCCATATCATAAACTCCCGTCAGTAGGAGTTCGAATGTCGGGGCGTGTAACACCCCATAATTTCAAGAGATATAATATAGTGTGTATATATATATATTGTATCACCTAGAAAGAAGATTCTGCACTAGGTTGCATGCCCCGTACTCAGTGAGGATGCTTATTTCTAAGGGGGGGGGGGTATGTAACACCTCGTAATTTCAAGAGATATAATATAGTATTATATATATATATATATATATATTATATATATATATATATATATATATATATATATATATATAAGAAGAGGTTGCCTTATAAAGATTCTATAGGGGGTATTGTATGGGATATATGTGGCTGCCGTGGGCCCAGGGAGAGGGCTGTAGCAGCAGCTTTGCTAGCCATGTGGCTGACGTGGCATTGAGGCGGGGCCCAGGAGCAAAGCAGGGACTCTGCTGTGTCTTCGGGTGCTGACGTAGGCGTAGGGCCCACCCCGGGGGGGGGGGGGGGGTGTTACTAGTGACGTTAGCGAAAGAGAAACAGCAGAGATGTGGGTTGATATGATCCCATATCGAGAGTTTAACAAGATTAAATAATATTTATAATTGCCTATGATCAAGATTCACCTAATTAGTTAACCACCTTTTGAGAGGTAGCCTGTGGTGGGCAGATGTACTAATAAATAAATAAACTATCTGAGTATTCGGGCGAGGCATTACAAATGGTATCAGAGCTGACTTTCGACATCGATTATGGGTAAGAGTGGTTTAGAGGTATGCCTGAGATGGAGCTAGTAGATGTACACTGGTAGGTAACCAGAGTCCCAGGTAGGGTTGTACAGCTAGCAAAATCAGGGTACTCCACTCCATATTGGCTAGAAAGGAGATCCTGTACTAGGTTGCATGCCCTGTACTCAGCGAGGACATTGATTTCTAAAGGAGGATGTATGTAACACCCCGTTATTTCAAGAGATATAATATAGTATATATATAATATAAAAAGGAATTAGAGGCTTGCCCTACAGGAATTCCTATGGTGGGTTGTATGGTTGTTACTACCGTGGGGCCCAGGGAAAAACAGCAGTGCTGCTGCTGCTCTGCTATGCCACGTGGGTGACGTGGCTAGCGAGTGCGGCCCATGCACAGGTAGAGGGGCACTATCTCTCGTGTGTGCGTGTACTGGCATGTGGGGCCTGACTTTAGCAGCACAAGAGAGATGGCAGATGTGGACTGATTTGATCCCATATCGGATGTTTAACAAGATTAATTAATGATATATATAATTTTTTATGATCAAGAGTCACTTAATTGGTTAACCACCTTTTTAGAGGCAGCCTGTGGTGGCAGTTGTACTAATGAATAAATAAATTGTCTGAGTATTGGGGTAAGGCAATTCAGAAGATGTTGCAGCAGGTTTCTGATGGCAAGTTATCAGAATTTTCGTGTCCAAAATGGGATTATATGAATGGGTGAGAGGTTGTGTGTGCCGAAAAATGCAGATTTGAGGGAGAGCATCTTGTAGGAAGCACCTGTACCTTGTTATCCGTACATCCTGGAGGTACATAGATGTACAAGGACATCAAGCAGCACTTTTAGTGGCCGGGAATGAAGAGGAATGTGGCAGACTTTGTGGCGAGATGTTTGACTTGTCAGCAAGTCAACGCAGAAAATCAGAAACCTGGAGGCTTATTGCAGCCGTTGCTTATTGTCACGCCCCGCTTTCTAGAATATAGAATACGAGTACGTAACGTAGGCCCATCGAATGATGTAAATACCATCCATAAGCTGTACTAGACTAACTCAACAATATGAACAAAAACAAATCCACGCAAGATAGATATAATCACATGATTCAAAGATAACTTCAATAATAAATGAAATAATCCAACAATATAAATATCCAACATCTGAGACTAGGGTGAGAACTCTATTCTTTTCTATTCAGATTTTATAAAAGATACATGAACTAGGGTGAAAACTCTATTCTATTCAGATTTTATGTCCAGGCAGCAAGATGTAAATTATGTTCACCTATTTGTTTCGGGTCAGAAAACTCATTAATTAAATCTATAAAAGTTCTGGATCATTCCTACACATGTCTAGTCTTAACTATATTTATTTAAGATTTTTATTTTACTGTTAACATGGTCAAACAAATTATAGAACAGCAGGATAAGCATGCATTTGTGAATTTGAAAATTCTGACACAACTGTACTAAAATAATGATATCTAATAGATGACACATTGGAATTCAAATCCGCAAAAAGGGTAGTAAACTAGACATCATAGGCTAAATTTCATGTTCAGAAATTTATTTTAAATTATGACAGTAACATGGCCGAAAATCTGATTAAAAAAGAGATAACCAGCAGTCCAGAATTTGTTTTAACCTGAATTGGCAATAAATTAATCATGCAACCATATATTTCATGCAAATTGGTAATCAAAGTAATCATAGGTGTCAACATGCATATTTCTATGTTTAAGATACAATTTTGCAGGCATGGTATTAATTCATCAATCAAATTGAATCCAACACATTCAATTTAACATGTCCAATACATCAAACAATACTATGCATGGGTCTAGTTATTTTCATCTAAATGTGCATATGCAATGAAACAATAGGGACTAGGTTTTAGATCAAAGAGAGCGGCACAATATTAAGAATATATCGGGTTAGCTCGTGTAAACCCTTAATAAACTTAATGGAATTGTCAAATAACAGCATGATAAGATAAAGGACGGGATCTACTTGCAGAGATCAAAGAAATCTTAAACAAAATAAAATACTAGTTAAAGAAGAGACTTGCTTGTTAAATTGCAGATTCGAATAATATAGAATAATGGGATTGGAATCCCAGGCGACGATCCATAAGAACACGTGCGAACCACGTGCAAAGAAACCCAAGAAGCAAAGCGACAACAAAAACTCCAAGATCGGATGAAGGCAAACACCAAACACCAAAACTGGATCCGCTACACGCCAAACACCAAACGACGAAATCCACCACTCACCCTTCGTCACCTTCTTCCCTTTGACACACACACACAGACACACAGAGAGAAAGAGAGAGAGAGAGAGAGAGGGAGACTGGTAGCAAAGACGATGATGACGATGGCGGCGCTGCGGTCGGGAAGCGACGACAGCGGCGAGGGCGACGGCGAAGTGAACTCTGTTTTCGCTCGAAAACAGGGGAAGACGACGATAGGGGGAACGGGGCTTAGATGGTGACGATGACATTGCTAGGGGATCTGCGGTGGTTGCGAGGGTGAGCGGTGAGGGTCGGCGAAGGCAATGGGGGCACAGAGTAGGGGAACGGTGGCGGCAAAGTGATGGCAATGGGTTTCGGTGAGTTGGGTTCGAGCGGGTTTTGATGGCGTGGATGGGGATGATCAGAGGCGATGAGATAGTGGTGACGAGGGGACAGTGAAGAGGACGATGGTGGAGGAGGAAGGTGGTCGGAGTGGCGATCGGGAGTTGGGTGGGTTCGGTTGGGTGAAAATGAAATAGAGAGATGGAGAGATAAGGGTCGGGGAGAGAGAAAGCGGTGGAGAGAGAGAGAGGGATATAATATTAGGGTTTAATTAATAGGGTATTTATAGGAGATTAAGAAATAGGGTTTTGGGTTGTGGTTTAGTGGGTTTTGGGTACTTATTTTGGCTCTAAAAAGAAATGAACATGCATAAAACAAAGAGATGAACATAAAGAAGAACAAATCAAACTCAAAATAGGAAGAGCAAAATTTTGCGATGAATCAAGAATAGTAAAATTCCACCAAAAGAGCCCAGAACGATCAAGAGGAAATAAAAGAACCCAAGAAAAGCCAAAAATATAATATTATAAAGGAATCCAGATACAATTATCAAAAGAGAACAAAATACAATAAAAATCCAAAAATAAGGGTTACACCTATACCGAAGTGGAAGTGGGAAAATATCAGTATGGATTTCATCACTGGTTTACCTAGGAGTCCGAAGGGCAATGACTCAATTTGGGTCATTGTGGACTATTTGACCAAGTGTGCTCATTTCTTATCCATAAAGATTACCTGGTCGTTGGAGAAGTTGGCAGAGTTGTACGTTGATGAGATTGTAAGACTTCATGGGGTTCCTGTATCTATTGTCTCCGACAGGGATGCAAGGTTCATATCAAGATTCTGGAGGAGTTTGCAAGCGGCTTTGGGTATCAGAACTGACTTCAGTACTGCATTTCATCTGCAAATCGATGGTCAAACCGAGCAGGTGAATCAAGTGTTAGAGGACATGCTGAGGTCATGTATCATGGATTTTGGTGGCAGTTGGGAGAGGTACTTGGCATTGGTTGAGTTTGGTTATAACAGTTACCATGCAAGTATCGGTATGGCACCTTATGAAGCGTTGTATGGAAGGAGGTGTAGAACACCCGTTTGTTGGTATGAAGTTGGGAAGAGGCAGATGTTTGGGCCGGAGATTGTGCAGCAAACATCGGAGAAAATCCAACTAATCCAGAAGAGGGTGGTCAAAGCTCAGAATCGGCAGAAGAGTTTGAGGTTGGAGATGCAGTGTTTCTCAAGGTGTCTCCAACGAAATGGGTGATCAGATTCAAAGGTGGCAAGTTGGCGCTAAGGTACATTGGACCATACAGGATTTTGAGGCGGATTGGTAAAATGGCATATAAGTTGGAGTTGCCCGAAGAATTGGCACAAGTACATGACGTGTTCCATGTGTCAATGCTAAGTGCCCGAGGGGATGCAGCTGAACTTGAGTTACAAGGAACAGCCTGTGGAGATTGTGGACCGTCGAGAGAAGGTGTTGAGGAATAAAGTTATACCTATGGTCAAGGTATTGTGGATGAACCAGTTGTTTGAGGAAGCCACCTGGGAGCCAGATGATCGCATGAAGAAGGATTTTCCCGAATTTTTTATGTAATTTTCTTCTTTTGTTTGTAATTGTTTTTGTCCTTACTAGCGGTAATTCTGAGGACAGAACTATTCTAAGGAGGGAGTAATGTAACATCCTTAAATTTTTAAATAATATTTTGGAATTTATAAATATATTAAAATAACTTTTTGTGATCTAATAAACATTTTTCTGAAATTTACCTTTTTGCACGTGCAAAACACGTGCAAATATTTTCGAAGTGTGAATTTAGAATTATGAGTTGATGAACAAGTTATATTATTTGTTGAAGGGGATATTTAAATTTTTGGGATTTTTCTGAATAAAGAAAACTACTTTCGTAATTTTTTGAAAGAAAGGGGGTTTTTTTTTGTAAAAAGGTCGTTTAGGGGTGAAAATTGAACTTAAAAATTGTTTGTCTGCATTTAGATCTGACTAATCAGTAGAAGGCCTAAGTAATTATATTTTGAAATTTCGAGCTATATATGTTGGCTGGCCAGATCTGGGATGTGAAGGAATTTAATTATTAAATTTTAAATTAATTTGATTAACTAATAATTCGAAGGGATCCATATATGTAAATAAATAACCTTCTTCGGGGGGTAATTTTGTAAACTTTTATGGAATTCTAGGAGGCCAATCCTGGCCTATATTAAGGGCAGTAGCCGTCTATCCCTATTGTGAACTCAAAACATATTTTCTCATTATTTTCTTGGAGTTTAAAGCTTAGATCTAGGACTTTTGCAAGAAGAAGGCTTTTCTTTATTAGTACTATTGTTCTTCAAGTTGATCTTCTTTGAGGTGAGTGATACTTCCCGTCTCTTGATGTGTTTTACTTATATTGTCATGTTGAATAAACTTTTAGATGTTTACATGAACTAAATATACAATTTTTATGAGAGATGATCATATTTTATTAATTTTGAATGTTAAATATTGATGATGGATAAAAAACTAATTTGGGATATATGGATTTAATTGTAGTTGATAAAGATATGTTGAGATAATTAGAACTTGTTATATGCTCTTAAATTCATGCTTAACTGATTATAAAGTTGAGATCTTTCCATGTTATTCATGTTCTTAATCATCAAAAATTGAAACCAAACATTAGGGTTTGAATAATTGTTGTTTGGATCGAAAGTAATTTATTTTGAAGTGGCTTATGCATAAGAGATTAATATTTTTGCTTAAAAAAATAAATCTAACGAGAATATATACGATTATAGATGTTAGATCATGAAGTATTATTCAAGAAACATGTTTTGGATGATTAAAAAATGAGATTTTTTCATTGTTATAATATTGAAGTAAAGTTGTATGATTCTATGTACTTGTTGTGTATATAAGAAGTATTTTTGGGCAAGAAATATACGTAAAAGAGATAATAATAACTAAATCATTGGGTTAGGGTTTGGTCTGGGGACTGAACAGTAGCCGAGGGTTATTGTTCTGACCCAGTAGGGTTGAACAGTAACCCCAGGTTACTGTTCACCCGAGCTGCTTTTTCCCTTTTGCTTTGGGTGCTGTTCGGGTTGGATTTTCAGATGATTTTGAGTTGTTTTGTGGGTGAGGCTTGTATGCTATGTTAGGGGGACTCTAGTATACATATGTAAACATGTATATATGGGTTTAAACAATTATACATGAGTGGTTTGATCGAGTTTGGATGAGATTTTGAAGACATTGTTTAGTCTGGACTGCTGTCTATTACAGTTTGGAATGAGATTTTGACTTAGTTGCTGATGTTATTACCTAAAACTTATTAAATAGAAATTGTAGCTCACTGTGTCTATTTTCTATAACAAATGACGGATTCTCAATCCGACTCATAGATTATAAAATATGCTATTTCTACCACTGTACTATCGTAGTTGCAGATTTTTAAAATAACTGTTAGTTTTTAGAATTTATTGAATTTGAACCGTTTAAACTAATTTATTTGAGTCCAGATTTTTATGGTGAATTTCTCGTTATGTGATGAATTTAGATTGATTTTTTCCAGAATTTAATATCGACTTTAGAATGTACTGTTTTGAAGAACGAAATCATGTAACTTTCAGATTTTTGGATGAAAGATAATTTTCAGAATTTATTAAATATCAACCCTTTAAATTAATTTATTTGAGCCTAGATTTTTATGGTGGATTCCAAGATATGTGCTGGATTTAAGTTAAATTTTCCAGAATTTAATACTAATTTTAGAGTACAGTTTTGAATGATAAAATCGTATAATTTTCAAATTTAATAAAAAATCTATATATTTTGGATGAAGTGTCACGCCCCGCTTCCCAAAAGAGAATATGGAATACGGATATACGATAAAATCCCAGCGAATGATTTTCATCATCCCTAAGCTGTTCAAGAATCTTTACAATATTTCACAAGAATAATCAGAGTCGGAAGCAAAAGAATCAACCAACATGCACATATGAACCAAAATACCAACAAGAATACTTGAAACAAAAATTTATTAATCTCAAATAATCCCAATATAAATAAGTCAAATATCCAAAGACAAATAAATCCAAGTACAAGATACAATTGTTCAAAGCAAGCAACAAGAAATAATAATAGCAAAATCCAGCACTAATACTTCATATCACCAATACCATCTGGAACCTATTCTCCAAAATCTGCAATTTAATAATTACAGGAATAGAAAAAAGAAAACAAACTCCCGTCAATGCAAGTTACGGGCCGCTTGTAATGTAGGATACAATTACATGGGAAAAACTAACAAACAACATGGAATAGGCATGATAATAGTGTATAACAACTAGCATGGTAAGGTGAACAAGTACAATAGCATGTATCAAGTGTCAAGTGAACAAGTATCATGTATACAAGTAACAAGTATCAAGTATCATGTATCAAGTGTCATGAATCGAGTCTGATGTATCATGTAGTCAAGTAAACATGTAATCAAGTATCAAGTAAATATGTATCATGTTCAAGTATCATGTATCAAGTCCTGTAGTGATTACTATCCAGGTAGCACTTCATGCATCCCACACCGCATGGTTGCTACAATAATCTATTTCACTTTAGATTTCATAGTTGACCATAGAGGATAGTGTACTCAGGGACAAGTATCAAGTATCGAGCTCCAAGCTCCAAGTATCATGTATCATGTATCATGTATCCCAGGTCAAGTTGTGCAAGTGGCAAGTACGTGTCTTGCGTTCAAGTCTCAAGTAATCATGTGTCAAGCATCATGTATCAAGTAATCACGTAGGATCAGTGGATCCCCTTCCGAGTACACGTTTCTGAATTATTCACTATTAGATCTTTCCCTTAAACCCCCGCTTGGTTATTTATTATTAATGTCAAACAAGAATGTAGGTGCGCAAAATATATCAAGATTAACATGGCATGATCATGTAACAAGTTCAAGTTGCAAGATAAACATGTATGGGTCCAAGATAACATATAAAAGGATAAAATAACCAAATTTCTAATTCAGGACAGTAAGACCATACTACAGTAAAACTGAGAATTTCGGTGTTACAAACATGCAAATCTGAATCCGTTGAAAGTTATAGAAAATAGACTCCCAACCGAATCTAGCAAACATATATAAGTCATATAGTATTTCACAAAAACATAACTCAAACTTGATTAGAATCCAGAAAATACGTTCAGCCAGAAATTAGTAAATCGAATTCAAAGTCAGGACAGCAGCATCAAAACACCCCAAATAAATCCAGGAAAAATCTGAGGTATTCCCCTATATGTCTAGTATCATAATATAAGGTTTCATAATTTTCCAGCAAGATTAGTTCAATCAACAAAAATCAGAAAATATCAAGAAATGATAGTTTGGCAAATCTGGAATTCCCAACACTCTTGTACGAAAACTGTAATATCTCGCAAACCGTGAAATGAAATCCAAATTCACCATAGGGAGAAGAAAATAGACAAAATAATCTAACTTTCATATTTCATAAATAGTTTTCATACAGGAAAAGGAACTAGGGTGAAAATATACATCTTTACAGAACAGCGAGCAAAATCCAGCAAGTATAGTTTTTATTCGAAAGCATGAAATAGTATGTAAATCTTATCAAATAAATCCAAAAAAATTCTAGGTAATTCCTAAGCAAGTATACAAATACAGTCCAAAATTTCAGACCAAAATAATATGTTTAGCACTAGTATTAAAATAGTTTAGTCATCGAAATCATCAAAAAACGAATCTGGAAATATAATACACATCTATAGTGTAAAACAATCATATCTCACACATACGAAAACGAAATTGTTCAACGTAAGAAAGTTTGGAAAGAAGACGGATTTCTCTAAAAATCATATTTAATGCTGATGTTAAGATACTAACTTTAATATGGTATAAAATAGCAATCAAAACTGATCATCGACAAATTACAGATTTTCCTTTTAACTACAAATCAACATACAACATATGAAACTCGTTCTAAACACAACCAAACATGTTATAGAGTCTACTAAGTGTCCAAACATCATGCAATAGGGTATATGACATGTCCACAACAAGTATATCATATGGATCCAAACAAACACACGATTTCACATAATTATCCCACAAATATAATCACATCAAGAATGATCAAAACCTAAGTTGTCTCAATTCAAATTTGTGTCGTGAGGAAACTATGGTCAATAGCACTATAGAGACAATACTCATCAAAAATATATCACACACGTGTTTTCTCTAGAACCCAACTACACTACAAGCGAAATTTATGACTTGTATCATACAAAGTAATTGAGTACAAGTTACTTGCCTTAACCGACGACGAAAATGACTCCAAGCAAGAATAACAGGAATGGATTCCCGGCCAACGAACTTAACGATCACACGAACGAAAACCACGAACAAAAACCCACAAACCAACGAGCGAAGTACGAAACCAAAAACACAAAGCGTGCACACACATCCTCGACGAACCCAAGAGCACACACGAGAGAGAGCACGAGGAAATGTTGAGAGAGCGACGGCGACCAAGAGGGCTGCCGCTGCTCCGTGGCCTGGCACCGACCGAGATAGAAAAAAAGCAGAAGGGAGGCTGGCTGCTCTGCGGTGGCACGCGACAGAACAAAGCGGGAGACGAACGAGAGAGAGACAGGACAAGGTCGGGAGACGGATGGGGAGGGGGTGCAGTAGAGTAGGGTTCAGGAGTTGGGAGGCGGCGGAAGGGATGGATAATAGGGTTGCATGGGTTAGAAATATATATAGTGGGGTTTAATAGGGTTGAGAGGGTGATGACGGCGGAAAAGAGAGCAGGGGATTGCGGGTCGGGTTGCGTGGGGAAAATGGGTATAAGTGGTTATTGAATGGGTGGAATTAGTATAAACTGGTTATAGAATATTGTACAGGGTAGAGTTTTAATTGATTTGGATTTGTGGAAGTGGGGTATTGGATTAAATGCAAACAGAGTATGGTAATCAACTGGGTTTTGGTTTAAGTATATAGGGTATTGGGTTAAGTGGATAGTTAGGAAATTAAAAACGGGTATTAGGGATTCAAGCAAAATATAGGTAGGGCAAAAAGAACAAAATAATAGAGAAATAATATAAGGTGCGAACAACAATAAAGAGGATCAAAAAAAAAAATCAGCTTCATCGAAATGGAACGAAACAAGAAACGAACAAAAACAACAAAGAATTCAAATAAAAGAGACCAAAAATAATAAAAGAATATATATTGAAAATATAATCCAATATACGGTTCAAAAGAGATACAACAGATCAAATACAAGGAAAAAGAAAATACACTCAAAAATACAGAAAATGAAAAACAGTGGTTACAATCCTACCCACCTAACAAGAATAATTTTGTCCTTGAAATTCAAACAAGAAAATACATAGGGTAACCCCAAAACAACCAAAAGAAAGCAAAACAAAAACTACTCAAACAAATGAGGAAATTTCTGCTGAATCTCCTTCTCCAGATCCCAAGTCGACTCACCGGGAGAGTGAGGATTCCAAGCAACACGAACCAACTGATCACCTTGTTCTTAAACACGTTCTCCCGCCGATCCACAATAGCAACTGGCGGAATCTCACAAGTCAAATCCAGCCGAACGGTCAACTCAGAATAGTCGTTCACGTGGCTCTCATCTCGGATATATCTCCTTAGTTGTGAGACATGGAAAACATCGTGCACTCCTGACAACGCTGGCGGCAATGCAAGACGATAGGCCACCCTGCCTACTCGCTCCAAAATCTCAAACAGTCCAATAAACCTAGGGCTAAGCTTGCCCCCACCACCGAACCGAATGACACTGCACCACGACGATACCTTCAGGAAAACATGGTCACCAACCCCAAACTCCAAAGCTCTCCGATGGACATCGGCCCTTCGCTTCTGCCTATCCTGAGCTGCCTGCAAATGCTTCATGATCTGAACCACAGCATCAACTGTCCTGGTGATCAACTCCGGACCCAACAACTTCCTCTCACCAATGTCATCCCAGCACACTGGCGATCTGCACTTCCGCCCATAGAGTGCCTCAAACGGAGCAGCTTTAATACTAGCTCGAAAGCTGTTATTGTACGGGAACTCTACGAGATGCAAATGGTCCTCCCATGAGATACCAAACTGAAGCATACAGGACCGCAACATGTCCTCAGGAATTTGGCTGGTCCTCTCTAACTGTCCAACAGTCTGGGGATGAAAAGCTGTACTGTACTTTAATTTACTCCCTAAACTGTTCTGAAGACTCTCCCAGAACTGAGATCTGAATCTCATATCCCTGTCGGATACAATACTAACTGGAACTCCATGAAGTCTAACAATCTCTTGTAGGTACCTCTCAGTAAGGCTCTCAGTAGACTGCCTGACACGAAAAGGAATGAAGTGAGCACTCTTCGTCAAACGGTCGACAATCACCAAGATGGCATTAAGACCCTTAGGACTCCTCGGCAAAGCGGTCACAAAATCCATGGTAATATGTTCCCACTTCCATTATGGAATAGGAAGCGGTTGAAGAAGTCCAGCGGTTCTCTGATGCTCTGCCTTAACCTGCTGGCAGATCAAACACTGAGCAACAAATTGAGCCACAACCCTTTTCATACCCTGCCACCAGAAATGAAGCTTCAAATTCCGATACATCTTAGTACCGCCAGGATGGATAGAATACGAGGATTGATGGGCTTCCTCAAGTAATCTCTGACGAACTTCACCTTACGCGATACATAATCTGGACCCAAAGCGAAGCGATCCATCAGAATGAATAACCATGTCCGTTCTGGACCCATACTGAACCTCAACTCGAAAACCCTTCAACTATGCATCACCAGCCTGAGCCTTTTTAATCTGATCAACAAGAGACGACTGAAGCTGGAGCACCAAACAACTCCGATCAGAACTCGGCAACAAAACCTCCAACTCCAACCTCCGCATATGCTTATTCAGATCCCTCTGCTGAGTCAAAAGCATAATTGCCGGTCTCCTGCTCAAAGCATCAAGCACCAAGTTTACTTTACCAGGATGGTATTACAAACTGATGTCATAATCGGCCATAAGCTCCAACCAACGCCTATGCCTCATGTTTAACTCCTTCTAGGTGAAGACGTACTTGAGACTTTTGTGGTCTGTAAAGATCTCCATTCGGTCCTTAAGTAAATAATGTCTCCATGACTTCAAAGCATAGATCACTGCCGCTAACTCCAAGTCATGAGTCGGATAGTTTTTCTCATGAGGCCTCAACTGCCTCGATGCATACGCAACGACTCGGCCTTTCTGTATCAAAATTGCTCCAAGACCCTTACCAGAAGCATCACAGTGAATTACAAATCCGCCTAAACCAACGGGAATAGTTAACATAGGCGCTGGCGTCAATCTATTCTTCAACTCAACAAAAGCCGCACCACACTCATCAGACCAACAGAACTTCTGATCCTTCCCAGTCAACTTAGTCAACGGTCTTGCTATCTTAGAAAAATCTTGGACAAATTTCCGATAATAGCGAGCCAAACCAAGAAAATTCCTGACTTCAGAAACTGACTTGGGAATAGGCCAATCCTTCACAGCCTCAACCTTGGCAGGATCTACAGAATTACCATCGCCTGAGATAATGTGCCCCAAGAATGAAACCATAAACTCGCTGAGTTTCCCATAGAGCCGATTCTTTCTCAAAGTCTGCAGAACCACCCTAAGATGCTCAGCATGATCTTCCCCATTCCGAGAATACACCAAAATATCATCAAGGAAGACCATCACAAATCTATCCAAGAACTGAGAAAAGACACGGTTCATAAGACTCATGTATACAGCGGTCGCGTTCGTAACCCTGAACGGCATCACAAGATACTCATAGTGGCCATATCTGGTCCTGAATGCAGTCTTCTGTATATCATTCGCATTCACTTTGACTTGATGATACCCAGGACGAAGATCCAACTTCGAGAAAATAGCAGCCCCACTAAACTGGTCAAACAAATTATCGATCATGGGCAATGGATAGCGGTTCTTCACAGTAACACTGTTAGTTCCCGATAATCACTGCCGCTAACTCCTGAATCTGCACCTTAAGCTCTGCTAACTCAACCGGTGCCATCCTGTAGGGACTCTTCGATATAAGCGTCGTACCCGGCTGAACTCTAATAACGAACTCCACATCCCTATCAGGGGGTAAGCCAGGCAACTCGTCTGGAAAAACATCCAAGAAATTCTGAACTACTAGAGGCGCAGCCTCACAGCCTGAATGCCACTCCATCGCACAAACCTCCTGATCAATTGCAGCTCGGCCAAGGGAAGACTCCCTGGCATGGAACTCAAACTCTGTGCAATCTGGAATCTGGAACACAACTTTCTTGGCACGGCAATCAATAATGGCTGGGTTTCACCCAACCAATCCATATCCAGAATAACGTCGAATCCTGAATTCCTAATTACAGTCAGATTAGCCTTGAAATCTGTGCTACCAATAATTACAGGACACTGCCTGCACTCCCAGGAACAAATGAAAACTCCCCCACCTGTCACAATATTCCAAGCCTCTGACATGTTGCTACACTCCAACTGATGGCGAGCGATAAATTAAGAGGAGACAAAAGAATGGGTTGCTCCAGAATAAAAAAGAACATGAGCAGGGAAAGAGCAAACAAGGACAACACCTAAGACAGAAATCAAAAAAGACAAGAAAAAGAAAGGTTGAACAGGGGAAAGGAAAAACAAAATGCAGAAAGAATAAACAGAAAGAAACAAAGCAAGGGAAATGAAGAAACAAAAGAGAACAACAAAACAACAGAAACAAAGATACCTGCAACCACACCCTCAGCTGACTCAGCATCAGCAGCAGTCAGGTTGAAAGCCTAACCTCTCCTGGGAGTAGCAGTCCTCTGACCAACAATCTGGCGCTGCGGAGGAAGCGGTGGTCTAACTGGACCACGAGCTGTAGCAACTGGCTGAACTGGACCCTTGGCTGGAAGAGCCAACTGCGGGTAGTCCCACACCGAATGGTCAGCAGCACCACATCCAAAGCAGCGAGGATTGGCATGTCGGCAATCCTTGCGCTCATGCCCTGGAAGTCGGCAAAAGTCGCAGAAACCAACTCTCGGAGGACCCGCAGTAGAGTACGGAGCTGCCCTGACCGAAGGGGCTGGGACAGGTCTCCGAATAGGCCCACCAGAAGGCCTAGCAACTGAGTGTGGAACAGTCCTGCTGAGAAGGAGCCAATCCACCACGAGCCTGCTCCTGAGCTCTAGCTGCCTCAAGAGCCTCAGCATAAGTACGCAAGCGAAGAAAGACAAGCTGCACCTTGATGTCTCGCTCAAGTCCCAAAATGAACCTACGAGCCTATCCTCTTCGTTCGCCACAAGAACGAATGCAAAGCAACTAAGTCTCGTAAATTCAGCTGCGTACTCGTCCACAGACCTGGAGCCCAGTTTCAAGAAAGTCTTATGTTACAACATTGCATGCACAATATGTAACAAAATTCCATTACTAGAAATAATGACCAACCTGTTTCCCGGCCAAGAATTGCTGCTTCAACACAACTCTAGTGCTGCTAGGAAAGAACTTCTCCAAGAAGCTCCTACTGAAAGTGGCCCAAGTGATCGGTCGTTCGAGCCTTTTAGACTCGGACCTCCACCAGATATGAGCCAAGTGCACCAACTGGATGGCCACCACATCCACACGATCTGCATCTGCCACTCAAGTTGCCAAGAGGAGTTGCTTCGTCTGAATTAACCATTGTTCAGCCTCCAAAGGCGTCTCAGTGCCTAAAAACTGGTCGGGATGCAGCTTCATAAAGTCTGTGACTGTTCCAGGATGGGAAGGAAAAGCTACCTGCATAGGCACAGCGGGCGGAGGAACCTGAGCGGCTTGCAAAGCAGCCATCACCAAATCACTGTGGTTCTGCTGCATGTTAATCAAGCGCTCAAGCACAGTAGTGACAACATCAAGCCCAGACTGATCATCCTGGGGACGAGAAGAAGAAGAACCTCTACGAGCCATAGTGCACAAAACCAAAAACAATTAGCATCCAGATCAAGTAGATAACAATTCATTTATGCATGCATGGTTGGTGAAATGTTGAGCCGATCCCAGTTCGAGCCAAGCTTGTCTAATATAACAGTAAAGCTAATACATTAGCCAAACGTGGTGCTCTGATACCACTAAAAACCTTGTCATGCCCCGCTTCCCAAAAGAGAATACAGAATACGGATACGTGATAAAAACCCAGTGAATGATTTTCATCATCCATAAACTGTTCAAGAATCTTTACAGCATTTCACAAGAATAATCAGAGTCGGAAGCAAAAGAATCAACCAACATGCACATATGAACCAAAATACCAACAAGAATACTTGGAACCAAAATGTATTAATCTCAAATAATCCCAATCTGAATAAGTCAAATATCCTAGGTCACATTGCCCAAATACAAATAAATCCAAGTACAAGATACAATTGTTCAAAGTAAGCAACGAGAAATAATAATAGCAAAATCCAGCACTAATACTTCATATCACCAATACCATCTGGAATTTGTTCTTCAAAATCTGCAATTTAACAATTGCAGGAATAGGAAAAAGAAAACAAACTCCCATCAATGCAAGTTACGTGCTGCTTGTAATGTAGGATACAAGTACATGGGAAAAACTAACAAACAACATGGAATAGGCATGTTAATAGTGTATAACAACTAGCATGTTAAGGTGAACAAGTAAAAACAGTATGTATCAAGTGTCAAGTGAACAAGTATCATGTAAACAAGTAACAAGTATCAAGTATCATGTATCAAGTGTCATGTATCGAGTCTCATGTATCATGTAGTCAAGTAAACATGTAATCAAGTATCAAGTAAGCATGTAACATGTTCAAGTATCATGTATCAAGTCTTGTAGTGATTACTATCTAGGTAGCACTTTATGCATCCCACACCGCATGGTTGCTACAACAATCTATTTCGCTTTAGATTTCATAGTGGACCATAGAGGGTAGTGTACTCAGGACAAATATCAAGTATCGAGCTCCAAGCTCCAAGTATCATGTATCATGTATCATGTATTATGTATCATGTATCACGTATCAAGTTGTGCAAGTGGCAAGTACGTGTCTTGCATGCAAGTATCAAGTAATCACGTGTCAAGCATCATGTATCAAGTAATCACGTAGGATCAATGGATCCCCTTCCGAGTACACGTTTCTGAATTATCCACTATTAAACCTTTCCCTTAAACGCCGGCTTGATTATTTATTAATGTCAAACAAGCATGTAGGTGCGCAAAACATATCAAGAATAACATGGAATGATCATGTAACAAGTTCAAGTTGCAAGATAACATAAAAAAGGATTAAATAACCAAATTTCTAATTCAGGACAGCAAGACCATACTACAGTAAAACTGAAATTCCCGGTATTACAAACATGTAAATCTGAATCCGTCGAAAGGTCTAGAAAACAGAATCCTAACCGAATCCAGAGAACGTATATAAGTCATATAGTATTTCACAAAAAAATAACTCAAAACAGATTTGAATCCAGAAAATACGTTCAGCCAGAAATCAGTAAATCGAATTCAAAGTCAGGAAAACAGCATCAAAATGCCTCAAATAAATCTAGAAAAAATCTGGGGTATTTCCCTATATGTCTAGTATCAGAATATATGGTTTGATAAGTTTCCAGTAAGATTAGTTCAGTCAACAAAAATCAGAAAATATCTAGAAATGATAGTGTGGAAAATATGGAATTCCCAACACTGCTGTACGTAAACTGTAATATGTCGCAAACCGTGAAACGAAATCCAAATCCTCCAAAGGGAGAAGAAAGTAGACAAAATAAGCTAAGTTTCATATTTCATAAATATTTTTCATACGGGAAGTATAATTTTTATTCGAAAGCATGAAACGGTATGTAAATCAAAATAAATCTACCAAAATTATGCAAGTATAGTTTTTATTCGAAAGCATGAAATGGTATGTAAATCTTATCAAATAAATTCACCAAAATTCTGGGTAATCCCTAAGCAAGTACAGAAATATTGTCAAAGATTTCAGGTCAAAATAATATGTTTAGCACTAGTATCAAAATAGTTTTGTCATCGAAATCATCAAATAACGAAATTTGGAAATATAATACAACTCTGTAGTAAAACAATCATATCTCACACATACGAAAACAAAATCGATCAAGGTCAGAAAGTTTGGAAAGAAGACTGATGATATGGCTAAAAATGGGGTTAAATCGGAACCGTCCAAATCAGGAACGAATCTTAAAGCCTAGGGGTAAAATGGTAATTTCACCTACCAATGGGTCTGAAGCGGGTACTGGTTCTCCTCCTCAGAGATCCATTAACCCACGAATGGATCCACCTCAACTGGGTGCGGGTTTCAACCTGCAGCAAACCCGGTCCACCAGGATAGAATTAGGGTTTCTGATTAATACTAATCAACGACCCTGATTCACATCTATGGGATTATGGATTACATTCCTTATCTGATTACAGGGATCACATTCCTAATATGAC
Source organism: Hemerocallis citrina (assembly GCA_017893485.1). Taxonomy (NCBI): domain Eukaryota; kingdom Viridiplantae; phylum Streptophyta; class Magnoliopsida; order Asparagales; family Asphodelaceae; genus Hemerocallis; species Hemerocallis citrina. Next base: position 67,423,301 of record CM030367.1, on the reverse strand, counting down.
CCCAACGGTGGCTATAAATACCGCCCATCCATCTCCATTGAGAGGTAATCAATCTTTTGCCAATTTACGCTCTTTCATAATCTTCCCTGATTACTGACTTGAGCGTCGGAGGGTGCGTCGCCGGGATCAACCCCGATGTCTCGCACTTTTTGCAGGTGAACGGCGGGAGTCAACGGTCAAACTCCAGCGGAACAGGTAACAGGTTTGCTATTCAAAGTTTTCCAAGAATCCACAAATACTATCTGTTTGCCCCCACACCAGATTCAGCGGTAACAGATTGGCGCCGTCTGTGGAAAACAAACGAATAGCAGCCTCCCCTCTTCCCATTGGTCAGATATTCTCCAGCCATGCCCCCTAGGAAAGTAAGATCCAGAGGGTCCAACCGTGGACCCAACCCCGGCCAGCAACAGGAAGTCCCCATCCAACCCGCTCAGCAGCAGGGGCAACTTCCTCCTCAAGCAGAGGACCCTCTCCAACAGGACCAGCCTCCTCCTCAGAATCAACAACCTCCTAAAGGTCCCCCCGGCCCTCAAAATGCCGGAGCAGGGGTCTCGCGTCCCAACCTGCAGATCAACCTCTCCATCAGGACCACGTCTCAATCCACAATGCCTCTTCGGATTCTATGGCCTCCCACAATCCCCGTGCTTCCGACCTTCGCAACACCATCGTCAATCGGCAGAAGGATGAGGATCTTCGCCGCCGTCTGGATGAAAAGCGGGCCCGAGAGGGAGCCTCCCGCCAACAACGTCCGGATGAGCGATCTCCTCACCGCCGAGACTATAGAAGGTCCCCAACCCGAAGGGGTCGAGAGAGTCCCCCGAGCATCACAGGAGAAGACCCCATTCCCCTGCCGGTCGGCACCATCCAAGGAACGATGAGGCACCCATCACTCATGCCGAGTTCCAGCAATTCCAAGCAACCATCCTACAAGCTCTCAACCTCCGACCCAACAACACCAATGCTCCAAGGATTCCCACTCCTCCTCCAGTCCGAAGTCCTCGCCGACGGTCCCTAACTCCTCCCATAGCTCCTAACAACCCCTAGCACATTCCTAGTCCTCGCTGCTCCAGGAGCTACCGTCGTCGTAGCCCCCGCTCTCCCTCGTACGAAGATGAGTCTAGAGGCTCGGTTGATTACCGTCGAAGGGATGACAATGTCTAACGCCGTCTCCACAAAATGGAGAGGCGCTTGGGCCAATTAGACAGAGAAGAAGAGCTTAGAGAAAGGACCCTTCGCCCGAGTCGACCTCCTTTTTCCCGAACCATAATGGAGGAACCCGTACTAATTGGCTTTAAACCTCCTCAATTTGAGACTTATTCCGCGGAGTCTGACCCCGTCGATCACATCGAAAGCTTCAAGACCCTCATGCTCATCCATCAAGCTTCCGATGCCCTGCTGTGCAAAACCTTCCCTGCTACTCTTAAGGGTCCAGCTCGAGAATGGTACTCTCGCCTTGCCCCATCCTCAATATTCTCCTTCGAGAAATTTGAGACCCTCTTCGTCACCCACTTCATGAGTAGCTGCCGAACTAAGAAGACCAGCATTTCGCTATTCTATCTCAACCAGAAGAAGGGTGAGAAGCTAAGAGACTATGTAAAAAGGTTCACAGCGAAAGCAAGGTCCATAGCATCCCTCGACCAGTCGGTCGCTGCAGCAGCATTCCAATCCAATGTCCTCAACTCCAGCCTCCGCTCCTCCCTCGCCAAGAAGTCCCTGCAGAACTTCTCTGACCTCCTCCTCCGGAGCGAAAAGTATATCCGGGCCGAGGAAGATGAGCACCGCCCCAACTTTGAGGGGCCTTCCTCCGGGTCCAAGAGAAAGGGAACAGAAGAAGAAGGAGCCAAGAAGCTCCAGAAGGATAATGGCGGGCAATGCCGACCTCCCCCCAGATTTGAAAAGTTTACTCCCCTTAACACCAACATCTCCACAATTCTCATGGAAGTCGAGAAGGAAGGGGTGCTGCCCCCTGCACCAAAAATGAACACCCCTGGCAAGAAGAGGGATAAAGAGAAGTGGTGCCGCTATCACCGAGACCATGGCTACGATACCAATAATTGTCGGGCCTTGAAGAACGAGATAGAAGCCGTCATCCAGAGGGGTCAGCTAAACAGGTTTGTGAGAAAGGACCGAACTAATCCTCCTCCCCCGCCTCGGGGGGCTAACAACCGTCCTGAACGTGAAGAAATGCCCAACTTCGAAGAAGAGCGTGTCCTGCACCTCATCATTGGAGGCCCAATGGGGGGCTCCTCCAACTCCTCTCGAAAGGTGTTTATTAGGAAAGTTAATTCGGTCCGTGCCACATCTCCTCCTAAAGGCCTCGGAGTGCCCGTCACATTCTCAGATGAAGACCTTGAAGGTGTCCGAACCCCCCATTGTGACGCACTCGTCATCAATCTCTATATAGCGAACTTTAAAGTGGAGAGGATCCTGGTGGACAATGGAAGCTCCGTTAACATCCTCTTCCTCGCCGCTTTCAAAGGCCTCAAACTATCCCGAGACAGACTCAAGCCCACCGGCTATACACTCCATGGGTTCACGGGGGTGCCAGTGACTATTGAAGGGGTGATCACCATTGACGTAACCGCTGGCAAAACTCCTACTACCCGAACGGAGTCGATGGACTTTATGGTCGTGGATGTCCCTGCAGCTTATAATGTCATTTTGGGTCGGCCCGGCCTAGCTGCTCTTGAAGCTTTCCCTTTTGCCTATCACCTCAAGATGAAATTCCCCACCCAGGCAGGAGTAGGGGAAGTAAAAGGCAACCAGGAAACAGCCCACAAGTGCTACATGACCTCTACTATGGGACCGGTTCTCTCCCTCGAAACTCTTGAAATCCCCCAAGATGCTGTCCGACCGACGTCCGAGCTAGTGGATGAGCTGGAGGAAGTGCTCTTCTCTGAGCAGGATCCAAGCCGAAAATTCTTTGTTAGCAAGACCCTCCCATCTGCCCTATGCTCCGACATAGTCCAGTGCATCCGAAGGAACCGCGACCTCTTTGCATGGTCAGCGGCAGACATGCCCGGAATTTCCGAAGAACTCTTAGTCCACCACCTCAGCGTTGCTCCGGGGTCCAAACCAATCTAACAGAAGAGGCGCAAGTTTGCCCCCGAGTGCCAGCTAGCTATAAAAGAGGAGGTGGTAAAGCTCTTAATGGCTCGGTTCATACAAGAGGTAAACTATCCCGAATGGCTCTCGAATGTAGTAATGGTGAAGAAGTCCAATGGGACCTGGAGGATTTGTATCGATTTTACCGATCTCAACAAGGCATGCCCCAAAGACCCCTTCCCTCTTCCAAGTATCGATACTTTGATTGACGCCACTTCGGGCCATGAACTCCTCAGTTTCATGGACGCCTTCTCAGGCTACAATCAGATTCGTATGTTTCCCCCGGATATCCCGAAGACCTCCTTTGTAACCGATCAGGGCCTCTACTGCTACAGGATAATGCCCTTCGGTTTGAAGAATGCAGGTGCCACTTATCAACGCCTCGTCAACAAGGTTTTCCAAGCTCAAATTGGCCGAAATATGGAGGTATATGTTGACGATATGCTTGTGAAGAGCATCCACGGGGCCGATCATGTGACCTGATCTGCAAGAGGCGTTCGATGTACTCAGAAAGCACGATATGAGGCTCAATCCGAACAAATGTGCGTTCGGAGTCTCGTCGGGGAAATTCCTAGGCTTCATGGTCAGCCAGAGAGGAATCGAGGCCAACCCCGAGAAGATCAAGGCCATATTAGACATGGCCCCCCCGAAGAATGTAAAAGAGGTTCAAAAGCTAACGGGTCGCCTGGCAGCCATAGGGCGTTTCCTTTCCAAGTCAGGGGAGAAGTGCCTTCCCTTCTTCAAGGCTCTCAGGGGGGCTAAAGGCTTCGAGTGGGGTCAGAAGCAACAAAATTCATTCGACCAGCTCAAGGCTTACCTAGTTAATCATCCTCTCCTCAGCAAACGAATTCCTGGTGAAGCCCTCTACCTCTACCTAGCAGCCTCCGAGCAGACCCTCAGCACTATTCTCGTGAGGGAAAAAGATAAGACCCAAAAGCCCATCTATTACGTGAGCAAGGTACTTTGGGATGCCGAGCTCCGCTACCCCAGGATAGAGAAGATGGCATATGCCCTAGTGATGGCCGCAAGGAAGCTTCGCCCATATTTTCAGTCCTATTCGGTGGTCGTTCTTACCGACCAACCGCTGAAGCAAGTTCTCCACAAGCCAGAGACCTCCGGTCGCCTTATGAAGTGGTCTATCGAGCTCAGCCAACATGATATAACATATCAGCCTCGGACCGCGATCAAGGCTCAGGCCTTAGCAGAATTCATAGTTGAAAGTACCATCCCCGAGTTCAGCCAAGCAATGAAGAGACCACCTGTCTGGTTGGTTTATATGGATAGGTCCTCTTGTAACGTGGGAAGCGGAGCCGGGGTCATTCTGGCCGGCCCAGATGATTTCATCCTCCAATACTTCCTCCGCATCAACTTTAAGGCCTTGAACAATGAAGCAGAATATGAAGCACTCATAGCCAGCCTCGGAATGGCTCGCAATGCAGGGGCACAGTGCCTCCGGATCTTTAGCGACTCTCAGCTGGTCGTAAATCAGGTCCTGGGCGAGTACGAGGCACGAGATGACCGAATGGTTAAGTACCTAGTCAAGGTCAAGAATCTCATGGCCCTATTTGAAGAAGCCCTAATCCAGTGAATCCCCCGAGAAGAGAATTCCCTGGCCGATGCCCTCTCCAAGCTAGCCTCCTCCTCCCTCCAAGGTCTCGAGCAGACCGTCTTGATTGAGGCACTCCTAAAGCCAAGTATAGAAGACAAAACTTCTGATTCTATGGAGTCTCTACCTGTCCTACTTCAAGATAATTGGATGAAACCTCTCGTTGAGTTCCTGAGGGATGGGCTCCTCCCCAAAGATCCTAAGGAAGCTCGCCGAGTGAGAACCCGAGCAGAGCGATACACACTTATCGAGGGCATCCTATACAAGCGCTCCTTCACACAAGTAGACTGTAGGCCTTAACTTGAGATGCCTCTTCCCAGAACAAGCCGACTACGCCCTGTAAGAACTTCACGAAGGCATCAGCGGGGCATATTCAGGGTCCAGATCCCTAGTCCGCAAAGTGTTGAATTATGGATATTTCTGGCCCACTCTCCTACAAGACGCCGAACTGCACGTTCGGCAATGCAGCTCTTGTCAGAAGTACTCTAACGTCCGTCGCCTCCCACAAGCTCCACTCACTTCCCTATCAAGTCCTATCCCTTCCACAATGTGGGGGATGGATTTACTAGGGCCATTCCCACAAGCTTCCGGCCAGTTCAAATTCTTAGTCGTGGCAATCGACTACTTCTCGAAGTGGATAGAGGCTGAGCCCTTGGCCATAATCACCGAGAACAAAGTACTTCAGCTCTTCTGGAAGAACGTAATCTGCCGATTCGGTGTCCCTCGAGTCCTCATAGCAGACAACGGAACCCAGTTTACCGGGGCTGCCTTCCGAGCTCTATGTGAAGATCTCGCCATCCAACAACGTTTTCCCTCCATCTCCCATCCACAGTCAAATGGCCAAGTGGAGAATGCTAACCGACAGATCCTCTCCGGTATTAAGAAGAGGTTGGATAAATGCTCTACAGGCTTATGGGTTGATCAGCTTCCTAACGTGCTGTGGAACTACCGCAGCACAAAACGGACCCCCACAGGAGAGTCTCCATTCAATCTCACCTATGGGTCCGAAGCTATGATCCCCCTAGAAGTTGGTATACCCTCTCCTCTTCTAAAGGCTTATGAAGAAGAACAAAATGCCAGAGAGCTCCGAGCAGATCTAGACTTGATTGATGAGATCCGTGAAAGAGCAGCCATTCGTCAACAAAGCTACCGAAGAAGGATCGAGTTGGCATACAATAAGAGAGTCCGTCCTACCGACCTCAAAGAAGGGGACTTGGTCCTCAGAAAGTTAGCAATCTCTTTTCCTGATCAGAAGAGTAAACTAGTTCCAAATTGGGATGGACCCTACAAGATCACCAAAGTAGTTCGGCCCGGGACATATCGGCTAGAAAACCTTGAAGGCAGAGAGATCCCCAGGACTTGGAATGCCGACCATCTTTTGAAATACCAAGAGAGAGCATTAACGCCTCTCTAAGTATTCTGGGATGTCGAACCGTTCCTCTCCTTTTACTTGTGTTTTTTCCTTTATTTCTCTCTTGTAATAACGGCTCGCAACTTTAGAAACAGCCAACTATTAGTTATTAATAAAGAAAGTTTTTTCACATTTTACTTGTAAAATTGCTTGTATCTTTCTGCTTTTACTCTTCACCCTAACGATGAGTTCGGAGTCCAACACTTGGCTCGACTCCTCTTCGCAAGCTCGCTCTTAAGCGGGCTAGAAGGGGTTCGCCATTCGGAATTGCTCCCACAACCGTTGTACAAACTCTAACAACGAGTTCGGAGTCCAACACTTGGCTCGACTCCTCTTCGCAACCTCACTCTTAAGCGGGCTAGAAGGGGTTCGCCATTCGGAATTGCTCCCACAACCGTTGAACAAACTCTAATGACGAGTTCGGAGTCCAACACTTGATTCGATTCTGCTCCACAAGCTCACTCTTAAGCAAGCTAGGAGTGGTTCGCCATTCGGAATTGCTCCCACAACCGTTGAACAAACTCTAATGACGAGTTCGGAGTCCAACACTTGGCTCGACTCCTCTTCGCAAGCTCGCTCTTAAGCGGGCTAGAAGGGGTTCGCCATTCGAAATTGCTCCCATAACCGTTGTACAAACTCTAACAACGAGTTCAGAGTCCAACCCTTGGTTCAATTCTGCTCCGCAAGCTCGCTCTTAAGCAAGCTAGGAGTGGTTCGCCATTCGGAATTGCTCCCACAACCATTGAACAAACTCTAACGATGAGTTCGGAGTCCAACACTTGGTTCGATTTTGCTCCGCAAGCTCGCTCTTAAGCAAGCCAGGAGTGGTTCGCCATTCGGAATTGCTCCCACAACCGTTGAACAAACTCTAACAACGAGTTCGAAGTCCAACACTTGGCTCGACTCCACTTCTCAAGCTCTATCAAGCAAGCCAGAAGTGGTTCGCCCATAAGAAAGGAGGTTCGCTTCTGATTTTGAGTAGTTGTAAACGTTGGAAGAGTTATACTTAAACTAATACCAGCCAATGCAACATTCGAACAACAGAAGCAAAACAAACTTTTTATTAAGAGCCTGGACAAGGCTGACACTACAACGAATTTTTACAATAACTTGAAGAACATAATACAAATCATTTAACGCTTCTTTGGTAAGGGAACGCTTCGGTTCAGAGACACACGAGGGCGGCGTCGCCTTACCTCTGAGCTCGACTCTAAACCAGCGAAGCGAGAACCCCCTTCGTCGCTAATTCTAGCTGTGGCCCCAACCGAGGCGCCACTAGACGAAATAGCTACACCACTCTGAGCGTCAGTGGGGCTCCGCCTAACGGCAGGTGAACGAGTTGCAAGTTTGTAGAACGAGATACCTCTTTCGCTCTCTTAGCGAGTACACGACGTACTGCGAACATTGGCCCTTACGGGCTAAGGTTTCAGCATTGCAATCTCCTCCTCTAGCTAGACGATCCTATCTCTCAGAATATCATCTTCCGCCGATGCTTTGAAATGGGGAAGTTTGGATGAGCCTACGACATTAGTGCTATCGGCTACAATACGATGGAGATGAGTCACTTCGATACCCCTATCGATCGTGATCCTCCTCAGTTTGTCAATTCTTGCTGACAACTCATCGCGCTCGGACATCAACTTCCCCACCTTCGAAGCTAACTCCTCTTCCTCCGCCGAATGCTCTTTCACGTTACCTCTAGATGACGAACCTCCGCCAGTAGTTCACTATTCTTTTGGTCGACATCAAAGAGATCCTTACAGGACAACTCTATCTTGCCTTCGAGACGAGTTTGTAGAGGTTGCTTCCGCAGTTTCCCTCAACTCGCGAAAAATACCCTCTCGCAGTTGCTTTGATATCCTCTAATTCCAAGAAGTCGTAAAACGCTTTATCACGCGAGAAAGAGCCCCCTTCGTTTTCTCCAGCTCAGTACGAAGATGGGAGACCTCAGTGATCGGGCCTAACTCGACCTGAAAAGTTGAGGAATATCAAAAGAAGTCTTCAAAACTTAAAGACACAATCCGAGCAAAAAGAGTTGGACAATTTTGCGAAACTTTATAGTACTCAGCCAAAAAGAAACCATTTCATTAAAAGTTCAAGAGCTACAAAAAGCAGTGGCCAGCCCGCGATTAGGCATTACAAAAGAAAAAAAAAGAAGAGAACAAGAGAATGAGAAGAGGCAACAAAGTCAAGGGTCGACCTCATCATCGCTCGGCACAGCTACGATCGCACCCTTGGCACCACCCTCGCCTTCGAAGTCTTCGTCCTCCGACCTCGGAGCGAACTCGGCTAAGGGCAGCTCTTCCTCACCCTCTACGGGGTCGTAGAAGTAGTAGGACGAGACGTCGAATCCGGGGTTCTGAGTGACGATGTGCTTAAGTGCTCGGCCGTACGCTTCCTCCATGTTGGTCAACATGTGAGCCTCGGCCTCGTCCCGAACTGCCTTCTCTGCGGCCGCCACCTTCTACGCGTGCTCGCTCACGGCCTCCTCTGACGCCTTCAGGGCCTTACACAGCTCCCCTTCGAGTCGAACCACCTTCTTTTCTAGTGTCTCGACCTTGGAGGCCTCGGCAGCCGAACTCCTCAGCGCCTCGGCAAGCTGAGCCTTCAGGTCGGTAACTTCGGCCTCGAGCGAAGCGGAACGCAACTGTTCGGCCTCCAGCAGCTTCACCGCCTTAGACCGCTCTGACCGTTCCCGGTCGTTCAGAACGGACATCTCCTTTTCCTTGCTCGCGAACTCCTCGAGCAGGTAGTTGAAGTGGCAGAGGGTCTACAAGACATACAAGAAACAGTCAAGCACGAGCACAGAAACTTAGAAAATTTTTGAAGAAAGTCTTCTACTACTTACCGACATGGTGTTCCGAGCGATCTGCATCGCGGCGTCACCGACTTCGCCGCCTTAAGCGCCACTCGGTCTTTAGGGGTTGGCAGGTGCTTCACTGCCTGCATGCAAATGTTACCGTCCCCTAAGAACCCGTCGACCTTCATCACCCGCCAGTCGGGGACGAAGATGCGCTTGTGCTCCTCGGTCAGAATCTTCTCCGCCTCGGCTGTGAGGGGCGGGACATCGAGAGCCAGCGCCGCACTAATGTTGAACGCTCCAACGGAAGATCCTGGAGCATCTGTTCGCAATGTAGGGGTCAGCGCGTCCGAGGCAGGTGGGGCAGTCGGCACGACAAGGCTTTGATCAGGCTCGACCAAAGGAGCCTCGACAACCTGTCGCTCGGGGGTCGGGGAGACCGAGGGGATCTTAGGCGCTCGGCCGCCTTGAGGTCCGGACACGGTCCTTTTCCTCTTCCTCACCTCCTGCTCCTTAGCCGCTCGGGCCTTCGCCATCAGACCTTTGTAATCCATGCCAGGAGATTCTGCACAAACCGAGTGAAAACAAGAATTGGAGAAGCGTACTAGGGTCGATCGGACTGAGACCCCCTCGGAACAAGGCCTCCTCGGTGATGTCTTTCCAACTGAGGGTCGGAAGCTCGAGCAGCTTCTCCACGATTTCTACCTCTTCATTGCTGAGCATGGGCTCTTTCTTCGCCCGCTTCGGAAGACCGTCCCTCGACCACACCGTCGGGATCACCCATGGCTTGGGAGCTCGGACGAGGAAGTACTTCTCCTTCCAATGCTTGATCGAGTCCGGGTTCTCGATCAGCTTCACTCCCTCCTCGGCGAGAGGTAGTACCTCTGCTCATTTTTATTCGGTTGGCAAGGACGGTATAGACTCCGAAGGATGAACATGTTGGGCTGAGCGCCCGACCTCCTGACATTGAAGAATGAATGCCATAATGTGCCGCCAGGTGTTCGGCATTAGCTGAGCCGGACAAAAACCATACCACTACAGCATCTCGATCATGAAAGGGTGCAGCGGCAGCTGAAGTCCGCCATTCAGGGAGTCGGCAGGAAAAACACACGTGTCGGCCGAGGACGATGTGCATGCTCAGAAGCTAGGGCCGGGGAGAAGGAGCCCGTACTCTGCGGGGATTCGGAACCCACTCCGGATACGATGCAAATCCGCCTCGGTCAAGACCGAAGAGATCTGGTCCACCTCGGAAGTTTCCCTCTACTCGTTCTCCTCGATCGACTTGGCGGTGCCCTACGTCACCTTCTCCAACAGTTCTCCGGAGTAGCTCCGCACACCGCCAACGCTCGACAGAATGCTCGGCTGCCGACCCAGCTCCCCTGCAGTCTTTGGGTGCTCAATGATCGTTTCCACCCCCTTCCCCTTGCTGGCTCGGACCATTACTTCCTGAAGAGGTTCGGCAACCTCCCCATCCGTACTCGGCCTGACCATAGTCTCTTCGGTCGGCTCCACGACCTCCTTCCCTTTATCCTTGCTCGGCCTAACTGCTCGGCTGACGCCTAGGTCCGAGGAGGGGGTCTCATCCGTGGAAGAAAACTTAACCATTTTAAAGATGAAGAGTGGGACTGATCTTGAAATGACTAATACGGCAGGAAAAAGTTCACCGGAGTTTAAGACGCCTCGCCGCGACAGCTAGCAGCGCCGCCCAAGAGCTAAAAATTTCGCTAATGAGTAAAAACCAAGAGTGAGAAAGTGAAAGTGAAGAAAAACGCCACCGAGCGTCTCCAACCGTTGGATCACTGCGAAAATCGTGCCTGAGAAGATGGACGGTCCAGATTACGCCACGTCCACTAAACGACAAGATAGTGTTTTCTTGTGAACTGTGTCCGCCTCGAGATTCACACCGAGATCCGACGGCTCAGATCGCTCCACATCACTCGGAAATCCGAGCCGAGCGACTAGCGATCCGAGCCACTCGCGTGAGGGAAAAACCGAGCCACTTCGCTCGGATTCCGAGCAAGTGCCAATCCGACCCTCACAAACGGAGAGATTGCTGCTGAGCAACTCTGTCCATCCGATCTTTCAGAAATTTGGGCCCGCATAAGATCAACGGTCCAGATCGCGCCACGCCATAATTCGGTATTTTATTTATTAAAATCGTTTTATTTATTTAAAAAATTGCGAAAAAATGATTAAAAAATTCGGGAAAATTAATTTGAAATCCTAGAAAATAATTATAAAGTCGGGGAAATATTTTTGAGCCCCTGAGTAAATAATTATCGCCTAGGACCATTTATTAAGACCCCCGAACGACGAATCGACACTTCGCAAAATTAAGTAAATATTCCGAAAAAATAGATAAAAATCACCAAATGTCTAGAAGAGTTCAAGAACAACTCAGAGCATGCAACTAACTTAGAAAATCACCATACTGCCTCCTGCGAAGATTCGAAACCAGTCATTTGGGCTCCGATACAACTCCGTCAGCCATTAAAACAGTAAAAATACTCCTCAAAGTCTGATCAAGCTCAGTCTTCAGGACTGGGGGGCTCGTGATATGGCTAAAAATGGGGTTAAATCGGAACCGTCCAGATCAGGAACGAATCTTAAAGCCTAGGGGTAAAATGGTAATTTCACCTACCAATGGGTCTGAAGCGGGTACTGGTTCTCATCCTCAAAGATCCATTAACCTGCGAACGGATCCACCTTAACTGGGTGCGGGTTTCAACCCGCAGCAAACCCGGTCCACCAGGATAGAATTAGGGTTTCTGATTAATACTAATCAATGACCTTGATTCACATCTATCCTTTCGCCAGGGGATTAGGGATTACAATCCTTATCTGATTACAGGGATTACATTCCTAATCTGACCCCAACGGCGGCTATAAATACCCCCCATCTATCTCCATTAAGAGGTAATCAATCTTTTGCCAATTTACGCTCTTTCATAATCTTCCCTGATTACTAACTTGAGCGTCGGAGGGTGCGTCACCGGGATCAACCCCAGTGTCTCGCACTTTTTGCAGGTGAACGGCGGGAGTCAACGGTTAAACTCCGGCGGAACAGGTAACAGGTTTGCTATTCAAAGTTTTCCAAGAATCCACAAATACTATCTGTTTGCCCCCACACCAGATTTAGCGGTAACAACTGATTTCTCTAAAAATCATGTTTAATGCTGAAGTTAAGATACTAACCTTAATATGGTCTAAAATAGTAATCAAAACTGATCATCGACAAATTACAGATTTTTCGTTTAACAACAAATCAACATACAACATAAGAAACTCATTCCAAACACAACCAAACATGTTATAGAGTCTACTAAGTGTCCAAACATCATGAAATAGGGTATATGGCATGTCACAACAAGTATATCACATGGATCCAAACAAACACAGGATTTCACATAATTATCCCATAAATATAATCACATCAAGAACGGTCAAAACCTAAGTTGTTTTATGTCAAATTTGTGTCGTGAGGCAACTATGGTCAATAGCACTATAGAGACAATACTCATCAAAAATACATCACACACGAGTTTTCTCTAGAGCCCAACTACACTACAAGAAGAATTTATGACTTGTATCATATAAAGGAATTAAGTACAAGTTACTTGCCTTAACCGACGACGAAAATGACTCCAAACAAGAATAACGGGAACGGACTCTCGGCAAATGAACTCAACGATCACACGAACGAAAACCACGAACAAAAATCCACAAACCAATGAGCGAAATATGAACCTAAAAACACAAAGCGAGCACACACAACCTCGACGAACCCAAGAGCACGCACGAGAGAGAGAACGAGGAAACGACGAGAGAGCGACAACGACCAAGAGGGCTGCCGCTGCTTGGCGCCGACCAAGACAAAAATAGAGCGGGAGGGAGGCTGGCTGCTTTGTGATGGCACGCGACAAAACAAAGCGGGAGACGGATGGAAGAGAGACAGGGCGAGGTCGAGAGATGGATGGAGAAAGGGTGCAGTGGAGTAGGGTTCGGGAGTTGGGAGGCGGCGGAAGGAATGGGGAACAGGGTTGCATGGGTTAGAAATATATATAGTGGGGTTTAATAGGGTTAAGAGGGTGATGACGGCGAAAAACAAAGTAGGTGTTACCACTGAATCTAGTGTGGGGGTAAACAGATAGAATTTGTGGGTTCGTGGAAAGACCTGAATAGCGACCCCAGGCCTGTTCGTCGGAGTTGGGCTGTTGAGCTCCCGCCGTACACCTGTAAGGAAAGTGCGAAACACCGGGGTTGATCCCGGCGACGCACCCTCCGACGCTCTTGTCAGTAACCAGTGATGATTAAAAAAGAGCTTAAGTTGGCAAAAAAGTGATTAACCTCTAACAGTGATCGGTGGGGGGTATTTATAGTCGCCGTTGGGATCAGATTAGGAATGTGATTCCTGTGATCTGATAAGGCGTAAAATCCTCGTAATCAGATTAAGAATGTAATCCCTTAATTTCCGGTGAGAGGATAGTCGCGAATCAGGCCCGTTGATTTGGTTCAATTAGAGACCCTAATTCTATCCTACCGGACTGGGTTTGTATCGGGTCGGGACCCGTACCCAGTTGAGGTGGATCCGTTCGCGGGTTATTGGATCTGTGAGAAGGAGACCCAGTACCCGATTCAGACCCCTTAGTAGGTGAAATTACCGTTTTACCCCTGAGCTTTAAGATTCGTCTCCGATGTGAACGGTCCCGATTTAATCCTGTTTATAGCCATATCACGAGCCCCCCACTCCTAGAGACTGAGTTTTTCAGTCTTTGAGGAGTAGTTTTACTGTTCAAATGGCGTACGGGATTTTATCGGTGTTCTTAAGGGAGTTTTGGATCTTGTTTGGGGTATAACGGTGTTATTCTGGGCTTGTAAAATGCCAAAAAATATTCTCAGAATTTTCTGGATTTTTGGTGATTTTTCCAGATTTTTCTGAATTTTTTCTCATTTTTTGAATTTTTTATTCATTTTCCGAATTAAATAATTAATTATCGAAAATATTAATTAATTATTCTAATTTAATAATTATTTTTCCAGAATTTTAAAATAATTTTTCTGAATTAATAATTATTTTTAGAATTTTTAATTAATTTTTTTCAATTTTTTAAATATTTTTTCGGATTTTTTAAATAAAAAAACAATTCAATAAATAAATAAATTAATTAAATATTACCTGACATGTGGCGCGATCTGTGCCGTCGGATCCTGGCACGAATCTCGAGGAGGCGCGTATCCCAAAAGATCGTTATTTTGTCGTTTTGTGGAGACGTGGCGCGATCTGAGCCGTTCATCAATTTTTGCGCGATTTTCGCGAAGATCCAACGGTTGGAGTTGCTCGGTATCATTTTTCTCCACTTTTGAGCTCAGATTGGTACTTGCTCGGAGTCCGACCTAGCAACTTCGCCCAATTTCGCGCAGCTCGGATCCGATCCCGGAGCCAACCACTGAGGTGAAGCCACGTGGCTCACCACGTGGCATAAATTTTTTTTTTTCTTTTTTCTTTTCTCTCGCCAACTCTGTTCTCTCTCTTCTTCTTCTCTGTTCGTTTCCTTCTCGTGCTCTCGCCCTCGTCTCCTTCGACCGTCTTCTTCTTCGTTCTTCGTCATCACCCCTCCGACGTCGCCTTCGTGGGAGACGAAGCTCGACGGGAGCGGCGATGGTGGAACCTGGCGAGGCGTACGGAGTTCGTTGAGGCTTCATCTAAGAGTCGGAGCTCGGTGAGTACTCCGAGCTTGGCAACAAAGGACCTCGGCGAGAGAGAGAGAGGGTCTCAGCGATGGGGTGAGTACTCCGAGCTTGACGACAAAGAACCTCGGCGAGAGAGAGAGGGTCTCAGTGACGGGGAAAGCTTGCGAACGAGGAGGCGAGATTGGCGACTGAGTGCGGCTCGGTGGCACAGCTCGGAGAGAGGGAGAGAGAGCTCGGCATGGGTTCGGCGAGGAGCTTCGGTGGCGAAGCTCGGCACTGTGGTGCAGCTCGGGGGCACAGCTCGGAGAGAGGGAGAGAGAGCTCGGCATGGGTTCGGCGAGGAGCTTCGGTGAAGGTGGTATGGCCACGGTGTAGGAGTTCGAAGCTTGATGAAGGAAAGCTTGAAGGGTCGAGTTTGGCATGGGGAGCTCGACGTTGGAGACGGAATTCGTGAAGAAGATGGGGCCAAGCTCGTCACCGAGGGTGCATCGATCAGCCATGGCTTAGCTCGTTGGAGGAGGCTTCGAAGGAGGTTTTGGCACTCGATAATGTAGTAGAGCTTGGACGGTGGCTTCGATGAACGAGCTCGACGAGGACGGGGGAGTTGAGGTCGGAGCATGGCCATGGCAGAGCTTGGAGACAGGCCTGGTGGAGCTTGGCGCTTCGGAGCTCGTCGAAGTGGAGTGGAGCTCAGCGGAGCTCGCTGACGGAGGAGTTGGGTTCGAGTTCGGCATCGACGAGGGCGGAGCTCGTGGTTCGGCCATGGCGGTTGGTGATGGATGCGAGGTCGGGATGGAGAGCTCGACGCCGGAGCTAGATGACGGAGGAGACTCTTCGGAAGTGGATGGGGTTGAGCTCGGTGACGGAGCTTGACGCCACAGCGAAGCTCGTCGGAGCTTGGCGACGAAGGGGGTGAGTTCGGCATTGGCGATGGAGCTCGGCAGTGGTGGGTAGAGCTTGAAGATGAAGGTGACGAACTGTGTTGTTTGTTTTTGCTTTGGTTCCTTCTTTGGCGCCAATTCAAGGAAGATGAGAAGTGACGGTTTGGTTTGGGTTTGGGTCCCCTTATTGGGTCCGAACCCGGCCCCTTGTGTCTTTTTTTTTTCCTTCTTCTTCTTCCTCGCTGCTTCTTGTTCGGCAAATCCGAGCACAGATTTTGAGCCAAATTTTTGGCCATTTTGCAGCTCGGTGGGGCAGTAGCTCAAATGGTAGATCCGAGCTATGTGGCTCGATCTGGGCCGTTGGATGGTGGCACGAATCTCGAGACGGGCTCAGTTCCCAAGAAAACACTATCTTGTCGTTTAGCGACGCTAGCAAGATCTGGGCCGTCTGATCGAGATCTTACACGAATGTTGAGGGAAAAGTGATTTTTCTTCGTTTTGAGGCTCAGATGGGCACTTGCTCGGTTAGCCGACCGGAGGGAAGAGCTCAGATTCGATTTTGACAGTTGCTCGGGTTCGGCTTTTCCCTCGCGCGAGTGGCTCGGTTCGGATTTCCGAGCTATTCGGCGCAGCTGTATTGCGGTCCACTTTCCCGGTGCTACGGAGGTCCGATCGGGGCGTGCGACCCCTCGTTTCGAAGCTAGTTCGAAGATCTACAACTTCTCTTTAGGAGTGAGATGAAGATTCACCCTCCTTCATTGTCAAAATAGCCCCGCAACATGCTTGTCTTCATGAAGTTGATAAGTACTTTGGTCTTGGGGATTTTGGAAGAGGAGCTCCACTCCTAGGGGCGGAGAAGATGTGCTAGGAAGACCCTTGTGCTAGGAAGACCCTTGTAAGATGTGCTAGGAAGATCCTTGTGCTAGGAAGACCCTTGGGCTAGGAAGTCCCTTGTAAGATGTGCTAGGAAGACCCTAGGGGCGAAGAAGAGGCGCGAGTGGGTCGGATCGCTAGTCGCTCGGCTCGGAATACCGAGCGATGTGGAGCGATCTGAACCGTCAGATCTCAGCGCGGATCTCGAGGCGGGCACAGTTTCCAAGAAAACACTATCTTGTCGTTTAGTGCTGCTGGAGCGATCTGAGCCGTTGATCTCAGCGCGGATCTCGAGGCGGGCACAGTTTCCAAGAAAACACTATCTTGTTGTTTAGTGCTGCTGGAGCGATCTGAGCCATTTGATCGAGATCTTACACGAATTTTGGGGAGAAAGTCGTTTTTCTGCGTTTTAGGGCTCAGATGGGCACTTGCTCGGTTAGCCGACCGGGCTCTGTGATGTTGGGGTCGGATCGGATCTTGCTCGGCATCCGAGCGGCTGGAAGAGAGCTATTTGTCAGATAAGTGTGAGGAGAAACTCTAGGAGAGGGTTGTGTTCCAAACTTGTCGAGGAGAGGTCCGTCTTGGAGGCGAACGGAGTGAAGAGCTCGGATCTGGAAGAGAGCTATTTGTGAGACAAGTGTGAGGGGGAACTCTAGGAGAGAGTTGTGCTCCAAACCCGTTGAGAAGAGGTCCGCTTCGGGGGCGAGCGGAGCAAAGAGCTCGGCTCTGGAAGAGAGCTATTTGTGAGACAAATGTGAGGAGGAACTCTAGGGGAGAGTTGTGCTCCAAACTTGTTGAGAAGAGGTCCGCTTCGGGGGCTAGCGGAGCAAAGAGCTCGGCTCTGGAAGAGAGCTATTTGTGAGACAAGTGTGAGGAGGAACTCTAAGAGAGAGTTGTGCTCTAAACTTGTTGAGAAAAGGTCCGCTTCGGGGGCGAGCGGAGGGAAGAGCTCGGCTCTGGAAGAGAGCCATTTAGGAGATGAGTTTGAGGAGCAACTCTATGAGAGAGTTGTGAGCTCCGAACTCATTGAGAGGAGGTCCGCCTCGGAGATGAGCGGAGCGAAGAGCTCGGCTCTGGAAGAGAGCCATTTGGGAGACGAGTTTGAGGAGCAACTCTAGGAGAGAGTTGTGAGCTCTGAACTCGTTGAGAGGAGGTCCGCCTCGGAGATGAGTGGACCGAAGAGCTCGGCTCTGGAAGAGAGCCATTTGGGAGACGAGTTTGAGGAGCAACTCTAGGAGAGAGTTGTGAGCCCCGAACTCGTTGAGAAGAGGTCCGCTTCGGACGCGAGCGGAGGGAAGAGCTCGGCTCTGGAAGAGAGCCGTTTGGGAGACGAGTTTAAGGAGCAACTCTAGGAGAGAGTTGTGAGCTCCGAACTCGTTGAGATGAGGTCCGCCTCGGAGATGAGCGGAGCGAAGAGCTCGGCTCTGGAAGAGAGCTATTTATGAGACAAGTGTGAGGAGCAACTCTAGGGGAGAGCTTTAGCTCCGAACTCGCTGCTTATGTGAGAGAATCAACGGTTGTGGGAGCAATTCCGAATGGCGAACCACTTCTAACCCGCTGAAGAGCAGGTTATTTGAAGAGGAATCGAGCCAAGTGTTGGACTCCGAACCATCGGTAGAAGTGGTCAACGGTTGTGGGAGCAATTCCGAATGGCGAACCACTTCTAACCCGCTGAAGAGCAGGTTATTTGAAGAGGAATCGAGCCAAGTGTTGGACTCCGAACTATCGGTAGAGGTGGTCAACGGTTGTGGGAGCAATTCCGAATGGCGAACCACTTCTAACCCGCTGAAGAGCAGGTTATTTGAAGAGGAATCGAGCCAAGTGTTGGACTCCGAACCATCGGTAGAGGTATTCAACGGTTGTGGGAGCAATTCCGAATGGCGAACCACTTCTAACCCGCTGAAGAGCAGGTTATTTGAAGAGGAATTAGGCCAAGTGTTGGACTCCGAACTCGTTGTGAAGAGCTTAGTAAGTCGCGGGAGCAGCCATGTAGAAGAAGCTGGACTCCAAACCCACCATTTAAAAGAGAAGCAAGAGCAATAATTTTCAATGAAAAGATGTAAAGTTTGAAATAAACTAAGTGGCCGCTTCAATAGGGCGAGCCATTATTACATGCTATCGACCGGGTTACAAGCATCGGCCTTATTGAAAATCAGGGTCCTACTCCTACAATAAGGTGAAGACCTCTTGGGAGGAGCTGGGAGATTCTGAGTCTTAAAGCTCGGCGGGCCCTTCGGTTCGTTTGTTGGCTCCTCAGGGGGGAAGCTCAGCCCCCTCTTTTTGGACGAACTTGGTCAGGTGCCCCCGCTGTATAAGTTCTTTGATCTCCTTCTTCAGAGCCCGACAATCTTTCGTGTCGTAGCCGTGGTCCCTGTGAAAGCGGCACACTTATCCTTGTTCCTCTTCTTGCCAGGTGTATTCATTCTCGGAGGAGCGCGGAGGAGCCCTTCCTTGTCCACCTCCATAAGAACTTCTGATATATTGGTAATGAGGGGGGTGAACTTCTCAAACCGAGGAGTCGAGCGATGCCGTCCATTGCCGTCCTTCTGGGATTTTTGGGAGCCCTCTTCGCTTGTGCTCTTCCGTTTGTTCCCGGGAAATGTCTCCTCAAAGCCCGGGAGGTTCTCGGTTTCTTCAGCCCGAATGTACTTCTCGCTCCTAAGAAGGAGGTTGGCGAAATTATGTGGGGGCTTCTTAGCAAGGGACGAGCGAAGGTTAGAATTGAGGACGTTGGACTGGAATGCGATAGTCGCAACCGATTGGTCGAGGGAGGCGATCGATCTGACCTCTGCAGTGAACCTCCTCACATAGTCCCTCAACTTCTCTCCCCTTTCTTGACAGAGGTGGAGCAATGAGAGGCTGGTCTTCTCCGTGTGTCTGCTACTCGTGAAGTGGGTGATGAAGAGGGTCTCGAACTGCTCGAAGGAGAAAATAGAAGAGGGGGTGAGGCGGGAGTACCACTCCCGAGCTGAACCCTTAAGAGTGGCGGGGAAGGTTTTGCACAGCAAAGCATTGGAAGCTTGGTGGATTAGCATGAGGGTCTTAAAGCTTTCAATGTGGTCCACGGGGTCCGACTCCCCCGAGTAAGTTTCGAACTTCGGGGGTTCGAAACCTCTTGGGATAAGAGCTTCCATGATGGTCCGGGAGAAGAGAGGTCTGCTCGGTCGGATGGTCCTTCCTCTTAACTCCTCATCCTTGTCTATTCAGCCGATGCGCCTCTCCATATCGTGGAAATGGCGGTAGAGAGCATCGTCCCTTCGACGATAGTCAAACGAGCCTCTGGACTCGTCTTCATAGGAAGGGGAGCGACGACGGTAGCTCTGGGAGCAGCGAGGGCTAGGCATGCGCTGTTGGTTGCTAGGAGCCGGAGGAGGAGTTATGGACCGATGGTGAGGACTTTGGACCCGTGGAGGGGTAGGAGCCCTCTGAGCATTGTTATTGTTGGGTCGGAGGTTGAGGGCTTGCAACACCGTTGCTTAGAACTGCCGAACTCGGCACGGGTGATGGGTGCCTCATCGTTCCTCGGATGTTGTCGACCGGCAGGGGAATGAGGTCTTCTCCTATGGTGTTCAGGGGACTCTTTCATCCCTCTTCGGGTAGGGGACCTTCTATAGTCTCGGCGGTGAGGATTTCGCTCATCTGGACGTTGCTGGCGGGAGGCTCCCTCTCGGGCCCTCTTTTCATCTAGACGGCGGCGAAGATCCTCATCTTTCTGCCGGTTGAGGATGGTATTTCGAAGGTCAGGGGCCTGAGGACTGTGGGAGGCATAAGAGTCCGTAGAGGCATTGTGTATCGAGATGCGGTCCTGATGGAGAGGTTGCTTTTGCTTCTGCAGGTTAGGACCAGAGGGACCGTTAGGGGGTTGCTGATTCAGAAGAGGAAGCTGGTCCTGTTGGAAATGGTCCTCGGCTGGAGGAGGAAGTTGCCCCTGCTGCGGAGCGGGATGGACGGGGACTTCCTGCTGTTGATCAACAGGGTTGGGTCCACAGGTTGGCCCTGGATCTTACTTTTCTGGGAGGCATGGCTGGAGAAGAGCTAGTCGACGAGGAAGAGGCGGAGGCTATTCGTATGGTTTTCCACAGACGGCGCCAATCTGTTACCGCTGAATCTGGTATGGGGGTAAACAGATAGAATTTGTGGATTCGTGGAAAGACCTGAATAGCGACCCCAGGCCTGTTCGTCGGAGTTGGGCTGTTGAGCTCCCGCCATACACCTGCAAGGAAAGTGCGAAACACCGGGGTTGATCCCGGCGACGCACCCTCTGACGCTCTTGTCAGTAACCAGTGATGATTAAAAAAGAGCTTAAGTTGGCAAAAAAGTGATTAACCTCTAATAGTGATCGGTGGGGGTATTTATAGTCGCCGTTGGGATCAGATTAGGAATGTGATTCCTGTGATCTGATAAGGCGTAAAATCCTCGTAATCAGATTAGGAATGTAATCCCTTAATTCCCGGTGAGAGGATAGTCGTGAATCAGGCCCGTTGATTTGGTTCAATCAGAGACCCTAATTCTATCCTGTCGGACTGGGTTTGTATCGGGTCGGGACCCGTACCCAGTTGAGGTAGATCCGTTCGCGGGTTATTGGATCTGTGAGAAGGAGACCCAATACCCGATTCGGACCCATTAGTAGGTGAAATTACCGTTTTACCCCTGAGCTTTAAGATTCGTCTCCGATGTGAACGGTCCGATTTAATCCTATTTTTAGCCATATCAGTAGGGGATTGCGGGTCGGTTTGCATGGGGAAAATGGGTATAGGTGGTTATTGAATAGGTGGAGTTAGTATAAACTGGTTATAGGATATTGTATAGGGTAGAGTTTTAATAGATTTGGATTTGTGCAAGTGGAGTATTGAATTAAATGCAAATAGAGTATGGTAATCAACTGGGTTTTGGTTTAAGTATATAGGGTATTGTGTTAAGTGGATAGTTAGGGAATGAAAAACGGGTATTAGGGATTCAAGCAAAATATAGGTAGGGCAAAAAGAACAAAATAATAGAAAAATAATATAGGGTGTGAACAACAATAAAGAGGATAAAAAAGAAAAAAAATCAGCTCGATCAAAATGGAACGAAACAAGAGACGAACAAAAAAAATCAAGAATTCAAATAAAAGAGACCAAAAATAATAAAAGAATATATATTGAAAATAAAATCCAATATACGGTCCAAAAGAGATACAACAGAATCAAATACAAGGAAAAAGAAAATACACTCAAAAATACACAAAATGAAAAACAGGGGTTACATGAAATGTGCTTCCATACATATAAACGAGTTCTCATGGCAATATTGGTTGATTAAAGGGAATGTGATCAATAAAGAGTAGTTTGTATAGTTAAACCAAGTTTAGTTTTGATTTGAGGATTGGGGTTATGATGTGAACCGTAGAAAGATTGTTGATGATATGTGGAGTTATAAGACTCTAGAGGTTGAGTGGGACCTTAAGATACCGACAGTTGAGATTTTGTGGATTTTTGTCTAGTGGGGCTTTTGTTTTTGATTTAGTTAAGTCCGGCAGGGTACTCCAACTCTAGGGAGGCTGTGATTTAATTAATAAAAATAAACATAAGGACAGACACTAGAGGAGATGTGATAGATCTTGAAAGACATAAGTAGGGGGGCCCTATATAGTGGATGGACGAGGTTTGGGACTATAGTCGTGGTTGGGCGGTTTGATTTCGGAGGCTACGATTATCATTGCCATCTCCCGGGTTCGCACGCTGAGGGTCTTTTACAGTTGGGCGGTTTTATTCCGAAGGCAGGGACTTATTCGTAGAATTTCGGCATGGAATGTTCAGAGCGACGCTTACATGATGCTTGCGCGTTGAGGGTTCTAGTCTGGTGGGTAGATACCGGGACATATGCCTATTCGCGGAGTATTCTAAATCTTGTTTCTACCACCTTAGTAGGTTAGTTGGATTGAACCCAATAAAGTGGAGAACGACAAGGGCTTGCACCGAACCTATGTAGTATGGGATGCATAGAATGTGACAAGTATGCATTAGTAATCATCATGTGCATTTGTCCTTTTCTTGACTTGTATTATGCATCCTTGTTTCTGTTTTCTTACACTTAACACTTAGCCTAGTTTCACTTGATAATTATGCTTCATTTATTATTATTTCATGTTCCAACTGTTATTACTGTGTTAATATGATTCACTTGTTGAGTTATGATTTTATTCTTTACGTTTTCATTTAAGTTTGTATTTCCTTTGTATATCACTTACACCGTTATGGCTGACCCCTGTAGTTTTGAAGGTTAGGGATATCTCTAACCCCATGTTTTACAGGTAGGTACCATTAGCATGGAATTGTGAGCATGGTAGAATGTTTAATGTTTATGCATATCTTGTAAAAGGAATGATTGTAAAGAGAAAAATTGTATTACCGCTGTGTAGTAAAAAGAATTGAAATTCAAGGTGTTTAAATTCTGCGGTGCTTTGTAAAATAGTTGATGTAATAAAAGTTTGGATGCTATGTTTATGATTAAAATTGTGGTTGATTCTGGAATTTGTGCCATGTTTTATTTTTTGGAAATTCGGGGCGCTACAAGTTGGAATCAGAGCCGACTTTCGACGCCGATTTTGGGTAAGAGTGGGTTAGAGGTATGCCTGAGATGGAGCCTAGTAGATGTTTACTGGTAGGTAATCATAGTCCCAAGTAGAGCTGTACAGCTAGCAGAATCAGGGTACTCCATTTCACATCGGCTAGAAAGAGATCCTGCACTAGGTTGCATGCCCCGTACTCTACGAGGATGCCGATTTCTAAAGGGTGGGTGTATATAACACCCCATAATTTCAAGAGATAAAATATAGTATATTATATCTCTTGAAATTACGGAGTGTTACATACACCCCTCCTATAGAAATCAGCGTCCTTGCTGAGTACGGGGCTTGCAAACAAGTGCAGGATCTCCTTTCTAGCCAATGTGGAGTGGAGTACGTTGATTCTGCTAGCCGTACAGCCCTACCTTGGACTCTGGTTACCTACGAGTGTACATGTAACACCCCAAAAAATTGAGTTATGACAATTTTGTCCCTCGTGTTTTACGCACGTATATTTTGTATTGTTACTTCAATACAAATTTTGGATTCTGACTATTTATGCACTTTTCGTCTTCTCAAAATCCTATTTGAGCAAACTCAAATATTAATTTTCAATCTTTGAGTTTTTACATGTATTGCACGTGGTTAGACTCTCTGATTTGTGTAGAATGATTAGATGAATCGATATGAGAAATTGTGAACATTGAAAGTTTTTAAAATGGTGAATTAGACATAAATTAAATACATAAGGACTATAACTCTAAAGTAGTTGTGATCTGAGCTTAGGCTCAGTGGGTAGGCGTTCGTTCGCCTGGTTGTTTGCGCTGGTTCGAGCACTGTTGTGCCCTGTTGTTTGCTGTGTAAAAATGGAAACTTTTTGAAAAGTCAGAAAGCAGAGGGGGAAGATATTTAAGGATTTTAACGCCATAGTGAGTGTGAATCTGAGTGCTAGCTCAGTGGGAATGCGCTTGGGTGCCAAGTAAGGGGTACGGGTTCGATTCCCCGGGCTTGGCACTTTGAGAAATTTGATTTTTTTTTGTTTTAATTATTTTTGAGGCGGGACATTATTAAAAATAAATAAATTTAAACAATGGAAATTTTTCTTATAAATTGTACACTTTTTAAGATGAAAAGAATAAAGAGAAAGAGAGAGAGAGAGATGTGATCAGGTGCGAACTGGTTCGCACTTGATCAAGTAGCGAACTTGTCCCACAGCCGTTGGATCTGCAATTTGATAATGGGAGTGATCCAATGGCTCGAATTTCTTCCGCTCATCTCACCATGAGTTGGGGGTAGTTTAGTCATTTCTCTCCCTCTCTCTCCAGACCCCTTACCCCAAATCCGTCGCCTCTCTCTCGCCCCTTTCGACTTTCGAAACCCTAGACGGGTTTGAAATCCCCTTAAGCCCTCATCGACCTTCGTCATTCCTCTCCCTCTCCCCTCTCTCAATCTCATCTCTCTCCCTCTCTCTCCAGACCCCTGACCCCAAATCTGTCGCCTCTCTCTCGCCCCCTTCAACTTTCGAAACCCTAGACGAGTTCGAAATCCCCTTAAGCCCCCATCAACCTTCGTCATTTCTCTCCCCCTCTCAATCTCATCTCTCTCCCTCTCTCTCCAGACCCCTGAATCCAAATCCCTCGCCTCTCTCTCTCCCCCTTCGACTTTCGAAACCCTAGACTGAATAGAGGTAAATTTTCAATATGTAGTTTTTTTTAATTGTTTATATACATCCAAAATTAGTAAAGTTTACATCTTTATGAGAATTACCCCATTATCAAATAGCAGTTAATTTGTTGTTGTATTGGTAGATTTGCATTATATATAGGGTACGTCTTATTTGTTAAATGTTTCCTGTGACCCTGCCAAAAAATAGCTTTGATTATTATCCTTGACTTAAATCTCTGCATAAACACTTTGGAACATTTTCCTAAATTGTATCATAATCTGGAACATTGTTTATATGTTGTGATAGATTCTAAACCAACAGATCATTGTTCTGATTTTCCTGCAGGTTTCCTCACTTAATGACCTGTTAGCATGTGACACTGCTGTTTCTTCAGAACCATTGTCTTGGTCGTCACAGGAAGAGCTCGTCGATCTATATTGCATATATTTGAAGAGGAAGAGTTTGTATTTTAGGGCCACATCTGCCAAAATTTTGTAGTTCTTATGTCAGTGTAATAGTCGAGACTCGAGAGCAGTAGATTGTTTTTCTTTTTTGTGGAGTATTTTATAGCTAAATTGTTTTATAGGATCCATTGTAATGATTTGCTACAAATTGCATTCTCTATTATTACTGGAGGCTTTTGTAGATATCATGTGTAATTGGTACAGGAAAATGACTGGAAATAGATGTCCATCTTAACCAATTTTGGAGTTCAATAATATGTCTGAGTTAAATTGTATTTGTGGTCTTCATTGTATTTGTGGTCCACAGCAATTGTTCTTGCCATTTTCACTTCACCTGTATGGGTTCTTGCCATTTTCACTTCATATTTCTGTTCCTTGGGGCATTTGGTGGGCATTGACTAGCAGCAAAATACTGAGCTACTACTAAGTTTACATTCGGAGTTATATGCTTAAATGAAACCCGGCACTTATGTCTCCACAACTGCCATAACCCTGGGCTACACATCTCAACACATCTCCTTCTATTGGATTATCATGTATCAAATTTTTGAGCAATTAAATTAATAGAGTTGGCCTCATTTATTTGAGATCTCAGTCCAGTTTTAATCCATACATGCTTAGGAAAATCACATTATAGGAAAAGATGTGTTATCAACTCCGCTTCTGCCTTCCATATCAAACATTTCTCAATGGCGTTAGGAAAAATCATGTTCCTTCTCTCATTTGTCATCAAAGCTGTCGATAATCCTTCAAATAAAGTGCAAAACTCTTTCATAAAGGTTAGTGTTTTAATCCAACTATTCTTAACAACATATCCTACTGCACTGCTCAAAGTTTTAGACATTCATTAAGGAAGTAGAGAGGTGGGCAAAAATGAGATCATTCATGCCCGAAAAAAGTGTTCAAATGAGATTCACCTTTTGAAGTTGTGTTGCACATAGGAGCATTCTCACACGGACTATACATCTAAGCTAAAACCAAGCATATTCAAACAGAGCCTCCATCTGAGCATTCATTCATTCATTCATTCATTCATTCATCCATCCATCTAAGGCTCTTAAAGTGCATACAACAAACAACAACAAAAAGTCTGCTTTATGCCTTCCAATTTAGTTACCATATATACAGTGAAGAGGAACATTGTAATTCTAATACAATCAAAAACAGACACTTCAAAAATTCCCATACATGTCTTACTCATCTTTGGACTTCTCATCTTTAGACTTTTTATCTTTATTCAAAATGCTAAAGATCATACAAAAAAATTAAACAAAATTCCATAACACTGTAGGCTCAGAACAACAAGAATTCAAGTCTTGTAACAGTCTGCTGATTATGCTCTGCCTCTTCTCAGTTGCTCTTGTACATCTTAAAATCATCAAAAGTTTCTCCTGAAGCTAAAACTCAAAAAAACTTTTTAGGAGTGAAATTGCTCAAAATTGCTCAGTACACAAATAATTCCTTCAATATAAGGGCTAAGATAACACTGAAACAAACGAACATACTTATGAATATAACTGTATGGCTCAGCATCACACTAATTTTCTTCACTGTCTAGGCTCAGAACTTTTTGAATATCACATTTCATGAACTTAGAAATTTTCATTCAGCAAATCATAAAGAAGACTAAATCAGTGCAGTCAAAAACCCGATGGAAGCATAATGAATGCATCACAAAAATATAGCACCAGACAATAACTTCTTTCCATGAATTGAAGGATAAAGCCTTAGAAACACCTCAGATTCAGAGAAGCAGCAGAAGTGTAATGCACCATGTCAAAAAAAAGTGCAAAACTATATATATATATATAGAACTGATCAGGTGCGAACTGGTTCGCACCTGATCAGTAGCGAACTTCTCCCATAGCTGTTGGATCTGCAATTTGATAATGGGAGTGATCCAATGGCCTGAATTTCTTCCGCTCATCTCACTTAAGGTTGGGGTAATTTAGTCATTTAACTCTCTCAATCATAATGAATGCATAATGGAAGTGATCCAATGGCCCGATGGAAGCATAATGAATGCATCACAAAAATATAGCACCACGCAATAACTTCTTTCCATGCATTGAAGGATAGAGCCTCAGAAACACATCTCATATTTAGAGAAGCAGCAAAAGTGTAATGCACCATGTCAAAACAAAGTGGAAAAACTAAAGGAGACCCAAATTCAAAAAATCTTCAACATGTATATTATTTAGTTCATCATCGCCCAAATTCAGAAAATCTTCAATCCCTAAAATATGAATGAAGCATAACATGTAATATCATCTCAGTCATAACCAAATTAAGTGCATTAGTGTAATATAATCACATTGTAAACTCATAATGAAGCATAATAGTGTGATCTCATCACTCCCATAGCCAAAATATTGACATCAAAGCATGAGCATAAAAAGCAGCAGCCATCTTAGCCCAGATTCAGGAAAAAAAGGCATCAGAACACTTCCAAACTTGCCCAGTTTCAGGAAAACTGACAGTAACAACAATCTCATTGCCAAAAATGTCGATAATGGGTCATAAAGATGTAAACTTTAATGATTTTGGATGTATATAAACAATTAAAAAAACTACATATTCAAATTTTACCTCTATCCAGTCTAGGCTTTCGAAAGTCATATGGGGCGAGAGAGAGGCAACGGATTTGGGGTCAGGGGTCTGGAGAGAGAGGGAGAGATGAGATTGAGAGAGGGAAAGAGATGACTAAACTACCCCCAATGCATGGTGAGATGAGCGGAAGAAATTCGAGCCATTGGATTGGTTGTTTTAACCTTATCTCAGTCATAACCAAATTATATATATATTAATAATAATTGAGATTGGTTGTTTTCATTTTTATGAACATAATCTTATGGCTTTGACACTCAATTCTGGTATTGAGCTGGTCTAATTATTGTTCTTGCTACTGCTTTTTCTGCATGACTCCAGCTATAACCATGAATTCCCTAACTTAAAACAACGGAAAATGAAAGCAAAATAATTTAATGAAGGTCAACCTGCAGCGGTATCCCGATCTCAGGGATTCGCCAGTGAAGAATTTGGGTAGATTAGCACATCTAACTTTTGCTATGCAGACAAGATGAACATATAATATGTAGATCTATTTGGACGAGTTCAACAACTCAACCTAGCAAATACAAGTTCAATTCAGTTAATTAGCTCAGAATAAAAATACAAACAACAATGCATACAGCTGGAGGGGCCACACAAACCTGTAACATGTCTTAACAAATACTCTGTTCACACAAATCATATCAAAATTCTTCTCAGTCAAGTCTTGTATCAAGGAAAAAGAAAGAAAAGTAATCTAAATGCAAAAAAAGAAAGAAAAGTATAAAAGAAAGAAAAGAATGCACCACTTCAACAATTTAAATAAAAAAGAAGAAAAAATATAAAATAAGGAAAAGAAGAAATCCCCAAAAGTATAAAAGGCGGCATTGTCATTGACTGGTAGAAGGAGGAGGATGTTGAGAGGTTGAAGAGGAGTGGAGAATGAGGAGGAGTGTCACCGGAAAGCTGCTGTCCTATGTCACCGCCGCTACTGTTGAGAGGGAGGAGGAGTGGAGAATGAGTAGTTAGGGAGGTAGAGATTGAGAATTGGGATTGAGGTTAGGGTTTGGAATTAGGGATGGAAAGTTGAGAGAGAATTTGGGGGTTACAGGATAAGAGATAGGGTTGAAGACGGATCAGGTCGATTCAGGGTCGGGTATGTAAAGGCTGAGCCTTTTTCTTAGACATATGCCTCGAGCCTTTGCTGAGGCGCACCGAGGCACGCTCCTTATTGGCGCTTTGAACAAAGATGGTGCCTCAACCCAGGCTTGAGGTTCAAACTACTTTTACGTCTGAGCCTTGACTCTCAGGTTGAGTCTCAGGCGAGCCTTCAACCACAGTGGTTTCACCGACATACTAAGAGCCCAATCAAAGATAAAAAGATAATGGACTGTCAATGCAACTAAGGTGGCAAGAGTTAGATACTTGCGGCTTGTTGCCTGTCCAGTAGCCCATGATACCTTCCTCATTACTTATTAATTTCATAGCCTGTCACAACACAAAACATGTAAGTACGAAAACAAAAACAAGTAGAGTTGTAACAGAACTGCAAAATGCCCACATAATCCTGTCCAAAAAATAACTAAAAATCCTTGAAAAAAAAACAAAAAAAAAAAACTCCCCAAACCAAAACCAAACTAACCAATATATTGACACAGATGAGGGCATCAATTAGAAGATGGGCACCATCCATGAAAGTTTCTAACTTAAGGAGTTGAAATAATACCTTTCTAAATTAAGGTGTTGTAGACAGACATGACTTTAAGAGGCCAGAATTATACTCTTTTCGAGATTGGAGATGATGCTGCTGATTTAGTGGTGGAAGCAACAGATGTGAGTTCTTGTTATTTGTAGAGGAAAAGACAGACCTGAGACAGATCTCAGACACAGATCTGGATTTGAGATGGGGATTTCATGAGGAACAGGAGAGGTGGTGCTGCTAATAGCTGGCCACCTCGAACACCTACAAAATGCCAGGAAACACCAGGAGAGATTCCGGCGACAGGCCCTCCGACTATCTAGTCAGTCACTAGAAAAAGTAGAGTTGGGGTTTGAGTAGGGAAAATAGGGGAGGGGGCTAGTATTTATAGGCAGAAAGAGGGAACCCTAACCCTAATGGCCGGGTTGACCCTCTTCTGTTGGCCTGAAATAGCAGAAGGCACATAGAAGCTACTTATTTGATATGTAGGGGTTTGCGGATCTAGAGGGGATCAGACAGCTCAGATTGAGCTGGATTATTAACCAACATCATAGGCCCCCACTCGTGGAGGGTTGTATTTACCAGCCGTCAAGGAGTGGCCAAATCTTCTGAGAAGATCAGTTGACAATGTGCATAGGGGTAGAATGGAAGATCCCCGAAGAGTGACATGAGGTCAAGACCGGAGCTTTGTGATGACCAAGCTCCAATCTCCGAGCATCGGTCGAGGATAGAAGCTAGCTGATTGATCAAAGTAAGTGCCTAGCGCCGATGTAACGCCCCGAATCCCAAATACACTGAATTCGAGATATTCTACAGGATCTTTTCACTTCCTTTAGTACAATTTTACAAGGAAATTTGAACTTTTCACTTTACATCAGAGTTTATATGATTACATTACAATTTACACTGCACAGCGGAAGTAAACTTTACAACAATGAAACAAATGTACAACAACATTGTATAATCTTTAAGCATTTGTTCTTCTTTAATCTTTATCAAGCCATTTACCTGCATATAAGACTATGGGTACGTCAGTTTATTCAACCGAAGATCATTATACACGGCCATCCTCTCTATGCCGAAAATAGTATAACTTATTTTCCATATTTAACAAACACAATCTTGTCACATATCAAACTAAAGGGACTACCCTATTGATGTCGTGTTGTGATTGTGCACTTAGTCCTTAATGCAGTTAATTATGTTACATGACACTAATGCACACTTGTTCGGATTGTATGCATCCCATACTACATAGGTCCGAGGGCAAGCCTCTTAATCGTTCTTCATCTTTGTAGGGTTCAATACCTCGCCATGACTTGATCTACTACTGTAATTACGGTGAGTATCCTAGATGATCTATGAGTACAAGCTCGTGTACAGAAAACCTGGAGGGGAACCCCACGCCATGTCTTGACTCATCAAGCATGCATTCTGTGGCAATTCAGCCTCCTTCATGGCACACGATCCTCTTGCAGTCACCAAACATCCCACAAGCGTGGCTAAAGTCCGATCATTACTGAGTTGTGCCCACGCCATGTCTTGACGCATCAAGCATGCATTCTGTGGCTCACACACCTGCACCGTAAACTCTAGTTCTCATACTCGTGTTTTCTCTCACTTTTATCACGTCTTCACTATGCACTAATACTTAGTTGTTATTAGAATCATGAACAAAATCAAAGCTCTAGAGTTAGCCTCTCCACTAAACCGGACTTATTCATTTATTCACACATGACCAACCTTGGTCTTTCATTTCAATATTTCATTTCATTTCTTTCCAAATGCCGGGGGAGACTTAGCTACTCTTTTGTTTCAATTCCAATTCACAATTTCCAATTTGAGTATTTCCACTTATAAATTCATTTGTTGATTTGTCATACTCAAAGTATTTCTCTTTTCCAATTATGATTTCTAATTCGTTCAAATAGTCCATAACTATACATGAAAATTTATATGCTTTATCAATTATCAATTTCACTTTGAATTTCACATCACTAAAGAATATTCACATTTCACATTTTTCACACTATTCTCAAATGAGAATAATTTGCATCACATCATACAATATAATTTTCTTCTTGCCACATTAATCTTCTAATCCTTCATTTCAAATCATTTTTTTTGCAGGATACAATTTCACAACAATAAAAATATAGAACCATAGTTCTATTTACACATTTTATTCTCAAATCATGTTTTATTTCATGCAAATAATCCCCAAATTATTTTTATAAAGTCCTACATATTTTTAGAAGAATAACCATATTTTTTTCACATTTTTTTGATCACCAAAACATCAAAAAAACATTTTTTCCCCATCTTGCCGAGGGCAAGATTCAAAACCAGAACCCCGGAGAACACAGCCGACAGCACAAACCACTAGGCCAAAGGTGCTAGACGGTATAAAGGGGTGCTGAGAGTAATAAATACTCTCGGCCGCTGATCTTGTACGCTTAAAAAAAATTATGAAACAAAATAGTGCCACAAGGATTCGAACCCGCAACCTTAAGGCCGAAACCACTGTAGCGATCAGAGCCATCCCGACCGCTTGAGCTACGTGCTTAAGTTGTCACTAGCTCAATTCAAATTTCATTTAACCCATACTCTCTGTTATTTAGAACATTTCGACGTTCAACAAAATTGCATATCACATTGTTCTTACTAATATACTGTAAAAATCCGAATTAATCGTTTTCCATCATGAATTTTATTCCAGTAGATGAAAATAAATTTCTTAAATGATTAAACATAATTTTCTCCATAATTAACACATTTCTACCATACAATTTGGTTAATGTGATATACTACTATTAAAACATTCTTTTTCAACATTATAATTTCATTAATCTCTACACCAATTCTCTACTTTTCCAAACATAAAAATTACATCTTAATTTATTCGTTACCACGCCATACAAAGTTTTCAATTTAGCACATAAAAGTGACATTGTCGATATACTATTTTTTTGCACATAATTTTTCATGCTACTAACAAAGGTTTCTTCACACAATTTATAACCACATTCTTATTGCACACACTTGAATTTTAAGAGTAGAAACACACACAAATTGCATATCAACAATTCAATCAATTAGAGATCATCTTTCCAATTAAATGTGCATTCTTATTAATCATTTTCATGCATTATTTTGCTAATTAAATCTAGCATGCATTCCTATGTTAGAAATAGGGAAAATTTACCCACCTTGTATGGAGAGAAAAATTACAACTAGCAATCCCTAGACGAATGTCCTTGCGACGAATTGCTCCTCCTTGAACATGTGCACCCAAGCCCTCAAGTACCCAACCGAATGCTCCCTCTTCTTGATGTCGGCCTCTCCCTCTTCTAGTTGCAAGCAAAATCCCACACACTCTCAATCTTTCAACTCACAAAAACACTACTAGATAATATAATTTAGACTATAGGTTTGGAAGAGAATAATTTTACACAAGAATAGCTACCCGGGGGGGGGGGGGGTATTTATACTAAAAATCAAAGAGAATGGAGGGCTAGGATCAAGTAGTTGGTTGTAAGATGGAGGGCTAGGATGAAAGTAGGAGTTACATTAACTACCCACAACCAAGTAACCACCACACCATGATCACCACCCAAATTTTGGTTTTCCCTCCAAGATGCAATCCTGCCATGCTAGGAGTGTGCATATTGCACGTGTACGCGTAGTGCACGTGCATTCAACTAGGCCCAAAAATTGTACATTTTATTTATAAAATAAACTTTAATTTTGTATTCTACATTACAAGTCATATAAAAAAAAATTAACTAATGGGCTTTAGTTTAATGGGTCAAAATAATTATTATAAAATAATAAATTAAATTACTTTGGGCTTTTAAAAGAAAGGGCTTTTGTCTAATTAAAAGAAGGCTTATAGAAAAATAATTAAAGGCACATATTAAATATCTTTACTCATCTTGATGAAAATATTTACAAAAATATTGCACGTGCACACTACGTGCAAAATAAATAATTTTTCATTAAATGAAAAATCAGGGCATTACAGCTGAACCCTGTGAGCTTGTGTGAAAGTTAGCAGCTGGCTCAAAGTTGCTATCGAACGTCGAGCTTCATGAGAAAGTAAGTATCTTACTCACTGAAATTGCTGCCGAGTGTCGAGCCATGTGAGCTTATGTGAAAGCTAGCAACTGGCTCAAAGTTTCTACCGAGCATCGAGCGAAATAAAAAAAAGTAGCTTGCTCATTGAGATTGATTCCGAGTGCTGAGCCCTGTGAACGTGTGTGAAAGTTAGCTGCTGGCTCGAAGTTGATGCCGAGCGTCAAGCAAAGTGAAAAAAACAAGTATCTTGCTCACTGAGATTGCTGCTGAGCACCGAGCAAAGTAAAAAAAAAGTAGCTTGCTCACTGAGATTGCTACCGAGCGTCGGGCCCTGTGAGCTTGGGTGAAAGCTAGTAGCTAGCTCGAAGTTGCTGCAGAGCATCGAGCGAAGTGAAAAAACAAGTAGCTTGCTTGCTGAGACTACTGCAGAGCGCCGAACCCTATAGCTTGTGTGAAAGCTAGCAGCTGGCTCGAAGTAGCTGCCGAGCGTCGAGTGAAGTGTACTTGGTAAAAAAGCTTGCAGCTAGCTCGAGGAGCATGTCGAGCATCGAGTGAAGTGTAGTTGGTGAAAAAGTCTATATCTAGCTCGATGAGCATACCGAGCTTCGAGCGAAGCGTACTTTGTAGAAAAGCTTGTAGCTAGCTTGAGGAGCATTCCAGCGTCGAGCGAATTGCAGTTTGTGAAAAATATTGCAGCTAGCTCGAGGAGCATGCCGACTGTCGAACAAAGCGTACTTGGTGAAAAAAGCTTGTAGGTAGCTCGAGGAGCATGCCGAGCGTCAAGCAAAGCATACTTGGTGAAAAAGGTTGTAGCTAGTTTGAGGAGCATGCCGAGCGTCGAACGAAGCGTTGTTGGTGAAAAAGTATGCATCTAGCTCGAGGAGTATTCTGAGCATCGAGTGAAGCATACTTGGTTAAAAAAAACTGCAACTGGCTCGAGGAGCAGGTCGAGCATCGAGCGAAGCGTACTTGATGGAAAAGCTTGTAGCTAGTTCGAGGAGCATGCCGAGCATCAAGCAAAGCGTAGTTTGTGAAAAAGCTTGCAGCTTGCTCGATAAGCATGTCGAGCGTCGAGCGAAGTTTACTTGGCGAAAAAGCTTGCTGCTAGCTCGAGGAATATGCCGAGCGTCAAGCGAAGCGTACTTGGTGAAAAAGCTTGTAGCTAGCTCGAGGAGCACGCCGAACGTCGAGCGAAGTGCAGTTTGTGAAAAAGTTTGCAGCTAGCTCAAGTAGCATGCTAAGTGTCGAGTGAAGCGCAGTCTACGAAAAAGCTTGCAGCTAGCCTGATGAGCATGCCGAGCATTGAGTGAAGCGTACTTGGTGAAAAAGTTTGTAGCGTACTTGGTGAAAAAGCTTCTAGCTATCTCGAGGAGTATGCCAAGCGTCGAGCGAAGCGCAGTTTGTGAAACTACGTTGGATTAGTTAATGCTTACTATGGTTGTAGTGGACACGTGTATTGCATGTGTGATGCTGATGTCACGGTTGTGGATATTGATGCGTCGAAATCTTATCCACTGTTAAATTTAGATGATCTAGATTGGGTGGTTGAGATTTTTTGTGGATATCGAGGCACCATGGAACCACGTATACATCCATCACCCCCCCTATCATTTTTCACTTTGCTTTCTCTCTCTAATTCACAGAGTTTCTATCTCTACGAACTGTTCAGTAACAGGCGATCAGCTTTACGGTGAAGTTTCCAGCAACGATCACAGATTAGTATATTTAATATTATGTCGAGGGCTTGGTCCAACTCCTCTGCTTCCATATCTGGTCAGGACGGCTACAGTGTAACACCCTGAATCCCAAATAAGGCTAAATTCGAAGTTCCACTGGATCTTTACACTTCATTTCGTACAATTTTACAAGGAATTTGAAATTTTTTATTACAACAGAGTCTTTTACA
The DNA here is from genome assembly GCA_017893485.1 of Hemerocallis citrina. NCBI lineage: Eukaryota > Viridiplantae > Streptophyta > Magnoliopsida > Asparagales > Asphodelaceae > Hemerocallis > Hemerocallis citrina. The sequence goes on along the minus strand of CM030367.1, from coordinate 67,388,025 downwards.
TTAATAACGCATCGAAAAGTAAATTGAAGTACAATAATGAAAAATATACGATTTTAACAACTTTAACATTTAAATAATCATCAGCATCAAATTCATTTTTATATCTTCTTGTAAATTTCAAGTCCTGCATATAAAACTGTGGGCACGTCAGTTGCTTATAACTGACAAAATATTATACACGGCCATCCTCGCTATGCCGAAAGTATAACGATCTTTTAATACTTTAACAACCACAAACTTGAATGTAAAATAAACTGTTAAAAGTGACTACTCTAAACATGTAAGTGTTTATAATGCCTTAATGCCTAATGCAGATGTTTTACACTAAGATGACACTAATGCATACTTGTTCGGATTCTATGCATCTCATACTACATAGGTCCGAGAGTAAGCACCTACGTACTCCACATTAAAGGGTTTGTTCCCTCGCCATGATAACTACCCGGTAATAAAACAAAGTTTGGATATTCCACTAGTACGGATCCCAGTCCCGGAATCTACCGCCCGACTGTACAGAATCCTCGTCATGCGAACATCCCGTCAGTGTCCCTCTAGCCCCGGTATACGTATATACACTGGATTACGGCTTACTATCTGCCTGAATAATCATAGTCCTGGATTTAAATTAAAGCCTCGCCTCCATCGGAAGCAACCATAGTCCCGAAATCCACCGCCTGACTATATAGAGGCCCTCCACTCACGTTTTCCCAAGTTTGCTACATCTTCACTTAGTGCCTAATCCTTAAGTTCAAGACATGAATAAATTATAACACCTAGAGTTAGCTTTCCCCTCCTACAGGACTTAAACACAAACACCGAGATAGCCCATATAGCCATATCTCAAAAAATCAATCAATTAATTCAACATTTGTCGGTACCCGGGGTTTCACGAATCCTCTAGATCACAACCTTTCATGTTCTAGAATTCATGGGTACTCATACCCTTCAATAGTCATGTATTACACTTCATTGTATTCATATCTTCAACTTTATTCATATCTTAGTCAATTTATCTTACTTTTGTATCATTCATGGAACTCAATTCATTCATTTCCTTATTCACAATTCTTTCAAAAAAAACATTTCTTTTTCATGAACTCATAACATAGATTAATTCACTTCAATTCTCATTGGCAATTTTAATCACATATAGTATTTTAGGCAACATCAAAGTATTCTTAATCAAGGAAAAATAATTATAGAATCTCATTAAGAGAAAATCAATTGTATTGCAAATTATAATCGTCTCTTACTCAAAATAAAGGTCACACTCTTAAATGAAAATTTCGGATTCTTCAACTCATTATTCATTGTAAATTCTACCTTTAATTCTCATAACATACATGAATTATTGTGGATATTATTTTTCATAAAGCCTAAATCAATTTAGGGGAACACTAGAATTTTTCCGATTTTTTTTTGCTTTGCATTTTAACACTTCAAAAACCCAAAAATATCAAAAAATCTAAAATGGGGCTACCAGGTTTCGAACCCAGAACCCAAGGCAGACCTCCAGCTACAGTAACTGGACTAGGGCGTCACCGAAGACCAAGAAGTCCAAGGCACCTCACTCTCATGAAGGTGGGCCGAAATCTATAGGTACTGTGTTTCAGTGCCTTAGGTTAATAAAAAGAAAGAAAGAAGGGACTATCTGGTTTCGAACCCAGAACCCAAGGCCAGACCACAGCTACAGTAACAGTACTAAAGCGCACCCGAAGACCAGTAAGTCCAAAGGGACTGGTTGATATGAAAAAGGTAACGGGATTCTTGTTTATACTGCACTATTATTTGTTTTCTTTCAACAAACTCGAGCCTTCAATCGATTTATTCCTCTAATAAAAATATAAATAATTTTTCCAGAATGAGTCTCTTTGAAAAACAGTATAGAACAATTATAAAAACTCTTATCATATACATATATATATTTTGACTTTGTAAATAATTTCTCTCTTAATTGCACACATAAACTCACTTTACCCAAAATTTGAAAATAAAAGTTTGTACCACTTATAAACAACTTTATGAACTCTTTGTACTAATTAAGAATTTACTAGTGAGACTATCACCATATTTCTTAGCTACAATAGAATTTTAAGGCTCTTTCATACAAGTTACATTATTTTGCATGATCATTCTAACATGTATAAAGTAGTAGATTTCATGCCAACAATTTATTAGTTATTACTTTCTTTTCCTTTTTCTAATTATCATGATATCTATCCATTTAATTGAACACAACATTATTTCTACAAGCCATGACGCAATCACAATAACATGGGGTAATCTACATTAATCACATCAAAATAATCTACATTACTCATATGTCAAAAACTAGCATGCTTATCCTACAATTTTAGAAAGCATTTAAGACCACCCACCTCTAAGAAGACTTGCAAATGGAGAAACACAACTCCTAAAAAACTCCTAGCTCCAACACAACCGCCTAGCCCTTCTCCTCTTAGCAAGAGCAACTCCAAGCCTCCAAGGATGCCAGACAAGAACTCTCTAACTCTCTTTCTTTTCTTCTCTTTAATTCTTAATTTGGTGCAAGAGACAAACACTAGGTTTGGGGGGGGGGGGGGGGGGGGGGGGGAGGGTGTATTTATAGGATAAATGGATGGCTAGGATTTGATCTCACAATCAAATAACTACCCACTCTCTCCACTCTCCCACTCTCCAAAAACGGCCCCCTCTCTCCTTGTGCATACACGTGCACGTGTAATGCACAAGTGCACACCCTCTCTCATTTTTTATACATATTTTTATACTTTTACTTGTGTGTCAACTAGTTGTTACATATCATGTGTGAGACTATGTACAACTAATTGGTAGAATTAAGTTAGTGGGCTTGTCTTGTGGGCTTGGTTTTAATTTAATTAATTAACCTAGTGGGCTTAGAGTCTTCTCATTGACCTAGGGGTTTTATTATAAGAAGTAGACAAAATAGAATAAAATATAAAAGAGAACTCATGTATACTACCAAAAATTAATTTTTGAATGAAAGGGAAAGAAATTTGCATGTGTGTTGCACGTGCAAAAATGGAAAAAATGTACTCTTATTTAAGAAAATTTATACGGGATGTTACATACGGTTGTCTCTCCAACTCTTAAAACTGAGGGGAAATTCGAACAGAGCAAGAAGGTATACAATGTGAAGCCGCTTCGGGTACGCAAGCCATTCATGGTGGAGTCGAGTGACTCAGATGAACAGGTCTAAGAGGTTGAGGTGGTCGACGAGGGTGGACCCGTGGACCAAAGCGATGCGGAGGTAGAGGAAGTCGAAGATGACGAAGGAGAGGTGGAGGACGAGGGTGAAGGCAATGAGGAAGGTGAGGGCCTCGAGGTCGATCCTTCAGGTGAGACTTCTCCATTGAGGCCCCTGGCCGAGCTGTACGTTGTGAAGGCCCCTCGAATCCGAGGGACGAGATTGAGGTGGACTCTTCCAGACTGCACCGAGCAACTGCCTGAATTCTTACCGAAGCATGGCCTCGCCGTCTCTTATCTTCAACAACCGGGTTCGATTATGTTGTACCCAGACGACCTCGAAGACTTGGTTCGATTTGGGGTACAACACTCTTGTCACGTCCCACTTCCCAAAAAATATGGAACACAAGCACGTGACATTCGCCCAGCGAATGACTTGCGTCATCCATAAGCTGTTACCCATTCAACTCAACAATATAAATAATACAAAATAATTGTGTAGGCAATAATAACAACCACATGAGCAATAATGCTTGGAATAAGACAATATGAAATAACCAAATACGATAATCCAACATCTGGAAACAAATTATAATATCCAGGTCATAAGCTTAATACCATAATGAATCCAAACATAATAATAATAAGATTCAATACTATAAGTCCAACGAAATAACAATCAACTAGAAAGCAATAAATATTTAGAAAGCTTGTTCTCTAATTCCTGCAGATAATTCTTCTTGATCACCTGTGAACACTTCATCTAAAAAGAGTAGAAAAATTATTCTTAGAGCAAGTCATGGACAGCAAGTAGAGAAAGCAATGGACAATGGAAGTAGGATAATACAATGAATTCAATAAATCAATATGAATCAATAACATGGGACGATAGCAATAATCAATATCAATGGTAATCGATTCAATGGTTATATACGATGATTCAATATTCGATGTTAATGTTCAATAGTCGATGTCAATATCACTTAGACAATATTCAATATCAATAGGAATGATGATTTTCGATATGCAGTGTCGATGTTGTGTCAATTCTTCAGTCTATTAATTTTTAGCATAACTAATGCACGTACTACTGCGTTCCATTCCACAGGTTCGATGCATACAACAAATTTCATTTAAACTTAAGTGGTAGATTCTATAGATCATGTACACGACACGATAACACTGATAGCAACTTTGTTGCACACTGGTCGGCATGATAACACAAAAAAGATATGCGATGAATTGGGATACTGAGGTCAATAATCCAATAATAAATCGATAACACTAGCTGACACACACTATTTGGGAAATAAGGTCCACACTTCCAAGTACAGTCACTATATCATCAACTACTCTAGTCAACCCTTAACCCCGGCTTGTTGAACATTTTATCGATGCAAACAATACATGATGCAACTTAGAGACATTAGATGGACGATAGTAACATTAGGAGAAGAATAGGATGATAACTTTGGATGAAACAAATAGAATGATGACAATAGTACCTTAAGATCATGAAATGCAATATATACATTACAATTGATGCAATACAATGATATATGTATAATCATATCAAGAAAATCTGGAAAACAAAATTTTGGACAGCAAGAGGTGACTGTACAAAAATCAGATTTCCTGCTGCTACAGAAATCAAAAATCGAAACCGTCAGAAGTTCTGAAAACTATACCTCCCAACGATTCCAATGCATATTTAAAATACAAAATCCGACAACAGTAGCTAGGTTAAATACATAATTCTTTACAGATTACATGTTCTGACTGAAAATCAACATCAAGTTGTTATATCATTAGAATCAGCGAAAACTCAATTATAAATTCATCAAAAATTATTCATTAGACTCCTAAACATGTTAACTATATTTTTGGAAATTGTCAAAGAATTATTCTAACATTAATTTAGCTTTTTAATATTTTAAACATGAAAACATACATGAATCTGAATTCTGGGAATAAAACGCAGCAGTGGTAAAATCATCATAACTTTTGCAATACAACTTGAAATTTAAAGATCTTAGATGTTCTGGAAAATAGAGACATGGAGCTACAACTCATATTCCGAAAGTTATTAATTTTGATGTCAAATACTGGGTCGATAACGTCTCATAAATTCTTGACAGACAATAAACATACAGATTTTCAAAAGATTTCATAAAATAAAACGATCTAACATGATGGGTTCCAATTCAATAGTTAACAAACTTCATAATCAGCATGGTAGGTGCAATATCATGGTAACCATAATAAAAAATACACACATACACTAGTTCAACAACAACAAAATATCAATCGATCATTCAAGAACACAACCTGGCAATTAATTCTATGATAATTTATTTATGTGGTATTTGTATGAATAAACCCTACTATTAATACTACATGGATGCATGAAAGATTCAATTTTTACAGTCAACAAAGGCACGATGTCGAGAATATTTGGGTTAGCTCGTGTAAACCCTCAATATACTCTACGAAAGTGGAACAATATTATACGATACGATAAACGATTTGATCTACTTGCAAGAATTTGAATAAAAACTTGAATTTGATACAATATTAATTCAGGAGGGAAAGTGATTTGTCTTATAGAAGATTAGTTTGAATACCAAAGAATAACGGATGAGAATCCCGGCGCAACGAACATGACCCCACAAGGAAATACGTGCAATCTACGTGTACAAGAGAAACATAACAACCAAAAGTCACAACAGCAGTACCGCACAGCAACAGCAATGTCGACGGCTCAGCTGGCAGCTGACAGCGGTGCAAGCGGCAGTCCACTGGTAGCGAGGTAGGAGGCGGTGTCAAGCGAACGGTGGCTAACGTCGAGGGGGTCTCGGCCTCGACTGCTGCAGTCGGGAGGAGGAAACAGCAAGGCGGCTTGGGCGTCGACGGGGTTGAGGTCGATGGGCAGTGCTCGGGAGGAAGGTGGCGACGCTGGGGGAGGTCGTCAGAGAGTGATGGGTTTAGCGGGAAGATGGAGGTGCAGATGGGAGGGGTCAGGTTTGGCTGACAGGGAGAGAGGAGAGAGAGAGAGAAAGGTGGCTAGTAATTAGGGAAGTGTTTTTAGGGTTTGCATTAGGGTAGTATATATAGAATACAATTAGGTTGTTGGGTTATTGGGCTAGGATCCAATAATAATGGGTTTGGGTCTAGAAATAATTGCAATTGGGTTTTGGGTTCAATAAGAGATGGGTTTGAAGGAAATATGGATCAAATAAAAAAAATCACAATTTAACAAAATATAATCTACAAGATAGATAGCCAATTAAAAAGAAAAGAATGGCTCATGAACAAAATTTAATTGAGATGATCAAAAATATAGAGTATCTTATTCAAATTGCAAATAAAGATTACAATGAAGGAAAAAGGAAAAGAATGAAAACGGTAGTTACAATCTTACCCACCATAAAATAAAATTTCGTCCTTGAAATTTAAGCAAGTGGTAATAGGGTAACCCCAAAGAAAAGAAAATAACTACACAAAAAGATGGGGAAACTTCTTCTGAATCTCTTCATCAAGTTCCCAATTCAACTCACCCGTCGAGTGAGGATTCCAAGCAACTTGAACCACTCTGATGACCTTATTCTTCAAAATCTTCTCCTGTCGGTCCAAAATCGAAACCGGACGGATCTCACAGGAAAAATCTGGTCGAACAGACAATTCCGAGTAGTCGATAACTTGACTTTCATCTCTAACATACTTCCTGAGTTGGGAGACGTGGAAGACATCATGCACTCCAGATAGAGTTGGCGGCAATACGAGTCTATAGGCCACCTTGCCTACTCGCTCCACCACATCAAACAGACCAATGAATTTAGGGCTTAGCTTGCCCCCACCTCTAAACCGAATAACACCTCTCCATGGTGATACCTTGAGGAACACATGATCACCCACTTAGAAATCCAATGGTCTCCTGTAAATGTCTGCTCATTTCCCCTACCTGTCCTCAGCTTCCTGTAGATACTTCCTGATCTGGGCCACTGCATCAACAGTCATTGAGATCAATTCTAGCCCCAAAAGCTTCCTTTCACCAATGTCATCCCAGCACACTGGTGATCTACACTTCCGACCCCAAAGTCAGTCTTCTGCACACCCTCGGCTTTCACCTTAACCTGATGGTAACCAGAACGAAGATCCAACTTTGAAAATACAGAATCGCCTCCCAGTTGATCAAATAGTTCATCAATCCTTGGCAACAAATACCAGTTCTTCACTATGACATTATTCAGCTCACGGCAGTCAATGCACAACCTGCGAGTACCATCCTTCTGATTGACGAACAGTACTGGAGCACCCCAAGGCGAGACAAGCGGCCTGATAAAACCTCTATCCAGCAACTCCTGAGTCTGCTCCTTCAACTTGGCCAACTCAACATGAGCCATTCTTTACGTACTCTTAGAGATCGGTGCTATACCCGGCTGAACATCAATACTAAACAGCACTTCACGATATGGCAGTAATCCTGGCAATTCCTCAGGAAAAACATCCAGAAAGTCTCGCACAACCAACGGTGCAACATCACCATCTGCATACACTTCTTCCATCACTCCATCTTCTTGACTTGCCAACTTCTCCATACAACCAAGCGGTGTTTCACTGGCACAGAATTCAAATTCCTGACATCCTGGCATTCGGAACACCACCTTCTTCACACGGCAGTCAATTACAGCATGAGTAACACCAAGTCAATCCATCCCCAAGATAACATCAAAACAAGAATCGTTGATGACAATCAGATCGGCAACAAAATCAACACCACCAATAACTAAAGGACTCTGCTCACAGATCTGAGAACACACGAAAACACCTCCACTTGTAGTGATATTCCAAGTTTCTAGCATAGCGCTGCTAGCCAAGTGATGCAGGTCGACGAAGCGGGAGGAAACAAAGGAATGAGTAGCACCGGAGTCAAAAAGAACATGAGTGGGAAAGGAGTGAACAAGGATAATGCCTAGCAAGAAGTCCAAGATGAGAACACAATATGCAGAAAGCAAAATACAAAAAATAGACTGAATGGAAGGATAACATGATAAAGCAACAGAATAGAATAACAAGATAGCTAGGGAAAAAGAAAATCCGAAATAAACACAACTAAAGATATACCTACAACAATGCCCAAAGCGGTTTCAGCTACCTGCGTAGTCAGGTTGTAGGCCTGACCACGACTCGCAGAAAGATTACCTGTAGGAGCGGTCTTATCAATGTTCTGCTCTGAGGTGGGAGTGGTGGTCCATCCTGATCACGAGCAAGCGCTCCCTGTGGATCGGAACCTCCAACTTGTGTAAGCGGTGGCCCTTGGGCAATCACGAACTATGTGATCATTGCCTCCATACATAAGGCACATGCAATTTGCTATCTTGCGGTCTTGGCACAAATGCCCAGTCCTCCAACAGTGCAAACAGACTTGGTCCATCCTCTGAGCGGCAGGTGGGTATGGCGATGCTCTGGCATGAAGGGTCGGAATTGGCCTCCTAATAGTCCCTTCTAGAAGGCCTAGCAGCAACAGGGTGGGGAATAGAGTACATGATGGCACGCTTCCTCGTATTAGTCTGCTCCTGAATTCTAGCAGCATTCAGGTATCAGCATAAGAACGAAGTCGCAGGGCAGCAAACGGTCCTGAATGTCAATTTCCAATCCCAACAAGAAACGACGGCCTCAATCTTCGTCATTTGCCACCGTAGAAGTAGTAAAATGACTCGGTCGGGTGAATTCCCCAGCATATTCGTCCATGGTCTGACTCCCCTGATTCAAGACAGTATTTAGTTTAACGTCGGTACTTTATGAAATAACTACGAAAAAGCATGAATAAACACTATCTGACGAACCTGAGTTAGTGAGACAAACTGTCGTCCCATTTCATTCTTGGTGGCATTAGGAAAGAACTTTGTGAGGATGCTCTCTGTGAAGATGTCCCAGAGGATGGGTCGCCCCAACCGTTCAGCCTTAGCTTACCACCAAATATGGCCATGATCAACAAGTTGGATGCTCACGACATCCACACGATCGACATCCGAGATCCGTGCTGCGGTTAACAGCTGTTCAGTCCAAATAAACCATTGCTCGGCTTCAAGCGGACCCTCAGTGCTCGAGAATTTATCTGGAGGGAGCCTCATGAAATCTGCCACATTACCAAGTCTCGGTGGTAACAATCCGGGTGCAGGTACAACAGGTTCTCTATTGGTAGCTTCAAAAGCCACCCTCATCAGTTCATTGTACTCACGCTGTATCTGCATCATCTGTTGTATCATCTGTGCAACAGTCGGCTCATCAGACAAATCATCCCCAGCTCGGGAAGATGAAGTACCCTTTCTAGCCTTGGTCTGCAATAAAAATCAAATGGTAAGGATCCAGATCATAAGTTGGTTATCAATTAGCCATGTGATTTCTGCATTTTACATACTGTTGAGCCAAACCGATTAAAACCCAAATATGATTAATATATCAGACAAAGACAAACCTCCATATGTTAGTTGTGTTTGACTGATATATCATCCAAACCCAGGCTCTGATACCACTAAAAACCTTATTACGCCCTGCTTCCCAAAAATACGGAACACAAGCACGTAACATTGGCTCAGCAAATGACTTGCGTCATCTACAAGCTTTTACCCATTCAACTTAACAATATAAACAATACAAAACAATTGCACAGGCAATAATAACAACTATATTAACAATAATACTTGGAATAACACAATATGAAATAACCAAATCTGAAAATTCAACATTTGGAAACAAATAATATTATCCGGGTCATAAGTTCAATACAATAATGAATCCAAACACAATAATAATAAGTTTCAGTACAGTAAGTCCAATAAAATAACAATCAACTAGAAATCAATAAATCATTAAAAAACTTATTCTCCAATTCCTGCAAGTAATTCTCCTAGATCACCTGTGAACACTTCATCTGAAAAGAGGAGAAAAATTGTCCTTAGAGCAAGTCAAGGACAGCAGGTAAAGAAAGCAATGGTCAATGGAAGTAGGATAAGACAATGAATTCAATAAATCAATAGCAATAAATAACATGGGATGATAGCAATAATCAATATCAATGGTAATCGATGCAATAATTATATACGATGATTCAATATTCAATGTTAATGTTCAATGGTCGATGTCAATATCACTTAGACAATATAGAATATCAATAGGAATGATGATGTTCAATATGCATTATCGATGTTGTGTCAATTCTTAACTCTATTAATTTTCAGCCTAACTAATGCACGTACTACTGTGTCCCATTCCACAGGTTCGATGCATACAAACAATTTCGTTTAGACTTAAGTGGTAGATTCTATAGATCATGTACACGGCATGATAACACTAATAGCAACTTTGTTGCACACTGGTTGGCACGATAACACTAAAATGATACATGATGAATTGAGATACTGTGGTAAGTAATCCAATAATAAATCGATAACACTACCCGACACACACTATTTCAGAAACAAGGCCCACCCTTCCGAGTACAGTCACTATATCATCAACTACTCTAGTCAACCCTTAACCCCGGCTTGTTAAACATTTTATCGATGCAAACAATACATTATGCAATTTAGAGACATTAGATGGATGAAAGTAATATTAGGAGAAAAATAGGATGATAACTTTGGATGAAACAAATAGAATGATGACAATAGTACATTAGGATCATACAATGCAATATATACACTTCAATTCATGTAATACAATGATCTATGTATGATTATATTAAGAAAATCTGGAAAACAAAATTCTGGACTGCAAGGAGTCACTGTACAAAAATCAGTTTTCCCACTTCTAAAGAAACCGAAAACTGAAACCTTCAGAAGTTCTGAAAACTAGACTTCCCAATGATTCCAACACATATTTAAAATACAAAATCCGACAACAGTAACTAGGTAAAATACATCATTCTTTACAGATTATTAACTATCATTCTGGAAATTATAAAAGCATTATTCTAACATTAATTTAGTTTTTTAATAGTTTAAACATGGAAACATACATGAATCTAAAATTCTGAAAATAAAATACAGCAGTGGGAAAATCATCATAACTTTTGTAATACAACTCAGAATTTAAAAATCTTAGATGCTCTGGAAACTAGAGGCATAGAGCTACAACTCTTATTCATTAAGTTATTAATTTTGATGTAAGTTATTAATTTTGATGTCAAATACTGGGTCGAAAATGTCTCACAAATTCCAGAAAGATAATAAACATACAGATTCTCAATAGATTTCATAAAATAAAGTGATCTAGCATGATGGGTTCTAATTCAATAGTTAACAAACTTCATAATCAACATGGTAGGTGCAATAGCATGGTAACCATAATTGAAAATACACACATACACTAGTTCAATAACAACAAAACATCAATTGATCATTCAAGCACACAACCTAGCAATTAATTCTACGATATTTTATTTATGTCGTGTTTGTATGAATAAACCCTACTATCAATATTACATGGATGCATGAAAGATTCAATTTTTAGAGTCAACAAAGGCCCGAAGTCGAGAATATTTGGGTTAGCTCGTGTAAACCCTCAATATATTCAATGAAAGAGGAACAATAGTATACGATACGATGAACAATTGGATCTACTTGCAAGAATTTCAATAAAAACTTGAATTTGATACAATATTAATTCAAGAGGAAAAGTGACTTGCCTTATAGAAGATTAGTTCGAATACCAAAAATTAACGAAATGAGAATTCCGGAGCAACGACCACGATCCCACAAGGAAATACGTGCAATCTATACGCACAAGAGAAACACAGCAACCAAAAGTCACAATAGCAATAGCGCACAGCAACAGCAATGTCAATGGCTCGGCTGGTGGCTGACGGCGACGCAAGCGACGATCGATTGGTAGCGAGGCAGCATCGAGTGGATGGCGGCTGACGTCGAGGGGGTCTCTGCATCGATTGCTGCAGTCGGTAGGAGGAGATAGCGGAGGGGGTTGGGGCGTTGATGGGCGGTGCTCGGGAAGAAGTTGGCGACATTGGGGGGAGGTCGCCGGAGAGTGATGGGTTTAGGGGGAAGATGGAGGTGCATATGGGAGGGGTGGGGTTTGGCTGACGGGGAGAGAGGAGAAAGAGAGAGAAAGACGGCTAGTAATTAGGGTTGTATTTTTAGAGTTTGCAAGAGGGTAGTATATATAGAATACAATTAGGCTGTTGGGTTATTGGGCTAGGATCCAATAATAATGGGTTTGGGTCTAGAAATAATTGCAATTGGGTTTGGATCTAGAAAAAATATGGATCAAATAAAAAAAATCACAATTTAACCAAATAAATTCTACAAGATAGAGTATCTTGTAGAATTTAGAAAAGAATGGCTCATGAACAAAAATTAATTCAGATCATTAAGGAAAAATATAGAGTATCTTATTCAAATTGCAAATAAAGATTACAATGAATGGAAAAAGGAAAAGAATGAAAACGGTAGTTACAACTCTTCTCCGAGCTGTCCAAAGCTTAAGATAGATGGAGCGCGGAGGGTGTTAACTACCTGTTGTAGCGCCCCGAAATTCATAATAGGAAATACGAGACACAAATCCAGAATTTTTACTTCAATGTAAACCAATCACAGCACAAAATTACACGGAAAATTAAAACTTTCTTTACATCAATACTCATTACAATGCACAACAGAAAATTTACAACACTTTTAATACAACTCGAACCAACAACTGAAATTCGGTCTTCTCTTAGTACAAACTTTACCTCCTGCTAAGTTACTCATTTGCAATCCCGCACAATGAACTGAAAAGTGGACACGTCAGTTGAATGCAACTGACGCAATGCTGATAAAAGCAGCGACTCTCCAAAGTCTCACAACCACACACTTGTTGCATAAATAAAACGATAATAAAAGAATCATAATTAACAATAAATACTGAAATTGCAAGAATAAAATATGCGACAGGAAAATATCGAAATGCGCAAGACAAGGTTCAAGGAAAACACAATTGCCTACGATGCCTACTAATGCATGCTTGTTCGGATTCTATACCACCCATACAACATAGGTCTGAGGGCAACCCCTTAGCATTCACCATATTTTGTGGTTCGATCCCACGCTATGCAACCTACTACCATGATTACTACGAGATATAGACAAGTTACAAGTATTGGTTCTCGCCCCGGAATACTAGAGGTCAGACTCTATTCATGGAACATCCTGGAGGCCTTCTCCTCTCGTCCGGGAACTCTTTTAGAGAACACCTCAATCCGCAGGTCATTCTAGAACCTTCATTGCACAAATGTTCCATGAGCGTCGCTTTTGTCCCGGAATACTGGAGATAATCCCACTCCGCAGATCATCCTGGGGCCTCTCATACCCTCGTCCCGGAATACTAGGGACCATCTCGTTCCGCGGATCATCCTGGAGTCCACATACTCACGTTTTCTCTTGTTTCATCATAACACCATCTACTGTCTGTCCTTAAGTGTAAAAAGAAGTAGCCCGAGCCACCTAGAGCTAACTCTACCCTACCGGGCTTAAATCCACAAAACTAGAACACTAACCCTCCCTGGCCAGTTCCTATAATCAAATAATTCACTGCCGGTAATCCTGGGTCCTGCTCAGCCTCTAGTGCTCATAACACAAGATCCTCAACGGTCTTTCCAGGGATCTCACAATAACCCTAAATTTCAATATGAACCACCACTTGGTTCATTCATCAAAACATTTTTTCTTTTATTCATATGTGGAAACACCACTTTTCCACAAGTTTTCAATCATAATTCAACTTCTCATTTAAGATCATCTCATATCAATTATAAACATTCATTTATCCACAATCATTCTATCATATCTCATTCCTCATTTAATAATCAATTCACTTCCATACAGACATCTTTCATTTATAGAAACAAAATAAATTAATTATACCTCTTCAAGTTTAAGTTACAATATTCCTTTCCATATTTGAAATCACACTCAAATTTCTGGAAGATTTATCCACTTTAAAATGGAAATAACCATCTTCAATTCTGTGATTTATCCAAAAATCTGAAAATTCATAGTTCCAAAATCTGAAAATTTACATCTCTTTAAAACTAAAAATAATTCTTTAAAATCTGAAACATTTATCCTTCCAAACTGAAATATATGCTCCCTTCAAAACTGAGAATTTCTTCCATATTGTTATAGTTTGATACATTCGAAATCGCAACTCAAACTTGCCAAAAACTGAAAACACATTTATCTTTAAATATGAAATTTATGTCTTCTTATCCTTAAGAACAGTCAATTCAAAAATGATCATTTAACTATGAAAAATTGAGTTTATATTTAATCCATAAACATAGATCACGTCACCAAATTAATAATCTATTTGCACAAAATAGAAGTCCCAATTCATCAATAAACTGAAACTAGTTCTTTAATAAAATCTGAAACTTGCAACTTTAATTTGTGATCAACAACTCATTCAAAACTTCAAATTATTGCCAAATTTAAACATATATATATATATATATATATATATATATATATATATATATATATATATATATACATACATACTAGGTTTTTCCCGTTGACACGTGCCTACGGCACGTCTTCGGAACGGTGCACCTTGTTTGATCATATAAAATAGTTTTGGAGATCCAGAAAATTAATTGAAGTAGTGAACATTTTATATGAGAAATTTTTGGAGGTCTAGCAGAAAACATGTTACATATTTTTTTTTGATTTTTTGAATTATTTTTAAAGTTTTTAATTTTAATTTTTTTTAGTTTTTTATTTTTTAAAAATGTTAAAAAAAAAAATTTCTTAATTTTTTGAATAGAAGTGGGAGAGAGAGAGAGAGAGAAATAATTAAATAAATATAGGAGTTGTTTTGGGTGGGAGATTTGAATTTAAGTTTTGGGGGGAAATTTTTGGGGGAAAAAATATGTTTTGTGAGGTTAGAAAATTTTTTTGGGAGATTTGCCCGTTGACACGTGCCTACGACACGTCTTTGGAACGGTGCACCTTATTTGATTGTATAAAATAGTTTTGGAGGTCAAGCAAATTAATTGAAATAGCAAACATATTATATGAGAAACTTTTGGGGTCCAGCAAAAAACATATTATATGATTTTTTTTTATTTTTTTGAACTATTTTTAAAGCTTTTAATTTTTTTTTTAGTTTTTAAATTTTTTATTTTTTAAAAATTAAAAAAAAAATTATTTTCTTAATTTTTTGAATAGAAGAGGGAGGGAGAGAGAGAGAGAGGGGAAAAAAAATTTAAATAAATATAGGAGTTGTTTTGGGTGGGGGATTTGAATTTGAGTTTTGGAGGGAACTTTTGGGGAAAAAATATGTTTTGTGAGATTAGATCTGGGCATTTGATTTTTGAGGAGATTGAAGGAGAACCACTTGATAGCTTTCTTTGTGTTTTATTATATAGATATATATGGCTTGAAATCTCAATAAACCAAAACATATATAAAAAATTATCACTTGAATCCAAGATTCATTTATAACCATTTATAAAAAAAATTGGATATTAAATAACTTTCCCAAAAGAAAAGTCCAAGCCTCGAGTTCGAACCCGTGACCACCAACAAACCAAGCTGCACTCACTAACCAGGAAGCTAGTCGCTTTCTGTGATAAATTGGCGAAGAGTAAACCCTATGTCTTGACCCTGTGCACTGTGCACCCTTGCACCCTGTGCAAACCCGAAACCCTAGCTCTTCTTCAACCCCAATTTTTAATACAACTATATACACTTCAATTCAGGTATTGCTTCTAGGATTTAAATTATAAAATTTAATCCAATAAAAATCAGTGAATAAAACTTCAAAAATCTCATCTTTAAATTAATCAAACTTGAATTAAGATCATAAACAAGTTCTAATCAACCACAACAACATGAAAGATCATTCAATCAACTCTATGGGTTAAAACTCAATCTTTTCATACCCTCACATCAAGTAATATTCAAGAATCATTCATTAATGCTCAACTCATATAAAGATTTTATTTTTACTTCATAACAACAACTAAACTTCATATATTAATCAACTCAACAATTCATCTCATGACAATATAATAAATACATGCTATATACATCCATATATCCACAAATAAATTTGCTAGCATGATACTACATCATCATGAACAAGAATAACACATCAAGAGAGTTGACACCCTCCTCAAGAAGATAGTAGCCTTCTCCTCCAAGCCAAAAAAGATCAAAAACTCCAAAATCACCAAAACCCAAGCAAACCAAGAGGGAGGCCGAAATTATGCCCCTCCCTAAATAGGTCGGGATCTGAATTATTAGGGTTTTATTGCAGTTTTTGCAAATTAGTCCCCAATAATCCCAAAATTGCATATATATATATATATATATATATATATATATATATATATATATATATATATATACTCAATAAAATCAAATCAAATCAAATTAGAGGGATAAAATCTCTCCCCTTAATCTCTCCACTACCAAACCGGCATACCAAAACAGTCCAACCAAATTTTGAATTTGAATTTTGCCTCCAAATGACATTTTGCACAAAAACTCTTTTCTCTCAAAGTATTTACAAAAAATAGTTTCTTTATTCAGAAAAATCCAAAAATTTAGAATATACTCAGTTAAAAATAGGATAATTTATTCAGCATTTCAAACGTGGAAATTTGCACCTCAAAATAATTTTCACGTGCTTTGCACGTGTGAAAATGTCAATTTTACAAAAATTCAAAATAATTAAGTAAATTGATTTAAAAATTATTCAGTAATTCAAAATATTGTATTAAAAACTGTTGGGTGTTACACCAGCATCCTGCTCATATGGGTGACCTACTTCATCCCTCGGAAGTACGAGCTGATGTTGCCGAACCCTGGACTCCGACCCACGTCTAACTTGGCTCAATGGTATTGTATGTTTTCGGTCGAGACGTTTAGCACAGGGTTGAGATTAACCTTACACCCTTTCGTGAAGGAAGTGTTGAACTGGGCCGGTCTGAGTCCGATGCAGTATGATCCAAATTCTTGGAAGCAGCTGGTGTGCTTCATACTGCTCAGTAAGGAGAGGGGGGTGTCGCTGAAGTTGAAATATTTCCAAGCCGCACTTGGCATCAGCTCATCGAGGGTGTACGAGGGGGTATATTACATCTCTCCTCAGCCACGTAAACGGGTAGTTCATGGGCACCCGGATTCCGTTAAGGGATGGAATAGTAAGTACTTCATCATCCGAAGTTAGACCCCATGGGATATCCCGACCGAATGGGCCTTCTAAAAGCCGAACCAAAAGCCCTTAAAGGAGAAGGAGCTGACGAAAGATGAATAGGAGGATGTGGACCGGGTCGCCGGGGGCCAGAGTATATGCTGGCAGAACGTGAGCGAGAGGCACTTAGCCCGGATTGGATTAAGCCTGTCGACTCTTGTATTATCTCTTTTACTTCATTCTTATAGATTTTAGTTTTCTTTTGTAACAATGGAAAAGGCCGCCATTGACGCAAGCAGAGCCCAATTGGCCAAACATAAGGCGGTTGACCAGTCGAAGCAGCAGTAGAGGTCCTCTCATGGGGGCTCCGAAGGGACTTCAGATCTGAAGTCCATGAAACAGAGAGCCCTTTCGGTTCCAGGGACCCCAAGCTCGACGAAGGTGTAACCCCTATTTTGGATTTACTGTATTTTATTTCTTTTCTTGATTATTATATCTGGAATCCGTTTATAGTAGTATTATTTTGCTTTTCTTGTGCTCTTTTATTCTCTTTTGATCATTCCGTGCTCTTTTGGCTTGAAAATTTTGCTCTTCATGTTTTGAGTTGAATTGTTTCGCTATATGTTTATTTCATTGATTCCTATTTGTTTTTCTGTTCTTGGAGCCTAAACCCGCACCCTAAACCCATTAACCCATAACCCAAAACACCAATTTCTTAACCCCCTATAAATAACCTATTATTAAAACCCTAATTTATTATAACTTTCTCTCTCCCCCTAGTCCCGCTGCTCACAATCTTCCCCATCTCTTTGTTTCGTTTTTTTCATAACCCAACCGCAGCCCGTTCTCCGATCCCGTCTCTGACCACCACCTTCGACCTCGTCACCCTAGCCCTCTGTTGTCACCATCACCCCCGTCACCTTCTCATCCCCATCACCTTCGACCTTCGAACCCAAACTCCCACCGAACCCACCTTTTCCGCTCACCATTGCCGCTATCCACCTCGTCGTCCCTTGCCTTCACCCTCTCCGGTCACCCCGTAACCACCGTAGATCCCCTTTCGCCTTGTCATCGTCGTCCTGAGCCCCGAACCACCCCACCATCTCCTCCTCTATTTTGTCGAGAAACAGAGCCTCATCAAAGCATCGAGCCTGGTCGCTGCCGTTGCTTCTCGACCGCAGCACCGCCAGTCACCCTCGACCGCCCTCGCCGTGGGCTGTCACCGAGCCTCCCGTCGTCTCTCTCTCTCTCTCTCTTTCTCTCTCTCTTTGTCGCGTTGGAGAAGAAGCACAATGGGATTTTTGGCATTTGCTGTTTTGGAGAGAGGGGATCTTGAGTTGGTGTTTGGTGTTTATGAAGGGGATTTGCTATCTTTAAGTTGCTGAGTTGCTATGTTGGCGTATTTCCGTGTTGCTGTTTGCAAGTATCTTGCATGTAGTTCCGTGTTTTCGTAATTGTGGTTCGTCGCCCGGGATTCTCATCCCGTTATTCTGAATATTCGAATCTACTAATTAAAAGGCAAGTCTCTTGTTGAAATAGTTATTTATTTTTGTTCAAGATTTCTTTGATCTCTGTAAGTAGATACAGTCCTTTCCTTTACCGTGCTGCTATTTGAATTCCGTTAAGTTTATTGAGGGTTTACACGAGCTAACCCGATATACTCTTAACATCGTGCTTACCTCTTTGATCTAAAACCTAGTCCCTATTGTTTCTTGCATATGCACATTTCTGAGGGATCCAGATCTGTTTCTCCGTAGTAGCGGTAATTTATGTTTTTGTACAACAATGTCATACTGTCCTGATTTTATGAATGCCTTTTTCTTTGCTTGTATCGAGTACAATTAGTCACACATAGAATAATATAACATTGAAACATTCTTGTATGCTCACATAGGATGAAAATAAACTATTAACAAGCCGGGGTATTATGGGTGGACTTGGTAGTGAACGATCGGAAAATGTACTCGGTAAAGGCCTTCATGCTCATATGAAAACTTGACATGGAAAAAAGAGAAATATTGATTGGAAGGAGAAGTATTGATTGCAAATGATTGATTGTTAATTATTGATTGCAAATTATTGTTATCAATGCCGAGTACATGATCGGTGAATTCACTATCAGTCTAAAACGTTCACTGTGTGCTTGCGCTGAACCTGTGGAGTGGGACACAGTAGTACGTGCAGTAGATAGGCTAATAAAATGATTAATAACCTGCATTTGACATCTCATGCTTGATCCTGTATTGAACTTGACTTGACATCACTCATTACATGTGTGATTAATCGTAGACCTTTGATATTATTGTCTACCTTTGCTTTGTTATTTGACTTTGATCCTATCCATTTTCTTTGATATACATGCTTCCTTTGTTCTCTGCTTTGCTCTACTTGCTGTCCATAACTTGCTCTAAGGACATCATTTTCTTTCTTTTTAGATCAAGAATTTACAGGTACTGAAGGAACTATACCAGAAGGAATTGGTGAGCAACGATTCTAGAGATGGAGCTGAATTGCGTTGCTTAAATTTATTTACTACTAGATTATTTCTAGAATATTGTTATGACATTGTACTTTGTTTTGGGCTTTATGACCCGGAGTTTGTTTTTATCCCAGATGTTGGATATTATTATTGTTGGATTATTTCATTTATTATTGAAGTTATCTTTGATTCATGTGGTTATATCTTTATCGTGTGGCTGTGTTTATTCTTTCACATTGCTGAGTTAGTCTGGTACAGCTTATGGATGGTGCTTGCATCATTCGCTAGGCCTACGTTATGTACTCGTATTCCGTATTTTGGGAAGCGGAGTGTGACAGGTTTGTGTGGTATCAGAGTCCCAGGTTTGAATAATATATCAGTCAAACATGACTAACTTTATGGAGGTTTGGCTTTGATTGCTATATTAGTCAAGTTTGGCTCTTGTCAGGATGACTCAGTGATGTGCACACCACGATTATCACATGAATGCATGCATAATAACCAACATATGATCTGGGTACTGACTATTTTTTATCATGTTTCAGGCTATGGCTCGTGGGAACTCTTCTTCTTCTTGTCCGAGGGATGAGCAGCTAGACAACGCTGCCATTCTCCAGACGGTTTAGCAGATGATGGCTCTCCAGCAGGAGCACAATGAGTTGATGAGGGCCACTTTGGCAGCCAATGAAACTGCCACTGGACCTGCACTTGGGCCACTGCCACCTAGGCCCAGTACAATAGCAGATTTCATGAGGCTGCACCTGGATAAGTTTTCAGGTACTGAGTTGCCGCTGGAGGCCGGGCAAAGGCTTATCCGGACGGAGCAACTGTTGATTGCCGCTCGTGTTGCCGAGGCGGATCGTGTGGATGTGGTTCGCATCCAATTGGTGGATCTCGATCACATCTGGTGGTGGGTTGAATCTGGAAGGATGGAGAGACCCATCGAGTGGGCCACTTTCTCTGAGAGCTTCATGGCGAAGTTCTTTCCCACTGTTACCAAGGCAGAGATGGAATGACAATTTTTTTTTCTAACCCAGGTCAGCTAGATAGCATTCTTAAATTTCATTGTTGTTGCCTGCTTCACATGTGATGACATTAATTTGAACATTATCTTAATCAGGGAAACTGTTCCGTGGACGAGTATGCTGCAGAGTTTACTCGGCTCAGTTGCTTCGCTCCCACCCTGGTTGCCACTACGAGGATAAGGCTCGCAGATTCCAGTTGGACTTCAGTTTTCCCATCCAGGAACGTTTGGCTACTCTTCGGCTTCGTGCCTATGCCGATGTTCTGGATGCTGCTCCGATCCAGGAGCATACCCTCAGCAGGTCAAGTGTTCCTCAGCGGACTATTTCGCACCCTGTTTCAGCTCGGCCTACCGGAGGACCTATTCGGAGGCCAGTTCCGCCCCCTCTCGCGAGAGTACAGCCATATGCACCTGTTGTTCCGAGGACTGTTGAGACTTGTGGCTATTGCCATAAGGCTGGGCCTACGTTACATACTCGTATTCCATTTTTTGGGAAGCGGGGCGTGACAGAAGGCGGCATCGAGCTCGAGTGACCATAAGGTTCCCGACCTGCTGAATGGTGGTATCCCGCCCGTCCACCCTACAGTTCAGGAAGTCGTGGGGGACGAGGGGCTCAGGCCGTGGGCTCCGAATTTGGCTGTGAATAAGGCCGATTCGCTGATCGAGGGGCCGGTAGCGGTTGAAGTTGTGGAACAACTGGCCACACCTCGCGATAGGGAGGCTCTGGCCACCGACACTCTCTAGTCGTGCTACATGATATGGGCTCAGGCCAACGTGCTGGTAAGTATTTCCCAACTCTGTAACTCCATAAATCGAACTTTTTCAATTTCACTTTTCTAAGTCTTAGCCCCTTGTTTGTAGGCAACACTGGCCGGAGCCTAGATGAAGAGGCTGCACACCCGTGAGCTTCAGCAGGAGGTAAAGAATGCTCAACGATATGAGCGTGAGTCGAAGGACCAAAAGCCAAGGGCAGACATGGCCGAGTCCCGTGAGCGGGCCCTTAAGGCCGAGCTGATTTTCCTTGCCGACGACCGAGGTCGGTGGAGGTGGCGATGAAGAAGGTGTCCGACAAGGAGCTGAAGAAGGTGATCAACGTCAGCGAATCGGCCAGTGTTGAAGAAGGACCTCGGGATTCTCGATGCTAGGCCTGAGGAGGACCTCGACTAGGACAATGTGATCTACGGCTTAGAAGGACGACGATGCGAGCTTGGACAAGGAATCGGCTTGGATATTCTGTTCTCTTTGAATACGCTCGACATTGGCGCCCTCAAAGACAGCTAAGAGGAGTCTGATGCACGCCAAGTATTGGATCATCCGAGCGTCAAGGGCCTCATAATCCCCGGAGATTTGGTGGACCACAAGTTGAGAGTCGCTAAAGGTCCTTACTCATTTTGCCCCCGCCTTGTGGGCCAGTATGAGCCCGACGATTATCGCTTCATATTCTGCCTTGTTGTTGGAGGCTTGAAAATTGATACATAGGTAACACTGAAGGACGAAGTCATTCGGGCCCTTGAGTATGGTGTCAGCTCCGCTTCCACCTTTACAAGATGATCCATGGCCATAAATCTCCCAAACTGGTTTGTCCCCTCGGATTTTAAATGCTTCGGAGATGGTACATTCCGTGATGAATTCTGCGAGGGCTTGCCCTTTGATGGCTTTCCGAGGTTGGTAGTTGATGTCATGCTGGCTCAGCTCGATTTACCACTTGATCAAGCGGTCGGAGTTCTCTGGTTTGTTGAGGACTATCTTGAGAGGATGATCTGGAAGGACTTGGATGGAGTGAGCTTGAAAGTAAGGTCGGAGTTTCTGAGCGGCTGTCACCAATGCATAGACAACCTTTTCCCTCCTAGTGTATCGATTTTCAGCGTCGTGCAGGACTTTGTTGACATAATAGACGGGCTTCTGGACCCCTTCTTCCTTCCTGACTAGTACGATGCTGAGTGCATGTTTCGAGGCGGCTAGATAGATAAAGGTGGACTCGCCTGGCTCTGGTTTACTAAGGAGCGGGGGGTTAGCCAGGTAGGACTTCAGCTGATCAAAAGCCTGCTGTTGAGGATCTTCCCACTCGAAGGTTTTTGCCCATCGAAGGGTTTTGAAGAATGGGAGCGACTTTTCTCCAGACTTGGAGAGAAAACGGCCGATGGCCGCTAGTCAACTCATGAGCTGTTGGGCTTCTTTGAAATTTCTTGGAGGGGCCATGTCTAGTATGGCCTGAATCTTTTTGGGGTTCTCCTTATTGCCTCGCAGGCTGACCACGAACCCGAGAAACTTCCCCAATGTGAGTTTCATATTAGATTGGTTGAGTCTCATATTGTGGGATCGTAGGACCCCGAAAGCCTCCTCGAGATCACTGACATGATCCTATCCCCTGCGAATTTTGACGACCATAACGTCAACATATACCTCCATGTTCCGGCCTATCTCTTCTTTAAAGAATCGATTGACGAGCCTTTGGTACGTGGCACCGACGTTCTTTAGCCCGAAGGGCATGACTTAGTAACAGTATAGGCCTTGGTCGATCGCGAAGGTAGTGTTAGAGATGTCCAAAGGGAACATTCGGCTATGGTTGTAGCCTGAAAGGGCATCCAAGAAACTTAGCAGCTCGTGACCAGAGGTCGCATCAATCAGGGCGTCGATGCTCGAGAGGGGGATACGATCTTTAGGACATGCCTTGTTAAGGCCTGTGAAGTTTATACAGATCATCCACTTCCCATTCAGTTTCTTTAGCATCACAACATAAACCAACCACTCTGGGTAGTTGACCTCCTATATGAACTGAGTTGAGAGAAGCGTGTCCACTTCTTCCTTTATCGCCCATTGCCTGTCGCAAGTAAACTTATGACGCTTCTGCTAGACTAGCTTTAAGTCCGGGCGAACGCTTAGTTTCTGCAAGATGAGTTCCTCTAAAATCCAGGGCATATCCGATGGAGTCCACGCGAAGAGGTCGACATTCCGATGGATGTAGCCGATAATGGTCGGCTTTAGGTCTGGAGTGAGAGACTGGCTCACTCGGAACCATTTAGATTTTTTCTCCATAGAGAAGGGGACCTCCTCCAACTTGTCGTAGGGCTTCGATCACTACGAACTCATGTCAGGCGGAAGCTCCACTGCGTCAAGGGGAAAAACTCTGCCCCCTCTACGACCATATGGCATGAACCCCGACTTGGTTATTTTATTATTAATGTCAAACAAGCATGTAGGTGTGCAAAACATATCAAGAATAACATTGCATGATCATGTAACAAGTTCAAGTTGCAAGATAAATATATACGAGTGCAAGATAACTCATAAAAGGATAAAATAAAAAAAAATTCTAATTCAGGAGAGCAAGACCATACTACAGTAAAACTGAAATTTCCAGTGTTACATAAATGCAAATTTGAATTCGTCGAAAGGTCTAGAAAATAGACTCCCAACCAAATCTAGCGAACATGAATAAGCCATATAGTAATTCACAAAAATATAACTCAAAACTGATTTGAATCCAGAAAATACGTTCAGCCAGAAATCAGTAAATCGAATTCAAAGTCATGAAAACAGCATCAAAACACCTCAAATAAATCCAGGAAAAATATGGGGTATTCCTTTATATGTCTAGTATCAGAATATAAAGTTTCATAATTTTCCAGAAAGATTAGTTTAACCAACAAAAATCAGGAAACATCAAGAAACGATAGTTTGGCAAATCTGGAATTCCCAACACTGCTGTACGAAAACTGTAATATCTTGCAAACCGTGAAACGAAATCCAGATCCGTCAAATGGAGATTAAAATAAACAAAATAATCTAACTTTCATATTCCACCACTATTTTTCATATAGAAAAAGGAACTACGGTGAAAATACACATCTTTCCAGAACAGCGAGCGAAATTCAGCATGTATATCTTTTGTTGGCAAGCATGAAATAGGTTATTAAACTTATCAAATAAATCCATGAAAGTTCTGGGTAATTCCTAATCAAGTTTGGAAGTATTGACCAAAATTTCAGATCAAAATAATATAGTTAACACAAGAATCAAAAAATACACAAATTGAAATATGGAAATTACTTTACATGTCTGTAGTAAAACAATCATATCTCATGCATACGAAAACGAAATCAGGATCTGTCAGAAAATTCTGAAAGAAGGAAGATTCCTCAAAAACTCATTTTTACAACTGAAGTTAAGTTACTGACCTTAATATGGTCTAAATTACTGATCAAGATAGATTATCGGCAAAATACAAAATTTTCTTTAGGAACAAAACCAACATGAATCACACGAAACTTGATCAAAACATAACTAAACATGAATTAGAGTCTACTAAGTGTCCAAACAACATGAAATAGGGTATACGACATGTCCACAACAAGTATATCACATGGATCTCACAAGCACACAAGTTCTCATAATTGTTTCACGTATACATCACATCAAGAAACAGTCACTCCTAGGTTAATTCATGTCATATGTGTCGTGAGGCAACTATGGTCAAGATAGCACTATAGAGACAATATTCATGAAGAGATATCACACACGAATTGTCTCTAGAACCCAACTACACTACAAGAGGTATTGAGTACTTGTATTTGTACAGGAATTTAATACAAGTTACTTGCCTTAACCGATGACGAAAATGACTCCTAGCAAGAATAACGGGATCGGATCCCGGACAATGAACACAACGACCGGATCGAACAAACACACGAACCAATCACAAACACAATCGAATGGCTGAGATTGAAGATCAAGATCAAGATGATTGGATCAAATCGGACTGTCAGATTTCCCTGCTGATGAAGATCAAGATCGATCGATCGAACGACTGCGATCAAAGGAAGTTGATGATCATCATGATCGTGACGATCAAGAAGAGATCGGACGGCTAGAATCTAATCGGATGATCAAAAGGAGATCAACGACCTACATCCAATCAAGCATGATGATCAAGATCCAACAGAAGTCCAAGATCACTCTGATGGTGATGATCAAGATCAAATCAATAGATGGCTAGGAATCAATCAATCAAGTTGATCATGACGATCGACGTGTAACATCCCGTAGTTTAAAAAAAAATATATTATATATGATTATATATGTGCATAAGATGATAAAGGAATATAAAGGAATAAAAGTGTTTAGGTTATAATGCATGTGAAGGTGCTGTATGGAATTGTGAATGGTAAGTATGGTAATTAAATGGAGGGACCCACATGGGTGTTCAATTTCGGAATTGAATACAGTATGGCATTGGTCTTTAGGCTGACTTGTACAGTTGGTACACGGTGGTTAAAGAGGTAAGAGTAATGAAATAATATCCCATATCGGTAACTTACTGTAATAAAATAATAAATAAATATAATAGCCGATGATCAAGAGTCACCAATCCGGTTAACCACCTTTTGAGAGGCAGTCTGTGGTGGGCAGTTGTACTACATAGTATCTAATTTGTCTTATAAATTGTATAAATTGTCCGAGCTCGGGGCAGGGGCGTTACAAATGGTATCAGAGCCGACTTTCGACACCGAGTGTGGGTAAGAGTGGGTGAGATGTATGCCTGAGAGGGAGCGGAGTTGTGGCCAGGACGCCCGGTAAATCCACGGGGGTGGGCTAGGGGTCTGGACAACACGCAGAATCAGGGTACGCCCGGTAAATCCACGGGGGTGGGCTAGGGTACTCCACTCCACATCGGCTAGAAAGTAGATCCTGCACTAGATTGTGCATGCCCTGTGCTCAGCGAGGACGCTGATTTCTGAAGGGGGGGTGTGTGTAACATCCCGTAGTTTAAAAAAAAATATATTATATATGATTATATATGTGTATAAGATGATAAAGGAATATAAAGGAATAAAAGTGTTTAGGTTATAATGCATGTGAAGGTGCTGTATGGAATTGTGAATGGTAAGTATGGTAATTAAATGGAGGGACCCACATGGGTGTTCAATTTCGGAATTGAATACAGTATGGCATTGGTCTTTAGGCTGACTTGTACAGTTGGTACACGGTGGTTAAAGAGGTAAGAGTAATGAAATAATACCCATATCGGTAACTTACTGTAATAAAATAATAAATAAATATAATAGCCGATGATCAAGAGTCACCAATCCGGTTAACCACCTTTTGAGAGGCAGTCTGTGGTGGGCAGTTGTACTACATAGTATCTAATTTGTCTTATAAATTGTATAAATTGTCCGAGCTCGGGGCAGGGGCGTTACACGACGGCTCACAACACACTTGGTCAAACCCAAACAAACACCAAACCATCAATGGCTGGCTCAACACATCAGATGGTAGGGCAGCTGGGACGACGGGCTGTGGCTAGGGGATAGCCGGGATAGGGCTGTCGGTGCGATGTCGGGAGGCAAAAACATGGACTGACGCTGCAGTTGTTGCTGCACGGCACGACGGAAGGCTGTGCTGATGTTGCATCGCGAGGTAGGGAGAGGAGAGTGCGCACAGGGGTTGGCGCTCAGGGCAAGGCTGATGGTGTCGGAGTCATGTCGCGATAGGGAAGATGCGCACAAGGGTGAAGGGGTGCATGGCGGCGAGGGAAAATGGGACCTGGCTGCTGCTTCGGCAGGAGGAGGAGAGGCAACGGGGGTTGTCGCGGAGTCGCCTTGGTTGTTAATGATCGCGAGGGCGGACGACGACGACAGGAGGTCGAAGAAGGAGTGACAACGGGAGAGGATGCTGAGGCGGAAGAGGAAACGACATCATCGCTGGCTTGCATGGGCATTGCATCGCAGCAAGGAGGATATGGGGGTTGAGGTCGGGAGGAGGAGATGAGATGATGGGTTTAGAGACGGCTGGGAGTGGGAAGATGAACAGGCTAAAAAACCGAGTAAGATCCCTATTTCAAGGAAGTTGTTACGAGAGAGGATCATAAGAGAAGGTCCAACAAGCAACGAGCGCTTTAAGAGAAAGACATTGCGAACTCATGGTGTTGGGTAATATATATAAGAGGCAGAGTTAGGGTTTTAGTGGGTTGCGGGTTGGGTTTAGGTAACGGGTATGGGTAAGGTTAGAGATGTGAACGGGTGCATGGGTGATTAGTGAATAGAGTAAACAGGGTAGGGGAAATATATATAGGGTGGGTTGTATGCAATTGGGTTTTGGGTTTTAATAGGGTTTTTGGATATGGATAATGGGTATTAGGGTATCCTATAAGGAAATGGGAAAAATATATATAAATAAAAATAGGATATAGGGTTTATAAATGCATATACGGTTTTATAGAAATAATAATAATAATAATAATAATAATAATAATAATAATAAGAGTAATGATAACAAAAAAATAAGAATTGTATTACAACATAAAAATCACAGAAAATATTTACAAATAAAGTTATTGATCGAAAAATTAGATTTTAATAGAAGAGTCAAGAATACATCTTGAAAAAATAATTTGAAAACCGAAAAAAATAATTTGCAAAAATTTTTAAATACAGAAAATACACAAAAATACAATTTTGAAAAAACAGGGGTTACAACCACCATGAAATCCATTGCCTATGTCCGGATGGTCGGGGCCATTCCCACTGTTACATTAAGCATGAAGATTCCCTCAATTTGGACAGAAACGTCCGAGAACCCGTAAAGCGTGTACCTGGCCGGCTTCAGCCGCTTGCAAGAGAGTTTGAGCTTTAAATGCAGCCAGGAATAAAAATTTGACCGAGCTTCCGTTGTCAACTAGGATGCGACGGACCTCGTGATTAACCATGCCGAGACTAACTACTAGGGCATCACAATGAGGCAGTCAGACGTCTTCTAGATCTTCGCTGGAGAATGAGACTGTCAGTCCTTGATCTCTGGGGGTGGATAGTTGTGGACTGAGTTAACCTCTCGTACGAAGACCTTGCGGGAGGTGTTCGACTCTCCCCCTTAGGTCCGCCATGGACATAGTGAAGAATGGCCGACCCACTAGCTCCTTCGGGCTCGAGTTCTGCCTCTGCATGCCTGTTGGTAGTTCGAGGAGGAGGCGAAGCCCTCGAGTTAGTTCGGGTGAACTCCCTTAGGTACTCCCTTTGGATGAGGGCCTCAATCTCGTCTTTGAGGGCTCGACAATTGTCATTCTCGTGCCCGTGGTCCCGATGGAACTGACAATAGCATCTCCAGTCCTTCTTCTTGTTGTTGTTGGATCGGGAAGGATGGCAGACGATCCCCTTATCCTTAATTTCCATAGGATAGCTGACACACTATCAGTCAGCAGAGTGAACTTCTCGAAGTGGGGACAGGAGGTGGTCGTTTCTGACCGAATGCATCTTTTTGAGCCTTGTTCGTAGGTTCAGAGTCATCAGCCTTTCTCTTCTCCTTGGCTGTAGTTTCTTTCAGACCTTCAGGGTGTAATGCCTCCTCGGCTCAGATGTACTTTTCGACCTTGTAGAGAAGGTTGGGATATTCATGGGGCAACTTCTTTGCCAAGAAGACTACTACAGTGGGATGTCAAAGCTTGGGTAATACTTTACTTGTCATTCTCATTATACTCTTTACTTTCTTATCTTTCCATTCATTTCACATTTATTCATTTTATTAATTTGTCCACCACTGAGCCACAGTATCACAATATACTGAAAGCCGACAGCCCAGTAAAGATGTGGACCTCTGCCCCCCCGGTGTTTTACGCGTCCGAGGCTACTTCTTCTTCATAGCCTATGCCAGCATGGGAAACACGCACCCCAAGTAGTACTTGGGTACTTCCTCCCAGCCGAAGCCAGGGAGGGAAACACCGCTGCCCACCAAGGGTCTTACGCATCACTGCCTACCAAGAGTCTTATGCATCAATCAAGACTGGAACCGATAGCTCCATCTAACAAAAATCGCTACCCACCAAGGGTCTTACGCACTGCTGCCCACCTAGGGTCTTACGCATCCAACCAGGGCTCAATCCGATAGCTTGGGCGATAAAAACACGCACCCCAAACATAGTTTGGGTAATAACCATGCACCTCAAGCCGGTCCTTGGGTATTAGGAGGTCTAGCCCAAACCCCCAGGATTTCTATAGGTACTGGTCAACAAAATTTAATTGTTATTATCATTTTCACTTCATCTTATTATCTCATATTATCACCACATAGCATCTCATCTTTCATTTCAATAACTTGTCACATCTTTAACATTTACCATGAGAATTATTATCTCATTTTATTAACACATATCATTTCATCTTTTATTTCCACATATTATCACCACTTTGGCATTTACCATGATATTTATCTTCTCATTGTACCTTATATATGTAACACCATATTATTTAATTTATAAGATTATGACATCATATTATTTCATATCATGAATGCACCAAATTATATATTTCATCACAATACCTCGTATCATTTAACCATTTAATCTCCCTTACATCTTCATATATATATATATATATATATATATATATATATATATATATATCTTCGTTATACCTTCATTTATAAATATATTTCCTTTATAATTTTGCCTTACTATAAAATTTCCCATTTATAACGTGAATTTCTCCTTTATAAGATAATTTCTCTCTTATAATATAATTTCTCCTTACATCATAATTTTATATAACTCCATTAATTTTATAAGCATATACACGTCATCCAGATCATACATATGATTTCAAAACTCCATACATATATATGCCTTTAAGATCATGTATATATTACACAACTCTCACCACAAGGGTAAATCACTATATGTATATCACATATGTATAAGCATAACTTTAACATTATAGTATCGTCTATGTATAAATATCAATGCATATATATACCCCATGAAATCTTCGTATATCCTCTGTATCTCCCGT
The DNA here is from genome assembly GCA_017893485.1 of Hemerocallis citrina. NCBI lineage: Eukaryota > Viridiplantae > Streptophyta > Magnoliopsida > Asparagales > Asphodelaceae > Hemerocallis > Hemerocallis citrina. Next base: position 67,357,349 of record CM030367.1, on the reverse strand, counting down.
ATTATATTCATTTAGTATATATATATATATATATATATATATATATATATATATATATATATACATACATCTTTATATTTTCTCCTTTACATTGCCGTAAATACACACATCACTAAATTACCATAAAAGCATATATATAAGTACCTCAGTTGATTTTTCATATTCACAATATATCAGTATTATCATAACTTTTCAATTCTAAATATTACAACCTCATATCATACATATTTACATACTTACCAATATTACAACCTCATATCATAAATATACACGTCATTAATTTCTTAGACCCCATAGTTTACTCTGTATACTACTTATAAATTTTTACGATACATTTTACACATCTATACTCAATACAATTTACACATTACACATAGCAACCATGGTTTAAAATTTATCATAGCACATCATATATATAAAATAAAATAAATCTTACCCACCTAATGAAATGTGAAGTCTCGAAGCACAGCTTCTCTGCTACTTGCTTAAAGTCGCCCCCACTCCCTATTATCATATTTCAAAACCAATTAATACTAAGAATATCTAAACCAATTCAAAATTTTCTAACTAGGCTTTATGCCTATATAAAAATCAATAGAAATTATTCTAAATTTGTTTCCATAATCACCTACAAGTTCTACTATCCATTAATAATAAATTCTCCGCTTGATTTCTTTCAATTCCAAAGTCAAAACCCTAATTCTCCTATAACTTGCATTTCCTCCTAACATCTCATTAAATTTCTGCTTCTATAATACCATACACCTTCTGTTTACCCCTACTATAATGTTTCTACTCAATAGAAAGGAAAAGCATATAATTTTATACAAACCAAATATGATTTGGTATACCTTCCCATGGATTTTTCTTCAAATTGATGCCACCCTGATGTAGAGAACCCTTCAATTAGCTAAAACCCTAAAATAATTGAAAAATAATTGAAGATTAATGGGGTTGAAGAAGCCCTAGTTGGCCGGGATTGGGTTTCGACAGAAAGAAAAAAATGGGGAAGAAAGGGTTGCGTTCTGGACGAAATGAAGGGGAAGGGAAAAGAAATGAAATGGAAAATTAATTCTAAGCCCCCTATCATCAAAATATTACAAATAAACCTTAAACTCTACATTTTAATAATACTAATAATATAAGATACATTAAATTATCTCATAATAATCCTTCAAAATTATAAAATAAAAATAAATAATATTTCTCCACATAAAACTCGACTCATAACTCCAATATAACAATAATACCGATCCAACACAATTGTCAACACCAATATCAATATTTAGAAATAAAATTAAATATACCTAAAATAATTCTCACCACTCGAGAGATATAAAAAGCGCTATTTTTCGGTATTTTAAAAATTTGAGGTGTTACATATTACACACCTCAAAAGAAGCTCATCCTCGAGCTATGAGGACTGAGGAAACCAATCAAACACCTTTCAACCAACTCATTAATATAATTCATCATACTAAACCATCGAATGATCCTCTCGAAATCTCTTTAAACAAATAATTTTTTTTTTAAAAAAATCCTGAAGCTAAATCTCTACAAATAGAAATCATCATTCAAACTTAACAATAAAACACTATAAAATAATTACAAAAATATCTGTAGTTGGAATACAAATCTACGTAGTTGTAATACCAATATTCATAAGAAAACACGTAGTGATCATTTACATATCAAAACATTGAAGAAAAAGTATCCAATATTAAACAGTTGATGCTTTAACAAAGAATCTAATTAAATTCAGCTCAGTTAACCTATGAAAGTTTTCTTAGTAGTAGTTCAAAAAGATAAACTTTCTCAGTAATATATGTTCATAATCAAGACAGATATGTTCAAAACGAAAAAAGAAAAATGTCACAATCCATACAAACCACCAAGGCAATACTATATCATGCCAAACACATCAAACACTCATTTCTTCAAGTGGATACAAATTTGGTCAATTTCCGACACTTTCCATTCCCAACATAGCAGAGAAGCTACTGAGGCATACACACCTCAAAATTAGAACTTTTCTAATTTAGAATTCAAGCAAAATATTTAAGACTCAGGTAAACTCATTTCCAACTTGGATGAACCCACTACCACCTATTACAAGATCACTAAGATACTGGTCATCCAAAACCTCATTTTTCTAGTTAACCTAGGCTCTGATACCAAACCGTAACACCCCATTTTTTTTTCTTTTTAACTATTCCTTATTCAAATGACATCTAACATAATCAATTACTTATCTACACCAAGTCTTACTTAAAAAAAACTACTCATAGATTTTTATTAAAAATTTGGCTGAGTTTTCCCTGAAATATAAGCCCTTTCGCAGCAATTTCTTAAGGAATTCTGTAAACAATTATAAAAATCATGGTACCTGTAATATATATCAATTCTCCCTGGCCAAGTCATTCAACATCACACATGCAATAATATAAACAGCTATGGGGGCATAATACTTCATAACAAGCAAGATATGAATTAAAAATAAAAAATTCTTTTGAAAACATATATGATTTTTAGAAAAACTTTAGAAAAACATTTTCAAAAATTAACCACAGAACCCAATACTCCACAACGGGGTTGGTACGGGCTTTCATACCTCATCACAGCACTATGTACATCCTTACACCTTACAGTTATACACATAATATTCCATAATACAAAGAAAAAGTGTAACTACAAGAAAACTGTAACTACCAAACTTCAACACTAGCTCACTTTGCAGCTATCGAAACTGCTGGAGAGTTAAGGTTGTTCACCCTCAGGGAGGGACTCCCCCAACCCCCAGAGAACTACAGGGGTTAGCCATGTCTGGTGTGAGTATAATTTACAAGTTTAGCAAATAAATTAAACTATATAAAGAAAATAGAATGAACTTATGAATATCAAGATAAAAAATTCAACTTGAAACCTGAACAAAAAACATCATAAATGTGAATTTATATTATAGTACTCTTCTAAATCTATACCCATTTACATATCCTTAACCACTCTCACTACCTTGAAGTTGTGCTTCGGAGGTAGTTCCCACCATTTCCATGGAAATAGCGGGCGGGTAGTGTTGAATCCTGTAGGCAAGGCAAATAACACTAGAAAGGGGGTGAATAGTGTTGTTTAAAAATTACTTAAGAAATTGAACTTTTCGTACTGTCCAGTCGACTGAAAATAGAGATACAGTCGACTGTTCCGTCAGAGTATAAGAGTATCTTACTGAAGAGTTACTAGTCTGATCAGTCGACTTAGCATGGAAATTCAGTTGACTTACCAGACAAGTTTTTAAAATAAAACACATAAAAATTGAAATTGCAAGTTGAGAAAATACAACCACCACAAAGTCAATCACAGAGTACACAGCAATGTATCCTGGTTCGGTCCTCCCGATCTACATCCAGTCCCCAAGCAACCCACTTGAGATATTCCACTATTCTTGAAAAAGGTACAAGAATACCCTACGGCGTTTGACAACAACTATGTCAAACTCGTAGACCTCTCTCACCACTAGAGAGAGCAAACCCACTCTACACTCAAGAGTGAAAAGCCGACTCTACAACCAAGAGCCATATTCTCCAACGAAGAGGACCACTCTCACAATCCAAGAGAGAAAAACAACAACAAAAAGAGTTTACGATAACCTATAGCATTGTTTGTGATTTGTGCTTTTGTATAGTGGCTATTAGGTTAACTTCTGAAATCAGTCTAAAAGAAATTTGATGTTATACTAGACTAAATTTTAGAGAACCAAGACATAGACAATTTGTATACTTTTGAAATGCATGTTCTTCTAAAAAATAAAAAGCTTAAACTTAAAGAAATGCTTGGAACTTGTTGGGGAACTTTGTCAAATGAATTCTATACTCTTTTTATAGAGTTAGAAACGTTTGGACGTTAAGAGGTTGAATCCCAACTGCCATACAATGGCAGTAAAAAAGATTTGATTTTGAAAAAGAAGTTTTAAAAATAGAAAACTGTCGAAACGATTGAACAGTCGAATGGGTTGCCATAATGAGTCGACTGACTAGACCTTGTATGAGTTCAGACAGCTTCGTACTATGACAGTCGACTATTTCCCAGAAATTGTCGACTTATACTCAACAGCTGAACTTATTCAAGCTTATTTTGACCTTTTAATTTTGTAAAACACTCAGTTATTAAAATGTATGTGTGAGTGTGTGTGACAAGGCTATTACAAGTTTCTAAGACTCAAAGAATAAAAATTACAATATTACAAGACAATTTTTACAAAACATTTGAAGCACTTGAATCTTGTCTTGAAATTGAGTCTTTCACTTGAGCTTGAGCCTTTGTCTTTATGTCTTGAAGCTTTACTTGCAATGTGGCTTGAGCTTAAATCTTTATGGCTTGATCAATTACTCTTGAAAGCTTCATTGGATTGTTTTGCCTCTGTGTATTCAACCAGGGTATTGAGTTTGATACACCCTGTAAGAGATATGTGATAGAACAAATTTGTATTGTGTTGTATTCATCAAAACCAAGAATCAACATTCTCCCCCTTTTTGATGATGACAACACAGTAACTTATAATAATAACAATTACATATCATGAAGTCATACAAAATTAAAAGATATATAAAATATAAACATGTATGCTCCCCCTAACTAATGTACAACAAGCACACAAGTAATAATATGCACATAAACATGCACAAGACAAAGTATGGACCAAAAACAAGCCTTTTCTCCCCCTTTGTCATAAAAAAAAAAAAAAAGGAGGGAAGAAACAAAACATAATGTAAATCATTGCATAACGAACAAAAGCATTGCATAACCATAATAAATTAATACATAGAAAATGAAGTACAAGGTTGCAAATACTGCATAGAAGTGAAATACATTAAACATAAAAAATTACAACAAAAAAAACAGAAAATACAGCAATTTAGTTTTCTTCTTCGTCATCAGACCCTTGAGTGGCATAAGGAGGCGGTAGAAATTGTTGAGTGAACAAATGGATAAGGTTAGCAAGGCTAGCCTCAAGGGTATCTTGTCGACCAAGAATAAGATCGGTACAATCCATGGGATAATTAACCGAAGTATAAAGACTCTCAGGATCAGCAAAAATAGCTCTAGGACGAGAAGAACTAGACGCAGAAGAACTACGACCTGAAGTGGCTAAAGAAATAGTTTGTACATTCCTTTGAGGAGATCGAGGAGGAGAGTTAAGGATCTTCATACGAGCTAAACTCACACGATCAAAAGATTCATAATGAGTGACAACACTAGACTCATGTAATGCCCCGATTTTTCATTTATGAAAAATTATTTCATTTTGTACGTAGTGTGCACATGCAATATTTTTGGTTGAATTAAATGTTATGATTATTTTCATTATGATGAGTATAGATTTTTTAAATATGTTTTTGTAATTATTTTCATAAAGCCTTCTTTCAATTAGACAAAAAGCCTTTTCTTTTTAAAAATCCCAAAGTTAATTTAATTTATTATTTTTATAATAATTACTTTGGCCCATAAACTAAAGGCCATGAGTCAATTTATTTTTAAATACAACTTGTCATGTAGGATACAATTTGGAGATTATTTTTATACAAAATAAAATGTACAAATTTTGGAGACCAAGTTGCATGCACGTGCATTGCACGTACACGTGCAATATGCACATTCCTATGCATGGTCGGGATTGCTTCTTTTGGAGGGAAACCAAAATTTGAGTGGGATCATGGTGTGGTGGTTACTTGATTATGGGTGGTTAGTATAACTCCTACTTCAATCTTAGCCATTTGTTCCTAACTCCTACTTCAATCTTAGCCATCCATTCTCCTTGATTTTTAGTATAAATACCCTCCCCCCCCCAATGGCTAGTTATTCTTGTACTAAATAATTCCTCTAAATCTATAGTCTAAAATACAATTATCTAGTAGTTAGTAAGTGAGTAAAAGATTGAGAAGTTGTGTGGGATTTGTGCTTGCATCATCCAAGAAGAGGGAGGCCGACTTTCAAAGAGGGGCTCACGGTTTGGCATTGGGGAGTGCTCGGGTGTGGCTTGTGCGCACGTGTACAAGGAGGAGCATTCGTTTAGGGGGTTGCAAATTGTACTTTTCTTCAATAAGGTGGGTAAATTTTCTATATTTCTAAGTAGGAATACATGCTAGATTGGAATGAAAAAATGATGCATGAAAAAGATTAATAAGAGTACACATTTAATTGGAGATTTGAGCTATAAATTAAGTGGAATGTGGGTGTGCAATTGTATGTGATTTGATTAGTAAAAATCTAAGTTTTGTGTGAATTAATTATAACCATGGATTGTTAAAGAAAGTTTCATTATCTACATCACAAATTATATACACAAAGTTAGTAGATTGACAATGCTACTTCATGTGATTAAATGGATCTTTGTGTTATATGGAAATAAATGAATTAAGATATAGATTTGTATGTTTGGTAAAAGATTAAAAATAGAAAATTAATGTGTAGTTTGCTAATAAAGAGATTAGTGGCGTTAATTGTTGAGAAATATCGAAAAAGAAGAAATGTGGTAGTGATAGTTCACAATTCAAATTAATTGTATGAAAAATATGTTTTGATTATTGAAAAAATTATTTTTATTGTACTGGAATATAACTTATGATGATATTAGTCAATCTGGAATTCTACAGTAATTTTTATAAAAACGAAATGAAATGAGGACTTGTTGAATATCGAATTGTTTTAATAACAGAGAGAATTGTATTAAAAAGAATTTGAGTTGTACATTGACAACCTGAGCACATAGCTCAAGTGGTCAGAGCGTGCGGTTGGGTTCTCACAAGTCACTGGTTCGACTCTTGAGAATACCATCTTTTATGTGCGTTTTCCTTTAAATCCAATCAGTTCCGAACCGAGAGTATTTAACTCTCTGGTTCTCTTTTATACTGCTGAGCACAAGTGACCACATGGTCAGAGCATGCGGTTGGGTTTCCTGTGGTGCTGGGTTCGAATCTTGGCTTCGGCAAGATTTAAAAACTTATTTTTTTGAGTGTTTTAGTGATCGAAAAATTATGAGAAAAATATGATTATTCTTCTAAAAATATGTAGGACTTATGAAAAATAATTTGGGAATTATTTGCATGAAATAAAACATGATTTGAGAATAAAATGTGTAAATAGAACTATGGTTCTATATTTATATTTTTGTGAAATTATATCTTGCAAAAAGAAATTGAAATGAAGGATTAGAAGATTAATATAGTAAAAGAAAGAAATTTTATTGTGTGATGGATGTGAATTATTCTCATTTGAGAATAGTGTGAAAAATATGAAATGTGAATATTCGTTAGTGATGTGAATTTCAATGTGAAATTAATAATTGATGAAGTATGTAAATTCTATGTATGATTATGGACTATTGAATAATTCAGAGATCATGCTACTGAAAAAGAAATCTGTTTGTTTATGAATATGAATTTATGAGTTGGAAATGCTCAATTTAGAAATTGTGAATTGGAATTGAAATAAAAGAGTAGCTAAGTCTCCCCCGGCATTTGGAAAGAAATGAAACGAAATATTGAAATGAAAGACCAAGGTTGGTCATGTTTGAATAAATGAATAAGTCCGGTTTAGTGGAGAGGCTAACTCTAGAGCTTTGATTTTGTTCATGATTCTAATAAAAACTAAGGATTAGTGCATAGTGAAGACGTGATGAAAGTGAGAGAAAAACACGAGTATGAGAACTAGAGTTACGGTGCGGGTGTGTGAGCCACAGAATGCATGCTTGATGAGTCAAGACATGGCGTGGGCACAACTCAGTAATGATCGGACTTTAGCTACGCTTGTGGGATGTTTGGTGACTGCAAGAGGATCGTGTGCCATGAAGGAGGCTGAATTGCCACAGAATGCATGCTTGACGAGTCAAGACATGGCGTGGGGTTCCCCTCCAGGTTTTCTATACACGTGCTTGTACTCATAGATCATCTAGGATACTCACCGTAGTTACAGTAGTAGATTAAGTCATGACGAGGGATTGAACCCTACAAAGATGAAGAACGAATAAGAGGCTTGCCCTCGGACCTATGTAGTATGGGATGCATAGAATCCGAACAACTGCGCATTAGTGTCATCTAATATAAATAATTGCATTAAGGACTAAGTGCACAATCACAACACGACATCAATAGGGTAGTCCCTTTAGTTTGATATGTGACAAGTTTGTGTTTGCTAAATATGGAAAATAAGTTATACTATTTCCGGCATAGAGAGGATGGCCGTGTATAATGTTCGTCGGTTGAATAAACTGACGTACCCACAGTCTTATATGCAGGTAAATGACATGATAAAGATTAAAGAGGAACAAATGCTTAAAGATTATTCAATGTTGTTGTACATTTATTTAATTGTTGTAAATTTTACTTCCGCTGTGCAATGTAAAGTGAAATGTTTTATGTAAACTCTAATGTAAAGTGAAAAGTTCAAATTTCCTTGTAAAATTGTACTAAATGAAGTGGAAAAATCCTTTAGAACATCTCGAATTCAGTTGTATTTGGGATTCGGGGCGTTACAACTCAGAAGTAAGATTAACTTCATAGAAGTTGAAGAAATGAGTAAGTATTGCACCAAAAGGAAGGAAAGAGGTGTGAGCCTTATGAAGACGACTGAAAATGGCTCGACTCCAATTTATTTGGATATTGCCAAACATTGCATAGACAGCTTGTTGCAACTCATGGGAAAATTGATCGTAACTCTCCGTTTTAGGAATAATGTTATACGACAAAATTCTTACAACTAGCTTAGCAAGTGGAGTAATTGATTTGTTAGTCATTGGGGGACCGCGATTTGGCGAATAAATTTTGGAAAAATAGATTCGTCATCCATTTCAATCTCCTCTAAATCTAATCCTTCATATGGGATACCCAAAATAATTCCCAATTTTTCTGGAATTAACCTCATACGAATACTTTTTACCGTAGTAGTAAAAAATATTTCGTTACCATCCTCGGAGGTGGAAACCTTCATATTTGTGTAAAACAAATAGATAAGTTGTGGATAGTAATAAGGTTGATTAACAAGGGAAAGAAAGTCAAATAACCCACATGATATGGCTGAGATTAAAAGTAGGTTTGAACGAAGGGTTGAGATCAAAAAGAGTAAAAGAAAGAGAGAGATGATGCCTTAGTTAAGTGACGATTCGGAATCAGAAAAACCATACTGATGTCGCGACAGTCGACTGGTTTTGATATCAGTTGACTTAGTCGAAAATTAAACCAAAAGAAATATCAAGTAAAAATTTCTGTCAGTCGACTGGTTACTTATACAGTCAACTGTCCAGAACACAAGATCAGCAATAATAAGAACAACAAAAATCCTTTATAAGTCGACCGGAAAAGACTTTTAAGTCAACTTGAACAAAATAAATTTGTATGAAATGTCATGAAAACAGCAAATTCCTAGTTCTCTTCTAAAGTTGATAAAAGTATCTTCCTTAAGTGGTTTGGTAAATATATCTGCTACTTATTTATCAGTAGAAATAAAATCAAAATTTATATCTCCCTTTAAAACATGATCACGAAGAAAATGATGTCGAATATCAATATGTTTTGTACGTGAGTGTTGAACCAGATTTTAAGATAGATTAATATCACTGGTATTATCATACATTATAGCAGGTTTTGAAAATGAAATACCATAATCCAATAAAGTTTGTTTCATCCACAAAATTTGGGTACAAGCCAAACTTATAGCAATATATTCAGCTTCTGTAGTAGATAGGGGTATCGAATTTTGCTTTTTACTGCACCAAGATACTAGTGAATGTCCTAAAAAGTGACAAGTTCCACTAGTACTTTTACGATCAGTTTTAATACAAGCAAAAACAGCGGCACTATACGACAAAAGTTGAAAATTATCGGTGCGTGGATAAAATAAACCATATTCAGACGTGCCTTTAATGTATCTTAAAATATGTTTCACAGCTTTTAAGTGAGATTCTTTGGGATTCGACTGATATCCAGCACACAAACATACACTAAACATAATGTCTGGTCTACTAGCAGTTATATATAAGAGTGAGCTAATCATACCTCGATAGAGTTTTTGATCAACACTCTGACCTAAATCATCTTTGTCAAGTGTAGTAGTAGTAGCCATAGGTGTGGTCTTACTACTAGTGCTATCCATGCCAAACCGTAATTCCTTAGCATATTTTTCTTGATTAATAAATATGTCATTTTGTGTCTACTTTATTTGTAATCCAAGGAAATAATTGAGTTCACCCATGTGACTCATCTCAAACTCATTTTTTTATGGTATTAGCAAACTCTTGACAGAGATTACTATTAGTAGAACCAAAAATTATGTCATCGACATATATTCGTATGATTAGAATATCTGTCTCAATTTTCCTAATAAACAATGTAGTATCTACTTTACCTATCTCAAAACCAGTTTCTAAGAGAAAAGTCTTTAACCGATCATACCAAGCACGAGGTGCTTGTTTATGACCATATAATGCCTTTTTCAATTTAAAAACGTGGTTTGGGAATTGTTCATGTTCGAAACCGGGTGGTTGCTTAACATAAACATCTTCCTTAATAAAACCATTAAGAAAAGCACTCTTGACATCCATTTGGAAGAGTGTAAAATTCATAAAACATGCAAAAGATAATAAGATCCTAATTGATTCTAGTCTAGCAACAGGAGCATATGTTTCATTGAAATCGATTTCTTCTTCTTGATTATATCCTTGAGCAACTAACCTAGCCTTGTTCCTAACGACATGTCCTGATTCATCTAACTTATTCTTGAATACCCATTTGGTACCAATTATAGTATGGTCAGGAGGTCGTGGAACTAAATCCCATACATTATTTCTTATAAATTGGTTTAATTCTTCTTGCATGGCATTCATCCAAAATTCATTCTCACAAGCTTCTTGTATATTTTGTGGTTCAAAATCCGACAAGAAAGTTGTATGAGAAATCATGTTAACATGAGATCTTGTTTGAATACCACGTGAGATGTCAAAAATTATTAATTCATGAGGATGATCTCTAACTTCAACAAACGATTTTGGTAAAGTTTGAGTCATCACAACATATATCAGTCGACTTAATAAGTCTATCAGCCGACTGATTCACATCAGTCGACTTAATATCCTTATCAGTCAACTTGTCTAGGGTAGTTTGCTCTAGTGATTTAATAACGTTATTTAAAGGTGATGAATCAATTTCATCATCTTCAATAACAGTGGATGAAGGCAAGGATTCATCAAATAAACATGCACAGATTCTTCAATAGTCAAGGTTGACTTATTGAAAATTCTATATGCCTTACTCCTATTTGAGTATCAAATGATGATACCTTCATTAGATCTAAGATCAAATTTATCTAAATTATCTTTAGTATTTAAAATGAAACACTTGCATCCAAATACTTTAAAATAAGATACTTTAGGAATTCTTTCAAAAAATAGTTCATAACAAATTTTCTTAAGCTTAGGCCTAATCAATATTCTATTTAAAACATAACATGCTGTAGAAACAGCTTCAGCCCAGAAGTACTTAGGCAAATTGCTTTCAACAAGTATAGTACGTGCACACTCTTGCAATGTCCTATTCTTTCTTTCGACCACTCCATTTTGTGGTAAAGCTCTAGGAAATGTAAACGAATGTGTTATACAATTCTTGTTGCAATATTATGAAAACGTTTCATTCTCAAATTCTCCACCATGATCACTTCTAATAGTGACTATGGTTAGAGATTTTTGATTTTAAATTCGTTTACAAAAAATTGCAAATTCTTCAAAAGCATTATATTTATGTTTTAATTCTATCGTTTAGACTCAGATTGACTGGAACCCAAATATTTTTAGTCTGTCCAGCCGACTTTATTGTACCTTTTAGTCGACTGTTATGAGAACCCAGACGACTGGAAGGTGAAATAGGTCAACTTTTCTGAGGTTTCGGTCTCTTCAAATAAGAATCCAAACTTCTAGACAGACGACTGAAATTAGGGTTCAGTCGACTGGTTTGAACTTCAGAATTACTATTTTCATGGAAAACAACAGTTTTTGGTTTATCAAAAAACTCATATAATTTGGTATTAACACTAGAAATAGAATCAGTTTTATTACTACTAGTATTCTTAGAAACATGATGTTTTTCAAGAGACTTTTGAAAACCAAGTCCAAATCTCTTATTGGATTGAACTTGATTTTGGAGAACTTCATTTAAATTCTTTTTTCCTTTGTTAAACTTAGATACATTCTTGGATAACTCTTCATAATTTTCCTTAAGAGATACAAGATCTATATCCAAATTAGAAAGTCGAGAATTTAACAACTTGACTTCAACATTTAAGTCAAGATTCTCTTGAGAAAGTGTTTGATTGACTTTCTCTAAGTTTTTAACTCTAATTTTCTCCTTCTTGAGTTCTTGAAAAACCTCATTGAAAGCATCTAATAAGTCATTTGAATCAAAGTTATCACTTACTTCGTTTTGTGTGGCCAAGAAACATACGTTCGCAACTTCATTTGACTCCTCATTCTCTTCTTCCGATGAAGAGTCACTATCGTCCTAAGTTGCTTGATATGCCTTCTTGTTATTCATATACTTGTTCTTTGTGTACTTGTCCTTCTTGAAGTTAGGAGCCTTTCCTTTTGATTTCTCATTTTCTAATGGGCAATCATTCTTCATATGACCTGTTTTGTTACACTTGAAACAAGTGGGAAGTTCATTAGTATGTTTAAATTTGGAATTAAATTTACCTTTTCTAAGAAACTTCTTGAACTTTCTAGTGAACATGGTTATCTCTTCTTCATCTTCTTCTTCATCTTCGGAGTCTAACATGGCCTTGAAAGCGAGTTTCTTCTTCTTTGCTTGTTGAGTATCTAGATCCTTCTTGCGTTCTTCTAGTTGTACTTCATATGCCACAAGATTTTCCACAAGATTCTCAAAAGAGAGTTGTGATGAATTGTTGGCTTAATCTATGGTGGTGGTCTTCTTCTCCCATTCGGGGGTTAGGGCATGAAGAACTTTCCTCACCATTTCTGCTTGAGTGTACATTTTTTTCCAAGAGCCACAAGAGAATTTGTAATGTCCGTGAACAGTGTTATCATATCTGAAACATTTTTGTTCTCCTTCATACGGAACATCTCAAACCTGTGAACAAGAACAAATATCTTAGATTCTTTAACTTTATTAGTACCTTCATAAGTTACCTCGAGCGTGTGCCAAATTTTATACGCCGTTGTTGCATTGGAAACATGATTGAACTCCTCTTTGGTAAGAGCACAGAATAGAGTATTCATCGCCTTTGCATTGTTCATTGTATTGCCCTTCATTTCATCGTTCCATTGTGCATAAGGAATTGTAGGAGTGGTGTATTCTGTCTTATTCATGTTCCGAATCTTATAGTTGATGGATTGAAGGTAGATCTCCATTTTACACTTCCAATAGTTGTAATTTGTTCCATCGAATAGGGGTGGCCTTTGTATGGATTGGCCTTCATGGTATTGGTTTGCATTTGAAGTAGATGCCATTGCACTCAACCACGCTCTGATACCAAGTGTTGGAACTTGTAAGTAAGGAAAATAACACTAGAGGGGGTGAATAGTGTTGTTTAAAAATTACTTAAGAAATTGAACTTTTCGTACTGTCCAGTCGACTGAAAATAGAGATAAAGTCGACTGTTGCGTCAGAGTAGAAGAGTATCTTACTGAAGAGTTACTAGTCTGATCAGTCGACTTAGCGCGGAAATCTAGTCGACTTACCAGACAAGTTTTCGAAATAAAACACATAAAAATTGAAATTGCAAGTTGACAAAATACAACCACCACAGAGTCAATCACAGAGTACACAGCGATATATCCTAGTTCGGTCCTCTAAACCAAATCCAGTTCCCAAGCAACACACTTGAGATTTTCCCCTATTCTTGAAAAAGGTACAAGAAAACCCTACGGTGTTTGACAACGACTATGTCAAACTCGTAGACCTCTCTCACCACTAGAGAGAGCAAACCCACTCTACACCCAAGAGTGAAAAACTGACTCTACAACCAAGAGCCATACTCTCCAACCGAGAGGACCACTCTCACAACCCGAGAGTGAAAAATAACAACAAAAAGAGTTTACAATAACCTATAGCCTTGTTTGTGATTTGTGCTTTTGTTAACTTCTGAAATCAGTCTAAAACGAATTCGATGTTATACTAGACTAAATTTTAGAGAACCAAGACTTAGACAATTTGTACGCTTTTGAAATGCTTGTTCTTGTCAAAAATAAAAAGCTTGAAACTTAAAGAAATGCTTGGAACTTGTTGGGGAACTTTGTCAAATGAATTCTATACTCTTTTTATAGAGTTAGAAACGTTTGGACGTTAAGAAGTTGAATCCCAACTGCCATACAATGACAGTAAAAAGATTTGATTTTGAAAAACAAGTTTTAAAAATAGAAAACTGTCGAAACGGCTTGAACAGTCGACTGGGTTGCTATAATGAGTCGACTGGCAAGACCTTGTATGAGTTCAGACAGTTTCTTACTATGACAGTTGACTGGTTCCAAGGATCGGTCGACTGGTATTCAACAGCTGAACTTATTCAAGCTTGTTTCGACCTTTTAATTTTGTAAAACACTCCGTTATTAAAATGTATGTGTGAGTGTGTGTGACAAGGCTATTACAAGTTTCTAAGACTCAAAGAATGAAAATTACAATATTACAAGACAATTTTTACAAAACATTTGAAGCACTTGAATCTTGTTTTGAAATTGAGTCTTTGACTTGAGCTTGAGCCTTTGCCTTTATGTCTTGAAGCTTTACTTGATCAATATGGCTTGAGCTTAAATCTTTGTGGCTTGATCAATTACTCTTGAAAGCTTCATTGGATTGTTTTGCCTTTGTGTATTCCACCCTGGTATTGAGTTTGATACACCCTGTAAGAGATATGTGATAGAACAACTGTATTGTGTTGTAGTCATCAAAACCAAGAATCAACATTCTCCCCCTTTTTGATGATGACAATACAATAACTTATAATAATAACAATTACATATCATGAAGTCATGCAAAATTGAAAGATATATAAAACATAAACATGTATGCTCCCCTTAACTAATGTACAACAAGCACACAAGTAATAATATGCACAAAAACATGCACAAGACAAAGCATGCACCAAAACACATGCACCAAAACAAGCCTTTTCTCCCCCTTTGTCATCAACAAAAACAAAAAAAAATAGGAGGAGGGAAGAAACAAAACATAATGTAAATCATTGCATAACAAACAAAAGCATTGCATAACCATAACAAATTAATACATAGAAAATGAAGTACAGGGTTGCAAATACTATATAGAAGTGAAATACATAAAACATAAAAATTACAAAAAAATAGAAAATACAGCAATTTAGTTTTCTTTTAATATTTAATTCAAAGACATAACACTATATTAATTCACATATATAATTATTTTACTTTTAATATTTAATCACATACACAATGTTCCTCTTTTCATGAATATCTTCACATCACCAATTCTTTGTTTTCATTTCTAATTATATAATACAGTTACCTCATTTTTCATACTTAGTTAAACACATACTTCATTTACCAATTCATTTCGATTGCATAACATCACACTCATTCAATCTTGTAACATATTGATATTTTTTCTCATCACATAACTTCACATTCATTCAATCATATAATATCACATGTATTTACTTTATTACATATCATCACATTCATCCGTTTTCATCGCATCTTATTCATATGCATTCAATCTCATAATATCACATTCATTCATATATTATATCACATATCATAATATCTCCTAATACATTAATTTTCATACTCATTATATATATTACAATTTATCTTCTTTTCACTCTGATTTCATCATACAAATTATTTTGATGCTCATTCACGGTTTATCATATATATATTTCTTGATAATTCATTCGCATCCCATCATACAACTTTTGTTACTTCTCATTATTATCAATATCATATCTTACTTTCATTTTCATTTACATCCCACTTTACAATTTTTCTTTAACTTTTCATTTCCTTTTCACAATACCACTATCATATCAACAACCCACCGATTCACCCTTGGAGTTGTGCCAAGGCAGGTAGTTTTCACCATTTCTATAGAAATAACGGGCGAGTAGTTCCTTGACACACTTCCAAGATACAACAAACTCATACCATATCATATTTTAACTGTATACACATTCTCATATTCGTCACATAATACACTTTACTTCATGTTTCACACTCATATTACATGTTATTTTACTTTTCATTCGTATCATACATACACATTTTCTTTACTTTTCATATTAATTTCCAACCACAATTACTTCAATTTATTCTTATTAATTCACATACACGTTTCCTTCACTTTTTATACTCATTTACATACCACCATATCTTCACGTTTCATTTTAATTTACATACAAGATTCCTTCACTTTTCATATTCGTTCTCATCCATATTTTGTTCTCTTTTCATAGATATTCATACAACACAATTTCTTCATCTTTCATTTTCATTCAAATACATACTTCCTCACTTTCATTCATATAATGCATAACACATTTTTTTTACTTCTCGTATTCATTCCCATAATATAATTTCTTCATTTTATTCATATTAATTCACACACATACCTCCTTTACTTTTTCATTCTCATTTCACATCATATGCTTTCTCTACTTTCTCATTCTCATTTCACAATATAGTGTAATCTACTTTTCATTTTCATCTCATAATACATCTTTCTTTAACATTCATTTTTACTTTATAATACCTTACTTTGATATCTATTTACATCTCATAATACAATTCACTTTACTATCAATCTCTTCAAATAATACACTACACCCCAAATATAGTTTGGGTAATATACACCGCACCCCAAAGCTGATAGCTTTGGTAATATTTTACTTTTCATTCTCATTATACACTTTCTTTACTTTCTTATCTTTCCTTTCATTTTACATTTATTCATTTTATTAATTTTTTGACTTGTAAACCACAGTATCCCAATATACTAAAATCCAACAGCCCTAGTAAACACGCGGACCACTGCACCCCCTGTGGTCTTACGCGTTGGAGGCTACGTCTTCCTCCCAGCCTATGCCAGCGAAGGAAACACCGCTGTCCACTAAGGGTCTTATGTATCGCTGCCCACCAAGGATCTTACGCATCTATCAAGATTTGAATCGATAGCTCCGTCAAACACAAATCGCTGCCCACCATGGGTCTTATGCACCACTGCCCACCAAGGGTCTCACGCATCCAACCAGACCTCAAGTCGATAGCTTGGGCGATAAAAACACGCACCCCCAAACATAGTTTGGGTAATAACCACGAACCCTAAGCCGGTCCTTGGGTATTAGAAGGTAGCTCAAACCCCAAGAATTTCTGTAATTACTGGTCAACAAAATTTAATTGTTATTATCATTTTCACTTCATCTTATCATATTATAACCACATAGCATCTCATCTTTCATTTCAATAACGTGTCACATCATTGACATTTACCATGAGAATTATTATCTCATTTTACTAACACATATCATTTCATCTTTATTTCCACATATCATCACCACTTTGGCATTTACCATGCTATTTATCTTCTCATTGTACCTTATATATGCATGCACCATATTATTTAATTTATAAGATTATGACATCATATTATTTCATATCATGAATGCACCAAATTATATATTTCATCACAATACCTCATATCATTTCACCATTTAATCTCCCTTATATCTTCGAATATATATATCTCCGTTATACTTTCATATATAAATATATTTCCTTTATAATTTCTCCTTACTATAAAATTTTCCATTTATAACATAAATTTCTCCTTTATAACATAATTTCTCTCTTATAATATCATTTAACCTTATATCATAATTGTATATAACTCCATTAATTTTATAAGCATATACACGCCATCCATATCATACATATGATTGCACAACTCCATACATATACACGCCATTAACATCATGCATATAATTCACAACTCTCACCACAAGGGTAAATAACAATATTTATTTCACATATGTATAAGTATAACTTTAACCGTATAGTACCGTCAATGAATAAATATCTATGCATATATATCCCCCATGAAATCTTGTTATATCCCTCTTTATCAAATAAAATATACAACTTTATAAATATAACCTTGTCAATATATTTATGTATCTCCCGTATTCAATATCTATATAATAAAACACAAAGAAAGCTCTCTAGAGGCTCTCATTCCATATGTTGAAATCAATGGCCCAGATCTAACCTCACAAAACATATTTTCCCGCCAAAAAGTTTTCCCCCGAAACTCAAATTCAAATCCCCCCAAATCAACTCATTTATTTATTTATTTATTTATCTCTCTCTCTCTCTCTCTCTCTCTCCCCTATTCTCTCTGTTTACTCAGAAATTTATATTTTCAGATTTCAGATTTGTAAATTTTCAGATTTTTTTAATGCATTTTTTATTGCTCATGTTACAGTGAAAATAGCAAATATTTCATCAACAGTTAAATTTCATCATTTTCCACTCTCAAAGTTCTAAGAAGTTGGATTTTACACCCCCATTTATAATTATTTTTCAACATATACTAATGGAAACATGGACTTTTATTTACAACTAATTATTGTTTTACTATTCAAACTTGAGCTACATAATTGTTGTTTTACTGTTTACAAGACTTTCATATGCTGTATCATTCCGAAGACATGCCGTAGGCACGTTCCCACGTATATATATATATATATATATATATATATATATATATATATATATATATATATTCTCCTTTACATTACTGTATATACAAACATCACTAAATGTAACCCCTGTTTCCCAAAAAATGTATTTTCTGTGTACTTTCGTTATTTCAAATTTTTGTAAATTTGTTTCCCGCTTCCAAACAATTTTTGTTAAAATGTATTATTGGGTCTTCTATTAAAATCTAATTTTTCAATCATTAAATTTATGGTAACTATTTTCTATGAATTTTAAAATTGTAATACAATTCTTATTTTTGTTATTATTACTCTTATTATTATTATTATTATTGTTGTTGTTGTTGTTATTTTTGGACCGGTTATTAAAAAAAATCACTTTTATTTACTAACTATAATTGTAGTTATTATAAATAAAGTCTATATTGTAATGTAAATTAATTATTATATAAATTATATTTTATTAGATATTTCAAGTTTTCTTATTGGATTTTATAACCCAGAAATCCATTAACTTACACCCAATACCCTTTTTGAACACCAACTACCATTAAAACCCAATACCCTAAACTACCAATCCCGAAACCCACTAAAAATCAAACCTAAACCCGAAACCCCTTTTCACCTTCAGCCGTCAACACCCCTGTTTCACCCTAACCCTAAACTATCACCCTATTTAAACCCATCTACCTTTTTACCCATGCAACCACCGCCACAACTCTCATCCCTCTCGTCTTTCCCTCTCCCTATAGCTTTAGTCGCCCATGCTCCTCCTAGCCCCTGCCATCTCCTGCACCTCCTCCCGTTTCCTAGCCCCTGCACCCCTCTCATCTCTCTTGCTAACCACCTTCGCGACCTCCTCTCCCCTGCCCTGTCCCCGGCTTCCAGCCCCTGGGTCGCGCCGCTCCCCCTTGCGTCAGCCCAGTGCAGCGCCCCTCCTGCCTGCTCCCCCTCCCCTCATCTTCGGCTGACGCAGTAGCAGCCAGAACCTCGTCTCCCACACCTAGGCGCCTCCCCTTTCCCTGTGTGTAGCCCTCCGACGCACAACCGGCAGACCCGACAACCCCGGAGCTCCTTGTCGTTTCCCTTTCACTCCGACGTTCCTCCTCGCCCTCCTCGCAGTCAGCTGCAACTGGGGCGCAGCTTCCCTGCGCCGTTGCGTCGCCTTCTGCTGTGCACCGTGCCAGCCCAATCTTCCTCTCCCCCAATAGCAGCCGCAGCAACAGTGACGGTCTTGTCGCCATGCCTTGCCTTGCGTCGTTCTCTTGCTGTTGGACTTGGTGTGGTGTGCACATACATCGCCCGTGTACGTGCTTCGTTGGTTGGAGTGTTTTTTGTTCTTTTTTCATGTTCCATTCGTTGTTCGTGTTCTGGAAATCCGTTCCCGTTATTCTTGGTCTTGCATCGTCTTCGTCATCGGTGAAGGCAAGTAACTTGTATTCTTTTTTTGTGTAATATAAGTACTAAATACTGCATGTAGTGTAGTTGGGTTCTAGAGATAATTTGTGTGAGAATTCCATTGTTGTTATTGTCTCTATAGTGATGATTTGACCATAATTGCCTCACGTCATACATGACATGATATAACCTAGGATTGACCACTTCTTGTTGTATATATGCATATTGTTCATATAATATCATGTGCTCGTTTGTGTTATTCGTGGTAGACGTGTTGTGGACTTGTGAAATACCCTATATCATGTTGCTTGGACATTCAGTACACTATTTTTCATGTTTGGGTTGATTTGGATGAATTTCGTATGATCTATGTTGTTTTGCGTGTGAAGAACAAATCTGTATTTTTCTACTTTCCTGATGTTGATCAGTATGTTAGACCCTATTAAGGTTAGTATTTGAAAATATTTTGTGAACATGATTGTAGAGAATTCTGTCTATTTTCTAACCCTTTTGACGGATATCAGTTTCGATTTTTGGTTTGTGAGTTATGTCGATTTTACTACAGTGGTGTCGAAAGATTTCCAGATTTTGTTTTTTGTTTTCTATGAATTCTGAAGAGTTATCTATTTTTATTGTGTTCTTAAAATTACTATTTTGATCTAAAAATTTTCTCAGTACTTCTACACCTGATTGGGATTAACCCAGAATTTTTATTGATTTATTTGATGAGTTTTACAATCTGTTCTATGTTTCCAAACAACTACTATACTAGTAGATTTTTCTTGCTGTTTAGTGATTTTCGGCCTATTTCCACTTACTATTTCTAAAATATTTCTGAATATGAAAGTTAGCCTACTCTATCTATTTTATCACCCTTTTGACGGATTTGGATTTGGATTTATTTGTGAGATATTGCTGTTTTCATAATGCAGTATTTGCGATTTCAGATTTACAAAACTGTTGTGTCTTGTTGTTTTCTGATTTTACTTGACTACTCTATTTTTGTTGAAAAAATATAAAACTTGATTTTCTGTTACTATACATATAGGGGAATACCCCAGATTTTTTGTGGATTTAATTTGCGAGCATGAATAGGATTGTAAAACTCATCAAATAAATCCATAAAAATTCTGGGTTAATCCCAATCAGGTCAAGAAGTACTAAGCAAAATTTCAGATCAAAATAGTAATTTTAACATCACAATAAAAATAAATTACTCTTCAGAATTCATAGAAAACAAAATCTGGAAATTTTTCGACACCACTGTAGTAAAATCGACTTAACTCACAAACCAAATATCAAAACTGAGATCCGTCAAAAGGGTTAGAATATAGACAAAATTCTCTACAATTATGTTCACAAAGTATTTTCAAATACTGACCTTAATAGGGTCTAACATACTGGTCAACATCAGGGAAGCAGAAAAATACAGATTTCTTCTTCACACGCAAAACAACATAGATCATACGAAATTCATCCAAATCAACCCAAACATAAAAAATAATGTACTAGATGTCTAAGCAACATGATATAGGGTATTTCACAAGTCCACAACACGTATACCACGAATAACACGAATGAGCACATGATATCATATGAACAACACATATACAACAAGAAGTAGTCAATCCTAGGTTATATCATGTCATGTATGACGTAAGGCAACTATGGTCAAATCATGACTAGAGAGACAATGTCAAGGAAATTCACACACTAATTGTCTCTAGAACCCAACTACACTACAGGGGGTATTTAGTACTTGTATTACACAAAGAAAAGAATACAAGTTACTTGCCTTCATCGAAGACGAAAACGATGCAAGACCAAGAATAATGGGAACAAATTTTTGGAACACGAACAACAAACAGAAACCATGAACGGAACACGAACAACGAACGGAAAACACTCCAACCAACGAAGCACGTGCACAGGTGATGTGTGTGCACACCACACCAAGTCCAACAGCAAGAGAACGACGCACGGCAAGGCACAACAACAGGACCATCGCTGTTGCTGCGGCTGTTGTTGGAGGAGAGGAAGATCGGGGCAGTGCGGTGCAAAGCGGAGGGCGATGCGATGACACAAGGAAGTGGTGCCGCGGTTGTAGCTGACTGCAAAGAGGGCGAGGAGGAATGTCGGAGTGAAAAGGAAACGATAGGGAGCTCCGGGGCTGTCGGGTCTGCTGGCTGTGTGTCGGAGGGCAGCACACAGGGAAAGGGGAGGCGCCGGGGTGTGGGAGACGAGGTTTATGCTGCTGCTGCATCAGCCGAAGATGAGGGGAGGGGGAGCAGGTAGGAGGGGCCTTGCACTGGGCTAACGCAAGGGGGTGCGGCGCGACGCAGGGGTTGGCAGCCGGGGACAGGGTAGGGGAGAGGCAGTGGCGAAGGTGGTGAGCGGGAGAGATGAGAGGGGTGCAGGGGCTAGGAAATGGGAGGAGGTGCAGGAGATGGCAGGGGCTAGGAGGAGCATGGGCGACTGAAGCTTTAAGGAGAGGCAAAGACGAGAGAGATGAGAGTTGCAGCGGTGGTTGCATGGGTAAAAAGGCACATGGGTTTAAATAGGGTGATAGTTTAGGGTTAGGGTGAAACAAGGGTGTTGACGGCTGAAGGTGAAAAGGGGTTTCGAGTTTGGGTTTGATTTTTAGTGGGTTTCGGGTTAGGTAGTTTAGGGTATTGGGTTTTAATGGTAGTTGGTGTTCAAAAAGGGTATTGGATGTAAGTTAATGGGTTTCTGGGTTATAAAATCCAATAAGAAAACTTGAAATAACTAATAAAATATAATTTATAAAATAGTGTAATTTACATTACAATATAGACTTTAGTTAAAATAACTACAATTATGGTTAGTAAATAAAAGTGGATTTTTTTTAATAACCGGTCCAATAATAATAATAATAATAATAATAATAATAATAATAATAATAATAATAATAATAATAATAAGAGTAATAATAAAAAAAATAAGAATTGTATTACAAAAGTAAAATTCATAGAAAATAGTTACCATAAATTTATTGATCGAAAAATTAGATTTTAATAGAAGATCTAATAATACATTTTAACAAAAATAGTTCGAAAGCGGAAAACTAATTTACAAAAATTTGAAATACCGAAAGTACACAGAAAATACATTTTTTTGAAAATAGGGGTTACAAATCTGTTAACAGTTATCCTTAGAAAAGTAGATTTGTAACCCATGTTTTCCCCATAAACGTATTTTCTGTGTATTTTCTGTATTTAAAATTTCCGTCAATTATTTTTACCGCTTTCAAAATTCTTTTGTCCAGATGTATTTTTGACAATTCTATTAAAATCTAATTTTTCAATCTATAATTTTATTGTAACTATTTTATATGAATTCAATATTGTAGTACAAATCTTATTTTTGATATTGTTACTTTGATCTCTATTATTATTACTACTACTGTTATTATTAGTACTATTATTATTTTGATCATTTTTCTTATTATTGTTATTGTTCTTGGTATTATTATTATTACTGTTATTTTTTAATACTGTTATTATTGTTATTATTATTATTATTATTATTATTATTAATACTAGTATTTCTATATAAGACTGTAAGAACTGACATCTGTTATCTGTTATCTGTTATCTGTTACCTGCTACTGAACACTGTTACCTGTTATCATCTGACTGTGAATACAAAATACTGATTTCTGACTATACATGTTTTCTGGATTCAAACATGTTTTGGGTTGATTTTGTAAAATACGATATGACTTATATATATTTGCTGGATTCGGCCGGGAGTCTATTTTCTAGACCTTTTGACGGATTCAGGTTTGCAGGCTTGTAGCAATGGGAATCTCAGTTTTACTGCAGTTGGTCTTGCTGTCCTGAACTAGAAATTTAGTTATTTTATTCTTTTGTGTGTTATCTTTCACTCGTACGTGTTGATCTTGCAACTTGAAATTGTTACTTGTTTATACCATGATATACTTGTCCCTGTTTGTGACACATACTTGCTTGTTTGACATTAATAATAAAATAATCAAGCCGGAGTTAAAGGGAAAGATCTTAGTAATGGACAATATAGGTATGTGTACTCAGAAGGGGGCTCGTGTTTCCCATTACTTGTTGCCATGTTTCATGACTACATGATTCATGCTTGATATTACTTGTTGCCATGTTTCATGACTACATGATTCATGCTTGATATTACTTGTTGTCATGTTTCATGACTACATGATTCATGTTTGTTATACTATATGCCGCCATGTCTCATGACTACATGATTCATGTTTGTTACTACTTGTTGCCATGTTTCATGACTACATGATTCATGCTTGTTACTACTTGTTGCCATATTTCATGACTACATGATTCATGCTTGTTACTACTTCATGTTTCATGACTACATGATTCATACTTGATATTACTTGTTGCCATGTTTCGTGACTACATGATCCATGCTTGATACTACTTGCTGCCATGTATTCACGATTACGTGACTCGTGCATGATACTTGTTACCTAAAAAACTTTGTCACGCCCGGCTTCCCAAACAGGAGAATACGGAATACGGATACGCGACAAAAATCCAGCGAATGATTTTCATCATCCATAAGCTGTTCGGAATCTTTACAAAATCTCACAAGAATAATCAGAGTCGGAAGTAAAAGAATCAACAAAGCATGCACATATGAATCAAAATACCAACAAGAATATTTGAAACAAAAATATTAATCTCAAATAATCCAAATCTGAATAAGTCAAATATCTTGGGTCACATTGCCCAAATACAAATAAATCCAAGTATCAAATACAATTGTTCAAAAATAAGCAACAAGAAATAATAATAGCAAAATCCAGCACTAATATCTCATCTCACCAACACCATCTGGTACCTGTTTTCCAAAATCTGCAATTTAACAATTGTAGGGATAGGAAAAAGAAAACAAACTCTGGTCATTGCAAGTTATGGGCCACTTGTAGTGCAGAATACAAGTACATGGGAAAAACTAACTAAAACATGGAATATGCATGATAACAAAATAGATTACTAGCATGGCAAGATGAACAAGTACAAGTTGCATGTATCAAGTGTCAAGTGAACAAGTATGATATGAACAGGTAAAAATTATCAAGAATCAAGTATCACGAAATCAAGTAACAAGTAACAAGTGTCAAGTAGTCATGTACAAGTATCAAGTAATTATGCTCAAGTCTTGTGTTATTACTATCTAGGTAGCACTTCATGCATCCATCTTTTTACTACATGGTTTCTAGAGTTAATACAATTTCGTTATAAATTTCATAGTGGATCATATAGGGCAGTGTACGCAGGGACAGGCCTCAAGAAATCAAGTATCAAGTATCAATCCTTAAGTATCAAGTAAACAAGCCTCAAGAGTAAAGTATCAAGCCTCTAGTAAAATATCAAGCCAAGTCTCAAGTATCAAGTCTCAAGCCTCAAGTGTGAAATATCAAGCCTCAAGTAATCAAGTATCAAACCACGTATCACATAGGATCAATAGATCCTCTTCTGAGTACATGTTTCTGTATTTTCCACTATTAGATCTTTTCCTTTAACCTCGGCTTAGTTATTTTATTATTATTGTCAAACAAGCAAGTATGTGTCACGAACAGGGCAAGTATATCATGGTATAAATAAGTAACAAGTTCAAGTTGTAAGATCAACACGTACGGGTGAAAGATAACACACAAAAGAATAAAATAACCAAATTTCTAGTTCAGTATAGCCAGACCAATTGCAGTAAAACTGAGATTCCCTTTTCTACAAGCATGCAAACCTGAATCCGTCAAAAGGTCTAGAAAATAGATTCCCGGCCAAATCCAGCAAACATATATAAGTCATATAGTATTTCACAAAATCAGCTCAAAACAGGTTTGAATCCAGATTACGTGTTCAGTCAGAAATTAGTATTTTGTATTCATAGTCAGATGATAACAGGTAACAGTGTTAAGTAGTAGGTAACAGATAACAGTTAATAGATGTCAGCTCTTACAGTCTTATATAGAAATACTAATATTAATAATAAAAAAATAATAATAACAATAACAATAATAACCGTATTAAAAAATAACAGTAATAATAATAATACTAAGAACAATAACATTAATAAGAAAAATGATAAAAATAATAATAGTACTAATAATAACAGTAGTAGTAATAATAATAGAGATCAAAGTAACAATATAAAAAATAAGATTTGTATTACAATGTAAAATTCATAGAAAATAGTTACAATAAAATATTAGGTCGAAAAATTAGATTTTAATAGAAGAGTCAAAAATACATCTTGACAAAAGAATTTTGAAAGCGGTAAAAATAATTTAGAAAATTTTAAATACAGAAAATACATAGAAAATACGTTTTTGGGGAAAACAGGGGTCACGAAGATAATGATGAAGATCAAGATCGATCGATCGAACGGCTGCAATCAAAGGAAATTGATGATCATCATGATCGTGATGATCAAGAGGAGATCGAACGGTCCAGAATCACTTGATGAAGATCATGATGATCGGGATGATGATGAAGCGATCCAGTGGCTCATGATCAAGGAAAAAGTCTCTGATCAAATGGCAACCACCAAAGGCTGGCTCTGGCCCGGCGACTGGCAGCGGCCAAGGGGCTGCAGGCGGTGGCGCGCTAAGGGTGATGATGGCAATCACGGCGATGACGGGATAGGGCTGCCGGCACGAGGTCGAGAGGCAAAAACATGGACTGATGCTGCAGTCGCTGCTGCTGTCCTCGGCTGAAGCCTAAGTGCAGGGTAGCTGCGCTGCAGGGAGAATAGCAGTCGCTGCTATTTTCATACTATTTTCCTGTTCTTGAATACAATTTTCTGATTTCTGGCTGAACGTGTTTTCTGGATTCAGATAGTTTTGAGACTTGATTTTGGGAATTACTATATGACTTATATATGTTTGTTGGATTCGGCCGGGAGTCTGTTTTATAGACCTTTCAACAGATTCAGATTTGCATTCTTGTGCAATGGGCTCAGTTTTACTGCAGTTTGGTCTTGCTATCCTGAACTAGACATTTGGTTATTTTAATCTTTTGTGTGTTATCTTTCACCCGTACGTATTTATCTTACAACTTGAACTTGTTATTTGTTTATATCATGATATACATGCCTTTTTCGTGACACATACTTGCTCGTTTGACATTAATAATAAAATAACCAAGTCGGGGTTAAAGGGGAAAGATCTAATAGTGGAAAATATAGAAACGTGTACTCGGAAGATGATCTATTGATCCTATGAATACTTGATTACTTGAGGCTTGATATTTCACACTTGAGGCTTGATACTTGATACTTGAGATTTGGCTTGATACTTGATACTTGAGGCTTGATATTTTACTTGGCTTGATATTTTACTTGAGGCTTGATACTTCACTCTTGAGGCTTATTTACTTGATACTTGAGGCTTGATACTTGTTGATTTCTTGAGGCTTGTCCCTGAATGCACTCGTAACCCCTGTTTTTCGTTTTATGTATTTTTGAGTGTATTTTTCATTTTGGTGTATTTTCTCTCTTTGTATTCCTCTTGTATTTTCTGAACCGTATATTGGAGTTGTTTTCAATATATATAAGTTTTATTTCATTTTGAGCTCTTTGTGTTGGATCGGTTGTCTCGTTAATCTATTATTTGATCTTTCTTTCATATGGTTTCGTTCTCTTTATTTACATTTTTGGGTGTTTGTGGTGGTGGTGATTGGTTGTTAACCTATTCCCATTCCTATTGTTGATCCCTAATAGATTTACCAAAGCTAAATTAAATCCAATCCTATTTTGAATCATATGCAATTAATCCATATCAATACCCAATAAACAAATCCTACTACTACTCCTAATTACCCACAACCCAGTTACCCATTAACCCATCTCATAGACCAACCCTAATTATCCCCTATATATAATCTAAACCCTAACCCTAGCCCCCACAAACTCCATCCAAACCCAGCCCCCTCCTTTGCTTGCGCCGCCGTACACCAGCCCGACCCTAGCCCCATGCCGACGCCAACTCCTCTCCGACCTGCACTTCAACCCGCACACCCCAGGCCGAGACCCCCCTCTCTTGGCTATTTCCAACCTCCTACACCACCATATTACCACCTAGTCTCTCTCTCTTGGTGTTCCCTCATGGCCGCAAGCCACTATTGTCGTCATCGATCTCTATTGATCATATCTCCTTTGTGGAATTTTTTCGTGTGAAGATTTTCGCTCAAGTTTGCTTGGATTCATTCGTTCGTGGATTTTTTGTTTTTGGGTTTGTTCGTTTCCGGAATCCGTTTTCGTTATTCTTGATTTTCGTTGTTTTCATGTCCTGTTAAGGTAAGTAACTTGTACTTCAATTCCTTTGTTTGATACAAGTCAAAAATACCACCTATAGTGTAGTTGGGTCTAGAGATGACTCGTGTGCGTGTTATATTTGATGTGTTTTGTCTCTATTGTGAAAACTTGACCATAGTTGCCTCACGACATAATATTTACATAAATTAACTTAGGTTTTACCCGTTCTTGATTTGATCATGTATGTGAGACTTCTTGTGAGAATTTGGATATTTGTTGAGAACTATGTGATAGGCTTGATTTAGATATGTTAATAACCCTAATTCATGATGTTTGGAAACTTGGTAGACTCGATTTCGTGCTTGGTTTTGCTTTGAACAAGTTTTGTATGATATATGTTGAGTTGTTGTTAAAGAGAAAAATCTGTATTTTGTCGCTGATCTGTTCTGTTTGCTGTTTTGGACTGTCTTGAAATCAGTATCTTGGTTCAAGTATAAAACATGAATTTTAGAGAATTTCGTCTATTTTCCAACCCCTTTGATCTTGCTTGATTTTGTTTTCGTATGTGTGAGATATGACTGATTTACCACAGAGGTGTCAATCTTTTCCAGATTTCGTTTCTTGGTGTTCTTGATGACTAAATTATTTTAATAACTATGCTACATATATTATTTTGATCCAAAACTTTGGTCATTATTTCTCTATCTACTTGGGGATTATCCAGATTTTTCGTAGATTTTATTGATAAATTTTATATGCCGTTTCATGCTCGTTTATGAAAACTATACCTGCCGTATTCTGCTCTCTATACTCTAAAGAAACGTATTTTCACTCTGATTCCTTTTACTGAATGAAAATTGTTTGTGAAATATGAAAGTTAATATATTTTGTCTATTTTCATCTCCCTTTTGCGGATTTGGATTTCGTTTCGCGGCTTGCAAGATATTTCCGTTCTCGTACAGCAGTGTTGGGAATTCCAAATTTGCCAAACTACCGTTTCTTGATGATTTCTGATCTTGGTTGACTAAACTATGCTTTCTGGAAAATTATGAAACTTTTTATTTTGATTCTAACATAGGGGAATATCCCAAATTTTTTCTAGGAATTTATTCAGATGTTTTCATGCTGTTTTCCTATACTTGAATATAATTTACTGATTTCTGGCTGAACACATTTCCTGGTTTAGATTCAGTTTTGAGTTATGATGTTGTGAATTACTGTATGACTTATTTATATTCGCTGGATTCGTGCGGAATTCTATTTTCCAGATTCTTCGACGGATCCAGTTTTGGTTGTTTTTAGTAGTGCGAATCACTATTTTTGTACAACACTGTCTTACTATCCTGAATTAGAAAACTAGTTGTTTTACCCTGTTATGTGTTATCTTGTACCTGTACTTGTTTATCTTGCACCCTGAACCTGATACATGTTTATATCCTATTATCCTTGCTTTTTTTTGCGACACATACATGCATGCCTGATTATAATAATAATTGACCAAGCCGGGGTTAAGGGAAAGATCTAGTAGTGGAAAATATAGAAACATGTACTGAGAAGAGGACCAGTGTCCTACCTACCTGTTACGTGTTCATGACTACATGATTCACGATCCTGTTACCTATACGTGGCTGCATGCTTCTCTATAGGAAGATGTACTCGGAAGATAACCACTAGGTTATGCCTGTTTCCTGTACCTGACTGCATACTTCCCTGAGGAAGGTGTACTCGGAAGAGAACCACTAGGTTCTACTCGTTCCTTTTATTTCTGTTATCCTGAACCCTAAGTACACTGCCCTATGGACTCCACTATGAACTCTAAAGCGAAACTGTTTGTTGTAGCAAGCATGTAGTAAAAGCTGGGATGCATGAAGTGCTACCTAGATAGTAATATAACAAGACTTGACATGACATAATCTGATTTCCTGTACTTGATACCGTATTATCCTGTTACATGATTACCTGTTTACCTGCATACCTGTTACATGTATACATGATGCATGTTTACCTGTTTACCTGTTTATTTGACACCTGATACATGTTACCTGTACCTTTTAGTATAACATGCTACTTGTTTCTATTTTCCTGATTCATGTTAGATATTATATTTCTGTTGACACACTTATACCATGCTAGGCTTGTTACTTAGAATTTTCTATCCCCTGTACTTATATCCTAAATTATAAGTGGTCCGTAACTTGCAATTGACGGGTACTTATTTTCTTTTTCCTTCTCCTGCAAATTTACTAATTGCAGATCAGGATGGTCGACTTCCAGATGGTATTGGCGAAATAATGTATTAGTGCTGGATTTTCTATTTTATTATTGT
Source organism: Hemerocallis citrina (assembly GCA_017893485.1). Taxonomy (NCBI): domain Eukaryota; kingdom Viridiplantae; phylum Streptophyta; class Magnoliopsida; order Asparagales; family Asphodelaceae; genus Hemerocallis; species Hemerocallis citrina. Next base: position 67,326,604 of record CM030367.1, on the reverse strand, counting down.
TATTATTTGTTGCTTGAACTTGAATAAAATGTACTTGATTACTTGGATATTTATTTGTATTTGGGTGATGTGACCCAGGATATTATTAACTTGTCCAGATTTTGATTTATTTAAGATTGATATATTTTTGGTTTCAAGTAAATTCCTGTTGGTATCTTGTTTCAATTATACATGTCTGGTTGTATCTTTTGCTTCCGACTCTAATTATTCCTGTGATATGTTGTAAAGATTTTTGAACAACTTATGGATAATGAAAATCATTCGCTGGGCTAATGTTACGTGCTCGTATTCTGTATTTTGGGAAGCGGGGTGTAACAGGAGTTTTAGTGGTATCAGAGCACCAGGTTTGGCTAATGTATTAATTGCCTAATATATTAGACAAGCTTGGCTCAAACTGGGATCGGCTTAACATTTCACCAACCATGCATACATAAATGAATTTATACCAACTCTGATTCTGAATGCTAATTTTTTTGGTTTGGTGCAGACTATGGCTCGCAGAGGTTCTACTTCTCGGTCGCAGGTTGATCCGATTGAGGCTGTCACTACTGTGCTTGAGTGACTGATTAATCAGCAGCAAAACCACAATGATCTTGTGATGGCTACTCTTGAAGCTGCCCAGGGTTCCGCCTCCTGTTGTGCCTGTGTAGGCAAATCTTCCGCCTTATCCAGGAATAGTTACAAATTTTATGAGGCTGCATCCCGATCGTTTTTCCGGTACTAGACGCCTTTGGATACTAAACATTGGTTGATCCAGACTGAGCGCTTGTTGTTAGCGGCTCGTGTTGCCGAGGCTGATCGGGTGGACGTGGTTTCCATCCAGCTGGTGGATCTGGCCCATATCTAGTGAATGGCCGAGTCTACGCGACTTGAGAGGCCTATTGCTTGGGCTACTTTTACTCGGAGATTCTTGGAGAAGTTCTTCCTAAGTAATACTCAAGTTGAGATGGAACAACAATTCCTGGCCCTAAAATAGGTTAAGTCACTATTATATTTTGGAATTTTGTTACATAATTGTTCAAACAATGTTGCAATATGGACTTTCTTGGAACATGGTTCCAGGTCAATGGATGAGTACGCAGCTGAGTTTACTAGACTTAGCCGCTTCGCTGCCGTTCTTGTGGCAACCGAAGAGGATAGGGCTCGTAGATTCACAAATGGGCTTGAGCAGGACATCAAAAGGCATCTTGTCTCGCTTCACTTGCGTACCTACACTGAGGCTCTTGAGGCAGCTCGAGCTCAGGAGCAGGCTCGCGGTGGGGTGACTCCTTCTCAACAGACTGTTTCCGCTGCTGTTGCTAGGCCTTCTGGTGGGCCTATTCGGATGACTGTTTTTGTCCATTCAGTCAGGGCAGCTCCTTACTCTTTTGCTGGTTCCCAGAGGGTTAGTTTCTGTGATTTCTGTCGGTTGCCTGGGCATGATCGCAGGGAATGTAGGCACGCCAATCGCCAATGCTTTAGGTGTGGCTCTACTGATCATACAATGCGAGATTGTCCACAGCCACTGCAGCAGTTGGCTCTTACAGCCAGGGGTCCTGTTCAGCAGGCAGTTCCATCTCGTGGTCCAGTTAGACCACTACTTCCTCCTCAGTGCCAGATTATCGGTCAGAAGACCGCTGTTCTGAGTAGAGGTCGGGCTTTTAACTTGACTACTGCAGATGCTGAGACAGCTGAAGGAGTTGTGGCAGGTATATTTTATTTTGTTGTTTTGATGTTTTGTTTTCTTTCTTTTGGTCTTGCTCTGCTTCTCTATGTTTTCTTTCTACATTGTTGTTTTTCCCCCACCCTTAATTGTCTATTCTTTCTCCTTGTCTTTGATTCCTTTTAGATATCATCCTTGTTTGCTCTTTTCCTGCCCATGTTCTTTTTGATTCTGGGGCAACCCATTCTTTTGTCTCCTCTCGATTTGTCGCTCGCCATCAGTTGGAGTGCAGCAACATGTCAGAGGGCTGGAACATTGTGACAGGTGGTGGAGTTGTCATATGTTCCTGTGAGTGCAGGCAATATCCCGTTGTTATTGAGTACGCAGATTTCAAAACCAACCTGATTAGAATTTGAAATTCAGGATTCGATGTCATTCTCGGTATGGATTGGTTGGGTGAAGCCCATGCCATTATTGATTGCCGTGCCAAGAAAGTTGTCTTCAGAATTCCAGATCGAGCAGAATTTGTGTTCCATGTCGGGGAGTCTTTCCTTGGCCGAGCAAAGACTGCAGTTGAACAGGTGTTTATTGCGATGGAGTTGCATTCAGGCTGTGAGGTTGCGCCTCTAGTAATTCGGGATTTCTTGGATGTTTTTCCAGATGAGTTGCCTGGCTTACCCACTAATAGGAAAGTGGAATTTGGTATTGATGTTCAGCCAGGAACAACGCCGATATCAAAGAGTCCCTACAGGATGGCACCGGTTGAGCTGGCAGAGCTTAAGGTGCAGATTCTGTAGTTGCTTGATTTGGGTTTCACCAGACCTAGTATTTTGCCTTGGGGTGCTCCGGTCCTTTTGGTCGACAAGAAGGATGGTAGTCGTTGACTGTGCATGGATTATCGGGAACTGAATAGAGTTACTGTGAAGAATCGATATCCGTTGCCCAAGATCGATAATTTGTTTGATCAGTTAAGTGGGGCTGCTATTTTCTCGAAGTTGGATCTTCGTTCTGGGTATCACCAAGTTAAGGTGAAGGCTGCGAATATACAGAAGACTGCATTCAGGACTAGATACGGGCACTATGAGTATCTTGTGATGTCGTTCGGAGTCACGAACGCACCGGCTATATTCATGAGTCTTATGAACGGGACTTTCTCTCAGCACTTGGATAGATTTGTGGTGGTCTTCATTGGCGACATTTTGGTGTATTCTCGGAATTGGGAAGATCATGCTGAGCATCTTAGAGTGGTTCTGCAGACTTTGAGAGAGAATCAGCTCTATGGAAAACTCAGCAAGTGCGAGTTTTGTCTCAACATGGTTTCCTTCTTGGGGCACATTATTTCTGGCGATGGTGTTTCGTGGATCCGGCAAAGATTGAGGCTGTGAAGGTTGGCCTATTCCCAAGTCAGTTTCAGAGGTCAGGAGTTTTCTTGGTTTAGATGGCTATTATCGGAGGTTCGTTCAAGACTTTTCGAAGATAGCAGGATCATTGACTAAATTGACTGGGAAGAATCAGAAGTTTTGTTGGTCTCATGAGTGCAATAAGGCTTTTGTTGAGTTGAAGAATAGATTGATGTCAGCGCCTGTGTTGACTATTCCAGATGGTTCAGGCAGATTTGTAATTCACTATGATGCTTCTGGTAAGGGTCTTGGAGAAGTTCTTATGCAGAAGTGCCAAGTTGTTGCGTATGCATCAAGATAGTTGAGGCCGCATGAGAAGAACTATCCTACTCATGACTTGGAGTTAGTAGCAGTGATTCATGCTTTGAAGCTGTGGAGACATTATTTACTTGGAGACCGAGTGGAGATCTTTACAGAACACAAAAGTCTCAAGTACGTCTTCACCCAGAAGGAGTTAAACATGAGGCAAAGGCGTTGGTTGGAACTTATGGCCGATTATGACATCAGTTTGCAATACCATCCTGGTAAGGTAAACTTGGTGCCTGATGCTTTCAGCAGGAGACCAGCAGTTATGTTTCTTACTCAGTAGAGTGATCCAATTGAGCAGATGCCGAGGTTGGAGTTGGATGTTGTGTTGCCGAGTTCTGGTTGGAGTTGTTTGGCGCTCCAGCAGTAGTCATCTCTTGTTGAGCAGATTAAAGAGACACAGGCTGGTGATGCACAGTTTCAGGGTTTTCGAGTTGAGGTTGAGTCTGGGTCCAGAACGGACATGGTTATAAATGCAGATGGTTCGCTTCGTTTTGGTTCCCGGTTGTCCCTAAGGGTGAAGTTCGTCAGAGGTTGCTTGAGGAAGCTGATCAGTCTTCGTATTTTATCCATCCCGGCGATACTAAGATGTATCGGGATTTGAAGCTTCATTTCTGGTGGCATGGTATGAAGAGGGTTGTGGCTCGGTTTGTTACTCAGTGCTTGATCGGCCAGCAAGTTAAGGCAGAGCATCAGAGGACCGCTGGACTTCTTCAACCGCTTCCTATTCCAATGGAAGTAGGAACATATCACTATGGATTTTGTGACCGCTTTGCCGAGGAGTCCTAAGGGTCATAATGCAATTTGGGTGATTGTCGACCGTTTGACAAAGAGTGCTCACTTCATTCCATTTCATATCGGGCAGTCTACTGAGAGCCTAGCTGAAAGGTATATGCAAGAGATTGTTAGACTTTATGGGGTTCCAGTCAGTATTGTATCCGACAGGGATACGAGATTCAGATCTCTGTTTTGGGAGAGTCTTCAAAATAGTTTGGGGAGTAAATTAAAGTACAGTACAGCTTTTCATCCCCAGACTGATGGACTGTCAGAGCGGACTATTCAGATTCTTGAGGACATGTTGAGGTCTTGTATGCTTCAGTTTGGTGGATCTTGGGAGGATCATTTGCATCTCGTAGAGTTCTCGTACAATAACAGCTTTCAAGCCAATATTAAAGTTGCTCCGTTCGAGGCACTCTATGGGCGGAAGTGCAGATCACCAGTGTTCTGGGATGACATTGGTGAGAGGAAGTTGTTGGGTCCGGAGTTGATCACTAAGACAGTGGATGTTGTGGTTCAGATCAGAAAGCACTTGCAGGCAACTCAGAATCGGTAGAAGCGATGGGCTGATGTCAATCGGAGGGCTTTGGAGTTTGTTGTTGGTGACCATGTTTTCCTTAAGGTATCGCCGTGGCACAGTGTCATTCGGTTCGGTGGTGGGGGCAAGCTTAACCCTAGCTTTATTGGACCGTTTGAGATTTTGGAGTGAGTAGGCAAGGTGGCCTATTGTCTCGCATTGCCGCCAGCTTTATCAGGAGTGCACAATGTTTTCCATGTCTCACAACTCAAGAGATATATCCTATATGAGAGCCACATGATCAACTATTCTGAGTTGACTGTTCAGCCGGAATTGACTTGTGAGATTCTGCCAGTTGCTATTGTGGATCGACGGGAGAAAGTGCTTAAAAACAAGGTCATCAAGTTGGTTCATGTTGCTTGAAACCCTCACTCGCCTGGTGAGTCGACTTGGGAGCTGGAGAAGGAGATTCAGCAGAAGTTTCCTCATTTGTTTGGGTTGTTTTGTTTTGTTCTTTTGGTTGTTTTGGGGTTACCCTAAGTATCATTCTTTTTGAATTTTGAGGACGAAATTCTTCTTGTAGGTGGGTATGATTGTAACCCCTGTTTTTCGTTTTATTTATTTTTGAGTGTATTTTTCATTTTGATGTATTTTCTCTCTTTGTATTCCTCTTGTATTTTCTGAACCGTATAGTGGAGTTGTTTTCAATATACAAAAGTTTTATTTCATTTTGAGCTCTTTGTGTTGGATCGGTTGTCTCGTTCTTCTATTATTTGATCTTTCTTTCATTTGGTCTTGTTCTCTTTATTTATATTTTTAGGTGTTTGTGGTGGTGAAGATTGGTTGTTAACCATTCCCAATCCTATTGTTGATCCCTAATAGATTTACCAAAGCTAAATTAAACCCAATCCTATTTTGAATCCTATGTAATTAATCCATATCAATACCCATTAAACAAATCCTACTACTACTCCTAATTACCCACAACCCAGTTACCCATTAACCCATCTCATACACTAACCCTAATTACCCCCTATATATACTCTAAACCCGAACCCTAGCCCCCACAAACTCCATCCAAACCCGACACGCTCCTTTTCTTGCGCCGCCGTACACCAGCCTGACCCTAGCCCCAGGCCGACGCCAACCCCTCTCTGGCCTGCACTTCAACCCACACACCCTAGACCGAGACCCCCCTCTTTTGGCCATTTCCGACCTCCTACACCACTATATTACCACCTAGTCTCTCTCTCTCTCTTGGTGTTCCCTCGTGGCCGCAAGCCACTATTGTCATCATCTATCTCTATTGATCATCTCTCCTTTGTGGAATTTGTTCGTGTGGAGATTTTCGCTCAAGTTTGCTTGGATTCATTCGTTCGTGGATTTTCGTTCGTGGTTTTGTTCGTTGCCGGGATCCATTTCGTTATTCTTGATTTTCATCGTTTTCATCTCCGGTTAAGGCAAGTAACTTGTACTTCAATTCCTTTGTTTGATACAAGTCAAAAATACAACCTATAGTGTAGTTGGGTCTAGAGACGACTCGTGTGCATGTTATCTTTGATGGGTTTTGTCTCTATTGTAAAAACTTGTCCATAGTTGCCTCACGACACAATATTGACATAAATTAACTTAGGTTTTACCCGTTCTTGATTTGATCATGTATGTGAGACTTCTTGTGAAAATTTGGATATTTGTTGAGAACCACGTGATAGGCTTGATTTAGATATGTTAATAACCCTAATTCATGATGTTTAGGACACTTGGTAGACTCGATTTCATGCTTGGATGTGCTTTGAACAAGTTTTGTATGATATATGTTGAGTTGTTGTTAAAGGGAAAAATCTTTATTTTGTCACTGATCTGTTTTGTTTGTTGTTTTCAACTATCTTGAAGTCAGTATCTTGGTTCCAGTATAAAACCTGAATTTTAGAGAATTTCGTCTATTTTCGAAACCTTCTGACCTTTCTAGATTTCGTTTTCGTATGTGTGAGATATGACTGATTTACTACAGAGGTGTCGATCGTTTACAGATTTCGTTTCTTGGTGTTCTTGATGACTAAATTATTTTAATAAATATGCTACATATATTATTTTGATTCAAAACTTTGGTCAGTATTTCTTTATCTACTTGGGGATTACCTAGAATTTTGGTAGATTTTATTGATAAATTTTATACGCCTTTTCATGCTCGTTTATGAAAACTATACCTGCTGTATTCTGCTCGCTGTACTGTAAAGAAACGTATTTTCACCCTGATTCCTTTTACTGTATGAAAAATGTTTGTGAAATATGAAAGTTAATATATTTTGTCTATTTTCATCTCCCTTTGGCAGATTTGGATTTCGTTTCACGGCTTGCGAGAAATTTCAGTTTCCGTACAGCAGTGTTGGGAATTCCAGATTTGCCAAACTCCCGTTTCTTGATGATTTCTGATTTTGCTTGACTAAACTAAGCTTTCTGGAAAATTATTAAACTTTATATTTTGATGCTAGACACATAGGGAAATACCCCAGATTTTTGATGGAATTTATTAAGATGTTTTCATGCTGTTTTACTGTACTTGAATATAATTTACTGATTTCTGGCTGAACGCATTTCCTAGTTTACATTCAGTTTTGAGTTATGATGTTGTGAATTTACTGTATGACTTATTTATATTTGCTGGATTCGTGTGGAAGTCTATTTTCCAGATTCTCTGACGGATCCAGTTTTAGTTGTTTGTAGTGGCGGGAATCACTATTTTTGTACAATACTGTCTTACTGTCCTGAATTAGAAAACTAGTTGTTTTACCCTGTTATGTCTTATCTTGTACCTGTACTTGTTTATCTTGCACCCTGAACCTGATACATGTTTATACCCTGTTATCCTTGCTTTGTTTTGTGACACATACATGCATGCCTGATTATATTAATAAATGACCAAGCCGGGGTTAAGGGAAAGATCTAGTAGTGGAAAATATAGAAACGTGTACTGAGAAGAGGACATGTGTCCTGCCTGCCTGTTACGTGTTCATGACTACATGATTCACGATTCTGTTACCTGTACCTGACTGCATGCTTATCTATAGGAAGATGTACTCGGAAGATAACCTCTAGGTTATGCCTGTTTCCTGTACCTGACTGCATACTTCTCTTAGGAAGGTGTACTTGGAAGAGAACCACTAGGTTCTACCTGTTCTTGTTATTTCGGTTATCTTGAACCCTGAGTACACTGCCCTATGGACTCCACTATGAAATCTAAAGCGAAACTGTTTGTTGTAGCAACCATGTAGTAAAAGCTGGGATACATGAAGTGCTACCTAGATAGCAATATAACAAGACTTGACATGACATAATCTGATTTCCTGGACTTGATACCTTGTTATCCTGTTACATGATTACCTGTTTACCTGCATACCTGTTACCTGTATACATGATGCATGTTTACCTGTTTACCTATTTACTTGACACGTGATACATGTTACCTGTACCTGTTAGTATAACATGCAACTTATTTCTATTTTCCTGATTCATGTTAGATATTATATTTCTATTGACACACTTATACCTTGCTAGGCTTGTTACTTAGAATTTTCTATCCCCTGTACTTGTATCCTACATTATATGTGGCCCGTAACTTGCAATTGTCGGGTACTTGTTTTCTTTTTCCTTCTCCTACAGATTTACTAATTGCAAATCAGGATGGTCGACTACCAGATGGTATTGGCGAGATGATGTATTAGTGCTGGATTTTTTGCTTTATTATTATTATTATTATTTGTTGCTTGAACTTGAATGAAATGTACTTGATTACTTGGATATTTATTTGTATTTAGGCGATGTGACCCAGGATATTAATAAGTTGTCCAGATTCTGATTTATTTGAGATTTATATATTTTTGGTTTCAAGTAAATTCCTGTTGGTATCATGTTTGAATTATGCATGTCTGGTTGTATCTTTTGCTTCCGACTTTGATTATTCCTGTGATATATTGTAAAGATTCCTGAACAGCTTATGGATGATGAAAATCATTCGTTGGGCCAATGTTACGTGCTCGTATTCCGTATTTTTGGGAAGCAGGGCGTGACAACACTGCCCTATATGATCCGCTATGAAATCTAAAACAAAATTGCGTTGACTGTAGCAACCATATTGTAAAAGTATGGATGCATGAAGTGCTACCAAGATAGTAATAATACAAGACTTGAACATGATCATTTGACACTGGGTACTTGATACTTGTACTTGACTACTTGACACTTGTTACTTGTTACTTGATTTTCGTGATACTTGATTCTTGATACTTGTCACTTGTTTACATGATACTTGTTTCACTTGACACTTGATACATGTCACTTGTACTTGTTTATCTTGCCATGCTAGTATTCTATTTTGTTATTATGCATATTCCATGTTATTAGTTAGCTTTTCTCATATACTTCTATCCTACACTACAAGCGGCCCGTAACTTGAATTGGCGGGAGTTTGTTTTCTTTTTTCTCTTCCTGCAATTTATTAAATTGCAGATATTAGAGATCAGCTGCCAGATGGAATAGGCGAGACGAGATACTAGATGCTGGAGTTTTGCTATCATGTTTTTCCTGCTATTATTATTATTTCCTGTTGCTATTTGAATAATTGTATTTAATATTAGGATTTATTTATATTTGGGCAATGTGACCCAATTGACTTGTTCAGATCTGGTTTATTTGAGATTAATATATTTATCTCAATTAAATTCCTGTTGGTATTTTGATTCATTTATGCATGCTTGGTTGACTTTTCTTGCTTCCGACTCTAATTATTCTTGTGAAATATTGTACAGATTCCTGACAGCTTATGGATGATGAAAATCATTCGCTGGACTTAGTCACGTATCCGTATTCCGTATTCTCTTTTGGGAAGCGGGGCGTGACACTAAATTACCATAAAAGCATATATATATAAGTACCTTAGTTCATTTTCCATATTCACAATATATCAGTATTATCATAACTTTCCCATTCTCAATATTACAACCCCATATCATACATATTTACATACTTGCCAATATTACAGCTCCATATCATAAATATACATGCTATTAATTTCTTACACCCCATAATTTACTCCGTATAATACATATAAATTTCTACGATACATTTTACACATCTATACTCAATACACTTTAGACATTACACATAGCAACCATGGTTTAAAATTTATCACAACACATCATATATATAAAATAAAATAAATCATACTCACTTGATGAAATGTGAAGTCTCGATGCACAGCTTCTCTGCTACTTGCTTAAAGTCGCCCCCATTCCCTATTATCATATTTCAAAACCAATTAATGCTAAGAATATCTAAACCAATTCCAATTTTTCTAACTGGGCTTTATGCCTATATAAAAATCAAAAGAATTTATTCTAAATTATTTTCCATAATCACCTACAATTTCTACTGTCCATTACTAATAAATTCTCCACTTGACTTCTTTCAATTCCAAAGTCAAAACCCTAATTCTCCTATTACCTGCATTTCCTCCCAACATCTTGATGTGGATATTTGCAAGTGTACAAAATCGCAACAAGTAATATAGTAAGTGAATAGAGTGTCGAACCCACAGGGACTAGATATTTTATCGAGTACCGAATTTGCTAAATTAATCACTATTTGGAAGATAAAAGTTTATGAAGGATAAAACAACTAAATTAAATTAATCTAATTAAAGCTAACTAAATTTGTGAAAAGAGAGAGGGCTGTGAAACTATGAAGCTCTTGAAATTTATTAAGGGTAAAATTAGTTCTAGGGCTCTTGGTTCACCTCGTTTATCACACACACAAATTATAACTCCTTATGAATAAAGATATTATCTTTCCAAGTTGTAGACCAAAATCCTAAAAATATTAACCACTCTATCCACGCAGTTTAAAAATTATTCTCAACTAATTATTTGCCTATCCATCAAATTATTAATTGAAAATTTGGATTTCTTAACGGTCAAGTCCCCCAATAACGGTATATAATTTTTATTAATCACAAATCACCAGTTTGGTCTCATCATGATTTAAAAGATCATACAAATGTCTATCCACCATTTTGTACGCATAAATAATAAAAATTAAAACACAACCGGGAAAAATAGAATAAAAATAAGGAATTAAAATTTGTGTTCTACAAAACTAGGCTACATTTTAGCCTCTAAAACAATAAATTCAGTTCATGTTCAAATTGCAATTAATAAAAATGTTTGGGATTGCATCTAAAAATTGGAGAAGAAGAGATACAAAAAGAATACAAAAATTTAATGCAAACCAGACTAAGTTCCTTTCTCTCTTTTCTTTCTCAAAAACCGAACCGCTGAAGTCAGCACAGCATCACGTCACTGTCGTCACCTGTCAGTTCTCTCTCTCTCCTATCACTGCATCTCAATCCCGCAGATGACGAAGAGGAGACTGCGCCGCCACCTGTCATGTGGGACCCTGAGCCAAGCCACGTCAGCGCCGTCACGTCCGCTGTCTCGTCGCACAGCACGTCATGTCAGCAACAGAGCACTAGGCGTCTGTCCCGTCTCTGAGCACTTGTCGCGTCTAGGAGCCTACTGTCTTCTTCTCCCTTGAAAACCATGAAGCCTCTCTCCTGTTTTCGAATTCGCCCACACACCAAAGAGACAGAGAGAGAGGTTCTCTCTTATTTTTGTTTTTATTTTATTTTTATTTTTTTAGTCAGCCGTCACCTCTTAGCCTCTTCTCTCTCCTTTGGTTTGTACTTATAGAGAACGGGAAGAGAGTTAGGGTTTGAACTTTTGCAGAATAGTCCTTCTTCTTCTACTTATTTCCTTCCTTATTTGGCCTGAATTTTATTTCTTTCTCTTTTCTTCTTTTCTTCTTTTTCTGCCAACCACGTGCTTCTGCATACACAACATAAGACCAAAATTTAGGATTTAAAAATAAAATACAATTAATTATTTCAAAATTAATTAAACTAACTAAAAATCATATTAGTTCATTAAAATCCTTCTAAAATTATTTTTACTCAACAAAACAATAAAAATTGATAAATCCATTGTTTTACTTTGTTTGTTGATTTTTTTCCACAAATCTTCACCTTTTGCATCAAAAATATTATTTCTTCAAAAATAGTTAATTAAATGAAATCTTATAGAAATAAAAGAAATTATAAACAATATCAGCGAAAACAAGCAATTTAATGGGTAAATGAGTACAAATATTTGTATATAAGTTAGACACATCAAATACCCCCAAACTTAAGATTTTGCTTGTCCTCGAGCAACAAGTAGAATCATGAACAAGGGAATAATAATCAAGAGTAGGCTCAACCCATCATACTAAGAATTCTCATCATGCAAGCATCAAAATTTCAATTAAAAATATAAACAATAGCAAATAAAGTAAAACTAAGCATACCCACTTTCTCTAGTGCAATTATTTATTCATAATTCCCAACCCAATCGTATTTGTCATGCAATTAATGTAATTGTAGTATGTAACAACTCAATCCCTTCTCACTACTACAAACCGAGTAGCAAACTAGAGTTTTTTTTTTTTTTTTTTTTTTTTTTTTTTTTTTTTTTGTAAGTCTCTTCTCTAAGTTGTCACTTGCCTTTTGACGCGAATGCAAAATATTTGTGATGAATTCACCCGGTTACTCAACAAGTCACAAACTTAAAGTGCTTTGCATACTCATATTTCAAGTTGCCGTTTGACGTAAAAGTAAACATTTGTGATGAATACCCCTAGTTACTAAGCAACTCAAAACATTGGAGTAGATTGACTTTATTCATAATTTTTTTTATTATTACTCTATTTACTTAAACTCTGTTTAGGACTAGATCAAAGGGGATAATCACAAGAAAAAACATCACATTTGTCTTTTATGTATAATATCATGACTCACACAATTTTGTAAGGAATTGTAAATGTCAATAATCCTAAAGAAAATAAGTATGCTGAATATTGCTTTATAAGAAATTGTCTATCCCAAAAAATTATTTAAATGCTCATCACAATAAAGAACTCAACAGTGTAAAGGTAAGCCTAATTGTAATCTCTTTTATTTTTTTTTTCTTTTCAAAAATAATAAAAATAAAAATAAATTTGTAAACCTTCCCCCCAAACCTGAATATCACATTGTCCTCAATGGGAAAAGAAAAAGAAAAACAAAAAGATTGCAAAAAGTTTAGAATTTCTCCCCTGATTCGTCTTTAAATTTCTGCACGCGCGACGACTTTCAAGATTTATGCAATCCTACAAAATAAAATCAAAAATTAAAATAAAACAAATCAAAAGATAAATTAGACCTAAATGCAATAAAAGAAAACATGGGTTGCCTCCCAAGAAGCGCTAAGTTTTAAGTCTTCAGCCAGACATGGGAGTGAGATGGTTAAGTAACGCCAAGATCCAACAACATTAACACATCCTTTCTAATTTTCCTTTTCAGATGTGGATCAGGTTCAAGCTCCAATTTGAGGCGTTTCCTTCTTGATGATGAAGTCTTTGATTCCTCCACCTCTTTGAATTTCTGCTGTAAAAATGAATAAATAAAAGGTTCAGCATCCAAATACATGACATGTTCAAAAATATTTTCTTTCTTAGTTTCAAAAATTTCTGCATTTGTTGGACGTACTTCAATTGGTGATTTTTCATTTTCAGCCTTATGTTTCTCGCCCACAATTAAATCAGTTTCACTTACTTGAATAGATGACTGTTCTTCAGGAGGAAAATTTATGGAATTAAAAATATCATACATTACTTGCCCATGCTGAATTTGTTCCTCCACAATTTGTTCAATCTCACTTTGCTTTTCAACCACATTCTGTTCGCCATTTTCTTCTTGTGGTTGTTCAATTGTCCTCCCGCTTCCTAGTGTTATAGCCTCGACATACTCCTTGGGATTGACAACTGTATTGCGCGGTAATGTTCCTGCAGTTTTTTCATTAAAAATATTTGAAAATTGACTAATTTGTACCTCAAGATTGTAAATGAAAGCCAAAGTTGAATTTGCAACATTTTGGATTGCCAAATCTGTCGTTTGTATGTATTGTTCTGCCCTTTGCATGTAGTGCATAAACATGTCTTCAAGTGTCGGCTTCTCTTATGGCTGTGGAAATTTTTGAGGTTGTATAACTGCTCCTTGGTTGTTGTTCCATGGAAAATTGGGGGTGTTTCTCCATTCTTGATTGTAGGTGTTTGCATAATGATTGTTTTGCATTTGAAAGTTTGACACAAAATAATCATGTTCGACATTTGATGGAGAAAAGGGTTCCCCACTTGACAATCTGAACTTGAATGATTTCCTGCACAAAGATCACAAATCATATTAGATTGAATTGAATTAAAATTCATATTTCCTACTTGTTTAGATAAAATATCATTTTTTGCATTTAAAGTAGAAAAAGGATCAAGTTCAAAAACTCCAGCCACTTTTCTTTGCATTGTTCTCTCTGAAGACCACTGGTAATTATTTGATGCCATCTCCTCTAAAAGATCATAGGCTGCTTTGTAAGTTTTGCTCATGAGTGCACCACCAGCTGCTGCGTCAACCATATATCTATATGTAACTCCCAAACCATTATAGAATGTTTGCAATTGCAGCCATTTTGGTAGTTCATGATTAGGACACTTTCTCAATAACTCTTTAAACCTTTCCCATGCATCATACAAAGAATCAGTCTCAAATTGAGTAAATGTGACAATATCATTTCTTAGTTTTGCTGTCTTTGCTGGAGGAAAATACTTAGCCAAATTTTTTTTTACAAGTCCCTCCCAAGTAGTAATAGAGAACGGGAAGAGAGTTAGGGTTTGCACTTTTGCAGAATAATCCTTCTTCTTCTATTTATTTCCTTCCTTATTTGGCCTGATTTTATTTCTTTCTCTTTTCTTCTTTTCTTCTTTTTCTGCCAACCACGTGCTTCTGCATACACAACATAAGACCAAAATTTAGGATTTAAAAATAAAATAAAATTAATTAGTTCAAAATTAATTAAACTAACTAAAAATCATATTAGCTCATTAAAATCCTTCTAAAATTATTTTTACTCAACAAAACAATAAAAATTGAAAAATCCATTGTTTTACTTTGTTTGTTGAATTTTTTTCCACAAATCTTCACTTTTTGCATCAAAAATATTATTTCTTCAAAAATAATTAATTAAATGAAATCTTATAGAAATAAAAGAAATTATAAACAATATCAGCGAAAACAAGCAATGTAATGGGTAAATGAGTACAAATATTTGTATATAAATTAGACACATCACATCTCATTAAATTTCTGCTTCTATAATACCGTACACCTTCTATTTACCCTACTACAACATTTTTATTCATTAGAAAGTAAAGCATATAATTTTGTACAAACCAAATAAAATTGTGTATACCATCCCGTGGGTTTTTCTTCAAATTGACGCTACCATGATGTAGAGAACCCTTCAATTAGATAAAACCCTAAAATAATTTAAAAATAATTGAAGATTGATGGGGGTGAAGAAGCCTTAGTTGGTCGGGATTGGGTTTCGACCGAAAGAAAAAAATGGGGAAGAAAGGGTAGCGTTCTGGACGAAATCATGGGGAAGGGAAAAGAAATGAAATGGAAAATTAATTCTAAGCCCCCATATCATTAAAATATTAAAAATAAACCATAAACTCTACATTTTAATAATACTAATAATATAAGATACATTAAATTATCTCATAATAATCCTCCAAAATTATAAAATAAAAATAAAAATTATTTCTTCACATAAAACTCAACTCATAACTCCAATATATCAATAATACCGATCAAACACAAATGTTAACACCAATATCAATACTTAAAAATAAAATAAAATATACCTAAAACAATTCTCACCTCTCCAGAGATATAAAAACGGGTATTTTTGGTATTTTTAAAATTCGAGGTGTTACATTATACACACCTCAAAAGAAACTCGCCCTCGAGCTATGATAACTGAGGAAAACCAAACAAACACTTATCGACCAACTCATTAATATCCTTCATCATACTAGACCATCGAATGGTCCTCTCAAAATCTCCTCAAACAAATAATTTTCTTTAAAAAATTAATTCTCAAAGCCAAATCTCCACAAATAGAAATGATCATTATATGTTATCAAAAAAAAAAGTTGTTATAAAAAAAAAGAAATGATCATTTTAACAAACTTAACAATAAAACACAATAAAATAATTACAAAAACACATGTAGTTGGAATACAAATCTACGTAGTTGTAATAACAATATTCATAAGAGAACATGTAGTGTCACGCCCCGCTTTCCAAAAAGACAGAATACGAGTACATAACATTGGCCCAAGAATGACTAACGTCACCCATAAGCTGTTTATCCGATCAGCTCAACAATACAATCAATACAAAATAATTGTGTATGCAATAATAATAATCTCATGAACAATAATACATGGAATGAAGCAATATGAAATATCTAAATACAATAATCCAATATCTGGAAACAAATAATAAAACCCGGGACATAAGCCCAATACAATAATAAATTCCAACACAATAATAATAACTCTCAATACATTAAGTCCAATAAAACAATAAGCAACTAGAAAGAATGAAATCTTCAGAAAGTCTGTTCTCCAATTTCAGCAGGTAATTCTCCATGATCACATGTGAACACTTCATCTAAAAAGAGGAGAAAAATTGTCCTTAGAGCAAGTCGTGGACAGCAAGTAAAGAAAGAAAGGAAGAATGGAATAACGATATAACAATGAATTCAATTGATCAATAGGAACCAATAACATGGGACAATAATCAGTACTCAATATCATGGTAATCGATGCAATGGTTATAAACAATGGTTCACTAATCGATAACAATATTCAATGATCAATATCAATAACACGTAGACAATATTCGATATCAATAGGAACAATGATGTACAATATTCAATGTCGATGATGTGTCAGTCCTTATGTCTATTTATCATTTTAATCCTAACTAATGCACGTACTACTGTGTCCCATATGTTCATACCACAGGTTCGATGAATACATACAATTTTGTTTAGACTTAAGTGGTGTACTCTGTAGATCATCTACTTGGCAACGGTAAACATTATTCACCTTTTGGTGCACGTTATGATTTTCGGCAACGATACGGTACACGATAGATTGGGTTACGGTGGTAATCCACAATCACACGATAAAACACTAACCAGAATATTATTTAGGGAAATACAGGCCTCTCCTCTAAGTACAGTCTCTACATTGTTCACTACTTAAATCACCTTTTAAACTCCGGCTTGTTAATTATTTTATCGATGCAACAATACAATATGCAATTAAGGGACATTTCGATGAACGATTGTAACAATAGAGAAACAATGAGATGATAACTTGAATAGGACAATGAAAATGATGACAATAGGACACTAGGATCATGCAACGTAACTACCATTTTTGTATTTTCAATTTTTCCCCTTTTGTAGTATTTTTTATTTGCAATTGAATAAAAACCATATTTATTTCTTGATTATTATTTTAAGTAAGTCTTGTTCATGAAACTCTTCGTTCTTTTGATCGGGCTATTCTTGTTGATCCTATTGTTCTCTTATTTAATTGTGGGTATTCTGATTTGAACCCTATTAATTTTGATCTATCTCTTAATTGAACCCTAAAACCAAATTTCCATTTGTTCTTAACCCTAATCTGCAGTTATTGGACCCTAATTCACTAACCTAGTACCCTAATTGTACCATATAAATACAATCCTAAAGCAAACACTAAAAATTGCACAAATCGAAACCCTAGCCATCTATTCTTTGTCCTATTCTCTCCTCTCCATTCTCTTTCTTCCGCTATATTGTTTTCCCTCCAAAATCACCCCGACCCACTTCCGATCATCTTCCCTGGCCAGCTCCGACCACCCCGTGCTTCGGCGACCTCCCTCGTCACCGTCCCTCGTTGACGCGCCACCAGAACACCCTAAAACCCCCCTGCCTCCTCCTTCCCTGCTTTGCTTGACATCAACAGAACCCAAACCCTGAGCTTTCTTCCCTGTTTCGATTGCTCATCGGCAACCACCAGTGCCGCCCGCCGTTGCGTCGAGCTCGACCGTCGACGCTGCTCACCGAAGAACCAGCGACGTCGTCGCCCCCCTTAGCCGTGCTCTCTCTATTTCTTGCTATGTTGCTGCTTGTCTCTTTGTGTGCTGTGTTGTTTGGTGCACGTTTATTACACGTGCTAGTTCATGTGTTCATGGGTTCATTGCTTCGAGATCCTTATCCCGTTATTCTTGATATTCAAATTCACTGTTTATGCGGCAAGTCACCGTCCTCTTGAATTGTTAATTATATCAAATTCAAGTTTTATTGAAACTCATGCAGGTAGATCCTTTATTCATCATATTATACATTGTATATCTCTTTCGTTGGGTTTATTGAGGGTTTATATGAGCTAACCCCAATACTCTTGATATCATGCCAATTTGACTTCAAAAATATTGAATCTTGTATATATCATATAGTATGGACAATAAAGTTACACATACAGTCATGACACAAATAAATTAATGTAGAGACAATTATTAGGTTGTATGTTATTTTATCGATTGATGGTTGATTGATGATAAATTAGTGTATGTGTGTTTTATAAATTTTTTTATCATGTTTTGACACTCATCATACTGATTATAAAAAATATTGACAAAAGAATTGATACCCATCATGTTTAATTAATTTATTCACATGAAAATTTCCCTAAAACCTATATCTTGCTTGCTGCCTGAAATTTGTCTGCTATTTTTGAAACCAGTAAACGACCTTAAAATGAAATACTTTCTGAATATGAATTGTAGCCTTATCTTTCTAGTTTCCAGAACATCTTGAATTTTTGAATTCTGATTTTTGTATCAAAAGTTATGCCCGTTTTACTACAGCCGTGTTTTTACTTTCAGATTTTCAGATTCTTGTATCTTTTGCGCTTAAACAGTAAAAATGCTGATCAAATGATAAAATTTTGATCTGAAAATTTCCAGATTGTTGCTTAACATGTTTAGGAGTCCAAAAAGTATTTATATTGAATTTAATTTCAATTTTTTACTGTTTCTAAAATTAAATTTTACAAGATGTCAAATTTCTGCCTAAACATACAATCTGTAAAGAACCATGTGTTTGACAAAGCTACTTTTGTCGAAATTTGAACTTTAAATATGTGTTGGAACCGTGTGGAAGTCTAGTTTCTAGAATTTCTAACGGATTCAACTTTCAATTTATGAGTTAGCAGGAAACTATATTTTTGTACATACTGCGCTTGTTGTCCAAAATTTTAGATTCCACTTTTAAATAGATTAATTATTCTTATATCGTACTAGCGCATGAATTAATGAATGTATGTTGTATTTCATGTTTCCAATGAATTATTTTCACTATTCAAACCGTCTTATCCATGTTATCATCCTATTGTCCCCTATTGATACTATCGTTTACCGAAATGTCCATTAATTGCAGATTATATTGTTGCATTGATAAATAATTAATAAGTTGGGGTTAAAGGGAGATTTGAGTAGTGAACAAAGTAGTGAATTTACTTGGAGTAGGGACCCGTGTTTTCCTAATTACCGTTCCGACTACCGGTTTATCATGTGATTGTGGTTGTGGTAGTAACCCAATCTATCGTGTACCGTATCATTGCCGATGACCGTATCGTACACCGAAAGGTGAATATTGTTTACCGTTACCGTTGCCAAATACATGATCTACCGAGTGCACCACTTGAGTCTAAATAAAATTGATTGTATGCATCGAACCTGTAGTATGGGATGCAGTAGTACATGCATTAGTAAGAATTAAAATGATTAATAGACATAAGAATTGACACATCACCGACATTGCATATTGTTCATCATTATTCCTATTTGTATCCAATATTGTCTAAGTGTTATTGACATTAATCGTTGATTACCGTTACCGAATATTGAACCATTGTTACACCGTTGCATTGATTACCATGTTATTGATCATTACTATTGTGCCATGTTATTGAGTCCTATTGATCCATTGATTCATTATTATACTGTTATTCCATTGTTCCCTGCTTTCTCTACTTGCTGTCCATCACTTGCTCTAAGGACAATTTTTCTCCTCTTTTTAGATGAAGTGTATACAGGTAATGAAGGAGAATTGCCTGCTAGAATTGAGGAACAAACATTCTGAAGACTATTGCTTTCTAATTGCTTGTTGCTTTAATAAACTTAATGTATTGAGACTTATTATATTGAATTGGATTATTATTGTTTTGGACTTATGTCCCGGATTGTATTATTGTTTCGAGACGTTGAATTTTATTATTGTTCATGAGATTATTATTATTGCCTGCGCATTTGTTCTGTATTGACTATATGGTTGAGTTAATAGAATAAACAGCTTATGGGTGACGTTAGTCATTTGTTGGGCTAATGTTACGTGCTCGTTTTCCATATTTTTGGGAAGCAGGACGTGACCAAGTTTTAGTGGTACCAAAGTCCGGGTTTGGATAATATATTAATCAAACGTGACTAATAAAAAAAAGTTCGGCTTTGATTGATATATTAATCAGATTTGGGTTTTATCGGGTTGACTAAACAGTATGTGTAATACAGTGATCGCATGAACAATTGATATCCAACTTATGATCTGGAAACTAGTCTTATTTAATTTCTCTTTGATCCCTTCCATTCATTGATTTGGGTATGATTTCATTCTTTTCATACCCATATTCTTTTGATTCTGGTGTTATCTGTTCTTCTTCTTCCTGCTTGGTCCTTCGATCGGCATTACTTGATCTACAACAACATGTCTAGAGCTTGGAGCTTCACCATCAGAGTAGCACAGCGGAAGCGTGGTGGGCCCATAACCTACAGGTCCCATGATTCTCATGTTGCTCCTCCTTCCTTGCATCGTTTGCTTCCTTCTTCCTTGCTATCTTGTTATTCTATCCTATTGTTATTCATGTTAACCTCTCATTCATGTCTGTTCTTGGATTTTGTTTCTGCCTTTTGTGTTTTCACTTTGACTTCTTGCTAGGCATTATCCTTGTTCATTCTTATCCTGCTCATGCTCTCTTTGATTCTGGTGCAACTCATTCATTTGTTTCCTCCCGTTTCGTCGATCTGCATCTCCTGGCTAGCAGTGCTATGCCAGTGGCTTGGAACCTTTCTACAGGTGGAGGTGTTATCGTGTGTTCTCAGATTTGTGAGCAAAGTCCCTTGATAATTGGTGGTGTGGATTTTTTTGCTGATCTGATTGTTATTGGCAATTCTGGTTTTGATGTGATTCTGGGGATGGATTGGCTTGGTGATAATCATGCTGTGATTGACTGCTGCAAGAAGAAGGTGGTGTTTCGAATGCCAGAAATCTGGAATTTGAATTCTATGTCAGTGAAATGACGCTTGCTTGTGTTGAGAAGTTAGCTAGTTAGGAAGTTAGAGTTATGGAGGAAGTGTGTGCTGATGCTGTTATCGCACCGTTGGTTGTGCGAGATTTTCTAGATGTTTTCCGAGAGGAACTACCAGGATTACCGCCAGATTGTGAAGTGGTGTTCAGTATTAATGTTCAACCAGGAACAGCTCCGATCTCTAAGAGTTCGTACAGAATGGCTCCTGTTGAATTGGCTGAGTTGAAAAGCAGATTCAAGAGTAGTTGGATAATGGTTTTGTCAGGCCAAGTGTTTTCCCTTAGGGAGCTCGTATTCTGTTCGTCAATAAGAAGGATGGTATTCGGAGGTTGTGCATTGACTACCGCGAGCTCAATAATGTCACAGTGAAGAACAGATATCCATTGCCAAGGATTGATGACCTATTTGATCAATTGGGAGGCACTTCTATATTTTCGAAGCTGGATCTTTGTTCTTGTTATCATCAGGTTAAGGTGAAAGCCGAGGATGTGCAGAAGACTGCTTTTCGAACGAGATATGGGCACTATGAATTTTTGGTGATGCCTTTTGGAGTTACTAATGCTCCAGCTGTATTTATGAGCTTGATAAACCGGGTTTTCTCTTCCTTCTTGGATAAGTTTGTTGTGGTGTTCATTGATGACATCCTTGTCTATTCTCGGAATCGGGATAAGCATGCTGAGCACTTGAAGGTTGTTCTGCAGACTTTGAGAGATCATCCGTTGTATGGGAAGCTTAGCAATAGCAAGTGTAAGTTTTGGTTGGATAGGTGTGGTGTTCTTGGGTCATAGTATTTCTGGTTATGGTGTTTCTGTCGATCCGTTCAAGATCTCTGCTATTAAGGATTGGCCGATGTCGAAGTCTGTATCAGAGGTTCAGAGTTTTCTTGGTCTAGCAGGTTACTACAGGAAGTTTGTTTGGGATTTCTCGAAGATGCAGGGCCATTGACCAAGTTGATGGGGAAGGATCAGATGTTTGTGTGGGATGAGTTTTGTGAAGAAGCCTTTGTTGAACTGAAGAATCGGTTGACATCAGCTCCTGTGTTGACTATACTGGATGGGTCAGGAGGTTTCGTAATTCACTGTGATGCTTCAGGTAGAGGTTTGGGTGCTGTTTTGATGCAACGAGGCAAGGTTGCTACATATGCATCTAGACAACTGAGGCCACATGAGAAGAACTACCCCACACATGATTTGGAGCTTGCTACTCTGATTTTTCCCTTGAAGCTTTGGAGGCATTACTTACTTGGAGACCGAGTGGAGATCTTCACTGACCACAAAAGTCTCAAGTATGTGTTCACTCAGAAGAAACTGAATATGAGGCAAAGGCGATGGTTGGAACTGATGACAGATTATGATATCAGTTTGTAAAATCACCCTGGCAAGATTAATTCAGTGCTTGATGCTTTGAGCAAAAGACATGTTGCTATGGTTCTTACTGAGCAGAAAGAGCTTGTAGGAGCTATGAGAAGATTGGAATTAGATGTGGTATTTCCTGGTTCTAAGTGGAGTTGTATGGTGCTTCAGTTGCAGTCATCTTTGGTAGATCAGATTAAGGAGGCATAGTCTGGTGATGTGCAATTGCAGCAGTTTCGAACTGAGGTTGAAGCTGGTTCTAGAACTGATATGGTGATTCATGAAGATTGATCTGTCCACTTTGTGACTCATCTATGTGTTCCGAAGGGAGAAGTCAGGCAGAGGTTGCTTGAAGAAGTTGATCGTTTGCCATATTCTATTCATCCCGATGGTACGAAGATGTATTGGGATTTGAAGTTGCATTTCTGGTGGCATGGTATGAAGAGGGATGTTGCATGATTTGTTTCTTGGTGTTTGATCTGTCAGCAAGTAAAGGCAGAACATCAGAGGACTGCTGGACTTCTTCAACCGCTTCCTATTCAAGAGTGGAAGTGGGAGAATATCGTTATGGATTTCGTGACTGCTTTGCCTCGAAGTCCTAAGGGTCACAATGCCATCTGGGTAATTGTGGATCGCTTGATGAAGAGTGCTCTTTCATTCCTTTCAGAGTTGGTCAGTCTACAAAGAGCCTGCCAGAAAGGTATAAGCAGAAGATTGTGAGATTGTATGGTGTTCCTGTCAGTATTATATCAGACAGAGACACTATATTCAGATCCCAATTTTGGGAGAGTCTTCAGACCAGTCTTGGGAGCTTGAGAGTGTGGTTCGGAATCGGTTTCCTCATCTTTTTGTGTAGTTCTCGTTCTTGTTCTTCTCTTTCCTTCGGAGTTACCCTACTACCACTTGCTTAAATTTCAATGACGAAATTTTATTGTAAGGTGGGTAGGATTGTAACTAACGTTTTTGTATTTTTCAATTTTTCCCTTTTTGTAATATTTTTTATTTACAATTGAATGAAAACCCTATTTTTTTCTTGATTATTATTTTAATTAAGTCTTGTTCATGAAACTCTTCGTTCTTTTGATCGGGCTATTCTTGTTGATCCTATTGTTCTCTTATTTAATTGTGGGTATTTTGATTTGAACCCTACTGATTTTGATCTATCTATTAATTAAACCATAAAACCCAATTTCATTTGTTCTTAACCCTAATCCGCAGTTATTGGACCATAATTCACTAACCCAGTAACCTAATTGTACCATATAAATACAACCCTAATGCAAACCCTAAACATTGCACAAATTGAAACTCTAGCCATCTATTCACTCTCCTCTCTGTTCTCTCTATTATGCTGTATTGTTTTCCCGCCAAAATCACCCTGACCCACTTCCGATCGTCTTCCCCAGCCAGCTCCAACCACCCCGTGCTTCGGCGACCTCCCTCATCACCGTCCCTCAACAATGCGTCGCCAGAACACCCCGAAACCCGCTGCCTCCTCCTTCCCTGCTTCGCTCGACATCAACAGAACCCAAACCCCGAGCTTTCTTCCCTGTTTCGATTGCTCATCGGCAGCCACCAGCACCGCCTACCGTTGCGTCGACCTCAACCATCGACGCCGCTCGCCGACAACCCAGCGAAGCCGTCGCCCCCCTTGGTCGTGCTTTTTCTCTCTTGCTCTATTACTGCTTGTCTCTTCATGTGCTGTGTTGTTTGGTGCACGTTTATTACACGTGCTAGTTCGTGTGTTCATGGGTTCGTTGCTTCATGATTCTTATCCCGTTATTCTTGGTATTAAAATTCACCGTTTATATGGTAGGTCACCGTCGTCTTGAATTGTTAATTGTATCAAATTCAAGTTTTGTTGAAACTCTTGCAAGTAGATCCTTTGTTCATCGTATTATACATTGTTTATCTCTTTCGTTGGGTTTATTGAGGGTTTACACGAGCTAACATCAATACTCTTGATATCGTACCAATTTGACTCCAAAAATATTGAATCTTTCATACATCATATAGTATGTAGAGACAATTGTTTGTAGAGACAATAGAGTTACACATACAGTCACGACACAAATAAATTAATATAGAGACAATTGTTTGTATGCTGTTTGATCGATTGATGGTAGATTGATGATAAATTAGTGTATGTGTGTGTTATGAATTTTTTTATCATGTTTTGACACTCATCATGCTGATTAGATAAATTATTGACAAAAGAATCGATACCCATCATGTTTAATTAATTTATTCACATGAAAATTTCTCTAAACCTGTATCTTGCTTGCTGCCTGAAATATTCTGCTATTTTCGAACCAGTAAATGACCTTATAATGAAATACCTTTTGAATATGAATTGTAGCGTTATCTTTCTAGTTTTCCGAACAACTTGAATTTTGGAATTTTGAGTGTTGTGGCAAAAGTTATGCCCGTTTTACTACAGCTGTATTTTTACTTTCAGATTTTCAGATTCTTGTATCTTTCGCGCTTAAACAGTGAAAATGCTGATCAAATGATAAAATTTTGATCTGAAAATTTTCATATTGTTTCTTAACATGTTTAGGATTCCAGAAAGTATTTTTACATAATTTAATATCGAATTTTTGCTGTTTCTAAAATTAAATTTACAAGATGTCGAATTTCTGCCTGAACTTTAAACCTGTAAGGAACCCTGTGTTTGACCTAGCTACTATAGTCGGAATTTTAACTTTAAATATGTGTTGGAACCGTGTGGAAGTCTAGTTTCTAGAATTTCTGAGGGAATTCAAATTTTGATTTCTGAGTCAGTGGTAAACGGCATTTTTGTACATACTGCGCTTGTTGTGTAAGATTCCATTTTTTAATAGATTAATTATTCTTATATCGTTCTGGTGCATGAATTAATGAATGTATGTTGCATTGCATGTTTCCAGTGAGTTATTGTCACTATTCTAACCGTCCTATCTATGTTATCATCCTATTGTCCCCTATTGATACTATCATTCACCGAAATGTCCATTAATTGCATATTGTATTGTTGCATTGATAGATAATTAATAAGTCGGGGTTAAAGGGAGATTTGAGTAGTGAACAAAGTAGTGACTGTACTTGGAGGAGGGACCCATCTTTCCTTAATTACCGTTCAGGCTACCGTTTTATCGTGTGATTGTGGTTATGGAAGTAACCCAATCTATCGTGTACCGTATCGTTGTCGATGACCATATCGTACACCAAAAGGTGAATAGTGTTTACCGTTACCATTGCCAAATACATGATCTACCGAGTTCACCACTTGAGTCTAAACGAAATTGATTGTATGCATCGAACCTGTAGTATGGGATGCAGTAGTATATGCATTAGTAAGAATTAAAATGATTAATAGACATAAGAATTGACACATCACCGACATTGCATATTGTTCATCATCATTTCTATTTATATCCAATTTTGTCTAAGTGTTATTGACATTAACCGTTGATTTCTGTTACCGAATATTGAATCATTGTTACACCGTTGCATTGATTACCATGTTATTGATCATTACTATCGACCATGTTATTGATTTCTATTGATCCATTGATTTTTTGTTATACCATTATTCCATTGTTCTTCGCTTTCTCTACTTGTTGTTCATGGCTTGCGCTAAGGACAATTTTTCTCCTCTTTTTAGATGATGTGTATACAGGTAATGAAGGAAAATTGCCTGCTAGAATTAGAGAACAAATATTCTGAAGGCTATTGCTTTCTAATTGCATGTTGCTTTAATAAACTTAATGTATTGAGACTTGTTATTATTTTGGGTTGGATTATTATTGTTTTGGGCTTATGTCCCGAATTTTATTATTGTTTCTAGACGTTGGATTATTATTATTGTATTTGGATATTTTTATTGTTTCCTACCAAGTACTATTATTCATGAGATTATTATTATTGCATGCGCATTTGTTCTGTATTGACTATATTGTTGAGTTAATTGAATAAACAGCTTATGGGTGACGTTAGTCATTTGCTGGGCCAATATTACTTGCTCGTATTCCATATTTTTGGGAAGCGAGGCGTGACATGCAATGCAATATACACACTCTAATACACACTCTAAATCAAGTAAGACTACAATATAGGAACAATTAATTCATGAAAACTGAAAAGTAAAATTCTGGACAGCAAGAGTAGTCTGTACTAAAACATAATTTCCCGCTATTTCAAAACTTGAAAACTGAATCCGTTAGAATTTCTAGAAACTAGACTTCCACACGGTTCTAATGCATATTTAAAGTTCAAAATCCGACAACAGTAGCTAGGTCAAACAAAATATTATTTATAGATTTCATGTTCTGGCAGAAATTCGACATCATGTTATTTTATTTTTAGAATCAGCAAAAACTCGATAATAAAATCATTAAAAATTATTTATCAGACTCCTAAACATGTTAAGTAACAATCTGGAAATTTTCAGAGTAATATTTTAATGTTAAATCAATATTTCAACTGTTCAAACATGAAACATATAAGAATCTGAAATTCTGGAAACAAAAACACAGCGATAGTAAAATGAGCATAACTTTTGCTGCACAAGTCGAAATTCAGCGATCCAAGATGTTCTGGAAACTAGAAACATAGGGCTACAACTCTTATTCAGAAAATTGTTTATTTTAAGATCATTTACTCGGTCAAAATAGCAAACAAATACAGCAAGCAAGCAACATAAAGATTCTAGTTATTTTTCATGAAATAAATTAATTAAACATGATGTATATCAATTTTATTAGTCAATAAACTTAATAATTAGCATGATGGCTGCAATAACACGATGAATAAAATTAAAGTCACATACATACACTAATTTAACATCAATCAAACAACAATTGATCAATCAAACATACAACCTAGCAATTATTTCTACAATAGGATAATTGTATCGTGATTATATGTGTAACCCTATTATCAATTCTACATGAATGCTTGGAAGATTCAATTTGTGGACTCAAAAGTGGCACGAAGTCAAGAATATTGGGGTTAGCTCGTGTAAACCCCGTATAGACCCAATGAAAGATAATCAATACAACAATCGATAAACAATCAACATCTACTTGCGGAGTTTCAATAAAAAGTTCTTGAATTTGATACAATTAGCAATTCAAGAGGGAAAGTGACGTGCCTTATTGACGATGTTAGGTCAGAATATGTAGAGAATAAAGGGATAATAATCTCGGTGGCAACGGCGACGATCGCAAACCAAGCAAATATCGATGTGATGATCACGATCAGGTACGGATATCGATGACGATCGACGATCAAGTGCAAGATCAGGCAACCAACAGCCGATATCAAATATCGAGATCAAGATTCAAAATCAAGCGATCAAGATCAAGATGATCAAAGCAACCGACGGCCGAGATCCAGCAATCTCTACATGATCAAGGGCCGAGATCAAAAGATCAAGGGCCAAGATTGAATGATCAAGAACAATATTAGAACAAAAAACAGCAGAAAACTCAACTTCGACTTGCGATGGCGGTGAACTGGACGGCAAATGGGGCTACGAGTGGCTAACGTGCAGGCAACGAGTGGTGCTCAGGGTGGTTGTTGCGGGATTTGGTCGAGACTGGAGGGGAGCAGGGGGTTGCAACTGGCGATGAGGAGGCGGGATGAAGATGGGTTCGATCATGTTGGCTCTGTTTTTGGAAGAAACTGAGGAAGAGGAGGGAGAGAGATGGGGCGGGTGACTGCAGAGCTGAGGTGGGGTTGGCAATGGAGGGGTGACTTGAGAGGGCGCAGGAGTAGCAGTCGAGGGCGGTACAGGGTGGAGATGGGTTCATGCAGTAAGGAAGAAGATGAGGTCGATGGTGGTGGTAGAGCAGGATGGGTTCGGGAGCAGATGAAAGGAGGAAGAAGAGGTCGATGGTGAGCTAAGGTCACGAGGTGGTCGAACGGATGGTAAGGAGGGGAAGCTTGACAGGGGAGACGATGAGGGGCTGGCGTTCGGGGGGTTGCTGTCATCGAGCGGAAACAGAAAGTAGTAGTGAGGGGGTCGACGGCCTGGCTCGAGCGGGAGGCTCGACTAGGCGAGGGCGGCTCGATGGGAGGAGGGCATCGAGCGGCTGGTGGCTCGACGGAGAGGGCGGCTCGACTAGCTGGGCTTGACGAGTGAAGTAGGTGGAAGAACAGCAGTGGTAGGGAAGAAGGTGAACAGTAGAAGGGGAGAGGGTAGAGTTGAACAGTTGGCAGCTAGGGTTATTAGGATTAGGGTTAGGTAGGTTATATGGTTTTAATAGGATATTTATAGGGTTTAGTTGAGATATTGGGTTTGGGTAATGGGTTTGGATACTGGGTTAGAATCCAATATGAGAAATAATAGGATTGTAGGGTTTATAAAATGTACATTAAATCAAATAATGAAATACGTATATAATAGTGTATGTTCGGCTTTACGAAAATAATAAGAATAAAAATAATAAAGGTAACAACATCAAAAATAATAGTAATAATAACAACAAATAACAATAATAGTAGTAATAATAACACTAGATTATATAACAAAATAGGAATTGGGTTTAACAAATTTATTAAAATGATTCAAATAGTAATAATATAAATAGTCGATCAATTAGGAATAGAAAATCAAGTTAAAATATATCATCGTTCGAAATAATTTTAAGGTCCGAAACAAATCTAAAACAAATAAATTTATAAATAATTGGCATACAAAAAATATTCAGAAAATATTTATTTTACGGGAACGGGGGTTACATGTAGTGATCATTTACATATCAAAACTGAAGAAAAAATATCCAATATTAAACACTTGATGCTTTAACAAAGAATCTAATTAAATTCAGCTCAGTTAACCTATGAAAGTTCTCTTAGTAGTATTTCAAAAAGATATACTTTCTCAGTAGTATATGTTCAAAACGGAAAAAGCAAAACGACACGATCCATACAAACCATCAAGGCAATACTATATCACACCAAACACATCAAACACACATTTCTTCAAGTGGAAACAAATTAGGTCAATTTCTGACACTTTCCATTCCCAACATAGCAGAGAAGCTACTAAGGCATACATACCTCAATATTAGAACTTTTTGAATTTAGAATTCAAGCAAAATACTTAAGACTCAGGTAAACTCATTTCCAACATGGATGAACCCACTCTCACCTATTACAGGATCACAAAGATACTCGTCATCCAAGACCTCATCATCCTAGTTAACCTAGGCACTCATACCAAAATGTAACACCCCAAAATTTATTTATTTTTAACTACTCCTTATTCAAGCTTTGTTTTTTTTCCAGTTGGTTTTTTCTCTCCCTCTCTCGTCTACTCCTCCCCTCTTAGATCCAGCGCTTCAGAGGCCCCATCGTCAACGCTTCCTTCTTTAAAGTTGGAGCTGGCAGTGTGCTCTCCAGACCCTTTTCATTTCGTTTCATGTGCCCCCTCTTTTCGTTTTCCCCCCTTCCCCCTCGCTCCCCTTGGTTTTCGCCCCTTGGTGTGTGCTGGCAGTTCGTGGCCGTTGCTGGTGGTCCCCGTCGCTCGTGTTGTAGGTTTGCAGTCCTTCCCCTGTCGCCATGTTTACCTCAGCCTGGTCTCCTTCCGGCAGCTCCCCTTCGGTCGGGATCCGTCATCCCTCCCTCTCCGCTCTTGTGAGGATCGCTCCCCCAGTTCACTCAACGTCAGGTTCTCCTCCTTCCCTCTCCTGTTCCGATCACTGTAAGTATTCTTCCTTCTGAGCTTTTCTTTGCTTTTATTGAGCTTCTCCTTGTGCTCTGGTGTTGTTTTGTTTTTGTGTTATTGGGTCGTCGTTCCTGTGGTTTTTGCGGCGAGTGTGCCTCTCTTGGTTTGTTTTTGTATCCCTCTTTTGAGGCTTTTGGGTTTTGCGTGTTCCCTGCTCCCCGCTCTCTCTTTAGCCATATTACACTTCTTCTACACCTCTCCTCTCTACTCCGTTCTCCCTTGTTCTCGATTGTGCCCTGTTTAGGACGCTGACATTGTTGGCTTGGTGCCCTCCTTTGCGGCTGATTTACTTTTGTGGGCCTTCGTTAGGCAATAGTTGTAAGGCCCATGGACTTCCCATGGGTCGAGATAGTTAAAAAAAACAGATTTAAAAAAGTTTCAATCCACACAACTGTTTCTGGTTTGGGTTATGTTGGCCCCAAGCCCACGACCTCTGGTCGTACAGCTCTTCTAGCACCTTCCTCATCTAAGTTCTCCCGCTCTCTTCGTCACTCCACCGCTTCGTCTTCCTCTTCTTCACTTAAATCTTCTCTCCACTCTCGCTCTTACTGTTTCCGGTGTCTCCTCCCGGGTCACTTGAAAATTGATTGCGTTGCTAAGATGAAGTGATTATTTTGTCTCAAAGACGGTCATGCTCGTCATCGTTAGGGTTATATACTGAAAGCATCACTTTTGTATTAACTTTATTTCCTTATTTTTTTTTTGAATGAGAATCATATGGGCATATGTTTGCATATTGTGTTTATTATAATATTAATGCAAGTGTCTGATATTCTATAAGGTTGATAATATGGTGTGAGGTGACACACAGAAGATCATATTATCAGTTTCCTATGGAATATATAAATAGTTCACAACCTAGACGGACTTGGACAATCCATTGGAAAGGTTGTAGTGTATTCTGGTATTAGTCTATCTTGACTATAGGTTTACTCTAGTACACTTTGTGTGTATTGAACAGGACCACTTGAGGTTGTTCTCTTTGTACTGACTATAAAAGAGAACAAATACCTCTGTTATTATGGATGCTTATGCTCTTAATCCAGATATAATAACAGACATGTATATGCAGTGTGCATTACTTTGACTCATAAAAGAGTGAGATTCATTATGGATCAACAACCTCTATGAATTGGGTAATAGCATTGTATGTATGATGGGCTGTTGATTGTAAAAGGAATCCATGTCCCGATACGTCGGGTTGATGATGTCCCCTTAAGGAGCTCATAAGGATTGTCATGTAAACCCTGCAGGTGGATTATATCCGACATGACAAATAAAGTTGAGTGGTACTACTTAAGGATAAAAGATGTTGATCAATGTAGTTGTCAGTAACTTAATTTGATCAACGGACATTCGATATCTTAACATGGGGAGTTGAACGAGCATATAATAAAAGGAGCCCATAAATATAATTTGGGATTAGGAAGGTAGTGCAACAATAGCTCCTTAGTGGACCGAGCTATTGTTAATGGGCCTGGGTTGTGTGTTCGGGCTGAACACGGGATACCCAGATCCGTTAGGAGACCTAACCCTAATTTCTCCTTATGGTCCCTGCCGTAGCCTTATATATATCCTCTATTTTCTCTGGCCGTGATTAACAATCTGAAATATAAGATTTTTTTCTCAAATCTCGTGATTCACGTAAGGAGAGAAAGAGAGGTCAGCCAAGGGAGAAAGGTTGGGAGATCGTCGCCCACACGACGTCCAACCCGAGGAAGGAATACGTGCAGAAGATCTTGGGGTCGCTGTCGTCTTCTTCTCACCGCAGGTATACTTTGTGAACCCTAGTTTCCGCTGTATAGGGTTAGATCACAATTTAGCAATCTGTTTATCTTTAACGATCGATACGCACACCAATCCGTAGTCCTGGGATTCATCTCAGTTCCTTCAGCTTTGCCCTCCAGAAACTTTTAGGCCTTTCTGTTGGTGTTCCGATCGCGGAGTCTGTGTTAGAAGCTCTTGATTTCTCGGCGTTACAAAAGAAATTGGCTGATATGCCGTCTAAATCTAAGAAGCTTAAAGCACC
Organism: Hemerocallis citrina; assembly: GCA_017893485.1. Classification (NCBI taxonomy): domain Eukaryota; kingdom Viridiplantae; phylum Streptophyta; class Magnoliopsida; order Asparagales; family Asphodelaceae; genus Hemerocallis; species Hemerocallis citrina. The sequence goes on along the minus strand of CM030367.1, from coordinate 67,294,481 downwards.
CTCTCGTTCTCCCCTCCTTCCCACTCCAACTTCTGGATCGCTCCGCTCTTCCACTGCTAATCTGGCTCCCCAGAAACTCACGGCGTCTTCCTCCCCTCCTGTTAAGCCTCAGGTGACTCAGGTCTACTTAGCCAAATCTGAGCTTACGGATCGTCTTAAGGTCTACCATAACTATGGTGCTATATCGTTCTCTGGTGGATCTATCCCATTCGACACCCTCAACGCATTTCTTTGCAACTGCTGCAATGTGCGTGATTGGGAGTGGGTCCTCTACTCTTGTACTAATGGGGATGCGGTGATTCAGTGCCCCTCTTCGAAGGTACTCGATGAGCTTTGTGCCAATCAATCTCTGTCCATTGGTGATATTTCTTTGTCGATTCACAAATGGGTCTCCTGTTCCTCCTCCTCTAAGTCTCTTGAGCTCATTCCCTCCAAAGTCACATTGGTCGGCCTTCCACCGTTCTGTGACTCGCTGAGGTTAGTGGCTTCTTTCACTAAGTGTATTGGAGAAATTATCAGTATCGCTTCTTGTGTTCGATTGGCTTCGGGCAGCATTCAGGTTGATGCGTTATTCCGTTGCCCTGCCCCAAGGGAACGGATTGAAGCTTTTTGCCTCAACGAAGGTTCCTCCTCTTTCAACGTCTTTGTTCAATACCATGGGTCTTCCATCGAGCTTGAGTCCTCGAAGCCGGGTTTCGTTCTTAACCCACCCCCCCCCCCCCCCCCCCCCCCGAGTTTCATCTGAGTGCTTCTTCTGGCCCTAAGCCATTAAGTTCTTCAGGGAAGTCTACTCCCATTCCCCAAGCTAAGAGATCTCTCTCTCTCTCCCTCGTCAATCTTCTAGCTCTGCTGCTCCCCCAAAGATTTCCCCAGCTAAGTCTTCGAACCTCGTTTGGATCAATCCCGACCGTGCTGCGCAGTCTCTGCCGAAGCCCACTCCTCCTGCTTCTTCTGCCCCGATTGCTCTTGCGACTGAGCCCTTCTCTGGTCCTTTAGTGCCGTCTCCCTCTAATACCATTTCTGAGGCCTGGCCAGCTTGGGACATCAACCCTTCCTTTGCTTCTGACTGGGATCAATTCCAATGCTCCGCTCACTTCCCTTCGGCCAGCTCTTCTCATCCACCCTCTGCCGCTCAGGCCGCTAAGGCGTCTCCTCTAGCTAAAGTCCCGGATTGGACTGCTAGGATGATCTTCTCGGTGACGAAGTGGCTGAGCTTGAACTTGCTCAGGCTCCCAAAAAGGTCCTTTTCTTTCCTACGTCTTTCGATTACTGTTTTTATTTTCATTTAGCTTGTATTGCTTGTAGTTGTTCTTTTAAGCTGGAATTGTCTCTCCCGTCCTTTAAAACGACTCATGTTGGTCTTTTAAAGGATTTTATCTCTATTTCCTCCCTTCCTCTGTCTCTAATTAAGATAGCTCCCGATGTTCTATTATTTAGCTGTAATGCTGGCTTATCTCTGCCTCCCGAGACTCTGTCAGTGGCAAGTGAGCATTATCCTCCAATTGGGTTTTTGTCCCCCTCCTCCCCCCTCCTTAAGGAGCCCAATACTGGGCTGAGGGTGGAGTGTTCAGGACATCTATCCTCCTCCATTTCAGGGCCATTGTGTTCTCCTAGTTCTCGTTCCCCCGTGTCGTCTCCTAGCTCCTTTCGATTGATTCGATCGAGGGCCCGTCTTAGGGCGAAACGTTCTGCTTACTCGTTAGCTTTTTCCCCTGCTTGCCCCAACTCGCCGCCCACGCCATTGGGCTCTCTTTATCATCACCAATTTGATGAACTGTCGGACCCTGAGATGTTAGCTATTGCCAAGTCCCTAGGCTTTTCTCTCCCCTCCAATTATTCTATCCCTATCTCCCATCTTAGAGTGATCGAGCGGTCTCGAGTCCAGGAGCACAGACTTTATCATGATTAGTATCTCCTGGAACATTAGGGGTCTTAATTGCCCTGCCAAGCAAAGGGCCATCTTCGACATTATTGCTTCTTCTCACTGTGATATTATTTCGATTCAAGAATCTAAAATTGAATCCCCCTCCCCCCATCTCTATAGAGCATTAGGAGGTTCTACTATCTCAAATTGGATTGCCCTCAATGCCATAGGTTCCAGAGGCGGGATTCTCGTTGGATTCAAGGACTCTGTATTCTCTCTAATTTCCATTCGTCGTCTTAATTTCTTTCTGATAGTTCAACTGCACTGGCACCTCCTTGATTGTGTCTTCACTATTATCTCGATCTACGGTCCGTCGACTTCTAATCGACGGGCGCTTTTCTGGAATGAATTCCGTTCTATCCACCAATTCGTTCAAGGTCTCGGCATTGTCTGTGGTGACTTCAACATTACCCGTTTTGCATCGGAAAGATCGAACTCGTCTTCTTCTGACTTCCAGTTGTGCATTTTCAACGATTGCATTAGAGATCTCCAATTATCCGAGATCCCTATCAACGATAGGGAATTCACTTGGTCGAATCAGCGTCTTAATCCTGCCCTTGCCAAACTAGACAGGTTTCTAGTCACGCACCCCTGGTTCTCTAAATTTCACAATGCCTACGCGAAAGCCCTTCCCAACCCTTCGTCGGATCATGTTCCCATCGCCCTTTTCTCTGAATTCCACTTCCCCTATCATCACCAGTTCCGTTTCGAAAAATTCTGGCTTCAAGATCAGTTATTTATTAAACTAGCCGAGGAATGCCTTGCTTCCATATCTGGTTCAAGAGGCCTAAGCAACATCCTTCTTAAACTCCACGCCATCAAATTTGGCTGTAAGATTTGGCGCCGTGAACGGCAATCCAACACCAATTTCCTCAAAGATTTTCTTCTTGCCTCCATTCAGGCGCTGGATCTGATGGAAGAGCAAGCTCCCCTATCTCAGTCTGCTATTCTGGAGAGGCTTGCCTGCAAGAGAGATTACGCAGACATTCTCTTTCAAGATCATTCTAAGTGGGCTCAAAGAGCTAGAGTTTCCTGGTTGAAAGAAGGTGATGGTAATACTGCCTATTTTCATCATTTTGCCTCACATCGAAGGCGTTGTAATCACATCTCCATGATTCTTGATCAGGGCGCGGAACTTTGCTCCGACCCTGATATTCACAAAAGCTTCCTTTCCTTCTACAAAAACCTTATTGGTTCCACTAAACCTTGTCTGATCTCCCTCGATTGGCAGCAACTCTATGGTGCCCCATCTATAGATCTTTCCTCGCTCGAGGCTCCCTTCACTATCGAAGAGATCAAATCGGCTGTCTTCGTTTTAAAAAGCGATTCTGCGCCAGGTCTGGATGGTTTCCCGGCTTTCTTCTTCCAAAAATTCTGGCCCTGGCTCAAAGCTGATCTTTTCGACCTTTTTCAAGACTTGCATCAGGGATCCCTTTCCTTCGAGCGCATCAATTATGCCCACATTGTTCTTATTCCTAAGTTGGCAGGAGCCAATTCGGTGTCTGACTTTAGACCCATTAGTCTGATCAATACTTCTTTCAAAATTATCATGAAAGTTCTAGCCGTCAGGCTTAGTGCCGTCATCCCTCCCCCCTGATTGATCCGGCCCAATCCGGTTTCATCAAGGATCGTTTTATTCTTGACAGCGTAGCCGCCGCTCAAGAGATTATCTCGCTTAGTCATCATCACAAATTAGAGGGGATTCTTCTTAAGCTAGACTTTCAAAAAGCTTATGAAAATGTTCATTGGGATTTTCTCCTTGACATCTTGCATCATCGTGGTTTCGGTCCGAAATGGATTGGATGGATTAAATCCAGTTTGAACGCTGGCTCTTCTTCCATTCTGATCAATGGATCAGAGGGCCATAAATTTAAAATCAGGCGTGGTCTCCGTCAAGGAGACCCGCTATCTTCCCTTCTCTTCGCTCTGGTAGCAGACGTCTTCAGCAGGTTGCTCCGTAACGCCCGATCTGTCCACGCTATCGAGGGTATTGGGCGATCCCAGAACTTCGATGGGATCCTCAATTTGCAATACGCTGACGATACTATTATTTTCTCCAAACCGGAGCATTCATCTTTACGCAACCTTAAACTGCTACTGTATTGTTTCGAACAGGCTTCCGGGCTGGCCATTAATTTCAACAAGTCATCAGTGTATTAGCTTGGTGGTAATGATTACCGTCATAGTGAGATCGCTCATTTCTTTAATTGTCGTATCGCTTCCTTTCCTATCTCGTATCTGGGTATTCCCCTTAGATGGGGTAAACTCCACAGATCTGACTGGTTCCCCTTCATAGATAAAATTGAGTCCAGGCTAAATGTCTGGACTGGCAAGTTTCTCTCCCGAGGAGGGAGATTAATTCTCCTCAACTCGGTTCTCTCTGCTATTCCTCTCTATTTGATGTCCTTCTATTATATTCCGTCTTGGGTCCTCAAAAGAATTGATCAAATTCGTAGCAATTTCTTTTGGTCGGGTGATGCTATCTATAAGCAGGGATCACACCTATGCAATTGGAACATCGTCTGTTCTTCCAAAGCCAGTGGGGGTCTAGGTGTATTGAATCTTCGAGATCATAACCTAGCCCTTTTAGGTAAATGGCTGTGGAGATTCCATAAATTCCCTCATCTTTCATGGGTTCATTGCATTAAAGCGACTTATTTTTGTTCCACCCCTTGGTGGCAGTTTAATTCCGCTATCCATCGTTTCGCTTCCCCATTCTGGAAAGGTGTATGGAAAGTTTCCCCTGCCTTCCAGTCCAGTATTATTAGACTTTGTGCCGATGGATCGAGAACCAAACTGTGGACTGATCTATGGTTGGGCAACATTCCTATTGCCTCTGCTTATCCCACTCTCTTCAGTCTCGCGGCGTTTCCGGACGCGTCCGTTGAAGAATCATTTGTCTGGGATAATGCATCTAGGGTTTGGTGTATCCCTTCTAATTCCCCTTTACCCCCCCCATCTTGTGTTGGAGCTGCAACAGTTGATTGATTCTCTTAACCTCTACGAGTGGAATCATACGGAGGACATTGCTTGGCGCTGGAATGCCTCTGGTATATTCTCGGTTAAATCGTTCTACAAGTTCCTCAATTTCCGAGGCATTACTTCCCCTGCTGCTGATTTCATCTGGAAATCCTGCGCTCCCCTCAAGGTTAAAATTAATTCTTAGTTGGCCATCAATAACAAGCTTCTCACGGTCCAGGTCCTGAACAAAAGGAACTTGGCATGGGGTCAGCCTTGCATTCTCTACTTGGAGGCCCCCAAAAATGTGGACCATCTTTTCGTCGAATGCCCGTTCATTCGGCCTCTTTGGAAATTAGTGTCTCTAGCATGGACCAATCCAACCATTCCTCCCAATCTTCTATCATGCTGGAAATCGCCTTCGTGTCTTCCCAAATATAGTAAAGGGTGGTACCTTTCGGTCCACATTATCATCTGGATTACCTGGATGGAAAGGAATCGCCGGATTTTTTCTCATAAGGCTTCCTCTATTTCCTCCCTCTTAGAGGATCTTATATTTCTTTTCAAATCTTGGACTTCTATTCTTAGAGATAATAAGCGTCAAGTTTATTACTACCATCGCTTAGATGATTCTCTTACTGTTCTTTCTAATCTCATCGCTCTATAAATTTTTCGTGTGTTTTTTCCCTGTATTAATTTCTTATTTATTCGCTGCTCATACTTTTCTCTTATCTTGCCTTATTGATTTTGGATTGAGGCTTTTGTCGTGCTCACTTTCGTTTCTTTTCTTCTGCGGCTCTTGCAGGAGTGAGCGTTTTGATGTTTCGGTGCATTTGGATTCTTCCGATGCCTTTTGTTTTTGGCTGGGCTCGGAAGAGTCTCTGGTTCTGGTCCTTTTGTTGCTGCCTGGTTTCGGTCGGTCCTTCTCATTTTGGCTAATCGCTGCTGTTAAAGCTTCTTCGTCTTATGGTTGCTATGTTTCATTTGGTTTCTTCTCCCAGGCTGTAGGTTGGTGGGCCTTCTTCGTTTCTCTGGTTTCTGACAGTCGGTGATTCCAAGTTAGGTGGGTGAGCATGAGGTTGTAGTCTTGTTGCCTTCTATCTCCTTGACTTGTAATCATTTACGGTTTGATCTACTTGGTGTTATCTTTTATCTGTTTCTGGTTTGTATGTACAGTGGAGTGAGTCTCGAACCTCCTTTGTGTTCTCTACTATTGCTGTCTGCTGCATTGTGATGATGCTTATGGTTTGATTTGCTGTTTCTGTTATTGTGGTTGGTTTGCTTTGTGTTATTGAGGCCTCTTTTGCTTCTGGGATTCGACTTGTCCTTCAGGCTTCTTGCCTGTGTTTTGGCTGCCTCTTAGGCGGCGGTGTTTTGAGTTGCTTTTCAGGTTTCTGGTTTTGAGGCTTCGATAGTTTTGCAACTTGTTCGGCAAGCTGATGTTTATATTGAGGTGGGCCGAGATTTGGAGTCGTTTTCCTTCTGTTCCGCGTCCTTACCCCCATCCCTTGGAGACAGCCTTGCTCACCCTTTTCCACTTCTGGCGTCTGTGTGTTGTCCCTGGCCTGCCCACTTCATCGTCAGTTGCTTCCATGTCCCCCGCCCCAGTGGTTCTGGACTTGGCTCTGTGTGTTGAAGATTCAACTCCCCGACCGAACCAGCTTCTTTGCCGACTGTGCACTTCTTGCTGCCTTTTTTGTATCTCGTTGTTAGCTTTGTTCTTATTGTATAATTAGCTTCGTGTTTTATTATCGGTTGTTATTGTTTTACTTCTGGTAAAACCTCCCTTGCTTGCCTTGTACAGTTATATTTTTGATCTATATATTTTTTGATCGGGCTGGAGTCGGTTGACTCTATCCGCTTACATAAAAAAAAAAAAACTATTCCTTATTCAAATGACTTTTAATGTAATCTATTGCTTATCTACACCAAGTCTTACTTTTAAAAAATACTCATAGATTTTTATTAAAAAAAATTGCACAGTTTCGCCTGAAATATAAGCCCTTTCGCAGTAATTCCTTACGGAATTCTGCAAATAATTACAAAAATTGTGGTACTTGCAATACATATCAATCCTCCCCAGGCCAAGTCATTTAACATCACACGGGCAATAATATAAATAGCTCTGGGGGCATAATACTTTATAACAAGCAAGATATGAATTAAAAACCAAAAATTCTTTTGAAAACATATATGATTTTTAGAAAATCTTTAGAAAAACATTTTCAAAAATCAACCAAAGAACTCAATACTCCACAAAGAGGTGGGTACGGGCTTTCATACCTCATCACAACACTATGTATATCCTTACACCTTACAATTATACATATAATCAACCATAATACAAAATAATACACCAACTACTCCCATTTCTCCATATAATTAATACATACATACATATATATATATATATATATGGGTAAAAGGGATATGAGCAACTTGCTCATTTAGTAAGTGAGCAATTGATTATGTGGCATGCATGTGAAACATTGGACAACTATCCCTTTTAAGAATTTTCCAATCACATGCATGCCACATCATCAATTGCTTATTTACTAAATGAGCAAGTTGCTCATACCCCTTTTTCCCTATATATATATATATATATATATATATATATATATATATATATGTATATATAATCTATTTTACGCATCCGAGGCTACGTCTTCCTCCCAGCCTATGCCAGCGAGGGAAACACGCACCCCAAGTAGAACTAGGGTACTTCTTCCTAGCCGAAGCGAGTAAGGGAAACACCGCTACCCACCAAAGGTCTTACGCATCCATCAAAACTAGAGCCGATAGCTCCGTCAAACACAAATCGCTGCCCACCAAGGGTCTTACGCACTGCTGCCCACCAAGGGTCTTACGCATCCAACCGGGCCTCAAGCCGATAGCTTGGGTGATAAAAACACACACCCCAAACATAGTTTGGGTAATAACCACGCACCCCTAGCCGGTCCTTGGGTACTAGGAGGTCTAGCCCAAACCCCCAGAATTTCTGTAGGTACTGGTCAACAAAATTTAATTGTTATTATCATTTTCACTTCATCTTATTATCTCATATTATCACCACAGAGCATCTCATCTTTCATTTCAATAACCTGTCACATCTTTGACATTTACCATTAGAATTATTATCTCATTTTATTAACACATATCATTTTATCTTTTATTTCCATATATTATCACCACTTTGGCATTTACCATGCTATTTATCTTCTCATTGTACCTTATATATGCATACACCATATTATTTAATTTATAAGATTTTGACATCATATTATTTCATATCTTGAATGCACCAAATTATATATTTCATCACAATACCTCATCTCATTTCGCCATTTAATCTCCCTTATATCTTCGTATAAATATATATCTCCGTTATAACTTCATATATAAATATATTTCCTTTCTAATTTCTCCTTACTATAAAATTTCCCATTTATAACATGAATTTCTCCTTTATAACATAATTTCTCTCTTATAATATAATTTCTCCTTATATCATAATTGTATATAACTCCGTTAATTTTATAAGCATATACACGACATCCATGTCATACATATGATTGCACAACTCCATACATATACATGCCTTTAAGATCATATATATAATACACAATTCTCACCACAAGGGTAAATAACTATATTTATATCACATATGTATAAGCGTAACTTTAATCATATAGTACCATCAATGAATAAATATCTATGCATATATATCCCCCATGAAATCATCTTATATCCTCTTTATCAAATAAAATACACAACTTTATAAATATAACATTATCAATATATTTATGTATCTCCCGTATTATATTCATTCAGTATATATATATATATATATATATATATATATATATATATATATATATATATATATATATATATATATATATATATATATATATATATATACATCTTTATATTTTCTCCTTTATATTGCTGTATATACATCTATATAATAAATTATAAAGAAAGCTATCAAGTGGCTCTCCTTCAATCTCCTATAAAATTAACGGCCCAGATTGATTTTATATATATATATATATATATATATATATATATATATATATATATATATATATATATATATATATTCTCCTTTATATTGCTGTATATACATCTATATAATAAATTATAAAGAAAGCTATCAAGTGGCTCTCCTTCAATCTCCTATAAAATTAACGGCCCAGATTGATTCTCACAAAACATATTTTTCCGTCCAAAATTTCAAACCCCAAAATTTAATAATATAAAAAAAAACCAATTTTCTCTATCTCTCAGCTCAGAACCCCCCCCCCCCCCCCTCTTTCACATCCCTGATCCTCATCTACCAAAAAATAGAAAAGAAGAAAAAAATTCTCCTTTCTTCACAGTGGTCAATCCGAAACCCTAAAAGTTGAATCTTTGAAACTCCAATTCCTATCAAAACCTCTCCAATTCCAGCGTGGGAGCTACCGCAAGCTCCAAGGCGAGATCGACCAAGTTCTGAAGAAGGTCCAGGAAGGCGTTGACATCTTCGATTGCATCTGGAACAAGGTCCAATCTCAAATCCTAATTTTGTTTTTTGTTTTTTATTTTGAATTTTATTGTTTTCTTTTGTTCGTGATTTTAGCGAATTAATTACGGAAGGGAAGTTGAAAATCATATGGTTTGTGATTAGGTGTATGATACGGACAATGTGAATCAGAAGGAGAAGTTCGAAGCGGATCTCAAAAAGGAGATCAAGAAGCTGCAGAGGAATCGAGATCAGATCAAGACTTGGATCCAGTCCAGGGAGATTAAGGATAAAAAGGTGTAATCATGATTTTGAAAGCTTGACATCAGGTGTATGTAGTTGTAACTTTAGTTGCATGTGCGGTGTACGCATTTGCTTTTAGCTTTTCGAGTAACAAATTTCGATAGTTTTGATAATAAAGTTGGAAATGTGATTTTTGTAGTTTGGCTGCAAGTAAAATAGGTGGGAATATACCTTATTCAAGTACTTTTTTACTTTGCGTATGTTGTCTATCATTGAGGGGTGGTTTGATTGGATGAAAAACCACTATCTATATCTTTATAATAAATTACAAAGAAGGCTATCATGTGGCTCTCCTTCAATCTCCCCTAAACTTAATGGCCCAGATTGATTCTCACAAAACATATTTTTTCCGCCCAAAATTTCAAACCCCACAATTTAAAAAAAAAATAATTTTCTCTATCTCTCAGCTCAGAACCCCGCTACCGCTTCTTCTCTCTCTCTCTCTCTATCTTCCCCTGCTCTCTCTCTCTCTCTCTTTCTCTCTCACTCTCTCTCTCTCTCTCTCTCTTCCCCTTCCCCAAACCCTAACTCTAATCCCGTCGATGATTCCGACGCCATTAACGATGAGTCCTTCTACGACGGCTATTACGGCGCTAAGTAATAGCTTTCTTTGGTTTCTTCCTTCTCTCTCTCTCCAATCGATTCTGGTCGGGTTTCGTCTTCCTCTATCATCGAACCTCGAAGACTCTTAGGGATGTTACGTTGGTACGGCATAGGATGTTGTTCGGTTTCATTGGTTGGAGAAGCAGGAGGCGGGGAAGCAGACGATTCAAGAGCTGTAGACCAAGTCGGCCACCGCCGGTGGCCAGACTGGCCTCCTCGGGTTTAACTCCGAAAGTTTCAAGGGAGTATTCAACTGACTATTTTTGTTGATATTTGAATACATTTTTTTAACTTGAGGGTTTGGGTTTGCATTTGGGTTAGGTTTAGGATTTTGATGGGATGGAGGATCTTTTTGTTTCAAATAATTGATTTATTCCAAAATGGAGACTTTATCAGATGTCTGCACCTCTAGCATCAGATGTGGAAATTGTTCAAAGATTTATTGCTATAGCTAATTCTTTGTTTAGTAAGACCTGAAAGAAAATCCATATACGAATCTTTTGGATGGAAGAAAATGCTTTTGTGAGTATCTTTTGTAGACACATTATTGTTAGGGCTAGATTATAGTTTATTGCAACCATTCAGAGTTCTCATAACATTGGTAGAACAAAGTGCGGTTTGCTTCTGAGTTCCTCTTTTTTTTTTAAAGTAGATACAAATCTATGGGAATGAACCTGCGAAATTGGAGATTCCATGACATACACTACTGTTTTATAATTTTTTGCTTGCTTTGAATACATCAAGCACACTTTCTCCACATTGTACCGTAAACCTTTAGTATTCATATTCACTCCATTCCTCTTAATGTATATGTGCCAATTTCTGATTGAATGGATTCCTTTTTAAATATTGAAGGACTAGTTTGTACAGGTCAATTTCTGCACTTGGGGCTCATGCAATGTATCTAATAATACGAATAGTGTTCCGTTTGCGCTTATGTTTGACGCCTTTTGGTATATATCACATTGAAAAGCGACACAGTTGAGGCTAATTGCAACTGTTTAATATTTATCGTTTGTTGCAGGATTCTCCAATCTACAACTTTATCAATAACCTCTCTCCTGTCCAGCCTGTTAAATCAGCACATGGCACCCAATTGTTCCATTCTCTTAGTTTTGCTTCAATTTCTTGTGTCTTTTCTTCACCACATATAAATTTGCAGAAGGAACCAAGATTTCTGATAAGGTAACTATTAGACACAATTCTTTGCTTTTAAATGTAACTTTCTCTTTTGTTTAATGTAACTCTTATTAATGGATTGAGAGCAGTATTCACTCTGCTTTTAAATCAAAAGAAAAGAAAAATATTAGTCACGATTCCTCATATGTTCAAGAAATATGAATGGGACTGTTGTGACTTAATTGCTAATTGTAACACCTCGTGTTAAAAAAATAATCAAGAATAATAATATATAAATAATATAGCCTATGATCAAGAGTCACCTAATCGGTTAACCAACTTTTGAGAGGCAACCTGTGGTGGGCAGTTGTACTACATAGTATCTAATTTGTCTTGTAAATTGTATAAATTGTCTGAGCGAGGGGCAGGGGCATTACAAATGGTATCAGAGCCAACATTCGACATCGAGTGCGGGTAAGAGTGGGGGAGATGTATGCCTGAGATGGAGCTAGCAGATGTACGTCGGGTATGACTGAGAGGGAGCGAGGTGGCAGCCTGAAATAGTGGTTCACCCGCAGAATCAGGGTACGGTGCAGCTAGCAGAATCAGGGTACTGCACTCCACATCGGCTAGAAAGTAGATCTTGCACTAGATTGTGCATGCCCGTGCTCAGCGAGGACGATAATTTTTGAAGGGGGTGTCTGTAACACCCCGTGTTAAAAAAATTAATCAAGAATAATAATATATAAATAATTTAGCCTATGATCAAAAATCACCTAATCGGTTAACCACCTTTTGAGAGGCATCCTGTGGTGGGCAGTTGTACTACATACTATCAAATTTGTATTCTAAATTGTATAAATTTTCTGAGCTAGGGGCAGGGGCATAACACTAATAATTCTTCTTCATTTTTAAAACAAATTTTTGATGTAGCTTTGCAATTTTTAAATGCTTGACAATTTTTTTACTTATGGACAATTCATTTAATTTAATGACCATATACTTTTGTAGGCGTTAATAGCACGTGCATTATACTTTTGTATGCTTGAGCATTATTGCTGAAAAATGATTTAGTGAATCAGCACTCGAAAGTAGTAGACGAAGCTATTTTAGGTAAGCATTTCCTTTCATTGTCCTACAATTCCAGTGAATATTTAAATTTGAAGTGATTATTATTTTAATACTTAAGCAATAGCTATTGTTTATATTTGTATGTATAACTTACCAGATTCTTACCTAAAGTGGTATGTATGATAGTTATGTCATTGCTTTATGTTGATCTAGAAATGTCATTTAGTTTTTGTGAGAATAATCTTTCTCCTGATACTATATGTGATTGAATTGGACTAAATTTTCATGGTATCATGTACATGCATTAACTGGCACATGTGGATATACCTTTTAAGGAAGTCTATTAGCAGTATATAACTTAGTAGTAAGTTTTAACTTTTACAAGCCAAAATATAATAGGTTTTGCCTATGACATTTTTGACAACACATACGGTGAGGGACAGTAGACATGCCTACATTATTTGCTGCATCGTTCACATGATTTTTCATATGTTGCATCTAATTTTAGGATTGATACTATTTTGCAGCTCTGTCTACCCAACTTTCACCTCAGTGCATATTTCAGGATTGTAAGTGTTATTCTAAATTTATACTGTTTTCCATCTATTTTTGCATCTAATTTTAGGATTGTATCTGTTTAGGGAAATTTTAGGATTGTCAAAATTTGTACTGTTTTCCATCTAATTTTGCATCTAATTTTAGGATTGTATCTGTTTAGGGTTGCAGATTTTAGCTAATTGAGACTGTTTAGGGTTATATCTGTTTAATATTGTATCTGTTTAGGGTTATATTCAATCAGATCGTTTTTCTTTGTCTTTATAATTTTTTAGCTAATTGAGACATTGAATTTCTATTATAGATAGTGGTCGGCCTTTTAGATGAGATTAAAGTACCATCGTATCAGTGTTGGTTCAACTAGCTTTATCTGACCTCTATTTTTTCATGGCAAGTAATATGACGTCTATGGTTCATAGCACTAGAATTTGCAGGTGATATGCTTTCCTTTTGTTTTTTTTTTTGTCAAGCCTTCTCAGTCGAGGGTTGTATTGTTGTCCCTAACATCTAATTTGATGGGAAAAAAGCTTTAGTGACGATGAAAATATTAATAGAAAGTTCAATTTTTAATTTTAAATTGAGCATTTCGATACATCGCCTACGATAAATATACTTGAGGTTAAGGCATGTTTACTCACAATTATAGTGAGAATGAATTTTTTTTGTTTGGTGCTGCCAATAGTTTTGAACATCGCTTGATAAGATTTTTTGTTCGATGCTGCCAATTTTTTTGTTCTAAACATCGCTTGATAAGTACCTTTAGATTTAAAATAACTAAATAATCTTTTTTTTAATGTTCGGTGCTGCCAATAGTTTTAAGTTATTGTTTTGCATGCTGATTGCTGCCTATATTTATTAGGATTATCGTATTGTGCAATGTTGATTTAGTTTTTAACTTAGCACATAAGTCTTTGGCTATATAAACCACATTAAGTTTATTTGGCTGTATAAACCACCATCGGTCTTTTTTTTTTCTTCTTCTTTTTTTTTTGCTATTCAAAGATGAGTTTTAGCTAAAATAATGTAAACATAATAAACACGTTGTAGAAAACACACATAATAAACACACATAACAAACATGTTTTAGCTATTCAAAGATGAGTTTCGCCTTCTCATTCATGCCTAGAAGACAGAGACCATCATCAATTGTGTGATACGGAAACTGATTGGATTTGTTGTGCCCAGTCAAGGATAACTCCAAACCATATACTATATTATCCTTAGGCATCGAGTTGGCTGTCAATAAGATATACACACTTAGTAAGTCGAAACCGACCAATAATGTAAACATTTTGGTACAGTTCATAACAATGTAAAAATTTTGATACACCGTTCTTTTGAACACTGCATTTATAGCTATCGCCACCCTTAGCACCCTGAAACTCTTATCTCTTCTTCTCATCTTGGCCTACACTATCGCTGTAACGGCCCGATTTCCATATAACTGGGAAACCGTGACATAAGCCAGAATTTTTCCTTCAACTAGTCACAATACACAGAAAAACAGGAAAATTTAAACTTTTATTTCAACACAGTATGTATTACAAGTCCGAATGTTACAATTAGCAATACATTACAACAGTGTTACAATAAACCTTTACAATCCCAAGTGATACAACTTTCAATAAGTTATATCAGAGTACAAAGAATGAAGAACAACACTTGGTATTTTACTTGGATGTTTTCTAACAATAAAATAAATTACAGCAATTATTACAATGATACAATAGTGGTAACCAACATGAATTTCAGCAGAAATATAAATTAACAATGACTCCTTGCTTCTCTTGCCATGATTCCTCTTGAATCATGTGCTTGCTCTTTTGCAATCCAGTACCTATTGAACTGGGGACGTCAGTACATATACTGACATTTTTAAGGCAGATAACTAGCAGCGATTCTCTACTTTAAGCAAGCAGATTGATAAAAAGTGAAACGTGTATATATATTTGATGTGTCAGTGTATGCTATGACTTAGAATCTAATGCAAGATTAACTAACGCAATGATGCACTTATTCTAATACAAGCAAGTCTCCGGAACAATATGCAGCTCATACTACATACGCCCCATCTCAAGCTGTTTCTTCATATATAGGGATTTGAACCTGCACCATAAATTCTACTTTTGTACTCGACTTGTTTCTGAAGATACAACATGACTGATGGGGTTGCAGGTACGGTCTAGTCCCGTTACTGTAGTCATATAGTGGTGTCGATGTTTGCCATTATTTCCCGACCCCACTCAAATATCTTTGACGAATCCTTGGGGTCTCTGCAGCAGGTTAGCTCGAAGCATCCCCTGTGGCACCCCTGGGGTCTCTGCGGCAGGTTAGGTCGAAGCGTCCCCTATGGCACCCCTAGCCAGACCATAGTCTATGGCTTCATGCCCTTAGATATAAGACAAGACAGAGTTTCTGGGGTCCATCCCCCTAGCTCTGACAGGAATCGCGCCCGCCTTATCATGGTACTTCAGAAATTAATAGACGAGATACGGATCTTATGCTCCCAACTCGTGAAAAGGCACAGACTGTATCCCTTTGATAAGAAGGGTACAACCCAATAACACCGCCTAGTGCTAGTCTATAAGACAGGTCGGATCATAAGGTATCACCCTTAACACAAACTCTTTCCCTTCGGCGAAAATGATAATAAGTAAAGATTAAGTAGTAATAGCCATAAGTTACTACCCTAACGATGTCACTAAACCCAAACAGTCTCACGGGGTTTTCACTAACTTTCTTATGATTATCCCGATCCAACTCATGGCCTATCGATCCAAGACACTGGTGACGGAATCTCTCTCACTCATCATTACCCCTAACTCAGATCTCGTCAATATTCTTGGCCCACGATCAACCCACATCAGTTAAGATTCGTCGGTGCTCGAGGTGTGATTTATCTACAGTTTCCAAGGTGGTAAGATGCGAGTCTTGATGGTCGATGGCCCCTAAGTTAACTATGAAACCCTATCACTACCCCTAATTCGGATCTCCTCAATACTCTCGGTCCGCGATCAACCCACATTAGTTAAGATCCGTCGGTGCTCGAGGTGTGATTCATCCCCAGTTTCCAAGGTGGTAGGATGCGAGTCTTGATGTTCGATGACCCCTAGGCTAGTTTTTATCTAGCTAACAATACTAGTGATTTTTCCAACCTATATTTACCCATATATTGAAGATGAAGTATGTTCACATTATATGGTCCCATTTCAATTAGAACCACATACAACTAGAACTCATGGGTTCCTTTTTCCAAATTGAACTAGGACAACAAGCGACTAGGTTCATGGGTTCTTTCTCAAGTTAAGGTAGAACCACCTAGAACCTAATTGCATGGGTTCCTTGCCAATTCAAGCTAGAACTATCATGGAGCTAGTTTCATGGGTTTCCTCTTAAGAATCGAACTAGAACAAATATAGAACATGGGTTCATTTCAATAGTTCAATTGGGTTAGCATGCAAGCTAAACTAGTGGGTTCCTTTACTATAACATACAACTTCAACATGCATGGATTCTTTTGAATCTAAAACAGCCATACAAACTCACGCACAGGTTCTTTACTAGAATAACTACAATAACTCAAGCATGAGTTCTTTATTAGAACAACTACAACAACCGCAAGCATGGGTACTTTACTAGAATAACTACAACAACTCAAGCATGGTTTCTTTACTACAAATATTAGCAACTAAAGCATGGATTCTATATATAACTCAAGCATGATGGATTCTTTTACTAGAACAACCTACAACAACTTAAGCATATGTTTCTTACTACAATAGTTAGCAATCTCAAGCATGATTTCGTTACTACATTAATTAGCAACTCAAGCATGGCTCCTTTACTACAACAACTCAAACATGGTTCATGGGTTCTTTTCTAGAACAATCCTACAACAATTAAAGCATGGTTTCTTTATTACAATAATTATCAACTCAAGCATGGTAATCTTTTTGAACCTATAATAACTATACATATAATCACAAGCATGAATGGGTTCATAAGCATGAATGGGTTCAACAAAACTCAAGCATGATGGGTTTCTTTACTACAACAACTCATGCATGATGTTCTTCATGGGTTCACAAGCATGAATGGGTTCTTACTAAGTTAATTAACAACTCAAGCATGGTTCTTTACTACAAATAATTAGCAACTCAAGCATGATAATCTTTCTGAACCTAGAATAACTATACATATAATCACAAGCATGAATGGGTTCACAAGTGTGGTTCATGGTTTCTTTTTGAAACTAAAATACTACACATACTTAAGCATGAATTCTCTAGCAACCTAGAATAGTTTAAGATATGGTACTACGATATTCATCTCAAGCATGGGTTTCTCTAGCAACCTAGAATAATTTAAGCATTGGTTCTTTAGCACATACAACTTAAGCATGGGTTCTTTAGCACATACAACTTAGCATGGGTTCTTTTTGACATGGAACAACATAAACTCAAACATAGTAATAAAGCTAAACAACTATCAATACTTAGATACATAGTACAAGGACTACCTCTTTTAGGAATTACAAGTCCTACTTATTACATAAATCTAGTTTTACTGAATACATAATACAAATCTACTTTATCAAATTTATAAGTCCCACCTATTACAAGGCCTACTTTTATTTAATCTACAAGGACTAGTCTTTTACAAATAGAAGCTTAATACTCAACAACCTAGAAGCAACATAAAAGCTTAATCTCTTGCAAACTAGGAGCAACATAAAAGCTTAATATTTCATGAACTAGAAGTAAAAATAGAAGCTTGATTTTTACCAAGTATTAAGGTAAACATACAACAACTACTAAAGCCTTATCTTTTATGAACTAGAATTAGAAAGACTTTATCATTTATATGGTAGGAAAACAACACACAACAAGTCCACTTTTATAAATTAGGGTTAGTAAAAACTTTGATTTTCAACAAGGTAGAGAGCAACATATAACAATGACTTATCTTTTATTAGGTTAAATGAGTCCTACAACCCCAAAATGGGTAGTAAATATTTTTACTCCACTTAATCTTTATATGCACATAGTTATAGTCCAAGTGGTCATTTGTGTTAACAAAATAACCATAATAACAAGAATAGTCATAACAAGGTTAAAAATCAACCTTTATGAGTTTTTAACAAGTTCTTCATTCAAATATCTTCATATGGTCCTCTTGGACTCACACTACTTATATGCCCAAACAAATTAGTCCAAGTGGTTAGTTTGTGTTAACAAGAGTAACCTCATAACAACAATAACCATAAAAGGTCTTAAACTTCAACCTTTATGCCATTTAATTAGGTCTCACCATCCATCTTTTTCATGGGATCGTTTTGATCCCTACGACCCCTTATATGCTTATCAATTATTCCAAGTTATTTAGAAATACACACATACAACATTCTGTAACCCCTGTTTTTCGTTTTATGTATTTTTGAGTGTATTTTTTATTTTAGTGTATTTTCTCTCTTTGTATTCCTCTTGTATTTTCTGAACCGTATATTGAAGTTGTTTTCAATATATATAAGTTTTATTTTATTTTGAGCCCTTTGTGTTGGATCGGTTGTCTCGTTCTTCTATTATTTGATCTTTCTTTCATTTGGTCTGGTTCTCTTTATTTATAATTTTGGGTGTTTGTGGTGGTGGTGATTGGTTGTTAACCTATTCCCAATCCTATTGTTGATCCCTAATAGATTTACCAAAGCTAAATTAAACCCAATCCTATTTTGAATCCTATACAATTAATCCATATCAATGCTCATTAAACAAATCCTACTACTACTCCTAATTACCCACAACCCAGTTACCCATTAACCCATCTCATACTTTAACCCTAATTACCCCCTATATATAGTCTAAACCCTAACCCTAGCCCCCACAAACTCCATCCAAACCCGGCCCCCTCCTTTGCTTGCACCGCCGTACAACAGCCCGACCCTAGCCCCAGGCCGATGCCAACCCCTCTCTGGCCTGCACTTCAACCTGCACACCCCAGGATGAGACCCCCCTCTCATGGCCATTTCCGACCTCCTACACCGGCATATTACCACCTAGTCTCTTTCTCTTGGTGTTCCTTCGTGGCCGCAAGCCACTATTGTCATCATCTATCTCTATTGATCATCTCTCCTTTGTGGAATTTGTTCGTGTGGAGATTTTCGCTCAAGTTTGCTTGGATTCATTCGTTCGTGGATTTTCGTTCGTGGGTTTGTTCGTTGCCGAGATCCGTTCCCATTATTCTTGATTTTCTTCGTTTTCATCTCCGGTTAAGGCAAGTAACTTGTACTTCAATTCCTTTATTTGATATAAGTCAAAAATACCACCTATAGTGTAGTTGGGTCTAGAGACGACTCGTGTGCGTGTTATCTTTGATGGGTTTTGTCTCTATTGTGAAAACTTGACTATAGTTGCCTCACGACACTATACTGACATAAATTAACTTAGGTTTTACCCGTTCTTAATTTGATCATGTATGTGAGACTTCTTGTGAGAATTTGGATGTTTGTTGAGAACCATGTGATAAGCTTCATTTAGATATGTTAATAACCCTATTTCATGATGTTTGGACACTTGGTAGACTCGATTTCACGCTTGGTTGTGCTTTGAACAAGTTTTGTATGATATATGTTGAGTTCTTGTTAAAGAAAAAAATCTGTATTTTGTCGCTGATCTGTTTTGTTTAATGTTTTGGACTGTCTTGAATTCAGTATCCTGGTTCCACTATAAAACATGAATTTTAGAGAATTTCGTCTATTTTCCAACCCGTCTTACCTTGCTTGATTTCTTTTTCGTATGTGTGAGATATGACTGATTTACTACAGAGGTGTCGATCTTTTCCAGATTTCGTTCTTGGTGTTCTTGATAACTAAATTATTTTAATAACTATGCTACATATATTATTTTGATCCAAAACTTTGGTTAGTATTTCTTCATGTACTTGGAAATTACCCAGAATTTTTGTAGATTTTTTTGATAAATTTTATACGCCATTTCATGCTCGTTTATGAAAACTATGCCTGTTGTATTCAGCTCGATGTACTGTAAAGAAACATATTTTCACCATGATTCCTTTTACTGTATGAAAAACAATTGTGAAATACGAAATTTAATATATTTTATCTATTTTCATCTCCTTTGGCGGATTTGGATTTTGTTTTACGGCTTGCGAGATATTTCAGTTTTTGTACAACAGTGTTGGGAATTCCAGATTTGCCAAACTACCGTTTCTTGACGATTTCTGATTTTGGTTGACTAAACTAAGCTTTCTAGAAAATTATGAAACTTAATATTTTGATGCTAGACATGTAGGGGAATACCCCAGATTTTTCTTGGAATTTATGAAGATGTTTTCATGCTGTTTTCTTGTACGTGAATATAATTTACTGATTTCTGGCTGAACGTATTTCCTGGTTTAGATTTAGTTGTGAGTTATGATGTTGTGAATTACTGTATGACTTATTTATATTCGCTGGATTCGTGTGGAAGTCTATTTTCCAGATTCTTTGACGGATCTAGATTTGGATGTTTGTAGTAGTGGGAATCACTATTTTTGTACAACACTGTCTTACTGTACTGAATTAGAAAACTAGTTGTTTTACCCTATTATGTGTTATCTTGTACCTGTATTTGGTTCTCTTGCACCCTAAACCTGATACATGTTCATACCCTTTTATCCTTACTTTGTTTTGCGACACATACATGCATGCCTGATTATAATAATAAATGATCAAGCCAGTGTTAAGGAAAAGATCTAGTAGTGGAAAATATAGAAACGTGTACTGAGAAGAGGACCTGTGTCCTGCCTGCCTGTTATGTGTTCATGACTACATGATTCACAATCATGTTCCCTGTACCTGACTGCATGCTTCTCTATAAGAAGTTGTACTCGGAAGATAACCACTAGGTTATGCCTGTTTCCTGTACCTGACTGCATACTTCCCTTAGGAAGGTGTACTCGTAAGAGAAGCACTAAGTTCTACCTATTCCTGTTATTCCTGTTATCCTGAACCCTGAGTACACTGCACTATGGACTCCACTATTGAATCTAAAGTGAGACTGTTTGTTGTAGCAACCATGTAGTAAAAGTTGGGATGCATAAAGTGCTACCTAGATAATAATATAACAAGACTTAACATGACATAATCTGATTTCCTGTACTTGATACCTAATTATCGTGTTACATGATTACATGTTTACCTGTATACCTGTTACCTGATACATGTTACATGATTACCTGTTTATCTGTATACCTGTTACCTGATACCTGTTACATGTTTACCTGTTTACCTGTTTACTTGACACTTGATACATGTTACCTGTACCTGTTAGTATAACATGCTACTTGTTTCTATTTTCCTTATTCATGTTAGATATTATATTTCTGTTGATACACTTATACCATGCTAGACTTGTTACTTAGAATTTTCTATCCCCTGTACTTGTATCCTATATTATAAGTGGCCCGTAACTTGCAATTGACGGGTACTTGTTTTCTTTTTTCTTCTCCTGCAAATTTACTAATTGCAGATCAGGATGGTCGACTGATAGATGGTATTGGCGAGATGTTGTATTAGTGCTGGATTTTCTGCCTTATTATTATTATTATTTGTTGCTTAAACTTGAATAAAATGTACTTGATTACTTGGATATTTATTTGTATTTGGGTGATGTGACCTAGGATATTATTAACTTGTCTAGATTCTGATTTATTTGAGATTTATATATATTTGATTTCAAGTAAATTCCTGTTAGTATCTTGTTTCAATTATGCATGTCTAGTTGTATCTTTTACTTCCGACTCTAATTATTCATGTGATATGTTGTAAAGATTCCTAAATAGCTTATGGATGATGAAAATCATTCGCTGGGCCAATGTTACGTGCTCGTATTCCGTATTTTTGGGAAGCGGGGCATGACAGGGTTTTTAGTGGTATCAGAGCACCAGGTTTGGCTAATGTATTAGTTGACTAATATATTAGACAAGGTTGGCTCGAACTGGGATCGGCTCAACATTTCACCAACCATGTACACATAAATGAATTTATACCAACTCTGATTCTGGATACTGATTGTTTTTGGTTTGGTGCAGACTATGGCTCTCAAAGGTTCTACTTCTCAGTCGCAGGTTGATCCGATTGAGGCAGTCACTACTGTGCTTGAGCGACTGATTAAACTGCAGCAAAATCACAGTGATCTTGTGATGGCTGCTTTTGAAGCTGCCGGGGTTTCGCCTCCTGTTGTGCCTGTGCAGGCAAATCTTCTGCCTCGTCTAGGAACAGTGACAGATTTTATGAGGCTGCATCCCGACTATTTTTCCCGCACCGAGACTCCTTTGGAGGCTAAACAGTGGTTGATCCAGGCTGAACGCTTGTTGTTAGCGGCTCGTGTTGCCGAGGTTGATCGGGTGGACGTGGTTTCCATCCAGCTGGTGGATCTGGCCCATATCTGGTGGATGGCTGAGTCTGAGCGACTTGAGAGGCCTATTGCTTGGGCTACTTTTACTCGGGGATTCTTGGAGAAGTTCTTCCCCAGTAGTACTCGAGTTGAGATGGAACAGTAATTTCTGACCCTAAACAAGTTAAGTCACTAAATATTCTGGAATTTTGTTACATAATTGTTCAAACAATATTGTAACATGGACTTTCTTACAAACAGGGTTTCAGGTCAGTAGATGAGTACGCAGCTGAGTTTACTAGACTTAGCTGCTTTGCTGCCGTTCTTGTGGCAACCGAAGAGGATAGAGCTCGTAGATTCACAAATGGGCTTGAGCAGGACATCAAGAGGCATCTTGTCTCTCTTCGCTTGTGTACCTACACTGAGGCTCTTGAGGCAGCCCGAGCTCAGGAGCAGGCTCGCGGTGGGGTGACTCCTTCTCAGCGGACTATTTTCGCTGCTATTGTTAGGCCTTCTGGTGGGCCTATTCGGTGGCCTATTTCCGCCCATCTAGTCAGGGCAGCTCCTTACTCTTTTGCGGGTTCCCAGAGGGTTAGTTTCTGTTATTACTGTCGGTTACCTGGGCATAATCGCAGGGAATGTAGGCGCGCAAATTGCCGATGCTTTAGGTGTGGCTCTACTGATCATACAGTGCGAGATTGTCCACACCCGCTGCAACAGTTGGCTCTTCCAGCCAGGGGTCCTGTTCAGTAGGCAGTTCCATCTCGTGGTCCAGTTAGGCCACCACTTCCTCCTCAGCACTAGATTTTCGGTCAGAGGACCGCTGTTTCGAGGAGAGGTCAGGCTTTCAACTTGACTACTGCAGATACTGAGACAGCTGAAGGAGTTGTGGCAGGTATATTTTATTTTGTTGTTTTGATGTTTTGTTTTCTTTCTTTTGGTCTTGCTCTGCTTCTCTATGTTTTCTCTCTACATTGTTGTTTTTCCCTCACCCTTAATTGTCTATTCTTTCTCCTTGTCTTTGATTCCTTTTAGGTATCATCCTTGTTTGCTCTTTTTCTGCCCATGTTCTTCTTGATTCTGGGGCAACCCATTTTTTTGTCTACTCTCGATTTGTCGCTCACCATCAGTTGGATTGCAGCAACATGTCAGAGGCTTGGAATATTGTGACAGGTGGTGGAGTTATCATATGTTCCCGTGAGTGCAGGCAATGTCCCGTTGTTATTGGGGGCGCAGATTTCAAAGCCAACCTGATTATAATTGAAAATTTAGGATTCGATGTCATTCTTGGTATAGATTGGTTAGGTGAAGCCCATGCCATTATTGATTGCCTTTCCAATAAAGTTGTCTTCAGAATTCCAGATTGATCAGAATTTGAGTTCCATGCCGGGGAGTCTTTCCTTGGCCGAGCAAAGACTACAGTTGAACAGGTGGATTGTGCGATGGACTTGCATTTAGGCTGTGAGGCTGTGCCTCTAGTAGTTCGGGATTTCTTGGATGTTTATCCAGATGAGTTGCCTGGCTTGCCCCCTGATAGGGAAGTGGAATTCGGTATTGATGTTCAGCCAGGAATAGCACCGATATCGAAGAGTCCCTACAGGATGGCACCGGTTGAGCTGGCAGAACTTAAGGTGTCGATTCAGCAGTTGCTTGATTTGGGCTTCATCAGACCTAGTATTTTGCCTTAGGGTGCTCTGGTCCATTTTGTCGACAAGAAGGATGGTAGTCGTCGACTATGCATGGATTATCGGGAACTGAACAGAGATATTGTGAAGAATCGGTATCCATTGCCCAGGATCGATGATTTGTTTGATCAGTTGAGTGGGACTGCTGTTTTTTTGAAGTTGGATCTTCGTTCTGGGTATCACCAAGTTAAGGTGAAGGCTGCAGATATACAGAAGACTGCATTCAGGACTAGATACGGGCACTATGAGTATCTTGTGATGCCGTTCGGAGTCACGAACGCGCCGGCTGTATTTATGAGTCTTATGAACCGGGTTTTCTCTCAGTACTTGGATAGATTTGTGGTGATTTTCATTGATGATATTTTGGTATATTCTCATAATCGGGAAGATCATGCTGAGCATCTTAGAGTGGTTCTGCACACTTTGAGAGAGAATCAGCTCTATGAAAAACTCAGCAAGTGCGAGTTTTGGCTCGACAGGGTTTCTTTCTTGGGTCACATTATTTTTGGCGATGGTGTTTCTGTGTATCCGGCCAAGGTTGAGGCTGTGAAGGATTGGCCAATTCCCAAGTCAGTTTCAGAGGTCAGGAGTTTTCTTGGTTTAGCTGGCTATTATCGGAGGTTCGTTCAAGACTTTTCAAAGATAGCAGGATCATTGACTAAATTTATTGGTAAGGATCAGAAGTTTTGTTGGTCTGATGAGTGCAATGAGGCTTTTGTTGAGTTGAAGAACAGATGACGTCAGCGCCTGTGTTGACTATTCCAAGTGGTTCAGGCAGATTTATAATTCACTGTGATGCTTCTGGTAAGGGTCTTGGAGCAGTTCTTATGCAGAAGGGCCGAGTTATTGCGTATGCATCGAGACATTTGAGGCCGCATGAGAAGAACTATCCTACTCATGACTTGGAGTTAGTGGCAGTGATTCATGCTTTGAAGCTGTGGAGACATTATTTACTTGGAGACCGAGTGCAGATCTTTACAGACCACAAAAGTCTCAAGTACGTCTTCACCCAGAAGGAGTTAAACATGATGCAAAGGCGTTGGTTGGAACTTATGGCCGATTATGACATTAGTTTGCAATACCATCCTGGTAAGGTAAACTTGGTGCCTGATGCTTTGAGTAGGAGACCAGCAGTTATGTTTCTTACTCAGTAGAGTGATCTCATTGAGCAGATGCGGAGGTTGGAGTTGGACATTGTGTTGCCGAGTTCTGGCCGGAGTTCTTTGGCGCTCTAGTTGCAGTGGTCTCTTGTTGAGCAGATTAAAGAGGCACGGGCTGGTGATGCACAGTTGCAGGGTTTTCGAGCTGAGGTTGAGTGTGGGTCCAGAACGGACATGGTTATTCATGCAGATGGTTCGCTTCGTTTTGGTTCCCAGTTGTGTGTTCCTAAGGGTGAATTTCGTCAGAGGTCGCTTGAGGAAGCTCATTAGTCTTCGTATTCTATCCATCCCGACGGTACTAAGATGTATCGGGATTTGAAGCTTCATTTCTGGTGGCATGGTATGAAGAGGGTTGTGGCTCGGTTTGTTTGTCATTGCTTGATCTGCCAGTAGGTTAAGGCAAAGCATCAAAGGACCGCTGGACTTCTTCAACTGCTTCCTATTCCAGAGTGGAAATGGGAACATATCACGATGGATTTTGTGACCGCTTTGCCGAGGAGTCCTAAGGGTCATAATGTCATTTGGGTGATTGTCGGCCGTTTGACGAAGAGTGCTCACTTCATTCCTTTTCGTGTCGGGCAGTCTACTGAGAGCCTAGCTAATAGGTATATACAAGAGATTGTTAGACTTCATGGAGTTCCAATAAGTATTGTATCCGACAAGGATACGAGATTCAGATCTCATATTTGGGAGAGTCTTCAGAATAGTTTGGGGAGTAAATTAAAGTACAATACAGCTTTTCATCCCCAAACTGATGGAGAGTCAGAGCGGAATATTCAGATTCTTGAGGACATGTTGAGGTCCTGTATGCTTCAGTTTGGTGGATCTTGGGAGGATTATTTGCATCTCCTAGAGTTCTCGTACCATAACAGCTTTCAAGCCAGTATTAAAGCAGCTCCGTTCGAGGCACTCTATTAGTAGAAGTGCAGATCGCTAGTGTGCCGGGATGACATTGGTGAGAGGAAGTTGTCGGGTCCGAAGTTGATCACTAAGACAGTGGATGTTGTGGTTCAGATCAGGAAGCACTTGCAGGCAGCTCAGGATCGGCAAAAGCGATGGGCTGATGTCCATCGGAGGGCTTTGGAGTTTGTTATTGGTGACCATGTTTTCCTTAAGGTATCGCCGTGGCGCGGTGTCATTCGGTTCGGTGGTGGGGGCAAGCTTAGCCCTAGGTTTATTGGACCGTTAGAGATTTTTTAGCGAGTATGTAAGGTGGCCTATCGTCTCGCATTGCCGCTAGCTTTATCAGGAGTGCAAGATGTTTTCCATGTCTCAAAACTCAGGAGATATATTCGAGATGAGAGCCACGTGATCGACTATTCTTAGTTGACCGTTCAGCCGGATTTGACTTGTGAGATTCCGCCAGTTGCTATTGTGGATCGGCGGAAGAAAGTGCATAAGAACAAGGTCATCAAGTTGGTTCGTGTTGCTTGGAATCCTCACTCGCCTGGTGAGTTGACTTGGGAGCTGGAGGAGGTGATTCAGCAGAAGTTTCCTAATTTGTTTGGATAGTTTTGTTTTGTTCTTTTGGTTGTTTTGGGGTTACCCTATGTATCATTCTTTTTGAATTTCGAGGACGAAATTCTTCTTGTAGGTGGGTAGGATTGTAACCCATGTTTTTCGTTTTATGTATTTTTGAGTGTATTTTTCATTTTTGTGTATTTTCTCTCTTTGTATTCCTCTTGTATTTTCTAAACCGTATATTGGAGTTTTTTTCAATATATATAGGTTTTATTTCATTTTGAGCATTTTCTGTTGGATCGGTTGTCTCGTTCTTCTATTATTTGATCTTTCTTATTTATGTTTTTGGGTGTTTGAGGTGGTGGTGATTGGTTGTTAACCTATTCCCAATCCTATTGTTGATCCCTAATAGATTTACCAAAGCTAGATTAAACCCAATCCTATTTTGAATCCTATGCAATTAACCCATATCAATACCCATTAAACAAATCCTACTACTACTCCTAATTACCCACAACCTAGTTACCCATTAACCCATCTCATACACTAACCCTAATTACCCCTTATATATACTCTAAACCCTAACCCTCTCACCCACAAACTCCATCCAAACCCGGCCCCCTCCTTTGCTTGCGCCGCCGTACAGCAGCCAGATCCTAGCCCCAGGCCGACGCCAACCCCTCTCCGGCCTGCACTTTAACCCGCATACCCTAGGCCGAGACCCCCCTCTCTTGGCCATTTCCGACCTCCTAAACCACCATATTACCACCTAGTCTCTCTCTCCTAGTGTTCCCTCGTGGTCGCAAGCCACTATTGTCGTCATCTATCTCTATTGATCATCTCTCCTTTATGGAATTTGTTCGTGTGGAGATTTTCACTCAAGTTTGCTTGCATTGATTCGTTCGTGGATTTTCGTTCGTGGATTTGTTCATTGCTGGGATTCGTTCCCGTTGTTCTTGATTTTCATCGTTTTCATCTCCAGTTAAGGCAAGTAACTTGTACTTCAATTCCTTGATACAAGTCAAAAATACCACCTATCGTGTAGTTGGGTCTAGAGACGAATCGTATCGTGTAGTTGGGTCTAGAGACGAATCGTGTGCGTGTTATCTTTGATGGATTTTGCCTCTATTGTGAAAACTTGACTATAGTTGCCTCACGACACAATATTGACATAAATTAACTTAGGTTTTACCCGTTCTTGATTTGAACATGTATGTGAGACTTCTTGTGAGAATTTGGATATTTGTTGAGAACCATGTGATAGGCTTGATTTAGATATGTGAATAACCCTAATTCATGATGTTTGGATACTTGGTAGACTCGATTTCATGCTTGGTTGTGCTTTGAACAAGTTTTGTATAATATATGTTGAGTTGGTGTTAAAGGGAAAAATCTGTATTTTTTCGCTGATCTGTTTTGTTTGCTATTTTCAACTCTCTTGAAGTCAGTATCTTGGTTCCAGTATAAAACATAAATTTTAAAGAATTTTGTCTATTTTCCAAACCCTCTGACTGATTTATGACTCGTTTTCGTATGTGTGAGATATGACTGATTTACTACAGAGGTGTCGATCTTTTCCAGATTTCGTTCTTGGTGTTCTTGATGACTAAATTATTTTAATAACTATGATACATATATTATTTTGTTCCAAAATATTGGTCAATATTTCTTTATCTACTTGGGGATTACCCAGAATTTTTTTAGATTTTATTGATAAAATTTATACGCCGTTTCATGCTCGTTTATGAAAACTATACCTGATGTATTCTGCTAGCAATACTGTAAAGAAATGTATTTTCACCCTGATTCCTTTTACTGTATAAAAAATGTTTGTGAAATATGAAAGTTAATATATTTTTTCTATTTTCATCGCTCATTGACAGATTTAGATTTCATTTCACGGCTTGCGAGATATTTCAGTTTTCGTACAACAGTGTTGGGAATTTCAGATTTACCAAACTACCGTTTCTTGATGATTTCTGATTTTGATTGACTAAACTAAGCTTTCTGAAAAATTATGAAACTTTATATTTTGATGCTAGACATATAGGAAAATAACCCAGACTTTTCTTGGAATTTATTAAGATGTTTTCATGTGTTTTCCTATACTTGAATATAATTTACTGATTTCTTGCTGAACGCATTTCCTGGTTTAGATTCATTTTTGAGTTATGATGTTGTGAAAAACTGTATGACTTATTTATATTCGATGGATTCGTGTGGAAGTATATTTTCCAGATTCTTCGACGGATCCAGATTTGGATGTTTGTAGTAGTGGGAATCACTATTTTTGTACAACACTGTCTTCCTGTTGTGAATTAGAAAACTAGTTATTTTACCTTGTTATGTGTTATCTTGTACCTGTACTTGTTTCTCTTGCACCCTAAACCTGATACATATTCATACCCTGTTATCCTTGTTTTGTTTTGCGACACATACATGCAGGTCTGATTATAATAATAAATGACCAAGCCAGGGTTAAGGGAAAGATCTAGTAGTGGAAATTATAGAAACGTGTACTGAGAAGAGGACCTGTGTCCTGCATGCCTGTTACGTGTTCATAACTACATGATTCACAATCATGTTACCTGTACCTGAATGCATGCTTCTTTATAGGAAGATGTACTCGGAAGATAACCACTAGGTTATGCCTGTTTCCTGTACCTAACGGCATACTTCCCTTAGGAAGGTGTACTCGGGAGAGAAGCACTAGGTTCTACTTGTTCCTGTTATTCCTATTATCCTGAACCCTGAGTACACTACCCTATGGACTCCACTATGAAATCTAAAGTGAAACTGTTTGTTGTAGCAACCATGTAGTAAAAGCTGGGATGCATAAAGTGCTACCTAGATAGTAATATAACAAGACTTGACATGACATAATTTGATTTCCTGTACTTGATACCTAATTATCCTGTTACATGATCACTTGTTTACCTGTATACCAGTTACCTGATACATGTTACATGATTACCTGTTTACCTGTATACTAGTTACCTGATACCTGTTACATGTTTACCTGTTTACCTGTTTACTTGACACTTGATACATGTTACCTGTACCTGTTAGTATAACATGCTACTTGTTTCTATTTTCCTTATTCATGTTAGATATTATATTTCTGTTGATACACTTATACCATGCTAGGCTTGTTACTTAGAATTTTCTATCCCCTGTACTTGTATCCTACATTATAAGTGGCCCGTAACTTACAATTGACGGGTACTTGTTTTCTTTTTCCTTCTCCTGCAAATTTACTAATTGCAGATTAGGATGGTCGACTGCCAGATGGTATTGGTGAGATGATATATTAGTGCTGGATTTTCTACTTTATTATTATTATTATTTGTTGTTTGAACTTGAATAAAATGTACTTGATTACTTGGATATTTATTTGCATTTGGGTGATGTGACCCAGGATATTATTAACTTGTCCAGAATCTGATTTATTTGAGATTTATATATTTTTGGTTTCAAGTAAATTCCTGTTGGTATCGTGTTTCAATTATGCATGTCTGGTTGTATCTTTTGCTTCCGACTCTGATTATTCCTGTGATATGTTGTAAAGATTTCTGAACGGCTTATGGATGATGAAAATCATTCGCTGGGCCAATGTTACGTGTTCGTATTCCGTATTTTTGGGAAGCGGGGCGTGACAAATTCACACCTCATAAAGATGGGTTCTCTTTATCCTACAACAATCCAAACCCATAAGATGGGTTCTTTTAGCATACCCAATAACTCAACCCTAAAATGGGTTCTTTTTCACATACATATTTAATAAATTCTATAGATGTGTTCTTTTTCATTCCTACAAGTAGTAAAACCCTTAAAGATGGGTTCTTTCTACTCATAAATAACTAAAATGGAAAACAAGCAACTAAATTAGAAGTAGAGAATCCCCACCTTTTGATTCTTGTAGGAAGGACTAGATAGTAACCTTCTCCTTCCTCCTTAGCTTTCTACCACAACTTGTATGAAGAACACTTATGAAAAACCTCAAATGAAGAACACTTAGGGTTTCTTCTCTTTCTTTTTCTCTCTCTTTTTTTTAGTAATTTAGGCAAAGTGTGAAGGGGAGGGGTATTTATAGGACAAAAGAGAAGGGAGAGAGTGTAAATGTGCTAGGATTTTATGCACAAAGCTCCTTGGAGCTTGTTGGCTGGCCAAAATCGGGTGAGGTGGAGGGGGTGAGGTGGAGGGGTAAGGTGGAGAAGAGGGTTCTAGTAGAAAATACACATATTAACTCTTATGTGTCTCTAATTAACCTTAACCCTAGATTTAAGCCTCCAAACAAATCCTAGCCATCCAAATTTGATTAATCATGACAAAAATAAGATATTTTTGTCCAAAACACATGCTACATGATTTGTACAAACGTACGAAATCGGTAAAATACGCATACATATGTATATATATATATATATCGATAATTTCCGTTTGTAAAACCGCATAATCCGTTTAAAAATAAATTAATTCCGAAAATAATAATAAAATAAATTTTATTATCAGCCCGGAAGATTCCAGTACCAATTTGATGCAATACAGATGTATACAGACTGGTATTTATATACAGATAATGTTTATTAATAAAACCGGGTGATATCCACCAAAAATATTTCAATTCTAAAAATAAAAGTAAAATAATAATAAAATAATAATTTTAAATACCGGCCCGGGATTTTCGAGACATTTTTTCAAAAATGTGTTTTTCAAGATTTTGCACAAGTGCACAAAACTGATACAATACCTATATATACATACTAGTATATATGTCCAGGTAACTTTTTAAATGAGAAAACAGGGTAATTTCAATTAAAAAATATATTTATTTAAAAATAATAATTTATACATTATAATATCCGTCCGGGATATTACAATACTCTCTCCTTAGAATAGTTCTGTCCTCAGAACTACGTTAAGTTAAAGAAACAGAAAATCATCCATACTCTAAATAACTCGGGGAAAGAAAAGCTTATACGGCTTTCTGGCTCCCAAGTGGCTCCTCCACGAGCTGGTTCTTCCAAAGAACCTGACATCGATCCCAAAGCTGCCCGCAAATTCTACCAAATTCGAGATGTAACTCTTGAATCTTGGTCAGAACTGCTGACACTGGTACTCCATGCTGCTTCCTTACGCCTTCAATGTGGACTTCCGCTAATTTCTCTAGCATCTAAGTCATCTTTTAGTTTCTTAGCTTGACGAACCTTCCTGGTCACGTACTTTTTCAGCTTCCTCATCTCCCGATGTATGCTGGCCGCCGCCGCTGTGCGTTGATCCATACTAAGCCCTTGCGATGGTGAAGGAGAGTCCGGCTTGAGGTTAACATGAAGTGAAATCTCCTTTGGCTCCTGACTCGAGATCATCGGATCATCCCTTGAAATTGGCACACTCTATTCGATCAGCACATCCTCGGTTAGGATATCCTCCAATGCCATCTGTGTTTTAAGGATGGTAACACAATACACTGGAATTAGTCCAGATATAGAAAAATTATAGAACATAAGTTGAAAGAAACAACAATATGAATTATAACTGTCTACAACTAGCTAAAACCCGACTCCTAAAAGGCATCCAAGTTTTTTTTTCCTACTGTGTTGTACTGTAAATTGAAGTTGGCTCTGATACCACTCTGTAACGCCTCAATTTCCATATAACTGGAAAACAGTGACATAAGCCAGAATCTTTCCTTCAACTAGTCACAATACACAGAAAAACAGAAAAATTTAAAACTTTTATTTCAATACAAAATGTATTACAAGTCCGAATGTTACAATTTGCAATACATTACAACAATGTTACAATAAATCTTTACAATCCTAAGTGTTACAACTTTCAATAAGTTATATCAGAGAACAAAGAATGAAGAACAACACTTGGTATTTCACATGGATGCTTTCTAACAATAAAATAAATTACAGCAATTATTACAATGATACAATAGTGGTAACAAACATGAATTTCAGCGGAAATATAAATTAACAACGACTCATTGCTTCTCTTGCCTTGAGTCCTCCCGAATCCTGTGCCTGCTCTTTTGCAATCCAGTACCTATTGAAGTGGGGACGTCAGTACATATACAGACATTTTTAAGGCTGATAACTAGCAGTGATTCTCTACTTTAAGCAAACAAATTGATGAAAAGAGAAACGTGTATATATATTTGATGTGTCAGTGTATGCTATGACTTAGACTCTAATGCAAGATTAACTAACGCAATGATCCACTTATTGTAATGCAAGAAAGTCTCCATAACAGAATGCAGCCCATACTACATACGCCCCATCTCAAGCCGTTTCTTCATATATAGGGATTTGAACCCATGCCATGAATTCTACTTTTGTACTCGACTTATTTATGAAGATACAACGTGACTGATGGGGTTGCAGGTACGGTCTAATCCCGTTACTGCAGTCATATAGTGGTGTCCATGTTTGCCATTATTGTCCAACCCCACTCAAATATCTTTGACGAATCCTTGGGGTCTCTGCGGTAGGTTAGCTCGAAGCATCCCCTGTGGCACCCCAGGGGTCTCGGCGGCATGTTAGGTCAAAGCATCCCCTGTGGCACCCCTAGCCAGACCATACTCTATGGCTTCATGCCCTTAGATATAAGACAAGATGGAGTTTCAGGGATCCATCCCCCTAGATCCGACAGGAATCGCTCCTGCCTTATCATGGTACTTCAGAAATTAATAGACGAGATACGAATCCCGTGCTCCCAACTCTTGAGAAGGTACAGACCGTATTCCTTTGACATGAAGGGTACAACCCAATAACACCGCCTAGTGCCGGCCTATAGGACAAGTCGGATCATAAGGTATCACCCTTAACACCAACTATTTTCCTTCTGCGAAAATGATAATAAGTAAAGATTAAGTAGTAATAGCCATAAGTTACTACCCTAACGATGTCACTAAACCCAAACAGTCTCACGGGGTTTTCACTAACTTTCTTATGATTATCCCGATCCAACTCATGGCCTATCGATCCAAGACACTGGTGACGGAATCTCTCTCACTCATCATTACCCCTAACTCAGATCTCGTCAATATTCTTGGCCCACTATCAACCCACATCAGTTAAGATTCGTCGGTGCTCGAGGTGTGATTTATCTACAGTTTCCAAGGTGGTAAGATGCGAGTCTTGATGGTCGATGGCCCCTAAGTTAACTATGAAACCCTATCACTACGCCTAATTCGGATCTCCTCAATACTCTCGGTCCGCGATCAACCCACATCAGTTAAGATCCGTCGGTGCTCGAGGTGTGATTCATCCCCAGTTTCCAAGGTGGTAGGATGCGAGTCTTGATGTTCGATGACCCCTAGGCTAGTTTTTATCTAGCTAACAATACTAGTGACTTTTCCAACCTTTATTTACCCACATATTGAAGATGAAGTATGTTCACATTATATGGTCCCATTTCAATTAGAACCACATACAACTAGAACTCATGGGTTCCTTTTTCCAAATTGAACTAGGACAACAAGCGACTAGGTTCATGGGTTCTTTCTCAAGTTAAGGTAGAACCACCTAGAACCTAATTGCATGGGTTCCTCGCCAATTCAAGCTAGAACTATCATGGAGCTAGTTTCATGGGTTTCCTCTTAAGAATCGAACTAGAACAAATATAGAACATGGGTTCATTTCAATAGTTCAATTGGGTTAGCATACAGGCTAAACTCATGGGTTCTTTTACTACAACATACAACTTCAACATGCATGGATTCTTTTGAATCTAAAATAGCCATACAAACTCACGCACAGGTTCTTTACTAGAATAACTAATAATAATAATAATAATAATAATATGGTGTGGGGGCAAACAGATAGAATTTGTGAGTTCGTGAAAAACCTGAATAGCAAACCTAACTTGTTCCGCCGGAGCTTTGACCGTTGACTCCCGCCGTTTACCTGCAAGGAAGTGCGAGACACCGGGGTTGATCCCGGCGACGCACCCTCCGACGCTCAAGTCAGTAACCAGAAATGATTATGAAAGAGCGTTTAATTAGAAAAAGATTGATTACCTCTTAATGGAGATGGGTGGGGGGTATTTATAGGCATCTCAGGGTACAGATTAGGCATGTAATTCCTGTGTATACAGATAAGGAATGTGATCCCTAATCCCCAGTGAAAGGATAGATATGAATCAGGGCCGTTGATTAATATTAATCAGAAACCCTAATTCTATCCTGCTGGACCGGGTTTGTTGCGGGTTGAAACCCGCACCCAGTTGTGGTGGATCCGTTCGCGGGTTACTGGATCTACGAATAGGAGACCCAGTACCCGCTTCAGACCCGTTTTGTACGTAAAATTACTGTTTCGCCCCTGAATCTCGGGATTCGTGCCCCATCTGGACGGCCTTGATTAAACCCCTATTTTTAGCCATATCACAAGCCCCCAACTCCCAAAGGCTGAGGTCATTCAGTCTTTGAGTAGTAGTTCAACTACTTTAGTGGCTAAGGGAGTTGTATCGAAGTTTGAATGGGTGTTTTTGGAATCCCGAAGTGGGTGGTGAGGCAATTTCTTTCTCCTTCTTGAAGCCATATGGTGTATCGAGTTTTTGTCTATTTTTTCAGGCTATTTATCTGATTTCGCGATGCGTCAGCTAGTCGTTCGGGGGCTTTAGCTGCGCGTTCTAGGGAGTAATTATTCGTTCGGAGGCTTGGAAATATCCCCCGAATTTTTAATTATTTCCTGGAATTTTTAGCCAATTTTCCCGAATTTTTAGTAATTTTTCGCGATTTTTTAGATAAATAAAATGATTTAAATAAATAAAAACCGAATTTTTAATATTCATTTATGACGTGGCGTCATCAGAGCCCTCGATCAGGGCGGAGCGCGATTTTCGGAGAGATCGGGTGGTCCCTGTCCCTCCGCGCCCAGTAGCTCGGCTGCTTGGCTGAGCTGTTCGGTAGCTCGGCTGGGCGAGCCGGTGGCAGGCGTCTCGAAAGATACGCGTGGACGGATCTGAGCCGTTCATCATGGTGCGCATCACGAGGATGGGGTTCAGATCACGAGAAAACGTTATCTTGTCGTTTTGTGGGCGTGGCATGATCTGAACCGTCCATCAGATTCCGTCGCGAATTTTGAAGAGATCCGACGGTGACTTCGCCTCGGACCGTTTTTTTGCCAAATATGAGGGTCGGTACCCCGGCACCTCGGTTCGGCGCATCAGGACTGTTGGACCGAGGTGCTTAGTTGGACGTTTTGAAGTCCCTCCGCGCCCAGTAGCTCGGCTGCTTGGCTGAGCTGTTCGGTAGCTCGGCTAGGCGAGCCGGTGGCAGGCGTCTCGGAAGATACGCGTGGACGGATCTGAGCCGTTCATCATGGCGCGCATCACGAGGATGGGGTTCAGATCACGAGAAAACGTTATCTTGTCGTTTTGTGGGCGTGGCATGATCTGAACCGTCCATCAGATTCCGTCGCAAATTTTGAAGAGATCCGACGGTGACTTCGCCTCGGGACGATTTTTTGCCATATACGAGGGTCGGTACCCTGGCACCTCGGTTCGACGCATCAGGACTGTTTGGCCGAGGTGCTAAGTTGGACGTTTTGAAGGAGCGCAGTAGCTCGGTTGCCCAGCCAGGCTGTTCGATAGCTCGGCCCGGCAGACCGGTGGCCGAATCGTTGACTTGGTATTTTGAAGAGTTTCTTGCTTCTCGTAACTTCGTAACTTTTCCGCTTGTCGCTTTGGCTTCTTAGTGGGCTTTTTGCGTTTCCCAAGGAGGCCCAACTTGTCAGCTGTTATAAGCTTTCGCCCTCGCTCTCAAGCTCATTTCTTACTTTTCACTCTCAAGTTTTTACTTTCGATCTCTAAGGTTCTGCTAGCGGAGCTTTTCTCTCCAAGGTGTTGTCGTTAGCTGTCGCGTGGGCCAGGCGCTTTCCGGCGAGAGCACTCCGACCGTGAACGTCACTTCAAAAGGTCAGTTAACTTAGTCTAAATAATCTTTCTAGAGATGTCTCGAGTGAACTCGGGGAGTGGGGCCTCGTCTTCGGGCGATGATGGTGCCGAGGAGAGGAGGAGGTCGGAGATTCGGAGGAAGGGTAAACAGGTTGCCGAACCGTCTATAGCTGAGACGAGGAAGGGGAAGAAGAAGAGGAGGGTGGAAGCCCGATCCCCCGTGGTGGAGGTGATTGTGGAGAATCCGAAGCAAGCTCCCGAGATGGGACGGTATCCTTCTGTCCTGTCCGGTCATTCGGGGGTCAGGCAGTATCAGGGCGACCTGCTGGAGAAGGCGATCTATGGAAAGTCCAAAATTGTCGAGGAACCTAACTCGGTCCTTCCCATCGAAGCCGATGAGCTCATCCCGTTGTTGGCCGAGAAGGATCTACTTCGGGTTAGGAGTGCCTTCGCCATTCCTCCGGAGTATAAGCTGATCCTTCCCAGACCCGGGATACGAGCGAACTCTAAGCTGCCGTCGTCGGACATGTGCATGTTCGACGTCGACTCCTTGAATGCTGGGTTACGCTTCCCTCTGCACCCTTTCATTCTTGAGATCCTTGGCTGGTACTGCCTTGCGCCGACCCAGTTTATGCCGAACACTTGGCGCCATGTGAACGCCTTTTTGCTTCAGTGCTACCGAGCCGAAGTACAGCCGGATCTCACGGTCTTCCGAGGCATGTATCGAGTAAACCTGCAGCACAAGACGGAGTATCGATACTACTTGGGGCCGAGGAAGGGTGTTAAGATTATAGAAAACCCCGACTCAATCAAGGGTTGGAAGGAAAGGTATTTCATAGTAAGGGGCGAGGCGATTCGGATTATTCCGACCCGTTGGAAGGTGGAGGTACCGAAATTCGCGCGTGCCGACCCTGTATTGTCTGAGGCCGAGGAGGATGTGGCGAGGAAGATAATGGCTCTTCCGATCTTGAGTTGGAGGGATTTGACTGAGGAGGTTTTGTTCGAGTCCGGCCTAAGCCCCATCGACCCGAGTATGCTCCTGACATCTCACTTATTTCCGTTTTTCTTTCAAGTTTTTAGTTCGCCCTTCTGATTTGTTTTCTTCTTGTTGTCTGACGCAGAAGCGATGAAGATTGATTTCAACGCGATGA
Source organism: Hemerocallis citrina (assembly GCA_017893485.1). Taxonomy (NCBI): domain Eukaryota; kingdom Viridiplantae; phylum Streptophyta; class Magnoliopsida; order Asparagales; family Asphodelaceae; genus Hemerocallis; species Hemerocallis citrina. The sequence continues at coordinate 67,256,689 of CM030367.1, read as the reverse complement.
TGGCCGATAGGTCCAAGTTGACCGGGGGTCGAAAGAGGAAGAGGGCGACCAAGGCTGCCTCTTCGACTCCGCCGCCCACCGTTGCTTCTACCATCGCTCCTCCCCCTCCGACTGCCGAAGCACCATCCGAGGTTGTTGTTGCCGAGGCGCCCTCGTCCTTCGTGGCCCCGGGTGTGATAGAGGGGGCCTTCGACATAAACGCGGCGCTGTCAATCGAGGCGCCACCGCTGACAGGGACGCCGAGGAAATTCTGACCGAACAGCACAAGCAGCTGTTCGTGCCGAATTGGCGAGTGAAGAACCATGACGGGTTCCTCGGCAATTCGCAAATGTCAGTGCAGGTCGTCAAGCACTTGGCGACCTCGAAGGATCGAGCCGCGCTGAAGGCGGGGACGGTGGGTGACGACACCTACGAGGTGGCTCGGTCACTCGTCTCGGTAAGTTTCTTGTTTCTAAAAATTTTCCCAAGTTTTAGTGATCGGGTTGCTTAGCGCGTTCATTGTTGTCTTCGCAGGCCACTTGTCACTTCGGCCATCTCCTCGAGACATTCGCCGAGCAGGAGAAGGAGTTGAGGGCCGCCAGTGACAAAGACCGGTTGGCGAAGGTGAGGGTGGTCAAAGAACTCGAGGCCGAGCAGAGGAGAGCCGAGGCCTTGGAAGTCCGGGTGGCCGACCTTGTTGCCGACCTGGATAAAGTCAAGTCGAGCCTCGAGGCGGAGTCTGCCAAGGCCGTCGAGGAGCTGGCTGCGGCGACGAGATCCTTGGCCGAAGAGAAGGTGGAGAAGGAGGCCCTGGCGGCGAAGATCCGGGCCGAAGTGGAGAAGGAGGTCGAGGCCGAAGCGAAGAAGCACATGGCCGAGAACATGGAGCGGTCTTATCAAACGGCACTCGACCATGTGCAAGAGCGAATCCCCGGCTTCGAGCGGGTCGGCTACCGCCTGTGGCCAGGGTCGCCTTCAGGCGGTGAGGAGGAGGTCGAGGGCGATGAGTCCGAAGGGGAGGACGAGGAACAAGTGGCCGAAGAGCCCTCGGCGGACGGTCGGGTCAAGGGGCGGACCGAGGGGCCATCCGTGAATGCGCCCTTGGTCGACGCGACGAAGAAGGTGGACCCCTGATCCCCACGTTAAGTTTCTTGTAGTTTTTGTTGTTTTTTCTTCTGAGCATTGTAACGCCTTTTGCGGACTGGCCACCGCTTTTTGATGAATGAAAAGTATTTTGACTCTGGAAATTTATCAAAGTATTTGGCTTGGTAGTGTAGTGTTTTGACACCGGAATTTGACATCGAAATTTGTCCAAGTGTTTGGCTCGGTAGTGTGATATTTCAATGCGGTCCCTTTCTTATTTCAGATTGTCGTGCTGGCTCACAACACCTGAGCTGAACTGCGCCGAGCCGAGTTGTTTAAGCGATCTCGGGAGGACCATCTCGAGGGTGAGGTTCACTTGACGAGGAGGATACTTCACAACTTAGAGATTAGGCATAGCGAGGCTTTGGTCGAGCTGCATCACCTACGGATAGTTGAGGCCGAGTTATCCGCTAAGGAAGAGGAACTGGCGCGAGTTTTGGCCGAACGAGATGCCTTAGCGAAGAAGGTGGAAGAGCTACAAAGGGTGACGGTCGACAAGAGTATCAAAGTGACCCACTTACGCTGCGTCATATCCGACAGCGCCGAGTACCCCGGTTCGGCAAAACTTCCTCGGTTTAAGGTGATAGTGAAGGACGACACATTGAAGGATCGGATCGTCGAACTGGAGGAAGAAGTTGCTCGGCTCAAGCCTCAGCCGGTGAGGGCTAACGTCCGGAGCACCTCGTGCACTCGCGAAGAGATCGAGCGAGGGATCACGTTCTATCAAGCGGCGAGCCGGACTCCTATCGTAGGCAGGTCAGCCGCCGACGCCCAAAGCGGTGTGGCGGTGTCATCGAGCGGTGCTTTGGTTGGAGCAACTGTCAGGGTCAGCGGCGAGGAGGCGTCTCGGTTCGTCGTGCTGGAGACGAGTTCGGGGGTCAGGAAACGCCGACCCAAAGTGTCTCTGAACCGGAGCATACCCCTACCTCGAAAGTAGCAAACGGGTCGTATCTTGTTGTTGTAACCCATTTGCAAGTTTTTGCTGTTGTAATCCACTTTGTAACTATCAAATTTATTAATGGAATTGGAGTTGTTTTATCCGAATTATCCTCGGCTGTCTCCTTATTTGTGCTATAGTCGCGCTAACTAGAGTAGGCTTGAGACGAACCACGAGGCCAGTGTTCGCCTCGCCGAACTCCTTGGCCTCGAAATTTTCTCTTTTGCTGTGCTTCCGAGCCTAGCCCGGTCCCTCCAGGTGCGGCTCGGTTTGGCTATTAAGGCACAGTTGTTTCTCGACTGCGTCCACGTGGCCTGATCGTTACTTGGGGACCGGGGTGACTTCCGCCGAGTGAGGTGAGGCGATCAGGGCTGTCTGATGTTTGCACGGATCTTGAGGCAGGTCCAGTTCCCAAGAAAACACTATCTTGTCGTTTTGTGGACACGTGGCTGAATGAGATCCGCTCATCATGCCCTAGCACACTTTCTGAGACGATCTGACGGTGGTTTCGTCTCGGGAGGTTTTTTTGCCATATACGAGGGTCGGTACCCCGGTACCTCGGCTCGGCGCGTCAGGACTGTGATTTGTATCTAATACCGGCCCGTTTGAGGACGAGTCGGAGAGATAGAGTCGAGCCATAGGAGAGATCCGGTCGTTAGATTAGTTTAAGGGATGCAGGAGCAGTTCCGAATGGCGAGCTACTTCTAGTCCGCTTAGGAGCGAACTTGGGAAGTAGAATCGAGCCAAGTGTTGGACTCCGAACCATCGTGTGGTTAAAGAATTAAGGGCAGAGTGATGCGATAGTATCAAAAATATGAAAAACTTTATTTATTAATATCTAATGGTCGGCTGCTTCTAAAGTTGCTAGCCGTTATTACAATGAAAAAATAAAGGAAAAATTACTACTAGTAGCAGGAAAGGAATGGTTCGACATCTCCAGTTACTTAGATAGGCGTAGCTGCCTTCTCTTGGTATTTCAAAAGATGGTTGGCATTCCAAGTCCTGGGAATTTCTCTGCCTTCAAGATCTTCTAGCTTGTACGCACCGGGGCGGATCACTTTTGAAATTTTGTATGGTCCCTCCCAATTCGGGGCCAGTTTACTTTTCTGTCCAGGGAACGAGATGGCCAATTTTCAGAGGACCAGATCCCCTTCTTTGAGGTCTGTTGGGCGGACCCTTTTGTTGTAGGCGAGCTCAATTCTTCTCCGGTAACTTTGTTGCCGTATAGCCGCTCTTTCTCGGATTTCGTCTATCAAGTCTAGGCTTGCTCTGAGCTCTCTGGCATTCTGCTCTTCTTCAAAAGCTATCAAACGAGGAGAGGGTATCCCCACTTCTAGCGGGATGAGGGCCTCTGACCCATAAGTGAGATTAAACGGACTCTCGCCTGTTGGGGTCCGCTTCGTGGTGCGGTGATTCCAGAGCACATTTGGTAGCTGATCGACCCACAAGCCCTTGGAGCACTTGTCTAGCATCTTCTTGATGCCGGAGAGGATCTGTCGGTTGGCATTCTCGGCCTGGCCATTTGACTGGGGATGGGAGACGGAGGAGAAGCGGTGTTGTATGGCGAGGTCCTCACATAAGGCTCGGAAGGCAGCCCCAGCGAACTGCATTCCGTTATCTGTAACTATGACCCGAGGAACGCCGAATCGGCAGATTACATTTTTCCAGAAGAATTGAACAACTCTATGCTCGGTGATTGTAGCCAGGGGCTCGGCCTCTATCCATTTCGAGAAATAGTCGACTGCCACGACTAGGAACTTTAATTGTCCGGGAGCTGGCGGAAACGGCCCTAGTAAATCCATCCCCCACATTGCGAAGGGGATCGGACTTGATAGGGAGGTAAGTGGTGCTTGCGGGAGGCGTCTGATGTCGGAATACTTCTGGCAGGAGATGCATTGCCGAACGTGTCGTTCGGCATCCCGTAGGAGAGTGGGCCAGTAATACCCGTAGTTTAACACTTTGCGCGCTAGGGCTCTGGAGCCGGAGTGGGCTCCGCCGATGCCCTCATGAAGTTCTTGCAGGGCGTAATCGGCTTGCCTGGGGGAGAGGCACCTTAGGTAGGGCCGACCATCCACTTGGGTGAAGGAGCGCTTATATAGAATACCTTCGATTAATACGTAACGCTCGGCTCGGGTCCTTATCCTTCGGGCTACCTTCGGATCCTGGGGGAGGAATCCGTCTCTTAAAAACTCGATGAGGGGCTTCATCCAATTGTCTTCAAGGAGGACTGGCAGTGTTTCAACGGAGTCGAGCGCATCATCCTCTATGCTCGGCTTCAGGAGGACTTCTATCAGAACCGTTTGTTCGAGTCCTTGAAGGGAAGAGGAAGCTAATTTGGATAGGGCGTCGGCCTGGGCATTTTCTTCTCTGGGGATTCTATGGATGAGGGCCTCCTCTAAGAGTGCCATGAGGCTTTTCACTTTAGCCAAGTACTTAACCATCCTGTCATCACGGGCTTCGTATTCGCCGAGGACCTGATTGACGACCAACTGAGAGTCGCTGAAGATCCGCAGGCGTCGTGCCCCTGCATTTCGGGCAATTCCAAGGCCGGCTATGAGTGCCTCGTATTCGGCCTCGTTGTTCGAGGCTTTGAAGTTTATACGGAGGGAATATTGGAGGACAAAGTCGTCTGGGCCCGCCAGGATGACCCCTGCCCCACTTCCCTCGTTGCAAGAGGATCCATCGACATAGACCGACCAGACGGGTGGTCCCTTCATTGCTTGCTCGGAGTCGGGGATAGTTGTTTCAACTATGAATTCGGCCAGTGCCTGAGCCTTGATCGCGGTCCGAGGCTGATAAGTTATATCATGTTGGCTCAGCTCGATCGACCACTTCATGAGGCGGCCGGAAGTCTCTGGCTTGTGAAGGACCTGTTTCAGCGGCTGGTCGGTAAGAACGACCACCGAATGGGACTGGAAGTAGGGCCGAAGCTTTCTTGCGGCCATTACCAGGGCATAGGCTATTTTCTCAACTTTCGGGTACCGGAGTTCGGCGTCCCGAAGCACTTTGCTGACGTAGTAGATGGGATTCTGAGCCCTTTCTTCTTCTCTGACTAAGACCGCACTAAGCGTCTGTTCGAAGCTGCCAAGTAGAGGTAGAGTGGTTCGCCAGGTATGGGTTTGCTGAGAAGAGGTGGATTGACGAGGTAAGCTTTAAGCTGGTCAAAGGAGTCTTGTTGTTGCTGCCCCCATTCGAATCCTTTAGCCCCCCTGAGGGCTTTGAAGAACGGGAGGCACTTTTCCCCGGACTTCGACAGAAAGCGCCCTATGGCGGCTAGGCGACCAGTCAACCTCTGAACTTCTTTGACATTTCTGGGAGGGGCCATGTCCAGTATGGCCTTGATCTTTTCCGGATTTGCCTCTATTCCTCATTGGCTAACCATGAAGCCGAGGAACTTCCCTGATGAGACGCCGAATGCACACTTGTTCGGGTTGAGTCTCATATTGTGCTTTCTCAAAACATCAAATGCTTCTTGGAGGTCGGCCACATGATCAACACCTCGGATGCTTTTCACAAGCATGTCATCGACGTACACTTCCATGTTCCGGCCAATCTGGGCTTGGAAAACCTTGTTGACGAGGCGTTGGTATGTTGCCCCGGCATTCTTTAGGCCGAATGGCATGACTCTGTAGCAATAAAGGCCTTGGTCGGTCACAAAAGATGTCTTAGGGATATCTGGGGGGAACATTCTTATCTGATTGTAACCCGAGAAAGCGTCCATGAAGCTTAGGAGCTCGTGTCCCGAGGTTGCGTCAATCAGAGTGTCGACGCTCGGCAGAGGGAAGGGATCTTTGGGACAGGCCTTGTTGAGGTCGGTGAAATCAATACAAATTCTCCATGTCCCATTGGACTTCTTCACCATTTCTACGTTTGACAACCACTCAGGATAATTTACCTCCTGTATGAATCGGGCCTTCAACAATTTTTCTACCTCCTCTTTGATAGCGAGCTGACGCTCGGGGGCGAACTTGCGCCTTTTCTGCTGAACCGGTTTGGACCCCGGATCAACACTCAGGCGGTGGACCAAGAGTTCTTCGGAGATACCGGGCATGTCTGCAGCTGACCATGCGAAGAGGTCTTGGTTGGCCCGGATGCATTTTACGATATCTGAGTATAGGGCGGACGGGAGGGTCTTGCTAACGAAGAACTTGTGGGTCGGCTCTTGCTCCGAGAAGAGCACCTCCTCCAATTCGTCCACCGGCTCGGAAGTCGGCCGAGTGGCATCTTGGAGAATTTCCAGTGTTTCTAATGAGAGAACGGGCCCGAGGGTGGAGGTCATATAACACTTGCGGGCCTGCTCCTGATTGCCGCTCACTTCCCCTACTCCGGCTCGGGTGGGGAATTTCATTTTGAGATGATAGGCAGAAGGGACGGCTTCAAGGGCGGCTAGGCCGGGCCGACCCAAAATGACGTTGTAGGCTGCTGGGACATCTACGACTATGAAATCCATCGACTCCGTGCGGGTAGTAGGAGTTTTGCCGGCTGTGACATCGAGGGTAATCACCCCTTCAATAGTCACCGGCATTCCTGTGAACCCATGGAGCGTATAGCCGGCGGGCTTGAGTCTGTCTCGGGAGAGCTTCAGGCCCTTGAACGCGTCGAGAAAGAGGATGTTGACGGAGCTACCGTTATCCACTAAGATCCTCTCGACTTTGAAATTGGCCATGTGAAGACTGATGACGAGTGCGTCACAATGAGGGGTGCGGACACCCTCGAGATCTTCGTCAGAGAAGGTGACGGGCACTCCGAGGCCTTTAGGAGGAGGGGTGGCTCGGACCGAGTTCACTTCTCTGATAAAAGCTTTCCGAGAGGAGTTTGAGGAGCCCCCCATTGGACCCCCATGGATGAGGTGGAGGACTCGCTCTTCCTCAAAATCTGGCGTCTCTTCTCGTTCCGGACGTTTGTTAGCCCCCCGAGGCTGGGGAGGAAGCTCGGCTCGGTCCTTTCTCACGAATTTCGCCAGCTGCCCCCTCTGGATAAGGGCTTCGATCTCGTTTCTTAGTGCACGGCAGTCGTTGGTGTCATGCCCATGGTCTCGGTGATAGCGTCACCATTTCTCTTTATCTCTTCTCTTGGCGGGGGTGTTCATCTTGGGAGCTGGAGGTAAGACCCCTTCTTTTTCGACTTCCATGAAGATGGCGGAGATGTTAGTGGTGAGGGGAGTGAACTTCTCAAATCTAGGGGGAGGTCGGCGCTGGCCGGCATTATCCTTCCGGAGCTTCTTGGCTCCTTCTTCTTCCGCTCCCTTTCTCTTAAACCCGGAGGTAGACCCCTCCCAGTTGGGTTGCTGCTCAGCCTCTTCGGCCCGGATATACTTTTCAGTGCGAAGGAGGAGGTCGGAAAAGTCATGTGGTGGCTTCTTGGCGAGGGAGGAGCGGAGGTTGGAATTGAGGACATTGGATTGAAATGCTACCGTGGCGACCGATTGGTCCAGGGATGCTATGGATCTGGCCTCAGCCGTAAACCTCTTCACGTAGTCTCTCAATTTTTTCCCCCTTTTTCTGGTGGAGGTGCAATAGGGAGATGCTCGTCTTCTCGGCCCTTCGGCTGCTCACGAAATGTGTGACGAAGAGTGTTTCGAACTGCTCGAAGGAGAATATCGACGCGGGGGCGAGACGAGAATACCACTCTCAGGCCGGTCCTTTGAGAGTTGCGGGGAAGGTTTTGCAGAGAAGGGCATCGGAGGCTTGATGTAGGAGCATCAGAGTCTTAAAGCTTTCGATGTGGTCGACTGGATCGGTCTCCCCGGTGTAAGTCTCAAATTGGGGAGGTTTGAATCCGAACGGGACGGGTGCATCCACTATGGTCCGGGAAAAGGGGGGTCGGCTAGGACGTAGAGTCCTTCCTTTAAACTCCTCTTCTCGGTTTATCTGACCCAGGAGCTTTTCTACTTCATTAAGACGGCGGTTCATGGTATCATCTCTCCGACGGTAATCTGCCGAGCCACGGGACTCGTCTTCGTATGAGGGAGAGCGAGGGCTGCGGCGACGGTAACTTCGGGAACGACGAGGACTTGGGGTGCGCCTGGAGTTGGTAGGAGCGGGTTGAGGAGAGGGGGACCGTCGGCGAGGGCTTCGGAACTGAGGAGGGGATGGGAGCTTCGGCTCAATAGGGTTCTGACGGAGGTTGAGGGCCTGCAGGGCGGCCGCTTGGAACTGCTGGAACTCGGCACGGGTGATTGGTGCCTCATTGTTCCTGGTTTGTTGCCGACCTGCGGAAGAGTGCCTCCTTCGGTAATGATCGGGGGACTCCTTCCTCCCTCTTCGGATGGGGGACCTCCTGTACTCTCGGCGACGAGGGGATCGCTCATGCTGGCGGGAGGCTTCCTCCCGAGCCCGCTTTTCATCCAGATGACGACGGAGGTCATCATCTTTCTGGTGTTTGGGGGTTGCATTGCGGCGACCAGAGGCTCGGGGATGATGGGAAGCCATAGAGTCAGTGGAGGCGTTGTGGATGGAGAGGTTCTCTTGGTGAAGAGGCTGTTTCTGAGGGTTAGGACCCTTTGGATCAGGAGGGGGAAGGATTTGTTGGAGCGGCTCTTCCGTGGTAGGGGAAGTTGCCCTTGTTGCTGAGCGGGATCAGGAAGGACTTCTTGCTGGTCAGGATTGGGTACTCGGGTAGACCCCCTTGACCTGACTTTGCGAGGCGGCATGGCTGGAGAAGACCCGTTCTCGGGGAAGAGGAGAGGTTTCTATTCGTTAGTTTCCCACAGACGGCGCCAATCTGTTGCCGCTAAATTCGGTGTGGGGGCAAACAGATAGAATTTGTGAGTTCGTGAAAAACCTGAATAGCAAACCTAACCTGTTCCGCCGGAGCTTTGACCGTTGACTCCCGCCGTTCACTTGCAAGGAAGTGCGAGACACCGGGGTTGATCCCGGTGACGCACCCTCCGACGCTCAAGTCAGTAACCAGAAATGATTATGAAAGAGCATTTAATTAGAAAAAGATTGATTACCTCTTAATGGAGATGGGTGGGGGGTATTTATAGGCGTCTCAGGGTACAGATTAGGCATGTAATTCCTGTGTATACAGATAAGGAATGTGATCCCTAATCCCCAATGAAAGGATAGATATGAATCAGGGCCGTTGATTAATATTAATCAGAAACCCTAATTCTATCCTGCTGGACCGGGTTTGTTGCGGGTTGAAACCCGCACCCAGTTGTGGTGGATCCATTCGCAGGTTACTGGATCTGTGAAGAGGAGACCCAGTACCCGCTTCAGACCCGTTTTGTAGGTAAAATTACTGTTTCACCCCTGAATCTCGGGATTCGTGCCCCATCTGGACGGCCTTGATTAAACCCCTATTTTTAGCCATATCAATTATTATTATTATTATTATTATTATTATTATTATTATTATTATTATTATTATTATTATTATTATTATTATTATATATATATTATTATTATTATATATATTATTATTATTATTTATTATTATTATTATTATTATTATTATTATTATTATTATTATTATTATTATTATTATTATTATATATTATTATTATTATTATATATATTATTATTATTATATATATTATTATATATATTATTATTATTATATATATTATATATTATTATTATTATTATTATTATTATTATTATTATTATTATTATTATTATTATTATTATTATTATTATTATTATTATTATTATTATTATTATATATTATTATATATATTATTATTATTATTATATATATTATTAATATTATTATATATTATTATTATTATTATATATATTATTATTATTATTATTATTATTATTATTATTATTATTATTATTATTATTATTATTATTATTATTATTATTATTATTATTATTATTATTATTACTGTTACCGCTGATTTCGGTGTGGGGGTAAACAGATAGAATTTGTGAGTCCGAGAACAACCTGAACAGTTGACTCAGCCTTCTTGCTCCTGTCGCGACCTGCAAGGAAGTGCGAAACACCGGGGTTGATTCCGGCGACGCACCCTCCAACGCTCTTGTCAGTAATCAGAAAAAGATTAAGAAAGAGCTTAAGTGGTGAAAGAGTGATTAACCTCGTCTTGGTGGTAGAGGGGTGATATTTATAGTCGCCCTTGGAACGGTTAGGGGCCTGATTTCCTGCTTAACAGCAAGGAGGAAAATCTTCCTATTCTGTTTTGGGAAATTAGCCCCTGATTCCCGGTGGGAGCAAATCAGGGTTGTTGATTTGGCTAAATCAGGGATCCTGATTTGCCCCTTGATGTTTTGGGTCCGCCTCGGGTCGGGACCCGAACCCAACAGTGGTGTGGATCCGGTCGCGGGTTGTTGGAGGAGATTCCGTACCCGCTTTGGATCCGCTTGTATGTGAAATTACCTTTTTACCCCTGGGCATCAAGATTCGTGCCCAATCTGGACGGCTCCGATTTAACCCCATTTTTAGCCATATCACGAGCCCCCCACTCCTAAAGACTGAGTGTGATCAGACTTTGAGGAGTAGTTTAACCGTTTTAGTGGCTGGTGGAGTTGTATCGGTGTCCGAGTGGAGGATTTCGAATCTCGAAGGGGGTAGTGAGGTAATTTTTGACGTTGTGTGCGGTTCTTTAGCTGCATCGGGTATCTGGCGGTCTTTTATCTATTTTTTCGAAGTACTTATTTAATTTTGCGATGTGTTTGCTAATCGTTTGGGGGTCTTAGCGGTATATTCTAGGTAATAATTGTTCGTTTAGAGGTTCGAAAATGTGCCTCCGAATTTCCAACTATTTTCCAGAATTTTTAGCTAATTTTTTCCGAATTTTTAGCAATTTTTTCGCAATTTTTAAATAAATAAAACGATTTAAATAGATAAAAAACGATTTAAATACCGATTAATGACGTGGTTCGATCTGAACCATTGATCACGGACGAGCACGAATTTTGGAAGGATCTGGCGGTTGTTTTCGCTCGGCAGCTTTTTTCTCCGTTTACGAGCTCGGAAAGGCACTTGCTCGGCTGCCGACCGGAGACCAGGGGGTTCGGCTATCCGAGCGACGTGGCGCAATCTGAGCCATCGGATGGCAGCACGTTTCCCAAGAAAATATTATCTTGTCGTTTAGTGTCCTCGGCGTTCGATCTGGACCGTTCATCATTAAGAGCGCGAATTTCTGAAAGATCCAACGGTCGTAGTAGCTCGGTGTCTTTTTTTCTCCATTTACGAGCTCGGAATGGCACTTGCTCGGCTGCCGACCGGAGAATAGGGGGTTCGGCGATCTGAGCGACGTGGCGCAATCTGAGCCGTTGGGTGACGGCGTGCATCTCTAGGCGGACACATTTCTCAAGAAAACACTATCTTTTCGTTTAGTGTTCTCGGCGAGATCTGGGCCGTCTGATTGAGATCATGCGCGGAAGTTGAGGAGAAAGTGCGTTTTCTCCGTTTGCGAGCTCGGAAAAGCACTTGCTCGGAATCCGACCGTAGACAAGGGGTCTCGGCGGGACGAGCGATGTGGCGTACTCTGTCTCGAGATGATCCTGTTCCCAAGGGCATTAATGGTGCCTTGGGGTTTGCGCGGCGTTCTGCTTTCCCCAGGTTATTAGGGATAACTCCTTCAATTAATGTGCGGCGTTTCGACTTCCGAGGATCATAATGGCTGGTTCTTGGAGGTTAAGCTATAAGTACTCCATTCCCCCTGTTATTTCAGTCTCAATCAACATAGAGTTTCAGACCTCGGAGGTATCTGCCTTGGGTGGCTTCTCTTTTGAGGTCCGGAGGGGTGGTTGCTCTTCTGCCTGGTTTTTCCTCTGTTCTTGACGGCCCCAAAGTGGATGTCAGGAGCGGGGGGCAACGAGGCAGTAGTGGTGACGACCGTAGTCCGGACCCGAGGGATGAGTTAGTTCGGAAGGACGGGTGGTCGTTCTTCCACCAAGATCTTCTGCCTTCCCTGTTTGCTCCGCAGCGGGTGTCAGGGTCGGCAGAGACCATGGTGGGAGAGGTGATCATCCAAGTCCGAATCCGAGGGGTGAGCTTGTTCGGTAGGACGAGCGATCGTTCCTCCATCATGATTTTTTCCGGACCATCTGAGCTCGTTGTTAGTAACTGTGAAGGCGCGGTTGCCAGGATCCTCTGCCAGGCCGAGCCTTCCAGTTGCAAACAACTAGCTCGGAATGGTGCGCTTCTCCTGATCTATGAGTGTTGATGGGCCCCCTCCCATCTCTGTCTTCCTTCCGGGCTGATGCCTTCTGATTAATGTCAACCCGGAGGAGTTAGATATGGGGGGAGTGCCGATCTGTTTTTGACCGGGGCCCGTGGGTCGGTCGAATATCGACCGAACGCGAGACCTGGGGGGTGCTCGCCGAGGGCGGTGCCTTAAGACTTTGAATCAAAATTTTTCCTGGTTCTCCTAGACATAGGTGGGGCGTCCGAGGGTTCAATCGTCCGGGCGACGTGGTGCAACCCGAGCCGTTGGATGATGGCGCGCATCTCAAGACGGGCACATTTCTCCAGAAAACACTATCTTGTCGTTTAGTGTCCTCGGCGAGATCTGGGCCGTCTGATCGAGTTCAGGCGCGATTCTTGAGGAGAAAGTGAGTTTTCCCCATTTGCGAGCTCGGAAAGGCACTTGCTCGGATTCCGACCGGACTCTGTTGCAGACAAGTTCGGATTGCTTGTAGCTCGGATTCAGATCCCCTGGAGCCGAGCTAGTTGACTTGGTGATGGAGACAGTGGTGATGGGCCTTCGCGACGTTTCAAGAGCAGCCCAAAAGTCGCAAACTTTCGTTTGGAAGTCCAAGGGACGTTCCATTTTTACTATAAATCTTTACCTCCCCCCCTTAGACCAAGTCTCATTTTTCACTTTTACTCTCTCTCTTCAGTTTTTACTTTGCTTCGAAGTTTTTAGCTCTCTGGTGGCGTTGCTAGCTGTCGCGGTAGCGTTCCTTGTTTCCGGCGAACTTTCCGACCGCACCTGTCACTTCAAGGTCAGTCTCTTTCCCTTCTCTTTTAGGAAAAATGGTTAAGATTACGGATGAGACCCCCGCCTCGGAGCAAGCCGTTGGCCGAGGGGATAAAGGGAAGGGAGTTGCGGAGCCGAGTGAGCAGGACGTCGTTCGTCCGGACAAAGAGGGCGAAGTGGCTGAAGTACCCGAGGAAGTCGTGGCGGAGTCCCGAAAGAGTAAAGCCGTGGTCACGATTGTGGAAACACCGAAGAGAGTGGGGGCGTTCGGTCGGCAGCCTATCGCCCTGTCGAGCGTGGGAGGCGTCCGGGACTACGCCGAGGATACCTTGGAGAGAGTCACCCAAGGTACGGCTAAGCTGGTGGAGGAGAACGAGCCTAGGGAGCTGTCCGAGGTGGACCATAGGATCTCGACTCTTACCGAGACCGATCTTCGTCTGATCCGAGAGGGTTTCCGGATCCCGCTTGAGTATGTACTGCTCCTCCCTGGGCCGGGATTCCGAGCCAACACAAAGTCCTCGTCGGACGTATGCGTCTTTCCGGTCGACTCCCTCATTGCCGGACTCCGCTTTCCCCTCCACCCGTTCGTGGTTGAAGTCCTGGTCTGGTACGGTTTGAGTCCCGCCCAGCTGATGCCGAACACATGGAGGCACGTCGTGGCGTTCGTTCTCCGATGCCAAGAGGTCGGCGCCAAGCCGAGTATGTTCCTCTTTCGGAGTCTCTTCCGACCTTGCCAGCCAAGGCGGGACGAGCAGAGGTTTTTCCTTTCTCCTCGGACAGGCGTGAAGTTGATCGAGAATCCGGACTCGATCAAACATTGGAAGGAGAAGTACTTCCTCGTCCGAGCCCTGACGCCGTGGGTGATACCGACAGTTTGGGCGAAGGAAGGTCTGCCCAAGCGGACCAAGAGAGAGGCGCCGCTAAGTGAGGAGGAGGCGGAGGTCCAAAAGAAGCTCCTTGCCCTGCCAGTGCTAAGCTGGAAAGATATCACTGAGGAGCACCTGTTCCGAGGGGGTCTCAGTCCGATCGACCCTAGTATGCTTCTGGTATTTATGCCCTTCGCTTTAAGTTCATGAAAATTTTTCTGAGTTTTTTCGTTCGGCTTGTGCAGAGACGATGAAGCTGGACTACAAAGCTCTGGTGGCGAAGGGCAGGTCAGAGCAGGAGAAGAAGAAGAGGCCGTCGGCAGCGCCTCAGGACAGTCGAGCCCCGAAGAAGCCTTCGGTCGAGAAGACTGCCGACCGACCGAAGGTCGCGGTCCTCGAGCAGGGGGATATCAGCGTTCTCGATCCCCCTACTTCAGAGGTGCCGACTCCGACCCCGAAGGTGGATGCTCCCGGTTCGTCGAGCGGTACGTTCGGCGTGACGGAGATGCTGTCCCTCCAGGTTCCGCCCCTTACTGCCGAGGCGGAGAAGATCTTGACCGAGCGTCATAAGCAGATCTTCGTCCCCCACTGGCATGTGATGAACGTCGACGGCTTCTTGGGCGACGGCAACATCTGCATGGAGGCGGTGAAGCACTTGCCGACCCCCAAGGATCGAGCGACCCTGAAGGCCGGGCAAGCAGGGGACGCCGTAATGCAGATTGCTCGGAATACTATGTCGGTAAGTAGGCTGGGCTCTCCCTCATTGAAATTTCTTTCCTAGAATTTTTTCTAAGTCTTTGGGTTCGGATTTTAATCCGCTGTTTTCTTTCAGACCCTCTGCCACTTTAATTTCCTGGTGGAGGAGTTCGCGAACAAGGAGCAGGAGAGGGAGCGGGAGAGGGCGGAGCGCGTCAAGGCTACGCAGCGGCTTGATGCCGAGCAGCTTCTCTCGACGAAGAGGGCTGCTGAAGTGAAGGGGCTGGAGCAGCAGCTGGCCAACGCCACTCAGCTGTCGAAGGACGTAGCGGCCAAACTTGAGGCGAAGGAGAAGGAGGCGGCCGAGCTGAAGGAGGAGTTGGCCAACGCCCGGTCGGAAGCAGAGATGGCTCGGAAGAGGGCGGAGAGGATCAAGGCCAAGCACCTGGAGAAGGTGAAGAAGGTGAGGAAGGCCGTGCAGGAGGAGGCCGCGCAGCATATGATCCAGAACATGGAGGATGCCTACGGTCGAGCCCTGCTCCACGTAGCCGCCAAGAACCCGGGCTTCGACACGTCCTCCTACCATTTCTACGACCCTGTGGAAGGGGAGGAGGGGATCACCGAGGGTCTGCTCGGCCCCGAGGGGGAGACGGAACCTGTCGAAGGCCCAGGGGAGACCGAAGCCGAGGGCGAGGAGGAGGACGACTCCGAGGAGGAGAGTTGGAGCGAAGGCGGAGGCGAGGGCGATGGCAAGGACAAGGCCGGGGGGTCGACGGACCCGAGCGACAAAAAGGTCGACCCCTGACTCGGTTGTCTTTTTTAGTCTTTTGTCGTCTTGTTTATTTTTGTAAGCCTCATTGCGGACTGGCCACCGCTTGTGTAAAACTTTCACTTCGATTTTGAATGAAAACATTTTGTTTGGCCAAAATTTGTCCAAGTGTTGAGCCTCGGATTTGTGCGTAACTAATTGTAGATGTTTCCGTGTATTGTCCCATCGGATTTATCCCCGCTTTTCAGGTGAAGATCGGTCCGATCACGGAGGTTGTCTACCTTCGGAAGGAGCTGGCCAAAACGAAGCGCGAGCTCTTGGACAGCCGACAGAGGCGGTTTCTCCTGCTCGGCCAGCTGGAGGAGACGAGGGCAGCTCTACGGAGGTACTGTCGCGAGCTGTTTCAACTGCGGAAGTACCCCCGAGCTCCTTGTCCCGAAGAGGAAGTCGAGCGGCTCCGTGGGGAGCTTACTGCCGCCGAGCGGAAGAATGACGACCTTTTGGCCGAGGTCCAACACTTGGAATTGGCAGAGAAGGAACGCTCGGCGGCGGAAGAGAAACTGACTTCCGAGCTGGAGAAGGTATCGACCGAGCGCGAGAGGCTATTGGCCGAAGTCGATAGGCTCAGAAGGATCACGATAGACAGGGGGATCGAGGTCACCCACTTCCGACGGCTCGCGTCTGAGGGCGCCACCGTCTCTGGCTCGTCAAGACCCTCTCGTCCGAAGAAGACGGCGAAGGAGACGCTTTGAGAGACAGGATTATTGAACTGGAGAAAGAGGTCGCGTCGCTCAAGCCTGCGCCGGAGAGGGCTAACGTCCGCAGCACGTCGTGCACTCGTGAAGAGAGCGAGAGGGGGATTACGTTTTACGAACTCGCGACACGCTCGCCTGGGACCAGACGGAGTCCAGCCGACGCTCAGAGCAGTGCGGCTGTCTCGTCGAGCGGGGCCTCGGTCGGCGCCGTAGTTAGAGCCAGCAGCGAAGGAGGGTCGCGCTTTGTTGGTTTAGGATCGAGCTCGGAGGGCAGGCCTCGTCGTCCTCGTGTTTCCTTAAACCGAAGCGTTCCCCTTCCGAGGAGGACCTGACTATGTCGCTTCGTGTCCCTTCTGATTTGTTGTAAAACATTGTCGTAGGCTTGATCTTGTTGTATTGTGGAACCATTGTGTCTGAATATGATTGGAAAATTCTTCAAGTGTGGTGCCTCGGAAGCATATTGAAATCTTGTTGTTTGCTTTCCCCTTTTTTCAGCCCGAGGCATCCGATTCATATGCTGATCTGTACGGCTCGGATGATGACTCTGAATCCGGAGCCTCTTCTGGGACGGCGGCTTTGAGTCCTAGGAGCGTCGAGCTGGAGTTACGCCGGGCCGAGGGTGAGCGGGCTCACCTTTTGTCCGTCCTCGACCTAAGGGAAGCTGAGATCCAGCGTCTGGAGGATAGGATCGCCGAGCTGAACCCTGCAAAAGGGGACGAGGACTCGCAAACCGCATTCAGCAACGCTCTTCGGGTCAAGTGTATTCGGCACATCCAGTCGAAGATTATAGCCGAGCGGGACGATTTGCTCTCGGAGATTCGACATTTGCAGACGGTGGTAGCGAAGCTCCGGAACGATCCAGGGGAGCTTCCATCCGAGGGGGACGAACAGTCGGCCAAACAGTCTAGTGAAGATTTCTCCATATGAAGGCTAAGTGTAGTGGGTCGGCATCGTGTATTTCGTTTCCCAATGCTTTGTAACCATGAGAAGACGTGCTTTGTATTTTAGCCTGGCTGTTTAATAAAATATCTTTTATTGCTCTGCACCTCTGTCTAGTTTATAATTGTGTTGTCCGCGCCGAGGTCTGTGTTCCGTCGGCGGGAGCGTTGAGCCGAACGGGCTACCATATGTACGGTATTCTATCGTTTAGTGACTCTGACAAGGTACGGCGCGAGTTCCCAGACGGCTCTGTCCTCGTGAAAGCTCAATCTCGTCGTTTAGCGCAGTTGGCAAGATCTGAGCCGTTGAGCGTGGGCACGAATCTCGAGGCGGCTCAGTTCCCAAGAGAATGCTATCTTGTCATTTAGCGCGGGTGGCAAGATCTGAGCCGTCTGATCAAGATCCTGCGCGAAAGTTGAGGAGAAAGTGACTTTTCTCCGTTTGCGAGCTCGGGAAGGCACTTGCTCGGTAGCCGACCGAAGGCGTGTGTCTTTGGGCTTCGGTTATCAGTTAGGAGAGTTCGGATTATGTGGCCGAAGTGAGTTTGGGGGAACTGGGAGCCAAGTGTTGGGTTCCGGACCATTGGTGTAGTCCAACGGTTGTGGGAGCAATTCCGAGCGGCGATCTACCCCTGGTTCGTCCGGAGATGAGCCGAGGAGGTAAAGTCGAGCCGAGTGTTGGACTCCGAACCATCGGTGTAGTTCAACGATTGTGGGAGCAATTCCGAACGGCGATCTACCCCTGGCTTGCTCGGAGGCGAGCCGAGGAGGTAAAGTCGAGCCGAGTGTTGGACTCCGAACCATCGATGTAGTTCAACGGTTGTGGGAGCAATTCCGAACGGCGATCTACCCCTGGTTCATCCGGAGACGAGCCGAGGAGGTAAAGTCGAGCCGAGTGTTGGACTCCGAACTATCGGTGTAGTTCAACGGTTGTGGGAGCAGTCCTGAATAACGACCTACCCCTGGTTCGTCCGGGGACAAGCCGAGGGGGTGTGGTCGATCCGAATGTGGACTCCGAACCATTGATTGAAATCATGTATTTAAAAAGCAGTTGACAGGAGGGGAGAAAACAGATGAATCCAAAAAACATGCGAGAGCTTTCTTTATTAATAATCTACGGCGAACCGTTTTACATAGTACAATTTTATGAAAATGGGTTGCAAGTCGGAGGACTGGAATGGCTCGATATCCTATGATACTTAGAGTGGCGCCGGAGCGCTTTCTTGGTATTTTAGGAGGTGGTCGGCATTCCAGGTCCTCGGAAGCTCTCTGCCCTCCAGGTCTTCAAGGCGATATGTTCCTGGCCGAACAACTTTCGTGATCCTGTACGGCCCTTCCCAGTTCGGAGCTAGCTTGCTCTTCTGGCTGGGAAGGGATATAGCTAGCTTTCTCAAGACCAAATCTCCTTGCTTAAGGTTGGCGGGCCGGACCTTCCTGTTGTACGCCAATTCAACTCTTCTTCGGTAGATCTGCTGCCGAATCGACGCCCTTTCCCTCAGCTCGTCTATCAAGTCCAATTCTGCTCTGAGGTCTCTGGCATTCTGTGCTTCGTCATAGGCTGTGAGCCGAGGGGAAGGTATTCCGACCTCAAGAGGTATCACAGCCTCGGACCCATAGGTGAGGTTGAAAGGGGACTCGCCTGTGGGGGTCCGTTTGCTCGTGCGGTAGTTCCATAGGACGTTGGGGAGTTGGTCGACCCATAAACCCTTGGAACTTTTGTCGAGCCTCTTCTTGATGCCTGCGAGGATCTGCTGGTTGGCATTTTCTGCCTGTCCGTTCGACTGAGGATGGGAGACGGACGAGAAGCGCTGCTGAATGGCCAGGTCGCCGCATAGAGCTCGGAACGCTGCGCCTGTGAACTGAGTCCCGTTGTCCGTTACGAGGACACGGGGGACGCCGAACCTGCATATGATGCTCTTCCAGAAGAACTGTACCACTTTGTTCTCGGTTATAGTGGCTAGGGGCTCGGCCTCGACCCACTTCGAGAAGTAGTCAATGGCTACGACCAAGAACCTGAACTGACCTGGAGCCGGAGGGAAAGGCCCTAGTAAGTCCATGCCCCACATTGCGAAGGGGATGGGACTTGATAGGGAGGCGAGGTTGGCCTGAGGGAGGCGTCGGATGCTAGAGTGTCTCTGACAGGAGCTGCATTGCCGAACGTGTCGCTCGGCGTCTTGGAGGAGGGTCGGCCAGAAGTACCTATAATTCAAAGCTTTTCGGGCCAAGGACCTAAATCCTGAGTGTGCCCCTCCGATGCCTTCGTGGAGCTCTTGCAGGGCATATTCGGCCTGATCCGGAGAGAGGCACCTTAGGTACGGTCGGCCGTCTATTTGAGAGAAAGAGCGTTTGTATAGTATTCCCTCGATCAAGACATAGCGCTCGGCCCGAGTCCTGACCCGGCGAGCCTCTTTGGGATCCGAGGGCAGAACTCCATCCCTTAGAAATTCCACCAAGGGCTTCATCCAATTGTCCTGCAGCATGACCGGCAACGACTCCACCGAGCCCAGTGCCTCGTCTTCGATGCTCGGCTTGGAGAGGACTTCAATCAGCACGGTTTGTTCGAGACCTTGCAGGGAGGATGAGGCCAATTTGGAGAGAGCATCGGCCTGTGAGTTCTCTTCTCGGGGTACGCGCTGGATGAGCGCCTCTTCGAACCGACCCATAAGGGCCCGAACTTTAGCAAGGTATTTCGCCATTCGCTCATCTCGAGCCTCATATTCGCCCAAGACTTGGTTCACGACGAGCTGGGAATCGCTGTGGATTCGGAAGCGCTGCGCCCCAGCACTTCGTGCAAGTCCGAGGCCAGCAATGAGTGCCTCGTACTCCGCTTCGTTGTTCGAGGCCTTGAAGTTCATACGGATCGCGTACTGGAGGACGAAGTCGTCAGGGCCATTCAGAATGATACCAGCGCCACTTCCTTCATTACATGAGGACCCGTCCACGAATACTGTCCAAATGGGGGGTCCGTTCAGGATGTGTTCGACCTCAGGGATAGTGGACTCCACGATGAAGTCGGCGAGCGCCTGTGCCTTAATCGCTGTCCGGGGCTGGTAAGTGATGTCATGCTGGCTCAGCTCTATGGACCACTTCATTAGCCGACCCGAGGTCTCGGGCTTGTAGAGGATCTGCTTTAGAGGTTGGTCGGTGAGGACGACGATGGAGTGGGACTGAAAGTATGGCCGAAGCTTCCTCGCCGCCGTGACTAGTGAGTAGGCCATCTTCTCTATCTTCGGATAACGGAGCTCGGCGTCCCAGAGGACCTTGCTTACGTAGTAGATAGGCCTTTGGGTTCGATCCTCCTCTCTCACTAAGACAGCGCTCAAGGTCTGCTCGGAAGCAGCCAAATAGACGAAGAGGGTCTCGCCCGGGGCAGGTTTGCTGAGTAGAGGGGGGTTCACCAAGTACGCCTTCAACTGGTCGAATGATTCCTGTTGTGGTTGGCCCCATTCAAAACCCTTAGCCCCCCTGAGTGCTTTGAAGAAGGGGAGGCACTTTTCCCCCGACTTCGAGAGGAAACGACCGATAGCGGCGAGCCGACCGGTGAGCTTCTGCACCTCCTTGATGTTCCGAGGCGGGGCCATGTCTAATATGGCCTTAATCTTCTTGGGGTTAGCTTCGATTCCTCGTTGGCTTACCATGAAGCCGAGGAATTTTCCCGAGGAGACCCCGAACGCACACTTGTTCGGGTTCAGCCGCATGCTGTGCTTTCTCAACACGCCGAAAGCCTCCTGGAGGTCGGCTACATGATCGGTGCTGCAGATGCTCTTGACGAGCATGTCGTCAACGTACACCTCCATGTTTCGGCCGATCTGGCTCTGGAAGACCTTGTTGACGAGGCGCTGGTAGGTGGCGCCCGCGTTCTTCAGGCCGAACGGCATTACCCGGTAGCAGTAGAGGCCTTGGTCGGTGACGAAGGAGGTCTTCGGAATGTCCGGAGGGAACATTCGGATTTGATTGTACCCCGAGAAGGCATCCATGAAGCTGAGGAGCTCATGGCCCGAGGTGGCATCGATAAGGGTGTCGATGTTTGGGAGCGGGAAGGGATCCTTCGGACACGCCTTGTTCAGGTCGGTGAAGTCAATGCATATCCTCCACGAGCCATTGGACTTCTTGACCATTACAACGTTCGACAGCCACTCGGGGTAATTTACCTCCTGTATGAACTTGGCCTTTAGAAGTTTATCAACCTCCTCCTTGATGGCCTGCTGTCGCTCGGGAGCGAACTTTCGCCTCTTCTGCTGGACCGGTTTGCACCCCGGTTCGACACTTAGGCGATGGACGAGCAGCTCCTCGGAAATGCCGGGCATGTCCGCGGCCGACCATGCAAACAGGTCACGATTGTCCCGGATGCATTTAATCAGGTCCGAACACAGTGCGGTCGGCAAGGATTTGCTGATGAGGAATTTCCGGCTCGGATCCTCTTCCGAGAAGAGCACTTCTTCTAACTCGTCCGCCGGCTCGGACGTCTGGCGGGCCTTCGGCCCGGGGATTTCCAGTGTCTCGAGCGAGAGCACTGGTCCCCCGGTGGAAGTCATGTAGCACTTCCGGGCTGTTTCCTGGCTTCCCCTGACTTCCCCTACTCCCGACCGAGTGGGGAACTTCATTTTCAAATGGTATGCCGAGGGGACAGCTTCCAGGGCGGCTAGGCCGGGTCGGCCTAGAATAACATTATATGCTGCCGGGACGTCGACGACCATGAAGTCCATCGGCTCGGTCCGGGTAGTAGGGGTGCTTCCCGCAGTAACGTCTAGGGTTATCACCCCTTCGACGGTTACTGGGACCCCCGTGAATCCGTGGATAGTGTAACCGGCCGGCTTGAGACGGTCTCGGGACAGCTGCAGGCCTCGGAACGCCGAGAGGAAAAGGATATTGACCGAACTCCCATTGTCCACCAAAATCCTCTGCACCTTGAAGTTGGCCATGCGGAGGTCGATGACGAGGGCATCACAGTGTGGGGTTCGGACCCCTTCGAGGTCGGCATCGGAGAAAGATACGGGGACGCCGAGACCTTTGGGAGGAGGAGCACTGTGAACCGAGTTGACCTCCCGGATGAAGGCCTTCCGGGAGGTATTAGAGGAGCCCCCCATGGGGCCTCCATGGATCAGGTGCAGAATCCTTTCCTCCTCGAACTCGGGTGTTTCCTCGCGCCGCTCGGAGCGCTTGTTAGCCCCCCGAGCCGGAGGAGAATTGCGATCCGCCCGATCGTTCGCCTTCACGAACTTGGCCAACTGCCCCCTGCGGATGAGGGCTTCAATCTCATCTCTCAAGGCCCGGCAGTCGTTCGTGTCGTGCCCGTGGTCTCGGTGGTAACGACACCACTTATCTTTGTTCCTCCTCTTTGCCGGGGTGTGCATCCTCGGAGCTGGAGGGATGACCCCCTCCTTCTCCACTTCCATCAGGATAGTAGAGACGTTGGTGGTGAGGGGAGTGAACTTCTCGAACCTGGGGGGAGCGCGACGCTGACCGCCATTGTCCTTCTGAGCTTTCTTGGACCCCTCTTCCCCCGTCGCCTTCCTCTTCGAACCTGCGGAGGGCCCTCCGAAGCTCGGAAGGGCTTCAGCCTCCTCGGCTCGGATGTACTTCTCGCACCTCAGGAGGAGGTCGGCGAAGTCATGCGGCGGTTTCTTGGCTAGGGACGATCGGAGGTTGGCGTTGAGGACGTTCGACTGGAACGCCACGGTTGCCACCGACTGGTCTAAGGAGGCGATAGACCTTACTTCTGCGGTGAATCTTTTCACATAGTCCCGCAGCTTCTCTTCCCTTTCCTGCCGCAGGTTCAGCAGGGACAGACTTGTCTTCTCGGCTCGCCTGCTACTCACGAAGTGAGTGATGAACAGTGTTTCAAACTGCTCGAACGAGAAGATGGAGGAGGGGGCGAGCCTGGAATACCATTCCCGAGCCGACCCCCTGAGGGTGGCAGGGAAGGTCCTGCAGAGCACAGCGTCGGAAGCTTGATGGATCAGCATCAGAATCTTGAAGATTTCGACGTGATTGACCGGGTCGGATTCCCCTGAGTATGTTTCAAACTGTGGCGGTTTGAAACTCCTCGGTATGTGGGCCTCCATGATCGACCGTGAGAAGGGGGTCGGCTGGGACGGAAGGTTCCTGCTCGGGACTCTTCCTCCCTGTCCATGCGGCCGATACGCCTTTCCACCTCATGGAGACGGCGGATGAGGGCGTCGTCCCTCCGCTGGTAATCGTATGACCCCCCGGACTCCTCTTCATAGAAAGGGGAGCGTGGACTGCGGCACCGGTAGTCCTGGGACCGGCGAGGGCTCTGTTGCCGCTGCTGGCGGCTGGGAGCCGGGGAAGGGCTCCGGGTTCGGCGGCGAGGACTGGGATCCCTCGGGGGCGTCGGAGCCCTCTGAGCATTCTGGACGTTCTGCCGAAGGTTGAGAGCCCGTAGAACGGTCTCCTGAAATTGGAGGAATTCGGCCCGACTGATAGGCACATCTCGGTCCCTCGGATGACGCCGATCCCCGGGGGAACGGGACCTCCTCCTTCGGCGCTCGGGGGACGCCGCTCGGCCTCTGCGGTCCGGGGACCTTCTGCCGTCTCGGCGACTTGGGGACCGCTCACCCTGACGCTGGCGGGAGGCTCCCTCTCGGGCCCGCCTCTCGTCAAGATGGGTGCGGAGGTCGTCGTCCTTCTGGCGGTTCAGAAGTGTGATACGGAGGTCGGGATGATGAGAAGCCATCGAGTCCGAGGACCCATTATGGACCGAGACATGGCTCGGATTGAGGGGCTGCTTCTCCTTCCGACCGTTATGACCGGACGGACCATTGTTGGGCTGCTGCTTGGGAAGAGGAGGTGGGACCTGCTGGGTCGGCGGAGGGAGGTCGGACTGAGGAATAGGATTGACTGGGACTTCATTCGCCGGGTTGGCGAGGTTGCCCACACGGTTTGACCCTCTGGATCTGACCTTCTTCGGCGGCATGACTGCAGAGGACGACGGAGAATGGGCTGAGGCTGTTCGTGTGGTTTTCCTACAGACGGTGCCAATCTGTTACCGCTGATTTCGGTGTGGGGGTAAACAGATAGAATTTGTGAGTCCGAGAACAACCTGAACAGTTGACTCAGCCTTCTTGCTCCTGTCGCGACCTGCAAGGAAGTGCAAAACACCGGGGTTGATTCCGGCGACGCACCCTCCGACGCTCTTGTCAGTAATCAGAAAAAGATTAAGAAAGAGCTTAAGTGGTGAAAGAGTGATTAACCTCGTCTTGGTGGTAGAGGGGTGATATTTATAGTCGCCCTTGGAACAGTTAGGGGCCTGATTTCCTGCTTAACAGCAAGGAGGAAAATCTTCCTATTCTGTTTTGGGAAATTAGCCCCTGATTCCCGGTGGGAGCAAATCAGGGTTGTTGATTTGGCTAAATCAGGGATCCTGATTTGCCCCTTGATGTTTTGGGTCCGCCTCGGGTCGGGACCCGAACCCAACAGTGGTGTGGATCCGGTCGCGGGTTGTTGGAGGAGATTCCGTACCCGCTTTGGATCCGCTTGTATGTGAAATTACCTTTTTACCCATGGGCATCAAGATTCGTGCCCAATCTGGACGGCTCCGATTTAACCCCATTTTTAGCCATATCAATTATTATTATTATTATTATTATTATTATTATTATTATTATTATTATTATTATTATTATTATTATTATTATTATTATTATTATTATTATTATATATATTATTATTATTATTATTATTATTATTATTATTATTATTATTATTATTATTATTATTATTATTATTATTATTATTATTATATATTATTATTATTATTATTATTATTATTATTATTATTATTATTATTATTATTATTATATATATTATTATTATTATTATTATTATATATATTATTATTATTATTATTATTATTATTATTATTATTATTATTATTATTATTATTATTATTATTATTATTATTATTATTATTATTATTATTATTATTATTATTATTATAAATATTATTATTATATATATTATTATTATATATTATTATTATTATTATTATTATTATATATATTATATATATTATTATTATTATTATATATTATTATTATTATTATTATTATTATTATTATTATTATTATATATATTATTATTATTATTATTATTATTATTATTATTATTATTATTATTATTATTATTATTATTATTATTATTATTATTATTATTATTATTATTATTATTATTATTATTATTATTATTATTATTATTATTATTATTATATATTATTATATATATATTATTATTATTATTATTATTATTATTATTATATATTATTATTATTATATATATTATTATTATTATATATTATTATTATTATTATTATTATTATTATTATTATTATTATTATTATTATTATTATATATATATTATTAGTTTTATTATTATTATTATTTCAAATTGATATTCAAAATTGTCAGAAATATAACAGAACAGCTTTTAAACTCTCTTTTTCAGAAAAACAGCTTTCAGATAATAGTTTTCAGCTAAAAATATAACCGAACAGCTTTTAAACTCGTTTTTACAGAAAAATAGCTTTCAGATAACAGTTTTCAGCAAGAAATATAACAGAACAGCTTTTAAACTCTCTTTTTCAGAAAAATAGCTTTCAGATAACAGTTTTCAGCTAGAAATATAACAGAACAGCTTTTAAACTCGTTTTTTCAGAACAACAGCTTTCAGATAACAGTTTTCAGCAAGAAATATAACCGAACAGCTTTTAAACTCGCTTTTTCAGAAAAACAGCTATAAGATAACAGTTTTCAGCAAGAAATATAACAGAACAGCTTTTAAACTCGTTTTTTTTCAGAAAAACAGCTTTCAGATAACAGTTTTCAGCAAGAAATATAAATGAACAGCTTCTAAACTCGTTTTTTCAGAAAAACAGCTATAAGATAACAGTTTTCAGCAAGAAATATAACAGAACAGCTTTTAAACTCGTTTTTTAAGAAAAACAGCTTTCAGATAACAGTTTTCAGTAAGAAATATAACCGAACAGCTTTTAAACTCGCTTTTTCAGAAAAACAGCTATCAGATAACAGTTTTCAGCAAGAAATATAACAGAACAGCTTTTAAACTCGTTTTTTCAGAAAAACAGCTTTCAGATAACAGTTTTCAGCTAGAAATATAACAGAATAGCTTCTAAACTCTCTTTTTCAGATAAACAGTATTCAGAATACAGTTTTCAGAATATAGTCTAAACAAACAGCTTTTAAACTCTTTTTCAAAATATTCAGAAAACTCTATTCAGAAAACTCTATTCTAAATATCAAAACAAACGCACTCTTAGCCTTCAATTGGGGATACCCATTTCTGATGCTGTGATTTCTGCTTTGGATTTCCACTCTCTCAAAATCAAGTTCCTCGAGGGCGCAGCTAAGAAAGATGTAATTGCGGCCCTTGTAACACCCGGCAAAAATAAGATAATATTTTTTTTGTTATTTTTGCCTACAGTTTGTGCGTTCAACACACGTGCATTATAATGTATTGAAGTACTTGTATTATTTACTTATTATAATCTTATTATTTGTTTTTTTTATTTTGGATGAAGAATAATTTATTTATGGGTTGTTATTAATTTTTACTTGCATTTAATAGTAATAAAACATATTTATGGGTTGTTATTTTGGAAAGTGACTTCAGATCCACCTGGAGCTTTCACTGTTACCGTCTTGGTCTTACACTCGATGCTTGCACTGTACACCGACATCTAATCAATGCAAATGATAACATCGACTCCCAAGATAGTCAGCTCGATCAGATCAATCCCAAAGATTCGATCACCAATCCCGATCTCACAGTCAGCATAGTGCCGATCAGTGGTTAGAGTCTCCCCTGATGGAGTAGCTACTGCTAAGATCTTGCCTGGAAAAATCTTCGGTTCAACTCCCAACACTTTAGCAAATTTAGGAAACACAAAAGTATGAAAGGATCCAGTATCGAACAGAACAGCAGCTTTCATTCCATTCAAATAAAGTTTGCCTGTTACATGATACATACTTATTACGCAACAGTTCATTAAATAAGCGAGAAAAGAAAACACATGAACCTCTAAACATCTGTCCTCGTACCCGTGATGACGTGATCAACCTCATCGGCATCAGCTTCGGTCAAGGCAAATACTCGCCCTGGTTGGTACGGTCTCTTCTCAGTTTGCTGCATTGGCACATTGTGATTGCCAGTCTGTGGTTTGAGGCATTGAGATTTGTAATGTTCCGTCTTACCATACTTGAAGCAATTTACCGCAGGAGGTCTCACAACATTGTTCCCAGGTCCTCCAACCACACTAATAGCGTTCGCCTCTGTTGGTTTGAACCTTTGTGCAGATGGTTGTCCCTTGAAATTTTCAGAATTTGCGGGCCTCTTTCCAGACTGCCAGTTGTTCCTCCGATTCTGAATAACATGAAACTGCTCCATATCTGCCTCTGTGGCTGCTGCTCGCTTGAACAATTTGTCAATCCTCCTGATACCAAGAGGTATCATCCGGAACCTCATGCTCGGCCTCAATCCATGCTCGAACTTACGAGCCTTCTTCGCCTCATCCATCACTAATTCCGGAGCATACCTAGAGAGTTGAGTAAATTTGGTCTCATACTCCCTAACTGATTTGCCACCTTGCTGTAGTGACAGAAACTCCATAGCCTTCTTCTCCTGGACATCAGAGGGGAAATAGTGACTGCGGAATTCTTCCAAATATTCCTTCCAGCCAAGAACTATGCCTCCCATACACGATGACTGAGAACTGCAAAGTCGTCCTTGTGCTTGGCCAACTGAGCTTCCAACAATCTGACTCTCTCCCGCTGTGATTCAACCTGCCTCTGAAGAAATGCAACAAGACTATTCGAAACTGGTCCATCTTCTTCATCAGAAGAAGAATCATCAGACGAGTCTGGAGGTGGGGTAATCTCTCGAGACTCAGGGCATTCCTCTTCATCAGAATCTGCTCGCCCAGGGTGGTACTCTTCCTCAATTGGATGCCAATTGTCGTCGCCAGCAGGGTCGAAGTGATCAGCCATCTTTAGAAATAGGGAAGAAGGAGCATAAGTCATAGAGCAACACAAATGTAAGTCACTTACATTTAAATCTCTAGACTCAAATACACACTCTAATGTCCACTTCTAGGGTGTCGTTCCTTATAAATTTGTACCAGTGTGAAACGTAGCTCTGATACCACCTCTGTAACACCCTGAATTCCAAATACAACTGAATTCGAGATTTCCACAGGATCTTTTCGTCTCATTCGGTACAATTTTACAAGGAATTGAAACTTTTCATTTTACATTAGAGTTACATGAGATTTTATACTTTACATTTTACAACGGAAGCATATAACACAATAATTTACATGTAACGACAGCGGAAGCAATTTACATCATTTAAATAAATGTACATCAACAATGAATAATTTGTAAGCATCGGTCCTCTTTTCAATCTTATCGAGCCATTTATCCTGCATACAAACTGTGGGCACGTCAGTTTATTCAACCGACGAAAATTATACATGGCCATCCTCTCTATGCCAGAAACAGTATAACGATTCTCATTTCTTAACAAATCACAAACTTGTTCACATATCAAATTAAAGGGAATACTCTATTGATGTCGTATTGTGATTGTGCACTTAGTCCTTAATGCAATTATTTATATTATATGACACTAATGTGCACTTGTTCGGTATCTATGCATCCCATACTACATATGTCCGAGGGCAAGCCCTTAATCGTACTTCATCTTGTAGGGTTCAATCCCTCGTCATGACTTAATCTACTACTGTAACTACGGTAAGTATCCTAGATGTTTTTCGACATACTAACTCATATCTAGGAGCCCTGGAGGGAATCCCAACGCACTGACACATGACTCATCATGGAGGCATCCTGTGGTAATTCAGCTCCTACCATAGACATGACACCACCCGCAGTCGTCAAACACCCCACGAGCGTCGCCACCGGGACGGTACTCTGGAGCAGTATCCACGCCCTATCATGACTCATCATGGGACATCCTAGGATACGCTCTCGCCGCCAATCCAATGGCCCTCATACTCAATGTTTTTCTCTTACTTTCATCACATCTTTACTATGTATCTAGTCCTTATTTTATTAGAATCATGAACAAAATCAAAGCTTTAGAGTTAGCCTCTCCACTATACCGGACTTAATCATTCATTCAACATGACCAACCTTGGTCTTTCTTTTCAAATTCCATTTCATTTATTTCCAATTGCCGGTGGGAGACTTAACTACTCTTTTATTTCAATTTCAATTCACAATAACCAAAATTGAGCATTACTAGCTCGTGAGTTCATTTTCATAATCACTAGATTTTCCTTTCCATGTTCATAACTTTCACACTCATACAACTTTCATAAATTCAAATAAATGATTCGCTTCATTTCAGGTATAAATTCATGCAAAGACAAATAGAGTTTACTTAAATTGTCACAACCAATGATCATTCAACATAAGATTCATCATCTTTATCATAAAATAATTCATAGAATTTATGAGATGTCAAAAGTGATCTGAACAGTCGACTTAGAGCTTATCCAGTCGACTTGTTCAGTCGAAGAAAGTTCTTCAATAACCGCTCGGAAGAGTCGACTGCTGCACATGGTCAGTCGGCTGTTCCGCAGCGTTCAAAATCTACATATCATTTACGGGGCAGTCGACTGTCATTCAAACCAGTCGGCTGTTCTACAGAGTTCAATTATACAACATTTCAAGTTCAGTACAGTCGACTGTTACATACATTCGGTCGACTGAACAGGGTTAATTTTTGAATCAAGGGATCATCTCTCCCTTCTGTTTTTCAATTAGCACACAGCATTTTATTCAACTACAGTATGTTCAATGTCAACATGAACATGTGATTCTTATCTATTTACCATCATCATAACATAGTTTATGATTAAATATTAATCTCACATAATTAGTATGTTCTTTCCTCCAAATGAGATGCTAAACATACATTGTTTCCTTTACTCATCATTTATCCACGAAGATGAATGCTAACTCCAATTTAACATGCTAGAAAATTAAGTTAACAATTCACCTTAAATACATCGTTTCATGGAATTCCGAACAGTTCATATTTTATTTCAGTTCACCAGTCGACTGCTCACATGATCGGTCGACTGTACAGGTCATTTCCAGTTCTCTAATTATCATTAGTTCTTTTTCATCTATTCACATCTTTCACAATAAGTATAACACAAAGCATTTTAATATGCGATCACCCTATCAATCCACTTTTCACAAATATGATAACAATCAATATTAACCCTAGCATGATCTCTATATTAGAAGTCCTGAGAAACACCCACCTTATTGAAGAGTTTAACGAAATCCCGTAAAGCCTTCTAGTGTGATAATGTGACTCCTCCTCCTTGCTCCTTGCCACCGAGAATCCTCTGAAGTGATGACTGGCCTCCAAGATACTCACTCACAACTCTCTTAAAATATAACTTTCTTTCAAATAGAGTTCTTAGTGTAAAAGACAAATGAGTGAGAGGGGTATTTATACTAAATCTTTGGGTGAGATAGAGGGCTAGGATTGAGTAGATGGTTATGAGATGGAGGGCTAGGATGAGAGTAGGAGTTGTAGTAACTACCTACAACTAGGTAACCACCTATACACTAACTCCACTTCTTCCAAAACCGGCCAAGGAAAGGTGCTCATGCACGTGTACGTGCAATGCACGTGCATGCACTAGTCTCCATATAAAAACTTGTACATTATACATCTTTATAAAAATAATCTTTTAAAAGATGTTACCTTACAAGTTGTTATTAAGAGAATGGGCTTAAATTGATGGGCCAAAATATTAGTTTTTACAAAATAAATGAATTAGATTTTTGGGCTTGTGTTTATTTGAGACAAGGGCCTTTTATAAAAAATAATTTAAAGAATACATATATATATATGCATATACTCATCATCCATAGGAAAAATAATTATAAGATTTCATATCACGAAAATTGCACGTGCAAAATAAATAATTTTCACAGATGAAAATCGGGGCATTACACTAAGAATAGAGAATCATCTTTTCATGCTCTACAATTTCACGTGGGTAGTTCCTTGACGCCATAAGGTGGTAAATCCTCTGGGGGTTATAGAAGAGGCATGCCAAATGTTAGAGGGGAGTCTCGGGGGAAGGGGGGGTCTGGAAGGGGAGGGGAGGGAACAGAGGCAGGACTTTATCTTATGTTCGTAATGCCCCCACCAATCCTCTTCCTCGCCCGGCCACCACCAAGCCTCCTAACTTGGTTTGGAGGGCCTCAGTTTTGACTCCTTGTTCCTCTCGGCCTACTATTCCACCCTCCGACTCTGTCAAAGAGATTGTGCAAATTATCGATCATAATGTTAGCACCATTCCCTCGTATATGGTGGTTGAAATCCCCATCCCTCCTCTTTCAAACAATTGGGATCACCTTTTGCCTCGGAGGGTGATGTGTCTAATTTATATACAAATATTTGTACTCATTTACCCATTAAAATTACTTGTTTTTATTTATATTGTTTATAATTCATCTTATTTCTATAAGATTTCAATTAATTAATTATTTTTGAAGAAATGAGATTTTTGATGCAAAAAATGAAGATTTTTGGAAAAAATCAACAAACAAAGCAAAACTATGGATTTATTAATTTTTATCTTAATTTGCTAATTGAGCTAAAAGTGCGACAAATAATTTTAAAATGGTTTAAATGAGCTAATATATTTTTTAGTTAGTTTAATTAATTTTAAACTAATTAATTTTTTTTTATTATTAAAACCCTAATTTCTGGTATTGTTTTTATGTATGCAGCACGTGTTTGCAAGAAAAGGAAAGAGAAGAAGAAAGGAGAAAGAAATAAAATCAGGTTAAAGAAGGAAGGAAATAAATAAAAGAGAAGGGACTATTCTGCAAAGAGCAAACCCTAAATCATTCTTCCCGTTTGTGTATAAATACATGATGGCACGCACAAAGAGAAACCGAGAGGTGATGGCTACATTCATAACAAACAAATAAATATAAAAAAAGTAAAAGAGCTTGCCTACGCTTGAAGAGAAAAAGGGAGAGAGAAGAGCGCCAACAGCACTGACACGCACGTGTGACAGGCGGCGCGTGTCCCAAGGTGCTGACGGCGACAACTTTTGTTCATCTGCGGGATTGAGATGCAGAGACAGAGGCGGTGGGACC
Source organism: Hemerocallis citrina (assembly GCA_017893485.1). NCBI lineage: Eukaryota > Viridiplantae > Streptophyta > Magnoliopsida > Asparagales > Asphodelaceae > Hemerocallis > Hemerocallis citrina. The sequence continues at coordinate 67,224,515 of CM030367.1, read as the reverse complement.
CAGTAGCTGACGTGGCATCGACGAGACAGCCCTGACGTACAACAGTTGCTGCAGCTGACTCGGCACGGTTTCCAAGGTGACGAGACAGCTGACGCAGACGGCTGGTGACGTGGACTGCGGCTGACGTGCTGAGGCGACAGTTTGGCTTTGGTTTTGAGACAGAGAATAGAGAAGAGAGAGAAAGGGACTTGGGCTCGGTTCTAGGAGTTCGATTTGCTTTATTTTTATATTTTTTTGTATCTCTTCTTCTTTAATTTTTATGATGCAATCCCAAAAAAATTTTGTTTGTTGCAAATTGAATATGAACTAAATTTATTTTTCTAGGGCTAAGATGTAGCCTAGTTTTTGAGAACACAATTTTAATTCCTTATTATTGTTCTATTTTCCATGGTTGTGTTTTGATTTTTATTATTTATGCGTACAATTGGTGGATAGACATTTCTATGATCTTTTAAATCACGAAGAGACCGAACTGGTGATTTGTGGTTAATAAAAATTAAACACCGTTATAGGAGAACGTGACCATTAAGAAATCAATAAATTTTTAATTAATAATTTGATGAATAGGCAAATAATTAGTTGAGAATAATTTTTATACTGCGTGGATAGAGTAGTGAATATTTTTAGGATTTTGGTCTACAACTTGGAAAGATAATATTTTTTCATAAGGAGTTATAAATTGTGTGTGTGATAAACTAGGTGAAGTCCAAAGTCCTAGAACTAATTTTGCCATTAACAAATTACAAGAATTTCACAGTTTCACAGCCCTCTCCCTCTTCACTAATTTAGTTAGCTTTAATTAGATTAATTTAACTTAGTTATTTTATCATTTATAAATTTCGATTATCCAAAAAGTGATTCATCTAGTAATATCGGTACTCAATAAAATAATTAGTCCCTGTGGGTTCGACACTCTATTCACTTAACTATATTACTTGTTGCGATTTTGTACACTTGCAAATATTCACATCAAGTTTTTGGGGCCGCTGCCGGGGACTAATTATTCTTTTATTGATATTGAAAATTTCTAGATTATTACTAGTTTGGATTTTTTGTATTTATTTTTATTATTATTTTACATCTTTATTTTCTTTTGACTTACTTTTACTTTTATTTTCATTTTTTTTCTTATTTTATTTTTTTAATTTTTCTATTTTTTTTCAATACTTAAATTTCAGGACATACAAATACATTATCATAGGGAACGATGAAAACAGGCCTTTGAGAGATTATGCTATGCCCTAAATTTATGAAGCAAGTATAAAGAGACCGGTTATTGAAGCTAACGATTTTGAGATTAAACCGGCAATGATTCTAATGATTCATCAGACTGTTCAATTTTGGGGACTACCGCACGAAGATCCTTATGCTCACATTTCAAACTTTCTAGAAATTTGTGACACTTTCAAGCACAACGGAGTATCAGATGATGCAATCAGATTGAGACTCTTTCCTTTTTCACTACGAGATAAGGCGAAGGCTTGGCTACATTATCTACCACCCGGTAGTATTACTACTTGAGAGGGACTTGCACAAAAATTTCTAGCTAAGTATTTTCCGCCAGCAGAGACAGCAAAGCTAAGAAAAGATATTTGCACATTTACTCAATTTTAGACTGAGTCTTTGTATGATGCATGGAAAAGGTACAAAAAGTTATTAAGAAAGTGTCCTAATCATGAACTACTGAAATGGCTGCAAATGCAAACATTCTATAATGGTTTGGGAGTTACACATCGATCTATGGTTGACGCAGCAGCTGGTGGTGCACTTATGAGCAAAACTTACAAAGCAGTCTATGATCTTTTAGAGAAGATGGCATCAAATAATTACCAGTGGTCTTCAAAGAGAAAAATGTCAAGAAAAGTGGCTGGAGTTTTTGAACTTGATCCTTTTTCTACTTTAAATGCAAAAAATGATACTTTATCTAAACAAGTAGGAAATGTTAATTTTAATGCTATTCAATCTAATATGATTTGTGATCTTTGTGCAGGAAATCATTCAATTGCATATTGTCAAGTGGGGAACCCTTTTGCTCCATCAAATGCCGAACATGAAAATTTTGTGTCAAACTTTCAAATGCGAAACAATCATGCAAACACATACAATCAAGAATGGAGAAATACCCCTAATTTTTCAATGAATAACAATCAAGGAGAAGTTATACCACCTCAAAATTTTCCACAGTAAGAAAAGAAGCCCACACTTGAAGATATGTTTATGCACTACATACAAAAGACAGATTTGGCAATCCAAAATGTTGCAAATTCAACTTCGGCTTCCATTCACAATCTTGAGGTACAAATTAGTAAAATTTTAAATATTCTTAACAAAAAAACTGTAGGAACATTACCAAGCAACACAATTGTCAATCCCAGGGAGCATGTCAAAACAATAACACTAGGAAGCGGGAGGACAATTGAGCAACCACAAGAAAAAAATGGCGAACAAAATGTGGTTGAAAAGGAAGAAGAGTACGAACAAATTGTGGAGGAACAAATTCAGCATGAACAAGTAATGTATGATGTTTTTAATTCCATAAAGTTTCCTTCTGAAGAACAGTCGTGTATTCAAGTAAGTAAAACTGATTTAATTGTGGGCGAGAAACATAAGGCTAAATTTGAAAAGTCACCAATCGAAGTATGTCCAACAAATTCAGAAACTTTTGAAACTGAAAAAGAAAATATTTATGAACATGTTATGTATTTGGATGCTGCACCCTCTATTTATTCATTTTTACAGCAAAAGTTCAAAGAGGTTGGGGAATCAAAGACATCATCATCACGAAGGAAACGCCTCAAATTGGAGCTTGAACCTGATCCATATTTGAAGAGAAAAATTAGAAAGGATGTGTTAATGTTGTTGGATCTTGGCGTTACTTAACTATCTCACCTCCATGTCTAGCTGAAGACTTAAAACTTAGTGCTTCTTGGGAGTCAACCCATATTTTCTTTTACTGCATTTAGATTTGAATTTTATTTTAGTTTATTTTTATTTTTATTTTTTATTTTATCTTGTAGGATTGCATAAATTTTGAAGTCGCCGGGCGGAGCTGTTTTATACGCCTTCATTGATGGCTGTTTTTGAGCAGTATGGAGTCAGAATTATGAAAACTGATTCATAAAGAGATTGTAGCCTATCGTCTCAGCTTTCCAGCAAAAAAATAATCAGCCCATTTGGACACCTACAGCTCTAAATATCGCCAAAATACTGAACGCCACGCGTGCAGAAATTTAAGGACGAATCAGGGGAGAAATTCTGAACTTTTTGCATTCTTTTTGTTTTTATTTTTCCTTTTCCATGGAGGACAATGTGATATTCAAGTTTGGGGGGAAGGTTTACAAATTTATTATTTTTTTTCAGAAAAGAAAAAACAAAGTTAAAAGGATTTCAATTAGGCTTACCTTTACACTTTTGAGTTCTTTATTGTGATAAGCATTGAAATAATTTTTTAGGATAGACAATTTCTTATAAAGCAAGAGTAAGCATACTTATTTACTTTAGGATTATTGACATTTACAATTCCTTACAAAATTGTGTGAGTCATACTATTATACATAAAAGACAAATGTGATGCTTTTTCTTGTGATTATCCCATTTGATCTAGTCCTAAATAAAGTTAAAGTAAATAAAGTAATTAAATATATATATATATATATATATATATATATATATATATATATATATATATATTTGAATAAATTCAATCTACTCTAATGTTTTGATTTGCTTAGTAACTAGGGGTATTCATCACCAATGTTTACTTTTACGTCAAACGGCAACTTGAAATATGAGTATGCAAAGCAATCTAAGTTTGTGACTTGTTGAGTAACCGGGTGAATTCATCGCAAATGTTTTGCATTCGCGTCAAAAGGCAAGTGCAACTTAGAGAAAAGACTCTAAAAAAATAATAAAAAAATAAAATAAAAAAATAAAAAATAAAAAACTCTAATTTGCTATTCGGTTTGTAGTAGTGAGAAGGGATAATCACAGATTGAGTTGTTACATACTATAATTACATTAATTGCATGACAAATATGATTAGGTTTGGAATTATGAATAAATAATTGCACTGGAGAAAGTGGGTATGCTTGATTTTACTTTATTTGTTATTATTTATATATTTAATTGCAATTTTGATGCTTACATGATAAGACCTTTTAGTGTGAAGGGGTGAGCCTATTATTCCCTATTATTGATTTTACTTTTTGCTCGAGGACAAGCAAAATCTTAAGTTTGGGGGTATTTGATGTGTCTAATTTATATACAAATATTTATACTCATTTACCCATTAAAATTGCTTGTTTTCGTTTATATTGTTTATAATTCATCTTATTTCTATAAGATTTCAATTAATTAATTATTTTTGAAGAAATGAGATTTTTGACTCAAAAAGTGAAGATTTTTGGAAAAAATCAACAAACAAAGCAAAACTATGGATTTATTAATTTTTATCTTAATTTGCTAATTGAGCTAAAAGTGAGACAAATATTTTTAAAAGGGTTTAAATGAGCTAATATGATTTTTAGTTAGTTTAATTAATTTTAAACTAATTAATTTTATTTTATTATTAAAACCCTAATTTCTGGTATTGTTTTTATGTATGCAGCACGTGTTTGCAAGAAAAGGAAAGAGAAGAAGAAAGGAGAAAGAAATAAAAATCAGGTTAAAGAAGGAAGAAAATAAATAAAAGAGAAGGGACTATTCTGCAAAGAGCAAACCCTAAATCATTCTTCCCGTTTGTCTATAAATACACGAAGGCACGCACAAAGAGAAAACGAGAGGTGACGGCTACATTCATAACAAACAAATAAAAAAAAGTAAAAGAGAGAGAGACAGGTCTCCCGCGTGCGCTTGAAGAGAAAAAGGGAGAGAGAAGAGCGACAACAGCACTGACACGCACGTGCGACAGGCGGCACGTGTCCCAAGGTGCTGATGGCGACAGCTTTTGTTCATCTGCGGGATTGAGGCGCAGAGACAGAGGCGGTGGGACCCAGTAGTGTACGTGGCATCGACGAGATAGCCCTGATGTGCGACAGTTGCTGTGTAACACCCCGATTTCCATGTAACTGGGAAACCGTGACACATGCTAAGATCTTTTCTTCAATTAGTCACAATACACAGAAATGCAGGGAAAATTTAAAACTTTTTATTCAACACAGAGTTATGATGCAAGAATTACAAATATCAATTTGTAATATCCAACCTGTAGCGCCTGCCCCATTTTTTTCTTTTTGACGCCAAACTCAATTCTTCCAATTTCTATATCACTTTAAACATAAGCTAAGATAGTTGTGTTTCAGGGAAAATTTCGACAGAGTCTCCCCTGTAATTTCTACCCCGAAACACAAAAAGCTTACGGAATTCTGCTCTAAATTCCGTAGCTCACATCACAGGCAATAATATCACGGGCTCCCCAGGCCAAAATGAGCATCATCACACAGGCAATATATATATATATGCTCTGGGGGCCAAACTCATGACGGTATATCAATTATGAATTAAAAACCATAAATTCCTTTGAAAACGTAGTAAGTTTTTAGAAAATAACTTGTAAAAACATACCACAATGCCCGGTACTCCACAACGAGATGGGTACGGGTCAAAACCATACCAGGCCACTCCACACTCTATTCATCATCATCATCCACATACTTATACATCAGAAATACAATTTAAAGCATAAATCTTTACTATTTACAATTAAACCATAACAACAAATTATAAACTGGAGCTCCACTCCACAGAAACCTGTACCTACACCTCAGCTCTGCACTGCTGAGGACTTGTAATAGTAGGGACCTAGGGTAGTCCAGGGACTCCCTAACCCCCAAACACTAAGGGGTTAGCCATTTCTGGTGTGAGTATAATTTATTAATTAAGTAAATAAATTAAAATTACGAGTAAAACATAACGAACTCACAATTACCAAGATAAACAAATCTTACTCGACATCTGAACATGTAAACCTCATAAATGGGATTTCACATCCAATACTCTCTGAGCCATCACCTGTATGTATATCCATACCCGCTCATAGCATACTTATTTTAGTAATCATTTGAATAACCCCTTGCATAACCCAAATATTGATCTTATTGCATTATCTCACGTATCACATCATAGACATATGCATTCATTTGCATACTACCACATTCATTCATGTCCAACCTAACATCTCATTGCACATTACCAATTACATGCATTTCATCACAATGTACTCCACATCCCAACATGGTTTGGCAATAACATATCACACCCAAAGCCGACGGCTTGGGTAACAATTACCGCACCCCAAGCCAAACTTGGGTGATATCACATCACATCCCAAACCCATAGCTTGGTTATTGATTTACTTCGACTATTACATTCGCAATTCAACTTGAATGGAAAAGACACGTGTACATATAATTTATGTGCAGTATATGTTATGACTTAACTCTAATGCAAGATTACCAATACAATGATGCTCTTATTCTAATGCAAGATTACTAATACGATGATGCTCTTATTCTAATGCCAGCAAGTCTCCGAAGCAACATGCGCCCCATCTCAAGCCGTTTCTCCATATATAGGGATTTGAACCCGCGTTATGAATTTCTAATTGTACACAACCTGTTCCTGACAGATACAACGTGACTGAGGAGGTTGCAGACGTGGTCAGTCCTACCAAGGCAGTATGCTCATAGTGTCTATGTTGACACTACCACCCTGCTAACCGAACCTCATTCCAAAATCCAAAATCATAGGGTCTCGTAAGCGCAGGGTAGCGCGAAGCCCACCCTGTGGCACTCCTGGGGTCTCGCAAGCGCAGGACTGCACAATGCATCCCGTGGCACCCCAAGCCATGGTATTTCAGGAATTAACAGACGAGATACGCAACCCATGCTCCCAACTCGTGAGACGGCACCCTGCGTATCCCTTTGACAGGAATGTACAACCCAATAACGCCCCTAAGGTCAGCCCCAAAGAACGGGTTGGCCGTAAGGTGCCCCCTACTACCAACTGCTCTCTTTCTGGCAAAATGGTTAAGTAAATGATCTTTATAAGTCACTACCCTAATGATGTCTCTAACCCTGAGCAATCCTAGGGATGACAATATTATAAACACAACATGTTAGGCCTTAAATTAGACTTCGCAAGACAACTCTACTAGGCTGCTCAACCTAGACTTACCAGAATCCCTCAGGATTCGGTTCCTGGCCCATCAATCCAAGACCCCGGTAATGCGAACATACATGCATGCCACTACCCTGAACTTGGATTCCGTCTATACTCCGGTCCTCGATCAACCTATACCGGTTAAGATCCGACGGCACCCAAGGAGTGACTCCTCCACAGTTCCTTAGGGTAAGAAAACATATGTCTTGATGGTCGATAGCCCCTAGGATAATAATATCACCCTAGATGAGCACAACAAGAACTGCGTACTAGCTCACAAGCTATATACGAGTAAACTAACCACATACGAGCCAATAAGCTACGTATGAACCAACAACTACCTACGAGCCAGGCAGCTTCGTATGAGATAACAATGTACATACCAGCCAAATAAGCTACGTGTGAGACTAACAGCTACGCACGGGCCAGTCGAGCCACGTACGAGCACAACCATAGGCAACCAACCATATAGGTAATCAACCCAAAAGGCAACCAACTGTGCTTACTAGCAAACTTGATCTTCTATAATTCGAAGTAACCGAAGAATCTACTGTAATCAACTTAGCATGGGTTTCTTCTAAAATCAACTCATCGTGGCATACCTACTATAATCAACTCAAACATGTGTTTCTTTCTAAAATCGACTCAAACATGATAGGTTTTACTGGATTGTCACATAGGCATGAATGGTTCTTCACACAACTCAAGCATGATGTTCTACTACACTTAACCCTGGGTTTCTTTCTACAACAATTCAAGCATGGATTCTTACTATATAACAATTGTGGGTTCTTTCTCTATAATAATCCAAATCCATAGGATGGGTTCTTTTTACTCACTACTACTAACAACTAAAATGGGTTCTTTTCGCATACACAAATAATATAGCCATAGGAATGGGTTCTTTCTCGACCTACAACAAGTAATCAAAATAAAGGTGTGATCTTTCAACAACCTATAACTGACAACATCAAAAGATTGTTTCTTTATCATACTACAACTAACATAATATCAAGTTGGGTTCCTTTAGCATCCACAATTTACTCAACCCTCAAAATGGGTTCTTTCTCAACCTACAACAAGTAATCAACATAAAGGTGTGATCTTTCAACATCCTATAACTGACAACATCAGAAGATTGTTTCTTTATCATTCTACAACTAACATAACATCAAGATGGGTTCCTTTAGCATCCACAATTTACTCAACCCTCAAAATGGGTTCTTTCTCAACCTATAACAACTCACACCTAAAGATGGGTTCTTTTCTTCACCTACACAAGTAGTAACCCTAAAGATGGTTCTTTCTACACATACATAAATAGATAAAGAGAGTAAGCAACTAAATTAGAAGTAGAGAATCCTCACATACATAACTAATCCATTATATAGGTTTTATATACTCAAGGATGGTTAATTTCCCCATACGCCTCATCCATAAATCATATCACCACTTCAGTTTATTCGAACCTCCTTAAACATCAAAATACGTATATCAAACCATACACACCATATTTTGATGCCATCATATCAATATAACTCACTCCCATATACACGTATATGTTATTCAAACATCTTTTAAACATCAATACATAAATAAACTTATATTCACGTAGCTCTCAACCCACAAAACACATAAATAAATTAACTCCCATATATCTTTAACCACAGAAATACGCAAATAGATTACACTCACATATTTCTCAAACTACAAAAATACATAATAAATCAATACTCACCATATTTTTACAATCACAAAATACGTAAATCGATACTCACATATTCTTCAAACCACAAAAATATATAAATAAACTAACTCACATAATTTACGAAGATCCAAAGCGCCACCAAGCCACCTCGCATCCAAAGTCGCAATATATCCTATCATCAATTTCAAGCAATTAGACTCAAATCATCCAAACCAATCATAAAAGCTAATAACACTATTCCAAATATCACACAAGCGTTTATTGAACGCTTGGGATATACACGTGCGATGCACGTGATAATCTAATGTCTATGGTATTTTCATCCCCAATTAATTACTAAAATTGCCACCAAAATATTCTAATAGTCCAACTACAATTTCTATCACTCTACGAGGATTAATTCATATCCATATAATTCTCTTTTACAACCCAAAACCCCAATTTACTAATAACTTAAAATCTTTCTAAAAATCCGCTAATTTCTCACATCTACAATTTCTAATATCTCTGAATCTCTCTACCCTAACATTCCTACTCAATAAAAATTAACCCAACTAAATTTTATACAATAAAATAGTTAGGGTTTTACCTTCCCGAATCCATTCGAAAATCCGACGCTACCACCATGTAGAGAATCCCTCCATTAGTCTACCCCTCACTTTAATTTGAAATCCATGGAGAAAAGGGGTGGATTTGAGGTAGGGGAAAGAATCGATCGATGGGTTCGTTTGGGATCTTTTCCGATCGGGAAGGAATTAGGAAGGGAAGAAGAAGAAGAAGGAACGGGAGCGGGGGTCGGGGCTTCTTTTCGATCGGCTGGCGTGAACGGGAGGAGGAGGGGAGGAGAAGGAGGCCGGGGCTTCTTTTGGGTTCGGGATGGGGAATCGAACGGGAGTGGAGAAGAAGAAGGGAAGAAGGAGAGAAGGTGCGAGAGAGGAGGGGGGGGGGGGGGGGGGGGGGGGGGGGGGTTGTAAAAAAGGGAATAAACAATAATAGATAGATAAATATCTAAGGGAATATTTCGTATAAGCCCCCTAGCCTTAATACATTTCAAATAAAGTCCAACTCTCTACTTTAATAATCCAACAATACAAAATACCTTAAAACTACTTCGTAATAATCCGTATAAAAAAAATAATTTAATTTTGAAAATAATAATAAAATAAAGTAGATAATAACTGATATTTCTCAATTAAAAATTATTATTATCAGAAAAATACATACTCGCGTGCAATTTTCAATTGCGCACGGATTTCGATGCAAAATAGCTATATGCTATTTTTCGGGTCGTTACATGCTGTGGCTGACTCGGCGCAGTTTCCAAGGCGACGAGACAGCTGACGCAGACGGCTGGTGATGTGAACTGCGACTGACTTGCTAAGGCGACAGTTTGTCTTCAGTTTTGAGACAGAGAATAGAGAAGAGAGAGAAAGGGACTTGGGCTCGGTTCTAGGAGTTCGGTTTGCATTATTTTTTTATTTTTTGTATCTCTTCTTCTCTAATTTTTATGATGCAATTCCAAACAATTTTTGTTAGTTGCAAATTGAATATGAACTAAATTTATTTTTCTAGGGCTAAGATGTAGCCTAGTTTTTGAAAACACAATTTTAATTCCTTATTATTGTTCTATTTTTCCATTGTAGTGTTTTGATTTTTATTATTTATGCGTACAATTGGTGGATAGACATTTGTATGATCTTTTAAATCACGAAGAGACCGAACTGGTGATTTGTGGTTAATAAAAATTAAACATCGTTATAGGAGAACGTGACCGTTAAGAAATCAATAAATTTTCAATTAATAATTTGATGAATAGGCAAATAATTAGTTGAGAATAATTTTAATGCTGGGTGGATAGAGTAGTGAATATTTTTAGGATTTTGGTCTACAACTTGGAAAGATAATATTTTTTCATAAGGAGTTATAAATTGTGTGTGTGATGAAGTATGTGAAGTCAAAAGCCCTAGAACTAATTTTGTCATTAACAAATTACAAGAATTTCACAGTTTCACAGCCCTCTTCCTCTTCACTAATTTAGTTAGCTTTAATTAGATTAATTTAACTTAGTTATTTTATCATTTATAAATTTCGATTATCCAAATAGTGATTCATCTAGTAATATCGGTACTCAATAAAATAATTAGTTCCTGTGGGTTCGACACTCTATTCACTTAACTATATTACCTGTTACAATTTTGTACACTTGTAAATATTCACATCAGAGCGACAGCTCGAATGTGGGTGGTGGTGATGGATGGCCACAATGTTCGGCGAATCCTCAATTTCAACCGGCTTTGGATTTATATAAGACCTCTGTTCTTTGATTTTCTTCCGTGGGTATCTGTAAAGATGTGGTCTTAATTTCAGATGAAAAATTTAAGTCTTGTGAATGGATGTATTCTGACAACCTGCTCACTAATGACGAGAAATATGCTATTTTTCTAGCTCACTCTGACAAGGTACTGTCCTTATCCATTGGTTATCCCTGTTCTTTCTCAATTATTTCTTGCTACAATTTTTGCCTTTTGTTTCACATTCCTGGTTGCTTGTTTTAATTATATCAATTACTTGGTTTGTATCATTTTATGCATCACATTATTAGTGACGCTATTCCAAATAATCTTCCCTCTCTTAGGGATCGACATCCTGTCACTAATGGGATAGTTTGCACGACCTCCCCTCCCTCCCTCATCTTATGTTCTATCGCTTATTACTATGACTACGGATTTAAGTCGTAATCTTATATCTCATTCTCCTAATTGTGTGAAATCGCTCCTTGTTGTTGGAGATGAGCTAACTGTGATGCTGTATACGCCTGTAGTGGCCTCCCCCCATTAGTGTCCGTCACACCCCGCTTCCCAATATACGAAATTTTGGGTACACAACTAAGGCCCAGCGAATGATACCAGCATTCCAGCTTACATCATCCATAAGTTGTACGTTCATAAGCTCAATAAGATAGGAAAACAAATCCATGAAGGTAATAATAATGATCACATGAACATGTATAGAATAACATAACCAATATCTCAAGATACATATCTTCGGGTCAAAACGCCCAAGAACGTAATGTACTGAAAAAATACAATGCAATAAACAGTTCGATACGACTAGCTCGATAATGTAACGACTAAAAACAAGGATGACAATAATAATTCCATCATGGTTGTCTGGAAAGTTTGCTAGTCAAATCCTCCCAGTATCTCATCATCGGTACTCTTATAAATTTCATCTGGTATAGGGGGTGTCCGTTAGAGCAAGTTTCGGACAGTAAGTAGCACAAGCAGTACGATAGAACAACTAGGTATTGGAACGGTATGATAATGCATAATGCGATGTCTACATGGTGACTGTAAGAACATAAAATCGTGACTGTAAAAATATATTCAACCGATAATCGGTAATGCAGTGATCGGTAATCAATAGTCATTATATGTGTCAATGATTAGTGTCAATTATGTAACCTCGGTATATCAGCTTTTATTAACCTATTTAATGCACTCAATCCTATGTTCCATATCATAGGTTCGATTGCATAACAATTAAGTGAACATTTAGACTTAAATAATGAAGTCTACAGGATTTTGTACTCGGGTCTTCTAGTGACAGTAATCAGTAATCAGTAATTAGTAATCAGGAATCATGAAATCAGTAATACGGGAATCATGTAATCAGTAATACGGCTAACGCGAGTCCTCTTCCGAGTACACTCTCCTATATTCTCCACTGCTAAGTCATACCCTTTACAACATCGACTTGTCATTCTTCTATTCTTTTATCATGAATATGCAATCGGTGCAGTCAGTAGTATCAAGGGTGGTGATCCAGAGAGTATCAAGACATGAATGCAAATACATAATATAGAGAAAACCTACTACGTCGGTGCAAATCATTAACACAAGAATATTAATATATAGTATTCAAGGAAATACTAACTACAAATCTGGACAACAGTACATGTATGCACAAAAATATTGTGACCCCCATTTCCAATTATACGGATTTCTATTTCTTTTCTTTCTTTTCCTTGTATTCATGTATTTCAATTTTCGTATAAATTCTTTCATTTGCATTTAAATTCCCTTTTTGAATTTCCTATTGAAACCCATCCTAATATTTATTTAATACCCAAATTCATATTCCAGACTATAATCTTGTTTTCTCTTTTTTTTATTTATTTATTTTGAAGCCCAAACCAAGTCTTGTTTCCCTTATCTTATAAATATTACTTTGATTTATTTGAAGCCAATTTTAGACCATACTATCATATTATTTTATTGATTATTTTAATTTCATGTGAAGCCCAATTCTTAAGCCCAAACCCAGCCCAACAATATTATTATCATTGTTTATTAATGTAAGCACAATTATTAAACCCAACCCCACATTGGTGTACCCAAACCCGTTAACCCAACTTAAACTCATTAACTAAAATTTCCACAGATCTCTCCAACTCCTCGTCACATTCACTACAAATCACTCTCCTATAATTGCACAGCTCACACCCCCTCCTTAATCTCCTCCATTATTTTAACTACCCATTAATCCATCACTCTCCTAAACTACCCCATTATTATATTATAATATTATTATATTAAAACTCTCCCACTCTCTCTCTCTCTTCCCCCTCTTTCCTTCTTTGTTTCTTCCATAACCCAAAACCCAACCCTGAGGCCCGTCAGCCTCCCCTTCGACCTCGACTGCCACCTCCCGCTCAAGCCACCACCCGAGCGCTATCCTTGTCGAGCACTCTCACCATTGCCACCTCGCGTCCCCCTGACTCCTGCCACACTCCATCCTGAGCACCGCCCTCATGCGCTCCGCCACCGCACACAACTCCTTCATCCTCTCCATCCGCTGCTTCGCCATTATCACTGACTGCAGCTCACCATCGACAACCACCGCCTGAACCCATTCCCCTCCCCATCATCGATGCCCTGTTCCACTACCGTCGACCTGCCTGCAGCCCCGTCGACAGCATCCTCCACCATTGCTCTTGCCCTTCACCCTGCTGCGTCTCGTTCTTTTCGACGCCCTGCCATTGCCAACCAACTCCTCGTCCTCCGTCACCATCGCCGCTCGCCCCTATTCCTCCACCCTCGGGACCCTTCACCTTCCTTTGCTCCATCTCTGCATTCCTCGATGCCCCTCCTCCATCGCCTGCACCCTTTCCCCGCTCGAAGCACCCAACAACAGCCACCGATCGATCCCCTGTCTTCTGCTCCGATGCCGCAACCCAGTGCAGCCACCTGCCCTTGTCACTGTCGCCCCTACTACGAACCCGAGCCTCGCTAACCCTGCCACAGTCAACCGCCCCACTGTTCAGTCCATCGCAGCATTGAAGTCACTTCGTGCCATTGTTGCTACCACAACTTGCTGCCGTTCTTGCTATTGGCTGCTCCTGTTGCTCATTGCTGCTGTCTCTTGCTGTTGTTGCTGTCGCCATGCTATCGTTGCTGCCCCTGCTGTTGTTGCTGTGTCTTTTATCGTGACTGTTGCTATCTCTCGTGTTCGCTGCCACCGACGTCTCGTGTGTTGCAGTTGGGATTCTCATCCCGTTATTCTTTTGCATTTGAAGCCATCATCTACAAGGCAAGTACCTTGTACATAATTTTCGTTCCATACAATCATTTCATTTGAATCCCCGCATTTAGTAATTTGATCATCGTGTTGAAATCCGTTATTCTTGTAACATCCATATTTCGTGATATTTCATATCTAGTTTAGTCGATTCAAATTCTTTTGCCTCCATGATTCGATGCCATCAAAAGATCGTAGTTTCCATTTTCCTACATTCATTGCACAACACGAATATGAAATTATATGTTTGCAAGTAAGAATCATTTTAAATGGAACCAGCAAGTTGCTGCCCTACTATCTGTAGTAACTTGTAGCCAGGTTTTGACCAAGTTGTAGTTTAAACCGATTGGAACTTTACAAATGAATGTCGTAGCTCTGTGAATCTAGATTCTAGAGCATTCAACGGATTCGGATTAGGAGTTATAGACAATGAGATATCACGTTTTTCGTATTGCTAGGTTTGCACATTCCAAATTGTTACTTATACATGTTTCACAATTTAAAATGTCATGTTAATAAGTGAATTAAGACTTGATATTTATCAGCACACTACTAGACTTAATTAGGAGACATAATATGATTTTTATGAGATTTTTGAATAGGCTTTTCAGACCTTTTTATAGATGTGAACTTGACTCCAGAATGCTATCCTTACACTTGACTAGTAGATAACCCAAGTTTCAACCCAATATAAGTTAAAACCAGCTAGAGACATCTAAGAGTGCGTTTGGCCTAGCTTAAAAATAGCTTATCTTCTCCTTTTGAAGGAGAAGCTGGGCCAAACACATATTTTGAAAAGCCCCAAAAAAAAAGAAGTAGCTTTTTTTTATGAAGAAAATGAGCTCTAAAAGAAGCCCTCCAGATCTACTTCTAGCTTCTAGCTTCTCCTTTTCTTTTTTTTTCTACACATTCTCTTTTTTTATCCCTTCCATATTCAAACCCTAAGATCAAAAAAATTTCCCCTTCCCCTTCCCCTTCCCCTTCCTCCCCTTCCTCGCCGGGGGTCGCCCTTCCTTAAAACACAAACTTCAGAATCCACACAGACCAACGAAAACTTCCAACTTCCTCCAAAATCATTCATTCAATCGATCGATCATTCAAATAACGATAAAGCTGCAATCTTTGACAAAAATTTGAGAATAAATGAAGGAAACTAGGGTTTTGGGACTTTGATTTCGATTTCACATTCAAACCCTAACCCTAATTTCGATTTGACTTTGATTTCGATTTCACCTCTTCCTTCGCCCATCGATTCCATGTTGGGGGCAATTGGAGATTGCGGTTTTTTCAAGTTTGAATGAGAGTGAAATTTGAGGGAGAGTGAACGACATTAGTGTCCTGTTTAGGATGTGCAGTGCAGTGAGAGTGAACGACATTAGACTCAAGTTTGAATGAGAGTGAACGACGTTAGTGTTTTGTTTAATTTCTAAAATTCTACTCTTTTTATCAGTTTCATGCTTTTCATTAGAACATTTTTCTAGTGTATGTTTGTGATCGAGATCCATGCTAAGAAATGGGATTTTTTTGCTGTATGCTAGAGATTTTTTTTTTTGTAATTTGATAACTTATATTTTATTCTTAAATAAAATCAAAAACTTAAATTGAGTATAAAAGTAGCTTACAATTGATATCTTATGCCAAACAACTTCTAGCTTAAAAGTAGCTTTAAAGTTAAAAAAAACCGACTATCCAAATAGCTTCAGCTTTTAATTTTAAAGCTCTACTTTCTGGCTTCTCCTTCTGAAGTAGCTTTAAAGCCCAAAAAAAGCCAGACCAAACGCAACCTAAATAGAAGTCATATACCCCTATGTTAGGAATCCAGAACACTTGACGGATTCGTAATTCGACTTACGGATCACAAGTTATTCTAAATTCACCACTGTGCTGTTATAACTCTAGATTCACTGCTGATTTATGCATCGTCGTGTTCTGATAATTCATTTAGTAAATTAACTTAAGAATTTGAACCCGGAAATTGTAGAGTTTGTTGATGAATAGTCTTAAGAGTTCAATCATGATTTTTGTGAGAATTTTAGTAAAATTTCTATTCGAATTTCACATAGGATAACTTGATGCTGAGTTGCTGACTGCACAGTAAACTCATAAAGAACTAGCGGGTATATCATTTTCTGTTGTTATAATGTATCGTGTAGATATGCGTTGGAACCGGCATGGAGTCTTATTTCTAGAACCCCTGACGGAACCTGATTCGCTTTCCTGTAGCAATGGAAAAGCGAGTTTTTTTACAACAACGTTGTGCTATCCAGAATTGTATATTTATGTTTTTAAAATATAAACATGTTATTTTCGTATTTAATAATTGAATTGATACAGTAGATAGACCGAATGACCTTATATCATGTATTGCATGGTTTATTATTGCAACTATTTCACTGACATACTGATTGCCTGTATACCGATTACATGTATACGACTGAATCACATTAAAAGAATGACAAGTCGGGGTAATAAGGGTACGGCCTAGTAGTGGATAATATAGGGGACGGTACTCGGAAGGAAGCTCGTGGTTTCCCTACCATTAATGAATGACTAAATGACTGAATGAATGAATAACTGAATAACTGAATAACTGAATGGCTGAACAATGTATATTGTTCATTGAACATCCATACAGAATACTGAATGACTGAATAACTGAATAACTGAATCATATTTTCATGTCTGCATGTTTTCCCCAGTACATGACCTACATCATTCACCATTAGAGTCTAAATGTTACATAATTGTATGTACCCGAACCTGTGGTATGGGATGTAGGATTGCATGCATTAGTTAGGAATGATGAAATAGATAGACTTAAGATTTATACTGAGCACATGCATTTTTCTGTTACAAGTTATATGATTCTCGTTTACATGTTACATGTTTGAGTTCATAATTCCTGCTCATAAGACAAGTTACCTAATTCTCGATTTCATGTTTGTATTCCTCGTTAGATGATTTATTTCCTTATACATATGGTCCCCTGTTCCTTGCTATATTCTTGTTCTTATTTTATTTTTTTTGTACTACTTGCAGCCCGTTACTTGGTCTAATGGGTGTTCCTCTTTCCAACTAGAGATGATGAATGAGTGGAAGAAGAATTGCCAGAAAAAATTAGTGATCAGGTGTTGTAAGAAGTGAAGATGGATCTCACCCTGCTTTTACTTGCTTTATGTTATATTCTCAGTTCTATTTGTTTACTGCAAACTTTGTATTTCGAGCTTTGTTGACCCAAAGTTATTTACTTTCCAGATATTGGTTATATATGAGGCACTTCATGGATTATTCATGTTTATGTGAATTTTATTACATGCGTGGTTATTGTCATCTTTCATATTATTTAGTTATACTGTTACAGCTTATGGATGATGTACCCATCATTCACTGGACCTCAGTTACGTGCCCGTGTTTTTGTATTATGGAAAGTGGGGCGTGACAAATATACTTTCCCGCTGCTACGAGAATGCAAATCTTATTCCGTCAGAGGTTCTAGAAAGTAGACTTTCTTCTGAAACCAACTCCTACTTACTCGACGAATTATAAGTCTAGTAGCTATGCCTACCCATCGGTTCTTTACTGGTCCGGTGCATAGACAGCTGCATAGGGTCATATTCTAACGCTTACAAGTCCATTGAAATACCATTATCAATTCTTTCAAAAATAATAATCTAACCCCTAATGTTGATTTACCTGGACGATAACTTTAAACAACAATCTTGAAATTTAGATGCGCTTGTACTAAATCATTAATATCTCCCAAACTACAGCTCAGATTGCAAAACCGTAAAAAGTTCTGGATTCCATACTAAAAAGATACAATATGCATATATATATATATATATATATATATATATATATATATATATATAGGGTAAAAGGGATATGAGCAACTTGCTCATTTAGTAAATGAGCAATTGATTATGTGGCATACATGTGATACATTGGACAACTAACCATTTTAAGGATTTTCCAATCACCTGTATGCCACATCATCAATTGCTTATTTACTAAATGAGCAAGTTGCTCATACCCCTTTTTCCCATATATATATATATATATATATATATATATATATATATATATATATATATATATATATAATTCTAAGTTTGGCTATACAAAACTCAGTCTAACCTCAGTACAAAACTAGTTATGCTACAGGGTATAAATTCTGAGTAAACATGTCTATGAGCAAAATCATTATTCAAAAACGTGAATTTATAAAGTTCTAAACATGCAACAATATAACAATGCACATAATTACATTCTAAGATAAATTCTATGATATGGTATTCATCTAAATTCGTGATTATAAGCTTTGTTTATGCAATATGATAATCATAGAAGAGAACAATTGTAAAGAATTTTTCTATGAATATTAATTTAGATGTTGAATCAATAAGGGAACGAATCAACACTGGTTCAAGATTTGAGTGAATTAACAAGGCTCGAAAAGGAATCAAAAATAGAATTTGACAATACAATGATTTGACAACAAGAAAAAAAACTGCTTGCTATGAGTTCAAGGAGAAAGAATGGACGAGTCAAAGAAGAAAGATAGGACGCTTGCCTCATTTCGACAAAACATTGCGTGTGCTCTGCGGCTCGTCGCTTGTGCTCCGATTCATGCACGATTTCATTCCCTACTTCCGGCAAGAGAGGACAACAACAAAGGTTGCAAGAACACAAGCAATGATGATGGCAAGGGTGTCGGTTTGAATGAAGGTAAGGCGTTTGGGTTTAAGTGGAAACAATGGAGTTCGGGTGGGTGGTCAGTTAGGGTTGATGGGTTTATGGAGTGGAAGGAGTGCGGGATGATGGTGATGGTGATGGTGTTTGAGTGATCATGTAGCTGTCAGGTATGGAGAGAAGTTTGGGTTGTGGCTGTCAGGTATGGAGTTGGGGATGGTGAGGAGTTCGGGTTGTGGAGGTTGTTGTTCAACAGGGATATGGAAGTGATGGTGAAGATGATGGTGATGATAAGGCTGATGTGGTGGTGTGCAGGATGAAGGTGGCAGTGGTTGGAGGTCGGGATTTGAATGGAGGTGGAGTTTGAGGTGTTCGGGATTGGAGATGGAAGAAGTTGGAGTTTGAATGGAGGTGGAGTTGATGTTTCGGGATGAAGAAAAGATGAACGTCGAGATTAGGGATGATATAGTGATTAGGGATTGATATGGGCAGTAAGAAGATTTGGTTAGTGGAGAGGTGAGTGGGTTAGTGGGGTAGTTAAGGGAGTTGAGTTGGTTAGTGAAGGGCTAGGATTATCTTTGGTTAGTTTTTTGAAATTGAAGAGTTGAAATTAAACCACAAATTTTACTTAATAATTTAGAGTGGGCTGGGCTAAAGAATATAGGTCTTCACATGAACAAATAATTAACTAGATAATATATTATATGCAAATGAGTAAAAAAGAAAGAGAAAAAGATATAAATAACCGAAATAAAAGAAATACTAGTAAATATGTACACATGAATTATAGGGTTACAATATCAAAGATATTGCAGATATTTCTTCCAATTCCTTAAAAAGGAAGTATAAGAAAAAGAACTACTTTTCCTCTCAGGTGAGAGTTAGCGCTTGCATATGTGCGAAGAAATCTTCCTCCTCCCTTGTTTCTTTGGATTCTCACTTTCGTTCTTACAAGGTCCCCCATTGCGGCTACTCATGCAATCGATTCCCCTTTGGGGTCGATTTATCATGTTCATTTTGACTCCCAGTCAAATCTTGATATTTTGACTCCCTGTCAATTCTTGACATTTTTAATGTCAAATCATGATATTTCGATAGATTCTTCTTCTCTCTATCATACTAATAGTATTAAACCCCTTGAACGCTCCAGAGCTAAGGTGAATTTGGTTCATAGTGATTAACATTTCTTGGAATATTAGAGGTGTTGGTAGCATGCATAAGAAATATTTTTTCTGGTCGTTATTCTTGACTGGTTTGAATTTAATTGTATTCTTGCTTTCGTCTCTATTCAGAGGGATGTAGACGCCAATGTGGCGAGCACCACTGAATCAGGTGATAACTTCGGTTGTCTTCTTGTTTTAAGTTATTTCAGTGTGAATTCGGGCTAGTTTCTTGATTCAAGGAATTCTTCTCACATTTGCTCTGAGAGGAAAATGTTTTACTTATAAGTCTACAACATGTAGTAGTGTGAGAACGACGATTGATGAAATTTGTGAAGTAGTGGGTGATGGAACAGTTGAATTGAAGATGCCAGATGGTAAATGGTTCACACTAGAAGATATCATGCATATTTCTTGAATGAAATAGAATCTGATATCCTTAGGGACTCAAGAAACTCGGGACTACAGATATACAACTCGAGGTGGAATCTTAAAGTTTGGGAGAGTCGTCGTAAGGTGATGAAGTGTAAGTAAGAGGGGGATTGGACAGGGTCAGCATAACTTCTACGAGCTTTGTGGGAACTGAAAAGTTCCCACAAAGCCTTACATTCCTAAAACACTATCTAGTTTGTTGTCACTATAATCACTGAACTGAAACCGGGACATTTGAATACCGTCGGGAGGTGGATAGAGCCTCGAGGTAGGTGGAGTTCGTGTGGAGGGTGGAACCTCCATGATAACATCTACTGAGGCATGCCCTTGAAGGGGGCATACAGATGGAGAAAAACAGATTGAGGTATGTTTACTAGCAGAGAAGCAATTGAACTGAGTTATTTTCAAGAGGAGAAAGGAAAGAGTTAAATCACACAGGTATGGAAGCATGAATATGCAATTCATGGTAAAGATTGTTGGGTTTGTGTATTGCATACTATATCCAATGAGACGAGAATATGGGTCAAGCAAGAAGATGTTCGAAGCAACATTGGCAATGATAAGAAGAACAACAGCAGCAAGGAAATAACAGTCGACTGTCATATGGACAGACGATTGCTGAAGCTTTTTGTTATGGGTCGAAGGAATGAAGTGTACTGCCTTTTGTGGCAATCAACCGCAAATTGCTTGCTGGGTGGCTGCTTTTAGGTCGAGTATTGGGGATTCAATTGAAACCTAACCATTTTCCAAGTTAGATCGTACGACTCTCATTGAATGGTTATTTCTTCAGGATACATCAGATGGTTATTGTTTTATGATATCAAACCAGGGCTTCTCTAGATCTTTATATATTCAGTGTAAGGGCTCTATGACGTATAGACGCCGAATAGATAAAGAGTCAATGCTTCATTTAAGCGAGTTCGAGAGGTTTTCCAATTGTAAATAATAAGTATCTTCTAGTGAGCCTTGAGAGATAGATATGTTCTTGGTGAAAGTGAGTATTTGTAACTCTTTTATCTTTATCTAGTTGAATATCATCTCAGTTATTTCTTCTTCGGATAAGGGTATCCCCAAACCGTGACAAAATTGTGTGCTTTTTGGGTGTTTGGCTTGATATATTATAATGCTTGATGGTTAGTATTGATCGTATCGTATAACTCAAAAAGATCCGATGCAGAAATCCTAACATTTTCAACAGGATCTCGTAGAAATTTCAGAGAATCAGGCATCTTAATGTTCTGGATCCCAGCTTGTGTGCACACGACATGACCATCACTTCTGAATTGCTAATATTAATAGCGTGCCGACGACTGAATCAATTTTGTCACCATCAAAATATATAAGCTTTAATTAGTTTATCTTCTCTTCTATCCACCTTCAATTAATACACTGCGTATATTTGTGCATAACCATCCCAAGTTGTCTTTGCCAATTGCTTCTCCATATTCCAGGATTCTAGATTCCTGCCCCTTTCTACTCTCTAAAATCCTGCAGCTATGGACCCCAGATGATATATGTATATTTATTTTTTCTTCACTTTATTACTTCAAGAATTGACTAACTCTGGGGAAGGTTTAGGGATGGCAA
Organism: Hemerocallis citrina; assembly: GCA_017893485.1. Lineage (NCBI taxonomy): Eukaryota > Viridiplantae > Streptophyta > Magnoliopsida > Asparagales > Asphodelaceae > Hemerocallis > Hemerocallis citrina. Next base: position 67,202,198 of record CM030367.1, on the reverse strand, counting down.
CTGGGCCGGGTCAACCGGCGACCCACCCGTGGCCCGCCTGTTGAACCAGGCCGGTTAAGAGGTTGGCGGGTTCGGGTCGAACTCGTGTACAGTAACGGGTCGACCCGGGTCGAAGAAAACGCTAATCCAACCCGCCAAATCCGGCCCGCCCGCGAACTCGTTAAGAACAGCTCAACCCGCCTCCAACCCACGGGTCGACCTGCGGGTTACGACCCGTTGGACCCGTACGGGTCAAACGTTTGACCCGTTACAGGTCGACCGTTGACCCGTGGGTCGAACGGCCTGTTGGCACTGTTCAACAGAGCCGTTGTTAACGGCTCTTTTAGCCGTTTTTTGTTTTTTTTTTTTGTTTTTTTTTTGGGTTTTTTTTCACATTTTTAGCCTATAAATACCCCCAAAAATCTCCTAAAAAAATCACACCTTACTCTCTTACTCTCTCTACTATTATACATAATTTCTAAAGAATTTATCAACAATTGTAGTATTCAACAAGCAAGTCTACAACGAGGCATATACACGATCAATTTTCGATCGTATCGAAATCAAAATTCAATATCTTCAACATCTTCAACTCTCTTCAACCCTCGTCAAATCTCCTTCAAGCTCTCCTCAACTCTTCAATTGCGGAATCAACAAAGCGCTTCTTTCTAGTTCTATTATATTCTTATTTTCACGGTTTTTTTTACATACGCGTATTCCATGGTGAACGGTATCAAAATTTCATACCTCTCGTTATATTTTTTTTTGCGTTGTAGTTAAAATTATTGTTGGTTTTTTGATCTTCTCTATCTCAACCCTCTTGTTTTTTAGATTTTTTTTTTATAATTCACCGTACCTACATTGTGTAATTTTTTTTTTACATACATTAGTACATTACTACATTATGTCTAGATCACGCGGTAGCGGTCGTAGCGGACAAGATTCCTCATCCTCTTTCCTGTAGGCCACCAATTGTCCAAACTAGTGAGCCGACCCAAGAATACCATGATCCTCCTACCCAACAATGGGGTACACACGACGAGGTTGTATGTGACATACAATTGGAAGAAGAAGAACAACAACAATAACCAACCGAAACCACACAACTCCGTAGTAGTAGGAAAAGGTGAGGTGAAACTAGTGATTGGCATAAGTTTTACGATTATATCCCGGACGAATATACTTCGGGTATAGGTTTGAAAGTTTGTAAAACATGTGGTAAAACATACAAATTCAAGATGGGTGACGGCACCGGTACAATTAGTAAGCACATCCAACATAACCATAAAGACCTTCTTACTGAACTACAAGGCCAACAAAAAGTCAACCCTAGGACCGATCTAGTTGATAGCCACCCTTATGATCCCGATCTTGTTCGTCGGGAAATGGCCCGATTAGTCATTAAGGAAGAGTTACCATTTTCCTATCCCGAGAGTAGAGACTTGGAAAATTTTAATCAAACGGCCTTAAACCCTCATTTTAAAAGAATTCCGAGAAATACTTGCAAATCGGATTGTTTTAAAATGTACATCGAAATGAAGGACGCTTTGATTGCAATTTTATGGAGTTTAACTTGTAGGGTTAGTTTAACTTCGGATTGTTGGATGGGTGTCAACAATATTCCAACGATGGGAATAACCTGTCATTGAATCGACAATAATTGGATTCTTCAAAAAAGAATCATATCACTTGCGGCGTTGCCGTATCCCCATAGTGGCGCTGAAATAGCAAATCGTATTATAGAAATTTGTGATGTTTTTCATATTCGCGATAAAATTATGTGTATTAGTTTTGATAATACATCTAACAACAACGTAGCAATTACTACTTTAAAATCCGTATTAAATTCTCCATCTGATAATATTTTTCATGTTAGAAGTGCATGTCATATTATAAATTTATGTGTTCAAGATGCATTAAAAATAGCCGATCCATATATAGTTAAAACTAGAAATTGTGTATATTTCATTGCATTAAGTCCAAGCATATTACAAGAATGGAAAGCTTGGTGTAGGGTTAGAAATGTACCTTTTAGAAGATTTCCAAAGGATGTTAGACACCGATGAAATTCTATTTTTGATTTACTAAATGTTGTTACCGAATATAAAGCAGTTGTAAATAATTTTTGTATCACAAAAAATATGCACAATTTTGAAATGACTCCCCCCGATTGTTTTTTTGCCGAATCTTTGTTGAAATTTTTAGAACCTTTTAAAACCGCAACTTTAAAATTTTCAAAAACATATGAATCTACTTCTAGTAGCATTTTTATTGAATTAGTTAGCATGATGCAAACATTTAACGAAATGTTAAATGATATCAATGTTGGTGAGATTGTAAAACCTGCATTCCAAAAATTTTTGAAGTATTATTTTTCTCCTCCTATGTTGATTTGTGTTGCTACCGTTATGGATCCTCGTATCAAATTAGAAGGTACGAAGAGTTTGATAGAAATATTTTTTGCATTATTTGGGGAAAATGTAGAATTAGTAATTGATTGCGCTAATTTTTTAGTTCAGTTTGAATCTACGTTAAATAACTTGTATGATTATTATGATAGACGTTTTGCTTCTAGTAGTACAACTTCTGTAGTTAGTTCTTCTTCTGGTACTTCTAAAGGTAAGGGTAAAAGTAGAATTGGTGATAGAACATTTAATTTACTTGAACAAATTCAATCAAAAAAACCTAGGACTAATCAACCAAATGAATTAAATTGGTATAACCAACAAGATTCTGAGCCTTTTACTTCTCCACTAGATATTTTACAATGGTGGAAAGAGCATGAACACACTTTTAGTATTCTGTCAATTTTGGCCAAAGATTTACTAACTCTTCCTGTCTCCACAGTTGCTTCTGAGAGTGCATTTTCTTCAAGTGGCAGAGTTCTAACTGATTACAGGAACCGCTTGAAGCCCGACTCGTTAGAAATGCTCGTTTACACAGAAGACTGGCTGAAGACTGAAGATAGGACACAAGGGAAAGCACTATCAACGTCCACAAGTGGGAGTAACTCGCCGGAAGAACAATAACAACAACAACAATAGCTGCTTTGCATCAACAATAGCAACTCGACCGACACGTTAGGAATTGTATTACATCTTTGCTTGTTATGTTAAATTAGAAAAATTGGAGTTAATTAAAATTGTATATAAGAAATATGTTATTGTATAAAACTTATTTTTGAATTGAATTCTTCATTTCATTAGAAATTGTGAAAATTGTATAACTTAAATTCATATGAATAATATTTCAAATTTTTTTGCCAATTTCACTTTTTCAATCTTATTATTATTATTACAATTTTTAATGTTTATTAGTATTATTACTTACTTAGTATTATTATTATTATTATTATTATTATTATTTTAAGCTACCAAAAAAAATCGACCTATATAAACGGGTCAACCCGCGGGTCGACCCGACCCGACCCGGGTTGAACCCTAAAGCGTTCACGGGTTGGGCGGGCCACCCAAATCAAGTTTGGACCCGGCCCCGCTAAGTGGCCAAACCGGCCCGAGCCCGCCCAGGATACGTGCCAACCCGTACTGATTAGGCCCGGCCCGGCCCGTTCTACCCGTTCGCCATCCCTAAAGGTTTATGCCCCTCTACTCTTTTTCATGTATTTATTGACAAGCTCCGGAGGAAGGCAGTACTCAATCTTGACAACAAAATAAAGTGTTTTTTTCCCGCGCTTGTGCGTTGGCATTTTACTGAAATGAATGAATAGAATCCTGCAAAAATCCGAGGGATCTATCCCAGGAGTTAGTCCAGCATTTTCTTTGAAAAAACATCGAGACAGATCCAGAGATTTGGAAATCCCCCAAACCCCACCTCTCTCCCCTCATTAAATCCCACCGTCGAAAAAACCCAATGCAAAAATATCCCAAAAATAGGGGAAAAAATTCTCGGGTTTTTAGGGTTTCCATGTGCTCCAAATCCACCGAAGTCGCCGAACCCCATGGATCTCCTTCCAAACCCAATCCACAACCCGAACAAGAAGTCGAAGAAGTCAAGGAGGAAGTAATCCCCGCCGGTGAAGAGGAGCCGAGGGAGGAAGAGGGGTCGCCGGAGAAGGAGGAGGAAGGAGGAGGAGAACGTGCGGATGTGTTTCATGAGTTGTGGTTGCTTTGGGGTGTGAAAGTAGCTAGATTGTTTGAAAATGGGTGGGAATTGGATTAGGTGCAAGGTAGGTGTTTAATATAATGTCTCTAGTGAGAGTGAAATTTTCTAGCCAGTAGTAAGAGTTAAATTTTGCAAATTGCAATGTAAGTTTCGATTCAGGTGGATTATAGTGATTCGGAATGGTAGAATGGATGTTCTGAATCATTGAGAATTTTTTTAGATTACATATTCTCAATATTTAATTTTCAATTAACAATGAAGAGAGAACATTGGTTACATTTTATGAGTGAACTATAAGGTTTTAAGTGTAGATTGCACATAATCCGAATGCACAACTCTCTTTGCAATCATGTGAAATAATTCAAATTTTCAAGATAAGCATATTCTTATCTCATTAACTGAGTTGAAGACTACTTGTAGGTTACAACTTTCAGGTTCTCTCTGTCTTTTTGATTTGGTTCTTTTGTGATGTTTTGTTTGAAGGTACCAGGAGTTAGGGTTTACAAAAGGAAGAAGCACTTGCCATTGGATCTCAGGAGTTAGGGAAAGTTTACCAAAATTTACCTGATACTACTTTGGTTACCACAGAAAATTCTAATATTGCACCGGTACTTTCTCGTAGTGGGAGAGAAACCAGACTGCCTGGTGTAACACCCTCCTATTTTATCATTTTAAAATAATCATTTGTAATTCTTTTATTGGTATCAGATATTATTATTGTTATTAATATGCATAAATATGCAATTTTATTTTATATATATTCTTCAATTAATTTGTTTACTTATTCGGTAGAGCGGATTTTATTGGATTTTATTATAAAAAGAAGAGTTATAAGGGCATAAAAATAATTGGAGAGTCAATGAGGGGTTTACAATTAATTTTCCCAAGATATTTACAAAATCTTCCCATTTTGAAACATCTGTATATTCTATAATATCAAATTATTCGTTTATACTTATATTTCGTGTAGTTATTTTGATTATTATGATCATTTTACAAAAATATGCAATATTATTTTCCTTTAGACTCGGGAGTTATTTAGATATACGGTGAAGTGATTTTTATATAAATATATTGCAAATAATGAATTGGGAAGGTCTTAAAATAAATGTTTGGTCAAATAGGGTCTATATTTAATTTTCCATTGTTATTTTGATTATTATGATCAGTTTACAAAAATATGCAATATTATTTTCCTTTAGACTCGGGAGTTATTTAGATATACGGTGAAGTGATTTTTATAGAAATATATTGCAAATAATGAATTGGGAAGGTCTTAAAATAAATGTTTGGTCAAATAGGGTCTATATTTAATTTTCCATTTTTCCTTCTTCTTCCCCTTCCCCTTCATTTCGCCAGATCGAAACCCACCCAGTTCGCAACCGACCTTCCTCTTCTTCTTTCTTCACTTTTAGGTTATTTTAATCCCATTAAACTCTTAACAATTTTGAGAAAATTTGAGAGGGTTTTAGCCAATTGAACGGTGCTCCTCAACATGGTAGTGTCGGTTTTGCAAGAGAGCTTCATGAAGGTATACCAATTTGTATAGTTATTTATGGAATTGTATGCTTATCAATTCTTTTCATAAAAATCATAGTAGAAGGTAGTTTAGAGTATGTAGAACATGCTAGAGGTGAAAGATTTCAATTTCTTTGGTAATAATATGGAAATTTTATCAAACATAGGGTTTGGGTTTAGGAATGGTATGGAGAATTGCATCTATAGAATGCTAATAATTATTTTGGATGGTGTAGAATATTATGGGGTAATTTAGGAGCATTTATGATAAGTTTAATAATTATTTGGTAATTAATAGAAATTTTCCCGGTATCGAAAAATTGTGAAAATAAAGTTTATTGGTTAAAAAAAAGGATAAGTATGGAAAAATATGTACAAATACTAGACTTTATTCCCGAGATGCATGGGTGAGTTAATTTTGGGATATAGAAGTTAATTTGGGTTATTTTACCCTTAAAATATAAAGTATTGATTAGAATTCTTCCAATTAAGGGGTAAAATTGGGATTTGGTTATAAAACTAGAGAAGTGTTGATTTGATATGCTTAGGTATATTATATGTGATGTATGAGTATGTTTAATAGGAATTCGAGGGATAGATAACGTGTGTTATGACTTAATGACATATGGGTTTGGTAATTTTCTTGATAGGTGTTAAAAGTGAAGTTTGATTAGAGACCGGGCGAGCAAGGAGTGTCTTCGGGCCGATACGTCTGGTGAGTATGATTGTACTAGGTATACTTTATGCTGTGATAAAATTTTAGACTAATTTGACGTGATATGTGATAATTATGGCCGGGTAAAGATATAATAGAAAAAACGAAAATTTTTATAAGTTGAAATTGTGCTATATGGTGAATTTGCATGATTTGGAATATGTGGCGTTATGGGTAATATATTGGGTATAATATATGATAATATGAAGTAATTGGGGTTTGATATACGTATAATATATGGATGATAAATAGAAACGATATATATATGGGATTATGATGTGTTGACTAATTTGGTGCATATTTATGATATATGGGTGATAATGAGAAGTGATATGATAAATGATGAAATTAATAAGTGGGTATATGTATGATATAAAGATGTTCAGGGTAAAATTAATGCGTGATAACATGATGCAATAAACTAAATAGCGTGGTATGTTGATAATATACGATAATGTGATGAAATGTATATGATATGGCTAAAAATGGGGTTAAATCGGGATCGTCCAAATCGGGCACGGATCTCAAAGCCTAGGGGTAAAATGGTAATTCCACCTACTAACGGTCTGAAATGGGAACTGGGTCTTTATTCAAATCCCAATAACCCCTAAATGGATCTGTCTCAACTGGGTGTGAGTTTCAACCCGCAGCGAACCCAGTCCAGCAGGGTTAGGGTTTCTGATTAATACTAATCAACGGCCCTGATTCACATCTATCCTTTCACTGGAAATTAGGGATTACATTCCTAATCTGATCACAGGGATTACATTCCTAATCTGATCCCAACGGCGACTATAAATATCCCCCATCCACCACCATTAAGAGGTAATCAATCTTTTGCCAATTTACGCTCTTTCATAATCATTCCTAATTACTGACTTGAGCGTCGGATGGTGCGTCGCCGAGATCAACCCCGGTGTCTCGCACTTTTTGCAGGTGAACGGCGGGAGTCAACGGTCAAACTCCGGTGGAACAGGTTTCAGGTTTGCTATTCAAGTTTTCCAAGAATCCACAAATACTATCTGTTTGCCCCCACACCAGATTTAGCGGTAACAGATTGGCGCCGTCTGTGGGAACCAAACGAATAGCAGCATCCCCTCTTCCTGCTAGTTGATCTTCTCTAGCCATGCCTCCCAGGAAAGTAAGATCCAGAGGGTCCAACCATGGACCCAACCCGGTCGATCAGCAACAGGAAGTCCCCATCCAACCCGCTCAGCAGCAGGGGCAACTTCCTCTACAAGCTGAGGACCCTCCCCAGTAGGACCATCCTCCTCTTCAGAATCAGCAACCTCCTAAGGGTCCCCCTGGTCCTCAAAATGCCGGTGCCGGGGTCTCGCGTCCTAACCTACAGAAACAACCTCTCCATCAGGACCGCGCCTCAATACACAATGCCTATACGGATTCTATGGCCTCCCACGAACCCCGAGCTTTCGACCTTCGCATTACCATCCTCAATCGGCAGAAGGATGAGGATCTTCGCCGCCGTTTGGATGAAAAGCGGGCCCGAGAGAGAGCCTTCTGCCAACAACGTCCGGATGAGCGATCTCCTCACCGCTGAGACTACAGAAGGTCCCCTACCCGAAGAGGGCGAAGAGAGTCCCCCGAGCATCACAGGAGAAGACCCCATTCCCCTGCCGGTCGGCAACATCCGAGGAACAATGAGGTACCCATCACTCGTGCCGAGTTCCAGCAATTCCAAGCGACGGTGTTGCAAGCTCTCAACCTACGACCCAACAACAATAATACCCAAAGGGTTCCTACTCCCCCATGGGTCCAAAGTCCTCACCATCGGTCCATAACTCCTCCTCCGGCTTCTAACGACCAACAGCATATTCCTAGTCCTCGCCGCTCCCAGGGTTACCGTCTCCATAGTCCCCGTTCCCCTTCCTATGAAGACGAGTCTAGGGGCTCGTTTGACTACCGTCGGAGGGACAATGCTCTCTACCGCCGTCTCCACGAGATGGAGAGGCACATCGGCCGAATAGACAAGAATGAGGAGTTAAGAGGAAGAACCATCCGCCCGAGCAGACCTCCCTTCTCCCGAACCATCATGGAGGCTCCTATCCCAAGAGGTTTCAAACCCCTGCAGTTCGAAACTTACTCGGGGGAGTCAGACCCCGTGGACCACATCGAAAGCTTTAAAACTCTCATGCTAATCCACCAAGCTTCCGATGCCTTGCTGTGCAAAACCTTCCCCGCCACTCTTAGGGGTTCGGCTCAGGAATGGTACTCCCGCCTCATCCCGTCCTCCATATTCTCCTTCGAACAGTTTGAGACCATCTTCATCACTCATTTTGTGAGTAGCAGATGCACAGAAAAGACCAACATCTCGTTACTCCAGCTCCGCCAGGAGAAGGGAGAAAAGTTGAGAGACTACGTGAGGAGGTTCACTGCAGAGGTAAGATCCATCTCCTCCTTCGACCAGTCAGTTGCAGCGGCCGCCTTCCAATCAAATGTCCTTAACTCTAACCTTCGCTCCTCCCTCACCAAGAAGCCCCCGCATAACTTTGCCGACCTCCTTCTTAGGAGCTAGAAGTACATTCGGGCCGAAGAAGCCGAATATCTCCCGGGCTTCGGAGGGTCTACCTCCGGGACAAAAAGAAAGGCAACTGAAGAAGAAGGAGCCATGAAGCTCCAGAAAGACAATGGCGGACAGCGCCGACCTCCCCCCAGATTTGAAAAGTTCACTCTTCTTAATGCCAACATTTCCACCATTCTCATGGAAGTCGGGAAGGAGGGGGTGATACCTCCTGCACAAAAAATGAACACCCCTGGCAAGAAGAGGGACAAAGAGAAGTGGTGCTGCTATCACCGGGACCATGGCCACGACACCAATGATTGTCGGGCTCTGAAGAACGAGATAAAAGCCCTCATCCAGAGGGGGCAGCTGACCAAGTTTGTGAGAAAGGACCGAGCCGATCTTCCTCCCCCGCCTCGGCGGGCTAACAAGCGTCTGGAACGCGATGAAACGCTCGAATTTGAAGAGGAGTGTGTCCTACATCTCATTCATGGGGCCCACTTGGGGGCTCCTTCAACTCCTCTTGAAAGGCGTTTATAAGGAAAGTTAATTCGGTTCGCGCCACACCTCCTCCTAAAGGCCTCAGAGTACCCGTCACATTCTCAGATGAAGACCTTGAGGGTGTCCGAACCCCCCATTGTGATGCGCTTATCATCAACCTCCATATGGCGAACTTTAAAGTGGAGAGGATCCTGGTGGACAATGGCAGCTCTGTTAACATCCTCTTCCTCGCTGCTTTCAAAGGCCTCAAACTATCCCAAGACAGACTTAAACCCGTCGGCTACACACTCCATGGGTTCACGGGAATGCCAGTGACTATTGAAGGGGTGATCACCCTCGACGTAACCGTTGGCAAAACTCCTACTACCTGAACCGAGTCGATGGACTTTATGGTCGTGGATATCCCTGCAGCTTATAATGTCATTTTGGGTCGGCCTGGCTTAGCTGCTCTCGAAACCGTCCCTTCCGCCTATCACCTCAAAATGAAGTTCCCCACCCGGGGAGGAGTAGGGAAAGTAAGAGGCAGTCAGGAAACGGCCCGCAGATGCTACATGACCTCTACTATGGGTCCAGTCATCTCCCTCGAAACTCTTGAAATCCCCCAAGATGTTGTCCGGCCAGCGTCCGAGCAGGTAGATGAGTTGAAGGAAGTGCTATTCTCTGAGCAAGATCAGAGCCGCCAGTTCTTTATCAGCAAGACCCTCCCATCTGCCCTAAGCTCGGACATAGTTCACTGTATCAGAAAGAACCACGACCTCTTTGCCTGGTCGGTCGCTAACATGCCTGGAATTTTCGAAGAGCTTCTAGTCCACCACCTCAGTGTCGCTCCGGGGTTCAAACCGGTCCAACAGAAGAGGCGCAAGTTCGCTCCCGAGCCCCATCAAGCTATAAAAGAGGAGGTGGACAAGCTCTTGAAGGCTCGGTTCATACAAGAGGTCAATTATCCCGAATGACTCTCGAATGTAGTGATGGTAAAGAAGTCCAACGGGACCTGGAGGATTTGCATCGACTTTACCGACCTCAACAAGGCATGCCCCAAAGATCCATTCCCTCTTCCAAGCATCGATACTTTGATTGACACCACTTCTGGCCATGAACTCCTCAACTTCGTGGACACCTTCTCAGGCTACAATCAGATTCGTATGTTTCCCCCGGATATCCCAAAGACCTCCTTTGTAACTGATCTGGGCCTTTACTGCTACAGGGTAATGCCCTTTGGTTTGAAGAATGCAGGTGCCACTTATCAACGCCTCGTCAACAAGATTTTTCAAGCACAGATCGGCCGAAATATAAAGGTATATGTTGATGATATGCTTGTGAAGAGCATCCACGGGGCCGATCATGTGGCCGATCTGCAAGAGGCGTTCGACGTACTCAGGAAGCACGATATGAGGCTCAATCCGAACAAATATGTGTTCGGAGTCTCGTCCGGGAAATTCCTAGGCTTCATGGTCAGCCAAAGAGGAATCGAGGCCAACCCCACGAAGATCAAAGCCATATTAGACATGGCTCACCCGAAGAATGTTAAAGAGATTCAGAAGCTAACGGGTTGCCTGGCAGCCATAGGGCGCTTTCTTTCCAAGTCAGGGGAGAAGTGTCTTCCCTTCTTCAAAGCTCTCAGGGGTGGCTAAAGGCTTCGAGTGGGGTCAGCAACAACAAGACTCATTCGACCAGCTGAAGGCTTACCTAGTCAATCCTCCTCTCCTCAGCAAACCTGTTCCCGGGGAAGCCCTCTACCTCTACTTAGCCGCCTTCGAGCTAACCCTCAGCGCTGTCCTCGTAAGGGAAGAAGATAAGACTCAAAAGCCCATCTATTACGTGAGCAAGGTACTTCGGGATGCCGAGCTCCGCTACCCAAGGATAGAGAAGATGGCATACGCCTTAGTCATGGCCGCAAGAAAGCTTCGCCCATATTTCCAGTCCCATTCGGTGATCGTTCTTATCGACCAACCGCTGAAGCAAGTACTCCACAAGCCGGAGACCTCCGGTTGCCTCATGAAGTGGTCTATCGAGCTGAGCCAACACGACATATCGTACCAGCCTCGGACCGCAATCAAGGCTCAGGCCTTAGCTGAATTCATCGTCGAGAATACCATCCCCGAGGTCAGCCAAGCAATGAAGGGACCGCCTGTCTGGTCGGTTTATGTAGATGGATCCTCTTGTAATGAGGGAAGCGGAGCCAGGGTCATTCTGGCCGGCCCAGATGATTTCGTCCTCCAATACTCCCTCCGCATCAACTTCAAGGCCTTTAACAATGAAGCAGAATATGAAGCACTCATAGCCGGCCTCGGAATGGCTCGCAATGCAGGGGCGCAGTGCCTCTGGATCTTTAGCGACTCTCAGCTGGTCGTAAATCAGGTCCTAGGCGAGTACGAGGCACGGGATGATCGAATGGCTAAGTACCTAGCCAAGGTCAGGAATCTCATAGCTCTATGTGAAGACTTCGCCATCCAACAACGTTTCTCCTCCGTCTCCCATCCACAGTCGAATGGTCAAGTGGAGAATGCTAACCAACAGATCCTCTCCGGTATTAAGAAGAGGCTGAATAAGTGCTCTAAAGGCTTATGGGTCGATCAGCTCCCTAACGTGCTGTGGAACTACCGCACCACGAAACGGACCCCCACAGGAGAGTCGCCATTCAACCTCACGTATGGGTCCGAGGCTGTGATCCCATTGGAAGTCGGCATACCTTCTCCTCGCCTTGTTGCCTACAAAGAAGAACAGAATGCCAGAGAACTTCGGGCAAACTTAGATTTGATCGACGAGCTACGAGAAAGAGCGTCAATCCGCCAATAGAGCTATCGGAGGAGGATCGAGTTGGCGTACAATAAGAGAGTCCGTCCTACCAACCTCAAAGAAGGGGACTTGGTCCTCAGAAAGTTAACAATCTGTTTTCCTAGTCAGAAGAGTAAACTAGCTCCAAATTGGGAGGGACCCTACAAGATCACCAAAGTGGTTTGGCCCGGGACATATCGTCTAGAAGATCTCGAAGGCAGAGAGATCCCCAGGACTTGGAATGCCGACCATCTTTTGAAATACCAAGAGAGCGCTTTAACGCCTCTCTAAGTATTCTGAGATGTCGAACCGTTCCTCTCCTTTTACTTGTATTTTTTCCCTTTAATATGTTGTTATGTTTGTAAAACTCCGTTATTTATGTAAGACTCAGTTATTAAGTTATTTTAGTTATTACTTATTCTCTTCCCACTTGTGTCTTTTTTGTTGATGACAAAGGGGGAGAAAACCTCATATTTTTGTATCTTTTTTAGTGTTCTCAAGTCGACTGAATTCTTGTGTTAAGTCGACTGATGATTTTTTGATGCTCAGTTTGTTTGTGATGATTTATGCATTATGTGCTCAGTTTGTTTGTGATGATTTATGCATTATGTGCTTTTGATAGGGGGAGCATATCAATGTTTGTATTATGTTTTTTTTTATCAGCTATTGTGTTGTCATCATCAAAAAGGGGGAGAATGTTGATTCTTGATTTTGATGATTACAACACACTGCAACATGTATCTGTGCTATACTATATATATTTGCAGGTTGTATACACAAAGGTATCTTTTCTCCAAAAGCTAAGCAAATGAACAAGTACAAGATCTGGATAAAGACAATGGCTTCACTCAAGACTCAAGTCAAGACCTATGTTTCAATGTCATTTATTTTTATATCTTGTAAACAAATGTAATATTTTTCTTTATTGAGTCTTAGAATGATGTACAGCCTTGTCACACACACATACACTCACATATAACTTTTTATAAATGTGTGTTTACAAATCCAAAGGTCAAAACAGCTTGAACTAGATTAGCTGTTGAGTACCAGTCGACTGCTACTTGTTCCAGTCGACTGAGACTGTACAAAACTGCCTAATCTTATTCAAACTCTGACCAGTCGACTCATTATGGCAACCCAGTCGACTGATCAAGTGCGTTTGACAGTTTTCTGTTTTTAAAATTGCTTTTTCAAATTCAAATCATTTTATTTCAGTTGGATGACAGTTGGAACAACTGTTTTCCAATATCCAGTGTATCTAACTCTATAAATAGAGGTTAGAATCCACTGTAAAAGATAACAATACTCCAAACATTTTTGAGATCTTAAGTTTTATACTTTCAAGAGATAAAAGCTTTCAATTCACTAAGACTTGGTTCTCTGTCTTCAGTCCAGTATAACATTTGATTTCGTTCTGGACTGGATATAGAAGTCAACCATTTAGCCACGTACTATATCACAATCACAAACAAGGCTATAGGTTGATTGTAAACAATTTTATTGTTTTTCTTTTCCTCTCGGTTGGAGAGTAGGACTCTAGGGTGTAGAGTCAGGTTTGTCACTCTTGGTGGAAGAGTGGGTTGCTTTCTCTGGTTGAGAGAAAGGACTACGGGTTGGACAAGGTTGTTGTCTGAACGCCGTAGGGTATTCTTGTAAACTTTTTCAAGAATAGTGAAAATCTCAAGTAGGTTGCTTGGGGACTGGATGTAGGTCGGAAGGACCGAACCAGGATACATCGTGTGTACTCTGTGGTTGTATCTCTCTACTTGCATTTATATTTTCTCGGTTTGTGTTTTTACTGTGAAACTTGTCTGGACAGTCGACTAAGTACTTGATAAGTCGACTGGTCAGACTCGTATACTCTGAAAGTTTTTTTTTTTGTATGTTAAGTCGACTGTCTCAACTCTAAGTCGACTTCACAGACTTGTTTAAATTACTTTTTCATTTTGTTAATTCAGTCGACTGGTTTATCCCTTAAGTCGACTGTACAGAAGAAAAATCTCTATTCTGCAATTTAATTTCTTATAAACACTATTCACCCCCCCCTCTAGTGTTTGTTGCCCTGCCTACAGGATCCAACATTCCCTCGCTGGTATATGGCCAGGAGGAATGTGTAGCCTCGGTCGCGTAGGACCCTGGGTGGGCGGCGATCTGTATAATCATATAACGTTGGATATATATATATATATATATATATATATATATATATATATATATATATATATATATGGTGTTAATATATTGGTGACATTATTGTTAATGTTACGTCAATATATTGGTGACATTCTTGTTATTGTTATGTTGATATATTGGTGATACTTATTATTAGTGACATTCTTGTTGGTGTTGTATTAATATATTGGTGGTGTTTATTATTGGTGACCTTCTTGTGAATGTTTTATTAATGATAATGGTGATAGGATATCAGTGATGACATTGAGATGGTTTTGTGTATATTATTGGTAATACTATTTTACCGATCATTTTATGTAGCCGTATAACGTTACGGAGAATTGAAAATTTGAGAACATATATATATATATATATATATATATATATATATATATATATATATATATATATATATATATATACTAGATTTGCCTGTGGGCATGTGCCTACGGCATGTCTTCGGAACGATACAGCATATGAAAGTCTTCTAAACGGTAAAACAACAATTATGTAGCTCAAGTTTGAATAGTAAAACAATAATTAGTTGTAAATAAAAGTCCATGTTTTCATGAGTATATGTTGAAAAATAATTATAAGTGGGGGTGTAAAATCCAACTTCTTAGAACTTTGACCGTGGAAAATGATGAAATTTAACTGTTGATGAGATATTTGTTATTTTCAATGTAACATGAGCAATAAAAAAATGTATAAAAAATTTGAAAATTTTCAAACATGAAATCTGAAAATATAAATTTCTGAGAAAATAGAGAGAGAATGTGTGTGTGTGTGTGTGAGAGAGAGAGAGAGAGAAAATAAATAAATAAATAAATAAATAAAGGAGTTGTTTTGGGGGGATTTGAAATTGAGTTTTGGGGGAAAACTTTTGGGCGGGAAAATATGTTTTGTGAGGTTAGATCTAGACCATTGATTTCAACCCAATTGAATAAGAGCCACTTGATAGCTTTCTTTGTGTTTTATTATATATATATATATATATATATATATATATATATATATATATATATATATATATACAGGCGAGACTGGTGATGATAATATGATTATATATTTATCTATGCGATAATAGATTGATGCACGATATATTTGTGTATAATGTTGAGCATCATAGCGGTAATTTAATTAATGTATGAGTGGGGTAATATCTATTTATGCGATAATAGATCGAGGCTTGATATATTTGTGTAGAATGTTGAGCTTGTGTATAAGAATATGGGTGACTCGGGCGAGGTTGGTGAATTATAGTAGTCAACATATATAGGAGGTTTATTGGTGAGGTGAGTTAAATTAAGGTGGTAATATTATTCTAGTTGGTGGAATAAAATGCATTTGACGTTAGAAGCATCAGTAGTGTGCCTAGGAACTACTGCCCCCATTTTGATAAAAATGAGGGGAACTACCTGCCAGGACACCTATCGTAGGCAATGACCTGTTCCGGAGTAATGTGTGATAGTTATTTTATTTTTAAATGAATTTTCCTTTATTTGTGCTTTTACTTCTTTAATTAAATTCGTATAGGTTAGTTTTAACTTGGTAATAATTCTTGGTGCTTTAAATTTATATCTTCATTCTTTTTGGGATTATACTCACACCAGTATTGGCTGACCCATGTTGTTTTGGGGGTTAGTGGAGTCCCTTCCTGAGGGCGAACATCCCTAGACTTCCCTTTTTGCAAGAATAGAGTAGCTGCGTGGTGAGATTCCCTGGAAACCATAGTTTTGTAATTTTACTTTCTCCAGTTGTAGGGTTGGTGGATTATGTATCAGTTATATAATTTTTATTAACTTATGTATAATGAGGGTAGATGATAAAATCTGTGCAATAATTTGAATTTTGGAAGATTATGTATGTATCAGTATGGGATGAGTATATAAAGTGATGAGATTTAGTATGTGATAACCCATACCTCTCTTGTTGTGGAGTATTGGGTTTAGTGTGTGATTTTTCAAAGGGTTTCTAAAAATCTCCTATGTTTTCAAGAGAAGTTTTGATTTTTAATTCATATCCTGTGTTATAGGATGATATTTACCCCAGAGCCCGATATATATGATGTCTATGTGGTGTTGCTTGTTTTGGCCAAGGGAGGAGATATATATATTGCTTGTGTTGTAATATTTCTAATTACTTGCAGAATTCCGTAAGGAATTTATGAAATAGGGCTAATATTTCAAGGGAGACTCTGCCCAAATTTTAATTGAAATCCACTGAGATTATTCTAATAAGAAATAGTTATAAAAAGAAGAAAAAAATTTGGGGTTGTTACAATTTGGTATTAGAGTCTAGGTTAACTAGGAATTTCTTGCAAATTCTAGTGATCTTGTTGTCTGTGTATGGATTCTTTACCGCCTAGTAGAGAATGCAAAGTTTTATTTTATGATTTAAGGGTATTCTGCTTAGTGCTGATCATGACTGTTGCAGCCCGATGTTCCTTCAGGTATGAGTCTTAAGTAAATTGCTTGAATTGAATTTTAAAGTAGAAAAGTTCTAATTTTGAGGTGTGTATGCCCTCGCTAGGATTTAGATAGTAGTCTATTTGATGTGTCGGGTATGGTAAGTGTTGGAATTTTGACTGTAACCCCTATTTTCGCAAATACGTATTTTCTGTGTATTTTCAGTATTTCGATTTTTGTAAATTACTTTTTTCGGTTTCAAATTCGTTTTCTTAAAATGTATTGTTGGATCTTCTGTTAAAGTCTATTTTAAATCAATAATTTTAGTTGTAACTACCTTCCAAGGATTTTTATATTTTAATACAAATATTATTATTATTATTATTATGACTTTGATTATTAAGGGTATTATTATTATTATTATTGTTATTAAACATATTGTTTATAAATTTTTTGGATGCCTATAGATCGTAATCCACGTTGTATTTTATTAGAGTACGGATTTTATATATACCGTTTTATTTAATTAAATAATATGTAATATTATTTTGCTCTTTATTATATTTTGGTTCGATTCGAATACAATCTTGATCATTTTATGAGGTCTTACTAACTATTGTATTTAGTAGTATTTGAGTATTAATTTGATGCATAGAAATTGATTAATTGTGTTACTATATTATTGTTGATCTATTTATTCATTTATTTTCCTAAAATTCCAAACCAATTTTCTTATTGGAAACCCTATACCCAATAACCCTATACCCTAATCTTTTTCCTATATAACCCTGTTTATTCTAAACCCTAATCTCCACTTAACCCTAACCATACATTAGCAGCCGCCAACCCTTACTCCCTATCATCCCCTACCTCCGAAACAACCCCTTTACTGCTTGCCTGCATCACCTCCTTCGATCCTGCCTCCTGCCTCCCCTCGTCGCAGATCCCCATCGCGCCTACCACCTCCTCGCCTCGCCTTTTCATCTTCCCGTCATCCGCATTCTCTTCAACCCCTCGCACCCCTTTGCAGTCACCTCTTTGCCTACCTTCGGCTTCACCTCAAACCCATTCCCCATCCTGCAGACCACAACCACCACCTCCCACTCATTTCTCCTCTCCCTCCATCGTGCTGCCACTGCACCCTCTACCGTGTGTGCACCCCGACCTGCATCCCAATCCCCTCCGACTGCCAACCGCCCCCCTTGACGACCTCCCGTTGCGCCGCCTACACCCTGACACCACAACAGCTCAGCGCAACCTTCTCGGTTGTTCACCCCGATGCCGGCACCTCCTGTCCGGCCGTCGTGCCGCCCCAGTGTAGAACCCCCACATTTTCAAATATTATTTTAAATATTTGAAAATGAATTAAAATGATTTTCTGGAGATTTAATAAATATTTTCTAAAGATTTACCTTTTACACGTGCGAAACACGTGCAAATATTTTTGGTGTAAATAACCAATTTTATATTTTTAGTAAATTCTTCTAATTATAATGGAGTATATTCTAAATTTTGGGATTTTTCTGAGTATAGAAACTATTTTTTTATAAATACCTCGAAAGGAAGGGGCTTTTATGTAAAAGTCGTTTGGATCTTAAATAAATTATGAAAATTCGTTTTTACTAATATTTTGGTTCTCCATGGTTATCATTTGAATTTAAATATATTTAGATTTTATTTAAAGTCGATTTGGTGAAGATTTAAACAAAAAAGGGTGTTTTTGCAAATATGGAATTCATGTAGAATTTGGTGCAAATGTTTTTCTGGAAAGTAAGAGTCAAATATTTTGATTGGAAAATATAATATGTATTATTAGATATTATTTCTGTTTTTTTCTGGATTTTTATGAATATTTTATGATATGTTTGCAAATATTACAAAAGGGAGGGCTTTTGTGCAAAATCGCCACCCTGAGTGGTAAATCCTGATTTTTCTTATTTACTGGGCTGTGCTGGATTACTGGACAACTCAGTGATAAGAAGATTTGATTTGGCTTTGATTTAGTTAACCTATTTTAACTAAGAAAAGGTTATATATGTAAAGTTATATTTTGGAAGGACTATTTTGCAAATGTATTTCTAAAACCCTAAATCCTTATTTCCGGCCTGTATAAAAGAGGGTGTGCAGCCATCATTCGCTGCACAACACAAGTTTTATTATATCTTATATTTTCTTGGTGATTGAAAAGGAGGATTTTGGATCTCACAAAAGAGGGGCTTTCTTGTTAGATCTCTTTATTTCTAAGGTGAGTCATATGAACTTTGTTTTGTTATTTGATTTAGGTGAACGATTGTTTTGTTATTTGTTTGACATGTATGTTTATTTGGTGTATTTCGTTTGAGAACGATGCAATGGTTATTGTTGTATTATGTATGTGAAATCTATGAACGTTTAGTAGATCTTGATTAATGAATTCTTTATTGCTTGAAAACATGTTTAAGATTTGAGTATGGTTATGATAATAAGGGATCGGATGAATGAACATCTGGATCTCGTGAATACAAATCAGATTTGGTTTTGAGTTGTGGAAGAAATTCAGTATTGAGAAATCCTAATGGAAGAATTAGGAATTAAGAACATGAGAATTAAGTTATGAGATATTGGTTAATTTGAGGAATTGTATCTATAATGAGGATTATTTGAGATTGTCGTTTTTTTACCTGAATACAAATTATTTTAGTAGACAATGATTACTTTTGGAAAACCCAAATTTTGATTATCATGTACAACCAAAACCTTGCAGTCTGTGGGCCGACAGTCGACTGGCAGACCTTTCAGTCAACTGGTATGACCGGCTGCTAAATCTTTAGTTTTCTTGAAAATCCGTGCTGGACAGTCGACTTAGACCCTTTTCAGTCGACTGGCACACTTAGAATTTATTTTTCAAAGTTATTGTAGATTTTTCTCTGGTAAGTCGACTTATAATCTCTTTTAAGTCGACTTATGATTTTTATAAGTCAACTTATAATACTTAACTTATTTCTTAAAATCATGGAATTTTCCCTCTGGACAGTCGACTGGTGAACTTTTGCAGTCGACTGGTCCTGATGCTTTTCCTAAGGAATTTTGATGTCCTTTAAACGACTAATTCTTTAAATGTTTTGGGATCTATAATCTATCCTTGTAAATGTTATTCTTCTATAGAACATACGTTTTCAACATATTTTATTGTTGGATTTGGATTATGAAATTTATCAAAGACTTAGGTTTTGTTGAGTGGAGAGATTTCTCCTTTGATTGTTTGACGATGGAATGGTGAGTTATGGTCATATTGAGGTCTCTAGTAGTTGAGTGGGAGTCCTGCGAACCGGCAAGATACACTAACCCTAGAGATAAGGATTTTTGGTCAACGTAAGTAAAGGCTCGTGATTTGTTAGTCCCACTAGAGGGTATTTAGATGTTCACGTGTTGAGGGTCTACGGGCCTATTCACGGAGCATGCAGGGTGCATTTGCGTGTTGAGGGCCGACAGACCTATTCATGGAATGTATCGGGTGTATCTGCACGTTGAGGGTCTTGAAGGCCTATTCGTGGGGTAAATGGTATTTAGATGTTCGCGTGTTGAGGGTCTACGGGCCTATTCACGGAGCATGCAGGGTGCATTTGCGTGTTGAGGGTCGGCAGACCTATTCATGGAATGTATCAGGTGTATCTGCACGTTGAGGGTCTTGAAGGCCTATTCGTGGGGTACATGGTATTTATATGTTCGCGTGTTGAGGGTCTACGGGCCTATTCACGGAGCATGCATGGTGCATTTGCGTGTTGAAGGTCGGCAGACCTATTCACGGAATGTATCGGGTGTATCTGCACATTGAGGGTCTTGAATGCCTATTCGTGGGGTACATAGTATTTAGATGTTCGCGTGTTGAGGGTCTACGGGCCTATTCACAGAGCATGCAGGGTACATTTGCATGTTGAGGGTCGGCAGACCTATTCACGGAATGTATCGGGTGTATCTGCATGTTGAGGGTCTTGAAGGCCTATTCGTGGGGTACATAGTATTTAGATGTTCGCGTGTTGAGGGTCTACGGGCCTATTCACAGAGCATGCAGGGTGCATTTGTGTGTTGAGGGTCGGCAGACCTATTCACGGAATGTATCAGGTGTATCTGCACGTTGAGGGTCTTGCAAGCCTATTCGTGGGGTACACGGCAGGGAGATGATTCTCCGGTTGTCGTTATTGAGCTATCTTACTTGATGCTTGCGAGTCGAGGGCGGTGACACCTATTTGCGAAGTATTCTGAATCTTGTTTCCCATCACCGTAGTAGAATTAGTTGCATAATGAGGGGTTATCCCTATGTCGTAGAGATTGTTAAGGGCTTGCATCGGACCTATATACTATTTAATGCATAGACTCCGACAAGTTTGCATTAGAGAGTCGGTGTATAGAATTGTGTTTTCTTGACTTGGTTTTATGCTTGTGTTTCCAGTTTTCCTACACTTGACACTTAGTCTAGCTTCACTTGTTGTTCATATTTCATGATGTTTTCATGCTTTACATCTTTGTTATTTCTCATTCATTTATCCTTGTTGTTAATACATGCTGTTGATGACTTTATGTTTTATGATTTAATTATGTTGTATGTTTTTATGTCACTCACACCATTTATGGCTGACCCCTTTAGTTTTGGGGGTTAGGGATCATCTCTAGCCTCATGTGTTACAGGTTGTTGCTTAGAGTTTGGAGGTTGGGATGCTTGAGATAGTTTTGGAGATAAATTGATGGAATAGAGCTTTGTGTAAAATTTTGTAAAAAGAAGTGTTGTAAAAAAATGTTGTAATTCAAGGTGTTTGTATTTCCGCTGTGTTTAAAAAAGATTGTTGTAATAAAAGTTTGGAATAAAATTATTTGTGTTTTTGGGCTATGTGTACTATTACATTGAAGTTGATGCTGGGATTGTGCCATGTATTTTCTAAGATATTATATTAGAAATTCGGGGCGCTACACCCAGTCTGCCGTCGTCCCCCTCGTAGTGCACAAACTCAACCCCGACTGCCTCGTCTTGTGTATTTGCGGTTTGGTCGGGTTTGGTCAAGTGAAATCTCGACCGTCGGATTCGCTTGATCATCATCATCTCGATCACCATCTTGATCATCGAGATCCGTGCCAATCGTGCTCTTTGCCCGGGAATCCATTCCTGTTATTCTCATTCTTTGCATCGTTCCCGTCTACAATTATAAGGCAAGTAACTTGTATTAATTTTGTTGTATATGCAAGTACTAAAACACCGCTTGTAGTGTAGATTCATTCTCATAAAAGCCCTTGTTAGATCTTGTCTCTACTTGTTGATCCATCCGTAGTCGTCTGTTGTCACACACACGACATGAAATAATTTAGAGCTAATTAAATTCTTGATGCATGTATGTACGTTGTTTCGTGATCCATGATAAGTTGTATGAATCTTGCATGCTTGACGTGTTAGTTGTAGTATCTCATGGAAGACTTGTTAGACACCCATACCATGTTGTTTCGGACATCTAGTATACCATATTTCGTATTTTGTTATAATTTGGATTTGTTGCATATGAACTATTTGATTTAAATGCATAAGAAGATTTCTATTTTTGTTGTTGGCCTGTTTTGTTTCAGTATTTTAGACCCTGTTAAGGTCAGTAAATAAAATAAACTTGTGAATAGAAATCATAGATCCCGCTGTCTATTTTTCAGAATTTTTGACAGGTCGTTGTTTCGATTTGTGAGTTGTGAGTTACTGCTGTTTTACTACAGATGTGTAGAAAATTTCAGATTC
Source organism: Hemerocallis citrina (assembly GCA_017893485.1). Lineage (NCBI taxonomy): Eukaryota > Viridiplantae > Streptophyta > Magnoliopsida > Asparagales > Asphodelaceae > Hemerocallis > Hemerocallis citrina. Next base: position 67,179,741 of record CM030367.1, on the reverse strand, counting down.
GGTTTTATGTGAATTCCGTATAGTTATTTATTTTAATACTGATGTTAGAGATAAGATTTGGATCTAATATTTTACTGGTTATGACTAGACATGATTGGAATTAACCCTAAATTTTTTTACATTTATTTGATGACATTTATAAACTATTCTATGCTTGTGAACAAACTACTATATTTTCAGAACTGCACGCTGTTCAGTAAATAACCATGTTTTCAACCTGATTGTAGTTGCTTTTGGTAAAAGCTTTGTAAATATAAAATGTAGCCTACTGTATTTATTTTACTACCCTTTTGACATATTTGGATTTTTGAGTTATACTTTGTACTCTATTTTTGTTTTAGTACTGCTGTGTCTAAAGTACCAGAATTACAAACTTGTTGTATCTTGCTGTTTTCTGATTTTTTTTACTATACTATCCGAGTTGGAATATTATGAAACATCATTTGCTGATACTAGACATACTAGGAAATACCCTAGATTTTTCTTAGATCTAATCAGTAAGTTTTTGTGCCATTTTCATGTTTATGAATACAACCTTGCGATTTCTAGCTGAACATGATTCCTGTATATAATGTTATTTTGAGCCATGTTTCTGTAATTAGTATATGACTCATATATATGTGTTGGATTCGGTCGAGAGTCTATTTTTTATATTTTCTGACAGATCCAGATTCGCATGTTTGTTGCAACGGAAATCTTAGATTTGGTATAGTAGTGTCTTGTTGTCCAGAACTAGAAGTTTCAATATCCTTGCCCTTGTTGAGTCATTTGTCATCCGTTCGTGTCCTTCTTTCAACTTATACCTGTCCCTTGTTGTCTTACCATGTTTCTTGACTTGTTTGTGCATGTCCATGCTTGCTTTAAATATTAATTACAAGAAACCAAGCCGGGGTAAAAGGGAAAGTTCAAATAGTGGAAAATACAGAAACGTGTACTCGGAAGAGGATCTATAGATCCTACATGATACTTGACACTTGGAGATTGATACACAATACTTGACATGTGATTACCTGACACTTGCACACTTGACACGTGACACTTGGATCTTGATACTTGATACTTGTCCCTGAGCACACTGCCCTCTATGATCCACTATGAAATCTAAAACATAACTTGCATGAATGTAGCAACAATGTGGTAAAAATTTGGGATGCATGAAGTGCTACCTAGATAGGACTAGAACAAGACTTGAAAACAACATGATCACTTGACACTTGCTACTTGTTACTTGTACATAACACATGACTAATTGACACTTTTTACTCGATTACTCGTTTACATGATACTTGACACTTGTTACATGCTACTTGCACTCATTATCTTGCCATGCTACTTGTTCTGTTCTTGACATAGAGTTAGTTTCTCTATTTTTCCATTACATCTTTCCATACTATACTTGCTTCTGTTGTTACTCTATTCTTGTCTATTTATCTTTCCTGTACTTGTTGCCTGCAATACAAGCGGCCCATAACTTGCATTGATGGACATTTTGTTTCTTCCCTCTTCCTGCAATTTGTTAAATTGCAGACTTTGGTGACCAGCTGCTGCCCGAAGGAATAGGTGACCAAATGTTCTAGTTGGCTGGAGTTCTTGCTACTATTATTTCCTGTTGCTTATTTTGATAAATGTAATTCTTATAGGGATTATTTTGTATGAGGCAATTTGACCCATAATTTATAACATGTTTCCAGATCTGGTTTATTTAAAATTTATTTAATTTCGTTTCAAGTAAATTCTATTAGTTATCATGCGTGGTTGATTTCTCCTTTTTTATTTCTTGTTTATTCCTATGAAATATTGAAAAGATCCGTACAGCTTATGAATGATGAAAGCCATTCGCTGGACTTGGTCACATATCTGTATTCTGTATTCCTTTTTGGGAAGTGGGGCGTGACATTGACCCGATTTGATTCCCCTCGAGGAAAGGGTTAATTCGTCCATGTAATTCGCCATGGGGCACCCGACAATCATTGCAACAAAGAGAGATGGATCACTGAGAATGTGTAGTGATTATCGGGAGTTGAACAAGGTGACCATTAAGAATAAGTATTCATTGCCGAGAATAGATGATTTGCTTGACCAGTTGTAGGAGCTACAGTGTTTTCACAGTTAGATTTGCAGACAGGGTACCATCAGAGGAGTATAGAAGAGGGAAGTATCCCGAAGACTGCTTTTCGCACTCGGTATGGACTGTATGAATATTCGATGATGCCTTCTGGGCTGACGAGTACCCCTGCATTTTTCATAGACTTGATGAATTAGACCTTCCGCCCTTACATCGACAGATTCGTGATTGTGTTTATTGATGATATTTTGGTGTATTCTCGCAGCATGGAAGAGCACAGACAACACCTCAGGATTTGTGTTGCAGACATTTCAGGAACAGAAGTTATATGCAAAGTTCTCAAAATGCCATTTCTGGGAGCGAGTAGTTCGAATTTTGGGGCATATTGTGTCCGCTGAAGGTATATCAGTGGATCCAAACAAAGTCGTAGCGATGAAATACTAGAAGCAACCCACAAATGTTACAGAGATTCGGAGTTTCCTGGGGTTGGCTGGCTATTATTGGCAGTTTATTCATCAATTTTCTATTATTGTTGCACCGATGACTCAGCTTTTCAGGAACAAGGTGCCATTTGTATGGTCTGAAAGGTGTGAAAGAGCATTTCAAGAGTTAAAAAAAAGATTAACTGCGGCTCCTGTTTTGATTACCCATGAGAGGGGAGTACCTCTCCAAGTGTATACAGATGCATGCGGTACTGGTTTAGGTGCAGTCCTGATGCAGGAAGGCCGACCTGTGGCTTATATATCCAGATAGTTGCAGTCTCATGAAGTGCGTTATCATATATATGATTTAAAATTTGCGGCAATAGTGTATGCATTGAAGATGTGGAAACATTATTTATTTGGGAAGCAGTTTCAACTTTTCACTGATCATAAGATTTTGAAAAACTTGTTCTCGCAAAAGGAGCTTAACATGAGACAACAATGGTGGCTCGAATTCTTTAGTAGTTTTGATATTGAAATGAAATATCACCCTGGGAAAGCAAATGTGGTTGCAGATGCTCTAAGTATAAGAAAGATGTTAGCTGTTATGATGTCCCAGGAGTGGATGGCATTAGAAACACTGGGTCAGTTTGATTTTACTTCAGTAGCAGATGGTGGTATGACTTCATATTTGGGTAGCTTATCAGTACAGCCGTTTATCCTACAGTTGATCATTCGAGCTCAGATCCAAGATTCTTACTTGTTGCAGAAGATGCACAAGTTAATTTTGGATGGGATTGACAAATATTCTATAAATTGGTCAGTAGACAGTGAGGGAGGTCTTCGCTATCACCGTAGACTTTGTGTTCCTGATGTGGAAGGTTTACGGCAGCAAGTGATGGAGAATGCTCATCATATTAGGTATACTGTTCATCCAGAAGGTACAAAGATGTGTTGCGATCTCAGGAGGACTTTTTGGTGGCCTGGAATGAAGAAGGATATTGGTGAATTTGTTGCTAAGTGTTTCACTTGCCAAAAGGTAAAAGTTGAACATCAGATATGTCACGCTCTGCTTCCCAAAAAAGAGAATACAGAATATGGAATACAGAATTTACTTGAAACAAAAATGTAATAATCTCAAATAAACCAGACCTGGAAATAAGTCAATAATTCTGGGTCACATTGCCCAATAAAAAATAATCCAAGTAAAAGATACAATTGTTCAAATAAGCAACAGGAATAATAATAGCAAAATTCCAGCATCTAGAATCTCATATCACCTACTCCATCTGGCAACTGGTCTCCAAAATCTGTAATTTAGCAAATTACAGAAAGAGGAAAAGAAAACAAAATGCCCGTCAATGCAAGTTACGGGCCGCTTGTAGTGCAAGCACAAATACAGGAAAAGATAAACAAATATAGAGTAACAGCGGAAACAACATAGCATGGAATAGGCATGTTAACAAAACAGGATAACTAACATGAATCAGGAAACAAAATTGTAACCTCTGTTTTCCATTTTGTGTATTTTTGAGTGTATTTTCCTTTTTGGTGTATTTTTCTCTTATTGTATCACTTTTGGACTGTATAGTGGATTTTTATTTTCAATATATTCATTTATTTATTTTTTTCGTCTTCGATTTGATCTCCCTGTTTCCATTGTCTCTTTTTGGGTCGTCTCTGTTCGATTGAACTCCTATTTTGATCTCCAGTATTTTATTTGTTCGTATTATCCTTCTCTCTTATTTTGTTCCTTTGCTCTACCTTGATTCTCGAATCTTTTTATCCATTGCTTGCACCATAATACCCATTTAGAACTCCTAAAATCCAATAAAACCCATATCCACATTTATTTACCCTGTTTATAAAACCCATTAACTATTCACTTAACTACCCCAATACCCTATAACTACACCCACACCCGGTTGAACTCTAAGACCCGAACCCCACTTTCCCCCTCCTGTATATCTCCCTAACTTAATTACACCTCCACCTATATATATCAAGCCACTGTTTCATCCCCTACCCCAAATCCCTAGTTGCCTACCTCCTATCTCTCTCCCGTAGCTCTTGCACCCTGACATCCAGCCTGCACCCGTTCAGCCCTGCCTCTCAATCACCTATGCCTTCCACCCATGCTCCCTGACTTCGTTGTCCCTTACAGTCGCCAGAGCAGTAACTGTAGAGCCATCGCACCCCCCCACCCCCTGCCCCCCAGTCACTGCTGTCTCCCTGCCGACTCCGCCAGGCCAGACCCCAAGGCCCCATCCACCGTTCTCCGAGTTCTCGCTGGTGTCAGTCCTCGTCACTGTGCGCGTGCTTAATGGTGGTGTTCGTGGTTCCCATTCGTTGTTCGTGATTCGTGGTTGTTGGTTGTGTTCGTGCCCCGGGAATCCGTTCTCGTTATTCTTGCTTTTCCTTCTTCGGTTTTCGTCGTCGGTTAAGGCAAGTAACTTGTATTCTTTTCTTTGTGTAATACAAGCACTAAATACCGCCTGTAGTGTAGTTGGATTCTAGAGACAATTTGTGTGTGAAACCCCTTGTTGATATTGTCAATATTGTGTTGATTCGACCATAGTTGCCTCACGACATACCTTGGATTGACAACTTCTTATTGTATATATGTGTATTGTTCATATGATATCATGTGCTCGTTCGTGTTATTCGTGGTAGACTTGTTGTGGACTTGTGAAATACCCTATACCGTGTTGTTTGGACATCTAGTACACCATATTTCATATTTAGTTATGGTTTGGATGAGTTTTATGTGAACTAGTTAATCTTGTGCATGGATGATATTTTCAGTTTTGCCGGTTTTCCCGTTTTGATCAGTATTTTAGTCCCTATTAAAGTCAGTATATGAAAATATTTTGTGAACTTGATTTTTAGAGAATTTTGTCTATTTTCCAACCCTTCTGACAGATCTCAGTTTCGTTTTACGAATTATTAGTTATGTCTAATTTGCTACATAGGTGTAGAGAAGTTTCCAGATTTTGTTTTCTATGAATTCTGAAGAGTAATATATTTTTATCATGATGTTAAAAGTATTATTTTGATCCAATATTTTTCACAGTACAACTATACTTGATTGGATTAACCCTGAAATTTTGTGGATTTATTTAATGTGTTTTACAAACCGGTTTATGTTTCCAAACGATTACTATACTAGAAAATTTTCAAACTATTCAGTAAATAACCTGATTTTTGACCTAATTCTACATGCGGTTTGTAAATTATTTGTGAATATGAAAGTTAGCCTATTGTGTCTATTTTATAACCCTTTTGAAGGATTTGGATTTCAATTTATGATTCGCGAGATATTGCTGTTTTCGTACTGCATTGATTGTGATTTCAGATTTACAAAACTGTTGTGTCATGATATTTTCTGATTTTTGTTAACTAAACTATTTATATTGAAAAATTATGAAACTTGATTTTCTGTTACTATACATATACAGGAATATCCCAGATTTTTTGTGGATTTAACTAATGAGTTTTCATGCTGTTTTCCTGTTCTTGAGTACAAACTTCTGATTTCTGGCTGAACACGTTTTATGGATTCAAACCTGTTTTGAGACTTGTTGTTCTGAAATACCATATGACTTATATATACTTGCTGGATTTGGCCGGGAGTCTATTTTCTAGACATTTCGACGGATCCAGGTTTGCATGTTTGTAGCAAAGGGAATCTCAGTTTTAGTGCAATACTGTCTCGTTGTCCTGAACTAGGAATTTCGTTGTTTTATCCTTATATGTGTTATCTTTCACCCGTACATGTTATCTTGCATCTTGAACTTGTTACTTGATCATACCATGTTATACTTGGCCTGTTTGTGACACATACATGCTTGTTTGATAATAATAATAAATAACCAAGCCGGGGTTTAAAGGAAAGATCTAATAGTGGAAAATACAGAAACGTGTACTCGGATGAGGATCTTTTGATCTTACTTGATACTTGAGTCTTGATATTTCACTTGAGGCTTGATATTTCATAATTGACTTGATATTTCACTTGAGGCTTGATACTTGATACTTGAAGCTTGATACTTGTTACTTGATTTCTTGAGGCTTGTTCCTGAGTACACTGCCCTATATGATCTACTATGAAATCTAAAACGAAACTGTGTTGATTGTAGCAACCATGTAGTTAAAAGATGGATGCATGAAGTGCTACCTAGATAGTAATAAATACAAGACTTGAACATGATCACTACATTATCACTTGACACTTGCAACTTGTTACTTGTACATGAAACATGATACTTGTTACATGATACTTGATACTTCACACTCGTTACTTGTTACTTGTTTACATGATACTTGTTTACTTGACACTTGACACATGCCACTTACACTTATTCACCTTACCATGCTAGTTGTTCTATTTTGTTATCATGCCTATTCCATGCTATGTTGTTTACCCTTTTTCCATGTACTTGTATCCTGTACTACAAGCGGCCCGTAACTTGTATTGACGGGAGTTTGTTTTCTCTTTCCTTTTCCTGCAATTTATTAAATTGTAGATTTTGGAGAACAGTTTCCAGATGGAGTTGGTGATATAAGATACTAGCTGCTGGGTTTTGCTATTATTAATTCTTGTTGCTTATTTGGAACAATTGTACTTGATTACTTGGATTTATTTGTATTTGGGCAATGCGACCCAGGATATTTACTTGTTCAGATCTGGTTTATTTGAGATTAATATATTTGGTTCAAGTATTCTTGTTGTTATTTTGATTCATATATGCAGGCTTTGTTGACTTTTCTTGCTTCCGACTCTGATTATTCTTGTGAGATGTTGTAAAGATTCTGAACAGCTTATGGATGATGAAAATCATTCGCTGGGCTTAGTCACGTATCTGTATTTCGTATTCTCTTTTGGGAAGTGGGGCGTGACAAGGTTTTTTGTGGTATCAGAGCTCAGGTTTGGCTAATGTATTGGTTTAACAGATATATTAGACAAGCTTGGCTCGAATTGGTATCGGCTCAATAGTTTACAAACAATGCATACATAAATGAATTATAAATCAATTTTGATCTGGATGCTAATTGTTTTTGGTTTTGTGCAGACTATGGCTCGTAGAGGTTCTACTTCTCGGCTTCAGGATGAGCATCCCGGGTTTGAGGCCGTCACCACTATGTTGGAACGGCTGATTAATATGCAGCAGAACCACAGTGACTTGGTGATGGCTACTTTGGAAGCTGCTAGGGTTCCACCGCCCGTTGTGCCTATGCAGGCAGCTCTTCCTCCCCGTCCGGGTACAGACACAGCCTTCATGAGGCTGCATCCCGACAGGTTTTCAAGCACTGAGATGCTTGTGGAGGTAGAACAGTGGTTGATCCGAACTGAGAAACTGCTTTTGGCAGCTAGAGTTGCAGATGCTGATCGAGTGGATGTGGTAGCCATCCAACCGGTGGATCTGGCTCATATTTGGTGGAGCTCCATGTCCAAAAGGCTCGAACGACCGATCACTTGGGCCACTTTCACTAGGAGCTTCTTGGAGAAGTTCTTTCCTAGCAACACTAGAGTTGAGATGGAGCAACAGTTCTTAGCCTTGAAATAGGTTGGTCATTATTTTTGGTAATAGAATTTTGTTACATATTGTCCATGAAATGTTGTAACATAAGACTTTCTTGAAATAGGGCTCCTGGTTTGTGGATGAGTATGCAGCTGAATTTACTAGACTTAGCCGCTTCACTGCCGTTCTTGTGGAAAACAAAAAGGACAGGGCTTGTAGATTCACTTTGGGGCTTGAGCGAGAGATTAGGGTGAATCTTGTCTCCCTTTGCTTGCACACTTATGCAGAAGCTTTTGAGGCAGCTCGAGCTCAGGAGCAGGCTCATGGTGGATTGGCTCCTTCTCAGTGGACTATTCCGCACTCTGTTGCTAGGCCTTCTTGTGGGCCTGTTCGGAGGCGTGTCCCAGCCCATCCGGTAGGACAGCTCGTTACTCTTCTGCGGTTCCTCAGAGGGCTAGATTTTGCAACTTTTGCCGACTTGCTGGGCATGATTGCTAGGAATACAGGCATGCCAATCGCCACTGTTTTGGTTGTGGTTCTTCTAATCATATAGCGCGGGATTGTCTGCGACAGCAGCAAATGGCTCTTCCAGCCAGGGGTCCCGTTTAGCAGGTTGCCCCAGCTCATGGTCCAGTCAGGCCACCCCTTCCTCTGTAGTGCCAGATTGTCGGTCAGAGGACCGCTGCCCCAAGGAGAGGTCAGGCTTTCAACCTGACTACTGCTGATGCTGAGTCAGCAGAGGGTGTTGTTGCAGGTACATTTGCTTTTATTGTTTTTGTTGTTCCTCGTTTGCTTCTTTCATTTCTCTTGCATTTTTTTCTTCCATTTTATCTTTCTGCATTTTGTTTTTCCTCACCCCTGTTCAACCATTCTTTTCTCTGTCTCTTTTGATTCTGCCTTAGGTATCGTCCTTGTTTGCTCTTTCCATGCTCGTGTTCTTTTTGATTCCGGGGCAACCCATTCTTTTGTCTCCTCTCGATTTGTTGCTCGCCATCAGTTGGAATGCAGGAACATGTCAGAGGTTTGGAACATTGTGACAGGTGATGGAGTTGTCATTTGTTCCCGAGAGTGCAAGCAGTGTCCCGTGGTTATTGGTAGTGCAGATTTTAAAGCCAATATGATTGTAATTTGGAATTCAGGATTCGATGTCATTCTAGGTATGGATTGGTTGGGTGAAACCCATGCCATTATCGATTACCGTGCCAAGAAAGTTGTATTTCGGATTGCAGATCGCGGAGAGTTTAAGTTCCATGCCGGGGAGATCTCCTTTGGCCAAGCTGCAGTTGGTCAGGAGGTTTGTGCGATGGAATTACATTTAGGATGTGAGGCTGTGCCTCTTGTGGTGCGGGATTTCCATGATATTTTTCCAGAGGAGTTGCCTGGTTAACCCCCTGATAGGGATGTAGAGTTCAGTATTAAAGTTCAGCTTTGTATGGCGCCTATATCAAAGAGTCCCTAAAGGATGGCACCAGTTGAGTTAGCAGAGCTTAAGGTGCAGATTCAGGAGTTGCTTGCTTTGGGGTTCATCAGACCTATTGTTTCACCTTGGGGTGCTCTAGTCCTTTTTGTCAACAAGAAGGATGGTAGTCGTCGGCTGTGCGTGGATTATCGGGAACTGAACAGTGTTAATGTGAAGAACTGGTATCTGTTGCCCAGGATCGATGATTCATTAGATCAGTTGAGTGGGACTGCTGTTTTCTCGAAGTTGGATCTCCGTTTTGCTTATCATCAAGTCAAAGTGAAGGCGACTGATGTAAGTACAGAAGACTGCATGCAGGACCAGATATGGGCACTATGAGTATCTTGTGATGCCGTTCGGGATCATGAACGCGCTTGCTGTATTCATGAGTCTTATGAACTGTGTCTTTTCTCAGTTCTTGGATAGATTTGTGGTGGTCTTCATTGATGATATTTTGGTGTATTCTCGGAATCGGGAAGATCATGTAGAGCTTCTTAGGTTGGTTCTGTAGACTTTGCGAGAGAATCAGCTTTATGGAAAACTCAACAAGTGTGAGTTCTGGCTCGACAGGGTTTCCTTCTTGGGGCACATTATCTCGGGCGATGGTATTTCTGTGGATCCGTCCAAGGTTGAGGCTATGAAGGATTGGCCTGTTCCCAAGTCAGTTTCAGAGGTCAGGAGTTTTCTTGGTTTAGCTGGCTATTATCGGAAGTTCGTCCAAGATTTTTCGAAGATAGTAGGACCATTGACTAAGCTAACTGGGAAGGATCAGAAGTTTTGTTGGCCTGAGGCTTACAATGAGGATTTTGTTGAGTTGAAGAACAGATTGATGTCAGCACTTGTATTGACTATTCCAGATGGTTCAAGCATATTTGTAATTCACTGTGATGCTTCTGGTAAGGTTCTTGGAGCAGTTCTGATGCAGAAGGGCCAAGTCGTTGCATATGCATCGAAGCAGTTGAGGCAGCATGAGAAGAACTATCTGACTCATGACTTGGAGTTAGCGGCAGTGATCTACGCTATGAAGCTGTGGAGACATTATTTACTTGGGGACCGAGTGAAGATCTTTACAGACCACAAAAGTCTCAAGTACATCTTCACCCAGAAGGAGTTAAACATGAGGCAAAGGCGTTTGTTGGAACTTATGGTTGATTATGACATCAGTTTGCAATACCATCCTGGTAAAGTAAACTTGGTGCCAGATGCTTTGAGCAGGAGACCGACAGTGATGTTCCTTACTCATCAGAGAGATTTGATTGAGCAGATGCGAAGGTTGGAGTTTGAGGTTTTGTTGTCGAGTTCTGGTTGGAGTTGTTTGGTGCTCCAGCTTCAGCGTCTCTTATTGATCAGATCAAAGAGGCCCAGGCTGGTGATGCGCATTTGCAAAGTTTTCAAGCTGAGGTTGAGTCTGGGTCCAGAACAGACATGGTTATTCATGCTGATGGATAGCTACTTTTTGGATCTAGGTTATGTGTCCTGAAGGGTGAAGTTCATCAGAGGTTGCTTGAGGAAGCCCACCATTCATCTTATTCTATCCATCCTAGCGGTACTCAGATGTATCGGGATTTGAAGCTTCATTTCTGGTGGCATGGTATGAAGAGGGCTGTGACTCGGTTTGTTTCTCAGAGTTTGATCTGCCAGCAGGTTAAGGCAGAGCATTATAGGACCGCTAGACTTCTTCAACCACTTCCTATTCCAGAGTGTAAGTGGGAACATATCACTAGGGATTTTGTGACCACTTTGCCGAGGAGTCCTAAGGGTCATAATGCCATTTGGGTGATTGTCGACCATTTGACGAAGAGTACTCACTTCATTCATTTTCTTGTCGGACAGTCTACTGAGAGCCTATCTGAGAGGTACATGCAAGAGATTGTCAGACTTTATGGGGTTCCAATTAGTATTGTATCCGACAGTGATACGAGATTCAGATCTCAGTTTTGGGAGAGTCTTCAGAGCAGTTTGGGGAGTAAATTAAAGTACAGTACAGCTTTTCATCACCAGACAGATGGACAGTCAGAGAGGACCATCCAGATTCTTGAGGATATGTTGAGGTCCTGTATGCTGCAGCTCGGTGGATCATGGAAGGACCATTTGCATCTCGTAAAGTTCTTGTACAATAACAGCTTTTAGATCAGTCTTAAAGCTGCACCATATGAGGTACTTTATGGGTGGAAGTGCAGATCACCAGTGTGCTGGTATGACATTGGTGAGAGAAAGTTGTTGGGTCCATAGTTGATCACCAGGACAGTTGATGCGGTGGTTCAGATCAGGAAGCATTTGCATGCAGCTCAGGATAGACAGAGGTGATGGCCGTTGTCCATTGGATAGCTTTGGATTTTGAGGTTGGTGACCATGTTTTCCTAAAAGTATCGCCTTGGTGGAGTGTCATTCAATTTGGTGGTGGGGGTAAGCTCAGCCCTAGGTTTATTGGACCGTTTAATATTGTGGAGCGAGTAGGCAAGGTGGCCTATCGTCTTGTATTGCTGTAAGCTTTATCAGTAGTGCACGATATTTTCCATGTCTCACAACTCAGGAAATATATCCGAGATGAGAGCCACGTGATCGACTATTCAGAGTTGACCGTTCAGCCGGATTTGACTTGTGTGATTCTGCCAGTTGCTATTGTGGATCAGCGGGACAAAGTGCTTCAGAACAAGGTCATCAAGCTGGTTCGTGTTTCTTGGAATCCTCACTCGCCCGGTGAGTCGATATGGGAGCTGGAGGAGGAGATTTAGCAGATGTTTCCTAATTTGTTTGAGTAGTTTTGTTTTGTTCTTTCTTTTCTTTTTGGGGTTACCCTATGTATATTCTTGTTGCATTTCAAGGATGAAATTCTTCTTGTTAGGTGGATAGGATTTGTAACCTGTTTTCCATTTTGTGTATTTTTGAGTGTATTTTCGTTTTTGGGGTATTTTTCTCTCACTGTATCTATTTTGGACGGTATATTGGATTTTTATTTTCAATATATTCATTTATTTATTTCTTTTGTCTTCTATTTGATTTCCTTGTTTCCATTGTCTCTTTTTAGGTCATCTCTATTTGAATGAACTCCTATTTTGATCTCCAGTATTTTATTTGTTCGTATTATCCGTCAATCTTATTTTGTACCTTTGCTCTACCTTGATTCTCAGATCTTTTTATCCATTGCTTGCACCCTAATACCCATTTAGAAATCCTAAAATCCAACAAAACCCATATCTACATTTATTTACACTGTTTATAAAACCCATTAACTATTCACTTAACTACCCCAATACCTTATAAATACACCCACACCTGGTTGAACTCTAAGACCCGAAACCCACTTTCCCCTCCTGTATATCTCCCTAACTTAATTACACCTCCACCTATATATATATCAAGCCACTATTTCATCCCCTACCCTAAAATCCTAGCCACCTACCTCCTATCTCTCTCCCGTAGCCCTTGCACCCCGACATCCAGCCTGCACCCGTTCAGCCCTACCTCTCAATCACCTGTGCCTTCCACCCGTGCTCCCCAACCTCGTTGTCCCTTGCAGTCTCCGGAGCAGCGACTGTAGAGCCGTCGCACCCCCCCGGTCACCGCTATCTCCCTGCCGACTCTACTAGGCTAGACCCCATGGCCCTGTCCGCCGTTCTCCGTGTTCTCGCTGCTACCGTCCCCGTCGCTGTGCGCATGCTTAGTGGTGGTGTTTGTGGTTCCCATTTGTAGTTCGTGATTCATGGTTTTTCGTTGTGTTCGTGCCCCGGGAATCCGTTCCTGTTATCCTTGCTTTTGCATCGTCGGTTTTCGTCGTCGGTTAAGGCAAGTAAATTGTATTCTTTTCTTTGTGTAATACAAGTACTAAATACCGTCTGTAGTGTAGTTGGGTTCTAAAGACAATTTGTGTGTGAAACCCCTTATTGACATTATCTCTATTGTGTTGATTCGACCATAGTTGCCTCACGATATACATAACATGAAATAACCTAGGATTGACCACTTCTTGTTGGATATATGCATGTTGTTCATATGATATCATGTGCTCGTTCATGTTATTCGTGGTAGACTTGTTGTGGACTTGTGAAATAACCTATACCATGTTGTTTGGACATCTAGTACACCATATTTCAAGTTTGGTTATGATTTGGATGAGTTTTACGTGAACTAGTTAATCTTGTGCATGGATGATATTTTCAATTTTGCCGATTTTCCCGTTTTGATCAGTATTTTAGACACTATTAAGGTCAGTATATGAAAATATTTTGTGAACATGATTTGTAGAGAATTCTGTCTATTTTCCAACCCTTCTGACAGATCTCAGTTTCGTTTTACGAGTTGTGAGTTATGTCTATGTTACTACAGAGGTGTAGAGAAGTTTCCAGATTTTGTTTTCTATGAATTCTAAAGAGTAATCTATTTTTATCATGATGTTAAAAGTATTATTTTGATCCAATATTTTTCACAGTACAATTTTACTTGATTGGTGTTAACCCTGAATTTTTTGTGGATTCATTTGATGAGTTTTACAAACTTTTTTATGTTTCCAAACGATTACTATACTAGGAGAATTTTCATACTATTCAGTAAAGAACCTGATTTTTGACCTAATTCTACTTGTTGTTGGTAAAATATTTGTGATTATGAAAGTTAGCCTACTTTGTTTATTTTATCACCCTTTTGGAGGATTTGGATTTCGATTTATGGTTTGCGAGATATTGCTGTTTTCGTACTGCAGTGTTTGTGATTTCAGATTTACAAAACTATCGTGTCTTGATGTTTTCTGATTTTTGTTGACTAAACTATTTATATTGAAAAATTATGAAACTTGATTTTCTATTACTATACATATAGGGGAATACCCCATATTTTTCGTGGATTTAACTAATTAGTTTTCATGCTGTTTTCCTGTTCTTGATTACAAACTTCTGATTTCTGGCTGAACACGTTTTCTGGATTCAAACCAGTTTTGATACTTGTTGTTCTGAAATACCATATGACTTATATATACTTCCTAGATTCATCCAGGAGTCTATTTTCTAGACCTTTTGACGGATCCAGGTTTGCATGTTTGTAGAAACAGAAATATCAGTTTTAGTACAGTACTATCATGCTGTCCTGAACTAGGAATTTCGTTGTTTTATCCTTATATGTGTTATCTTTCACCCGTACATGTTTATCTTTCAACTTGAACTTATTACATGATCATACCATGTGATACTTGGCCTGTTTGTGACACATACATGCTTGTTTGATAATAATAATAAATAACCAAGCCGGGGTTTAAGAGAAAGATCAAATAGTGGAAAATACAGAAACGTGTACTCAGAAGAGGATCTCTTGATCTTAATTGATACTTAATACTTGTTACTTGATACTTGAGGCTTGATATTTCACTTGAGGCTTGATATTTCATACTTTGCTTGATATTTCACTTGAGGCTTGATATTTCACTCTTGAGGCTTGATACTTGTTACTTGATTTCTTGAGGCTTGTCCCTGAGTACGCTGTCCTATATGATCCACTATAAAATATAAAATGAAACTGTGTTGAATATAGCAACCATGTAGTAAAACGATGGATGCATGAAGTGCTACCTAGATAGTAATAAATACAAGACTTGAACATGATCTCTCGACACTTGCTACTTGTCACTTGTACATGAAACATGATACTTGTTCACTTGATACTTGCTACATGATACATGATACTTGACACTCGTTACTTGTTACTTGTTTACATGATACTTGTTTACTTGACACTTGATACATGCAACTTACACTTGTTCATCTTGCCATTCTAGTTGTTCTATTTTGTTATCATGCCTATTCCATGCTATGTTGTTTACCCTTTTTTCCATGTACTTGTATCCTGCACTACAAGCAGCCCGTAACTTGCATTGATGGGAGTTTGTTTTCTCTTTCATTTTCCTGCAATTTATTAAATTGCAGATTTTGGAGAACAGTTGCCAGATGGAGTTGGTTACATGAGATACTAGCTGCTCGGTTTCGCTATTATTAATTCTTGTTGCTTATTTTGAACAATTGTACTTGATTACTTGGATTAATTTGTATTTGGGCAATGTGACCCAGGATATTGACCTGTTCAGATCTGGTTTATTTGAGATTACTAGATTTTGTTTTCTAGTATTCTTGTTGGTATTTTGATTCATATATGCATGCTTGGTTGACTTTTCTTGCTTCCGACACTAATTATTCTTGTGAGATGTTGTAAAGATTCCGAACTGCTTATGGATAATGAAAATCATTCGCTGAGCTTAGTCACGTATCCGTATTCTGTATTCTCTTTTGGAAAGTGGGGCGTGACAAAAATCAAGTAACATGATATACTAACAGGTATATGTAACATGTATCAAGTGTCATGCAAGCAGGTAAACATGTAACCAGGTACACAGATAAACAGGTAGCATGTACAGGTAAGCATGTAACAGGTAAGCATGTAACAGGTATCATGTTATTTCAAGTCTTGTATTATTACTATCTAGGTAGCACTTCATGCGTCCCAAACTTTTACCACATGGTTGCTACATTCAAACAACTTACGTTCAGATTTTGTAGTGGAGTTCATAGGGCCATGTACTCAGGGATCAAGAAAACAGGAACAGAAACAGGTAGAACCTATTGATTCTCTTCCGAGTACACCTTCCTATAGGGAAGTGTGCAGTCAGGTAATCAGGTAAACAGGTATAGGTAGAACCTACTGGTCATCTTCCGAGTACACCTTCCTATAGGGAAGCATTCAGTCGGGTAATCAGGTAAACAGGATTTTTTTATCATATAGTCATGAACACGTAACAGGTGGGAAACACGGGCCCCCTTCTAAGTACACATTTCTATATTTTCCACTACTAGATCTTTCCCTTAACCCCGTCTTGGTTATTTGTCATTATTATCAAACAGGCATGTATGTGTCACAAAACAGAGCAAGAATAACATGGCATAAACAAGTAATAGGTTCGGGTTGAAAGATAAGCATGCACAGGTGAAAAACAACATGTAAAAGGATAGAACAACGAAAATTCTAGTTCAGGACAGCAAGACAGTACTGCACTAAATCTGGATTTCCTGTTGCTACAAAAATGCAAATCTGGATCTGACAAAAAATCTGGAAAATAGACTCCCGGCCGAATCCATCATATATGTATAAGTCATATGGTATTTTAAAACAACAGAACTCAAAACAGATTTGTATCCAGAAAACGTATTCAGCCAGAAATCAGAAGTTTGTATTCATAAACGGAAAACGGCATAAAAGGTTTCTGATTAAATCCAAGAAAAATTTGGGGTATTCCCTAGTATGTTTAGTATCAGAAAATAAAGTTTCATAATTTTCCGACATAGATAGGATACTCAATGAAAATCAAAAAGCAGCAATATACAGCAGTTTTGTCAATCTGGAATCATGAACACAGCAGTACTAAAACAGCAATATCTTACAAAATATAAATTGAAATCTAGATCCGTAAAAGAAGGTGACAAAATAGATACAGTAGGCTATAATTCATATTCACGAAGTTTTTACAAACAGCAAATAGAATCAGGTCGAAATTAAGTTTCTTAATGAACAACATGAAAATTCTGCACGTATAGTTGTTGTTTGCAAGCATAGAATAGTGAATAAAATTTATCAATTAAATCCACAAAAGTTAGGGGTTAATTCCAATCAAGTCTAGTTGTAACCAGAAAAATATTGGATCAAAATATTATCTTTAGCATCAGTAGGAAAATAAATTACCACACAGAATTCGTATAAACTGGTTCTAAAATTTTAAACACATCTGTAGTAAAATAGTCATAACTCGCAACTCATAAATAGAAACTGAAATCTGTCAGAAATTCTGGAAAGTAGACAGAATTCTCTATAATTCATATTCACAAATAATTTTTATATAATGACCTTAATAGGATCTAAAATACTGAACAAAAATGGGGTATCGATAAATACAAAAAAGTCCTTCATGCACAATTCAACATAGATCATATGAAACTCTTCCAAATCATAGCCAAATGTGAAATAGGGTATACTAGATGTCCAAGTAACATGGTATAGGGTATTTTACAGTTCCACCACAAGTATACTACAACTAACACAACCAAGCACACGATATCAAACGAACAACATGCATGTATACATCAAGAAGTGGACATCCCTAAGTTATTTCATAGCATGTGTGTAATGAGACAACTACAGGCGGGTCAACACATTAGAGACAAGATATAACAGGGTTGCACAAGAATTGTCTCTAGAACACAACTACACTACAAGCGGTATTTAGTACTTGTATTACACAGAGAAAAGAGTACAAGTTACTTTCCTGGAGATGACGACGGAACGAAGCAAGAACAAGAATAACGGGAATGGATTCTCGGGCACGAACTCAACGAACGACGAACCCACTGAGCACAACTCACGAGCAACGTATGCACACAATAGAACCAACACATGCACACAAAGAGAGAGACGGCGGACAGCGGCGGAGCACGACGGGGGGACGGTATCGCAGATGTGGGGGAGTTGTCGCTACTGTTGTGCGTCGGAGGGACAGCACACAGGGAAGTCACAATCGGGGCACCGACGCTACTGGCGATGCTGGCGTCTCTCGACAGGAGGGAGGAGGACGGGGCTGTGTTGGCACTGCGGTGGCTCAAGGCGCGGCATCACTGGTGTCGGTGGCTGACGCTACAGGACGGTAGGGAACTGATCGCGATAGGGGGGGTCGCATCGTGGCTTCGGCTGAAGTCGGCAGGGGGGTAGGGCGGCGCTGACTAGGATATATGAACAGGGAGTGGATATATATATATAGGTATGGTAAATATATTTTATGGTTTAGTATTAGGGGTGACGGCTTACGGGTTAGGTTTGGGATGATAACGGGTTTTGGGTAGAGATAATGGGTCAAAATAGATCCAAATAAATAAAATGAGATGGGCAAAATATGGATAAATAAAAGAACGCACGAACAATTTAAATAAAGGGAATCAAAAATAAAAGCTCGATCAAACGGGTACGAAACAATAGACTGATAATCAAATCAAAAAGATCAAATAAAGGTGAAAAATCAAAAAGATGAATATATATAGAAACTGAAGATCCAAACAGGGATCAAAAGAGATACAAGATGAATATATACCCCAAAAAGAAAAATACATCCAAAAATACAGAAAATGGAAAACATGGGTTACAAATCCTACCTACCTAACATGAAGAATTTCATCATCGAAATTCAAACAAGAGATACATAAGGTAACCCGGAAAAGAAAAGAAAGAACAAAACAAAAAAAAAACTACTCAAATAGATGAGAAAACTTCTGCTGAATCTCCTCCTCCAGCTCCCAAGTCGACTCACCCGACGAGTGAGGATTCCAAGAAACACGAACCAGCCTGATGACCTTGTTCTTAAGCACTTTCTCCTGCCGATCCAAAATAGCGACTAGCGAAATCTCACAAGTCAAATCCGACTGAACGATCAACTCAGAATAGTCGATCACGTGGCTCTCATATCAAATATATCTCCTGAGTTGTGAGACATGGAAAACATCGTGCACTCCTGATAAAGCTGGCAACAATGCAAGACGATAGGCCACCTTACCTACTCGCTCCACAATATCAAACGGTTCAATAAATCTAGGGTTGATGTCATGCCCTGCTTCCCAAAAATACGAAATACGAGCACATGATATTGGCCCAGCGAATGACTAACGTCACCCATAAGCTGTTTATTCGATCAACTCAACAATATAACAATACAGAACAATTGCGCAAGCAATAATAATAAGCTCATGAACAATAATACTTGAAATGAAGCAATAAAAATATACAAATACAATAATAATCCAACGTCTGGAAACAAATAATAGCAATATTCAGGACATAAGCCCAATACAAGGAAATAACTATAGTTCAATAATCAAAGCAACAATTTATTAAGCGGCGATGCTATCAATTCCTTCACCAATTTTGTTCTCCCAAACCATCTAGCAATTCTCCATCAACACCTGTAAACACTTCATCAAAAAAGAGGAGAAAAATTGTTCTTAGAGTAAGTCATGGACAGGAAGTAGAGAAAGTAGGGAACAATGGAATAACAGTTTAGCAATGAAGTCAATCGATCAATAGGAATCAATAACATGACACGATAGCAATAATCAATAACATGGTAATCGATGCAATGGTTCGGTATCAATAACACTTAGACAATAATCAATATCAATAGGAACAATGATGAATAAAATGCAATGTCGATGTGATGCAAACCCTTAAGTCTATTATTCATTTTAATCCTAACTAATGCATGTACTACTGCATCCCATACTATAGGTTCGATGCATACAATTAATTTCGTTTAGACCGGGTAGTGAATTCTATAGATCATGTGTCGGTATGGTAATCACTGATACGATAACAATATTGTTGCACGATACATTACGATGATTCACTGATTCATTGATACATTGGTACATTGATACATTGGTACATTGGTATATTGATACATTGATACATTGGTACATTGGTACATTGATACGATTCATTGGTGCAATACACAAAAGATTGGGGTGTTGTAGTCAGCGCTCCACAATCAATCGATAAATACTGGCCGACACAGTCACTATATTATTCACTACTCAAGTCATTCCCTTAAACCCCGACTTGTTAATTATTTTATTAATGCAACAATACAATATGCAAATATGAGACATGAGATGAACAATAGTATCAATAGAGGACAATAAGATGGTAACATGAAATAGGACAATTGGAATGGTGACAATAAGACATTAGGATAATGCAATGCACCATAAACACTTTAATTCATACCATACTACGATATAGGAATAATTAATTCAGAAAATCTGAAAAGTATAATTTTGGAAATAAAAAAACAGCTGTAGTAAAATAGGAATAACTTTTGTTATAAAACTCGGAATTCAAAAATTCAGGATGTTCTGGAAACTAGAAAGATGAGGCTACAATTCTTATTCAGGAAGTAATTTAATTTGAGGTCAAATACTGGGTCGAAAACAGCAAACAAATTCCAGGCAGCAAGCAAGATACAGTTTTTAGAGTATTTTTTACGTAAATAAATTAATTAAACAAGATGGGTATCGATTCTTTAGTCAATAATTTAATTAAACACCAATCTAAGAACCGAGCAGGAAGTACTATCTCTTCGACCTTTTCTCGCTTTATCATCTTCTTCTCATTGAATGCATTGTATGCAAAACACAATCCAACATTCTCTTTCTGTATATACGAGGTGTTGAATTTTATGTCTTGCATACTTGTGGTTCGATGAGAAGTAGAAGATGAGGAAGCGAAGGAGGTCGAAGCATCACATGAGTAAAGAAGTCAAAAAAACAGCAAACACAGAAGACAACAAGCAATAGATCAGAATTGATAGCCGACTGCCCTCAAAGGCAGTCGACCGTCCATAGCCTTTGGACGATTTTCTGGTTTGTAAGGTCAACTGCCACTTTGGGTAGTCAACCGCCGCCAGAGCTGAAATTGTTATTGGGCTTAGATTTGGGTGATCTTTTGGGCCCAACTTCTCCTCCAAGTTTGATCGTATGGCTCTTATATATCAGACGGCTTGTGTATTAAGACTACAACCTAGGATTTTTCTACATCTCTACATATTATTATGTAAGTCTCCATTGAGAGGAAAGAGATAGTACTTCATATGAGTTTAGATTGAGAGTTCTCCATGGTAAACAGCTGAATATCTTTCAGTTAGGTTTGAGAGATATATAGATACTTGGTGCAAGTCTAATAATTTGTATCTTTTCTAGTTGAATAATATCCCCGTTATTTCTCCTCCAAATAATGGTTCGCCCAAACGTGGACAAATCATTTGTGTACTTTTATGTGCTTGGTTTGATCTGCTTGTTTGATTGTTCGTCATCAAATTTGTTGCCGCTAAACTCAACAACAAAATTCCTAATAATTGGTATCAGAGCATCAGGTCATAAATCTTCCGCAGTTCAGGAGTTGCTCGAGATTTTTTGGAGAAGATGACATATCAGACTTTCATGAAGATCGAGCAGGGGAGGTCGTTTGACATAAAGCAAACTATTCATTTGAAGAATTATGCAGATGCCTTTGGTTTAATTCGGATATTTTCGATAAAAGGAGTAATGTGTAGAAACACGACGAGTCTTTGGGCAAGACTCATAACTGACGTAGCAGAATTGTCATTACAAGAATTCATGTACCGAAAGAGAAAATTGTTAAGTTATTGTAACACCCCAATTTATTTTTTCCTTATCAATTTTGTAACTCCAAATTCAATTCTTTCGATTTCTATACCACTTTAAACTTTAACTAAGATAGTTATATTTTAAATAAAATTTTGGCAGAGTTTTCCCTGAAATTTCTGCCCCGAAACACAAAAAGCTTACGAAATTCTGCTCTGAATTCCGTAGCTTACAACACAGGTAATATTTTCATGGGCTCCCCAAGCAAAAAATGAGCAAAATCACATAGGCAATATATATATCATGCTTTGGGGGCCAAACTCATAATAGAATATCAAATATCAAATAAAAACCATAAATTTCTTCGAAAGCATAGCGAAATTTTTAGAAAAACCTTTGTAAAACATACCACAGGACCCGGTACTCCATGTAACACCCTGCAAAATTGAGTTATGACAATTTTTCCCAACGTGTGTTACACACGGGTATTTTATACCATTCCGGATAATATCCGTAACATATTTTAATATAAAATCATACGTATTTTGTATTTCGACTATTTATCCATTTTTTCGTCTTCTCAAAATTCATTCTTGTCTTAATTAAGGCAACTCGAATATTAATTTTCAATCTTTGTATTTTTACGTGCATTGCACGTGTTATCGATGCACTTGCCAATAACGTATATTCTACCGTTTTGTATAATATTTTCCTATGTGTTTCAATTATTTATTTTATGACTTGTTCGAATTCGTTTTATAAATGGAAATTCATTTTTTTCCTATTGTGACTAAAATATTTTATACGTGCGGTGCACGT
This sequence comes from Hemerocallis citrina, assembly GCA_017893485.1. Lineage (NCBI taxonomy): Eukaryota > Viridiplantae > Streptophyta > Magnoliopsida > Asparagales > Asphodelaceae > Hemerocallis > Hemerocallis citrina. The sequence goes on along the minus strand of CM030367.1, from coordinate 67,157,281 downwards.
ATTTTCTATGTACTTGTTGATTACATTATGATATATGTATAACAAAATATATTTTCATATGTTGTATTTTCGATTATTTATAAATATTTTCCTATCGATAAAATCCATTTCGTATTTTAATATTTTATGTGCGACACACGTGTTTGCAGTGCACGTGTTAGCTGTATTCTTTTTCAAAATAAATTTTTATATTTATGCACATGTATTTGCACGTAAAATTTTATATGCATGGTTTTCTCTAAAATTTTCTAAGAAGTGATGCACATTTTTTCTTCTCACTTTTTTTATTACATTTTGTATTATATTTATAAAAACCCATGGGCCTACAATTTCTTTTAAAACCCACAGAAATTATTTAAATGAGAGCCCACACAACTTGTCTTGTAGAATAACTATTTTTATTCAATAAAAATAAATTATTAAAAATGTTTGTGGTGTACACAAAGCACGTGCACATGCATACGTGCAATGTGCACACCCCAAATGAACAGCTGGCTGTGTGTGGTGAGAGGAGTGGGGTAGTGGAGGAATTAATAGATGATTAGTTATATAACTATTCCTAATTACTCTACTAATTCCCAACATATGAGCATTCCTAAACACAACATAACAAATTAATCAAAAAAATCAAACCAGAATAGGCAAAGGGGTGCTCAGGTTTTGCTGTTGAAAATTTCGGTGGATAATTTTGTTGGCTTTTGTAGAGTTTTGGAGTGCTTTTGAAGGGGCATTGCTATTAGTACTCTTCTATTAGGTGGGTATTTTTATATGCTATCTAAATTGTAGTTTAATTGTGTGTTTAGAAGATTTAAATTACAACTGTAGATGTAACTTGCTTAGTTCATTCCCAAATTTTGATGTGATGCATGTTGTAGGAGAAATCTAAAATGTTAGTGAATTATGAATGAAATGCATGTTGTTTGAGGTAGATTTTATGAATTAAAATTTGTAGTTGTGTAAATCAACATGCAACACCCCACAAAATAAAATGATTTATTTTGCATTATTAAATAATATTAAATTGGTAATGTTGACTATTTTGACTATTTTCTTTAAATTGCAATTTTGCACGTACAACACATGTGCAAAGTTAGAAAATTTTGAATTTTTAAAATTTTATGGTTAATGATTGATTTTCCTCATTTATTTATGATATTTTAATTTTCAGATTTTTTTGAATTAATTGGGCTATTTTATGAATTTGTCGATTTTACACGTGCAAAACATGTGCAAATATTTTTTGGTTATAAATCTCCACTTCTAAATTTCTGAATAAATTCTCATATTTATAATTGATTATATCCCTAATTTTGGGTTTTCTAAATAAAGAAACTATTTTTATAAATACTTCGAAAGAGATGAGCTTTTATGTAAAAAGCCGATTGAATCTCAAACAAATAATGAAAATTAGTTTCTGCTGCTTTTTGGGCTGGACATGGTCATCTTGAAGATAAAATTTATTTAAAATTTATTTAGAGTTGATTTGGTAAAGATTTAAACAAATATTGTATTTTTGCAAATATGAAATTTAAGTTGGAGCTTGTGCAAATATTTTCTTGAAAAACTCAAAGTCAAAAAATTATTTTGAAGAAACATAATATTTGTTTTTAGGTATTATTTATGAATTTTCTATATTTTTTAAATATTTATTCGACATGTTTGCAAATATTACAAAAGGAGGGGCTTTTGTGCAAAATTACCACTTGGACTAAAAATTCCACATTTTCAGTTTTCTAGGCTAAAAATGATGGCTAGCCAACTCAGAGATAAAGATTTTAATTTTTGTTCTAATAGATTTAGTTTATTTTGCTAATTTATTAAAGAAGGGTCATTTTGCAAAATTGCCAGTTGGAGGCAAAAATTACAAAATTTAATTTTTTGAACTTGAAGCAGTTGCCGGCCAGATCTGGGGAGAATATTTTGTATATCAATTAAATTGGTTAATCTAATTACCTAGTATATAGGATCTATATATGTAAAGGGATAATTTGTTAAAGAATGTTTTCATAAACTTGTAAAAACCCTAATTCATCAGATTTTCCGCTATATAATGGCTGCTACAGCAGTTCTCTCTCTGCGCAAAACAAAAAATATACATTTTTTATTAATTTCTTGGAGTTTCGAAGCGAGGATCTTGGATTTTTGCAAAAGGAAGGGCTTTTTCTTATTCTTTATTATTTCGGTTGATTTTTCATTGAGGTGAGTGACATGTTTGTTTTCATATTGTTATATACATGATGTATGTGATCATTTGTCTAGTAGAATGCATGTTAGATGATTCTATGATAATATAATGAATTTATTGATGGATGGATGATTAAAAGTGGACTTTTTATGAATGTTATGAATAGAATCTCTATATAGATGACTTAAGAATGTTAAGAACCTAACAGAAATCGTGGGTATACTGTTTCTTTCTTATTCTTGCTGTTTTGATTGCATATATTGATATTATATGATTTAGATGCACAAATTGAATAAAGAAGGGATTTTTACTGATTGTGTATATGTGTGTGTATATATAGGATATGTTGAGAATTTTGATGAAGGAAAACTTGACTAATACATATTATAATTGCATGTAATCATGGACAAACTATTATAACTAGTTTTGATTGTGTTTAATCAAGTTGCAAGAAGGAATTTCAAATCAAAAGGATCAAGCTTTAATGAATTGAGGTGAAGTTTTACTTCGGGTCTGACTTTGTGCAGGTCGAAGTCGATTTTTGATGTTTTGTGGAGTTTTCGGTTGAATTTTGATTTGTATTGATGCTGAGATTAAATTGAACCATATATTATTATAAACAGCAAATTCTTGATTCCTTAATTTATTCCTACACCCTTATATACTCATACACATTCACTTTTACAGATATTGAAGAATTTTAATGAAAAATTGCTTCTTTGTGATTTCGATGAGAATTTGGCTTGATTTATAAACACCAGTAGGTTAAGTAAGTTGTATTGGATCATCTCAGGGTTTTAAATTTACGAATTTGTGCTTTTAAATATTTTAATCGATGTATCAGTGAAAAGTTCACAAGTTTTGAAACTGATTGTGTAGCAGCTGATAGTCGACCACCCTACTTTTGAACTAGGATGTGCGGTCGACCGTCACTTAGGAATCTTTGGATTTTTGGCTTGTGCGTTCGACCGCTGTTTTTTTGAACTGTTTTGACAGTCGACCGACACCTGCTGTTCTTGCCGTTTTGTTGAGCTTTCTTGCTGATTTCTTGAACTGTTATTTCTTCAAACTTATGGAATATTGATCTACTGTTTTAGATAATATTTTTATTACAGATTACTGTATTTTACAGAGAGTTATATTTTGATTAATAATGAAATTTAATTGGTATTTATGGATTTCTAAGGAATTGATGCTTTGCGTCCACGATTTCAAAATGTGAAACTCAGGTGTTTGAAGAGATTTAACTTCAGATTTTATTTCTGGAAATTTGTGAAGTTTTTGGATAAATGTTGATTTGTTGGATTTAAAAAAGTTTTCTTATTATAAGCGGTTGATGATGAAATTAAGGAAGTTTATTGAAAGATTTTGTGTTAGTATTTCGTTTTGTGAGTCTCTAGAGTTTGAGTGGGATTCCTGTGAACCGGCAGATGAGATTTTGTAGATATTGGCCAGTTGGGCTTTGGGGTAGTTTTGGTGGAATTAATTCCAGCATGATACACCAACTCTAGAGAGGGGGAAGTTGTTTTTTAATTAATAATAATCAACTTAAGGACAGACACTAGTGGAGATGTGATAGAACTTAGAAAATGTAAGTACATGCTCTGTTGTTAGTCCGACGGATGCGTTCCAAGATTGTGTGTTGTTGTGTCCCGAGAGGACAGTTGGTATGTTCGCGTGTCGAGGGTCGGCAGACCTATTCATGGAACATACGGTGCATTCGCGTATTGAGGGTCTGCAGGCCTATTCACGAGATGTACTGTGTATCTGCACGTCGAGGTTCGGCAGGCCTATTCGTGGGGTACATGGCAGAAAGGTGATTCTCACATGATGCTTGCGCGTCGAGGGTTGTCAGGCCTATTCGCGGAGTATTTTAGATCTTGTTTTATCACCATAGTAGGATTAGTTGCATAACGAGGAATTTAACCCTATAAAACGGAGAACGATAAGGGCTTGCACTGGACCTATGTAGTATGGAATGCATAGAATCCGACAAGTATGCATTAGAGAGTCATCATACTGCATTTGTGTTTTCTTGACTTGTTTTACGCATGATGTTTTCTGTTTTCTTACACTTGACACTTAGCTTAGTTTCACTTGATGTTTTCAGGCTTTATTTATCGTTATTTCATTATCCATTAATTATTACTGTGGGTACGTGTTGATTATAAATTTATTCTTTACGTTTCATTTATATTGTATTTCTTTGATGTCACTCACACCTGATATGGCTGACCCTTGTAATTTTGGAGGTTAGGATTATCTTTAGCCTCATATTTTACAGGTAGGTACCATTAGCTTGGGATTGGATGCTTGTGGTAGAATGATAATATGGCTTGTGTAAATTGTAAAAGAATGGGTTGTAAAAGAAAGAAAATGTAAATTCAAGGTATTTAATTTCCGTTGTGCTTTCTAAAGAATTGATGTAATAAAAAGTTTTAAATTTTCCTGTATTTGGTTTCTGTGTTTATGATTAAAATTGAAGTTGATTCTGGAATTTGTGCCAAGTATTTCTAATTTTTAATTATATTGGAAATTCGGGCCGCTACAGAGTTTGTATCAGAGCATGCTTTAATTAGTAATTTTAAACATGGTAAGGGGAATAAACATAAATGGACATTTGATGTGTGAGAACCTAGGCGGACGTTAGATGTGTGAGTACACAAGTGGACATTAAATGTATGAATATCTAGGTGGACATTAGAAGTGTGAGTACCTTGGTGGACATCTGTTATATGACTTGATTGTTTGATCATGAAGGCCTGTAGTGAGATTTAGACTGTTTGTATGCCTAGACTCGAATAAAATTTCTTTATCGCAAGTGTATTAGTTACTTTTGCATAAAGCATATACTTTTCTTACTAGTTTTTTTGACCTCTTTTGTTAAATTTATGCATTTGATATTTTATTATGTAAGGTATTACCCCTTCAACATGTTTCTTTTCTATCTTACTTACTAATGTTCACTATATATTTTCCTATTTTACTCACTGTGTATAATTTTTGGATTCTATGATTTTCGCCAGTATTTTTTTTGCTTCAGTTATTAAATTTAATTATCTTCCTCTACATTCTTTTAATTATTTATTCTCTCGTATTTTTGTTTTATAAATCTTTCTTAGTTTTGTAGTTCTCACTCTTGTATCCTATCACTTTTACTGTTTTACATTTGTTTGCTTACTAGATAACTTTTGTGTAATTAACTTATTTCTACATTTTATTCGATTTCTTTTCTTGTCAGTGACTGATTTTATTTTTAGTTTCTATATCTCTGATCGAGTTTATATTATTTCTATTCATTAGTACAATCATTAAGCTTTCACTAATCGTCTTGTTTTTCTTTTAAAATTGTTTCTATAACTTTACTATTAGTTCTTACTTTTTATTCTTTTATCCAAATTATTATTTTGCAACTTTTGCTGTAATTAAACAGTGCATCCTTTAGCATTTCACAGGCTCATTTTTATTTTTGCAACTCTTACTCATTTCTTTCTTGACGTTTTTATTCTTCTTACTTTCATGCGCTTTTTACGTTACTCGTATATTTTGCTATTACTTTTACATAGTACATTAAGTTTTGAATTACTACGTGTTAAGTTATTATTGCTAGTCCTAATTTCTTTCATTATTGTTTTTATTACATATAAAATTTGATTTTTGCATATTTACTTTTATTTATATATACTTGGATTTTTTGATGCTATATTTTTCATTATTTTGTATTGTCTAATTTATTTCGGAGCATTTAAACTTGATTGTAATATTTCACTCATATAAATATGATATATCTCTGCACATTTAAATTTTTATTATTAATTATGTTTTTGGACCGTATATTCAATACCTTTATTATTACTTACTATTTACTGCTTTTGTTATATTTACTTTTCACCATTTATAGCTACTTATTAATTTTGTTGCTTTATACTTCTCGAATGTACTATATGCACTCACTACTTATATTTTACTTAAATTTTATTATCATTACATTCCTGAATTCTACATGTACTTGCCACCAATTACTATATATGTACCATATACTTACTATGTATATCATTTTACATTTGTTTAATTCCTATATTACTGGATATTTCATGATATATTTATTGTGTAAATTTACTACACTACATATTTATTTTCTTATTCACATTCGCATTTATGCTAAAGCATGTATTTCATTCTGTTTTTCCCTTACTTTTTATAAATCATTTTTCACTACTACTAATTTGTACTATTGTGGTTGATATTTATAATCTATACATCTATTTTAATATTCCATTGTGTGACTGTCAACTCCATTTCTTACTTTTGCTACTATTTTTATATCACAAATTTCAAAACATAACATCATACTTAAATTAAATGTCCAATATCCCTGTGCATATGGAAGGTTACATCTTCCATTTCACCATTTCGGTGCAACCTAATATCGAGATGGCAAATATGCAACTAGATGTCAGTGGAGGCAAAATTCAACTGGATGTCGAGGAGGCAAAATGTGCAACAGAATATCCAGGCGGAAACCTACAACCTGATGTCGTGGAGGCAAATCTGCAACTTGATGTTAAGGAGGCAAGTCTGCAGCTAGACATCAATGAGGCGAACCCACAACAAAAGAGATTTCTTACTTATTTGCTAATTAATATTTCAAAACTTTTACTTATACAATGATACTTATGGTAAAGAAATCTTTTCTTTATGACATTTTGTTTATACAAATAACACTTTATATTTCCATGTAATTTGAACTAGTATAGTTGGTTTTACTATATTTTGTGTTTACGAAATTTTTACGTTTGTGTCAAGATGGAGTACATCAACTATGGTTTAAACTTTCGTTCTTTTGTAATTACTATTTATTACTGTCGTTTCCCAATTATGTAGCATTTTAGATTTCTCACTCACTTTTGTTTTCACGTCTTAATTAATGATTTGACGCTTACTTTTGTAATACTCAATGAAGTTATTTTTAAGTCTTCTTGCATATATACTTTGGTCTATTTCGCTCGTTATCCTTTAATGTGCTTTTAGAGTACATCAACTACGGTCTAAGTTTTTAAAAGAATGAAATAGACAGAGACCAAATACATAATGAATTAAACCCTATAAATGTTGTGATTTGTACTACGGCTCAGTGGGTAGGCGCTTTATCGCCTAGCTATTGGCGCTGGTTCGAGTGGAGGTATGCTCTATTATTATTTCAATTTTTTTAAAAGGTGAAATGAAGGATAGTGGGGTATTTAAGGAATCAGAGCGCTTTATAACTAAGATCTTAGCTTAGCTCAGTGGGTGGCGCTTGGTTTCCTCGCTAATGGCACTGGTTCGAGCCACGGGGCTCGCTGTTGTGATAATAAATATTTTTTTTTTGAAATTTGGAGTTTTTAAAAGAGTGGAAATTTCATAAAATTTATAAAATTCATACTAGAATAATTATGGAACTATTTGTACTGTTCTAAAGATATTTTTATAAATTTAGAGGTATGATATGCTCATTGCAAGTTGGAGTTCAGTCCTAAAACAAATATGGTTGAAGATATTTAAAACTTCTCTTTTCGAAATTTAAAGGAAAGGTTTGAAATTGGAAAATCGAGAATTTTATGTGTTGATCTTAAAGAAATTTTGATGCTAAAAATATACGGTGTTAATTAAAGTGTTGATTTGAGATATAGACTATTCGTTTTGAAAATGGTTAATTTTGAAGAAAAAAGTTCGAGATAATTTTGGAAGTGATTAGTTTGTTTTGTTAATTTAAAAGTTGTTCATGAGAAATTTGATTGGAAATTATGATCGAATAAATTATAAAAGTTGAATACTTCATGAATGAAGAGAATAGTTGAATAAAAGTTGAAATATTGTTGTTGAGGTTGTGTAACCCCTGTTTTTCGTTTTTCATATTCTTGGTGTATTTTCTTCTTTCCTGAGTATTTATACTCTTCTTGTATTTTGGACCGTATAATGGAGTTGTTTTCAATATATTCATTTTGTTCATTTTTGATCTTCTTGTGATTGATTTTTCTGTCCCTTGATTTGTTCTTGATCGTTATTATTGTTTTCGCTCTTTATTTGGTTCTTGTTCTCTTATTTTGTTCTTGGGTGCTCGTAGTGTTTTGGTTGCTAATCCTATTGCTATTCATATTGCCTTTGATTCCTAGTTAACTACCAAAGCCAAATTAGCCTTCAATTCTATTTTAAATCCTATGCAAATCCTATTAAACCCAAATATCCTATTATTACTCCTATTATACCCAAATACACCCATTAACCAAATATCCACAACCCAATAACTCAACCCTATATATAAACCCTCACCTCCTACCTAAACCCTAACCCTACCCTGTGCAACTCTACCGACCTCTGACTCTCTCTCTCTTTTTGCACCGTCAACACCCCATCCTGCACACTCCCTTTCCTAGCCGCTGCACCCATCCGTCGTCCTCCCGTCGCCAGCCAACCCGACCCTAGCCCCCATTACATCCGAGCACTCCTTCACCATCTCTCTCTCCCTCCATCCGCCTCCCTTGCCGGCATCGCACATCGACGACAGAGGCAACAGCAGCGCTAGCACTCAGCCAGCGCCGGCGCCACCTAACCCTCCTGATCTATCTCTCTCCCTCTTGTTGGGTGTGCATGTGCTTAGAGTTGCACGTGTATTTGCTTTGGTTCGTGATTTGCATTCGTGGGTTTTGCTCGTTGTGTTCGTTGCCGGGATCCGTTCCCGTTATTCTTGGTATTCATTTCGTCTTCAGTTAAGGCAAGTAACTTGTACTCAATTCCTTTGTATGATATAAGTCATAAATTCCACTTGTACTGTAGTTGGGTTCTAGAGACAACTCGCGTGTGATGTATTTTGATGAGTATTGTCTCTATAGTGCTATTGACCATAGTTGCCTCACGACACAATTTGACATGAAACAACTTAGGTTTTGACCGTTCTTAAAGTGATTATATTGGTGGGATAATTATGAGGAATCGTGTGTTTGTTTGGATCCATGTGATATACTTGTTGTGGACATGCTATATACCCTATTTCATGTTATTTGGACACTTAGTAGACTCTATAATATGTTTGGTTGTGTTAGGAACGAGTTTCGTATGTTGTTTGTTGATTTGTTGTTAAGAGGAAAATCTGTACTTTGTCAGCGATCAGTTTTGATTGGTATTTTAGACCATATTAAGGCCAGTATTTGAAAATATTTTGTGAACATGAACTCTATAGAATTTTGTCTAGTTTCAAACCCATTTAAGGGATCTCAGTTTCGTTTTACGAGTTGTGAATTATGTCTATTTTACTACAGAGGTGTATTATATTTCCAGATTTCGTTTCTTGATGATTTCGATGACTAAACTATTTTTAATACTAGTGCTAAGCATATTATTTTGGTCTGAAATTTTGCATAGCATTTCTATATCTATTTAGGGATTACCCAGAATTTTGGTGGATTTTATTGATGAGTTTTATATACCGTTTCATGCTTATTTATAAAAACTATATTTGCTGGATTTTGCTCGCTGTTCTGAAAAGATTTGTATTTTCACCCTAATTCCTTTTCCTGTATGAAAAATATTCCTGAATATGAAAGTTACCTTATTTTGTCAATTTTCATCTCCTTTTAGCGGATTTGGATTTCGTTTCACGGTTTGCAAGATATTACAGTTTTCGTACAGTAGTGTTGGGAATTCCAAATTTGTCAAACTATCGTTTCTTGATGTTTTCTAATTTTTGTTGACTAAACTAATCTTACTGGAAAATTATGAAACTATATATTCTGATACTAGACATATAGGGGAATACCCCAGATTTTTCTGTATTTATTTGAGGTGTTTTGATGCTATTTTCCTGACTAAGAATTCGATTTACTGATTTCTGGCTGAACGTACTTTCTGATTTCAAATCAGTTTTGAGTTATGTTTTTCTAAAACACTATATGACTTATATGTATCCGCTAGATTCGGTTGGAAGTCTATTTTCCATATTCTCTTACGGATATAGGTTTTGATATTTGTGGAAACGGGAATCACTGTTTTAGTACTGTACTATCGTGCTATCCTAAATTAGGAAGTACATATTTTGTTCTGTTATGTGACTATTTACCATCTGTACATGCTAATATGTTATTTTGAACTTGTGGGTCGTTATATCATGCTAGATTTACTCTGTTTCGTGCACATACACATCTGTCTGATAATAATTATAAAATGATCAAGCTAGGGTTCATGGGAAAGATCAAGTAGTGGGAAAGCATAGAAATGTGTACTTAGAAGGGGGCCCGTGTTTTCCATATGATTATCTGTTATCTGTTATTCTGTACCCTATCTACATTACTTTCTATAGGAAGGTGTAGGGAAGAAGAGAACCACTAGGTTCTATCTGTCTGTCTGGATTCTGTATCTGATATCTGTCTGTCTGAACCCTGAGTACACGGCCCTATATGATCCCATACGAAATCTAGAAACGTAACTATTTTGAATGTAGCAACCATGTGATTAAAAGATGGCACATGAAGTGCTACCTAGTTAGTAATTAATACAAGACTTATAAGAATCTGAATCTTAATCTGTATCTGACATATGTATCTGAATCTGATATCTGAATCTGTATCTGCTATCTGATTATCTAATTATCTGATTATCTGTTATCTGTCTGATACTACCATTTGACACCATTATTTGACACTATCTGTATATATCTGTCTGCATGTTATTTGACTTTTGACACTTGACACATGTTAGTATACCATGCTAGTTGATTCTGCTGTACCATGCTATATCTGTTTCAGCTATTATTTAGATTTGTTAGTTTTTCTTATACTTGTGTCCTGCATTACAAGCGGCCCGTAACTTACATTGACGGGTACTTGTTTTCTTTTTCTTTCTCCTACAATTTATTGATTGCAGATCAGGATGGTCGTTTGCCCGATGGTAATGGAGAAATGAAATATTAGTGTTAGACTTCTTTTGCTATTATTATTATCTGTTGTTTTTGAATGATGTATTTGAGTAATTGGATTTTATTTGTATTTGGGCGATGTGACCCACGATATTAACTTGTTCGGATCTGTTTATTTGAGACTATTATATTATTGGTTTTCAATTAATTTCTGTTGGCAATTTGTTTTGTTTTGAGATATATATGTCTGTGTGAGGATGATTCTTTTGGTTTCCGACTCTGATTATTCTGAGATTTGTTGTAAGATTCTGAACAGCTAATGGATGATGCAAATCATTCGCTGGGTTGAGTCGCGTATCCGTATTCCGTATTTTTTTTGGGAAGCGGGGCGTGACAAGGCTTTTAGTGGTATCAGAGCCCATATTTGGCTAATGTATTTGTTGCCTAATATATTAGACAAGCTTGGCTCGTTCTGGGATCTGCACAACATTTCATCAACCACACACAAATATATATAAAATTTTTACCAACCCGGATCCGAATGTTGACTGTTTTGATTTTTGTGCACACTATGGCTCGTAGGGGTTCTTCTCAGTCCCAGCCTGATCTGATTGAGGCTGTCACTACTGCGCTCGAGCAGATGATTAATCAGCAGCAGAACCACAGTGATCTAGTGATGGCTGCTCTGGAAGCGTCTTGGGGTCAGATTCCCGCTGTGCCTGTGCATGCTGCTCTTCTGCCTCATCCAGGTGTAGTCACAGATTTCATGAAGCTGCATCCCGATCATTTTTCTGGCACTGAGACGCCTTTGGAGGCTGAACTGTGGTTGATCCGGACTGAGCTCTTGCTGTCATCGGCTCGTGTTGCCGAGGCTGATAGGGTGGATGTGGTTTCCATCCAGTTAGTGGGTTTGGCTCATATCTGGTGGATGACTGAGTTCGAACGACTTGAGAGGCCTATTTCTTAGGCTACCTTCACTCGAGGATTCATGGAGAAATTCTTCCCCAGTAGCACTCGAGTTGAGATAGAGCAGCAGTTCTTGGCCCTTAAACAGGTTAAGTCATTATTCTATTTTGGAATTTTTTACATAATTGTTCAAATAATGTTGTAACATGAGACTTCTTGCAATAGGGTTCCAGGTCTGTAGATGAGTACGCCGCTGAGTTTACCAGATTTAGCCACTTTGCTGCCGTTTTTTTGGCTACCGAAGAGGATAGGGCTCGTAGATTCACGAATGGGCTTGAGCAGGATATCAAGAGGCATCTTGTCTCTCTCTGTTTGTGTACTTATGCTGAAGCTCTTGAGGCAGCTCGAGCTCAGAAGCAGGCTCGTGGTGGTTCGACTTCTTCTCAGCGGACTGTTCTCGCTGCTACTGCTAGGCCTTATGTCGGTCCTGTTCGGAGGCCTATGCTTGCCTATCCTGTCAGGGCAGCTCCGTATCCTTGTGCTGGTTTTCCGATGGGTGGTTTTTGTGACTTTTGCCAGATCTCTGGGCATGAGCGTAAGAATTATTTTCGTGCCTCTCGCCAATGCTTTAGGTGTGGTGCTACCGATCATTCTGTGCGGGATTGCCCGCAGCAGCTTGTGGCTCTTCTAGCCAGGGGTTGTCCAGCAGGCAGCTCTAGCTCGTGGTCCAGTTAGGCCACCGCTTCCTCCTCAACGACAGATTGCCGGTCAGAGGGCCGTTGTTCCGAGGAGATGTCAGGCTTTCAACTTGACTGCTGTGGATGCTGAGACAGCTGATAGAGTTATGGCAGGTATATTTTGCTTTTGTTTTGTTGCTTTGCTTTTCTTTTTGTTCATTTCTTTGTTTCCTATTGGTCTTGCTTTATTTCTTTCTGTTATCTTCTACACTGTTGTTTTCCCTCACCCTTGATTGTCTGCTTTTTCTTTTCTCCTTGTCTTTGTTTCCTTAGGTGTCGTCCTTGTTTGCTCTTTTCCTGCCCATGTTCTCTTTGATTCTGGGGCAACCCATTCTTTAGTCTCCTCTCGATTTGTGGCTTTCCATCAGTTGGATTGCAGCAACATGTCAGAGGCTTGGAACATTTTGACAGGTGGTGGTGTTGTCATTTGTTCCCGTGAGTGCAGGCAATGTCCCATTGTTATTGGGGACGCAGATTTCAAAACCAACCTGATTATAATTGGGAATTCGGGATTCGAAGTCATTCTAGGTATGGATTGGTTTGGTGAAGCCCATGCCAATATTGATTGCCGTGCCAAGAAAGTTGTTTTCCGAATTCCAGATCGAGCAGAATTTGAGTTCCATGCCGCGGAGTCTTTCCTTGGCTGAGCAAAGACTGCAGTGGTACAGGTGGATTGTGCGATGGAATTGTACTCAGGCTGTGAGGCTCTGCCTGTAGTAGTTTGGGATTTCTTGGATGTTTTTCCAGATGAGTTGCCTGGCTTACCCCCTGATAGGGATGTGGAGTTCGGTATTGATGTAACGGCCCGAATTCCACATAAGACCAAATTCGAGATTCCACAGGATCTTTACACCTCACTTCGTACAATTTTACAAGAAAATTTAAACTTTTCATCATACATCAGAGTTCTTTACATTTGTTTACACAGCGGAAGATAAAATGAATTAATGAAACATTATACAATTGCAACATCTTTAACATGTAATTAATCAACAGCAGCATATAAACTTTACTCCTTCTTGAATATGTCCATTCCCAGCATAATAAGCTGTGGGCACGTCAGTTACTTACAACTGACAAAAATGGTATACTCGGTCATCCTCTCTATGCCGTACATATAACGATCTCAATATTTTAACAAACCACAAATTGAATGCAAAATAAAGTTTTAAATGCGACTACTCTAAACATGTAAGTGTATGTGATGCCTTAATGCCTAATGCAGATATTTAACACTAAGATGACACTAATGCATACTTGTTCAGATTCTATGCATCCTATACTACATAGGTCCAAGGGCAAGCACCTACGTACTCCACATTTAAGGGTTCGATCCCCCACCATGAAAACTACCCAGTAATAAAGTAAGGTTCAGATTATTCCACGAGTACGGATCCCAGTCCCGGGGTCCACCGCCCGACTGTTATAACAGACTCCTCATCGTGCGAATCATCCCGCAAGTGCCCCTCTAGACCCGGTATATGTATATATATTGGAGAATGACAAACTATCCGCCCGACTACCCACAGTCCCGGATTTAATATAAAAGCTCGTCTCCCACGAAGCAACCACAGTCCCGAAATCCACCACCCGACTGGGTCTATAGTCCCGGAATCCACCGCCCGACTATATAGAGTGCCCCACTTATGTTTGCCCAGGTTTACTACATCTTCACATAGTGCCTAGTCCTTAAGTTCAAGACATGAATAAATTTTCATATCTAGAGTTGGTCTTACCTCCTATAGGACTTAATCACAAATACCGAGATAGCTCCATGGCCATATCTCAAAATATAACTCAATTCTTTTTATTTCAACAAAGCCGGTACCCGAGGTCTTACTAACTCTAAATCAAAAACTTTCATGTACAAGAATCCATGGGTACATATACACTTCAATAAACATGTCTTAAACTTAAATATTCCCATCTTCAACTTATTCACAAAATGATCAAAGTCTTGTCTTAACATTTATTCACAAAGTAATCATTTTCTTATCTTGACATTATTCATGATCCATTTATCCATTCATGATCTTTTGAAGCAAATAATTCTTTTCAAGAACATAAATTCATCACATGAAATCCTATTAACAAATTTAAGCTCATACAATGTCACAACTCACTTCAAAATATTTCTTAAACCAAAAGAGTATAATCTTTTCAAAAGAGATTACTTCACACAACCATATTTTACTCTTCTTCAAAAAAGAATATAACTCTCATACTCTTTAATAATTAAAATCTTAAGTCAAAATTCACTTTCTAACTCAATTTCTCCTTTTTAACTTGAAAAATTCTACAACTCTTTTCAATAAATTCTATTTCATTTTATAGAAATTCGAGTATTTTTCCCCAATTTTTTCTTTGCATTAAAACTCATCTAAGATCATCAAAACCCAAAAAAATAAAAAGGCATCCAGAGGTTTCGAATAAGGCACCCCTGCATAACACCCAGCGAGCCCCCAAAGTCAGCCCCACTAGCCACTAACTCCTTATGGACTTTGTGTCTAAAACCACAATGAAAATCCCCTTAAACTCAAAGTACAGGTTTCAAATTTATTTAAGTGAAACAAAATAAAATGTGTCCAACATGTTTTGAACCCAAGATCTCTTACAAGCATAGTAGTGCTCTGTGGTGCACCGGCTAACCAATAAGTCCAAGTGTAATTACTGATTAGGAATCATGGTATTGTAGTTTTGTTCACAAAGTTCTGAAATTAGTTATTTTTCACAAAACTCGACATATGATCGATCTAATCTTTTTGATGAACTGAAACTTTCTTATTCATACTGATTTCATTTGAAAACAATGATTCACGAATTTCCAAACTTTTATTCTAAACATTGTATTTATATTCAAATTTCTCATTCTCTTGAATGGACAAAAATTTCATTTCTTCATTTTAATCAAAATATCATATTGTATCTCTTGCAAGTAATTTTAAAAATTATTTTATGTATCTCAATTCAATTTCACCCATAATTTCATTTTTATCACAAGGGAAAAATCTCAACAAGTAATCTTTCCATTATATTTCTACATAAGCATGTATGGCCATAACTCTTTTTCTTATTTCAAATTAACATGATGACAACTTGTTCCTTTAATCACATCAAAATTTCTACAATTCATAACACACATAAAAGCATGGATTTTGTTCTCTTTCTTTTTCTTATTTTCAATCCACATGTTGGCTATAATAAAAATTTTACAATTCATAAATAGCATGGATTTGTTCTTTTATTATCACATTCACTTGATCTTTACTACACATGTAATATATTAGCATGCATGTCTCATAATTTAGAAAAACATAAGATTACTCCCATCACATCAATAGATCTATATTACTAATATCATGTTCTAGCATGCTCAAACGAAAATTTAGAAAATATCAAGACCACCCACCTCAAATGAAGAATAACAATCAAGAATGAAGAGACAACTTTTAGCTCCTAGCTCCAACTAGCACCTCCTTATCCTTCTCCTCCTAGCAAGAGTTCTCCAATGCACAAATGGTACTCTCTTTCTCTCTTTCTTTTCCTCTCTTTTTTGTTTAGTTTCGGTGTGATATGAGAAGAAAATTTCGGTGTATTTATAGGACAAAGTGAGGGTTCAAAGTGCAAATTTCTCCACCTAATAAATTACTCCACTTAATTCTCCAACTCTTCACTTTCCTAACTCCCCATCTCTTCATATCCTATAACCCCTACCCTCTCAACTTCAAAACCGACCAACCCCTCTCTCTCGCAAACCGGCCAACTCCCACTCACTTCCACATATATATTTATTGAATGGAGCCAGGGATGTTCGCGTATTTACAATTAATATAATATAAGACCCACCAGAGGGAGTATTTAAGAAATTAGACCCAAATATTGAATCTGGTATCAATAGCTTTTAGAAGTATCCTCTTGCCACCAGTGATCTATGTGATACAAATTCGGTCTTTTATTTCCGAAATTAATAATATCATTAAAATATGTTATATTGTAGGAAATTATAATTAAATGATATCTTATGGTATCAGAGTTATATTTATGACCGGTGCCATTCGGATGTAGACAGAGCAAGAAAAAAAAAAGGAATTAGGGGTATAAGTGTAAGCATAGGCATATATATATACATACATAATATGTACGTAAAAATTAGTTTAATTAAAGATTATAATGTTTCGTGCACAAAATTAAAATAAATACACATACTCCGAAATTTATTTTGAAAACAAATATGCTTAAATACGCGCACCGAAAAACACGTACTTCGCATGTAAAACATAAAAATACGAAATTCGGTTTTATCAACGAAAAAATGTTAAAGATAATAAAAATACAATATAAGACAAATGTATTTATTAATTTTATATATTTCACGACGTAACCATTACGTACATGGAAAACACGTGCATTACACGTACGAAAGTATTTAGATTAAAATGCAAAAAAATTGAATTTCCATTTTATAAAATAGATTTGAATACCTAAAATAAATAATTTAAACACATAGAAAATATTACCCGTAGCGGTGAAAACACATAATCGATACGTGCATAAAAAAAACATAAAAAGCACGTAAAACTCAGAAATTGAAATTTAATATTTTATCTGACTCAAAATAGGATAAAATATATGAAAAATACATAAATAGTCAGAAATCACAATACGTAATGAAAAAACGTTACAAATATTACCAGTAACGGTACAAAATACACGTGCGTAACACACGAGGGCAAAATTGTCATTTCCAATTTTGCGGGGTGTTACACTCTCCCCCCTAGAATAATTCCGTGCCCGGAACTATATAAGGTAAAGTTTGTATTTTGTACACGCCAAAGAAAATATCTTATTGTCCATAGAAAACTGTAAACATCCAGAAAATAAATGTAGTATTAAAATAAGCAATGGGGAAAAATAAGGAAAACTCTATATAAGAAAACTATGAGTATCAAAATTTTATAAGAATGGATCGAGAACTAGGAAAATAGCATAAGAGAATAAATATGATAAAAGACAGGATGGATTGAGAGACATTTCATCCATACAAAATAATATTAGGTAAAGCATTAAAAAAAGGAAAAATCAATATCATTAATTTTAAAATAGTTCGGAAAACAATGCAATAAAGAGAAACATAGTCAATGGATAACTTATAAGTAGGTTTAGTAGTCAAAATCTTTCAAAGTAATAAGCGATAGAAAATTGCAAACTGAATTGGTACTGTATGACCAAAATTGAATAAGCAATTTAAAGGAAAACTATTGGATAACAGTCTGAAAAATAAACGAGAATGAATTTCAGTTAAGAGTATAGACAATATAAAATGATTTTGTATGCCAATCAATATCATAAAATAATTGGTAAGGCAAATATGATAATTATACATATAGTTTGAAAAGATACAAAAGGCATACATCGAAATAGTTTCGGATTATCAATTAGAGCAAGAAAAACCAACATACGAAATTATATACGTACATATGCATAAAATTTATATGGTGAAACAAACAATGTTTTTTTTTTTGAAGAAAAGGTGGAATAATGCCACCCTGTTTCATTAATAAGTGATTAATAAACAACCCCGAAGTGTCGGGAAAATAAAAATGCAGTACAAGAAATAAAACATAGCCCCCAACAAAACCCTGGGGGTTGGGTTATATCATCCAGCCAAACGGCAACCAAAACACAAATACAAACTACTAAGGCCTGATACAAAATAGTAGTAGTTAGGCTGCTGTCCACTCATCAGTCCAGAGTGGGCCCGATCTCTATCTCCTCGTCGTCAAAATCATCCACCTGGAAAACCCTTGCAATTCTCCCTCTTGCTCCTGAAGCAGCAGCTGTAGCCCAGAAGGAAATAAGATGCATGATATGAGTAAGATTACTAGACATTGATTTACATGAAGCACGGAAATAAAAATTGTTCCTATCTAGCCATAACACCCATGTGGTTGCCGCAATGGCAATAAACCATGCATCTTTCATATCGTGACGGGATGAGGCAAATCTGGAGCCGACCCACAGTTCCTCGTAGTCTCTTGGATAGTCACTTGTTCCAAGTGCTCTCAGCACCTCTATCATAATGGCCTTACTTCTGGTGCAGTGAAGAAACAGATGATTCAGATCTTCCACGTGAACGTTGCAGAACCTGCAGTTGGTCGCAATGTGAGGTTGCCTCTTGGCGAGGTTCTCTCTAGTGAGTATGGCATTGTTGAGCACAAGCCAGAGGAAGACTCGAATTTTCAGAGGTGCTTTGGTCTTCCAAAGAACCGCTGCCCAGCTGGGCCTGCATCCTCGGTAGTGAATCCAGTGGTAAAGCGATCTAACCGAGAACACTCCTTTGTTCTCGAGAAACAAACAATGTTATTATACAAAAATTATAAATGGTTTGTAGGAGTAAAACAAAACATCATAGTAGAAAAGGTAATAACTTACTATTGAAATAGTGCGAAAATTAATCATATGGAAATAACTTACGAATTGAAGAAAAGTATAAATACTAATTTTATTTTTGTTAGGTGAGTAGACACCAAATCCATGATAAGTTAGTAGCAAAATAAAATACGATAAAGCGGTATGAAATGCTAAAAGATTCAAAATACTAGGAAGAAGATAGTTGATATTAAGTAGTAAATATACAAGTAGGATAGAAATCAGTTTAAATAATGTAATGCTAGGTTGTAAAATATTATAAAATAGTATAGGGGTAAGTAAATATTATAGAAAACAAAGAAGGGGATGTCAAAGTAGAAAATCTCCTTCTGGTGTAGGTTCGCCTCGTTGGTATCCAACTGCAGACTTGCCTCTACGATCTCAAGTTGCAGAATTGCCTCTACGATATCCGTTTGTAATTTGCCTTCTAGACATTTGGTTGCAGACTTTGCCTCCCCTACGTCCAGTTGCAGTTTGCCTCCATTGAAGTCTAGTTGCAGATTTGCCCTCTCGACATTAGGTTGCACCAAAATGACAGATGGAAGGATGTAATCTTCCATGTACTCTTGGATATTGGGATGTTTAATAAAATATAGTATTTTGAAATCAGTGATATAAAAGTGAATCGAAAAGTTGCAAATAAAATAAGCAATTATGATGAAAAATATTAAACTAGATAGACTTTAAATATAGGATATACAAAATTTTTAGTAATGAAAATAATTTATAATATTAAGACGAAAATAGTGTAAAGCATATGCGCGAGATGAAAACACAAATGAAAATAATAATTATGTAGTGTATGTACTATATTGAAGAAGCACAAAACTACAAAATTAATGAGTAGCGATTAATAGCAAACGTGAATATAACAAAACAAATTAGTGGATAATATGCAATAACAATAGTATCGAATGTAGATAATAAAACAAAATGGTAGGTCATATTTATATGGGTAGAATATTTCAATCTTGTTAAAAATATATTGAAATATATAGGATAATATAAGATAATAAAAAAATATAGTATCACAAAATCAAATCATATAAAATGAATGCACATCAGAAAATTTCATAAGCAAAATTCAAAGTATAATAGAAATAATCAATGAAGAAAATAATAGTTGCAATAATACGAAAAGTAATAACAAATGTAAACGGATAAACATAAAAGGACATAAAAACACGAAGGACAAATTTTTTAAGATTTAAATACAGATAAAACAACTTCAAAAGATCGAGACTGAGAAAGATAGTCAAAATAATACATATCCAATTGATTTAATAATATAAGAAAATATTTATTTGAAAAATATTGAATGTTAAAAAATAATAGGATGAAAATCCACGAAAAATAATTTGAAAGGGAAGTGTGCCTACGTGTAATGTATCATGAATGTAGGTTCAAACCACCACGCTTCCGCGTGCCACTCTGATACCAAGGGAAATATGCTCGCATACAATCTCACATCAATGTATACGAGGAGAGCATCATGAATGAAAGTTCAATAACTACTTCATTCACGACTCCAGCCATCCAATAGGGAAAGGAAAGATAAAACATCAGTGTATAGAGCAACACAAATGTAAATCATTAAATCTCTATAAGCTGAACTCACACTTCTAATGTCCACTCTAGAGTATCGTTCCTTATAAATTTGTACTACTTAAGAAGCATGGCTATGATACCATCTGTAACGCCCCGAATTCCAAATAAGACCGAATTCGAGATTCCACATAATCTTTACACTTCAGAAAATTTAAACTTTTCATCATACATCAGAGTTCTTTACATTTGTTTACACAGCGGAAGATAAAATGAAGTACAATAATGAAACATTATATAATTGCAACATCTTTAACATGTAATTAATCAAAAGCAGCATATCAACTTTACTCCTTGAATATGTCCATTCTCTGCATAATAAGCTGTGGGCACGTCAGTTACTTACAACTGACGAAAATGTTATACTCGGCCATCCGCTCTATGTCGTACATATAACGATCTCAATACTTTAACAAACCACAAATTGAATACAAAATAAAGTGTTAAATGTGACTACACTAAATATGTAAGTGTATGCAATGCCTTAATGCCTAATGCAGATATTTTATACTAAGATGACACTAATGCATACTTGTTCGGATTCTATGCATCCCATACTACATAGGTCCGAGGGCAAGCACTTACGTACTCCGCATTTAAGGGTTCGATCCCTTGCCATAAAAACTACCCAGTAATAAAGCAAAGTTCAAATTATTCCACGAGTACGGATCCCAGTCCCGGAGTCCACCGCCGGACTGTTATAACAGACTCCTCATCATGCGAATCATCCCGCAAGTGCCCCTCTAGCCCCGGTATACATATATACATTGGAGAACGGCAAACTATCTGCCCGACTACGCATATTCCCGAATTTAATATCAAAGCTCGTCTCCTACGAAGCAACCACAGTTCCGAAATCTACCGCTCAACTGGGTCTATAGTCCCGGAATCCACTGCCCGACCATATAGAGTGCCTTACTTACGTTTGCCCAGGTTTACTATATCTTCACTTAGTGCCTAATCCTTAAGTTCAAGCCATGAATAAGTTTTCATACCTAGAGTTAGTCTTACCTCCTACCGGACTTAATCACCAAAACCGAGATAGCTCCATGGCCATATCTCAAAATATAACTCAATTCTTTTTATTTCAACAATGCTGGTACCCAAGGTCTTACTAACTCTAAATCACAAACTTTCATGTACAATAATCCATAGGTACATATACCCTTCAATAAACATGTCTTAAACTTAAATATTCTCATCTTCAACTTATTCACAAAATGATCAAAGTCTTGTCTTAACATTTATTCACAAAGTAATCATTTTCTTATCTTGACACTATTCATGATCCATTTATCCATTCATAATCTTTAGAAGCAAATAATTCTTTTCAAGAACATAAATTCATCACATAAAATCCTATTAACAAATTTAAGCTCATACAATGTCTCAACTCACTTCAAAATATTTCTTAAACCAAAAAAGTATAATCTTTTCAAAAGAGATTACTTCACACAACCATATTTTACTCTTCTTCAAAAAAAAATCTAACTCTCATACTCTTTAATAATTAAAATCTTAAGTCAAAATTCACTTTCTAACTCAATTTCTCCTTTTTAACTTGAAAAATTGTACAACTCTTTTCAATAAATTCTATTTCATTTTATAAAAATTCTAGTATTTTCTCCCAATTTTTTCTTTTCATTAAAACTCATCTAAGATCATCAAAACCCAAAAAAATAAAAAGGCATCCTCAGGTTTCGAACAAGGCACCCCCGCATAACACCCAGCGAACCCCCAAAGTCAGCCCCACTAGCCACTAATTCCTTATGGACTTTGTGTCTAAAACCACAATGAAAATCCCCTTAAACTCAAAGTACAGGTTTCAGATTTATTTAAGTGAAACAAAATAAAATGTGTCCAACATGTTTTGAACCCAAGATCTCTTACAAGCATAGTAGTGCTCTGTGTTGCACTGGCTAATCAATAAGTCCAAGTGTAATTACTGATTAGGAATCATGGTATTATAGTTTTGTTCATAAAGTTCTGAAATTAGTTATTTTTCACAAAACTCGACATATGATCGATCTAATCTTTTTGATGAACTGAAACTTTCTTATTCATACTGATTTCATTTGAAAACAATGATTCACGAATTTCCAAACTTGTATTCTAAACATTGTATTTATATTCAAATTTCTCATTCTCTTGAATGAACAAAAATTTCATTTCTTCATTTTAATCAAAATATCATAATGTATCTCTTGCAAGTAATTTTAAAAATGATTCTATGTATCTCAATTCAATTTCACCCATAATTTCATTTTTATCAAAAGGAAAAAATCTCAACAAGTAATCTTTCGATTATATTTCTACATAAGCATGTATGGCCATAACTCTTTTTCTTATTTCAAATTAACATGATGACAACTTGTTTTTTTAATCCCATCAAAATTTCTACAATTCATAGCACTCATAAAAGCATGGATTTTGTTCTCTTTCTTTTTCTTATTTTCAATCCACATGTTGGCTATAATAAAAATTTTACAATTCATAAATAGCATAGATTTGTTCTTTTATTATCACATTCACTTTATCTTTACTACTCATGTAATATATTAGCATGCATGTCTCATAATTTAGAAAAACATAAGATTACTCCCATCACATCAATAGATCTATATTACTAATATCATGTTCTATCATGCTCAAACTAAATTTAGAAAATATCAAGACCACCCACCTCTAATGAAGAATAACAATCATGAATGAAGAGACAACTTCTAGCTCCTAGCTCCTTCTAGCACATCCTTGTCCTTCTTTTCATAGCAAGAGCTCTCCAATGCACAAATGGTACTCTCTTTCTCTCTTTCTTTTCCTCTTTTTTTTTGTTTAGTTTCGGTGTGATATGAGAAAGAAATTTGGGTGTACTTATAGGACAAAGTGAGGGTTCAAAGTGCAAATTTCTCTACCTAACAAATTACTCCACTTAATTCTCCAACTCTTCACTTTCCTAACTCCCCATCTCTTCATATCCTATAACCCCTACCCTCTCAACTTCAAAACCGACCAACCCCTCTCTCCCAAACCGACCAACTCCCTCTCACTTCCACATAGATTATTGAACAGAGCAAGGGATGTTCGCGTATTTACAATTAATATAATATAAGACCCACCAGAGGGTGAATCTTGTTTAATAGCTATTAGAAGTATCCTCTTGCCACCAGTGATCTCTGTGATACAATTCGATCTTTTATTTTCCAAATTAATGATATCATTAAAATCTGTTATATTGTAGGCAATTATAATTAAGTGATATCCTATGGTATCAAAGTTATATTTATGACCGGTGCCATTCGGATGTAGACAGAGCAAGGAAAAAGAAGGGAATTAGGGGTATAGGTGTAAGCATAGGCATATATATATATATACATAATATGTACATAAAAATTAGTTTAATTAAAAATTATAAGCTTTCATGCTAAAAAATAAAATAAATACACACTCTGAAATTTATTTTGAAAACAAATATGCTTAAATACGCGCACCGAAAAACACGTACTTTGCACATAAAACATAGAAATACGAAATTTGGTTTTATCAACGGAAAAATATTAAAGATAATAAAAATACAATATAAGATAAATGTATTTATTAATTTTATATATTTCACAACGTAATCATTACGTACATGGAAAACACGTGCATTACACGTAGAAAAGTATTTAGTTCAAAATACGAAAAAAATAAATTTTAATTTTATAAAATAGATTTGAATACCTAAAATAAATAATTTAAACACATAGAAAATATTACCCATAGCGGTGAAAATACATAATCGATACGTGCAACAAAAACACATAAAAAACACGTAAAACCCATAAATTGAAATTTAATATTTTAGCTGACTCAAAATAGAATAAAATATACAGAAAATACATAAATAGTCAGAAATCACAATACGTAATGTAAATACGTTATAAATATTACCAATAACGCTACAAAATACATGGGCGTAATACACGAGGGCAAAATTGTCATTTCCAATTTTGCGAGATGTTACAATTGATGTTCTGCCTGGTACTACGCCGATATCAAAGAGTCCCTACAGGATGGCACCGGTTGAGCTAGCAGAGCTTAAGGTGCAGATTCTGGAGTTGCTTGATTTGGGTTTCATCAGACCAAGTGTTTCGCCATGGGGTGCTCCGGTCCTTTTTGTTAACAAAAAGGTTGGTAGTCGTCGTCTGTGCATTGATTATCCGGAATTGAACAGTTTTACTGTGAAGAACCGGTATCCTGTGTACATGATCGATGATTTGTTTGACTAGTTGTGTTGGGCTGCTGTTTTCTCGAAGTTGGATCTTTGTTCTAGATATCACCAAGTCAAGGTGAAGGATGCGGATATACAGAAGACTGCATTCTGGAATAGATATGGGCAATATGAGTATCTTGTGATGTCGTTCGGAATCACTAATGCACCAGCTATATTCATGTGTCTTATGAACCGGTTTTTCTCTCAGTTCTTGGATAGATTTGTGGTGGTCTTCATTAATGATATTCTGGTATATTCTCAGAATCGTGAAGTTCATGCTGAGCATCTTAGGGTGGTTCTGCAGACTTTGAGAGAGAATCAGCTCTAAGGGAAACTCAGCAAGTGCGAGTTTTGGCTCGATGGGATTTCTTTCTTGGGGCATATAATTTTTGGCCTATTCCTAAGTCGGTTTCTGAAGTGCGGAGTTTTCTTGGTCTCGCTGGCTAATATCGAAAATTCATCCAAGATTTTTCGAAGATTGCAGGGCCGTTAACTAAACTGACAGGAAAGGATCAGAAGTTTGGTTGGTATTATGAGTGCAATGAGGCTTTTGTTGAGTTGAAGAACAGGTTGACGTCAGCACTGTGTTAACTATTCCAGATGGTTCAGGCAGATTTGTAATTCACTGTGATTCTTTAGGTAAGGGTCTTGGGGTAGTTCTTATGCAGAAGGGCCGTGTCGTTGTGTATGCATCGAGGCAGTTGAGACCACATGAAAAGAATTATCCTACTCATGACTTGGAGTGAGCGGCAGTGATCTATGCTTTGAAGCTGTGAAGACATTATTTACTTGGACCGAGTGGAGATCTTTACAGACCACAAAAGTCTCAAGTATGTTCTCACCCAGAAGGAATTAAACATGAGGCAAAGGTGATGGTTGGAGCTTTTGGCCGATTATGACATCAGTTTATAATACCATCCTGGTACGGTAAACTTGGTGCCAGATGCTTTGAGCAGGAAACCGGCAGTTATATTTTGTAACACCCCGCAAAACTTAAATGACAATTTTGTCCTCGGGTGTTATGCACGTGCATTTTGTGCTGTTATTGATTATATCCATAACGCATTTTGATATGTATTTTGAATTCCGATTATTTATGCAATCACGTATTCTTAAAATTCCATTTGAGACAACTCAAATGCTAAATTTCAATCCTTGAGTTTTTACGTGCTTTTTACGTATTATCGATGCACGTGTCGATTTCGAATATTCTACCGTTACGTGCAAAATTTTCAATGGATTTTCAATTATTTATTTTTATAAACATTCTTAAATTCATTTTTGTAAATAGAATTCAATTTTTGTCTATTTTAATTAAAATAAACTTTTACGTGCAATACACGTGTTTTCCGTACATTATTGAATATGTATATTAAACATATTCTTTATGTTTCATTCCAATTAATTATAAATATTTTTCGGTTGACAAAATTAATTTTTATATTTTGAGATCTTACGGGCGACGCATGTGTTTTGGTGCACGTGTTTTAAGCGTATTATTCTTTCAAAATAAATTTCATGAAATTGTTTGTATCTATTTTTACTGTGCATGAAAAGTATAATTTCTAAGTTAATTTTATATATTTATTACATACATAAATAAGTTGTTTTAAAGAGATTAAATAAATAAATTATTTTGTACACAAAGCACGTACACGTGCACACGTGCGATGTGCACACAATTTTGGGGACCGGGATGTTTAGAGTGGAGGGAAAAATCTGAACATTTGATTTTGAAAGTGGGAGGAAAAGCAAGTTACAAGTTTAAATAATGGGGTTAGTGGTGTTCATGTGGGAGGTGGTTATCCTAACTACCCATTAGTTAATCTAAAAATATATTCCCTAAGTCTCTCATTCTCTCATCTCTTCTCCTCCCTCTCTCCTGCCCATTCCGAAAACAAAAGCAACAAATCCCTCATTGCCTTTTGTTTATCCACCATACAATTCAATGTGTGCATATATATATATATGTGTAAACATGTGATGTATATATATAGTATGTACATATTTGAAGATGCAAATGAAGGGGTTTTTCTTTCTTGGATGCTGCCAAAATTGGAGATGGAGTGTGGGGCTAGTTTTGGTGTACGGATTTCGAGGAGGTTGCAATTGGAGTTTTCTTTAGGAGCTCCTAATTCTAGGAGTTCATTTGAGTACATTTCTTCAACTTTAGGTGGGTGTGTCTTAAATGCTTTCTAATTTAGTAATAGAATTTTGCATGATAGATGATATACAAACTAATTGTTGAAATTGAATTGGTATGATGAGATTACATGATAGTTGTTGTAGAAATCGATTGCTAAATTCTGATTATTGTGATAGATGTGAATTGTTAGTTATGGTGATTGTTAGAATATTTGCATGCAAGAATATGTGCCATTTGGCAAGTTTTAATTGTATGATGCATGGTTGAAATAGTAATTGAAATAATGCAAATATCTGGAAAAATGACTTTCGATGCTAATGTAGCAAGGAAGTGCGATTCTAGCCTCAAAATATTTATTTATGTGAGTATAGAGATTTTATTAAGTGATTTTGATCAAAGACAACAGTTTATTTGGAATATCGATTGGATGTATGTTTTAATGCATTTTAAGGATTTCATTGAAAAATGAGAAACTTGTGAATTTGAGAACATATACGATATTGTTTTTAAAGGAATACATTCTGGAAATGATCTATATTTTTATATGGAAGTACAAATCAATCAAAAGGGTCGAAAAATATATACAGGCTGTAATTAGTGTAATTGACAGTCGACTGTTTACCTCCTACAGTCGACTGGAAAGTATAAGAAATTGGGTTTTCGTCGGCAGGACAGTCGACTGACTACTTTCACAGTCGACTGCTGCTGTCCTGAATTTTAGTGTTTGAGTTTTCAAAGTATTCGTGGAACAGTCGACTGATACTGTCACCAGTCGACTGAACCGACTGTGATGATTTGATGTTAGCAGAATAGTTGATTGATACCGACTGAGATGTTTTGATGTTCGCTGAATAGTCGACTGGCACTGTCACCAGTCGACTGAACTGAACTGATTTTTGGTTCTTGAGTTTGAATTTGATTTTGACAAAAGTTAAATGAGTTTAAATATGAGATTTTATGATTATTAATACTTGATTAAAGTTTATTTTGAAATACATACAAGGATATGAATGATGAAATTGATAAAGAGATCGAATTGAATTGGTCTCATGTTATGAGATTATAAAAGAAATGTTTTTTTAGAAAGAGTTGTGAACAAAAGAAAATAGAAATGTTATTTGAGATTGATTATGAAATATTGTTGATCTCTAGAAGAGATAGTTGTTGGAATCTAGAGGCTAGGCGAGACCCTAGTGACCGACAGTTTTATTTATGATTTTGAGAGCTAACCGTTGAGGGTTGAGCGTCTCTTGAGAAGTAGCCAGGTAGGCTGACTGTCTCTGTTGTTTTGATTTAAGTCCGGTAGGGTAAGCTAGCTCTAGGTTGTGATGATTTTCATTTAAAACAAACATTGTAGGGATGTAATGAAAGTAAGAGAAAAACATGAGTATGAGGGCCATTGGATGGGTGTTGTGAGGGTATGCACAGGCTGTCTTCACGATGCGTCGTGACTGTTGTGCTATCTAGATGATCTAAACTAGACACAAATTAAAAACCTCGCAAGTGTACGAATCGTTTGGAGAAGCGTAGTGATGAGCAAGGGTCGATCCCACAGAGATTGTAGTACTTAACTCACTAATCAATAAAATAGAAAATAGAATCTTAAAGTGTTGATCAAAAAGTCAAAGGAAATGAAAGGATAAAAATCTAAATTAAATAGCATCACAAATTGAGTCACGAATATCTATTAAAGTAGTTGGGCATTGATTTCAACCTATAGTCAATAATGCTAAGTTGTATACTACTCCAATTGCTCATGTTTGTTCCTGTAAGGGCATGGTATCTACTCCTTAAAGTATTGTTTCCCTAGCCAAGAATTAGGTATGGTATCTACTCTAATTAGTTTCTTTCCTTAAGTATTTAGCATGGTATCTACTAAGTTGCACTTAAAGAAAACATAAGAACAATGGAAACGAACAAACACTTGAAGTTCTAGAAATTGGTATCAGATCTAGATCCTTCAAGTTGATTAAACCAAGAACCCCTAAAGATTCCCTTGTTACAAGATATGAACACGAGATACGGGTCGTCTCAATATGCTCATATAACAGATTCAGATCTATACTACACAAACTTAATAATCTCAGATTCAGACCAGTCGACTTGCTGTCACCTCAGTCGACTGCCCTTAGGACTCTGAACAAGTTTGATTATTATAAATCTATTCCAATTCACTCAGGTTTAATCAATAAGTAATAGAGTAGTATTCAGAAGAATATAAGCATTACATAACTACGGTTTCAATCTACCCAACTATGAAAGTTAGTTCCACATAATAAAACTTTTATTGATTGATAAAATAGAGTTCATGACTACAATAAAAATAAGATTCAAAGGAAGAACAGAAGAACACTGATTTGTATGATGTGGAAATTGAGCCCAATCAGCAGTCGACTTGTTCTCCTTCTTGATGCTTGCTGTCGATGGCTTTTCTTGTTGATGGATCCCACCTCTTTCTTCAGTCCCTTTGGCTGATATTTATAGAACGCGGCTGGAGAATTAGGGTTTGCCACTTTTTCAGGAAAGTCCTCCTCTTTCCTTCTTTATTTGATCGGCGTTTTTATATCTTTCTTTTTTTTCTTCTTTCCTTCCTTATTTGCAAAGTTCCTGATTTCTTATCTTTTAACGCATAAGACTGAGTCCACCTTTTTAATAATGACGAGTTGTTACATGCAGCCGACCTGGGTTTGGATGAGGATGCATCTTCATCTGCTCTTATCTTCTGACTTTGCCACGACCAGTCGACTGGCTTGGGAAGCAGTCGACTGTGCCGAACCCCTTCAATCTCTCTGTCCAGTCGCCTGTTGGAAGAACCAGTCGACTGATGCTCTGCAAATTCTGTGTAATCATCTTTCTGTCTGTATTAGTCTTGAATCTACTTCGTTTGCTGCTTTTAGGCTGTTTCCTATGGAAAAGAGAAAAGAAGAGTAAATCACCACATACAGAGCATTTAAATGTCTAATTGCATTAAGATTATTGCTCCTAAATGTGAATATTATTGAGTCCATCAAATACCCCCAAACTTAGCTTTTGCTTGTCCTCAAGCAAAAAGTGAAATTATGAACAAGGGAAAAATAATAGTACTCAACCCATCATACCAAGTAAATGTCTCATTATGCATGCATCAAGATTTGGCAAACAAAATTATAAACAATTTACAAATAAAGTAAAAACAAAGCATACTCACTTTCTCTAGTGCAATTGTCTATTCATAACTCCAAACCCAACCACACTTGTCATGCAATTAATTATAGTTATAGTATGTAACACTCCATCTGTGATTATCCCTTTTTCTACTACAAACCGAGTAGCAAGCTAGAGTTTTTTTTTTTTTTTTATTCTTTAAGTCGTCACTTGCCTTTTGACGCGAGTGCAAGACATTTGTGATGAATCCACCCGGTTACTCAACAAGTCACAAACTTTAAGTGCTTTGCATACTCATATTTCAAGTTGCCGTTTGACGTAAAGGTAAACATTGGTGATGAATACCCCTATTTACTAAGCACTCAAAACATTGGAGTAGATTGACTTTATTCATATATATATTCTTTTCATTTTTACTCTATTTACTTAAACTCTGTTTAGGACTAGATCAAAGGGAATAATCACTAGAAAAAGCATCACAATTTTTTTTTTTTATGTATGTATAATCGCATGACTCATATAATTTTGTAAGGCATTATGAAACTCAACAATCCTAAAGTAAATAAGTATCCTTCCTCTTACTTTATAAGAAATTGTTTATCCTAAAAAAAATCAAAAGACTCCAAATGTAACTAACTAATACCCCCAAACTTAGATGGAACATTGTCCTCAATGTTCGCACAAAACTTAAAATATAGGCATGTGTTACCAACTAGTTTGAAGGAAAGAAATAAAATAAAGAAATAAAGATATGATTAAAGAAATAAAATAAGTAGAGGGTGTAAGTACTCCCCTGAAAAATTGGGTTGCCTCCCAATAAGCGCTGCGTTTCTTGTCTTCAGCTAGACTTGATGAGTTCATGCAATGTATTGAATGGCTCGCAACTCAAAACTCATCTTATTATAAGGTTTCCCCCTCTGCCCATTCACCTTGAACGTTTGATTTTTCTCCAACGCTCCATGTGGGGGAAACCTTTGCAACAATTTATGGACCGTACCATCTTGACATCAGTTTATCAGCAATGGTCCATCTTAATGCACCATTGTGCTTTTGCAAGACTCCCTGCAGCTTTTCTTCTTCCTGCATCCTTAGGTTAGCAACTGTCACAGGTAATGTATGGTTTCCCCCCAAATTTTCATACTTCAGGTGTTCATGTAGTGGCTTCAGTTCTACGTCTGGGATCCTAGCAGCAGTCGACTTACTACATGCACCAGTCGACTGATTTGAATCTGACTTTGGAGTTTCAAGGTGATGTGTTGTCTCTGCAATCCTCCAGTCATCGTATTCCTGTTCAACATGAGATAATGTTAGAGATTGTGTAATTGTTGCTTGTAATGGATCAACACTATATTCCGGAAATGTTTGAACCACATCAACATTATAACATTCATGATCATCGTGTGGTACTTTTGGTGCATCAAACATTTTAAACTCAATATCGTCCTCTAGTGTTGTCACCGATTGGAGCTGTTCTTGTCCTCTGGGGTTTGGTATGGTTTTTTGTGAGAGTTCTCCTGCCTTTCTTTCATTTAACTCCTTAGAAATTTGACCAATTTGATTTTCCAATTTCTGAATGGCCTGCTCTTGTTGGTTGCTTGTTTGTTGTTGCTGTTGGAGTAATTGAAGAACGGTGGATTCGAAATCCAACTTCTTCTGTTCTTGCACTGGCTGATCAAACTCATTCCCAATCTGGAGTTGCTGTGCATGCCCTTGTGCAAATTGATTGCCTTGATGGTTTTGATCATTGCTCCATAAAAAATTTTGATGGTTTTGCCACCCTGGGTTATACATGTTTGAAAAAGTGTTGTTCTGGGGTGGGTACATTCCCTGTTCTATGTAGTATGCATGCTCCAGATCTGTGCAAGAAGACATGGGACATGTATTAGTTGTATGATCAGAATGAGAACAAATTGCACAAATTTCTTTTGGTTGGTTTTTTATGCCACCCAACGTTGAAATTGTATTCACAAGCATATCAATCTTTTTGTTCATAATCTCCATTTCTAATTGCATGCTATCATTGTTAGAAATTTCGTAGACTCCCTATTTTTTCAAAATGCCTCTTCTTGTTGAGAATTGTTGTGAGTTTTCGCTGAGTTCTTCAAATAGCTCGATGGCCTCCTCACCACTTTTCCTCATCAAGATTCCATTGCAAGCTGAATCTACAATTGTTCTGTTAGTGTCATTTAAACCCTCATAAAATGCTTGTACCTGATCATCCTTAGGTATGTTGTGCATAGGACACTCGAGAAGCTTGTTCTTGAAGTCCTTCCATGCCTCGAAGAATAAATCACCATCTTTTTGTTGGAAGAGTAGAATTTCCCTTTTTAGTTGCTTGGTCTTCTGAGCTGGGAAGAATTCTTTCAAGAACTTTGTTGCCAATTGCTCCCATGATTGAATTGATCCTGGTTCCAAAAAATTATACCACAATTTAGCATTAAGTTTTGAAGAAAATGGAAACAAGATTAACCTGATTTGTTCGGGGGTAAGCCCTTGGACGCTTTGTGTTCTGCAAAGATCAAAGAAATCTTGCAAATATAGATGCGGGTCCTCGTCTAATCTGCCACTGAAGTGGGGAACCATGCTAAGTAATTGAGGTGATAGATGCATATTCCCTGTGACTTTAGGTTGAAAAGCTATGCAAGATGGTTGCTCAATATTCTTTGGAATGAATTTGTCTTGCATTGGTACTCGATTTAATAATTTCTCACCCATTGTTGCTTTTTGAATTCTTCGCTGTTCAGTCGACTGGTCCGTGGAGACAGTCGACTTATCTGAATCTGTGCAGAGTGTATCCTGAAAGAAAATGTTATAAAAGAAAAAGAAGAAATAAAATAAAAAGGAAAAAGAATTTTAATGACTTGTAAGTTAAGATACTAAACAATCCCCGGCAGCGGCGCCAAAAACTTGTTGTGCTATCTAGATGATCTAAACTAGACACAAATTAAAAACCTCGCAAGTGTACGAATCGTTTGGAGAAGCGTAGTGACAAGCAAGGGTCGATCCCACAGAGATTGTAGTACTTAACTCACTAATCAATAAAATAGAAAATAAAATCTTAAAGTGTTGATCAAAAAGTCTAAGGAAATGAAAGGATAAAAATCTAAATTAAATAGCATCACAAATTGAGTCACGAATATCTATTAAAGTAGTTGGGCATTGATTTCCACCTATAGTCAATAATGCTAAGTTGTATACTACTCCAATTGCTCATGTTTGTTCCTTTAAGGGCATGGTATCTACTCCTTAAAGTATTGTTTCCCTAGCCAAGAATTAGGCATGGTATCTACTCTAATTCGTTTCTTTCCTTAAGTATTTAGCATGGTATCTACTAAGTTGCACTTAAAGAAAACATAAGAACAATGGAAACGAACAAACACTTGAAGTTCTAGAAATTGGTATCAGATCTAGACACTTCAAGTTGATTAAACCAAGAACACCTAAAGATTCCCTTGTTACAAGATATGAACACGAGATACGGGTCGTCTCAATATGCTCATATAACAGATTCAGATCTATACTACACAAACTTAATAATCTCAGATTCAGACCAGTCAACTTGCTGTCACCTCAGTCGACTGCCCTTAGGACTCTGAACAAGTTTGATTATTATAAATCTATTCCAATTCACTCAGGTTTAATCAATAAGTAATAGAGTAGTATTCAGAAGAATATAAGCATTATATAACTACGGTTTCAATCTACCCAACTATGAAAGTTAGTTCCACATAATAAAACTTTTATTGATTGATAAAATAGAGTTCATGACTACAATAAAAATAAGATTCAAAGGAAGAACAGAAGAACACTGATTTGTATGATGTGGAAATTGAGCCCAATCAGCAGTCGACTTGTTCTCCTTCTTGATGCTTGCTGTCGATGACTTTTCTTGTTGATGGATCCCACCTCTTTCTTCAGTCCCTTTGGTTGATATTTATAGAACGCGGCTGGAGAATTAGGGTTTGCCACTTTTTCAGGAAAGTCCTCCTCTTTCCTTCTTTATTTGATCGGCGTTTTTATATCTTTCTTTTTTTTCCTTCTTTCCTTCCTTATTTGCAAAGTTCCTGATTTCTTATCTTTTAACGCATAAGACTGAGTCCACCTTCTTAATTAATGACGAGTTGTTACATGCAGCCGACCTGGGTTTGGATGAGGATGCATCTTCATCTGCTCTTATCTTCTAACTTCGCCACGACCAGTCGACTGGCTTGGGAAGCAGTCGACTATGCTGAACCCTTTCAATCTCTCTGTCCAGTCGCCTATTGAAAGAACCAGTCGACTGATGCTCTGCAAATTCTGTGTAATCATCTTTCAGTCTGTATTAGTCTTGAATCTGCTTCGTTTGCTGCTTTTAGACTGTTTCCTATGGAAAAGAGAAAAGGAGAGTAAATCACCACATACAGAGCATTTAAATGTCTAATTGCATTAAGATTATTGCTCCTAAATGTGAATATTATTGAGTCCATCAGTGACATGACGTGGATACTACTCCAGAGTACCATTCCGGTAGCAATGCTTGTGGGATGTTTGGTGGCTGCAAGAGGATCGTGTGCCATGAAGGAGGCTGAATTGCCACAGGCTATCTTCACGATGCGTCGTGACATGACGTGGGATTCCCCTCCAGCATCTATGATACTTACCGAAATTACAGAAAGATACATAGTGAAGATGTGATGAAAGTGAGAGAAAAATACAAGTATGAGTGCTAGAGTTTACGGTGCGGGGGTGAGCCACAGAATGCATGCTTGATGAGTCAAGACATGGCGTGGGCACTACTCAGTAATGATCAGACTTTAGCCACGCTTGTGGGATGTTTGGTGACTGCAAGAGGATCGTATGCCATGAAGGAGGCTAAATTGCCACAGGCTGTCTTCACGATGCGTCGTGACATGACGTGGGATTCCCCTCCAGGTTTTCTGTACACGTGCTTGTACTCATAGATCATCTGGGATACTTACCATAGTTACAGTAGTAGATTAAGTCATGGCGAGGGATTGAACCCTACAAGATGAAGAACGATTAAGAGGCTTGCCCTCGGACCTATGTAGTATGGGATGCATAGAATCCGAACAAGTGTGCATTAGTATCATATAATATAAACAACTACATTAAGGACTAAGTGCACAATCACAACACGACATCAATAGGGTATTCCCTTTAGTTTGATATGTGACAAGTTTGTGTTTGCTAAAGTATTTAAGAATCGTTATACTGTTTCTGGCATAGAGAGGATGGCCGTGTATAATATTTCGTCAATTGTAAGCAACTGACGCGCCCACAGTTTTATATGCAGGATTTGGAGTTACATGAAGATATAAAGATGATTTGATGCTATTGACTCCTTAAATGTTAAGGTTGTAACAATTGTACTTTTATTATTGTTGTATTTTATTGATTCCGCTGCGTATTGATGTAAAAGACTTTGACGTAATTATTATTGAAATAAAAGTTTTAAATTCCTTGTAAAATTGTACGAAAGAAGTGTAAAGATCCTGTGGAAATCTCGAATTCAGCTGTTTTTGGAATTTGGGGTGTTACATATTTCTTACTCAGCAGAGTGATCTCATTGAGCAGATGCGGAGGTTGGATTTGGAGGTTTTGTTGTCGAGTTCTGGTCGGTGTTATCTTGCGCTCCCACTTCATTCTTCTCTTATTGATCAGATCAAAGAGGCTCAGGCTGGTGATGCGCAGTTGCAGGGTTTTCGAGCTGAGGTTGAGTTTGGGTCCAAAACGGACATGGTTATTCATGCCGATGGTTCGCTTCGTTTTGGTTCCCGGTTGTGTGTCCCTAAGGGTGAAGTTCGTCAGAGGTTGCTAGAGAAAGCTCATTAGTCTTCGTATTCTATCAATCCTGGTGGTACTAAGATGTATCGAGATTTGAAGCTTTATTTCTGGTGGCATGGTATGAAAAGGGTTGTAGCTCAGTTTGTTGCTCAGTGTTTGATCTGTCAGCAGGTTAAGGCAGAGCATCAAAGAACCGCTGGACTTCTTCAATCGCTTCCTATTCGGGAGTGGAAGTGGGAACATATTACCATGGATTTTGTGACCACTTTGCCGAGGAGTCCTAAGGGTCACAATGTTGTTTGGGTAATTATCGACCGTTTGACGAAGAGTGCTTACTTCATTCCCTTTCATGTCGGTCAGTCTACTGAGAGCCTTGCTGAGCAGTACATGCAAGAAATTGTCAGGCTTCATGGGGTTCCAGTCAGTATTGTATCCGAAAGGGATACGAGATTCAGATCTCAGTTCTGGGAGAGTCTCCAGGCTAGTTTGGGGAGTAAGTTGAAGTACAGTACAGCTTTTCATCCCCAGACTGATGTACAGTCAGAGCGGACTATTCAGATCCTTGAGGACATGTTGCGGTCCTGTATGTTGCAGTTCGGTGGATCTTGGGAGGACCATTTGCATCTCGTAGAGTTCTCATACAATAACAGCTTTCAGGCCAGTCTTAATGCTGCTCCGTTCAAAGCACTTTATAGGCGTAAGTGTAGATCACCAGTATGCTGGGATGACATTGGTGAGAGAAAGTTTTTGGGTCCGGAGTTGATCACAAGGATAGTTGATGCTGTGACTCAGATCAGAAAGCATCTTCAGGCAGTTCAGGATAGGCAAAGGCGGTGGGCTGATGTCCATCGGAGTGCTTTGGAGTTTG
Source organism: Hemerocallis citrina (assembly GCA_017893485.1). Classification (NCBI taxonomy): domain Eukaryota; kingdom Viridiplantae; phylum Streptophyta; class Magnoliopsida; order Asparagales; family Asphodelaceae; genus Hemerocallis; species Hemerocallis citrina. The sequence goes on along the minus strand of CM030367.1, from coordinate 67,120,338 downwards.
TTTTGGGTGACCATGTTTTCCTTAAGGGATTGCCATGGCGCGGTGTCATTCGGTTCGGTGGTGTGGGCAAGCTTAGCCTTAGGTTTATTGGACCGTTTGAGATTTTGGAGCGAGTAGGCAGGGTGGCCTATCGTCTCGCTTTACCACCAGCATTATCAGGAGTGCACGATGTTTTTCTTGTCTCATAACTCAGGAGATATATCCGCGATGAGAATCACGTGATCGACTACTCTGAGTTGACCGTGCGGCCAAATTTGACTTGTGAGATTCTGCCAATTGCTATTGTGGATCAGCGGGAGAAAGTGCTTAAGAACAAGGTCATCAAGCTGGTTCAAGTTGCTTGGAATCCTCACTCGCCTAGTGAGTCGACTTGGGAGCTGGAAGAGGAGATTCAGCAAAAGTTTTCTTATTTGTTTGAGTAGTGCCTGTTTTGTTTTGTTTTGCTTTGTTTTCTTTGTTTTCTTTGTTTTCTTTTCTTTCGGGGTTACCCTATGTATCTTCTTTTTGAATTTCGAGGACGAAATTCTTTTTTTTAGGTGGGTAGGATTGTAACCCCTATTTTTTTTTTCGTATTCTTGGTGTATTTTTCTTCTTTCTTAAGTATTTATACTCTTCTTATATTTTGAACCGTATATTGGAGTTGTTTTCAATATATTCATTTTGTTCATTTTTAATCTTCTTGTGATTGATTTTTTTGTCCCTTGATTTGTTCTTGATCTATATTATTGTTTTCGCTCTTTATTTGGTTCTTGTTCTCTTATTTTGTTCTAGGGTGCAAGTGGTGTTTTGGTTGCTAATCCTATTGCTATTCATATTGCCTTTGATCCCTAATTAACTACCAAAGCCAAATCAGCCTTCAATCCTATTTTAAATCCTATGCAAATCCTATCAAACCCAAATCTCCTATTATTACTCCTATTATACACAAATACACCCATTAACCCAATAACTCAACCTTATATATAAACCCTCACCTCCTACCTAAACCCTAACCCTACCCTGTGCAACCCTACCGACATCTCCCTCTCTCTCTGTTTGCACCGTTAACACCTTATCCCACACACCCCCTTCCCTAACCGCTGCACCCATCCGTCGTCCTCCCGTCACCAGCCAACCCGACCCTAGCCCCCATTGCATCCGAGCACTCCTTCACCATCTCTCGCTCCCTCCATCCGCTTCCCTTGTCGGCGCCGCGCGTCGACGACAGAGGTAGCAGCAGCACTAGCACTCAGCCAGTGCCGGAGCCACCTCACCCTCCCGAACTCTCTCTCTTCCTCTTGTTGGGTTTGCACGTGCTCGGAGTTACACATGTATTTGCTTTGGTTCGTGATTTGTGTTCGTGGGTTTTTCTTGTTGTGTTCGTTGCCGGGATCTGTTCCCGTTATTCTTGGTGTTCGTTTCGTCTTCGGTTAAGGCAAGTAACTTGTACTCAATTCCTTTGTATGATACAAGTCATAAATTCTGCTTGTAGTGCAGTTGGATTCTAGAGACAACTCGTGTGTGATGTATTTTGATGAGTATTGTCTCTATAGTGCTATTGACCATAGTTGCCTCACGACACAATTTAACAAGAAACAACTTAGGTTTTGACCGTTCTTGAAGTGATTATATTTGTGGGATAATTATGTGGAATCGTGTGTTTTTTTGGATCCATATGATATATTTGTTGTAGACATGCTATATGCCCTATTTCATGTTATTTGGACACTTAGTAGACTCTATAACATGTTTGGTTGTGTTTGGAACGAGTTTCGTATGTTGTATGTTGATTTGTTGTTAAAAGGAAAATCTGTACTTTGTCAGCGATCAGTTTTGATTAGTACTTTAGACCATATTAAGTTCAGTATTTGAAAATATTTTGTGAACATGAACTGTAGTGAATTTCTTCTACTTTCAAACCCTTTTGACGGATCTTAGTTTCGTTTTATGAGTTGTGAATTATGTCTATTTACTACAGAGGTGTATTATAATTCCAGATTTCATTTCTTGATGATTTCGATGACTAAACTATTTTTGATACTAGTGCTAAGCATATTATTTTGATCTGAAATTTTGCACAGCATTTCTATATCTATTTAGGGATTACCCAGAATTTTGGTGGATTTTATTGATGAGTTTTATATACCATTTATGCTTATTTATAAAGACTATACTTGCTGGATTTTGCTCGCTGTTCTGAAAAGATTTATATTTTCACCCTAATTCCTTTTCCTGTATGAAAAATATTTTTGAATATGAAAGTTAGCTTATTTTTTCTATTTTCATCTCCCTTTGGCAGATTTGGATTTTGTTTCATGGTTTGCAAGATATTATAGTTTTCATACAGCAGTGTTGGGAATTCCAGATTTTCCAAACTATTGTTTCTTGATGTTTTCTAATTTTTGTTGGCTAAACTAATCTTACTGAAAAATTATGAAACTTCATATTATGATACTAGACATATAGGGGAATACACTAGATTCTTCCTGGATTTATTTGAGGTGTTTTAATGCTGTTTTCCTGACTGATAATTCGATTTACTGATTTCTGGCTTAACGTACTTTCTGGTTTTAAATCAGTTTTGAGTTATGTTTTTCTAAAACACTATATGACTTATATGTATCTGCAGGATTCGGTTGGAAGTCTATTTTCCAGATTCTCTGACGGATCTAGGTTTTGATATTTGTGGAAACGGGAATCGCTGTTTTAGTACTGTACTGTCGTGTTGTCCTGAATTAGGAACTACCCTATTTTGTTCTGTTATGTGACTATTTACCATATGTACATGCTTATCTGTTATTCTAAACTTGTGGGTCGTTATATCATGCAAGATTTACACTGTTTCGTGCGCATACACATCTGTCTGATAATAATTATAAAATGATCAAGCCGAGGTTTATGGGAAAGATCTAGTAGTGGGAAAGCATAGAAATGTGTGCTTAGAAGGGGACCCGTGTTTTCCATATGATTATCTTTTATCTATTATTCTGTACCCTGTCTACATTACTTCCTATAGGAAGGTGTAGGGAAGAAGAGAACCACTAGGTTCTATCTGTCTGTCTGGATTCTGTATCTGATATCTGTCTGTCTGAACCCTGAGTACAAGACCCTATATGATCCCCTACGAAATCTACAAACGTAACTGTTATGAATGTAGCAACCATATGATAAAAGGATGGCACATGAAGTGCTACCTAGTAAGTAATTAATACAAGACTTATAAGAATCTGAATCTGAATCTGTATCTGACATCTGTATCTAAATCTGAATTTAATATCTGAATCTATTATATGTATCTGCTATCTGATTATCTGATTATCTGTTATGTGTCTGATACTACCACTTGACACCATTATTTGACACTATCTGTATATCTGTCTGGATGCTATTTGACTTTTGATACTTGACACATGTTAGTATGCCATGCTAGTTGATTTTGCTATACTATGCTATATCTGTTTCTGCTATTATTTAGATTTGTTTGTTTTCCTTGTACTTGTATCCTACATTACAAGCGGTCCGTAACTTGCATTGACGGGTACTTGTTTTCTTTTTCTTTCTCCTGCAATTTATTGATTGCAGATCAGGTTGGTCGTTTGCTCGATGGTATTGGAGAAATGAAATATTAGTGCTGGACTTCTTTTGCTATTATTATTATCTGTTGTTTTTGGACGATGTATTTGTACTTGGATTTTATTTGTATTTGGGCGATGTGACCCAGGATATTAACTTGTTCGGATCTGTTTATTTGAGACTATTATATTATTGGTTTTCAATTAATTTCTATTGGCACTTTGTTTTGTTTTGAGATATACATGTCTGTGTGAGGATGATTCTTTTGGCTTCCGACTCTGATTATTCTGAGATTTGTTGTAAGATTCTAAATAGCTTATGGATAATGCAAATCATTCGCTGGGTTGAATCGCATATCCGTATTCCGTATTCTTTTTGGGAAGCGAGACGTGACAGGTTGGATATAACCTATATTGATCTTTAGAGTGAGATGGTTGTTGGAATCTAAAGGTTAGGCGAGACCCTTAGAAACCGGCTGTTATGATTAATGAAATTTAAGAACTAATCAGTGTGGGTTGAGTATCTCTTGAGAAGTAATCAGTTTGGGCTGACTGTCTCTTATGTTTGTGTAAGTCTGGTAGGGTAAGCTAGCTCTAGGTTGTGATGATTCTTCTAAAACTAAAACTTAAGGACAGATACTAAGGGGAGACATGATGAAGTATGGGCAAACATGAGTATGAGGTCCTCAGTTGGTCTGTGGTGTAAGATGATGTCCCCGGAATTATCGAGGTGTGATTGGGAGCTGCCCCATATCATCGGCGGTGTGGTATTCATCTTCAGAATTATCGGGATTGAGGCGACACTCATGGGGTGTTTTGGGACTATTGAAGCGCCATAGCTTGCGGTGTGAGAATGGTTTCCCCAGAATTATCGAGGTGTGATTGGGAGTTATCCACAGCTCATCGGCGGTGTGGGATTCATCTCCGGAATTATCGGGGCATGGGCTTAATACTCACAGAATGTTTAAACCTTACCTTAGTCACCTTAGTAGTAACTCATGGCGAGGGATTCAACCCTTTAAAGTGGAGTACGTAGGTGCTTGCCCTCGAACCTATGTAGTATGGATTGTATAGAATCTGAACAAGTATGCATTAGTATCATAATAGCGTAAACACCTACATTAGGCATTAAGTCATTGCATACACTAACATGTTTAGGATAGTCACTTTTCACACTTTGTTTTACATTCAAGTTTATGCTTGTTAAAGTATAAAAAATCGTTATATTACGGCATAGTGAGGATCACTGTTTTATAATCTTGTGTCGGTTGTAAGCAACTAACGTGCCCACAGTTTTCAGTGCAGTGCTTGGACTGGGAAAAGAACACACAGATGCATTGATGCTAAAGATTGTTTTTGTTTTAAGTTGCCGATGTTAAAATTTTATTAATCATGTTGTATTTATTTAATTCTGCTGTGTTGATGTAAAAGAACATGTATGAATAAAAGTTTTAAATTGCTTGTAAAATTGTACGAATTTGAAGTAAAAGATCATGTTGTACTACGAATTATCGTGTTTTGGAATTCAGGGCGTTACAGAGTGGTATCAGAGTCCAACTCCAATGAGTAGTACCAATTTAGAAGGACGACACATTAGGGTGGACATTAGAAGTGTGAGTTCAGTTTATAGAGATTTAAATGTAAGTTGATTTACATTTGTGTTGCTCTATACATTGATGTCTTCTCCTCCATTTCCCTATTGGATGAGTGGAGACTTAAATGATGAAGTTATGGAACTTGCATTCATGATGTTCTACTCGTATACATTGATGTGAAATTGTATGCTAGTATATTTCTCCTTGGTATCAGAGTGGCATGCTGAAGCGTGGATGGTTTGAACCTACATTCATGATACCTTTCACGTAGACACACTTCCCTCTTTAAAAATTTTCTTTGTGGATTTTCATCATAGTACTTTTCATCTTTAATATTCAATATTTTTCAAATGAATATTTTCTTATACTATTAGTTCACCTTAGTATTTATTAATTTATCTACGACCCTTTGTCTTAATCTTTTAAGTTTGACTTACTCGTTTTCTTTCTTAATGTTTCTTTAATGCGCTTTTACGTTACCTATTTATTTTTGCTATTACTCTTACGGATTCTATTATGTTTTGAGCTACTACTTATTAAATTATTATTATGACTATCATTTTCCTTAATTATTATTTCTATTGGATTTTTGAAAATTCAAATTTTGTATGTTTACATTCACTTTATAAATACTTGATTTTTACAATACTCTATTTTTTCCAAGATTGAAATATTCTACTCATATAAATATGACATACCATTTTGTCTTATAGCCTATATTCGACACTATTGTTATTACATATTATTTGCTAATTTGTTTTGTTTTCACTATTTATTGCAACTTAATAATTTTATAGCTTTACACTTCTCTAATATGATACACACACTCACCATTTATATTTTTTTATTTCGAATTTTATTATTATTTTTACATCCTTGGTTACTGTATATATCATGTATTCCAACATACTTACTAGACATATCAATTTACACTTATATAACTATTTATGTTTATTATCATAATTACTAAACTACCTAATTATTGTTCTCATTTGTATTTTCAGCCCATGCATATATTTCATACTATTTCGTCTCAATGTTGTAAATCGTTTTCATTACTACTAATTTTATATATTCTATATTTAAAATCTATACACTTGTTCTAATATTTTGACATTATAATTTCATTCACAACTTTTACATCTACTTTTATATCTCAATTTCAAAATGCAATACCATACTTTATTAAATATCCAATATCCAAGTACATATGGAAGATTACATCTTTCCATCTTCCGTTTTGGTGCAACGTGGTGTCGAGAAGGCAAATCCGCAACTAGACATTAATGGAGGCAAACTGCAACTGAATGTCGGGGAGGCAAAGTTTTCAACCGAATGTCTAGAAGGCAAACTGCAATCGCATGACGTAGAGGGAATTCTACAACTTGATGTCAAGGAGGCAAGCCTGCAGTTGGACACCAACGAGGCGAACCCACAACAAAAGAATATTTTCTACTTTAATAACCCTCACTATTATTTCTACATATATTACTTACCACTATTATATTTTTGTATTAGTTTATGCCATTTTATAATATTTTACAACCTAACATTAAATTAATCACCTTATTATTTACACTGGTTTCTATATCTAACATACTTGCGTGTTTACTACTTAATATTAACTATCTTGCTATATTCTTCTTATTATTTTGAATCTTTACAAAAGTTAGCATTTCATACCACTTTATCGTATTTTATTTTGCTGCTAACTTATCTTAGATTTGGTGGCTACTCACCTAACCAAAAAATAAGAAAAAAAAATCTCTTCTTATTTATACTTTTGTTTGCGATTCATAATTTATTTCTATTTAATTAGTTTTTGTATTGTTTCAATGGTATGTTATTGCTATTTCTACTATGATGTCTTGTTTTACTCCTACTAACCATTTATAATTTTCATATCATAATATTGTTTGTTTCATCCTATAATTTTTACGTGTATGTACGTATATACTTTTGTATGCTGGTTTTCTTGCTCGGCTTGACAATTTGAAAGTATTTTGATATATGCCAACCAGTATTATATATCTTTAATTTTTTTTATTGTATTTACTTTACAAATTATTTTATGATATTAACTTGTTATATAGAATTATTTTATATTGTCTATACCTTAACTAAATTTCAGACACATATATTTTTCAAACTTTTGTCCAATAGTCTTCTCTTGAATTGCCAATTCAATTTTAATCATATAGTACTAGTTCAAGTTCGTGATTTTAATCATTCCACCGCTTATTACCTTGATAAATTTTGATTACTAAGCCTATTAATAATTTATTAAAGTACCTATTGACTATGCTTTTCTTTATTCTTCCCGATTGCTTTGTTTTCCAAACCCTTTCACAATTAACGACTAAATTCATACTTTCCTTCTAAGTAATACTTTACCTAATATTATTTTTGTATGAAAATTTCTCTCAATCTATCATATCTTTTTTGGTCACATTTCTTTTCTTATGTCATTATTCTGGTTTTTCTTGTTTTGTTCTTATAAATTTTGATACTTATGGTTTTCTTAAATAAGTTTACCTTGTTTTTTCACATTGCATATTTTTAAAATACATTTATTTTCTTAAATGTTTGCAGTTTTCTATATATGATAATGATATTTTTCTTGGTGTGTACGAAATGCAACCTTTACCCTAGTAAGTTTTAAGGACAGAACTGTTCTAAGGGGGGAGAGTGTAACACCCTACAAAATTGAGTTATGACAATTTTGCCCATCGTGTGTAATGCATAGGTATTTTGTACCGTTCCGGGTAATATTCGAAACATATTTTAATATAAAATCATACGTATTTTGTATTTCGACTATTTATCCATTTTTTCGTCTTCTCGAAATTTATTCTTGTCCTATTTGATGCAACTCGAATATTAATTTTCAATCTTGTATTTTTACGTGCATTGCACGTGTTATTGGTGCACGTGTCAATAACGTATATTCTACCATTACATATAATATTTTCCTATGAATTTCAATTATTTATTTTATTATTTGTTCGAATTCGTTTTATAAACGGAAATTCATTTTTCTCATATTGTGACTAAAATATTTCATACTTGCGGTGCACGTGTTTTCTATGTAATTGTTGATTACATTATGATATATGTATAACGAAATATATTTTCGTATGTTGTATTTTTGATTATTTATAAACATTTCCCCATCGATAAAATATATTTCGTATTTTAATATTTTTACGTGCAACGCACGTGTTTGCAGTGCATGTGTTAGCTGTATTCTTTTTCAAAATAAATTTTTATATTTATGCACATGCATTCGCACGTAAAATTTTATATGCATGGTTGTCTCTAAAATTTTCTAAGAAGTGATGCACATTTTTTCTTCTCACTTTATTTATTACATTTTGTATTATTTTTATAAAACCCATGGGCCTACAATTTCTTTTAAAACCCACAAAAATTATTTAAATGAGAGCCCACACAACTTGTCATGTAGAATACCCATTTTTATTCAATAAAAATAAATTTTTAAAAATGTATGAGGTGTATACAAAGCACGTGCAATGTGCACACCCCAAATGAACATCCGGCTGTGTGTGGTGGGTGGAGTGAGAGGAGTGGGGTAGTGGAGGAATTAATGGATGATTAGTTATATAACTACTCCTAATTACTCTACTAATACCCTACACCTAAGCATTCCTAAACACAACAAAACAAATTAATCAAAAAAGTCAAACCAGAATAGGCAAGGGGGTGCTCGGGTTTTGCTATTGAAAATTTCGGTGGAGGATTTTGTTGGCTTTTGTGGAGTTTTGGAGTGCTTTTGAAGGAGAATTGCTACTAGTACTCTTCTATTAGGTGGGTGTTTCTATGTGCTTTCTAAATTGTAGTTTAATTGTGTGTTTAGAAGATTTAAATAACAACTGCAGATGTAAATTGCTTAGTTCATTCCGAAATTTTGATGTGATGCATGTTGTAGGAGAAATATAAAATGTTAGTGAATTATGAATGAAATGCATGTTGTTTGAGGTAGATTTTATGAATTAATATTTATAGTTGTGTTAATCATCATATGAGATGCTATGCAAGTATTTATTTAGAGTGAGTAGAATTTTATAAATAAATTGTGAAGGAAATCGATTTATGCATGAATTGAATTAATTATAAAATTTTGGGGAAAAATTCTTCATCTTGTTAATTGTCATTGAAAAAAGGAAAAATCTATAAATGTGTTGTAGAATGTTATTTTAATACGTACATATGGCGTGTGAGATGTTCTCAATTCGTTAGAAACTGTTAAATTTGCGTAAAATTATTTTATTGCATGATAACTCAGTATGGAATGGTTACTGAATATTTTAGAGTGTGTAGTATGAACAAAAAAAATCTAATGTAATGAACCGAAGAAGTTGAATGTTATGTTTTTAAAAGAATGAAATTGACAGAGACCAAATACATAATGAATTAAACCCTATAGATGTTGTGATCTGAGCTTCAGCTCAATGGGTAAGCGCTTTGTCGCCTAGCTATTGGCGCTAGTGCGAGTGGGGGTATGCTCTGTTATTATTTCAAAAAAAAAAAAGGTGAAATGAAGGATAGTGGGGGTATTTAAGGAATCAGAGCGCTTTATAACTGATATCTGAGCTTAGCTCAGTGGGTGGCGCTTGGTTTCCTCGCTGATGGCACTGGTTCGAGCCATGGGGCTCGCTGTTGTGAGAAAAAAAAAATTTGGAAATTTGGAGTTTTTAAAAGATTGGAAATTTCATAAAATTCATAAAATTCATACTAGAATAATTGTGGAACTATTTCGAACTGTTCTAAAGATATTTCTATAAATTTAGAGGTATGATATGCTCATTGCAAGTTGGAGTTCAATCCTAAAGCAAATATGGTTGAAGATATTTAAAACTTCTCTTTTCGAAATTTAAAGGCAAGATTTGAAATTGGAAAATTGAGAATTTTATATGTTGATCTTAAAGAAATTTTGATGATAAAAATATACGGTGTTAATTAAAGTATTGATTTGAGATATATACTATTTGTTTTGAAAATTTTTGAAGAAAAGAGTTCGAGATAATTTTGGAAGTGATTAGTTTGTTTGGTTAATTTAAAAGTTGTTCATGAGAAAGTTGATTGGAAATTATGATCGAATAAATATAAAAGTTGAATACTTCATGAATGAAGAGAATTGTTGAATAAAAGTTGAAATATTGTTGTGGATGTTGGATATAACCTTTATTGATCTCTAGAGTGAGATGGTTGTTGGAATCTAGAGGCTAGGCTAGACCCTTAGAAACCGGCAGTTATGATTAATGAAATTTGAGAACTAACCAGTATGGGTTGAGTATCTCTTGAGAAGTAGCCAGTTTGGACTGGCTGTCTCTCGTGTTGGTGTAAGTCCGGTAGGGAAAGCTAGCTTTATGTTGTGATGATTCTTCTAAAACTAAAACTTAAGGACAGCCACTACGGGGAGACGTGATGAAGTATGAGCAAACATGAGTATGAGGGCCTCAGTTGGTCTGCAGTGTAAGATGGTTTCCCTACAATTATCGAGATGTGATTGGGAGTTGCCCCAGCTCATCGGCGGTGTGGGACTCATTTTCGAAATTATCGGGATCGAGGCGACGCTCATGGGGTGTTTTGGGACTATTAAATCGCCATAGCTTGCGGTGTGAGAATGGTTTCCCCGAAATTATTGAGGTGTGATTGGGAGTTGTCTCCAGCTCATCGGTGGTGTGGGATTCATCTCCGAAATTATCGGGGCGTGGGCTTAATACTCACATAATATCTAAACCTTACCTTAGTCACCGTAGTAGTAACTCATGACGAGGGATTCAACCCTTTAATGTGCAGTACATAGGTGCCTGCCCTCGGACCTATTTAGTATAGGATGCAAAGAATCCGAACAAGTATGCATTGGTGTCATCATAGCGTAAACACCTGCATTAGGCATTAAGTCATTGCATACACTGACATGTTTAGGATAGTCACTTTTCACACTTTGTTTTACATTCAAGTTTGTGCTTGTTAAAGTATACAAAATCGTTATATTACGGCATAGCGAGGATCTCTATTTTATAATAATGCGTCGGTTGTAAGCAATTGAGTGCCCATAGTTTTCAGTGCAGGGCTTGGACTGGCAAAAGAACACACAGATGCCTTGATGCTAAAGATTGTGTCTGTTTTACGTTGCTGATGTTAAAATTCTGTTTGTCATGTTGCATTTATTTAATTCTGCTGCATTGATGTAAAAGAACTTGTTGAATGAATAAAAGTTTTAAATTCCATGTAAAATTGTCCGAATTTGAAGTAAAAGATCTTGTTGTGCTATGAATTACCGTGTTTTGGAATTCGGGGAGATACACTCCACAACGAGATGGGTACGGGTCAAAAACATATCATACTTCCCCACACTATGCTCATCTTCGCCGTCTACATACTTATACATCCAAAATACAATTTAAATCATAAACTTCACTATTCATATAACTAAACTTATACCAAAATTTAAAAAGAAAAGAACCCACTCAAAACTAAAATCCACGCCTCACCTCTGCACTACTGAGGACCTGTAACATTAAGGGGTCTAGGGTAGTCCGGGACTCCACTAACCCTCCAAACACTAGGGGTTAGCCATTTCTGGTGTGAGTATAATCAAATATAACTTAACATAGAATGAATAAAATAAAAGAAAACAGAAACTTGAAAACACCAACTTGGTAGTAAATTCAGTTATAAACATTTGAATTCCCGAGAATAAATGTAAATTTGAAATTATAATGTAACCATATCATCTGTAGCGCCCCGAATTTCTAATATAATATCTTAGAAAATACGTGGCACAATCCCAGCATCCACTTCCATGTAACAGTACACATAGCCCAAAAACACAAATAATTTTATTCCAAACTTTTATTACAACAATCTCTTTTCAAATGCAGCGGAAACACAAACACCTTGAATTACAACATTCTTCTTACAACACTTCTTTTACACAAGGCTCTATTATATTAGTTTATCTCAAGGCTATCTTAAGCATCCAACCTCCAAGCACTAGGCAACAACCTGTAACATATGAGGCTAGAGATGATCCCTAACCCCCAAACTAAAGGGGTCAGCCATAAATGGTGTGAGTGATATAAACAAACAAACAGCATAAATAAACAATAGGCATGGCTTCTTAAACAACATGTACTGAACGAGAGAGCACATACTAAACATGTATTGTAAAGTAAGAAATGACAGGAAAGCATAAAAACATCAAGTGTAGCTTAACCAAGTGTCAGAGGAATCATTCTCAAACAAGTACAGCTCAACTGTGCAGCACAGTCGACTGAGTAATTGGACAGTCGACTGTTCACTACCAAATGTCTAATTATCAGTCATTCTCAATTCCACAGATCGGATACCCGGCTATCAGTTATTCTCAACACCGCAGATTGGACACCCGGTTATCAATCACTAACAGTGATTCTCAACACCGCAGAGTATACCCAATCCCAGAGATCAACGACTCTCAGCACCGCAGGATATACCCATCTATCAATCACTCTCAATACTACAGATCGAATACCCGGTTATCAGTCACTCTCACACCGCAGATTGGACACCCGGTTATCAATCACTAACAGTGATTCTCAACACCGCAGAGTATACCCAACCCCAGAGATCAACGACTCTCAGCACCGCAGCATATACCCATCTATCAATCACTCTCAATACTACAGATCGGATACCCGGTTATCAGTCACTCTCACGCCGCAGATTGGACACCTGGTTATCAATCACTAACAGTGATTCTCAACACCGCAGAGTATACCCAACCCCAGAGATCAATGACTCTCAGCACCGCAGAATATACCCATCTATCAATCACACTCAATACTACATGCTTAACTGAAATCTCAAAATCATATGTTTAACTATAGACAAAGTATAAGCTAAAATGTCTGGAGACTAATCACTCGAAAGAACACTCAAGTTACGAAACCCCATCGGTACCAGTCGACTTATACTGTAGTAAGTCGACTGTCCAGAGGACAAATATTCATGATTTTAAGAAAATAAACTAAGTCATATAAGTCGACTTAAGGGGGGGTATAGGTTGACTGCCACGAAAGGAAATCCACAATAACTTTGCAAAACAAATCTTAAGCATACCAGTCGACTTTGAAAATGGTTAGGTCGACTGTCCAGACCGAATCTTCAAGAAATTAGAGACACAGCAGCCAGGTCATATCAGTCGACTGAATAGTAGGCCAGTCGACTATCGGCCTACAGTTTACATAATTTAGGTCTGAATACAACAATCGAATTTGGAGTTTCCTAAAGATTCTTTGTTCATGAAAATAGTTCGTATTCAGGCAAAATAACAAATCTCTAATAATCTTCATTATGGGTACATCACCCAATCATCCAATATATCGAAACTCAATTTTCATGTTCTAAATTCCTAATTCTTCCGTTAGGGTTTCTAGATACTGAATTTCTTTCACAACTCAAAACCAAAATCTGATTTGTAATCGCGAGATCCAGATATTCATCCATCCAATCCCTTATTATCATAATCATACTCAAATCTTAACATGCTTTTAAGCAATAAAGAATTTATCAACCAAGATCTACTAAACGTTCATAGATTTCACATACATAATACAAATAACAACTATTGCATCGTTCACATACAAGATACACTAAATAAACAAAATGTCGAAACAAAAAACACACAATCATTCACATAAATCATTCAACAAAACAAAGTTCATATCACTCACCTTTAGAATTGAAAAGATCCAACGAAAAGGCCTTTCTTCTTGCGAGATCCAAATCCCTCTTCAATCACCAAAAATATAAGATAATGAAACTTGAGTTATGCAGCGAATGACGGCTGCGACTCTCTTTATGTAGGCCGGGAATCAAGTTTTAGGGTTTCCAAATACTTTTGCAAAACAATCCCTTCAAAATACCATTATATATATATATATATATATATATATATATATATTCTTGGAAATTTATTTAAAATTCATTAAAATTAGGATTTAAAAGTAAAATATGATCCTAAATCCCAACCGGTACTGTTCAAAACGTCCAGAAAATATATTTTGCATTTTTAACCCCTAAAATGTCAAATTTGCAAAAAGGTCATTCTTTTCTTAAAAATTGCAAATAGATCCGGTTAATTTCAGAAAATCTGGAAAAATGCTAAATAAATCCCAAATATTAAATAATGATTTTTCATAAAGAAAACTTAACTTTCCAAACTTCTCAAAAAGTATTTGCACGTGTTTTGCACGTGTAAAAAGATAAATTTTTCTGAAAATATTTATTAAATCCTTCAAAAATCAATTTAAATTCATTTTCAAATATTTAAAATAATATTTGAAAATACGGGGTTCTACATCACTCCCTCCTTAGAAGAGTTCTGTCCTTAGAACTACTGCTAATGGGGTCCGAACAAACCCACCAACAAAGAATGAAAACTCATGGATAGAAGCATAATTTTAGGAAATACAGTCACACCAAAGAATGCATCCCAACAAAAGAATTACATCACACAGAAGAAACACAATCATGCAAAGAACTCTGACCTTCTGCTTCATCATTTCAAGAATCAGCGGTCACTCCCTCCTTAGAAAGGACATGACTAAGGATAGCCACCTCAAGACCTTGCCTGGAAACACTTTAAGCTCCATACTTAAGACTAGCAATAAATGGGCGACACAATTGCATGCAAGAAAACAGTATCAAATAAAACTTTGTTTTTATTCCATTAATCCAAATAAATCTTGTTACATGAAGAAAAATGCTCAATCTTCAATTATTCCCCAAATAAAAGTTTTACTTAATACAAAAGAATAAATTTCAAAATTCTTGCACACACGGATCACATCCCTGGGTTGCCCACATCCTCCTCAGTCAATGCGAACACTCGCCCCTGCCTCAGATCCTTGCCTTTCCCTGCCCCATCTTTCTTCAGCTGCGGGCAGATTGGTCGAATGTGCCCTTCACGACCATAATGAAAACAAGTCTGCTTTGCCATCTTCGAACACGCTGACCTGTAATGACCTGCCTCCTTGCAGTAAAAACAAGTCACTTCCTGAGTTGCAGGTGCCTTCTGCACTGGATCACTGAACTTGCCCTGCTTAACCGGGAGTTCCTTCCCATTCTGATCATCTACTGGCCTCTTTTTCTTGTTCCGGGTCTCTTGCTTCTCCTGGGACTGGTCCATATCTTCCTCTGTCATAGCTGCTCTCCTGACCAGCTTGTCGAACCTTCTGATACCCAACGGAATCATCCTCGACCTCAAGTTTGGCCTCAAGCCCTGCTCAAACTTTTTGGCCTTCTTCACCTCGTCAACGACCAACTCTGGTGCATACTTCGAAAGTTGGGCAAACTTGGTCTCGTACTCCCGCACGGTCATGCTGCCCTACTGAAGGTTCAAGAACTAGGTCGCCTTCTTCTCCTGAACATCTAGGGGAAAGAAGCGATCCCTGAATTCCTCCAGAAAAGCTTCCCACGTCATTGGCTGATCTCCCAAAGTCCTCTTCAGCGACTCCCACCAGACACCAGCGTCCTTCTCTAGCTGCATCGAAGCCAACTACACCTTACTGGCTACTGGAGTCTCTGATACCTTGAAGATCATCTCCATCTTCATACCCTATGGCAAAACCATAACCATACCCTAAACCAAACATCAAGCTTCTAACTCTATGTGATACTCACACTCTGATGTCCACACCTAGGTACTCACTCTCTAGTGTCCACACCTAGGTTGGTTTTCATACTATGTCTATTATTACTATTGAAGCATGCTCTGGTACCAATCTGTAGCACCCTGAATTTCTAATATAATATCTTAGAAAATACGTGGCACAATCCCAGCATCCACTTCAATGTAACAGTACACAAAGCCCAAAAACACAAATAATTTTATTCCAAACTTTTATTACAACAATCTCTTTTCAAATGCAGCGGAAACACAAACACCTTGAATTACAACATTCTTCTTACAACACTTCTTTTACACAAGGCTCTATTACATTAGTTTATCTCAAGGCTATCTTAAGCATCCAACCTCCAAGCACTAGGCAACAACCTGTAACATATGAGGCTAAAGATGATCCCTAACCCCCAAACTAAAGGGGTCAGCCATAAATGGTGTGAGTGATATAAACAAACAAACAGCATAAATAAACAATAGGCATGGCTTCTTAAACAACATGTACTGAACGAGAGAGCACATACTAAACATGTATTGTAAAGTAAGAAATGACAGGAAAACATAAAAACATCAAGTATAGCTTAACCAAGTGTCAGAGGAATCATTCTCAAACAAGTACAGCTCAACTGTGCTGCACAGTCGACTGAGTAATTGGACAGTCGACTGTTCACTGCCAAATGTCCGATTATCAGTCATTCTCAATTCCACAGATCGGATACCCGGCTATCAGTCATTCTCAACACCGCAGATTGGACACCCGGTTATCAATCACTAACAATGATTCTCAACACCGCAGAGTATACCCAATCCCAGAGATCAACGACTCTCAGCACCGCAGGATATACCCATCTATCAATCACTCTCAATACTACAGATCGGATACCCGGTTATCAGTCACTCTCACACCGCAGATTGGACACCCGGTTATCAATCACTAACAGTGATTCTCAACACCGCAGAGTATACCCAACCTCAGAGATCAACGACTCTCAGCACCGCAGAATATACCCATCTATCAATCACTCTCAATACTACAGATCGGATACCCGGTTATCAGTCACTCTCACGCCGCAGATTGGACACCCGGTTATCAATCACTAACAGTGATTCTCAACACCGCAGAGTATACCCAACCCCAGAGATCAATGACTCTCAGCACCACAGAATATACCCATCTATTAATCACTCTCAATACTACATGCTTAACTGAAATCTCAAAATCATATGTTTAACTGTAGACAAAGTATAAGCTAAAATGTCTGGAGACTAATCACTCGAAAGAACACTCAAGTTACGAAACCCCATCGGTACCAGTCGACTTATACTGTAGTAAGTCGACTGTCCAGAGGACAAATATTCATGATTTTAAGAAAATAAACTAAGTCATATAAGTCGACTTAAGGGGGGGTATAGGTCGACTGCCACGAAAGGAAATCAACAATAACTTTGCAAAACAAATCTTAAGCATACCAGTCGACTGTGAAAATGGTTAGGTCGACTGTCCAGACCGAATCTTCAAGAAATTAGAGACACAGAAGCCAGGTCGTATCAGTCAACTGAATAGTAGGCCAGTCGACTTTCGGCCTACAGTTTACATAATTTAGGTCCGAATACAACAATCGAAACTGGAGTTTCCTAAAGATTCTTTGTTCATGAAAATAGTTCGTATTCAGGCAAAATAACAAATCTCTAATAATCTTCATTATGGGTACATCACCCAATCATCCAATATATCGAAACTCAATTTTCATGTTCTAAATTCCTAATTCTTCCGTTAGGGTTTCTAGATACTGAATTTCTTTCACAACTCAAAACCAAAATCTGATTTGTAATCGCGAGATCCAGATGTTCATCCATCCAATCCCTTATTGTCATAATCATACTCAAATCTTAACATGCTTTCAAGCAATAAAGAATTTATCAACCAAGATCTACTAAACGTTCATAGATTTCACATACATAATACAAATAACAACTATTGCATCGTTCACATACAAGATACACTAAATAAACAAAATGTCGAAACAAACAACACATAATCATTCACATAAATCATTCAACAAAACAAAGTTCATATCACTCACCTTTAGAATTGAAAAGATCCAACGAAAAGGCCTTTCTTCTTGCGAGATCCAAATCTCCCTCTTCAATCACCAAAAATATAAGATAATGAAACTTGAGTTATGCAGCGAATGACGGCTCCGACTCTCTTTATATAGGCCGGGAATCAAGTTTTAGGGTTTCCAAATACTTTTGCAAAACAATCCCTTCAAAATACCATTATATATATATATATATATATATATATATATATATATATATATATATATATATATATATATTCTTGGAAATTCATCTAAAATTCATTAAAATTAGGATTTAAAAGTAAAATATGATCCTAAATCCCAACCGGTACTGTTCAAAACGTCCAGAAAATATATTTTGCATTTTTAACCCCTAAAATGTCAAATTTACAAAAAGGTCCTTCTTTTCTTAAAAATTGCAAATAGATCCGATTAATTTCAGAAAATCTGGAAAAATGCTAAATAAATCCCAAATATTAAATAATGATTTTTCATAAAGAAAACTTAACTTTCCAAACTTCTCAAAAAGTATTTGCACTTGTTTTGCACGTGTAAAAAGATAAATTTTTCTGAAAATAATTATTAAATCCTTCAAAAATCAATTTAAATTCATTTTCAAATATTTAAAATAATATTTGAAAATACGGGGTTCTACATCATCAAATAGCCCACAATGTAATTATTGCAAATCCGCCCCATGCATCTCATTATCCTTGATTTACCCAGAGATTCGAACCTTGGCAGTTAGTTCCCACTATTTGCTCGAAAGAGCGGGCAGTAGTTCCTACGCTCCAATCTCAAACTCCACCTATTAACTGTTATCATTAACTTAATTAAACATAACAATTTATGATATTTATCCCACCTTTTAATCACCATCCCAATCCCAATATGTATGTATGTATATATATATATATATATATATATACATTACTAACTTTCATTCCTGAATATATATTACTTCACTCTGTTACTAATAATCATCATAATATCAAGTATAAAGTTCTGTTACTACATTCTTACATCATATCGGATCTTTATATATATACATATATCACCATACTTTCTGTTTAAAGCAAAACACAATTTGACTTCATAACTTAACTTATTTCCTTTGTTTTATAAATATACATTCCATTCATCATATAAAGATTAAAACAATCATTATAGTGCCCCATATTCATTATTTATATCCACTCTTATTTCATCGCTCACTTATCATTTACTTTCTTTTCATTCGTAAACCCATACCAATTCCATACCTTTTATTTCACTCATTCTCTTAAATATCACTTACCATTCTCATATCCATTTCCATACACAGACATATACACACGGGAAGCTGCTCATACAGAGTCTGACACGCCCGAAGCTACGTCCTCCTCCTGGCTTATACCAGCAAGGGAAACACCGCACCCCAAGTAGAACTTAGGTACTTCCTCTAGGCCGAAGCCAGCAAGGGAAAAGAAAACACCACACCCCAGCGAAGCTGGGTACTTCCTCGTGGCAAAGCCAACAAGGGAAAGAAAACACCGCACCCCTAGTTTCACTAGGGTACTTCCTCGCGACATCTGTCATCAAGGGAATATCACGACACCCCAGCCGAGTTGGGTAAAAACATCACAACTCAAGCCGATTGCTTGGAATATCACACTACTTTATTTTCATTTTCATCTTACAATTCACTTTACTTTTCATTTCCATCTCATAACACAACTATCATATGAACAACCCGCCAATTCACCTTGGGAGTTGTGCCAAGGTAGGTAGTTCCCACTATTTCCATGGCGTGTAGTTCCTCGACACAATTCCAAGATGCATCATCTCATATCATAGCATATTTTTCGTTTAATAATCATTCTCATATTCCTCACATAATACACCTTCAAGTTTTACACACATATTACATTTTATTTTACTTTATTTTCATTCATACAATATCATATCATATATATACACTTTCTTTACTTCTCATATTCAATCACATAACACGATGCAATTCTTTCATGAATATTCTTCCATCTCATATCACATTATTGCTTTCTTTACTTTCTAATTTTCCCGTTCATTCCACATTTATTCATTTTATTGATTTGTTGACAATATCCAAATATACTGAAAGCCTGACAGCCCAGTAAAACATGCGGATCGATGCTCACATAGAGTCTTACATGTCCGAGGCTACGTCTTCCTCCCAGCCTATGCCAGCGAGAGAAATACCGCACCCCAAGTAGAACTATGGAACTTCCTCCCGGCTGAAGCCAGCGAGGGAAAAGAAAACACTGCAACCCTAGTTTCACTAGGGTACTTTCCCGCGTCATCTATCATCGAGGGAATATCACCGCACCCCAGCTGAGCTGGAAAATAACCGGGCCTCAAGCCGATAGCTTGGGCCATAAAACCACCGCACCCCAAACATAGTTTGGGTAATAAACACCGTACCCCAAGCCGGTCCTTGGGTGTTAGGAGATCTAGCCTAAACCCCTAGGATTTCTGTAGGTACTAGTCAACAAAATTTAACTGTTATTATCATCTTGATTTCATCTTTTCATCTCATTTCACTACCACACAGCATCTCATCTTTTACTTAAATAATTTGCTACATTCTTGACTTTAACCATGCGATTTATTATCACATAATCTCACACATTCACGCACATCTGGTTATTTCATTTATAAGATTATTACCTCATATTATTCCGTATTATAAACGCACCAAAGTATTTATTTACTCACATTATAATACCTTATGAATATACCAGATTAAGTAGATGATTATATCATATTACCGCCCATTAGTTCCACTTTGAATATCACTATATTATACACATACGCACTCATTAATTTCATCGGTTATGACATCCCAACTCATTATCACTCATCTATATCACAAACTTGCACCATATAACACCATTCACCATATAAAATTTCATATTTACGAGTAACACTTTATTAGGCTATGACTCACACAAATCACATCAAATTCATGTAAAACTTTGTCACAATATTGTATATACCTAATGTAATCATACTCACCTGACAAACTCAGACTACCTCGACGAATGTCTTCTCCGCCACTTGTCCCCAATCATCTTCCGCCACCTATCACAGACATTCAAAACCAATTAATGCTGATTATCTATATCTCCATATCTCCAATCATATCAAATCGCTCCTGAACCGCTGCTACAATCACTCTAATTCCTCACAGGCATTTCATCGAATGCCTGACGTGCATACAATATATGCAAATCTAAAATTCTAAATAACTGGGTTTTTTGTCCATAAAAATTTCTAAAACCACACGATATTAATCTAAAGGGTCTACTACAATTTCTAATTCTCACATTATTAGCTTCCCTTATATAAACCAAAACCCTAATTTATAAGCAACTTACACAACCTTAATCAATTTGCTAGTTTCTTGACTCTAACATTAAAATAGACCTCTAACCAACCCTACACTCCATTTCTAACCAAAAGAAATTAAAAGCATAAGAAATTACACAAATAATTACAAAGAGATATACCTCTACTAAATCCTTTCTCCAAATTGAAGCTACCATGAAGAAGAGAACTCTTCAGTTAGTATACCCCTAAATTTAATTGAAATTTTATGAAGAATACCCTAGGGATTTCACCTTGGAAATCGACGAGGTTGGGTTTCGGTAGGGCAAAATCGAAACAAGGAAAAGAAGAAAAAGAAGGATGGAGGATGGGGGAGGGGGGGTTTTGCTACTGATTTTGGTGCGGGAGCAAACATATGTATTTGTAGATTCTTTTGGAAAAAAAATAAGGCAAACATGTTGACTTCTGGCCGGCATTTGACTGTTTCTCGCTGTTACCGTTAACCTGCAAAAAGTTTGATACACCGGGATGGATCCCAGCGATGAACCCTCCGATGCTCAAGTCAGAAATCAGGAAGATTATGAAAGAACACTTTAGTGGAAAAATATTGATTACCTTTTGTATGGTGGGAGGAGAGGGGTATTTATAGTCATCTTTAGAGACAATTTAGAGATAATCATTTATCTCTATGTTCCGGTGTTTTCGGATAAGACGTAGAGTTTAAACTCATTTCATGATAAGAGAGGCAATTTAAATCGCCTTTTAGAGATAATCACGAATCTGAATTACTGTTTAAATATTTGGGCTAGTTTGCAACGGACCGCTACCCGTACCCAATAGGAAGATCCTTTTTTGTGTTATTGAGCTTTGAAGAAAGACCCAGTTCCCATTTCGGACCCATTTGTGGTGAAAATTACTGTTTTACCCCTGAGAGCTTTAAGATTCGTGTCCAGTTTGAACGAACTCGATTTAATCCCATTTTTTAGCCATATCATGAGCCCTCCACTCTCGAAGACTGAGTTTAACAGCCTTTGGGGAGTAGTTTTCTTGATTTAATGGCGTACGAGATTTTATCAAAGTTCTTTAGGAGCTTTAGAATCTCCCACGAGGCTTGACAGCACTTAATTGAGCTTGCATTGTACTCAGATGTGTTTGTGGGATTTTCTGGATCTTCCATTGATTTTTTCTAATTTTTAAATCATTTTTCAAATCATTTATTCAATTATGCGAACTAATAATCTATTTTTTTTAAATATCAATTAATCGTTCTAATTAATAATTATTTTTCTAAGAGCTCAAAATATTTTTCCCGAATTTATAATTATTTTTAGAATTTTTTATTATTATTTTAGAATTTTAATTATTTTCGCAATTTTTAAATAATTAATTTGATTTAATAATTAAAATAAACGAATTAATCAACTAATTATCGACTTGGCGCAATCTAGAGCGTTAATCACGCCTCAACGCGCTTTTCTAAACGTTCAGGCGGCTGGAGGCGTTTGACTGGTCAACGCAGTTTCGCTCAAACGGGGGTCGGTGGCAAGGGCACCCGGCTCCAGTGTCGAACCCCAGCGACACTTCGACAGGCTGACACGTGGCGGGGTTGTCATCGACGTCAAGAAGGCTTTGGCGAGAGCTGCCGAAGTCTAGGAAGACTTCGAGGAGGCGACACGTGGAGTTATTGACCGTTGACCATTGACTAGCCAATGCTATTTCTCCAATTTCGACGTCGGTGACAAGAATGCTCGGAGCGAGCTGCCGAAGTCTAGAAGGACTTCAAGGAGGCGACACATGGAGATGTTTGACTGTTGATCGTTGACCAGTCAAGCCATTTCCCTTATTTCGACGTCGATGACAAGAATGCTCGGAGTGAGCTGCCGAAGTCTGAAGAGGCTTCGAGGAGACGACACGTGGAGTTGTTTGACCATTGACTGTTGACCATTGACCAGTCAATGCCATTTCTCCAATTTCAACGTCGGTGACAAGAATTCTCGGAGCGAGTTGCCAAAGTCTAGAGGGACTTCGAGGAGGCGACACATGGAGATGTTTGACCGTTGACCAGTCAACGCCATTTCTCCAATTTTGACGTCGGTGACAAGAATCCTCAGAGCCACTTGCCGAAGTCGAAAGAGACTTCGAGGAGGCAACACGTGGAGTTGTTAACCATTGACCGTTGACCAGTCAATGCCATTTCTCCAATTTCGACGTCGGTGACAAGAATGCTCGGAGTGAGCTGCCGAAGTTTGAAGAGGCTTTGAGAAGACGACACGTGGAGTTGTTTGACCAGTCAATGCTATTTCTTCAATTTCGACATTGGTGACGAGAATGCTCGGAGCCAGCTGCCGAAGTCTGAAGAGGCTTCGAGGAGACGACACGTGGAGTTGTTTGACTGTTGACCAGTCAACGCCATTTCTTCAATTTCGATGTTGGTGACAAGAATGCTCAGAACAACTTACCGAAGTAGGGATAGGCTTCGAGGAGATGACACGTGGAGTTGTTGACCGTTGACCATTGACCAGTCAAGAGTCTTTTGGGTTTCCCATGTTTCTTGTCGTTTTGCGCTAAATGGGCTAGGCCTTTGCGTTTTTGGTGGCCTTTTAACCTTGGAGAATGTGCCAAAAGCCCCTCTCTCTATAAAACCTCAGCCCCCCTTCATTTGCTCATTCTCTAAGTTTTTACTCTGGCAATTTTTTCTTTCTAACGGAGCTTCCGGCGAAGGTTTTCGATTTCCGGTGATCTTTTCCGATTGTTGTTTAAAATCAAGGTAATTCTTAGATAACTTAATTTACTTTTAGAGAATGTCTAGCGTTTCTTCGGGGCAAGAGATGTAACGCGCCAGGCCCGGCTCAGCTACGCACACATACAAATAACTGAATTCTAACAACTGCCCACCACAGGCTGCCTCAAAAGGGTGTCTGAACGGTTGGTGACCCTTCATCATAGGCTACCTAATATTTCTACTCTTTTTCTCTTCCCTCCTACTGATATGGGACTAACTCCAACTTCCACACCATACTTCACGTGAAGCTTTTTACACTCATGTGACATGTAATGACCTATGCATGCATGCTTTCATGCAAACGCACCTCCCCGGGCCCAAATAATCAAAGCACAGCCCAACTCCATATTTTTTAATTCAAACATGGCCCATGTTTTAATTATTCCACACAATTAACCATAAGGCCCAAATATTCCATAGGACAAAGCCCATAGATCTCCCTATAGGCCACACACTCTATTTCTAGTACGAGGTGTTACAAGAGACCTCCCCCATCACCGCCATTGAGCCGACCTCTAGTCATGCTCCTACATTCGACAAGGGCAAGGACATTCTAAGGGCTTCTTCGGCAGTTGTGGAAACCATCGTAGAGAGGGAACGGAGAATGGGGGAGTTCAGCAGATTGCCCGGGTCCGTGACAGGGCTTCATCAAGTTCGAGAGCTTCCGGATGATCTAGCCGAATGTATCATGTACGGTCGGGGCCAGGACTTCGAGGAGAACGCTGCTCGAGTAACTTTCGTCTCCATACTCAATGAAAAGGACTTGAAGTTAATTCTAGAGTGTTTTCTGATCCCGAGCGAATTCGAGCTGATGCTGTCTGGATCTGGGGTGAGGGCCAATTCGTCGATGCCTGTGGACATGTGTTTTAGGCCCGTCAATGCTTTCTTAGCCGGCATTTGACTACCGCTCCACCCTTTTTTTGCCGAAGTGTTGCGATGGTACCAGGTCAGCCCAGTCCTGTATATGCCGAACATGTAGAGTCTTATCAACGGATTCATCCTCTAATGTCAAGTAGCGAACTTTGAGCCACAGTTGAGTGTGCTGCGGACTGTGTATCGGATACATTAGCAGCACAAATGGATTTTAGGTACTATCTATCTCCGAGGCATGGGGCAAAGCTCGTCAGCTGTCCAGACTCGATCAAGAACTTGAGGGACAAACTCTTTCTGATATGAAGTCCAGAGCCATGGAACATTCCGACTACTTGGGTCCAGGAGATTTCGAAGTGGGCGAAGGTGAGCCCTGTTCTTAGCCCCGAGGAAACAGAGATGGTTCAGACACTTCTTGGTCGGCCGAAGTTCGATTGGAAGGACTTGACAGAGGTGGTGCTCTGTCAAGTGGTGCTCTTCAGGGGTGGGTCTCAGCCTTATAAACCCCAATATGCCTTTATTCTTTTAGTTCAGCGGCCCCTTTTTTTGACTTGAATCTTTATTTGCTCGTATCCTTGGCACATTTTCGTCTTTGCAGAATCGATGGACTTCGATGAGATGCTTGCAGGGCATGGGGTTCTGAGCAGCAAGGCCCTCACCAATAGGAAGAGGAAGAGGGTGGCCACGAAGATTTCTTTTTCGCCGAAGGTGATGACAGGTGTTGCCACCGCGGGGCACTTCTCAATGGAGGTTGCGGTGGTTTCTTAGCCGGCGACTTCGGCAGCTCCGTCAGCCTCCATTGATGTGGGGGCCTTTCCCATCTCGGTGTCCTTGGCCTTGGAAACCCCCCCCCCCAAACTGCTAGGAAGATTTTCATCCCTAATAGGCAAGTCAGGAAGCTCAAAAGATTCCTCGGCGATTTGTCTTCTTTCATGCAGGCGGTTCGACATCTTACCACGCCGAAGGACAAGGCTGCCATGGAGGCGGGGACTGTTGGCGACGATGCACTCGAAATAGCTCAAGCTACCATGTCGGTAAGTCTTCTATCCTCTTCGAACCTTTCTTTTTTGCTAAGTGTGGGTGTTCTTTCTAGCTAGAATTATCAGGTTCTGCTTTTCTTGCAAATCACTTGCTACTTCAGGCATCTGATGGAGAAGATGACCAAGTAGGAGAAGGATCTGAAGCTCGATTATGAGAGAGCTCGGGCTGACAAAGCTAGGATCGCCAAAGACCTCGAGCAGTCGATGATTCAGGCTGTGATGAAGACTTCGAGGGTGGAGCACCTCGAGGTCGTTGTCGCCAAGCTAGAGGCGGATAATGCTCGGTTGCTGAAGGAGCAGGAGCTCACTGCAAAGGAGAAGGAGGAGGCGATCGTGGCTGCGAAGATAGCTGCGGTGAAGGAGGCTGAGGAGTAGGCGATGGAGAAGGCCAAGGGGTTGTTTCTCTATGTTAACATGGCGAAGGCCTACGCTCGGGCCATAGACGAAGTCACGATGAAGTTTCCCGATGTCGACTGCGCCGACTGGCGATTGTTTCCTAATCCGGTCCCTGGATTCAACGACGTCTCCGAAGAAGGTGACGGAGAGGGAGAAGAGGACCATAGGGAAGAGGTCGAAGGCGGCGAGACGGAGGTAGACACAGCTCCAGGCTCCTTGCCGTTAGTGGTCGCCACCGAAGCACAAGATGTCGAGCCTTCTGTGGTTGCAGATCATTCGAAAGAGGTCGAACCCTGACTTAGTTTGTATTTTCATTTCCTTTTTAGTCTATGTATTTTGTATCGACGCCTAATAGCGGACTGACCATTGCTCATATACTTTCGTTGGAGTTAATGAAATCTCTTTTTGGGACAAGTGTTGTGTGAGACTTTAAACTTCTTGTAGGCCTGCTTTACCTTAGAACCATCTTGTAGTAGCTCTATTTAGCCATAGAACTATCTTGTAGCCCTTTTAGACTTAGAGTGATTTACGCTTTCCTCTTTGGTTGACTTCCCCAGGTAATGAAGCTTTGCATCTTCGCGTTCAAATCCGTGTTACTAAGTTGGTACTCACTGAATCTCGAGAGATGCTCTCAAAGACGAATTTGGAGCTCTTCCAATTAAGATTGGCCTTGGCTCCCCGAGATATCGAGACGAGGCATCTTGAGGAGACTCTCCAGAGAAGTACCCCCGGAGGGAAGGGAGGTCGGCCCCTCGACTGTTGCCGGCAAAGCTTCAAGGCTAAAGTTCCTTCGACACTCTTTATTCGTGGTGACGACCGATAGGGATGAGTTGAAGAACTCACTGTTCAAGATGATGTCGGAGAGGGATAAGCTGAAGAAAGTTGTGCTCAAGAAAAGTTTAGAGGTGGCTCATCTGCGAAGGACCATCTTGGAGTTCTCACGAGGGGGGAGCATGAGCGGGGTACCTATTTGAAGCTCAGAGTGACAGACAACTCCCTCAAAGAGCGGCTCGTCAAATTGGAGGCGTGAAATCTTCGCTTAAAGCGACTCTTCGAAGGAAGCAATGTCAGGAGCAACTCTTGCCCGCGTGGTGAGTACGCCCAGGGGAGATCGTTCCATGAGTCGGCCCTATGCATGCCTAATGCTCCGCGGAACCCTGGGGATGCTCAAAGCGAAGTGGCCGACTCGTCAAACGGAGCATCTGTTGGGGCGGCAGCTAGGTCTATGGGTCATGATGGTACGAATCGGCTTGCAGGCCTAGAGATTTCTTCGGAAGAAACGAGGGAGCGACACAGCGCTTGTCGTCTCAAGAGGAGTTAGGGAGACACTTCGTAGTTTTGTAGGAGTCTTTAGTCTTGAATAGGACTTGTATCCCAAACTTAGGACTTGTATCCCCACTTTAGCGGAATAAAATATTTGTAGTATGGTCTTTGAATAAGACTTGTATCCCAACTTTAATGGAATAAGATATTTGCAATATTTAAGCAATGTTTTTGTTGAGTGTGTTTCTTTGATCTTGTAACGAGCCTCTTTCGCACAATAACACTTGTAACTTTTCCTTTCTTGTGGAGCGAACAACATTTTTTGGTTGAAAGCTTGTGTTGCTTCTCTAAGTGTTTTCTGACACTTGTGTTCAAAAGTTTTCAATAGTTGTGAGAGCAATTTCGAATGGTGAGCTACTTCGCACTTGCTTATTTGTGAGCAGCTAAAGTGGCATCGAACCGAGTGTTGGACTCAGAACTTGTTGTTTAAGAGTGTTTCAATAGTTGCGGGAGAAATTTCGAATGGTGAGCTACTTCGCACTTGCTTGTTCGAAAGCAGCTAAAGTGGCGTCGAATCAAGTGTTGGACTCCGAACTTGTCGTTTAAAAGAGTTTCAATAGTTATGGGAGCAATTTTGAATGGTGAGCTACTTTGCACTTGCTTGTTCGCAAGCAGCTGAAGTGGCGTCGAACCAAGTGTTGGACTCTGAATTTATCGTTTAAGAGAGTTTCAAAAGTTTTAAGAGAAATTTTGAATGGTGGGCTACTTTGCACTTGCTTGTTCGCAAGCAGCTAAAGTGGTGTCGAACCAAGTATTGGACTCCGAACTTGGTCATTTAAGAGAGTTTTCGTACTTAAATGTACACATTGGGGTAAGACAAACAGAACATTTAGACAATAGGTTTTCTAAGAAGTAAATTGCTTTTATTAAAGAAAACTAAGTGGCTACTTCTGAGTTGCAAGCCTTTATTACATTTGAGAAAATCAAGTAATAAGAATCAAAACAAACTTAAAAATGCTTTAGGTAGAAGTTGCTTGGAGCGGTGTTTGAACACCCTCTTGGTACTTTAACAAGTGTTCCGCATTCCATGTTCTTGATACTCTCTTGCCTCCCGAGTCTTCAAGTTGATAAGCGCCAGTGTGAACAACTTCGGAGATCCTGTACGACCCTTCCCAATTAAGGGATAGTTTCCCTTTCTTGCTCGGGAAAGAAATCGTAACACCCTAGAATTTTAAATAATACTTTTGGGATTAATAAATGAATTAAATTGATTTTGGTGATTTAATAAATATTTTTCTGAAATTTATCTCTTTGCACGTGCAAAACACTTGCAAATATTTTCTTGGGAAACTCAAAGTTAGAAATTATTTTGGGAAAACCTAATATTTATTAGTAGGTATTATTTATGAATTTTCTAGATTTTTTTTATATCTATTTGGCATATTTACAAATATTACAAAAAAAGTAAGGTTTTTGTGCAAAATTGCACTTGGAGGCAAAAATTACAAAATCGATTTTCTGGGCTTGATATTGATGCCGGCCAGATCTGGGAGGATATTTTTGATTTAATCTCAACTAAATTTGTTAATCTAGTTACCTAGTATAAAGGATCTATATATGTAAAGATATATTTTAAAGGAATATTTTGCAAAATCTTCTCAAAACCCTAATACATCAGATTTTGGCCTATATAGGGGCTGCTACAGCCATTTCTTTTCCGCAAAAAACAAAAGGGAATTTTTATTATTGATTTCTTGTAGTTTCGAAGCGAGGATCTTGGATTTTGCAAAAAGGAAGGGTTTTTCTTATTTCTTTATTATCTTCTTTGAGTCTTCATTAAGGTGAGTGATATATGTTTGATTTTTTATTGTTCTATGCATGTTAAATATGATGATTTGTCTAAGAGAATGCATGTTAGATGATTATATGTTGAGGTAATGATGGATGAATAATTTAAACAGAACTTTTTCATGAATAATATGCAATGGATGAATAAATTTACTATATAGATGACTTAAGAATGTTAAGAACTTAGTAGAAATCATGGGTATGTTGTTTTCGTTCATATTCTTGCTGATTTGATTGTATATAATGAGTTGTGAGATGTATAACGCATATAGATGATTAAAGATGGACTTTTTACTGTCTTGAGGGATATATAATCTGTTTGGATGAATTGATGGATAGAACTTGACTAATACCTGTTGTAGATGCATATAATCAGGGGAAAATTGATTCAATTAGTTGTATTTAACAAATTGCTAGGGAGGGTTTGGGGTCAAAGATCAAGTCTTTATGTGTTGAATTTGGACTTCTTGATTTCGGGTCTGATTGCGCAGGTTGAAACTTGATTTTTTTTTTTTTTAGTTTTGTGAAATTTTCAAGTGGATTTTGATTTATATCGACACTGAGATTGAATTGAACATCAGACTACGTATATACAATGGATTTTGATGAAACTACCGAAACATATACACATACATATATACATACGTACATATTTTCCTGATTTGATGATTTTGATGAAAAATTGCTCTCTTGTGAATTTATTGAGAGTTTGATTTGATTTATAAACTCCAGTATGTTAGACAAGTTGTATTTGATCATCTCAAGGTTTTAACTTTACAAATTCATGCTTTTAGAGATTATAAACTAAGTATCAGCTGAAAGGTGCACGAATATTAAAGTTGTTTTTTTTGGCATGGCGGTCGACCGCCCAAGATTTACACTTGAAAAGACGGTCAACTGTCAATTCTTTGATTTTAGCATGTCAGTCGACCACTGCTTTTTGAACTAGAATGTCGGTCGACCGACAACTATTGGGTTTACTGTTTTGTTGAGTTTTTGTTATTTTTCTTGAACGATTATTTCTTCAAACTTATGGATTATTGAACTACTGTTTTAGATAAGTTTTTACTACAGATCGCTATATTTTACAGAGAGTTATATTTTGATTCTAATAGAGTTTAACTCGTATTTCTATGGCTTTAGACAATGGATTATATATGAATTTCGAGAGATTGATGTTTTGTGATTATCTATGATTTCAAAATACGAAACAATTGTTTAAGAGATTTATCCTCAAATTTTATTTTAGGAAATTTTGTGAGTACTCAGATAAATTTGAATTTGTGTGATTTAAAGAAGTTTTCTTAATATGAACGAACTGATGATGGAATTAAGAATTTTATTGTGAGATTTGTGTTGATATTTCGAGTTGTGAGTCTCTGGAGGTTGAGTGAGATTCCTGTAAATCGGCAGATGGGATTTTGTGGATCTTGGCCAATTGGGGCCTTGGTGTTGTTTCAGTGGAATTAAGTCCGGCAGGGTACACCAACTCTAGGGAGGGGGAAGTTGTGCTTTAATTAATAACAATTAACCTAAGGCCAAGCACTAGTGGAGATGTGATAAAACTTGGAAAACGTAAGTATGTGCTCTGTTGTTAGTCCAACGGATGTATTCCAGGACTGTGTGATGTTGTGTCCCTAGTATATTCGCGTGTCGAGGGTCGGCAGGCCTATTCACGGAATGTCTAGAGAACAATTTGTATGTTCACGTGTCGTGGGTCGGCAGGCCTATTCACGGAACATATGGTGCATTCGCGCGTTGAGGGTCAGTAGGCCTATTCGTGGGATGTATTGTGTATCTGCACGTTGAGGGTTAGCAGGCCTATTCGTGGGGTACACGGAAGGGAGGTGATTCTCCGGAGTTACAGCTATGCTTACATGATGCTTGCGCGTCGAGGGTTGTTAGGCCTATTCACGAAGTATTCTAGATCTTGTTTCTATCACCATAGCAGGATTAGTTGCATAACGAAAGATTAAACCCTATAAAGTGGAGAACGATAAGGGCTTGTACCGGACCTATGTAGTATGGAATGCATAGAATCTGACAAGTATGCATTAGAGAGTCATCATACTGTATTGGTGTTTTCTTTACTTATATTATGCATGATGTTTTTTTATTTTCTTACACTTGACACTTAGCCTAGTTTCACTTAATGTTTTATGCTCTATTTATTGTTATTTCATATTTCGTTTGTTACTACTGTGGGAATGTGTTGATTACAAATTTATTCTTTATGCTTCGTTTAAATTGTATTTCTTTGATGTCACTCACACCGTTATGGCTGACCCCGTAGTTTTGGAGATTAGGGTTATCTCTAGCTCATGTTTTACAAGTAGGTACTGATAGGTTGGGATTGGATGCATGTGGTAGAATGATAATATGACTTATGCAAATTATAAGAAAGAAAATGTAATTCCAAGTGTTAATTTTCCGCTGTGCTATGTAAAGAATTGATGTAATAAAAGTTGAAAATTTTTATGTGTTTTGCTATGTTTACTATTATATTGAGGTAGATGCTGGGAATTGTGCCACGTATTTCTGAATTTATTTATTGGAAATTCGGGGCGCTACAGAAATTAGATGAAATATCATTTTATGTACATCAAAAACAGATAAATATCATATTACTAAGGCATCAATGAGTACAAATTATCCTTATAATCACACTCTGTCATCTAGTTTTCTTATAAAGCATCAATGGGCACAAATTGTTCCTATACTTTTCAACCCAAACAATCCTCTTTTTCCTGACATTAATCTGTCCTTCAATGTCACTTCTCATCACTTTACTATACATTTGCAGATCACACACCAAAATTTATACATTCTCTTCGTTCTTATTCTCAATTACTCCTCTTATAACACCGTCATCTATATATATATATATATATATATATATATATATACTTACGTCACCATTACCATATCCCGTATATTTGTATTTCACTTAATATAGTACTCCACTGAGTATCTACAACGTAATAGATAACACCGAGTATTTCACAAATTCAATCATATAACGCCAAACAGAATCCATTTATCGCACAGTACATTCTACTAGTGCTTAATAGTCTGCCTCATCATCACATTACAATTTCATTTATCACAAACTTCCTTCACCCGAACAATTCAATATCAAGTGAGACACACTACATTCCTTAGACGGGCCATTTAGTTTCCTTATTCTCTATTAAATTCTTCTCAAGCCATAACTAACACATTAGAAGAAAAAAATAAATGATCCTTAAACTTCACTATGACAAAGAACATATATAGTGGTACCATACACACACAACTATAGCACCTCTTGGGTCCATACATTATATTCCAGACTAATCAATAGCCTCATCGTCATACTAAGTCCCCGAATATAATTTGTGTATAAGCTTCATCAACATCATCACTATATGATTACCATTATGTATACAAACTGTTATACCATACTTTACTAAGTATTAGAGATACTATTCTTGTAACCCCTGTTTTTCATTTTGTGTATTTTTGAGTGTATTTTTCGTTTTGGTGTATTTTCTCTCTTGTATTCTTTCTGAACCGTATATTAGAGTTTGTTTTAAATATATATATATATTCATTTTATTTGATTTTGAGCTCATTGTGTTTGATTGATTGTCTCTTTTGTTTCGTTCTTCATTTATTTTTTTTGTTCTTTCTTCATTTTGGGTCTCGTTCTCTTTATTTTGTTCTTGGGAGCTTGAGATGGTGGTGTTTGGGCGTCCTATTTTCCAATCTTTTTGTTTGAACCCTATTTGACTACCAAAGCAAAATTAAAAATCCCACAACCCTATTTGTTTTCCTATTTGATTGACCCAAGTCCATAAACCATTTGGTAAACCTACTACTACTCCTAATACCCATTCACCCATTAACCCACATCCTAAACCCTATATATAAACCCTCTCATCTAAACCTTAACCCTAATTACTCATCCCCTCCAATACCCGGCCTCCCTCTCTCTCTCTCGTGCTTGTGCCGCTCACCAGTCCGACCCGATCCCCAGGCCGACAACCCCCTTCCGGCCTGCACCATCCCGACCACCTCTCCCCTTCTCCCTCTCGGCCTGCACCCAAACTCGAGCCCCCATATCCTTTTCCCTTTGGCCGACATCTCCTTGAACCTTCTACACTGCCATACAAACCCTAGTTCTCTTCATGGTGTGCTCGCTCTCGCGATCTCTCTCGCTATCTTGTTGCTTCGCGTGTACAAGAGGATTGTGCGTGTGTGATTCATGATTTGCGTTGGATCGTGGATTTTCGTTCGTGGTTTTTTCTCATTGTTGGGAATCCACTCTCGTTACTTTTGGATTTCGTTGTTCTTCATCTTCGGTTAAGGCAAGTAACTTGTACTCCAATTCATTTGTTTGATACAAGTCAAAAGTACCACCTATAGTGTAGTTGGGTCTAGAGACGACTCTTGTTTGTGATATGCTTGATGGATTTTGTCTCTATTGTGAAAATTTGACCATAGATAACTCACGACACAATATGGACATGAATTAACTTAGGATATACCCGTTCTTGATTTGGATCATGTATGTGAGACTTGTGTGAGAATTCGTGTTTTGGTTGAGACCGATGTGATAGATTTGGTGTGGACATGTTAGATACCCTAAATTATTATGTTTGGGCACTTGATAGAATCGATTTCATGTTTGGATGTGTTTGGATCAATTTTCTTGAATCTATGTTGATTTTGTTTTTAAGGGAAAAATCTGTATTTTGTCGCTGATCTGTTTTGTTTGCTGTTTTGGACTGTCTTGAAGTCAGTATCTTAATTTCGGTATAAAACATGGGATTTAGAGAATTTCTTATATTTTCAAACCCCCTCTGACCTTGCTTGATTTTGTTTTCGTATGACTGAGTTTTGACTGTTTTACTACAGAGGTGTCGATCTTTTTCAGATTCTATTTTTTGGTAATTTTGATGACAAATCATTTTAAAGAACTATGCTATATATATTATTTTGATCCAAAACTTTGGTCAGTGTTTCCTTATCTAGTTATTGATTACCCAGAATTTTTGTGAATTTTATTGATGAGTTTTATGTGTTGTTTCATGCTCGTTTATTAAATCTATACTTGCTGTATTTTGCTCGTTGTTCTGTAAAGAACCTTATTTTCACTATGATTCCTTATACTGTATGAAAAATATTGGTGAAATGTAAAAGTTAGTATATTCTAACCATTTTCATATCCCTTTGGCATAATTGGATTTTGTTCCACTGGTTGCGAGATATCATAGTTTTCGTACAGCGGTGTTGGGAATTCCAGATTTGCCAAACTATGGTTTCTTGATGCTTTCTTATTTTTGATGACTGATATACTTTACTGGAAAATTCTAAAACTTTATATTTAGATACTGGACATATAGGGGAATACCCCAGATTTTTCGTGAATTTGTTTATTGAGTTTTCATGCTGTTTTCCTATTCTTGAACTAGTTTTCCTGATTTCTGGCTGAACCTATTTTCTGTATTCAAACTAGTTTTGAGTTATATTTTTGTGAATTAATATATGACTTATTTATATTCGCTGGATTCGTGTGGAATTCTATTTTCCAGATCCTTCGACGGATCATGATTTTCTTGTTTGTAACACTGGGAATCACTGTTTTACTACAGTATGGTCTTGCTGTCCTAAATTTAAAATTTGTCTATTTTATTCTTTCATGTATTATCTTGTATTCGTACATGTTTACCTTGAAACTTGCACTTATCACATGATCATGCCATGTTATTCTTGATATATTTTGCACATATACATGCTTGTTTGTCAATAATAATAAATAACCAAGTCGGGGTTTAAGGGACAGATCTAATAGTGGATAATTCAGAAATGTGTACTCGGAAGCGGATCCACTAATTCTACGTGGTTACTTGAGACATGATACTTGACACATGATTACTTGATACTTGCACGCAAGACACGATACTTGCCACTTGCACAACTTGACACGTGATTACATGATACATGATACATGGAGCTTGGAGCTCGATTACTTGACTTGTCCCTGAGTATACTGCCCTCTATGGTCCACTATGAAATCTAAAGCGAAACTGTTTGATGTAGCAACCATGTCGTATGGGATGCATGAAGTGCTACCTAGATAGTAATCCACTACAAGACATGATACATGCTTGCTTAACAACTTGATACCTGAACTTGATACTTGACTACATGATACATGAGACATGATACATGATTACATGATACTTCACACTTGATGCATGTTTACATGATACTTGATTTACTTGACACTTGATTCATGCCATGTACACTTGATCACCTTACCATGCTAGTTGTTTATGTTGATATCATGCTTATACCATGTTGCTAGTTAGTTTTCCCATGTGCTTGTATCCTACATTATAAGTGGCCCGTAACTTGCAATTGACGGGTACTTGTTTTTCTCTTTTCCTCTTTCCTGCATTCGTTGAATTGCAGATTTTGGAGAAGAGGTTCCAGATGGTATCGGAGACATGAAGTATTAGTGCTGTTTTTTATTAATATTATTCCTTGTAGCTTGCTTGAACCATAATTGTATTTTGAGACTTGGATTTATTCTTGTATTTGGGCGATGTGACCCAAGATATTTGTTTTATACAGATCATGACTATTTGAGATTTATATATTTGGTTTCAAGTATTCTTGTTGATATTTTGGCTCATTATGTACATGTGGTTGATTCTTTACTTCCGACTCTGATGATTCTTGTGAATGTTGTAAAGATTTCTTGAACAGCTTATGGATGATGAAAATCATTCGCTGGGCTTTTGTTGCGTATCTGTATTCCATATTCTTTTTGGGAAGCGGGGCATGACAATTCTTGATTAAACCATTATGATAAATGCTTCACTCTCTTTATTAATCAAATATTCCCAAATGTCAATAATATATTCCCAATCAATTCTATCTCATAATACAATCATCCATCAGTTATGCATATCACCATTTTTCATCCTACAGATATCCCAAAGCTATAGGTCACCTTATAGATTATTATCTATCAGACAGATTAAGATATAAGTCATGAGACCACCAAAAATGTAATTCTATAAGACTTATTCACATTTATTTACACGATCAAGCATATTCATTATATAACATCAAGTGTTTAATACTTTTCTTCTGTCTTCTTCCTGTATATATTACAGATATACTACACACAAATATAATTATTAAAATTCAAATAGTTATATTCATTCATCAAAATAACGTACATCATAGATCAAGCTAAACTAGTCTTGGTCGTATTCTCTTTCGTCTGTTTACAGCCTCTTCAAAACAATCAATGCGACAAATAATACCTTCATTGTCTTAGGATCCAATAATTTATAACCAATAAGCTCTTTCATTAATACTTACTCTCCACCATATACATCATATACCATAATATACAAATCTTAATAACTATAGTTATCCAATACAAAGGAATTACATTCAACTCAATAAATTCATTCAAAATTTATCTACAAATTAAATAAACTTCCCCACTAATTCTACATTCTCGAATACATTTTCTACTATCATTTACTTACAACTTTCTCATCGTTCCATAACTCTAACCAGTAACTGAACTATTACCCCAAATTCTATACATTCATCGATTGTCAATATTCAGCCAAAATGCACCGATTTACTAAGCCTTTCCTTGTGTATATACATACTCCATCACTTATAATCTCCATATATCACCTACCAATGTCAGACTAAGACTAACAACATACTTCGACATCCACAATCATTCGCTCACTCTACTACCATATATTCAACCACTTTCATCCCTGAAATAATAATCATCTATTACTGACATACAACACTGATCAATTCTACAAAATCCTCAATGAACCCATACTCACACACTACAAGATCGCTAGGATATACTCAATTTCCTAGCCAACCTAGGCTCTGATACCAAACTGTAACACCCCAAATATTTTTTTTTCTTATCAATTTTATAACTCCAAATTCAATTCTTTCAATTTCTATTCCATTAAACATAAACTAAAATAGTTATATTTTAAATAAAATTTTGGCAGAGTTTCCCCTGAAATTTCTGCCCCGAAACAGAAAAGCTTACGAAATTCTGCCCAAAATTCTGTAGCTTACAACACAGGCAATATTTTCATGGGCTACCCAGGCCAAAATGAGCAAAATCACACAGGCAATACATATATATCATGCTCTGGGAGCCAAACTCATAATAGAATATCAAATATCAAATAAAAACCATAAATTTCTTCGAAAACATTGCAAAATTTTTAGAAAAACCTTTGTAAAACATACCACAGGACCCGGTACTCCATAACGAGATGGGTACGGGTCAAAAACATATCATACTTCCCCACACTATGCTCATCGTCGTCGTCTACATACTTATACATCCAAAATACAATTTAAACCATAAACTTCACTATTCATATAACTAAACTAATACAAAAAATTTCAAAAGAAAAGAACCAACTCAAAACTAAAATCCACACCTCACCTCTATACTACTGAGGACCTGTCACAATAGGGGGTCTAGTATAATCCTAGGACTCCATTAACCCCCCAAACACTAGGGGTTAGCCATTTCTGGTGTGAGTATAATCCAATATAACTTAACTTAGAATGAATAAAATAAAGAAAATAGAAATTTGAAAATCCAACATGGTAGTTAATTCAGTTATAAACATTTAAATGCCCGAGAATAAATGTACATTTGAAATTATAATGTAACCATATCATGAAATAGCCCACAATGTAGTTATTGCAAATCCACCCCATGCATCTCATTATCCTTGATTTACCGAGAGATTCGAACCCAGGAAGTTAGTTCCCACTAAGCTCGATTCTCTAACTCCACCTATTAACTGTTATAATTAATTTAATTAAACATAACAATTTATCCCACCTTTTAATCACCATCCCATTCCCAATGTGTATATATATACATTACTAACTTTCATTCCCAAATATATATTACTTCACTCTGTTACAAATAATCATCATAATATCAAGTATAAAGTTCTGTTACCACATTCTTACACCATATCGGACTTTATATATATACATATATCACCATACTTTCCGTTTAAAGCAAAACACAATTTGACTTCATAACTTAACTTATTTCCTTTGCTTTATACACACACATTCCATCTCATCATATAAATATTAAAACATTCATTATAGTGCCCCACATTCATTATTTATATCCACTCTTATTTCATCACACACTTATCATTTACTTTCTTTTCATTCGTAAACCCATACCAATTTCATACCTTTTATTTCACTCATTCTCTTCAATATCACTTACCATTCTCAAATCTATTTCCATACACAAACATATACACACTGGAAGCTGCTCACAAAGAGTCCCCTCGAAGCTATGTACTCCTCCTGGCCTATACCAGCAAGGGAAAACACCGCACCCCAAGTAAAACTTGGGTACTTCCTCCCAACCGAAGCTAGCGAGGGAAAAGAAAACACTGCACCCCAGCAAAGCTGGGCACTTCCTCGTGGCAAAGCCAACGAGGGAAAGAAAACACTGCACCCCTAGTTTCACTAGGGTACTTTCTCGCGACATCTGTCATCGAGGGAATATCACCGCACCCCAGCTGAGTTGGGTAATAACATCACAACTCAAGCCGATAGCTTGGAATATCACATTACTTTATTTTTATTTTCATCTTACAATTCACTTTACATTTCATTTCTATCTCATAACACAACTTTCATATCAACAACTCGCCAATTCACCCTAAGGAGTTGTGCCAAGGCAGGTAGTTCCCACTATTTCCATGGCGTGTAGTTCCTCGACACAATTCCAAGGTGCATCAACTCATATCATAGCATATTTTTCGTTTGATAACCATTCTCATATTCCTCACATAATACACCTTACTTCAAGTTTTACACTCATATTACATTTTACTTTACTTTATTTTATTCATACAATATCATATCATACATATATACTTTCTTTACTTCTCATATCTATATAATAAAACACAAAGAAAGCTATCAAGTGGCTCTCCTTCAATCCCCCAAAAATCAAAGGCCTGGATCTAACCTTATAAAACACATCCCCCCCCCCCAAAACTCAAATTCAAATCCCCCCCTCCCCGCTCAAAACAACGCATTTATTTATTTAATTATCTCTCTCTCTCTCTCTCTCTCTCTCTCTCTCTCTCTCTCTCTATATATATATATATATATATATATATATATATATATATATATATATGGAAACATGGACTTTTATATCCAATTTATATTTATTTTTCAAAATATACTAATAGAAACTTTTAATTACATTTAATTACAACTAATTATTGTCATACTATTCAAACTTCAGCTACATAATTGTTGATTTTACTGTTTACAATGCTTTTCATATGCAGTATCGTTCTGAAGACGTGCCGTAGGCACGTGGCCACAGGCAAATCTAGTTTAATCACATAACACGATGCAATTCTTTTATGAATATCTCCACATCACCATCTTTTTATTTTCATTTATAATTATATAATACAATTTTCTCTCTTCTCATACTTAGTTAACCACATATTCCATTTATCATTTACGATCATTTGCATACTCATGAATCATATTCTTTCATGCTCATCTTCATATATATACATTTTCTTTCACTCTACTTATTCATTTCCACTCAGATACTTACTTCACTTTCTCATTTCTGCTTTACATCAACTACTTTCTTTTCTTTCTCATTCTCATATCACATTATATGCTTTCTTTACTTTCTTATTTTCCCTTTCATTCCAAATTTATTGATTTTATTGTTTTGTTGACCAGCGAGCCATAATATCCCAATATACTGAAAGCCGACGGCCCAATAAAACACGCGAATCGATGCTCACACAGAGTCTTACATGTCTGAGGCTACGTCTTCCTCCCAGCCTATGTGAGGGAGGGAAACACCGCACCCCAAGTAGAACTTAGGTACTTCCTCCCGACCGAAGTTAGCGAGGGAAAAGAAAACACCGCACCCCAGCGAAGCTGGGTACTTCCTTGTGGCAAAGTCAACGAGGGAAAGAAAACACTACACCCCTAGTTTCACTAGGGTACTTCCCCGCGACATCTGTCATCGAGGGAATATCATCGCACCCCAGCTAAGCTGGGTAATAATTGGGCCTCAAGTCGATAGCTTGGGCGATAAAACCACCGCACCCCAAACATAGTTTGGGTAATAAACACCGTACCCCAAGCCGGTCCTGTTGGGTTTCGGGGCACAAACGCAGCGAAAAAAAAAAAATCCGAAACCCTAACCCTGGGATCCGTGTACAAGACATGGCTGATTATGGAGAAACGAAATTTTACCTTTTAAGAGCTTTACGAAGGCTGAAAGATGGAGGTCTAATCACCACGCAACCCTTGTAGCAAGATCCGTGTCTCTAAAGCAGTCCACACGAACGTCCGATCGTCCAACGATCAAGGGAGCCGGTACTAGCCGATGATGCTTGCCTCTATCTCTCTCTCTCTCTTGCCTCTCAACAGTTGGAGCGGCTAGGGTTTTCTATGGAAAACGAATTTGCCAAAAGATAAACCCTAAACCAATACATCTCTATGTATTTATAAGAGAGAATGAGGTGGGCTTAACCCTAATCGGTTTGGCCAAACTGATTTGGTTTAATGATAACTGATTTGGTTTAATGATTTAAATTCGAATTATACTTTAATTAATCAAGTCCAACTCAATTAAATAACTAATTTCGAATTTATAATCATTTAATTTAAATTCCGAATTTAAATTAAAACTGTTTTTAAACGTTCTAAGTGTGTGACCCTTTAGGTTATTATTACGTTAGCAATAATTTTATTATCTAATAATAAAATTATAAACAATGAGCGGCATCTAGTAATACATCATTGCTACCCAAGTAATAATAATAATTGGTGATTCAATTAAACCTTTCGTGACTAATGTCTCCGTGTAATATAATCCTTTTAACCTTGATATTATAGATTAAACTAGAGGCATGGTTCGTGTCATCCTCTTAATAATTTAATCTTTATTTTCTTGATCGATGAGTAGACTATTCAAACAAATAAATATTTGAGCATGGCCATGCATTTCATAGTCTCACTCAAACAAGAGGCCGATAATATCGCTCCTAAAATTAGGAGGGTTAAATTCCATCTAGATCATTCACATTTCTCACACGATTCATAATGAACCCAATACTATCTTTATCATTACCCGATTAAAGATAACTTTTGATAGAATCAAAGTACATTAATTCTCGTGTAGAAATATAATGATTTCAGGTCAGAGGACCATTACACCATTATCACAGTGAGATTACTTATGACACTTATTTATTTATTCCATGTTGAATCTCACAGTGGGTCTGTCCAGTACAATGTACTCTTACATTTACCTATGTATTGATTTTAGTATCTCTATACTAATGACCCATGAGAGGTGGTCATCAATCAATCAACATACTAGTCTCAATGTATTATTACTGTCCTAATAATAATAATACTCGACTAGGGACATTTAAGATTATTATACTATATATAATCTCATGTTCATATAGTTCGTATTAATAATCTAAGGACATTTATCATGCTAACATTTATAACGCAGTAAATACGAAGCATAATAAATTATTAATATAATCAAATAGAACATAATATCAATAATACTGATTACATAATATCATTGTATTGCTTCTAGGGCACCTACACTAACAGGTCCTTGGGTGTTAGGAGATCTAGCCCAAACCCCTAGGATTTCTGTAGGTACTAGTCAACAAAATTTAACTGTTATTATCATCTTGATTTCATCTTTTCATCTCATTTCACTACCACACAACATCTCATCTTTTACTTCAATAATTTGCCACATTCTTGACTTTAACCATGTGATTTATTATCACATAATCTCACACATTCACGCACATCTGGTTATTTCATTTATAAGATTATTACCTCATATTATTCCGTATTATAAACGCACCAAAGTATTTATTTACTTACATTATAATACCTTATGAATATGCCAGATTAAGTAGATGATTATATCATATTACCGCCCATTAGTTCCACTTTGAATATCACTATATTATACACATACGCACTCATTAATTTCATCGGTTATGACATCCCAACTCATTATCACTCATCTATATCACAAACTTGCACCATATAACACCATTCACCATATAAAATTTCATATTTATGAGTAACTCTTTATTAGGCTATGACTCACACAAATCACATCAAATTCACGTAAAACTTTGTTAGAATATTGTATATACCTAATGTAATCATACTCACCTGAAAAACTCAGACTACCTCGACAAATGTCTTCTCCGCCACTTGTCCCCAATCATCTTCCGCCACCTATCACAGACATTCAAAACCAATTAATGCTGATTATCTATATCTCCATATCTCAAATTATATCAAATCGCTCCTGAACCGCTGCTACAGTCACTCTAATTCCTCACAGGCATTTCATCGAATGCCTGACGTGCATACAATATATGCACATATCTCAAATTCTAAATAAATGGGTTTTTTGTCCATAAAAATTGCTAAAAATCATACGATATTAATCTAAAGGGTCTACTACAATTTCTACAATTAGTAGTGCGATAATTCTCGCATTATTAGCTTCCCTTATATAAACTCAAAACCCTAATTTAAAAGCAACTTACACAACCTTAATCAATTTGCTAATTTCTTGACTCTAACATCAAAATAGACCGCTAATATATCCTACACTCCATTTCTAAGCAAAAGAAATTAAAACCATAAGAAATTACACAAATAATTAGAAAGAGATATACTTCCACTAAATCCTTTTTCCAAATTGAAACCACCATGAGGAAGAGAACCCTTCAATTATCATACCCCTAAATTTAATTGAAATTTTATGAAGAATACCCTAGGGATTTCACCTTGGAAATCGGCGGGGTTGGGTTTCGGTTGGGTGAAATCGAAACTAGGAAAAGAAAAAGAAGAAGAAGGATGGAGGAGAGGGGGGGGGGGGGGGGGGTTGGAAAAAAAATTATGTAAATAATATATTTATTAAAGGGATATTAACATACAAGCCCCCTAATCATCAAAATATTGCAAATAAACCCCAACTCTACACTTTAATGATACTAACAATACAAAATACATTATAATATATCAAAATAATCTCCAAAATTATAAAATAAAAATAAACAATATTTTTTCACATAAAACTTAACTCATAACTCCAGTATATCAATAATACCGATTCATCACAAATATCAACACCAATATCAATATTTAAAATAAAAATACCAAAAATAATACTTACCACTCCAGGGATATAAAAACAGGTATTTTCTGTATTTAAAAAAATTCATGGTGTTACAGTTACTCAATGAAGAAAAGTACCACTTTTTAAGATAATATAGGGGAATCCAATTAAGAGTCAACTGAATTGAGGGCGTCAAATGCAGATGATCTTAAAGCTTTCATCTTGATAAATTCAGTACCATATCCACACACGCATATGATAACCACCATACTAGATGGAGAGTCTACCCAGGAGAAGTTTTAGCGTTGATCGATGGATTGGAGAAGGATGGACTTAGAAGGGGGACTCATAGATTGTCATCTACTTCTACAAGTTGCATGGGGGGGGGAGGGGGGGGGGGGGTTATTTCGGGTAGAAGAGAAAGTGCAAGTAAGAGAATGATCCATTACCACAAGTGCAGAAGGATTGAGCATTACAAGAGGAATTGTAGGTAGTTGTTGATTTTCAATAGCACCAAATTGCTAGTGTTGCCAGTACGGTTGAATAAGATGATACTTTAGATTGTACTATTATTTCAAATTCTATATGTAACCCCCATTCCCATAAATACATATTTTCTGAATATTTTATGTATTTTGATTTTTATAAGTTTATTTTTGTGCTAAATTTAAAAAATCTTTTCGAATCTTTTATTAAAGTGTTTTCTAATCGAAAATTTTATTCATTTCGAATAATGGTATATTTGAACTTGTTTTCTATCCCTAATTGATCGACTATTTATATAATAATAATAATAATAATTATTATTATTATCATTATTATTTTAATTGTTATTATTATTGGTATTATTATTGTTATTAGTATTATTAGTTTGTTATTATTATTGCTATTATAATTGTTATTACTAATATTATTTTTATCGTTATTATTATTATCATTATTGTTATTATTATTAGTATTACTACTAGTGTTGTTGTTGTTATTATTATTATTACTACTTCTTATTGGTTATTAAAAATCCAATTCTA
This sequence comes from Hemerocallis citrina, assembly GCA_017893485.1. Taxonomy (NCBI): domain Eukaryota; kingdom Viridiplantae; phylum Streptophyta; class Magnoliopsida; order Asparagales; family Asphodelaceae; genus Hemerocallis; species Hemerocallis citrina. The sequence continues at coordinate 67,075,571 of CM030367.1, read as the reverse complement.
TTTATTAATTGTATTCATAGTTATTTCAAATAAATTTCTATATTGTAATACAAATTATATTTGGTTATAAATCATATTTTATTGATTATTTTATCTCCTATTGGATCTAGAAACCCCTAACCCAAGCCCATTATCATATTGGATTCTAACCTAATATCCTAATTGTACCTTATAAATACAGTCCTTGTGCAAACCCTCAAAATTGCACAGATTGAAACCCTAGCCGCTTATTCTCTCTCTGCTGTTCTGCCTCCTCTCTTCATTCTCTCTCCCCGATCGAGTTTTCCGCCTAAAATTTTCGAAACCATTACTATGCTTCAACCCCGACCTCCCTCCACCTTCTCCGGCCAACCTCCGGTGACCCCGTCACCACCTCTTCGAGCAACGCCCTCAGTCGAGCCGCCTCCATCTCCGGCGACCAACCTCCCTCCCCCGTCGCCTCCCGCTCAGCCCACCAAGAAACCCCCCTTCCCCTTTGCTGTCGCTGCTGCGTTTCTTCTTTCCGTCGATCTGAGCAGCCAAGCCCCGAGCGCCGCCACCCGTGCCGCTCGACGCCCCACCGTCGTCGTCCACGCCGGCCAAACCCCTTTCCCTGTTGCTGCCACTGGCCTCTATTGTTGCTGTTGATGCAAGTTCCTCTTTTGTACACGTATTATACACGTGCAATTTGTGTTAGTTCGTGGGTTCGTTGCTTCGAGATCCTTATCCTATTATTCTTGGTATTCATTTTCACCGTTTATAAGGAAAGTCACTGTCCTCTTGAATTATTAACTGTATCAAATTCAAGTTTTGTTGAAATTCTTGCAAGTAGATCTCTTTGTTGTCGTATTATACATTGTTCATTTTCTTCGTTGGGTCTATTGAGGGTTTACACGAGCTAACCCCAATATTCTTGACATCATGCCACTTTGAATCCAGAAATATTGAATGTTGCATAAATCATATAGTATTGATGAAAGGAAATTTTCATGCATCTCAAAACATGATTTAATTATTGTAGAGACAATTGCTAGGTTGTATCTTGTTTGAACAATTGACGGTTGATTGATGATAAATTAGTGTATGTATGTGTTCTAATTTTATTTATCATGTTTTGACATACATCATGCTGATTATATAACTTATTGACTAATACAATTGATACCCATCATGTTTATTTAATTTATTCCATGAAAATACCCTAAAACCTATATCTTGCTTGCTGGATGTTTGTTGTTTGCTATTTTCGACCCAATAAATAATCTTAAAATGAATAATTTTCTGAATAAGAATTGTATCCTCATCTTTCTAGTTTCCAGAACATCTTGAATTTCTAAATTCCAAGTTGTGTAGCAAAAGTTATGCTCGTTTTACTACAGATGTGTTTTTACTTTCAAATTTTCAGATTCTTGTATCTTGCATGCTTAAACAGTAAAAAGACTGATCAAATGATAAATGTTTTCTCTGATAATATTCATATTGTTGTTTAACATGTTTAGGAGTCTAAAAAATATTTTTAATGAATTTTATTTCGAGTTTTTGCTGATTCTAAAAATAAAATAACATGATGTCGAATTTTTGCCTGAACATGAAATATGTAAAGAACAATGTGTTTGACCTAGCTACTGTTGTCGGATTTTGAACTTTAAATATGCATTAGAACCGTGTGGAAGTCTTATTTCTAGAATTTCAGACATATTCAGTTTTTGAGTTCTTAAACAGCAGGAAATTGCATTTTTGTACAGACTACTCTTACTGTCCAGAATTTTATATTTCATATTTTAATAGATTAATTGTTCTATATCATAGTATAGCATGAATTAAAGTGTGTATGTTGCATTGCATGATCCTAATGAGTTAGTGTCATCATTCTAATTGTCCTATCTAAGTTATCGTCCTATTGCTCTCCTATTTATACTATTGTTCATCTCATATCTCGAATTGCATATTGTATTGTTGCATTAATAAAATAATCAACAAGCCAGAGTTTAAGGGTTGACTTTAGTAGTGGACAATATAAGGACTATACTCGGAGGAGGGGCTCGTGTTTCCCTATTTATTGGTCTATTGATCATATTTGTCATATCGGTCACCGATTAATTGTAGATTACCGATGAATTTTATATCGATCATTATTGTATATCGTTGCCGAGTACATGAACTATAAAATTCACCACTAAGTCTAAACGTAACTTGTTTGCATGTAGAAACCATGTGGTAAATAAATGGGACACATGAAGAGCTACATTAGTTAGGATTAAAATGAATGACTTAAGAATTGACACAATATCGACATTGCATATTGTTTATTATTGTTGCTATCGATATCAAATATTGGCTAAGTGTTATTGATATTGATCATTGTATATTGTTACCGAATAGTGAATCATTGTTTATAGCCATTGCATCGATTATCATGATATTAATTATTGCTATCGTTCCATGTTATTGATTCCTATTGATCCATTGAATTCATTGTTATACCATTATTCCATTGTTCTTTGCTTTCTCTACTTGTTATCCATGACTTGCTCTAAGGACAATTTTTCTCCGCTTTTTAGACGTAGTGTTTACAGGTGTTGATGGAGAATTTCCTGATGGATTGGGAGAACAACATTGGTGAAGGAATTGATAGCATTGCCGCTTAATAAATTATTATTTTGCCATGAAGACTTAATTATTGAACTATTGTTATTTCATTATATTGTGGGCTTTTGACCCGAATATTGCTATTATTGTTCCAGACGTTGGAATACTATTGTATTTGAATATTTTATATTGTTTTATTCCAAGTATTATTGTTCATCAGATTATTGTTGCTTGTGCATTTGTTCTATATTGATTATATTGTTGAGTTGATCTGATAAACAGCTTATGAGTGACGTTAGTCATTCGCTGGGCCAATGTCATGTGCTCGTATTTCGTATTTTTGGGAAGCAGGGTGTCACAAGGTTTTTAATGGTATCAGAGCCCGGGTTTGGGTAATATATCAATCAAAAGTGACTAACGAAAGGAAGTTTGGCTTTGAATAATATATTAATCAGATTTGGGTTTTATCGGGTTGACTCAACAGTATGTGCAATTCTGGAATCACATGAACAATTGATAACCAACAATCTGGAAACTAGTCTCTTATGATTCCTCTTTAATCCCTTCACATTCAGTTCCTTCATTTCTTGTTGTCTTTTGTCACTTTTCCATTCATTGATTTCTTATTGGGTATGATTTTATTCTTTCATACCCATATTTTTTTAATTCGGGGCTATCCGTTTTCTTCTTCCTGTTTGGTCGGTCGATCGGCATCGCTTGATCTATAATGACATGTCTACAGCTTGGAGCTTCGCCATCAGAGTAGCACAGCGGAAGCGTGGTGGACCCATAACCCACAGGTTCCAGGATTCTCATTTTGCTTCTTCTTCTTTGCATTGTTTTATTTCCTTATTCATTCATTTGCAGTGTCATCATTCATTAAATCTTTATTTGACATCTTTCTAGATCACTCCATTCATATCAATGTTCTTTCCTATTTTGGTGTTACCACCATTTTGTCTCTTTTTCCTTTATTCCCAGTTTTGTTATTTCCCAGTTTGCTTTTGTCTTATCCTATGTACCACCTGAGCAAATATCGAGGAAGAAATTTTGTTGTAAGGTGCGTATGATTGTAACCCCAATTTTCGTAGATATATATTTTCTGAATATTTTCTGTATTTTGGTTTTTATAAATTTATTTTTGTGCTAAATACTTTTCAAATCTTTTATTAAAGTGTTTTCGAATCGAAAATTTTATTCATTTCAAAGAATGGTATATTTGAACTTGTTTTCTTTCCCTAATTGATCAACTATTATTATTATTATTATTATTATTATTATTATTATTATTATTATCTGTAACACCCCGCAAAATTGGAAATTACAATTTTGCCCCTGGGTGTTACGCACGTATATTTTATAATGTGTTTCACTACATATTTTGGATTCATACTATTTATACATTTTTTAGAAAATCATGATTTTAATTTTCGAGTTTGAAAAGAAGTGTAAATTTTGTAAAGAAAGGAAAATCTTTTTTTTTTAAATGAGATATATGCTAAAAATAAGTTTGGACTTGTTGATTACTATTTAAGATTTCCTTTTAGTCCAAAGAGAAGTTATTCCAATATCCTGAAGGATTGGATTATTGGGTAAACAAGTTTTATTAAAAAGAAACAATTTCAGAAAATTGTGAACAAAAGTATGTGAATACAACTTCTAAACAAAAAGCACACTAGGACTTACTGGTTAGTCAATGAGCACCTCTTATAAGAGATCTTGGGTTCAAATCTTGATAGCCATCTTTTATTTTTTTTGATTTGGTTTTAATAGAATAAGATGTTTTTTTAGTATGAATAAATTCCTATTATGGTTATAAGATAAAATGGAAGCTATTAGAGATTGTTATGGAAATTTTGTTGTCTATTTTAAGAAAGTAAAAATGAGACTTTAAAAATGGGGCTTTTGATTAAAACTCATACTTTCTTCATATAAAATGAAGTAATAAATATTAAAGTTAATCATAACTTTATTGCATATTTTGAGGAAAATGAAATGGGAAATATTAAGATTGTTTTCTTGTATATTTTAAGATATAAAGAGAGATGAAATTGTGAGTATGAAACTTTGTAGTGAGCAAAAACGAAGTATTATTTTTGAAGTGATTTTTTTTAAGAGAATTATACTTTGATTTTGTTTAAGAAATATTTTAAAGGGAATTGAGATATTGTGATAGTTTGAATTGGTTATAAAATTTCATGTGATGAAATTGTGTTCTTAAAAAGGGAATCCTCTTTGCTTATAAAGACTATGAGTGAATAACTAGATTATGAATAGTGTAAAGACTAAGAAATGATTGCTTTATGGATAAGTGCTAATACAAGACATTAATCATTGTGAATAAGTAGAAGATGAAAATTATATAAGTTTAAGACATGATTAAGAAAGGGTGTGAATACCCATGTTTCTTGTACATGAAAGTTTATGATTTAGAGTTAGTACGACCTCGGTACCGGCATTATTGAAAGAAAGGATTTGAAAAATGGTTTGGAGATATGGCCGTGGAGCTATCTCGTATTTGTTGATTAAGTCCGGTGGGAGGTAAGACTAATTCTTTGAATGGAAATTATTCATGTCTTGAATTTAAGAAAATTTAGGCACATAAGTGAAGATGTAGTAAACTTAGGGAAACGTAAGTGGGGTGCTCTATATAGTCGGCGGTGGACTCCAAGACTATAGACCCAGTTGGTGGACTGACGGTTGCCCTGTGGGAGACGGATTATTATATTTTAATCTGGGACTATGAGGACGGGTCGGCGGTGGACTCCAAGATCTTGAGTAGTCGGACGGATGAATTTTTGTGTTTACCGTCTCCAATGTATATATATACTGGGCTAGAGGGTCACATACGGGACGGTTCGTACGATGTGGAATCTATTATAACAGCTGGTGGTGGACTCCAAGGCTGGGATTCACATTCGTGGAATAGTCTGAACTTTGTTTTGCTACCGGATAGTTTTCATGGCGAGGGATCGAGCCCTGTATTGTGGAGTACGTAGGCGCCTGCCCTCGAACCTATGTAGTATGGGATGCATAGAATCCGAACAAGTGTGCATTAGTGTCATCCTAGTATAGAAATGTGTGCATTAGGCATTAAGGCATGACATACACTTATGTTCAGAATAATCACTTTTGACACTTTACTTGTTCATTCAATCTTTTTGTGATTTGTTAAAGTATGAGATCGTTATACTATTCCCGGCATAGAGAGGATAGCCGTGTATAACATTTCGTCAGTTGTAAGTGACTGACGTGCCCACAGATTGACATGCAGGTAATGAACTATTCATGGAGTTATAAAGTGGATATGCTGTTGCTGTTTAGAAGTTAAAGATGTTGCAATGATGTTAAAGTTATACAAATTGTATTTCATTGTTGTAATCTTTTAGTCTTCCGCTGTGTAAAAACCAAGTGTAAAGGAACTCTGATGTATTGTGAATGAAAAGTTTTAAATTTCCTTGTAAAATTGTACGAAGTGAAGTAAAGATCCTGTGAAATCTCGAATTTATCCTTATTTAAAATTCTGGGTGTTACAGATGGTATCAGAGCCAGGTTCACAAGTAGTACAAGTTTATAAGGAACGATAAAAAGTGACGATAAATTTGGGAACAAGCCAAAAGAGTCCTTCTGTCAACCGGGTGTAAACAACCCTAAGCGACACGGTACTTAAGTGTCTACGGACCACCGCTAGCTGGGAACTGACTCTTACGGCTAACCGAAGTAAATCAGAACTTGATAGACTAAAAATTTATTTAGGAAGAGTAGTAAGATCATTAACTATAGTCTAGAACCCGTGACACTTTATTGAGTAGTTACAATATTATTCCTGCAGACACTAGAGTGTGAGTTTCAGTCTATAGAGATTTAAATGTAAGTGATTTACGTTTGTGTTGCTCTATGCACTGATATTTTCTTTTCTTTTGGATGACTGGAGTCGTGAATGAAGTTGTTATTGAACTTGCATTCAATTTCATTCATGATGTTCTCCTCGTATACATTAATATGAGAGTGTATGCGAGCACATTTTCCCCTGGGTATCAGAGTGGCGCAGTGGAAGCGTGGTTGGCTTGGACCGTCATTCATGATACCTTACACACTTCCCTCTCAAATTATTTTTGTAGATCATTATCATGGTACTTTCTCCATATTCAATATATAAATTTTTAATAAATATTTTCTTATGTTATTAAATCATTTGAATATTTATTATTTATCTATCTTCCTTAGTCTTGATATTTTAAACTTGTTTTTCAAACTTAAAATTTGGTCTTTTGTGTTTACCTGTTTATATCTACTCTTACTTTACGTATTTTGTCAAGTTTCCGTTTATTAAATTAATGTTTCAACAATTATTTTCTTCATTTATTATTCTGGATTTTTCTTATGAAATTTTCTTTTGTGCACTCATTTTATTTGATTTTGATTTCTGTGATACAATATTACCCGATCCTATATATTTTAAACTAAATTGAAATTTTCTACCTATATAAATGTGACCTACTATTTGTTTTATTTGTTTACATTCGGTACTATTATTGCATATTTGTTTTGATATATTCATTTTTACTATTAATCGCTACTCATTACTTTTATAGTTTTACACATCTTTAATATAATGTATATACTCACTATTTATACATTATCTTGTCTCAAATTTTAACTGTCTTTACACTCTTAGTTATTACTTATATTCTTCCAATGATTTCTATATATATCATATATTTAAATATTCTTATTATACATATCATTTTACCATCATCTCATTACTACATTAATATTTTTGCATATACTTGTTTATGTCTATTGTCCTAATTTGCTGTACTATATAATTATTGTTTTCAATTGTGTTTTCATCTCGTGTATGTGCTTTACACTATTTTGTCTTAATGTTATAAATTATTTTGATCACTACAAAATTTTGTATATTCAAAAGTATTTCGACGTATGCCCTTTATTTTTTCAAATTGTATGTATAATTGTCATAGTTACCTTACAAACTATTTTATTGGTATACAAAGTCATTTTATGCTCAACTAAGCCTCATTCTCATTTATTTTTCCAAACTCTTATTCAATGGTCTTGTTTTAAATCGCTAATTCGATTTCGTTTTATAGTTTGCGAATTTTCTACCGTTTATTACATCGATAAATTTTTCTAAATCACCACATTGTTTTCCGAACTATTTCGAATATAACGACTTAATTGACTTTTCCCCTTTATCCAATAGCTTCTCTAATATTATTTTTGTACGAAAATTTCTCTCAAACTATTTTATCTCTTGTCACATTTCAATTCTTATGCCATTTTCCTAATTTTCTTGTTCCGTCTTGTAACATCTTAATATTCATAGTTTTCTTATAAGGAGTTTGTCTTCTTTGTTGAGTATACTACATTTATTTTTCTTAGAGTTGCATTTTTCTAAATACAAATATTTTCTGTGACATGTACAAAATACAATCTTTACCCTAGCGAGTTCCGGGGACGGAACTACTCTAAGGGGGGGAGAGTGTAACACCCCGCAAAATTGGAAATTACAATTTTGCCCCTGGGTGTTACGCACGTATATTTTATAATGTGTTTCACTACATATTTTGGATTCATACTATTTATACATTTTCCGTATTGATTTCAGTCAACTAAAATATAATATTTCAATCCCTGGGATTTACGTGCTTTTTACGTGTTTTGATGCACGTGTTTCCACCACTACGTATAATATTTTCTATAGGTTTAAATTATTTATTTTTATGTATTTAAATCTATTTTATAAAACGAAAATTTATTTTCCCCTTGTTTTTGATTAAAATGCATTTTTCAATTTTTTCTGCACATATGGTGCACGTGCAAATTTTTATTCTCATTTTGCTACTCTCATTTTACTATTTTTAGCATGCATTAGTTTTATTTAGCCTTTCTTTTGATCCATGGACCTATAAACTAAAATGTAGCCCATTAGGAGAGGAGCCCACTAGATAATTAAATAAATTAATTAGTAATGAGCTCATGTAGCAAGCCCACTAGATAATTAAATAAATTAATTAGTAATGAGCCCATGTAGCAAGCCCACTATTAAAATCACATTTTTAGTTAAACATGTACTAATACATGACAAGTTATACATATTAGTACACATTTAGAGTTATAGAAATGTGTTCATATTTGTTTATGCATGTGTGCATGCATACACAAATGTATTTGGACCATTTTTTGGGCAAGGGGAGGAGAAGAGTTGGTAGGTTGAGTTAGTGGAGAGTGGGGAGATGAAGAGATGGAGGTTTTAGGAGTTAGGAAAGTGGAGAGTTGTAAAATAAATTCGAAGAGTTATTAGGGTGAGATTTTTGCACTTTAAACCCTCCCAAAACCCTATAAATAGAGCCCTACTTTCTTTGTCTCATGGCACCAAAAACATTATAGAAAGAAAGAAATAAGTGTAAGAAAAAGAAAGAGAGTAAGAAGAAGAAGTGTTCTCTTGCTTGGAGCTTTTGCTAGGAGGAGAAGAGGACTAGGAGGTGCTTGTGAAGCTAGGAGCAAGAAGGAACCATTCTCTTGTAGTTTTCAAGCTTCAATAAGGTGGGTGTCTCCTACTTTCTAATTTTTTTTGAATGTGCATGTTAATAGAAATGAATGAGTAATATAGAATTTGATTTGATAAAATAGGACAAACCTATGCATTGGATGTAATGAAATATTGCTTTATTGAGTAAACAAACCCAACTTATGTTAATTAGTAATGAGAAAGAAATGTTGATTTGTTTTGTCATGAATTAGTATGCATGAATGAAGATATAATTGATTGTATGAAAAATGTTGGGAATACATTCTTTTGCAAAAATATTTTTTTGTAAAGTTAATTGAATACCATAAACTTGTTTTGATTGTTGCCATGCTAGTTGAAAAGAAGAGTGCAACTAAAGGATTAATTCTATGAACCATATTAGAGTGTTTGCAAATTTGTGATTTGTCAAATGTGTGATATGTAGGAGAATTGTTAAAGAATGCTATATTTCGACATATGATTAGAGATATGATGAAAAAGAAAAGAGAAGGAAATAAATTCTTTTTTATGAAGTATGTTGACATATGTCAAAAATACAATTTTTGTATGAAAGGAATTTCTTTGAGACACCCATAATCGATTAAAAAAATATGTTTAATTCTTAACACAAATTTTTATTTGTAAGATGTTGGGAATAAACTAGTTTTTTTAGAAAATCATGATTTTAATTTTCGAGTTTGAAAAGAAGTGTAAATTTTGTAAAGAAAGGAAAATCTTTTTTTTTTAAAATGAGATATATGCTAAAAATAAGTTTGGACTTGTTGATTACTATTTAAGATTTCCTTTTAGTCCAAAGAGAAGTTATTCCAATATGGATTGGATTATTGGGTAAACAAGTTTTATTAAAAAGAAACAATTTCAGAAAATTGTGAACAAATGTATGTGAATACAACTTCTAAACAAAAGCACACTAGGACTTACTGGTTAGTCAATGAGCACCTCTTATAAGAGATCTTGGGTTCAAATCTTGATAGCCATCTTTTATTTTTTTTGATTTGGTTTTAATAGAATAAGATGTTTTTTTTTAGTATGAATAAATTCCTATTATGGTTATAAGATAAAATGGAAGCTATTAGAGATTGTTATGGAAATTTTATTGTCTATTTTAAGAAAGTAAAAATGAGACTTTAAAAATGGGGCTTTTGATTAAAACTCATACTTTCTTCATATAAAATGAAGTAATAAATATTAAAGTTAATCATAACTTTATTGCATATTTTGAGGAAAATGAAATGGGAAATATTAAGATTGTTTTCTTGTATATTTTAAGATATAAAGAGAGATGAAATTGTGAGTATGAAACTTTGTAGTGAGCAAAAACGAAGTATTATTTTTGAAGTGATTTTTTTTAAGAGAATTATACTTTGATTTTGTTTAAGAAATATTTTAAAGGGAATTGAGATATTGTGATAGTTTGAATTGGTTATAAAAATTCATGTGATGAAATTGTGTTCTTAAAAAGGGAATCCTCTTTGCTTATAAAGACTATGAGTGAATAACTAGATTATGAATAGTGTAAAGACTAAGAAATGATTGCTTTATGGATAAGTGCTAATACAAGACATTAATCATTGTGAATAAGTAGAAGATGAAAATTATATAAGTTTAAGACATGATTAAGAAAGGGTGTGAATACCCATGTTTCTTGTACATGAAAGTTTATGATTTAGAGTTAGTACGACCTCGGTACCGGCATTATTGAAAGAAAGGATTTGAGAAATGATTTGGAGATATGGCCGTGGAGCTATCTCGTATTTGTTGATTAAGTCCGGTGGGAGGTAAGACTAATTCTTTGAATGGAAATTATTCATGTCTTGAATTTAAGAAAATTTAGGCACATAAGTGAAGATGTAGTAAACTTAGGGAAATGTAAGTGGGGTGCTCTATATAGTCGGCGGTGGACTCCAAGACTATAGACCCAGTTGGTGGACTGAGGTTGCCCTATGGGAGACGGATTATTATATTTTAATCCGGGACTATGAGGACGGGTCGGCGGTGGACTCCAAGATCTTGAGCAGTCGGACGGATGGATTTTTGTGTTTACCGTCTCCAATGTATATATATACTGGACTAGCACATATGGGACGGTTCGTACGATGTGGAATCTGTTATAACAGCTGGCGGTGGACTCCAAGGCTGGGATTCACATTCGTGGAATAGTCTGAACTTTGTTTTGCTACCGGGTAGTTTTCATGGCGAGGGATCGAGCCCTGTATTGTGGAGTACGTAGGCGCTTGCCCTCGGACCTATGTAGTATGGGATGCATAGAATCCGAACAAGTGTGCATTAGTGTCATCCTAGTATAGAAATGTGTGCATTAGGCATTAAAGGCATGACATACACTTATGTTCAGAATAATCACTTTTGACACTTTACTTGTTCATTCAATCTTTTTGTGATTTGTTAAAGTATGAGATCGTTATACTATTCCCGGCATAGAGAGGATAGCCGTGTATAACATTTCGTCAGTTGTAAGTGACTGACGTGCCCACAGATTGACATGAAGGTAATGAACTATTCATGGAGTTATAAAGTGGATATGCTGTTGCTGTTTAGAAGTTAAAGATGTTGCAATGATGTTAAAGTTATACAAGTTGTATTTCATTGTTGTAATCTTTTAGTCTTCCGCTGTGTAAAAACCAAGTGTAAAGGAACTCTGATGTATTGTGAATGAAAAGTTTTAAATTTCCTTGTAAAATTGTACGAAGTGAAGTAAAGATCCTGTGAAATCTTGAATTTATCCTTATTTAAAATTCGGGGTGTTACATTATCATTATTATTTTTATTCTTATTATTATTGTTATTATTATTGTTATTCTTATTGTTATTAGTATTATTATTTTGTTATTATTATTGCTATTGTAATTGTTATTAGTATTATTATTTGTATCGTCGTTGTTATTATTATTATTATTATTATTATTATTATTATTATTATTATTATTATTATTGTTAGTATTACTACTAGTGATGCTGTTATTATTATTATTATTACTACTTCTGATTTATTAATTGTATTTGAAGCTATTTCAAGTAAATTTTTATATTGTAATACAAATTATATTTGGTTATAAATCATTTTCTGTTGATTATTTTATCTCCTATTGGATCTAGAAACCCCTGACCCAAGCCCATTCTCATATTGGGTTCTAACCCAATATCCTAATTGTACCCTATAAATACAATCTTTATGCAAATCCTCAAAATTGCACAAATTGAAACCCTAGCCGCTTATTCTCTCTCTCCTATTCTCTCTCCTATCTCCGTTCTCTCTCCCTGATCGAGTTTCCCGCCCAAAATTTCTGAACCCATTACTGTGCTTCAACCCCAACCTCCCTCCACCTTCTCTGGCCAACCTCCAGCGACCCTCGTCGCCACCCCTTCGAGTGACGCCCTCAGTCGAGCCACCCGCATCTCCGGTGACCAACCTCCCTCCCCCGTCGGCTCCCACTCAGCCCACCAAGAAACCCATCTTACCCTTTTGTTGTCGCTACTGCGTTTCCTCGTTCCGTCGATCAGAGCAGCCAAGCCCCGAGCGCCGCCACCCGCGCCGCACGACACCCCACCGCCGCCGTCCACGCTGGCCAGACCCCTTTCCCTATTGCAGCCACTGGCCTCTATTGTTGTTTTTGATGCTTTGTTCCTCTTTTGTGCACGTATTATACACGTGCAATTTGTGTTAGTTCGTGGGTTCGTTGCTTCGGGGGCCTTATCCCGTTATTCTTGGTATTCGTTTTCATCGTTTATAAGGCAAGTCGATGTCCTCTTATATAGTTAATTGTATCAAATTTACGTTTTGTTGAAACTCTTGCAAGTATATACGTTGTTCATGTCCTTCGTTGGGTCTATTGAGGGTTTACACGAGCTAACCCCAATATTCTTAACATCGTGCCACTTGTAATCCAAAAATATTGAATCTTGCATACATCATATTGTATTGATGAAAGAAAATTTTCATGCATCTCATAACATGATTAATTATTGTAGAGACAATTGCAAGGTTATATGTTGTTTGATCGATTGACGGTTGATTGATGATAAATTAGTGTATGTATGTGTTCTAATTTTATTTATCATGTTTTGAAACTCATCAAGCTAATTATATAACTTTTAGAATTGATACCCATCATGTTTATTTAATTTATTCCATGAAAATACCCTAAAACCTGTATCTTGCTTACTGGTTGTATGTTGTCTACTATTTTCGACCCAGTAAATGATCTTAAAATGAATAATTTTCTGAATAAGAATTGTATCCTTATCTTTCTAGTTTCCATAACATCTTGAATTTCTAAATTCGAAGTTGTGTAACAAAAGTTATGCTCGTTTTACTACAGATGTGTTTTTACTTTCATATTTTCAGATTCTTGTATCTTGCATGTTTAAACAGTAAAAAGTCTGATCAAATAATAAAACTTTATTCTGATAATTTCCATATTGTTGCTTAACATGTTTAGGAGTCTAGAAAATATTTTCAATGAATTTTATTTTGAGTTTTTGCTGATTCTAAAAATAAAATAACATGATGTCAAATTTCTGTCTGAAAATGAAATCTGTGAAGAACAATGTGTTTGACCTAGCTACTGTTGTCGGATTTTGAACTTTAAATTTGCGTTGGAACCGTGTGGAAGTCTAGTTTCTAGAATTTCTGACGCATTCAGATTTCAAGTTCTGAAACAGTGGAAAATTGCATTTTTTTACAGACTACTGTTACTTTCCAGAATTTTATATTTCAGATTTTAATAGATTAATTGTTCTATATTGTAGTATTGCATGAATTAAAGTGTGTATGTTGCATTGCATGATCCTAATGAGTTATTGTCATTATTCTAATTGTCCTATCAAAGTTATCTTCCTATTGCTCTCCTATTGATACTATTGTTCATCTCATGTCTCGAATTGCATATTATATTGTTGCATTAATAAAATAATTAACAAGTCAGAATTTAAGGGTTGACTTTGGTAATGGACAATATAAGGACTGTATTCGGAGGAGGGGCCTGTGTTTCCCTATTTATTGGTCTATTGGTCTATTGTTCTATTGATCATATTGGTCATATCGGTCATCGATTAATTGTAGATTACTGACTACAGTATCTCGATTGATTTGGTCATTGGTCATTATTGTATATCGGTGCCGAGTACATGAACATAAAATTTACCACTAAGTCTAAACGTAACTTGTTTGCATGTAGCAACCATGTGGTAAATACATGGGACGCATGAAGTGCTACATTAGTTAGGACTAAAATGAATTATAGTATTAAGAATTGACACAACATCGACACTGCATATTGTTCATTATTGTTCCCATTGATATCGAATATTGGCTAAGTGTTATTGATATTGATCATTGCATATTGTTACCGAATAGTGAATCATTGTTTATAGCCATTGCATCGATTATCATGATATTGATTATTGCTATCGTCCCATGTAATTGATTCCTATTGATCCATTGAATTCATTATTATACAGTTATTCTATTGTTCTTTGCTTTCTCTACTTGTTGTCCATGACTTTCTATAACACCCCAAATTCCAAATACGACCGAATTCGAAGTTCCACAGGATCTTTACACTTCACTTCGTACAATTTTACAAGGAAATTTGAATTTTTTATAATACAACAGAGTCCTTCACATTTATTTACACAGCGAAAGATAAAATAAAGTACAATAATGAAAAATTGTACAATTGCAACATCTTTAACTTTTAAATAAATCTACAGCAGCATATCAACTTTATATCTTCATGAATAATCCAATTCCTGCATATAAAACTGTGGGCATGTCAGTTGCTTACAACCGACGAAAATGTTATACACGGTCATCCTCTGTATGCCGAAATTATAACGATCTTAATACTTTAACAAATCACAAACTTGAATGCAAACAAAGTGTTAAATGTGACTACTCTAAACATGTAAGTGTATGCAATGCCTTAATGCCTAATGCAGATATTTTATACTAAGATGATACTAATGCATACTTGTTCGGATTCTATGCATCCCATACTACATAGGTCCGAGGGCAAGCACCTACGTACTCCATATTAAAAGGGTTCGATCCCTCGCCATGAAAACTACTCAGTAATAAAAGCAAGATTTAGACATCTCACGAGTACGGATCCCAGTCCCGGAGTACACCGCCCGACTGTTATACAGACTCCTCATCGTGCGAACATCCCGCAAGTGCCCTACTAGCCCCGGTATATGTATATACACTGGAGTACGGAAAACTATCCGCTCGACTATGCATATTCCCGAATTTAAAACAAAAGCTCGTCTCCATTGAAGCAACCTCAGTCCCGGAGTACGTCGTTCGACTGGGTCTATAGTCCCGGAGTACACTGCCCGACTATATAGAGCGTCCCACTTACGTTTTCTCAGGTTTACTACATCTTCACTTAGTGCCTAGTTCTTAAGTTCAAGACATGAATCAATTATCATATCTAGAATTAGTTTTACCCCCTACCGGACTTAATCACAAATACCGAGATAGCTCCATAGCCATATCTCAAAATATAACTCAAATATTTTAATTCAACAATGCCGGTACCCGATGTCTCACTAAACTCTAGATTACAACCTTTCATGTACAAGAATTCATGGGTACTCATACCCTTCAATAATCATGTATTAAACTCAGTGTATTCTTATCTTCAACTTATTCACAATTTAATCAATGTCTTATCTTAGCATCATTCATGATTCATTAGTTCATTCATAATTCTTTAAAAGTAATAATTCTTTTCATGAACTCATAGCATAGATTCAATTCTCATTTAGGAACTTAATCACATAAAAGTTCTTAACCAGAATCAAGCATATTCATATAGTCTCATCAAAGGAAAACAAGTAACATAGTAATTCTTTCGAAAGCTTTATATGAACTCGTAATAGATTTTAATCTCATCAAGTAATTCTTACTCAACATAATTATATGATCTCATCAAGAAAATCCATAACATGGCAAATATTTTTCTCTTCTTCTCAAAATAAAAGTCATATTTTCAAATAAATAATTTTGAAGTCAATAACTCGTTTTCTATCTCAAATCCACTTTTATTTCCTCAAAATATACATGAAAAATTATGAAACTACTTTTAATAAACTCTAAATATTTTTAGAGAAATATTAGAATTTCCCCCCAAATTTTAATTGCATTTAAACTCTCATTTTGATTTAAAACCCCAAAAAAAATTTAATGAAGCCATCAGGTTCCGAACCCAAGCTCCCCCGCCAGCTACAGTAAGCGTCCAAGGCCCACTCCACTAGCCAATAAGTCCATGTGGACTTTGTGTTATAAAGGCACATCGAAAACCCCAAATACAGACTCTCGGGTTTCGGATTTATTTAAACAAATAGAAAACAAAATGGGTCTAACAAGTTTCAAACCCAAGACCTCCCACACACTACAGTAGCACTCTGTGGTGCACAGGCTAGCCAATAAGTCCAAGTGTGATTATCGATTAGGAATCACATTATTGTAGTTTTGTTCATACGGTACAGTAACTAGTTTATTTTACAAAACTCAAACATATGATCGATCTGATCTTTTTAATTGATTGTAATTATCTCATTCATACTGATTTTAATTGAAAATAGTGATTCACGAATTTCAAAACTTTTGTTTTAGACATTGTGTCTATATTTCAAGTTATTACCTCCTCTTTTATGAACATGAATTGTATTTATTCAATTTAATCAAAATAGCAATTTGTTTATCTCTCACAACCAATTAAATAAATCTTGGTGTACCAAATTAACTTTACTAAAATTTATTTTTAACCACAAGGGAAAATCTCAACAATTTTTCAAATAGTTTTTCTCTCTATTTCACACATAAATTTGCATTTTTCTCAAATTTGAAATTAAGAATTGTATTCATTATAACTAGTTCATGCACTCATTTATACAAATTAATATTTTGTAATATAACTAACCATGTCTCTTAATTGTCCATGAGGATCTCAGAACTCTTTTATGCAAAAATTATAATTGTAACATATCATGGCAATATGCATAAACTAACACATTTCATGACAACAATTTAATTTGTTTTACTTTCTTTCCTCTTTCTAATCATCATGATATCTAGGCATATATTGAATACCACATTACTTCTAAAATTTTCATGGCACAAATAATCAACATGAGGGTGTACTTTATAATCTCATCAATTTAATCCATACTACTCATTTAACATTACTAGCATGCATTTCCTACATTTAGAAAGCACAAGATTACCCACCCATATGCGGAATAAATTATTCTCTGGCATGAACTCCAAGAAAAGATTCCAAGCTGCCTCAGAAACCGTGCTCCAAGAAGGGAAAGAAGCCAGTAATCAATTTCGGTAGAGAACCACACACAGCACCGTACATCATTTTTTTTCTTGATTTTGTTTTGGTCTTTGCTGGTTAAGAGAACCCATTGGGTTGGTTTGTTTTATAAGGGGATTCAATTAAACATACATTAATATAATTGATCTATTAATTATCCACTTAAACAATTAATCACCACTCACCTCTTCAAATCCCTAACTCCCGGCCTCTCTCTCTTCATAACCAACCAAGCACAGGAAAAACCCAACTCCAACTTCTTGTACGCATATATATTTGACTATATATACATAGAGATATATACGTACAAATGATTTTATGATATAGGTATAGTTGTGGTAGGTAATGTAGGCAATAGTGGAAGAGGGGACATTGTTGGATGGGAGTTCGTGTTCGGATGTAGACAGAGCAAGGAAAAAGAAGGGAATTAGGAGGTATAGGTGTAAGCATAGGCATATATATATATATATATATATATATATATATATATATATATATATATATATATATATATATATATATATATATATATATATATACATAATATGTACGTAAAAATTTGTTTAATAATGTTTTATACAAAAATAAAATAAACATACGCACTCTCCAAAAT
Organism: Hemerocallis citrina; assembly: GCA_017893485.1. Lineage (NCBI taxonomy): Eukaryota > Viridiplantae > Streptophyta > Magnoliopsida > Asparagales > Asphodelaceae > Hemerocallis > Hemerocallis citrina. The sequence continues at coordinate 67,057,489 of CM030367.1, read as the reverse complement.
TTATTTTGAAAACGGATACGCTTAAATACGCGCACCGAAACAAATACGTGCGTCACATGTAAAATATCAAAAATGCGAAATCGACTTTATCAATGGAAAAATATTGAAATATATTCGAAAACAACATAAGAAAATATGTTTATTAATTTTATATATTCCACGACATAATTGCTAAGTACATAGAAAACACGTGCATTACATGTACAAAAGTATTTTAATCAAAATAGGAGAAAATTAAATTTTCGGTTTATCAAAATGGATTTGAATACCTAAAATAAATAATTTAAACACATAGAAAATATTACACATAGCGGTGGCAACACATAATCGATACGTGTATCAAAAACACATAAAAATACAGAAATTGAAATATTATATTTTTGTTGACTCAAAATAGGGTAAAATCAATACGGAAAATGCATAAATAGTCGGTAATCAAAATACGTTGTGAAAACACGTTACAAAATACACGTGCGTAACACACGAGGGCAAAATTGTTATTTCTAATTTTGCGAGGTGTTACACTCTCCTCCCCCCCCCCCCCCCCCCCCCCCCGGGTCCCCTTAGAATAGTTCCGTCCCCGGAACTCGCAAGGGTAAAGGTTGTATTTTGTACACACCAGAAAAAATATCATTATTGTATATAGAAAACTATAAACATCAAGGAAATAGATGTAGTATAAAAATACGCAACGAGGAAAAACAAGACAAACTCTATATAAGAAAACTATGAGTATCAAAATTTTACAAGAATGGAACGAGAAAACTAGGAAAATAACATAAAAAAAGACAAGATGGATTGAGAGAAATTTTCATGCAAGAATAATATTAGGTAAGCCATTAGATAAAAGGAAAAATCAATTTAGTCGTTAATTGCAAAATAGTTCGGAAAACAATGCAATAAAAAGAAACATAGTCAATAGATAATTTATAAATAGATTTAGAAATCAAAATGTATCAATGCAATAAGCGGTAGAAAATCGCAAACTGGATTAGTACTGTATGACCAATATTGAATAAGCAATTTAAAAGAAAACTATTGAAAAACAGTCTGAAAAATAAACGAGAATGAATTTCAGTTAAAAGTATAGACAACATAAAATGATTTTTTTTTTTGACTGGCAAAAGGTAGGATAGTCCTACCTCATAGATGATATATATATATAAACAAAAGCATAGAGTACAAAAGCTGCTGGACGGAGATGCTCAGATGCTGGGAGGAGTTGAGTTCGAGATGGCATGGCAGTGGACCGTAGAGAGGGCAGCGGACGTCTGTCGTACACCTCTACTAGGACCACCAACATGATCCCATCCCTCATCCCCTCCCTAACAACCATCCGAGTCAATCAAATCCCCGAGCCAAAAAACAGAGCATAAAGCAAGATTTAACAGAGTACAAGTCTATGGACTTTACAGCAGTCCCAAAATACAGATACATAAAAACCCAAAAGCTGAAGACTAGTGCAAACGAAGTCCTTAGGGTGCATTTCCGCCAGATGCTCTGCCATGATCAGGCCGCATTAGATCACTGTAGCCTGTCCTTCTCAGCTCCTCCATGATTCTGGTCTTCTTCTTCGATGTATCACTTGAATCTAGCCATTGAGAAAACCAGAACTTAGTGTTAGAAATCAGCTTAACCACCGATGTCTGTTTGCTGGAATTTTTTTTTTATCATTTCTAGCATTCCAAATAGCCCAACAGATAGCAATAGTTATGAGATGCCATGCATGGGTGAATTTGTGGTTCGTGTTGTCAAAGCACCATGTGGAGAAACATTCCGAAATAGATGCAGGCAGTGTGTGGATATCAAAAGCTCGTGAGAAGTGAAGCCATGTCTGAGTAGCCTTTGGGCACTCAAAGAAGATATGGTAGGTGGTCTCTGTATGAAATGCACACTCACTACAAGCTGTGTCTCCATTCCAGCCTTTGGAATGAAGTCTGTCCCTGGAGTTGAGCTTTTCCCCGCACAACATCCAGGTGAATATCTTGCATTTAAGGGGCGCACAGTTATTCCAGCATGCTCTAAAGAAGGGAGAAATTAAGCCAGAGTTGATATAGAAACGGTAGGCTGATTTGACTGAAAAACACCCAGACGTGTCATGGTTCCATATAGCTCTATCGGGCTAAAGAGGGGATGGCTGAATAGAGGAGATGGTTTGAAGCAACAGTCGCTTTTCAGATAAAATGATACTATTGGATGATGTATGTAGACTTGGACGCCAAGTCCATTGCCCTTGATAAAAGCACCCTTGTGATCTTAGGGTAGCTGCTTTGTTCCAAGCGGCGCCAAAAAGGTTAGGATAGAGAGTAGCAATGCAGCTCTTGTCAATCCACTTCGATGTCCATAACTTAAGTAAAGCCCCATCGCCAAGTTCCCATGAAATCCCTTGATCAAATTGCTCTTTAAGTTTGCATAAGTTTTTCCAAAAGTCCGAAGAGTTGGCCTTACATATAAAGCTGCTACTGTCACCGTGGAAGTATAGAGATTTTAAAGTTTGGGTGCAAAGGGAGTTATCGGTGTATATCTTCCACCACCATTTCATCAAGAGCGCATGGTTGAAGTGTTGAAGATCAAGCACTCCAAGCCCTCCCTGCTGCTTTGGTTGGCAGATACGCTTCCAACTAGTGCAAGAGATACCCATTGCTTGCTTGTCTCCACCAACCCAGAAGAATCGACTTCTCATTTGATCAATGCAAGCAATCACCCATCTCGGCAACATGAAAAAGGATGCAAAGTAGGTTGGGAGTGCACTAAGCACTGAGTTAATCAGGATTAGTCTTCCCCCACGAGATAGCAGCCTGTCTTTCCATGTTGAAAGCCTGCGTTCAATCTTGAGCAATAAGGGCTGCCAGTCCCTCTTCTTGAGCCTGCCTTTCGCAAGGGGCATTCCAATGTATTTGGTCGGCAAGGTATCTTGCCTACAGCCAAGGATGTGAGAGAAGGCGTGGAGCTTGGCTTGAGATCGACCAAAATAAGTGATGGCTGTTTTGGACAGGTTAATATGAAGGCCCGAGACATTTGCAAACAGATGCAATAGCACCTTCAGATGTAACACTTCCTGCTCATCCCCCCTGCAGAATAATAAAGTATCATCTGCGAATTGTAATATAGAGAGGTCTGCTAGCGAACCTCTAAGGTCCAATCTGGAGAAGGTGTCATTATCTCTGCCAACTCGAAGCATTTGTGCAAGGACGTCAACAGCTAGGATAAAAAGCATCGGAGAGAGAGGGTCTCCTTGCTTGAGACCTCTCTTGGAGCTTATGATCTTCCCCCCAATGCCGTTGACCAAGATATTAGACTTGGTGGACTGCAGTATTGCCTTTATCCAAGTGCACCAACGAGGCCCGAACCCTCTGGCAATCAGTAGTTGATCCAAGAAGTCCCAATTGAGCATGTCGAAGGCCTTGCGAAAGTCAATCTTTAGCATAATAGTGTCAGACTTCTTTGAGCAACATAGATTGATGGCTTCGTGCGCAACTAGAAAACAATCTACTGTAGATTTGCCCCTGAGGAATGCACTTTGAGAGGAGGAAACAAGAGAGTGGAGAAGTGGGCTCAGTCGATTGGCTAGGATCTTAGTGAAGATCTTCATTGAGCAATTTAACAGACTGATCGGCCGAAAATCAGAAACAGTGGAGGCCCCATCGCACTTGGGAATGAGCACGATCGTGGAATAGTTTAACCTATCTAATGAGGCTTCACCATGCTGGATGGCTAAGAGCATATTGCAGAGATCATCTTGGATAGTTTCCCAGTTCTGCTGATAGAAATACATAGGAAATACATAAGAACATAAAATGATTTTGTATACCAATTAATATCATAAAATAATTTGTAAGGAAAATATGATAATTATACGTACGATTTGGAAAGATACAGAAGGCATACATCGAAATAGTTTCGAATGATCAAGTAGAGCAAGAAAACCAACATACAAAATTATATACGTACATAGGCATAAAATTTATAAGGTGAAACAACCAATACGAAAATCATGAATGGGTTGTAGGAGTAAAACAAAACATTATAGTGGAAAAGTAATAACACATTACAAAAACCAATTATATAGAAATAAATTATGAATCGTAAACAAAATATATAAATAATATTATATATATATATATATATATATATATATATATATATATATATATATATATATATATATATATATATATATATATATATATATATATATATATATATATTAGGTGAGTAGCCACCAAATAGCAATATAAAACACGATAAAGTGGTATGAAATGCTAACTCATGTAAACATGCAAAATAAAGAAGACGACGGCAAGATAGCTGAGATTAAGTAGTAAATACACAAATAGTATAGATATAGAAATCAGTATAAACAATATAATGCTAGGTTGCAAAATAGTATAAGCTAGTATAAAAATAGAATAGAGGTAAGTAAATATTATAGAAAAAAAAGTAGGGGTTATCTATGTAGAAAATTTCCTTCTGGTGTAGGTTCGTCTTGTTAGTATCCAACTGCCGACTTGGCTCTACGATCTCAAGTTACAGAATTGCCTCTATGACATCCAATTGCAGTTTGCCTTCTGGATATTCGGTTGCAGACTTTGCCTTCTTGACGTTCAATTGCAGTTTGCCTCCATTGACGTCTAGTTGCAGATTTGCCCTCTCGACATCAGGTTGCACCCAAATGGGAAATGGAAAGATGTAATCTTCCATGTACTCTTGGATATTGGGATGTTTAATAAAATATAGTATTATGTTTGAAATCAGTGATATAAAAGTGGATGGAAAATTTGTAAATAAAGTAGGAAATTATGACGATAAAATATTAAAATAGATAGACTTTAAATATAGGATATACAAAATTTGTAGTAATGAAAATGATTTATAATATTAAGACGAAAATAGTGTAAAGCATATGCACGAGATGAAAACACAAATGAAAACAATAATTATGTAATGTATGTACTATATTGAAGAAGCGTAAAACTACAAAATTAATGAGTAGCGATTAATAGTAAAAGTGAATATAACAAAACAAATTAGTAGATTATATGCAACAACAATAGTATCGAATGTAGGTAATAAAACAAAATGGTATGTTATATTTATATGAGTAGAATATTTCAATCTTGGTAAAATATACTGAAATATATAAGACAACATAAGATAATGAAAAATATAGTATCACAACGTCAAATCATACAAAATGAATGCACATAAGAAAATTCAAAATATGATAGAAATAATATTAGTCGCAAAATTTATTTAATAAGTGGCAATAAAATACGTAAAGTAATAGCAAATGTAACTGGATAAACATAAAGGGACATAAAAATATGAAAGATAAAATTTTAAGACTGAAAAACACATAAAACAAATTTAAAAGATCAAGGCTAAGGAAGATTGAAAAAATAATAGATATTCAAGTGATCTAATAGTATTGAAAAATATTGAATGTTGAAAAATACTAGGATGAAAATCCACGAAAAATAAAGTGTCTATGTGTAATGTATCAAGAATGTAGGTTGAACCAACCACGCTTCTGCTGCGCCACTTTGATACCCAGGAAAAAATGCTCGCATACAATCTCACATTAATGTATACGAGGAGAGCATCATGAATGAAGGTTCAATACCTACTTCATTCACGACTCCATCCATCCAATAGGAAAAGGGAAAAGAAAACATCAGTTTATAGAGCAACACAAATATAAATCACTTACATTTAAATCTCTATAAGTTGAAACTCAGACTCTAATGTCCACTCTAGGGTGTCGTTCCTTATAAATTTGTACTACTTATGAAGCGTGGCTCTGATACCATCTGTAACACTCCGAGTTCCAAATACGACCGAATTCGAAGTTCCACGGGATCTTTACACTTCACTTCGTACAATTTTACAAGGAAATTTGAATTTTTTATAATACAACAAAGTCCTTCACATTTATTTACACAGCAAAAGATAAAATAAAGTACAATAATGAAAAATTGTACAATTGCAACATCTTTAACTTTTAAATAAATCAACAGCAGCATATCAACTTTATATCTTCATGAATAATCCAAAACCTGCATATAAAACTGTGGACATGTCAGTTGCTTACAACCGACGAAAATGTTATACACGGCCATCCTCTGTATGCCGAAATTATAACGATCTTAATACTTTAACAAATCACAAACTTGAATGCAAACAAAGTGTTAAATGTGACTACTCTAAACATGTAAGTGTATGCAATGCCTTAATGCCTAATGCGGATATTTTATACTACGATGATACTAATGCATACTTGTTCGGATTCTATGCATCCCATACTACATAGGTTCGAGGGCAAGCACCTACGTACTCCACATTAAAAGGGTTCAATCCCTTGCCATGAAAACTACTCAGTAATAAAAGCAAGATTTAGACATCTCACGAGTACGGATCCCAGTCCCGGAGTACACCGCCCGACTCTTAAGTGCCCTACTAGCCCCGGTATATGTATATACACTGGAGTATGGCAAACTATCTGCTCGACTATGGATAGTTCCGAATTTAAAACAAAAGCTCGTCTCTATTGAAGCAACCTCAGTCCCGGAGTACGCCGTTCGACTGGGTCTATAGTCCCGGAGTACACCGCCCGACTATATAGAGCGTCCCACTTACGTTTTCTCAGGTTTACTACATCTTCACTTAGTGCCTAGTTCTTAAGTTCAAGACATGAATAAATTATCATACCTAGAATTAGTTTTACCCCCTGCCGGACTTAATCACAAATACCGAGATAGCTCCATAGCCATATCTCAAAATATAACTCAAATATTTTAATTCAACAATGTCGGTACCCGAGGTCTCACTAAACTCTAGATTACAACCTTTCATGTACAAGAATTCATGGGTACTCATACCATTCAATAATCATGTATTAAACTCAATGTATTCTTATCTTCAACTTATTCACAATTTAATCAATGTCTTATCTTAGCATCATTCATGATTCATTTGTTCATTCATAATTCTTTAAAAGCAATAATTCTTTTCATGAATTCATAGCATAGATTCAAATCTCATTTAGGAACTTAATCACATAAAAGTTCTTAACCACAATCAAGCATATTCATATAGTCTCATCAAAGGAAAACAAGTAACATAGTAATTCTTTCGAAAGCTTTATATGAACTCATAATAGATTTTAATCTCATCAAGTATTTCTTACTCAACATAATTATATGATCTCATCAAGAAAACCAATAACATGGCAAATATTTTTCTCTTCTTCTCAAAATAAAAGTCATATTTTCAAATAAATAATTTTGAAGTCAATAACTCGTTTTCTATCTCAATTCCACTTTTATTTCCTCAAAATATACATGAAAAATTATGAAACTATTTTTAATAAACTCTAAATATTTTTAGAGAAATATTAGAATTTCCCCCCAAATTTTAATTGCATTTAAACTCTCATTTTGATTTAAAACCCAAAAAAAAAAAAAATGAAGCCATCAGGTTTCGAACCCAAGCTCCCCCGCCAGCTACAGTAAGCGCCCAAGGCCCACTCCACTAGCCAATAAGTCCATGTGGACTTTGTGTTATAAAGGCACATCGAAAACCCCAAATACAGACTCTCGGGTTTCGGATTTATTTAAACAAAAAGAAAACAAAATGGGTCTAACAAGTTTCGAACCCAAGACCTCCCGCACACTACAGTAGCACTCTGTGGTGCACAGGCTAGCCAATAAGTCCAAGTGTGATTATCGATTAGGAATCACATTATTGTAGTTTTGTTCATACGGTACAGTAACTAGTTTATTTTACAAAACTCAAACATATGATCGATCTGATCTTTTTAATTGATTGTAATTATCTCATTCATACTGATTTTACTTGAAAACAGTGATTCACGAATTTCCAAACTTATGTTTTAGACATTGTGTCTATATTTCACGTTATTTCCTCCTCTTTTATGAACATGAATTGTATTTATTCAATTTAATCAAAATAGCAATTTGTTTATCTCTCACAACCAATTAAATAAATCTTGGGGTACCAAATTAACTTTACTAAAATTCATTTTTAACCACAAGGTAAAATCTCAGCAATTTTTCAAATAGTTTTTCTCTCAATTTCACACATAATTTTGCATTTTTCTCAAATTTGAAATTAAGAATTGTATTCATTATAACTAGTTCATGCACTCATTTATACAAATTAAAATTTAGTAATATAACCAACCATACCTCTTAATTGTCTATGAGGATCTCAAAACTCTTTTAAGGAAAAAAATCTAATTGTAACATATCATGGCAATATGCATAAACTAACACATTTCATGGCAACAATTTAAGTTGTTTTACTTTCTTTCCTCTTTCTAATCATCATGATCCCTAGGCATATATTGAATACCACATTACTTCTAAAATTTTCATGGCACAAATAATCAACTTGCGGATGTACTTTATAATCTCATCAATTTTAATCCATACTACTCATTTAACATTACTTGCATGCGAAGCAAACGTAATAAGAGCTTGCCTTTTGGCAGCCATCAAATAAAAGTCATTCAATATTCATTCAATTCCTTTTCCAAAAAAAAGGCAAAAGTTTGCAAGATTGGTATCTCATATTTTGACGCGAATTTCTCCGCTATCAAGTCCAAAGCCTCGGATCAAGCACCTCGAAATGGCGGTCCGACTCCGAGCATGACGCTGATTTATCTTCTATCAAGAGCAAAGCCTTGGATTAAGCACCTCAAAATGGTGCTCCGACTCCAAACATGATGCGGATTTCTCCGCTATCAAGTTCTAAAGTGTCGGATCAAGTGCCTCAAAATGGCGCTCCAACTCCAAGCAAGATGCGCATTTTTCAGCTATCAAGAGCAAAGCTTCAGGTTAAGCACCTCGAAATGTTGCTTCGATTCCGAGCATGATGCGAGTTTCTCCGCTATCAAAAGCAGAGCCTCAGATTAAGCACCTCGAAATGGCGCTCTGACTCCGAGCATGACTCAGGTTTCTCCGCTACCAAAGTACAAAATCTTTAGTCACTCAACAACACGAGTCAATCCATTCAAAGAAGATACTTTTTATTGAAGGAAAACTGATTACAAGATGGTTACAAGGGTGGTGGTCAGTCTGCAAATTAAAAACAAAACATTAAAAACCAAACCCAAGTTTTTACATGACTTGCCTCCTATCTCGAAACACGAGCTATCTCCAAATGTGGTCACCTTATATCTTGGAACACCAGCTATTGCCGACAGACCCGAGCAGAAGAAGCATCATACACCATCCTCGAGGACGAAGTGAAGGTCGGTCGACTGGCATCCCGAGCACCAGACCACCTGAACAAACATGGCACGAGAGTACCTTGAGAAGTCCGAGCCCGGACGATCACCCTTGAATCCCACAAGAGAGGAACTCATGAAAATTCTGTCCCTCGGAACTGGAAGGAGCTGAACCAACGAGGCGCCAGGGTCGGCAGACCTTAGCACCACCCATCATCCCCGAAGCCGCATCAGTGAACATGAAGTATGAGGGGGATGAAGGGAATCCTAGACCACCAAGGTATTGAAGAGTCACAAGGGTCCCTCGAGAATCCTTGCCTACCCGAGGATGACGATTTCTTAGATGATGAGAACACCCAAACTTCGGCCATCGATCACTAGCTAAGGATATCAGATCTTGTAATCCGAGATATACTTTATAGGGTTCAATAGGGATTACTCCGATCCTCTCCGGGTCCCCTCGGATCGGTACCGAGAGGGTTGGAGCCCCTAGCCAGATAATTGCGACCAATCCCCTTGTATGGGCAAAAGCAAGGAAGAAAGCGCCTATCGAGGTTCGGTCCGTATGACCGAAGATCTTGGAATCCGAGACAAGCAACTTAAACTCAGGCATATGGGATATGATCCCTCCGAGGTCGAACGTCCGAGCTGCCGGGCAGGAGCTCCCCGACCAGACACTAAACAATCTATCCCCATCAACGCGGATACTCAGGTCGCCATTCAAGGTGCTCTCCAAGATAGCTCTCAAAACCCCAACCATCGAAAGGGTAAAAGTGGGTATGTGACCCAAATGCTTGCAGAGGGGGAAATTTATAGGCATCAATAGCAACCACCTCATTGATTACAATCAACAAGTCAAGACCTCAACTTCCAAGGTGCCTTGAATTCCTCAAACAGATGACATAAGCCAACACGTGTCAACTCACGTGATCATGTAGAGCAACTTGCAAAACTAAGCCCTCGGACCCACGCATCTGTAGGCGATGCTCGAGACTCCACTCACGGTATTGACAGAAAAATAGAAGGGAAATGCCCAAACAATTCTTATTCATAAATAAAACTGAGTAAATGTGTTAGGTAGTTCGCGAGAAGGTGAAAATACAAATAACTTAGGGTTGCTGCTTGGAGGACGACCCCTTCTCAATGGCCTGAATAGAACGGACTTCATTAATCCCAACCACTGTGTCGACCGGTACATCTATAATTAGCTCAATCCCTTCGGTAGCCCGAACATCCGCTATCTTCCGATCGACAGTGAGGCCACCAACGTTGAGGTCCGGGTATCGGCCCTTAACATGCCCAAGGGCAAGGCCATACCCTTGGAGCATGGATCACCTGTAGCATGGTCTCGTCCAATTCCTTCCTCAGCCTCTTCTCCTGCACCTGCCATACTAGTCGCTCCTCGTTCATCTTCTTCTCCTGCACTTGCCATACCAGCCGCTCCTCACTCAGCTTCTCCTTCTCCGTTAGCATCTCCTCTCAAGATTTCTTCTCCTTCGCCAGCTCATCATTCGCTTCCTTCATTGCCTGTCAAACATCGGCATTCCCACGCAATAGGTCCCTCTGGCCTGCCTTGGCCTTCTCAGCCAGATCAAGAAGTAATCTGAGACGCCGCTTCAATTCAGCTCCGCTAATGGTCACCTGTAAGGAAATGAGAATGCGTCAGCAAAATAAAGAATAAAAGAAAAATCATCAGCGAAATAAACCCCCACCTTCTTCTGCTGTGCTTACCATACCAGCCGCTCCTCGCTCAGTTTCTCCATCTCCGCTAGCAGCTCCTTCTGAGTTTTTTTCTTCTTTGCTAGCTCATCCTTCGCCTCCTTCACTGCTTGAAAAACATCAGCATTCCAACGCAATAGGTCCCTCTGGCCCGCCTCAGCCTTCTCGGCCAGATCAAGAAGCAATTCGAGCCGTCGCTTCAATTTGGCTCTGCTAACGTTCGCCTGTAAGGAAATGAGAATGTGTCTGCGAAACGAAGAATACAAGAAAAATCACCGGCAAAATTGTAATACCCCATATTTCTTTATATATATATATATATATATATATATATATATATATATATATATATATATATATATATGGTTATAAGTGGGCCTATAGAAGAGATTTATGGGACATCATGTATATAGATTAAAGGGGCCAAAGAAAGAAAATGTAGTAGTGGCAGCATGAGAATGGATTGGGCCCAGGTTGCATGGGCTATACAAGCACATGAGGAGTGTTGTATGTGGTTGATGGGATGATGGGGTAACATAATCCCACAACAGTGATGAATACAGAGTGAGTGGGTATATATAGTATTAGCCTATGATCAAGAGGCACCAAATAGCCATGTCTCTTTTGTGAGGCAAAGCCTGTGGTGGGCCATTGTTAGGACTTATTTTTTGCATGCGCACACGTGTAGGCACGTGTGCAACTGAGCCGGGTTTGGGGCATTACAAATGGTATCAAAGTTGACTTTTGACACCGATCGTGGTTATGAATGGGTTAGAGATATGCTTGAGATGGAGCTAGGACAGTACGCTGGTAGAGAGATCAGGGGTAGTACGATAGTAGAATCAGGGTACTCCACTCCACGTTGGCTAGAAAGACGATCATGAATTAGGTTGCATGTCCTGAGCTTAGCGAGGATGCTAAGATCTTAAGGAAAGGTGTATGTAATACCCCGTCTTTCTTAAGATGATAATAATAATAATAATAATAATAATAATAATAATAATAATAATAATAATAATAATAATAATAATATGGTATATAAATATATGGTTATAAGTGGGCCTATAGAAGAGATGTATGGGCTATCATGTATATGGATTAAATGGGCCAAAGAAAGAAAATGTAGTAGTGGCTACTTGAGAATGGATTGGGCCCAAGTTGCATGAGCTACACAAGCACGTGAGGAGTGTTGTGTGTGGTTGATGGGATGATGGGGTAACATAATCCTACATCGGTGATGAATATAGAGTGAGTGAGTATATATAGTATTAGTCTATGATGAAGAGGCACCAAATAGTCATGACACCTTTTGTGAGGCAAAGTCTGTGGTGGGCCGTTGTTAAAACTTGTTTTTCGCGTGCACGCATGTGTAGGTGCGTGCACAGCTGAGCCCAGCCCCAGGCGTTACAGAAATAAACTCTTCACCAAAATGGAAGCCTGAGCCCAGTAGGTAAAAACCTCCTCCTCGAACTCCTTCATCAAAAAAGCTCAATCCCGGGGAGTGGCGAGGTGGCAACCACCAGCACAACATTGAGGTGGTCGGTCAACATGTCTGCCTCCGTGATGGACAAAGAAGGCACCCACGCCTTCGTCGGTGATGGGAGCTTTGGACCTGTCCCATCACCATTCGGTGGTGCGGCTTTCGGCTTCAGGGCCTCCTTGGTAATAACTCCAGGCACCTTGGACTTCGAAGGGTCGACGCCCTTGCCCTTCCTTTTCTGTAGAGGTGGCTCCGAGCACGGGGAAGGAAGACGTTTTGACGTCCCTACCTTTGCCTCCCCCCGGGGCTCCCTTCGGGCACCACCATCGACCCCGCCTCAGCCTTCGCCCTTGCCTCCTTCTCGACCCTTAATTCCACGCGCCTAGCTCACAAAAATTCGTCAAAAACCATAGTTGTGTGATGAAGAAGCATCGAAGCCAAAAACAAGAGGGTCAATTGGATTTGAGGGAAGGACCAGAGAAGGAAATATATAGGTAGAAAAGAGACATCGAATACTGCACATGCACGTGGCATCGTATGAGCAGATGTAGACCGTGAAAACTTTGGGATTCCCATCGGCTAGATGTCTCTAAATGGTGTTCCGACCCCGAGCTTTACGTGGTTTTCACTGCAAACAGAGCTTTCATATCGGACAAATTTCCCTACAAACGAGAACTCAAGACTCAGATCCAATGCATCGAAAGAGTTTACTGACTCCGAGGACACCGAAATTCCAAGATTACGACAGGAGATGAAGGCAGAAAACACTTGCACTAAAAGGAGAATATGTTAAATTATCTGGGAATTACATGGACTCTTACAAACTCAAGGCTTAGAACCCTCACCCCTAGGGTCACCTACGGCGGGACCCAATGCTAGGTCCGACGCGTCTCTCCCTGGGACACGAGGTGCTAATCCCAATAACTTGAGATCCCTTCGAATGCTGGCAACACTAGAGGAGTCTACCACTCTGCTCTGGGCATCTCCGGGCACCGCTATTTAAAGATGGACCCCTCGTATGGACTCCGCCTCGAAAACGGGCTCAAAAAGCTCAAAGTTGGGTCCACGTCTCCAAGCTTGACCCTCAGTCTGTATATCTTCAAGTCTTTCTCTACAAGCATCCGCCTGGAAACAGAGTCCAAGGACTACCCTCCGATGAGACCGGGAAGCATGTTCCCCTCGGCTTGGGCAAGGACCAGGTTGACATCGGGGATTGATGCCTTTAAGCGAGCTAACTCTTCTGCCACCTATTTCGACCTTCAGATATGAAACCCGAACGCTCCTTCCCTGTCAATCGCTTCCTTCCGAAGACAAACTATGGTGTCCTCTGCCTGACGCGGTCTACCCCGTAGAACTCGGATCTCTTCCTCTTCCCCACTCCCCCAAGGCTCGTACATTGTAATCTGAAGTAAAACAATTGATTGTGACTTGGGAGAATACACAAATTGAAATCCAAAAACATGATTCCTCATTAAGAAAATCAGTTACAAAAAGTGGTGGCTAGTCCGCGATCGGTGTCAATACAGAAATGGCAAGATAAAGAACTAAAGTGAGGGAGATACCTCCCCAGTCGACAAATGGATACCCTCATCCCGGATGGTTTCGTGACTACACCGAGCATCGATGTCATAAGGTATTCCGCTGATGATTTCGTTCCCCGTTCCTTGACCAGAAGGTATCTCACCAGGGGTCGAAGGAGCGCTGCCTAGCCCTGGCTCGTACTGCAGATTGCTAAGGTCGATGCCAGGATGTCTCCGCCTAATTTGTTCGAGAGCTTGCTTGTAACCTCGATCCTCTCCTGCAATGACCTAATCCATTGCGCCCACTAGTTCCAGTTCAGCCAGCCGGCGCTCTACTCCCCTTTCTTAGACATCAGAACCCCATGAGTGAAGGACCCCTCTTCTAGGTTGTCCTCCAACTCCTTTACCTTCTTATCCAGTGCCTCGGCACAGTCCTTTTCATCCTGCCACTTCTGCTTGAACCATGTTGCCCTCCGATCTGTGCTTTCGAATTGGTGCTCGTATTGCCTCTTCACTTCGGCTCCATAAAGCATGATGTGCAGGGAGGAAACGCTCAGTAAATTATCGAACTAGAAAGTATAAAACTCTTACTAAACACTTAATCAGACGGACCCCTAGGCGAACCGAAGGTAGCTCGGAGACGTGGTTTCTAAAGCAAGGACTCTCTTGTCCCTTGGGGAGTTATATTCTCCACCACTTTGAGAGCTATCTTTGGTTCCAAAAAAGAATCGAGCACCTTCACAGACTAGTCTGTTCTAAAGGTATTCATGGTCTGATCCGGCAAAAAGGCTTCCATAATTGGGTTAAATTGTGGAAGGGGAGACTCGACGAACTCCGCGGCCCTCAATGATCTCTCACTCGGAGGGCCTCTCGAGGGCTCCTCCGGGTCGTCAATCTTCAGAACCCGAGACTTCTTCATTGGTCGCTCCCTCAGAGATACCTCGACCACTCTTTTGCCCTTACGGTCCACAACCGCCATTCTCTCGGATGTCGATATCAAAGCTGCTACGTCGTCGACCACTGCTGCAAGAAGACGAATGAGCTCTGGCCGCAGTCAGCGAGCATGCATTCCGTCACCTGTGTCTAATCAACACCGATGCCACCCTCAAACAGCCTTGAAAACTTGACATGCTCCTCTGGAGTCAAATCCTGAACCAATGCCTACCACCTACCCTCTATGACATGAGAAAGATCCATTAGATAATAAACTATTGGTTCTAAGCCGGGCTGGATTGAATCCTGAGCGATGGAAATGCCCTCGCCGCGGGTCCTCGTACGACCACGTGGTAGGTATGTCCCAAGGTTCGGGGTTGTGCACTATGAAATACTTGGTCTTCCAACCTTTAGTGGATTCGGGATGACCAAGCACCACTTGATATCCCTGGTAAAGGGTGATGTACCACCGATTCTAATAACCAGGGAGATACCTCAATCCCATGCATATTCGAAAATACTTGAGGCTTAAGGGAACATTCTTCTCATGAAAAAGCATGATGAAGCAGTTTAGTTACTTCCACGAGTTCGGCCAATAGTGCGCAGGGCTCATCCCCTCCCAGTTCAAGACCTCTTTTATAAATGGATGAAGTGAAATACGCGAGCCCGAAGAAAATGCATCAGGATTAAGTATGCAGAATGGTTCCGGGAGGCTGTCGGTGGGACGAACGCCATCATTTGGGAGCATCGGTTCATACTGAGCATGGATGTGATATGCCGAAAGGAGCGAATTAAGGTCACCACCCACCAAGGTGTTCTTCGTATCGGCTGCCTCAATCTTCAGCCTATTCAGCGACGATGGTGGGACACCGAAGTGAAGCTCGTCGTTTAAGTCATCCGGGTACATCCTGATGGGCTTGAAGTGCATGGACTACCAAGTTAGATCCCCTGGGTGCTCATACGCTATAGACACAGGCTCCTTGTCGGGAGAAAGATTGTATTTCTTCTTCTCTGCCCGGGGTCCACGGACAGGGGGGAACCATAGGATATCGCCAATCGAGGGGGGCCTCGCCTCATGAGCCCGGCGAACATCCTCCTGCTTGACTCCTAGTGTCACCTCCTGATGACTCGCTCCAGTTCCTGCGTCATCCTCCATCGCCCGACCATGACTCTCCTGATCGCCTTCGACTTCAGGCACAGATGGGGGTCCTCGTACCTCCCCCTAAGCTCTCCCCTACTACGCCAGCCTCAGCCCCACCTTCAGCACGGCCGGTTCCTTCCTCTTCAGAATTTGAAATCAACTTGACATCTATGATTTCTTCCGAGGAAGAGATGCGCCTAGGCCTCGATCGCCGAGACTCATCCTCCCACGAAGTGGACTGGCCCACGGAATCCGAAGCTGAACTGCTCCGACTGCTGGACGAGGATGAGTCACTGGTTGACATTTCCGAGGAAGTAATTTTAGACAGACTCTGGATGGAGAAAAGGTAACCCCACGAAACGAAAAGGGGGATGAGGATTTATAAAAGAGGTAGCGACTTCTCGAACAACCATCATCACATGTTGTCTCTTCAAATCCCACGAGAAGTGACCTCTCGAATGATCATCGACCCGTGATGTCTCCTCGAATTCTATGCAATCGCAAAGCGGCTGCACAGAAGACACAGGGGGGAAACGAGCAATGGAATTGGCGCCATCCACTCTCCTCACTACGACCAGGAACCCAGATGCGCATGGCATTCCGATTCTGAGCTTTACATGGTTTTCACCGCAAGCAAAGCTCACGTCTCGGACAAATACCTCGAAATGGCGGTCCGACTCCGAGCTTTACGTGGTTTTCACTGCAAATAGAGCTCATGTCTTAGACAAACACCTCGAAATGGCGCTCCGGCTCCGAGCTTTATGCGGTTTTCACTGCAAGCAAGGCTCACATCTCGGACAAACGATTTGAAATGGCACTCTGACTTCGAGCTTTATGCGGTTTTCACCACAAAGCTCACGTCTCTGACCAATGCCTCAGAATGGCACTCCGAATCTGAGCTTTACGCAGTTTTCACCGCAAACAAAGCTCACATCTCGGTCGAATGCCTCGAAATGGCCCTCCAATTTTGAGCTTTATACGATTTTCACCACAAGCAAAGCTCACATCTTGAACAAATGCCTCGAAATGGCATTCTGACTCCGAGCTTTATGCAGATTTCACCACAAAGCTCACATCTCGGAACAATGCCTCGGAATGGCACTCCGACTCCATGTCTGCTGCAGTTGCCTCTCCCGAGTCTCGGCATGTGAAACTCAAGAAGGACCCTACGCTAGTACCACATGCTATTCCTCATGCCAATGCATTTTCCCCCATAGCTATCTACTCCTCGGAGACGATCGACGACTAGCCTCCGAGAGTGGGGAGCTTGCGGTATGGGTAAAAATGGTGGTTAATTTCCACCGTTCGATCCCAGTGCGGATCACAGAGCGAATGGTACATGGGTTTGCATTAGCCTGCCAACTTAGCCCTCTAAGGCCGGTACTCGAATCCCCTAAGATTAGGGGATTAAATGGCTCTCTCAGGTCCAGAATTAGGAAAACCTAATTAGGCAATAGGGGATCTTTCCCTAATAGTCTCCTTCTGACCTATAAATATAGGTCAACATCTACACTAAAAAAGTGATCGCATTTTCATTGGCTTATCCCTCTCTTAACTACCGTTTATTGACTTGAGTGTCAGATGGTCAGTCGTCGAGAATTCTCTAGGTGTCTCAGGCTTCTTTGCAGGTCTACGGCGGTCTCTCTGTCCACACACCCCCACTCATACTAGCCTCACATTAGGATCGGATCTGCGGCTGAGATCTCTATTTTCCATCAAATCAAAGAACTCACTATCTGTTGCTTCCACACCCGAAAAACAGCAGTATCATTTAGCGTGTAAAACAATATCTTTGCCCAAAAAAACTTCTAAAACAACATATGAAGAATACTATCCTACCAAATAAAAGAGTATATATATTATGATCCTTACTTACCCTTAGGTATAACTCAGATGTTCACCAAATTCAAAGAATACTCTTTCTTACCCTTGTGAACTATACATATAGCGATCATGAATACGCTACAATCAGTCAAAGAGTTTCTCTCCCTAATAATGTATAACAACCTTCTCTTCCAAAAAAAAAAATAATGTATAGAAACCGTTATGAATTGTGTTAGATGATAGATTAGTTTAGTCCCATATTGAATAATGTATTGATTTAGTATTCTCTTCTCTCCTATATATAGAAGACATATTGTACTCAGCTTAATCAGTCAATAATAAATAATATTTTTCTATCCCTAATTCTAACATGGTATCAGAGCCTATCGTCCTATAAGTCCTATACTTATTTTATCCTCGTCGTCATGATGGAGTGGTTCTCGTCTTCATCAGAATCACTTCACCTCCCGACATCTCTTTTCCACTCCCAATCAACTACCAAAACCCTAATCTCCTTCTCCCAATTAAATCTCCAAGAACCCTAGTTGTCATCCCTCTTCCTCTTCCAATTAATTCTCCAAAAAACCCTAGCCGTCATTGAACAACAAGATCTAAAACTCAGCCGTCATTTCTCTCTCCCTCTCCTCTGTTCTTCGAATCCGACCCCAAACTCTCTCTCCATATCCTCTTCTCTCTCCTCTTTCTCTCTCCTCGACATTTTTTCTCTCCCTGATCAGAACCACCCGACCTCGGCATCTTCAACCTCTCACCAAAATCAACAACCACAAACCCTAGCTGTCATCACATACCTCTCCAAAACCCTAATCCCAAATCTCCAAAATCAAAAGCCTATTATTTTCAACCAACTCCGGCGAATTCCCCGCGACCTCGACATCTTCAACCTCTCACCAAAATCCCCAACAAAAAATCTAGATCCAACTTCTGAGATGGTTCCGGTGGTCGACCAGAATGGAGACCCGCTGTCAGCCTGCGCGTTGCCGCTACTGGAAGGTCAGCGGTCCCTCCCGATGTCGTTCCTCAGCAAGACCTACCAGCTTGTCGACGATCCTAGCATCGATGACATCATCACCTGGAACGACCACGGATCCACCTTCATCATCTGGAAGCCCGCAAATTTGTCCGGTAATTTCCACCCCCATCGCCACCGACTTCCTCACTCCCTTCCACCCTGGCCGCCAACCTCCCCAACTAACACCCAAAACCCTAGCCCTCACTGATCTTCTCCCCACCTCTTCAAACCCAAATATCTTACATTAAACCCGACCCTCTTACTCCATACCCAAACCTTCACCTATATCCCACCTCAAACATGACCCCCTCTGTCCTCTCTGTTCCCCTCGTCGACACCAGCACAGTCGCAATCCTGCCACCGCCCCTTTGCCAGACCCAGATCCAGTCGATGTCGCACTCTGCCCTCCTCCCTCCCGACCTCCAGTCGACTGTCGGTGATGCTAGCAGCCAGCGATGCCACCTGCCGTCGCCATCCACCGATCG
This sequence comes from Hemerocallis citrina, assembly GCA_017893485.1. Classification (NCBI taxonomy): domain Eukaryota; kingdom Viridiplantae; phylum Streptophyta; class Magnoliopsida; order Asparagales; family Asphodelaceae; genus Hemerocallis; species Hemerocallis citrina. The sequence continues at coordinate 67,038,107 of CM030367.1, read as the reverse complement.
GCATCAGTCGTCCCTCCTTGCTCTGGCTTGACGCCATCCAATATTTTCATCAGGAAGTCGAAGAAATACCAGAGTCTAGTTCATTGGTTCAATTGCATTTTGGAGGAACTGTCGTTTGCTGTTTGGGATCCATTGTTCGCTGTTTTGCTATGTTCGCTGTCGTTGTTTGATGTTCTGTGTGGGGGGATTGTCGTTTGCCAGTTGTTGTTCTTTTCCCAAAAAAAAAAAAACAAAACAAAAACAAAAAAAAAACAAAAAACTTTCTTGCAGGTTCTTATGTTTCTACATCGTGATCGGCATGATCGTCAACTCACTCCAGTTGATCGATCGTAAGTTTCAGAGGGGGTGTTATCAGCATCCAGTTCTCTGTTCATCGACTATCTCTCAAGTCAGGGGTGAGATCCCAATAGTCTATTTCTCAGTTCATCGACTATGTCTCAAGTCAGGGGTGAGATCCCATCATCGACTATGTCTCAGGTCAGGGGTGAGATCTCATCAAAAATCGGGATATGAAGATCCCGCCACTGTTCGAGGTGAGATCTCAACAGTGCGCCATCACTACTGTAATACCCTGAATTTTCCTAATATATAAAGATTATTTATTTTTACATATGGTATGCATGTGTAATATTTGTTTATTATTATTTTTCAACATGATGAATAAGCATATTGTTTTCTATAAGGATTTTCCCTAAAGCCCAAAGGTTAATTTACTTATCTTCTTTTAAAAATATTTATTTTTGGCCCAATTAATTTAAGCCCATGGATTTAAACCTCTTGTATTATTTCCTACAACTTGTATGTGTAGCATCTTTTCTTTTATTTCCGGGTATTTGATGTACAATTTTGTAGAGTGGTTTGTGTGTGCACGTGCATTCAATGTACACGTGCACAAGGCACAAAGCTTGGCCGGATGGGTTGAGTAGTGGGGGTGAGTTGTGGGCGGTTATGCAAGGTGTGGGTAGTTTTCACAACTTCCTAGTGAGTCCTAGCCCTTGATTTTCCAACTCCCTAGTGCATCTTAACCCTCCATTCCACCTATAATCTAGTATAAATACCCCATCTTATTCTCTATTTCTTTTGCACTAGATTAATTTTATAAGAGAGGTATTTGTGAGAGTTGTGTGTAGGAGCTTTTCTGTGAAGGCCGAGGAGTACATCTGAAGGATTTCAGTGTGGAACAAGGAGCAAGGAGCAAGAAGTGCTGCACCGCATTGAGGACTTTGCTGGATTCGATTACTTCGTCAAATAAGGTGGGTGTTTCTCAGGACTTCTAATGTAGAAAACGTGCCGTAAATATAATGTTTGTTACTGTACTCTTGAGGAGTAAGATAGTACGTAATAGAAATGCTTGAGTATATTTATGTTGATAATTATGGAGGACTAATAGTGTAGAAATGGCATGGAAAACAAAGATGAATTGGGTCGGTACGGTCGACTGTCGTGTAGATAAGTCGACTGGTACGAGACCATTATTTTGTGATGTGGTGATAAACATGTATACTAATAGATCTAATGGTGTGATTACTAAGTTTGTATTTCCCTATGACACATATGATGGAGGGAAGGTAAATGAATGAAAAGAACTAGCGATGATTAATAAAATTAAGAATTGTCGGAGCAGTCGACTGACACTGTGTTCAGCCGACTGGTGCTTCAATTTAATTATGGTTATTTGGAAATTCCATGTAATGAGATATTCCATCATGTTGACCTAGTGTAATGAATTGAAAATTATATCTTCATCTTCGTAAGGAAGTTATGAATAAGTGTGAATGCATGTTTAAAAATATTCCCTCGAGGAAGAGATAACATTCGTAACTTGAAGTTTCATGGTTGTGATGTTACTGAACAAAAAGAGACACTGTGTTTATGAAACATGAATATATGTATATTGTAAAATGATATCATGATGCAAGTGCATGTAAGAGCTGTAGATAATCTCTTAATTTGAAGTATGGATCTGTCCAGTCGACCGAATGCGTATAGCAAGTCGACTGAGCTGAACGTAGAAATGAATTGCTAAAAACCCCAGGACAGATGACTGATGAGATAACAGTCGACTGTCATGTGGATGACACTGTGAACATGAAAGGTTGCGGGACAGCCGACTGACTGTGTGCAGCAGTCGACTATCCCGAGTATTTATGATGAATCTGTATTGACTGTATGAGTCGACTGGTGTCCTTCCAAGTCGACTGTACAGAGTGAACTTGGGTATGTATGAGATTTTATTTTATTGCTGTTGGAAGTTGTGAACTTTATGATCGAAGTCTATGAACTCTTTTATGACTGTGTGGATTTATGTAAAATGAATCATAAATGAGAATTGAGAATTAAATGAATATGAAAGGCTAAAATCATGATGAGAAAGTCTGTGAGACTCTAAATGAATGATGAGCTGAAAGTGCTCAATTGGAAGTTGTGAATTGTAAATTGAAACCAAGAGTAGCTAAGTCTCCCCCGGCAGTGAAATGAATGAAATGAAATGAGAATTGAAAGACCAAGGTTGGTCATGTATTGAAATGAAATGATAAGTCCGGTTTGGTGGAGAGGCTAACTCTAGAGCTTTGATTTGTATTCATGATTCTAATATTTAGTACATAGTAAAGAGGTGATGAAAGTGAGAGAAAAACATAAGTATGAGAACTAGGGTTTACGGTGCGGGTGTGTGAGCCGCAGAATGCATGTTTGATGAGTCAAGACATGGCGCGGGCACAACTCAGAATGATCGGACCTTAGTCACGCTTGTGGGATGTTTTGGTGACTGCAAGAGGATTGTGTTCAGGGAGGAGGCTGAATTGCCGCAGAATGCATGCTTGATGAGTCAAGACATGGCGCGGAATTCTACTCCAGGGGCCAGGATACATGCTTGTACTCATAGAATCATCTAAGATACTTACCGTAATTACAGTAGTAGAGTAAGTCATGGCGAGAGATTGAACCCTATGAAAATGAAGAACGATTAAGAGGCTTGCCCTCGGACCTATATAGTATGGGATGCATAGAATCCAAACAAGTGCGCATTAGTGTCATGTAAAATTAAATAATTGCATTAAGAATTAAGTGCACAATCACGACACGACATCATTAAGAGTTCCCTTTTGATTTACATGCTTATATTGAACAAGTTTGTGATTGTTAAGAAATGAGATTCGTTATACTGTTTCTGACATAGAGAGAATGGTCATGTATAATTATCGTCGGTTGAATAAACTGATGTACCCACAGTTTTGTATGCAGGGTAAATTACATGTAAAAAGGAATGGATGCATAAAGATCTTATCATGTTGTTGTATATTTATGTAGATGTTGTATATTTTGCTTCCGATGTGCAAATATAAATGTAATATGATGTAAACTCTGATGTAAAAAGAAAAGTTTGAATTTCCTTGTAAAATTTTACTCAAAGAAAGTGAAAAGATCATGTAGAACATCTCGAATTCAGTGATTTGGGATTCGGGGCGTTACAACTACTTTCTTCCGCAACACTCTACTTCTCAGTTCTGTCACATGCGCTATCAAGCGCCATCACTGCCTCACAGTTTATCGTTCCTTCTACATCAACATCGCCAGTATTGCAAACTCTTGTTGCTTGAACCAACTTGAGTTTGAGATGGGGTGTTAGATGAAAAATTAGTTTAGTCCTATATTGAATAATGTATTGATTTAGTATCCTCTTCTCTCCTATATATAGGAGATATATTGTACTCAGTTTAATCAATCAATAATAAATAATATTTTCCTATCCCTAATTCTAACAAATTGGACTTACGGTTGATAGCAACGTCACATTTAAAGAGAAGGGGAAAAGATTATAACTTAACCACGACAAGTCGAAGAAGATGACGACTATAAATAATATTAAGAAAAGGAGCTGTCATTGGCCAAGAGAATCAATCCATTTGAAAGCTCTATAGGAATTAGTCATGCTCCACATTCAACACCCCATCGGCAACACCATGTTTACAGGAACATATATCTCTAATATTATAATGGGAGAAGGCCTTAGTGTCATTTGTAAATATTTTGTCAATCTACTAACCCGTGCAATACACGTACATAACTATTATAAATGAGGTTCTAAGCCTAAATTTTTAGTTTAAAAAACTATATTTATCAAGACGTGCATCGGACGTGTAAATTACTAGTATAGGATGATCGTAAATATAGTGAAGATGGAGCGTTGTTGACTTACTACAATAGGAGATGGTCAAACTACTAAACTGCTGCACCCTATTGTTAAGATTTTTTTCATCTTCACAGCGGCTCTGATGAAGGGTATAAAATTCAAACCAAACAGCAATTTTGTTAACTCTCACACAAGCAGGGAAAAAAATAAAAAAATAAAATCCATTGCAAGTGCTTGAAAATAACACACCAAGAGAATTTGTGAGCAAAAATCAATCGCTTACACTGTTACATGACACCCACATCTATTGACCACCTAAAAACCCGAAACATCATATAATTAATAACTCAACAGCATAGACTTTGAAGTGTTCCTGCTAAAATGCAAAAATGACTACCCTAAAATTTCGCCAAGAAACAAATTAAAAGCTCCCCTCATTTTATGTTTATATTTATAACTTCAACTAATTTACAACTCCTACCCTCAAGTGTTACATGCTCTAGTAACTCGCCTCCAACATTGTCATGTTCCCGTAGAAATTTCTATCATAACTTCAAACACAGTATATCTAAATCTAGCAAGAATGTCACTAAAAAAAAGTCTGATTGCCAGTAACGAGTATTACCAAATCTCATTTCGAGACAACTGACTGATATGGTCATATGTGCGTGAAGGGAGAAAAAACGAAAAAAAAAAAAAAAAAAAAAAAAAGAAAGAAATGTAACCATACTTGAAGAACAGTAGGCATAAGTTGATACAAAATTTGCTACAAAATGTTCATCAAAATGAAGTGACAACTGACAATACAACTTTTAGAAATAAAGTAGATATGGTTCCATAATTACTACTCCCTCCATCCAAAAACGAATGTCATTCCAGGAGATTACTTTTGTCCGAAATTATATGTAGTTTTAGGCTTCCAAGGTTATTCAGTAAACTACTCAAAAGTTCAGTAACATTCTTTAATCTAGACTTCCAATTATACCCTTATAACTATTCCTTCACCTAGGAGCCCTAATTAAGAAGAGGTAATAGTAGAATCTTACTATTTTTAGCTCATTTAAGATCCTTAACTAAGAGGAATGTTTCTTTTTTTTATACATAAATATATGTCGTTTCCTAAAGTGTGCAAAAATTATAAAATGACATATATTTCGGGATGGAGGGAGTATAACCTAAGTGCAAACCATCCATCTTCAACAAAATGGTGATATACCCTTGGCACATAAGGCTGGCAATTGACCCAAAACCTGCCCGATTCCGACCAAGTCCGATCTGTTTTTTGTAGGATACGGGCCCGGATTTTTTTCAAAATTTTCGGACCCAGGGTCAATAGTTGAGCCCGAATTAATTTTCTGGTCGGATTCAGGTTTGTATAGGTCTGACCCGAACCCGACCCGGTTTAACAATAAATTATACTCCAGTTTCTAATCCATGAGTCTATCCACTTCTCCAGTCACCTCTTCTCAAATTCTGAGCACCTCCTCAAAACTCACCCGCCGTCTCTTTCCTACGAATTCCTCAAAACGCCACCCTTCTCTCTCCATATCTCTCTCTCATGGCGGCACGATCAGTGACTCATCTTCCATTCATCTTCATTGTTGATGCCCCTTTCTCTTCCCAACCCAAACCCAATCTTTGATTGCCTCTTTCTCTTTTCTCTATTTATAGGTAGATTTTTTATATTCTTTCTGTCATCAAGATCTCCCTTTCTCTATCTCAAATCTCAAATCTCAACTATAACCCTAGCTTCCAATTTAATATCATCTCTCTGTAATTTCTCCTCTTCTGAAGGTGTGAAGTGAAGAGAGGATCTTGAATTCTCGATCTGAGAAGAAGATTGAGGGATCTATCAGGGTCCCCGGAGACCGCCGAGCACCGTCGAGAGCAAGGGAGAACCCACCGCAGGTCAGGGAAGTTGAAGGGTCGAGTCTGCAGTAGAAATGGTTGGTCTGTGTTGAGTCTGTGTGTGTATCAGGGTTTTACGCGCTTTGCGCACCTTTTCCTTTTCATATTGAAAATTAGGCGGGAAGAGGGCGAGATAGCGGAAGAGTGCGTTTCGCACGTTTTTCCTTTTTGATTGTAAAATATCTGTAACCGTCCCTCCCCCCATCGGCCTATATAGGACCAATGTAATGATCTTTTCATCAATCAATAAAAAACCAGAGTATTCTTCCCCAAATTCTTCTTCTCCCTCCTCCTAATCTCCACAGAACTCCATTAATGACCAGGTCTAGAACCCACCGCAACGCCAACTCTGACAATATGGTATCAGAGCCAGACAATCTTGACGGAGACGGGCGTGATGAAGGTAGCACGGTGTTGGAAGGGGAGGTGGTGACACTTAAGAGTCAGATGGCGGAGGCCCAGCTCCACAATGGGTACCTCACAGAAAGAGTGGAAGCGATAGCGACGAGCATCGGAGAGCGATTCTCCAGATTAGAAGCGATGATAGCTTGGATGCAACAACCTCCTCCTCACCCTCTCAATCCCCCAATACTCCCAAACCCTTCTCACCCAATAGAGAGGTATCTCATCCTAACTCTGTCTCCATTAACTCTACAGGGCATAGCGATGGCGAAAATTTGTTTAGGACTCCATTTAAGGTGGAGTTTCCAATCTTCCACGACGGGGATCCCACTGAATGGATCTGCAGAGTGGAGCAGTTCCTTGATTTCTATGAAATTCCCGACTTTCAGAAGCTGAAGTATGCATCGCTCAATTTACGAGGAAGATCTGCTCAATTGTTTCGGAGATATATTAAACCCAGAGTTCATGAAATCTCTTGGGCTACATTTTTGGGGGAATTGATAACCAGGTTTGGCCCTACCGTCTTCCAAGACCATGGGGGTCTTCTCTCCAAGCTGCAGCAAAAAGGGGATATTGAGGTATATATACAGGAATTCGACAGACTCTCAAATTTCGTGGAGGATTGGTCGAAGGCGCATTTTCTCAGTACCTTTGTGAGTGGCCTCAGGGATGAAATTTGCTGGGATGTGAAGTCGCAAAGACCCCAGAGTGTGAATGAGGCTGTGGGTTTAGCTAGGGGGTATGAAGAGAAGTTCGCTTGCTTGAAGAAGAACTACCGACCCCCGTTGCTCCCAGAACACCTACTACTACACCTCATCTACCTGCGCAACCTACAAGAACCCAAGAATCAAGTCCAACACCCACTTTTGCACCCCGAAGATTAAGCATTCCAGAAATAAGGGAGAGGAAAGCCAAGGGATTGTGTTTCAACTAGAATGAAAAATTCACACCGGGACACCTTTGCAAATCTCAGAAGTTCTACTTCCTTGAGTGTCTTAAAGATATGGATGAAGAAGAGAATGCATAAGAAGATGACACTGCAGAGAGGAACCTTTCACCTATAATACAAAGCCCCACCCAAAACACTCTCCAACCTAAAATTTCTTTTCATGCTCTAGTAGGCACCCAAGTGTATCCACAAACAATGTGAGTCAAGGGAACAATCAATGGAAAGGAGGTTAATATCCTAATTGATACAGGCTCCACCCACAACTATCTAGATCCTTAACCCGCCATCAAGACTATCCTACAGATCAGAAGGGAACCCCGATGCAAAGTAACAGTAGCAAATGGACAAGCTATGTACAGTGAAGGGAAGATTGATAAGGTTAATTTCTCAGTACAAGGTGTTGGTCTACAAGCGGAGTTACTATTGCTTCCATTGGGACCTGCTCAAATGGTCTTAGGTGCGCATTGGCTTAGATCCTTAGGCCCTGTGATTATGGACTTCAATGAAATGTCCATGACCTTCAAGATAGCTGGAGTTTGGAAGAGGTTACAGGGTATAATGCACACACATCTGCAGTCCAGGGAAGTAGAGGAACTTGTCAGGATAGGAAATTACGTGTGCCAAGCTTACATGATACAAATGCAAGGAGTGTCTGATGAAGGAGAGAAGAATGAAGGAGCCAGTCATACACCTAATAAGAAAGCAGCTGCAGAAATTCAACAAGTAATACAAGAGTTTCCTGAAGTCTTCACTGAGGATATGAAATTGCCTCCCCAAAGAGAAGTAGATCATAAGATCCCTTTGATTGAAGGGCAGAAGCCTGTTTGCATTCGTCATTACAGACATCCACACTACTACAAAGGAGAAATTGAGAAGCAAGTTAAGGAAATGCTGACTTCTGGATTCATTCGGCCAAGCTGTAGTCCCTACGCATCCCCTGTAATTTTGATTAGGAAATCAGATGGGAGCTGGCGTATGTGTATAGACTACAGGGTCCTTAACTCTCAGACAATTAAGGTCAAATTCCCTATTCCCTTGATAGATGAACTTCTAGATGAATTAAATGGTGTGAAGTACTTCTCTAAGATTGATCTGAGGTCTGGGTACCACCAAATCAGGGTAAATGCCGAAGACATACCAAAAACTGCATTTAGAACCCATCATGGCCACTTCGAGTTTGTTGTAATGCCCTTTGGGTTAACAAATGCCCCAACCACTTTTCAGAGCCTTATGAACGATATCTTCACGGATTATCTGCGGAAGTTTGTACTCATCTTCTTCGATGATATCTTGGTCTATAGCCCATCGTGGGAGTCACATTGTTCACTTGACTCAAACTCTCAGAGTGCTGAGCTCTCATCAGCTACTTGCAAAAGCCAGCAAGTGCAGCTTTGGGCAAAAGGAAATTGGGTATTTGGGTCACATTATCAGTGCTAATGGCATAGCAGTTGATTACCACAAGATTAGAGCTATAGAGGATTGGCCAGAACCCAAAAATGTGAAGGATTTGAGGGATTTTCTTGGATTGAGATGGTACTATAGAAGATTTGTAAAAGATTATGAAAGCATCGCAGCTCCTCTCAAACAGATGCTGAAGAAAAACTCCTTCAGTTGGTCCATACTGGCTGCAAGAGCCTTCACAGCTCTCAAATCAGCCATGACTACTACGCCAGTACTTCGAGCTCCAGACTTCTCTAAGGTCTTCATTGTGGAAACTGATGCGTCCAAGGAGGGAATTGGGGCTGTGCTTATGCAAGACCTACATTTGATAGCATACTTGAGTAAGGCATTAAAAGGGAGAGCTCTAGCTTTGTCGACCAATGAGAAGGAGGTCCTGGCCATTCTACAAGCGGTTAAACAATGGAGACAATATCTTATTGGAACTTCATTTGTGATCAAGACTGACCAAAGAAGCATCAAACATATCCTAGAACAGAAGATCAATACGGAGATCCAAGAAAGGTGGCTATGGAAACTATTGGGTTTCTCCTTCACTATAGAGTACAAAAGGGAATCGACAATAAGGTTGCAGATGGGTTATCGACGAAGAAAGGAGAACAGAATACCTGTTGTGAAGTCACATTCATTGTTCCACAATGTTTAGAGGAACTCAAGGTAATGGTTGAACAAGATCCTTACTTCCAAAAGCTCACAGAGAAGTTGCAATGTGGCTCCCTAAATCCTGATCACTAAAAGTTCTTTGAGGGAATTTGGTATTATCAGGGCAAAATTCTCATTAGTCCCACAGCTAGTGTGAAGAAATTGATCTTCGTAGATCACCATGCCTCTTCCGTTGGGGGACATTCAGGATTTCATAAAACCCTCCAAAGGATCAAAAGAGCTTTCATATGGGAGGGGATAAGTCGCGATGTGAAGATCATGGTAAAGGAATGTTTGGTCTGCCAACGCAACAAAAGTGAGATGCTTCTTCCTGCGGGGCTGTTAAATCCTCTTCCTATTCCAGATCGCATTTGGGAAGATGTTTCAATGGATTTTATAGAGGGGTTGCCCAAAAGCTTCGGGAAGAGCTCTATTATGGTAGTGGTAGACCGCTTGTCAAAATATGCACATTTTATCGAAATTGCACACCCCTATACAGCTCAATCGATTGTCCAAGTGTTCGTCGACAACATTTACAAGCTCCATGGCATGCCCCGCAGTATTGTAAGTGATCGTGACCCAATCTTCATTAGCAAATTTTGGAAAGAATTCTTTGCACAACAAGGATGTAAACTGCAACAATCCATAGCCTACCACCCTCAAAGCGATGGACAAACGGAAGTAGTTAACAAGTCTTTGGAGATGTATTTGAGATATTTTTGTGGCCAAAAACCTGCGGAGTGGAGCAAGTGGCTGGGGTGGGCGGAATTTTGGTATAATACCAACTGGCACGTATCGACGAGGCTCACTCCTTTTGAGAGTGTCTATGGCAGACCCCCTCCTTCCTTATTGCGCTATACGGTGGGCACAACTGCTCTGCCCACAGTGGAAGAGGGGTTACTATCTAGAGACGCAATTATCACATTGTTGAAGGATAACATTGCGGTGGCACAAAACCAAATGAAGTTTTTTGCGGATAAAAAGAGGACTGAGCGTGAGTTTGAAGTGGGAGATTTGGTCCTCCTCAAACTGCAACCTTATAAACAGACGACGATGCGAAATCCATTGCCCCAAAAGCTCTCTTCGAGGTACTTTGGCCCTTATCGAATAATAGAGAGGATTGGCACCGTTGCTTACAAGTTAGATTTACCATCATCAGCTTCCATCCATCCTGTATTTCACGTCTCTAAGCTGAAGCGCTGCCATGGAACCCATCAACCTGCCATTTCGTCTGAACTTCCCTCTTGGTGGGTAGGCGACTACACTAAAGAAGAACCTGAGTTGATTTTAGATCGTCGCTTCTTCAAGAAGCTTAACAGAGTAGGAATCCAGCTATTAGTTAAGTGGAAGAGCTTGGGATTTAATGAAGCTTCATGGGTCAATATCGATGACTTCAGACAGCGTTTCTCAACTTTTGAACTTGAGACAAGTTCGCCCTTAAGGGAGGGGGAGTTGTCAGGGTCCCCGAAGCACCACCGAGCACCGTCGAGAGCAAGGGAGAACCCACCGCAGGTCAGGGAAGTGGAAGGGTCGAGTCTGCAGTAGGAATGGTTGGTCTGTGTTGAGTCTGTGTGTGTAACAGGGTTTTACGCGCTGTGCGCATCTTTTCCTTTTCATATTGAAAATTAGGCGGGAAGAGGGCGAGAGAGCAGAAGAGTGCGTTTCGCACATATTTCCTTTTTGATTGTAAAATATCTGTAACCGTCTCTCCCCCCATCGACCTATATAGGACCAATGTAATGATCTTTTCATCAATCAATAAAAATCCAGAGTATTCTTCCCCAAATTCTTCTTCTTCCTCCTCCTAATCTCCACAGAACTCCATTAATGACCAGGTCTAGGACCCACCGCAATGCCAACTCTGATAGGATCGAGATCTAAAAGTACTATCGTTTCTTAATTTTCTTTCTTACATAAATTTTTAATTTTCTCAATTTAAGAGATAGAGCAATTTTTCTTTTCTTTCTTGCACATATGGTATGATTGTTTGGATAGATTTCTGCTTGGGGATCATATCTTTTTAAGCTCATTTTGAAGTTTTTTCTTATCTTTTTACAATGACTATGAGATTGGAGCTAACCATAAATAGAATACCATGTATAAATCACTCACTTCATAAGCAACGCCCTACGTATTCCCAATTAGGCTAACAGGTAATGTTATTTTGCCTATTGGCTTAAAGTTTATGTTGGTATGAGAAAGGATCTAGTGTCTAGATTTAGGCTTAACACCTCCAAAGATAAGTCATCTTAAGGATAAGATACATTGGTGTTATGAATAGCTTAGTGGCACCGTTCACCAATATTTTTAGTACATATAACATTGAGAATACCTACCATAACTCTTCTGCAGTCATATTGTGTAGGTAGACTAGGTATTTATAGCAATGATGTGCATGATCTATCTTTTTAATCATCATATTTAAGTCAACTAGTTGAAATTGAACCATCCACCAAGTGCACGTTATGTAGGTAAAACACTATGGGGACATAAAAATTCTCTAAATTAGACAATGCATTACAAGTAGTTACAATTTAGACTACTAAAAAAATAATAACAAAATGATATATATGTTGAAATTTCAATGACTTGATACAGGCCATTGCGATACCCATCCTAAATATTAATTGGCCTGAACTGCATCCATTGATAAGCTACCTATGAAGTTTCAATAGATCCCTTATTCGAGGGGGAGAAACATTTACAAAAGGATTGAGAAAAAATAAGGGGAAAAAAACATAATGAGTATTATTTAAAGGTAAGGGATTTAGTATGAAATTCATTAATCATTAAAAGATTAAAATTTCACATTGTAGCACTCAAACTCTCAAGTAGTTGCAAAGTACAAAAAGTTGAACTCATAAGTAACCAATTAATGAGTAGATCTGCAATCAAACCCTCTAATAGTTGAGAGTATAAAAATTTGAACTCATTAAGTAACCAAGTTCTATAGGTGTAGAGTCCCGAATTTTCAATAAATAAAATTAGAAATAAGTGGCACAATTTTCAGAATCAACTTCAATTACAATCATAAACACAGTATCAAATACAGGAAAAAATAAAACTTTTTATAACAACTGTTCTTTCTTACATTTGCACAGCAGAAAATTAAATACATTTATTACAATACAACCAAACACTTAAACTTTAAGCATCTTAAATCGAGACTTCCACTTTACTTGGGCATCTCACTTGCAAATCCTGCAAGATAAACTGAAGAGTGGGCACGTCAAGTGACGTCAGCTGTAGTAATAGTGATACTTCTAGATCTCGCAACCACAAACTTAATGCATGTTAATATAGCAATAACAAATGATGTATAAACAATAATAAACGAAACATAGAACAACAATAAAAGAAGCGTAAAACAACAAGTGAAAGTAGGCTTAGTGACAAGTGTATAAGATGAAAACAGGAAACAAGCATGCATAAAACAAGTCAAGAAACATAAATGCATATGATGATTTCTAATGCATACTTGTCGAATTCTATGCATCTCATACTACATAGATCCGGTGCAAGCCCTTATCGTTCTCCACTTTATTGGGTTCAATTCCACGTTATGCAACTAACCTCCTTTAGTGATAGAAACAAGATTCAGATACTCCGCGAATAGGTCTATGTCCCGGTATCTACCCGCCAGACTAGCACCCTCAACGCACAAGCATCATGTAAGCATCGCCCTGGACATTCCATGCCCGGAATTCCACGAATAGGTCCTAGCCATCGGAATAAAACCGCCCAACTGTACAAGATCCTCGACGTGCGAACCCGAGAGATGTCATGATAATCATAACCTTCGGAATCAAATCGCCTAACTACGACTATAGCCACGAATCCCAACCTTCGACTATACAAGGCCCCCCTACTTACGTTTCCTATATTTATTATTATTAACTTAAATCACATCTCCACTAGTACCTGTCCACTAATACCTGTCCTTATATTTATTATTATTAACTTAAATCACAGTCCCCGTAGAGTTGGTGTACCCTACCAAACATAACTCTATTAAAATCAATAACAAAAGCCTCACTAATAAATATGTTTATGCCAGACGACATATTGTAGGCTTGTAGCAATTATATTAGATTAAAAGAAAAAAAGTTTTCATTAGATGAGTAATAATCATTATGTTTCTAAGCTTATGCAGTTTATCTTCCTTCCATAATCAAAATGTTCCTATAATAGCCAGATGAAACTATTCTTTTCCTATGTTTCAATCTAACCATAAGCTCCAATAATGGATTACTCATATTCCCTCTTCACCAAGATAAAAATGAAATCAATGTGTTTGTACCGTACAAAATTCTAACCTTGGTCTTAAACAAGAAAGATTTTGAGACCTTTCGTTTTATCAAAACCATTAGGACAAAAAACCTGAAAAATAATAAGGTGCAAACGCAAACGACCATCATTAAAGCAAAGTTTGTCACCTCTACATAAAAAGAAGAGGCAAAACAAAGATAGCAATGACCACATTATGTATATAGCTAATGCTACAAAATGACATGTGGCATAAACAACTCTATTGAATAGATGCATCCATGCAAGATGAAAAAAATTGCTCGATCATCGACCTTCAAAAGCATTCAAATCATTAAACGTAATTGAATCCAAAAAAATTCTACTAAACGTTCTCCTATATACAAGGCATCTTCGAATAACTTAGCATTACTATTTAAGTTGTATAAGCCGCAATGTTAAAAGTTTCAACATACAAATCTTGTCTAAGACATTTTAACCATAGTTAATGATGTCAAATTCTATTAAAAATTTGAAAATGATAAAATAAATTAAAATTAAAATTAAAATGTTATAGAAGTTAATTGAAACAATATATAAATGAAGATTGAAGGACGGCAGGGTCAATCAACAAGATTATGTGTAAGGTGCAAACAGTCGTGACTGAATTCGAGCATAGTTTGTCCCCTCTACATAAAAAGAAGAGGAAAAAGAAAGAATCCAATGACCACATTATGCATTTAGCAAATGATACAGGATGTCGTCTGGCATAAACAACTGTTTTGAATAGGATGCATCCTTGAAATATGATTAAAATGGTCTACAGAGTCTGATCACCTTGAATAGCATTCAAATCATAACACATTATTGAATATATGGAGGGCCTTATCGAATAAATTAGGATTATTTTTTAAGTTGTACAAGCCGCAACGTTGTGGTCCTGAACATGTAATTCTTGTGCAAGACATTTTGACCATAGATTAGACGATGCCAAGTTATTGAAAAAAACAAACAAATAAATAAATTCAATTATACAGGTTAATTAAAAAGATATAAATATTGATGTTTTTTCAAAATAGACCAAAACTGCACTTTGGGATCAAAGGAGAATGAAATCACTAAGATAATGGGCAAACTTTCGGATAGTCTGTTTGGTTCAAAGGAGGGGAGGGGAGGGGAGGGGAGGGATTTTAATGGAGGGGAGGGAAGGGGAGGGAAAGGGAGGGGAGGGATTTAATGAAAACTCTGTTTGGTTCAAAGGAGGGGAGGGGAGGGAAAATAATTATTTTCTTGTTTGGTTCACAAGGGAAGGAAATGGATTTTATAATAAAATTACTTTTATACCCTTTTGCATATAATAAGAAATTATAGCCCATGATTTCCAGCAATATAGTCTTTATACTTTTCTCTTTTTTTGAGTTGTCATCGGTTCATATTATTCAAACATCATTGGGCGGTCGAATCTGATAAATTGTAGGGAAGACAACAAGCAGAGACTTCAACTACAGATCTGAATCAATAAAAAAATCACACTCGTGGGTGGTGGTAGCTTGCTTTCGATATTACTTTAGAACTTCAGGCTTAATCTAAAGCATTAAAAAAAAATTGTTCAATAGCATCTGTTCCTCAAAGTTACTTCAAAATAAAACCATAATTAAGGACTTGCATTTGCTTCATATCTTTCTTCCTTTTTTTTTTTAATCCATGTAGATACTCCTCACACTAGCCCAGAATATATAGATCTGATCAACTAGCAATTGAACCATCCACGTACGGGAAAGACATCATGAATTAGCTAACCAGAAAAGTTTGGGATCCACGCTGTGTTGTTATTATACATACTGCAAATAAACCGTGATCGATGATAAGCGATACATGTGCTCTTTAGGAATCAGAGTGGAGAAACTACCATAAACATGACAGCTAAACAAGTTCTCATGCTCATTACTAAATCTCATTCAGGTATGAAAATTTCCGCGAAGGCACTGTATACAGTACTTGTTCAGGGTTCATAATCCGTGTACATAGTACTGGTAATACATTCATGTGCAGATAAGGACCTACCTAGTATTTATGCAGCACTCATTCAGGGTTTATTATCATTGATGACTACTTCCAGGAGTAGATGAAGTCCCATTTAAGCATTGCAATGCAACATTCTATATAAAGAACTGGTCTAAAATTTACTAACCTCAATAGAATATAACTGTTCAACACATCAGGTAAAAATGTTCTCTGCAAAACTATTTCCAAGTTCAAGAGGGGAGAAAAGGATGATGAACATGTAAATTTCATTCAGTACTTTAAAACTGAAATAATGTTAGTACACAATTGATTAAACACTTTATAGGGAGAAAGAGGGGTTTTTTATTATATTAGGATTTAGATTTAAAGGGCAATTTAGTCCAGCCACTTAAAAAAATTAGCCATATTTTCTCTTCCCTCCAAATCCCCCCATTTTTGGAGGGGAGCCAAAATTGGCTCAGGAGGGGTGTTGCACCCCCCCATTTCCCTCCCCTCCCCTCCTAAAAAATGAACCAAACAAGAAAAGTATTAAAAAAAACCTTCCCTCCCCTCCCCTCCCCTCCCCTCCATTCCCCTCCAACCAAACAGTGCCTTATCTTACTTTGGGGGTGTTTTGAGGTCCTTTTTGGAGGTGATCTTTCTATAGTTAATCTCACCCAAAAAATGGAGATGCATGGAGGTGTCTAAACTCCAGTCCATCCTCTATTTCCAACTTCATCCTCTCTCTTTTTCTCTCACTATTATAATCTAATAAATAGACAATAGATAAAAGATAGTTATATTTTAGTAGGAGGGTCACTATACAAACATACAAGCCAAGGTTTATAGATGTCATCCTTTCCTAAAAGTCGATATGCAATATGCAGGTATTGTAATTCCCAAACAGCATGAACTGAAGAAATGTAAGTTTCTGATAAGCTCATACTGAGATATCAATAACAATTAGACTCACAAACACAACCTATTTCTTATAATCCACAAGAATAGTATATCAGAAATGTGTTCAAAGATGGATCATACCAAGTTGAATATCAAGTATCAACCATCCAGGAAGAAACTTGCCTGTGGCAGCAGAGGACTCCACTTGATCACACACAATTCAGGAATGACTACCTGCAAGTCATTCACAAAGCATATATTAGTGCAATTGGGCTAGAGAAAAAGATACGGAAAGCCATCAACCTGTTACCTTTGAACTACTGTCTTTGTTTGTTGTGGGCCGCGCCTCCCCACAGGGTGTCCTCAATCACCAACACTTCTACATGTAATTGTAGCGCCCCGAATTTCTAATATGATATCTTAGAAAATACGTGGCACAATCTCAGCATCAACTTCAATGTAATATTACACATAGCCCAAAAACACAAATAATTTTATACCAAACTTTTATTACATCAATCTTTACAAACACAGTGGAATACAAAACACCTTGAATTACAACTTTCTTTTTACAACACTTTCTTTTACAAATATTAGACAAAAGCTCTATTACATCAATTTATCTCAAACATCCCAACCTCCAAGCTCTAAGCAACAACCTGTAACATATGAGGCTAGAGATGATCCCTAACCATCAAAACTAAAGGGGTCAGCCATAAATGGTGTGAGTGACATAAAAACAAACAACACAAATAAACATAAAACACTGAGTCATCAACAACATGTATCATCAGCAAGAATAAATGAATGAGAAATAACAAATAAGTAAAGCGTGAAAATATACGAAAACATCAAGTGAATCTAGACTATGTGTCAAGTGTAGGAAATAGGAAAAACACATGCGTGAAACCAATCAAGAAAACACAATTCTATATGCTGATTCTCTAATGCGTACTTGTCGAAGTCTATACATCCCATTCTACATAGGTTCGGTGCAAGCCCTTAACGTCTCCACATTATAGGGTTCAATTTCCGCTATGCAACTAATCCTAACACGATGACTACTATGAGATAAAGATAAACTGTGAGTATTAGCCCATGCCCCGATAATTCCGGAGATAAATCCCACACCACAGGTAATTTACCTGGATAATTCCACCGCAGCAATGACCCTCATCACATGAATACCACTTGTGCATCGCCTCGACCCCGATAATTCTGGAGATAAATCTCACACCACAGGTAATTTACCTGGATAATTCCGAGTATCAATCCCACACCGAAAGCCATACTGAGGTCCATAACCCATATTCCAGTTCATCATATCACCACTAGTGCCTGTCCTTACCATTTTTAGGTTATTTAATTACTTAACGAATCTCCTAAAGTTGGTGTACCCCACCGGACTTAACTCAACAACTGAACAACTAAAATGCTTCAACAGGCCTGAACATAATGAACTCAACTGCCGGTATACTAGGGTCACACACACCCTCTAGAGGCTCAAACTCAAATATCTCAACCTATCTTACATCTTAAACTACTCAACTTAACATCTTGAAAACATATGTTCAATAGAAGATAGGGTATAAAATAATAAGTTATAGCTTAGAACATTTAAAGAATAAATCATTTGAAAGAACATTCAAAATTATAAGAATACATCAGTATAAGTCGACTGTAGAAAAGGTATAGGTCGACTGCCCAGAGAGAAAATCCAATAATCTTAAGAAAATAAGCTAAGTGTTATAAGTTGACTTATAAAAGTCATAAATCGACTTACCAAAGAGTTATAAGTTGACTTATAAAAATCATAAGTCGACTTACCAGAGAGAAATTCCAGAAATCTTCAAGAAAATATTCTAAGTGTTATAAGTCGACTTGTAAAAGTCATAAGTCGACTTACCAGAGAGAAATTTCAATACAACTAAAGAACATAGCAGCCGGGTCGTATCAGTCGACTGAAAGGTCGTGCCAGTCGACTGTCGGCCTATAGACTATAGTTTTGGTTGTGCACATTCAACCGATACATAGTTTTACTTCATGAAAACGATTTCTACGAAAAACATATTTCTTATATGATCAAATATAACTGGTAGGACTTATAATAGTCCACAAAACTAAATCATACTACTTGAATTTATGGAAAAAAATAGAGATCTTGTTGATTTCCTTCAATCAAAACATGAATTTGTGCATATAATAAAAATTGAGTTTTTCTTAAAATTTTATCGATCACTGAAATAGTTCATATTCAGATCTCAAAACATGTAAATACCAATCTCAAAGAAAATCCCCAATTTAAATCTTCATAACTCAAATCCTCAAAACATGGTCCTCTAAACCATTAATCATTCACAAAATTCCTCAACTAAATCTCAACTATTCTCTATAATTGATTCATAAACAAACAGATTTATCCTCAACATGGTCAAGTTGTTTTCATCCAACTCACCAATAGTCCAAAAATCTCATCTTTAATTTAATTAATGCATAACATCTGTCAAACTTAATCAAATCAATAATCCAAAGAAAAGTCTACTCACAATTTATATTAGGTTTCCAACAATCTAAAATCATTCACATACAAATATCTAGGGTTCTTCTCAAATATCCAATTTTTCATCCATCCAACATATTCAACATCCAAATCAATCTAAACATTCATATCATTCTCATGGCACACACAAATCAAAGAGAAACAAACAAAACAACCAAACAATTATATCACTCACCTACAACCTACACAAAACAAAATAAAACAAAACAATGTCACTCACATAGTTGGAGAGATCAAGCGAATATCACGATGCAAAATGAAGAATCCCCTCTTTGCAAAGAATCCAAGATCTCCTCTTCAATCACCAAGAAAATAAAAATATAATAAAACTTGTGTTGTGCAGCGACTGACAGCTGCACACCCTCTTTTATACATGCCGGAAATAAGGAATTAGGGTTTTAGAAATACTTTTGCAAAAGAATCCTTCCAGAATATAACTTTACATATATAACCCTCTCTTAGTTAAAATAAGTTAACTAAATCAAAACCAAATAAAATCTTTTTCTCACTGAGTTGTCCAGAAATCCCGCACGGCCCAACAAATAAGAAAATTTTAGATTTACAACTCAGGGTGGCGATTTTGCACAAAAGCCCTCCTTTTGTAATATTTGCAAATACATCATAAAATATTCATAAAAATCAAGAAAAATCAAAAATAATATATAATAATACATATTATATATTCCAATCAAAATATTTGACTTTTGCTTTCCAGAAAAAAAATATTTGCACAAGATTCTACGTAAATTTCATATTTGCAAAAACACCATATTTGTATAAATCTTTACCAAATCAACTCCAAATAAAATTTAAATATATTTTAATTTAAATGATGGTCATGGAAAGCCCAAAAATTAGTAAAAACGAATTTTCATTATTTATTTGAGATCAAAACGGCTTTTTACATAAAAGCCCCCCTCTTTCGAGGTATTTATAAAAATAGTTTCTTTATTCAGAAAAATCCTAAAATTTAGGATAGACTCAATTATAATTAGGAGAATTTAATAAAAATATAAAATTGGATATTTGCACCAAAAATATTTGCACGTGTTTTGCACGTGTAAAATTGACAAATTTGTAAAAATGGTCAAATTAATTTAAATAAATCTAAAAATTAAAATATCATAAATAAATAAGGAAAAATCAATTATTAACTTTAACATTTTAAGAATTAAAAATTCATAACTTTGCACGTGTGTTGCACGTGCAAAATTGCAATTTCAAGAAAATAGTCAAAATAGTCAACTTTACAAATTTAGTATTAATTACTAATGAAAAATAAATTATTTTATTTTGCGGGGTATTACAGTAATAGTCTTTGTGTCCCTTGTCTTCTTGAACTTCTCTGATGAAGAACACGAGACACATTTAGTTTTACTCAGCAACTTCACTTATTGACTTTGTTATCTTGTGCCTGAAGAGGTTTTAACATAGAATAAACCATTTAAGGGTAAATTTAATCCTCTATCTTTTCAACACACTACCGTATAACCATTTACCCAAATAGATAAAAGATCACTGCCATTATGTTTTATCGTAAGCGGCACTGTACAACCTACAATTTATAGATCTCTATATTCAGTAAAAGTCAATCTCAATATATCACAATTCACAACTCTATTTCCAAACATTATCTTAAAATTATCAATCATACACCAATTAACTGAATGTTTAATAAGCTTATATTAGGAATTTAAATATACCGAATCTAAATATACCACAACCTAATTCTGAACACAACCTAGTTCTTACAACCGCAATAACAGTATATCAGAAAATGTGTAAAGGAAGAATCTTACCATGTTGAACATCGAGTATCGACCGTACTCGAAGAAGCCTGCGTGAGGCAGGGGTGGCCTTCACTTAATCATACAACTATTCAAGAATGACAACCTGTAAGTCATTCACAAACACCTATTAGTGAAATCGGGCTAGGAGAGAAGAAGATAAGGAAAAGTCATCAGCTTATCATCACCGCGTACCTTTAAACTTTGATTTTGTTTGTTGTTGGTCGCGTCTCCCCACAGGCACTTAATGAGTGAATGGAATGCACTTTTCCGCCCAGCAGAATCGATGTCCATATATCACAATTGCATTTTCAAATATATTCTAAAATAGAAATTGAGGAAATGGAATTTTAATATGATTATATTGAGAACTTCAATGATAAATATAGTTTGACAAACAAAACTTATTTCCAATTATCTACAAAAACATATCATACTGTACTGGAAGAAGCAAGCATGGTGGAGCAGGAGCCCTAGAACTTACCTCTGTATAGAAAAAAGATTCTGTGACAAAATGCAGTATAATGATTAACCGGTGGTTTCCAGATCATATGCATGATTCTTAACGTCAGATGTCAATGTCATTTAGACCAAGTAAATTTCATGTTGAAAGGCGGTCTAGGGGTTATATTGGGTAGATGTAGTTAATGTTGGAGTGACATTTCAAATAAGTGTCCTAAATGTCATCTAGGTAACTCTTACAATTATGATATTTCATTGTCAAAAGCATATAACAAAACCACATTCCAAATATATAGATTTCACATAAAAAAAGGCTATTATACATAAAGACACATATGTAAAGGTAAATAACTAATCATATCATAATTTTGCATTATAAATAGCAATAGCTTAACATAACATGACATTTAACAGGGCACACAAATAAAATAAACATACATATTCACCAAGTAGCAGGCCATAAAATGTGTTTGATACCATTTAAACCAAAACTTGTTTTCAATTTTCGAGTTGTTGGCAAAAATATTGCAATTGAGTCAATAAAATACATGCTTATCAATGATATTAAACAGACTTAAAACAATAAGTAGCATTGAAAATATGCTGATGGCAACCTCTTAACCGAAAATTTTCATACACTTGGCATGCATATATTCACATCCTAGACCAACTGTGTCAAAACATACCAATAATTGATAGAGCTATTGCACACATTATACATTGTTCACATATAACATAAAGATGACATTTTGAGAACTTCTCAGCAACTTGCATTTGATTAAATCCTTCCCTTTGCCACTTGTCTAGTCAATAATCAATAGCTTCCATTTCTGCATGTCTAGTATCTTGAAGCACCCAATAATCAATAGCTTTCAACGAGGATAACTTTCGCAAATCTCTCGTTCATTATATTTCTTTATGTTTCCTAGTGGGTTATAGAACAAGACACTCATAAGATACAGTCATTTGATAGTTTCAAACAGATTACGACAGAAGCGTGATTGACAATCTAGGGTGGTGTACATTATAACTTGCATGTAAAGATAAAGAAATTTTAGATTAAACTAGCTTGAATTTTAAGCTAAAAGCAGAAGCAATGTTGAGATTCTTACATTTCGTGTCTCATTTGTTCGGTTCCTACATCTTCCACAATTACACACCAAGAAGTTGAGAAAGAATGAGCATCGACATGAGTTACAAACTTAGAAAAACTCTTTTTATCATACCAAAATCATACCAAAATGAAAGGAATCAGAGTTCTCCCTCAACTCACTCATTTCAACTTACTCGCTCACTTTTTCCCTCCAAACTCTAAACTTTCTTACCGACCTTCCCTTGAAATTTCTCCGCAATCACCGAATCCCCCAGTTCAATCCGCTACAAAACACACCCAAAATAACTTCCCAAAAACAAAACCCTAAAAAACTACAAGACTTGAACAAAACCATAGTTTCACCGCCGTTGCCAAAGATTCCGACTTTCGTCAAGAAAACGAGCGGGAAAAGAGTGAAACCCTAGAAGAGGAGGAAGAAAGAGGAACTTAGCTTCTTCTTCCGTGATGTGTACTTCCTACATAGGCCACTTTTTGAAAATATTTGCATTTTTTGGCCAGTTGCCCAACTATTGGTGCTTTTGGGCTACTTTATGCCACGTCAGCAGCGGCCACTATTCCCAATAGCGGCATCTTCATTTCGAGGTCACTAATGGGAATAGTGACCTATGTTTTAATTTTTTTTGAATATTTTGTTTGTCGTCGCTATTCCCACTAGCGACCTTAATATAATAAGGTCGCTGAGGAGATTGTGTTTTCTACTGAGGTCGCTATTGGGAACAGCGACCTCAGTTTTAAATTTTTAGGGAAAGTTCTTTAGGAATCGCTAAGTGTCTCAATACATTCATTCGAGCTCACTAACCTCATTATACTAAGGTCGCTAGTGAGAATAGTGACGGCAAACAAAAAATTCGAAAAAAATCAAAACATAGGTCGCTATATCTATTAGCGACCTCGAAATGAAGAGGCCGCTATTGGGAATAGCAGCCGCTGCTGACGTAGCACAAAGTAGCCCAAAAGCGCTAATAGTTGGGCAACTGGCTCAAAAACGCAAATGTAGCGCCCCGAATTTCTAATTTAATAACTTAGAAAAAACGTGGCACAATCCCAGCATCCACTTCAATGTAACAATATACACAACCAACACCACTAAAATTTTGAATTTTTATTACAACAAACTTTTACAAATCACAGCGGAATTCAAAACAACTCAAACAATATTTTCTGTCATTTACAACTCGAAATTATCTCAAAACTGCTTTTACAATTTTACACAAAAAATATTATAAATCAATCTATCTCAAATATGCCTCAAGCATCCACACCTCCAAACTCTAAGCAACAACCTGCAACATGTGAGGCTAGAGATGATCCCTAATCCCCCAAAACTAAAGGGGTTAGCCATAAATGGTGTGAGTGACATAAAATAATCAACATAATTTAATTGTAAGACATAAGGTCATCAACAACATGTATTAACCACAATGATAAGTGAATAAGGAATAACAAAGATGTAAAGCATGAAAACGTCATAGAATGAAAACAACAAGTGCATCTAGTCTAAAGGTCAAGTGTAGGAAAACTGAAAAACACATGCATAAAACCAAGTCAAGAAAACACAATTGCTATATGTGGACTCTCTAATGCATACTTGTCGAAGTCTATGCATCCCATTCTACATAGGTTCGGTGCAAGCCCTTAACGTCTCCACTTCATATGGGTTCAATCCCCGCTATGCAACTAATCTTAACACGATGACTACTACGAGATAAAGATAAACTGTGAGAATTAGCCCATGCCTGATAATTCAGGAAATGGATCCCACATCTCAGGTATTTTATCTGGATAATTCAGGAGATCATCCCACATCTAGACATAGACACATCATCACATGATTACCCCATGTGCGTCGCCTCGACCTTGCTAATTCAGGAGTTCAATCCCACATCTCAAGCAAACCACTTGGATAATTCAGGAGATATATCTCACATCTCAGGTAAATTACTTGGATAATTCAGGAAATAAATCTCACATCTCAAGATAGTTACTTGGATAATTCAGGAGATCAAATCTCTCATCTAAAGCCGTATTGAGGTGCATAACTCATGTTCCCGTTCATCATATCATCACTAGTGCATGTCCTTATTATTTTTGGTTACTGAACAAATCTCCTAGAGTAGTGTACCCTACCGGCCTAAAAATTAGACTGAATAACTGAAAATGCCTCAATGGGCCTCAACAAAATAACTTAATAAATATCTCAACACCGGTATACTAGAGTCACGTACCTCTAGAGACTCAAACTCAAGAATCTAAACAAATTTCCACTAACAAGAGTGGCTCAACTGAATATCTTATGATCAAATACTGAACTGAATATGGTATAGACTGATTTATCTGAAACCAATCACTCAAAATAACACTAAAGATACAAAGAATCCTTCAGTACCAGTCGACTTATACTTTGGTAAGTCGACTGTCCAGAGGACGATACCCAAAATTTCACAAAATAGACCAAGTCATATCAGTCGACTTAAAAGAGAATCGGTCGACTAACCAGAAGGGACTGAACAAAATAATCTCTCAACAGACCAGTCGACTGACATCAGTCTAGGTCGACTGTCCAGAACAAATTTTACAAAGTAAAGACCTCAGGACACCAATCGACTTATACTGTAGTAAGTCGACTGTCCAGAGGAGAATATCTATAATTTTTACGAAAATAAACTAAGTAACATAAGTTGACTTATAAGAGTCATAAGTTGACTTACTAACAATATAAGATGGCTTATAGAAACATAAGGTGACTTACCAAAAACATAAGTAGACTTATAAAAACATAAGGTGACTTACCAAAAACATAAGTAGACTTATAAAATTCATAAGTAGACGTATAAAAACATAAGTCGACTTAAAAGAGACATAAGTCGACTTATAAGAACATAAGTCGACTCATAAAAACATAAGTCGACTTACCAGAGAGAAATTCCAGAAATCTTTAAGAAAATATTCTAAGTGTCATCAGTCGACTTGCAAAGTCATAAGTCGACTTAAAATACAATATAAGTCGACTTAAAAGGTCATAAGTCGACTTACCAGAGAAAATCTAAGATAACTTTGAAAAATAACTTCTAAGTGTACCAGTCGACTGAAAAGGGGTCTAAGTCGACTGTCCGGAGCGAATTTTCAAGAAAACTAAAGATACAGCAGCTGGGTCGTACCAGTCGACTGATTAGTATACCAGTCGACTGTCGGCCTTCAGTCTGCAAGGTTTGGTTGTTCATGATAATCAAAATTAAGGTTTTCCAAAAGCAATTGTTGTTTACTAAAATAATTTGTATTTAGGTAAAATCGACAATCTCAAATTATCTCCATTATGGATACATTTCCTCAAATCAACCGTTATCTCAAAACTTAATGCTCATGTTCTAATCTCCTAATTCTTCCATTAGGATTTCTCAACACTAAATATCTTTCACAACCATGATCAAAGTCTGATTTATAACCATGAGGTCCAGATGTTCGTCATCCGATCTCAACATAATCAATTCTTAACATGCTTTCTAACAATATAATCTCATAATTCAAGATTTACTCAATATTCATGAGTTTCACAAACATGGTCCAAGCAATAACAATGGTTCATTCACATCACAATACAAGGATCATATCATTCATATAATGAAACAAAGCAAACGATGTCATTCACATAAATCAAAACAACCAATTTCATATCATTCGCAAAATCAAACAACAACACAAACAATGTCACTCACCTTTGGTTTTAGAAGAATCCACGAAAAGGTCTTCCTTTCGCTAGATCCAAAAATCCTCCTCCCGATCACCAAGAAAAACAATAATATTTTAATAAATCTGGAGTTGTGCAGCGAATGACGGCTGCACACCCTCTTTTATACAGGTCGGGATTGAAAGAAATTAGGGTTTTGAAGTACTTTTGCAAAATAGTCCTTTTTCAATTTATTACTTCACATATATAGCCTTTCTTAGTTAAAATATGTTAAATAAATCAAAACTAAATAAAATCTTTTTACCACTAAGTTTTCCAACAACCCAGCGCTGCCCAGAGATAAGAAAATCCCGGATTTACACTCAGGGTGGCGATTTTGCACAAAAGCCCTCCCTTTTGCAATATTTGCAAATACCTCATAAAATATTCGTAAAAATCCAGAAAAATCTGAAATAATATATGGTAATACATATTATAGTTTCCAATAAAAATATTTGACTTTTACCTTCCAGGAAAATATTTGCACAAAGATCCAACATAAATTCTATATTTGCAAAAACACACTTTTTGACTAAATCTTCACCAAATCGACTTTAAATAAATGTCAAATATATTTAAATTCAAATGATGACCATGGAGAACCAAAATATCAGTAAAAACGAATTTTCATAGTTTATTTAAGATCCAAACGTCTTTTTACATAAAAGCCCCTCTCTTTCGAGATATTTGTAAAAATAGTTTCTTTATTCAGAAAAATCCCAAAATTTAGAATACACTCCATAATAAGTATGAAAACTTATTAAAAATATCAAATTGTATATTTACACCAAAATTATTTGCACGTGTTTCGCACGTGTAAAAAGATAAATCTTTTAGAAAATATTTTATTAAATTTCCAGTAAATCATTTTAATTCATTTTCAAATAATTAAAATAATATTTGAAAATACGGGGTTCTACATCACTCCCTCCTTAGAAGAGTTCTGTCCTCAGAACTACTGCTAATGGGGACCAAACAAATACATCAAGAAAGAATGAAAACTTATGGATAGGAATATAATTTAAAGAAATACAATCACACAAGGGAATGCATCTCAACAAAAGATGTACAACATACAGACGAAAAACAATCATGCAAAGAATTCAGAAAATCAAACTTCCGCTGCGCAACTCTGATAACTGCCACCGGAAGCCATGCTGCCGCAACTACTGAACTCCTGCATCCAACTCTGACCCTCCACATTTGCTCCAAGAATCAGTGGTCACTCCCTCCTTAGAAAGGACATGACTAAAGATAACCACCTCAAGACCTTGCCTGGAAACACCTTAAACTCCACACTAAGACTAACAAGAATTGGGCGACACAATTGCATGCAAGAAAACAGTATTAATAAAACTTTGGTCTTTATTCCATTAATCCAACTAAATCTTGTTACATGAAGAAAACACTCAATCTTCAATTATTCCAAATAGTAGTTTTATTTAATACAAAAGAATGAATTTCCAAGTTCTTGCACACACAAGTCACATTCCTGAGTTATCTGCATCCTCATCAGTCAATGCGGACTCTCGCCCCTTCCTCAGGTCCTTTCTTTTCCTTGCATTCTCTTTCTTTAGCTGCGGACAGATTTGTCGAATATGCCCTTCCTGGCCACAATGAAAACAAGTCTGCTCTGCCAACTTCGAACATGCTGATCTGTAGTGACCTGCCTGCTTGCAGTAAAAACAAGTCACTTCCTTAGTTGCCGAGGCCTTCTGCACTGGATTGCTGAGCTTGATTTGCTTTGCCGACTTCGGACACGTTGACCGGTAATATCTTACCTCCTTGCAGCAATAACAAGTCACTTTCTTAGTTGCTGGTACCTTCTGCACTGGGTCACTGAACTTGACTTTCTTCGCTGGGGATTCCTTTCCTTCCTGATCTGATGTTGGCCTCTTCCTCTTGAGAGACTCGTCCTGCTTGGTGGGATCAGCGTTAATAAACACCTGTCCAATCCTATAATTCCGATCTTGGTTCCGAATCTGCGCCAAATTAACTGCCATCAGTGCATCCAGAGTCTGATACACCTTGGCGAATTCAGCCTCGAGGTCAATTCCAGTTCCTCGAGAACTTCCAGATCCATCCTCATTGTTGTCCTTGTTCCGGGGTCTGGATGCAACCATACTGTTCACTACAAAACGAGGGTAAAGTTTGAGAGTCACACACACATTACACATTCACATCCATACCCTATGGCAAAACCATAACCATACCCCAAGCCAAAACATCATGTTTCAAACGGAATGAAATATATGCTTAAGCACAAATACAAACAAGAATGAGAAAATGCCTATGTAGTATAGCAAATTTACATAAGGAATATATCATAAAATATACAATAATGTAGGAATTAAACCAATGTAAAATGACATGCATAGTAAGTATGTTGAAATATGTGGTACATATATAGAAATTTGTAGGAAGTATATGTAGAAATCAAGAATGTAATGATAATAAATTTTGAGCAAAATATAAGTAGTGGGTGCACATAGTACACTCGAAAAGTATGAAGCAACACATTTAATAAGTAGCTTTTAAATAGTGGAAAGAAATTATAACAAAAGCGGTCAACTATAAGTAATAATAAGGGTATCGAATATAAGGTGCAAAAACATAATAAAGATTTAAATGTGCAGAAACATATCATATTTATATGAGTAAAATATTGCAATCAAGTTTAAATGCTCCAAAATAAATAAGACAATATAAAATAATGGAAAATATATATAGTATCCAAAATCCAAGTATATATAATAAAATGAAGGTAAATATGCAAAGCAAAATTTATAGTATAGCAAACAATAATGGAAGGAAATAAAAGTAGCAATAATAACTTAACTCGTAGTAATTCAAAAATTTAATGTAATATGTAAAAGTAATATCAAGGTATACGAGTAACAAAATTGAGGTGCACAAAGTATACAAGAGAGCAAATGATTAAAAGAATCTAACGGAAAATAATTAAATTTTATACCAAGGAATAAATAAATAAATGAAAATTACTTTGGCGAAAATCACATAATCCAGAAATTATATACAGTGGGTAAGATAGCAAAACATATAGGACATCATGAATAAGTAAAAATAGAAATTATATAAGTTGAAAGGGTAATGCCTTACATAAATAAATATCAAATACACAAAGCGAACAAAACATATTAAGAATAGCTAGTGAGAAAATATTTGTTTTATACAAAAATAATCAATACACTTGCGATAAAGAGATTTCATTCAAGTCCAAGCATACAAACAGCCTAAATCCCATTACAGGTCGTCATGACCAAACAATCAAATCACACACATCAGATGTCCACTAGGGTACTCACACTTCTAATGTCCACCTAGGTACTCATGCTCTAGTGTCCACACCTAGGTTGGTTTTCATACTATGTCTATTATTACTATTGAAGCAGGCTCTGATACCAAACTGTAGCGCCCCGAATTTTTAATTTAATAACTTAGAAAATACGTGGCACAATCCCAGCATCCACTTCAATGTAACAATATACACAACCAACACCACTAAAATTTTGAATTTTTATTACAACAAACATTTACAAATCACAGCGGAATTCAAAACAACTCAAACAATATTTTCTGTCATTTACAACTCGAAATTATCTCAAAACTGCTTTTACAATTTTACACAAAAAATATTATAAATCAATCTATCTCAAATATGCCTCAAGCATCCACACCTCCAAACTCTAATCAACAACCTGCAACATGTGAGGCTAGAGATGATCCCTAACCCCCAAAACTAAAGAGGTTAGCCATAAATGGTGTGAGTGACATAAAATAATCAACATAATTTAATTGTAAGACATAAGGTCATCAACAACATGTATTAACCACAATGATAAATGAATAAGGAATAACAAAGATGTAAAGCATGAAAACGTCATAGAATGAAAACAACAAGTGCATCTAGTCTAATGGTCAAGTGTAGGAAAACTGGAAAACACATGCATAAAACCAAGTCAAGAAAACACAATTGCTATATGTGGACTCTCTAATGCATACTTGTCGAAGTCTATGTATCCCATTCCACATAGGTTCGGTGCAAGCCCTTAACGTCTCCACTTCATATGGGTTCAATCCCCGCTATGCAACTAATCTTAACACGATGACTACTACGAGATAAAGATAAACTGTGAGAATTAGCCCATGCCTGATAATTCAGGAGATGGATTCCACATCTTAGGTATTTTACCTGGATAATTCAGGAGATCATTCCACATCTAGACATAGACACATCATCACATGATTACCCCATGTGCGTCGCCTCGACCTTGATAATTCAGGAGTTCAATCCTACATCTCAAGCAAACCACTTGGATAATTCAGGAGATATATCTCACATCTCAGGTAAATTACCTGGATAATTCAGGAGATAAATCCCACATCTCAAGATAGTCACTAATTCAGGAGATCAAATCTCTCATCTAAAGCCGTATTGAGGTGCATAACTCATGTTCCCGTTCATCATATCATCACTAGTGCCTGTCTTTATTATTTTTGGTTACTGAACAAATCTCCTAGAGTAGTGTACCCTACCGGCCTAAAAATTAGACTGAATAACTGAAAATGCCTCAATGGGCCTCAACAAAATAACTTAACAAATATCTCAACACCGGTATACTAGGGTCACGTACCTCTGGAGACTCAAACTCAAGAATCTAAACAAATTCCCACTAACAAGAGTGGCTCAACTGAATATCTTATGATCAAATACTGAACTGAATATGGTATAGACTGATTTATCTGAAACCAATCACTCGAAATAACACTAAAGATACAAAGAATCCTTCAGTACCAGTCGACTTATACTTTGGTAAGTCGACTGTCCAGAGGACGATACCCAAAATTTCACAAAACAGACCAAGTCATATCAGTCGACTTAAAAGAGAATCGGTCGACTAACCAGAAGGGACTGAACAAAATAATCTCTCAACAGACCAGTCGACTGACATCAGTCTAGGTCGACTGTCCAGAACAAATTTTACAAAGTAAAGACCTCAGGACACCAATCGACTTATACTGTAGTAAGTCGACTGTCCAGAGGAGAATATCTATAATTTTTACGAAAATAAACTAAGTAACATAAGTTGACTTATAAGAGTCATAAGTTGACTTACTAACAATATAAGATGGCTTATAGAAACATAAGGTGACTTACCAAAAACATAAGTAGACTTATAAAAACATAAGGTGACTTACCAAAAACATAAGTAGACTTATAAAATTCATAAGTAGACTTATAAAAACATAAGTCGACTTAAAAGAGACATAAGTCGACTTATAAGAACATAAGTCGACTCATAAAAACATAAGTCGACTTACCAGAGAGAAATTCCAGAAATCTTTAAGAAAATATTCTAAGTGTCATTAGTCGACTTGCAAAGTCATAAGTCGACTTAAAATACAATATAAGTCGACTTAAAAGGTCATAAGTCGACTTACCAGAGAAAATCTAAGATAACTTTGAAAAATAACTTCTAAGTGTACCAGTCGACTGAAAAGGGGTCTAAGTCGACTGTCCAGAGCGGATTTTCAAGAAAACTAAAGATACAGTAGCTGGGTCGTACCAGTCGACTGATTAGTATACCAGTCGACTGTCGGCCTTCGGTCTGCAAGGTTTGGTTGTTCATGATAATCAAAATTAAGGTTTTCCAAAAGCAATTGTTGTTTACTAAAATAATTTGTATTTAGGTAAAATCGACAATCTCAAATAATCTCCATTATGGATACATTTCCTCAAATCAACCGTTATCTCAAAACTTAATGCTCATGTTCTAATCTCCTAATTCTTCCATTAGGATTTCTCAATACTAAATATCTTTCACAACCATGATCAAAGTCTGATTTATAACCGTGAGGTCCAGATGTTCGTCATCCGATCTCAACATAATCAATTCTTAACATGCTTTCTAACAATATAATCTCATAATTCAAGATCTACTCAATATTCATGAGTTTCACAAACATGGTCCAAGCAATAACAATGGTTCATTCACATCACAATACAAGGATCATATCATTCATATAATGAAACAAAGCAAACGATGTCATTCACATAAATCAAAACAACCAATTTCATATCATTCGCAAAATCAAACAACAACACAAACAATGTCACTCACCTTTGGTTTTAGAAGAATCCACGAAAAGGTCTTCCTTTCGCTAGATCCAAAAATCCTCCTCCTGATCACCAAGAAAAACAACAATATTTTAATAAATCTGGAGTTGTGCAGCGAATGACGGCTGCACACCCTCTTTTATACAGGCCGGGATTGAAAGAAATTAGGGTTTTGAAGTACTTTTGCAAAATAGTCCTTTTTCAATTTATTACTTCACATATATAGCCTTTCTTAGTTAAAATATGTTAAATAAATCAAAACTAAATAAAATCTTTTTACCACTAAGTTTTCCAACAACCCAGCGCTGCCCAAAGATAAGAAAGTCCCGGATTTACACTCAGGGTGGCGATTTTGCACAAAAGCCCTCCCTTTTGCAATATTTGCAAATACCTCATAAAATATTCGTAAAAATCCAGAAAAATCCGAAATAATATATGGTAATACATATTATAGTTTCCAATAAAAATATTTGACTTTTACCTTCCAGGAAAATATTTGCACAAAGATCCAACATAAATTCTATATTTGCAAAAACACACTTTTTGACTAAATCTTCACCAAATCGACTTTAAATAAATTTCAAATATATTTAAATTCAAATGATGACCATGGAGAACCAAAATATCAGTAAAAATGAATTTTCATAGTTTATTTAAGATCCAAACGTCTTTTTACATAAAAGCCCCTCTCTTTCGAGATATTTGTAAAAATAGTTTCTTTATTCAGAAAAATCCCAAAATTTAGAATACACTCCATAATAAGTATGAAAACTTATTAAAAATATCAAATTGTATATTTACACCAAAATTATTTGCAGGTGTTTCGCACGTGTAAAAAGATAAATCTTTTAGAAAATATTTTATTAAATTTTCAGTAAATCATTTTAATTCATTTTCAAATAATTAAAATAATATTTGAAAATACGGGATTCTACAGCAAATATTTTCAAAAGGTGGCCTATGATGGCAAAAAATTCGCGGGGGTTGGTATTAGGGATTATAGCTGAGAGAATAATTTGTATGGCCCAGTTTATATTTAAGAATAAGATGAGTGGTCAAGATCTGAGATATTAGAAGAATTTCTATAGTCCAAATTAGATCTAAAATATTATAAAATTAAGATGAACGGTTCAGATCTACCCTGGACAGATTTATTCTTGCTTTTATAATAGAAAATAGATAGATAAATAGATAGATAGATAGATATAGATTTGACTTTGAAATGTGCGGAGTAATTGGATTGTAATTGAAATGTGCGGTTGAGATGTAATTGGATTGTACAAAATGGTTAGATATTACAGAAAATAATAAATAAAATGTACGGTTGAAGTGCGTTCAACTATTTAAGTGAGTTGGTTATATGAAATTTGCACAATTCCTACACTGGTTGTAAATGTTGAGATATATAGGATTAAGGGATTTTACTTGGAACCATATTGACAGGTGATATGGGTCGGATGACGTGGCCCCTCCTGGGCCACAGGATCCCCTCCGGAAGCATACATGACCGGATCATCCAGATCCGCCACGTCAGCGCCGGAAAACCGCCCGGGCCTCTGCCACGTCAGCCCTATACCGCTCGGGTTTCCACCGCTTCAGGCCCACAGGCAACCGTGTCCAGACCCGGCCCCAAACGGGTCCAGACCCGGTTGACTTCTCCTATAAATACCAGACCCTCTCCCCCTTACTGAGGTAATAAAACTTTTCCCACTCAAAACCCTAGTTGCTGTTACTCTCTCTCAGTAGCTGACTAGATCGTCGGAGGGTCTGCCACCGGGACCAACCCCGGTGTTCCTAGACCGTCTGCAGGTACACAAGATCTCGGATCCGAGCCGAGCATCCAGCCTCCACCTCACTTCCGCCTACTCCCGTACCGTTCGCCCGGCTGAGGGTCGCCCGCACCGGAGCCTCCTCTACCATTACAAATTGAGTAAGAACTCACACCTGGTGCATCCACACGCCTTCCAAAAACAAACCACATCAGGTTGGCACCGTCTATGGGAAAAGCTTCTAGTGCATACGCCGACCCGAGTCCATCCATCAACGGTACCCCGTATGTCCGACCTCGCATGGTGCCCAAGGCCAAGAAAACAGTTACCTCTGTGCGTCGGCAGGACGCGCCCCCTCAGGGTGCCGACGCCGATGCTCATGGATCCAACAACCCCGGAGCCAGTCACGGACAATAACCGGGGGCCTCCCGACCAGTCCAGCCCTACCTACGAGGGGTAATCCAGAACCGGCAGGCCAGCCGGTCAAGGGGAGGGGCCGCTTCCAACTCGGCCCCGAACCATCCCAAACCTCCGTCCCAAGGACGAGGGCCAGCACTCTGCCGCGTCAGCCGGCGCCCACCAGCTCAACAAAATCGGGTTGAGCGAGCTCCGGCCACCCACCAGGAGTTCTAAGACTTCCGAAAAGAAATCATGGAGGCCATCCGGGAAACCCCCGTCAATGATGACGTCCGCCGCTCTCACCCCATTTGGATGCCGAGGCCAGCGCATCTCGCATCCCGACAGCCCAGCCAGAATATGACGACGACATCTTGAAGCGCCTCCAAGAAATGGAAGACCGCCTCAACCACTTCAAGGACGGCGGTCCGAGGCCGACCCAGGTATACAGGCCCATCGACCTCCTTTCTCCACCGCCATCTTGCGAGCGGAAATACCTCGGAACTTCTGCCCACCTCAATTCGAGACTTACGACGGGGAGGGCGATCCTGCTGATCACATGGAGGGCTTCAAAACCCTCAAGATGATTCACAGCACATCGGATCCCCTCCGGTGCCATGCCTTCCCTGCTACCCTCCGGGGTCCAGCTCGGGAATGGTTCTCCAAGCTCGCCCCCGGCTCCATTTATTCTTTCGACTAATTGGAAGGTAACTTCCTCGCCCACTTTGTGACTAGCTGAAAGGCCGAAAGGACAAGTGCGTCCCTACTTGGCCTCCGGCAGAAGGAAGGGGAGTCGCTCCGGGTGTTCGTCTGAAGATTCACCGCTAAGGCGAGATCGGTCTCCTCCCTGGACCCAGGGGTCGCCTCGGTAGCATTCCGGCACAACGTCCGTCATGGATAGCTGAAGGCCTCCCTGGCAAAGAGGCCCCCGATGGATTTTCCCGACCTCCTCAATCGGGTCGAAAAGTACATCCGTGCTGAGGAGGCCCTGAATCCAGAGGACTCGAAAGAAATTCCCGGGAAGGGAAAGCGCAAGGCTGATGAGGTCGAGCCAGCAAAGAAAGTTCCAAGGGACGGGGGCGCCACCAAAAGGGTTCCTCCGGTCCCTCGCTTCGAGAGGTACACCCTGCTGACACAGAACGTGTCAACCATCCTCTTGGCGATCGAAGACAGGGATCTTGTGCAATTCCCCCCTCGGCCGAACAGCAACAACAGTAAGAAGAGGGATCAGCGGTTCTACTGCTGCTTCCACCGGGACAATGGGCACGACACGGATCATTGTTGTGCCCTGAAGGACGAGATCGAGGCCCTCATCCAACGAGGGTACCTCCGGGAGTTCAAACAGGAAAATGCTCGGGACCAGAGGGTTACAAGGAACAGGAGGGTTTCCCCTCCTCCTCGAGCGCCCAGACAGCGACCCAAGCGGGACCAGGAGCCTGAAGAGCCCGAAGGTCAGGCCATCTTACATTGCGTCCACGGAGGGCCAATGGGAGGGGAGTCCAACACTTCCCGTAAGGCGTTCATCAGGGATGTCAACGCCGTCCAGGACCCCCTCTCCCCCCAGGTCCAGCAACTCCCTGTGTCCTTCTTAGGGGAAGACCTGGAAGGAGTTCGGCTCCCGCACTGCGATGCGCTTGTTGTCAGCCTCAGCATGTTGAACTTCGAAGTCCGGTGCATCCTCGTTGACAACGGAAGTTCGGTGTACATCCTCTTCCTAGAAGCCTTCGAGAACTTAAAGCTCTCCCGGGACAAGTAAGCCAGTCAGGTACACCTTGCAGGGATTCTCCGGCGTCCCAGTGCCCATAGAAAGGATAGTCTTTTTGGACGTCACAGCTGGTACGACACCACACCGAAGGACCGAGTCAATGGACTTCATGGTTGTGAACGTCAAGGCAGCTTACAACGCCATACTCGGTCATCCCGGACTCTGCTCCCTCTAGGCGGTTCCCTCGGCCTACCACCAGAAGATGAAGTTCCCTACCAACAATGGTGTCAGAATTGTTCGAGGAAACCAAGAAACAGCCCGATCGTGCTACATGACGGCGATCGGGGGCGGGGTATTTCCCCTCGATGCTGTCGAGCTACAACTCGAGAGAACCAAGCCGGAACCAGAACCGGTAGATGAGCTGGAACCCTCTTCAAAAGGTCCTACACAACAACGGATGGCAGACCCTACCTCTGCTGCCTAACCCCTGACGAAGCAAAGTACGCCCTCAAGGAGCTACACAAGGGGATCGGCGGATGCCATATGGGAAGCCGCTCGCTAGCGCGAAAGGCTTTGAATCACGGTTACTAATGGCCCACTATGCTGCAAGATGCCCTCACCCTAGTGAAGAAGTGCGGTCCCTGTCAACGGTTCTCCCCGTGAAGAGGGCTCCGCAAGCAAATCTCCGTTCCATGGCCAGTTTGACTCCCTTCGCAATGTGGGGGATGGATCTGGTAGGCCCATTTCCGAAGGCAACGGGCCAAAGAAAGTTTCTCATTGTGGCGATCGACTACTTCACAAAGTGGATCGAGGCAGAGCCGCTAGCAACGATCACCGAGCAACAGGCCCAACAGTTTTTCTGAAAACACATCGTCTGCTGGTTCGGGGTCCCATAGGTGCTTATCACGGACAATGGTACTCAGTTTGCGGGTAAGCATTTCCGAAAGTTTTGCAAAGATCTCAGGATCCAGCAGCGCTTCTCCTCGGTATGCCACCCTCAGTCCAACGGTCAAGCCGAGAACGCAAACCTGCCAAATCCTCAACGGTCTCAAGAAGCAACTCGATAACTCTTCTAAAGGGTTATGGGTTGATGAGCTACCAAGCGTTCTCTGGGCCCACCGGACAACAAAGAGAATCCCCACGGGAGAGTCGCCATTCAATCTGACATACGGTGCGGAGGCTGTTATCCCCCTAGAAATCAGGATCTCCTCACCTCGGAAAATGGCCTTCGATGAAGCAAGCAACTCTGCACAGCTTCGAGCTGACCTGGACCTCATAGACGAGGTCAGGGAGAAGTCCGCCATCAGAAGGAGCATCTACCAACAAAGGATCGAAAAATTCTACAACAAGAAGGTGCGTCCCACCGACATCAAACTCGGCGATCTCATCCTCCGGAAGTTGGCTGTATCCAGTCCCGGCCAGAAAAGGAAATTAGCCCCAAACTGGGAGGGCCCTTACAAAGTATCTGAGGTTGTGCGTCCGGGAACGTACCGCCTAACCGACCCAGAAGGCAAGGCCGTCAAGAGGTCCTAGAATGCGGAGCATCTTATCAAGTTCCTAGGAGGAGAGGACTAGCCTCCATCTCATATAAATTATGAAGAATGTAATCGGCACGTCGTGCCTCATGTTGTGTAAAGTTCAAATTTGTTGTAAATATGTCAGCTTTCTTAAAACAAGTTTCTGACCTCGTGTTGATTCCCATTAAAAAACATGTTTCGGGCTCGGCGCTCGGATAGCATCGTGAGCCAGAAAGCTTTCCGTACAAGCTTACAGCTCGGCGCTCGGATAGCATCCCGAGCCAGAAAAGCTTTCCTTACAAACTTACGGTTCGGCACTCGGATAGCATCGCGAGCCAAAAAAGCTTCCCTTACAAGCTTACGGTTCGGCCCTCGGATAGCATCGCGAGCCAGAAAAGCTTTCCTTACAAGCTTATGGCTCGGCACTCGGATAGCATCCCAAGCCAGAAAAGCTTCCCTTACAAACTTACTGTTCGGCGCTCGGATAACACCGCGAGCCGGAAAAGCTTCTCTTACAAGCTTACGGCTCGGCGCTCGGATAACACCGCGAGCCAGAAAAGCTTCTCTTACAAGCTTACGGCTCGGCGCTCGGATCACACCGCGAGCCAGAAAATCTTCTCTTGCAAGCTTACGGCTCGGCGCTCGGATAACACCGCGAGCCAGAAAATCGTCTCTTACAAGCTTACGGTTCGGCACTCGGATAACACCGCGAGTCAGAAAATCTTCTCTTGCAAGCTTACGGTTTGGCGCTCGGATAAACACCGCAAGCTAGAAAAGCTTCTCTTACAAGCTTACGGCTCTGAGCTCGGATAGTCGAGGCTTTCCTCAAAGCACCTCGACCATCACGCTCGGCGACGACCTTCAGCCATGCCCATTACCGACTCTCCGCGGTGTGGGGGCTCGGCATCTGCCCCTGACATAGGTTGGGGCTTCTTCAAGCTGATCAACCCATGCTCACGGTGACAACCGCCAGCCACGCCCGTACTGTCTTCCTGAGAACAAGTGTGGGGGCTCGACGTCGACCCCGAGCAAGGCCGAAGCTTTCCTCAAAGCACCTCGACCATCACGCTCGACGACGACCTTCAGCCACGTCCATTACCGGCTTTCTCCCCAGTGTGGGGGCTCGGCATTTGCCCCTGACATTGGTTGGGGCTTCTTCAAGCTGATCAACCCATGCGCACGATGGCAACCGCCAGCCACGCCCGTACTGTCTTCCTGAGAACAAGTGTGGGGGCTCAACATCGACCCTGAGCATGGTCGAGGCTTTCCTCAAAACACCTCGACCATCACGCTCTGCGACGACCTTCAGCCACGCCCATTACCGGCTCACCGCGGTGTGGGGGCTCGGCATCTGCCCCTAACATAGGTTGGGGTTTCTTCAAGCTGATCAACCCATGCTCATGGCAGCAACCGCCAGCCACGCCCGTACTGTCTTCTTGAGAACAAGTGTGGGGGCTCGATGTCGACCCCGAGCAAGGCCGGGACTTTCCTCAAAGCACCTCGACCATCACGCTTGGCAACGACCTTCAGCCACGCCCATTACCGGCTTTCTCCCTGGTGTGGGGACTCGGCATCTGCCCCTGACATAAGTTGGGGCTACTTCAAGCTGATCAACCCATGCGCATGACGGCAACCGCCAGCCACGCCCGTACCGTCTTCTTGAGAACAAGTGTGGGGGCTCAACGTCGACCCCGAGCACGGCCGAGGCTTTCTTCAAAGCACCTCGACCATCACGCTCGACGGCGACCTTCAGTCACGCCCATTACTGGCTTTCTCCCCGGTATGGGGGCTCGGCATCTGTCCCTGGCATAGGTTAGGGCTTCTTCAAGCTGATCAACCCATGCGCACGGCGGCAACCGCCAGCCACGCCTGTATCGTCTTCCTGAGAACAAGTGTAGGGGCTCGACGTCGACCCCGAGTACGGCCGAGGCTTTCTTCAAAGCACCTCGACCATCACGCTCGGCGGTGACCTTTAGTCACGCCCATTACTGGATTTCTCTCCGGTGTAGGGACTCGGCATCTGCCCCTGGCATAGGTTGGGGCTTCTTCAAGCTGATCAACCCATGCGCATGGTGGCAACCGCTAGCCACGCCCATACCGTCTTCCTGAGAACAAGTGTGGGGGCTCGACGACGACCCCGAGCACGGCCGAGGCTTTCTTCAAAGCACCTCGACCATCACGCTCGACGGCGACCTTCAGTCACGCCCATTACCGGCTTTCTCCCGGTATGGGGGCTCGGCATCTGCCCCTGGCATAGGTTGGGGCTTCTTCAAGCTGATCAACCCATGCACACGGCGGCAATCGCCAGCCACGCCCGTACCGTCTTCCTGAGAACAAGTGTGGGGGCTCGATGTCGACCCCGAGCACGGCCGAGGCTTTCTTCAAAGCACCTCCACCATCACGCTCGGCGGCGAGCTTCCGCCATGCCCATTCCTGGCTTTCTCTCTGGTGTGGGGGCTCGGCATCAGCCCCTGGCATAGGTTGGGGGTTCTTCAAGCTGATCAACCCGTGTGCACGGCGGCAACCAGCCAGCCACGCCTGTACCGTCTTCCTGAGAACAAGCGTGGGGGTTCGTCGTTGACCCCGAGCAAGGCCGATGCTTTCTTCAAAGCACATCGACCCTTACGCTCGGCGACGACCTTCAACCACGACTACTTCAGCAAAATTTTCATTAAGGTTTAGAGCATCCGCCTTCGGCAGACGCCCCGAGCCTCAGGTCGATTGGTTGACCCTCCTCTCGCCCACGAACAACTCCGGATTTGCAGATTTTGCATGCCAAAACCCCGAACTGTTTGAGGACGGCAGGGGAGCCACCGACCCTCGGCTCTCTCTACCCTCCGAACCAATTGGTCGGCCCACCACTCACCAACGAACAACCCGGGGTCTTACGGCCCTCAAGACCAAAACCCCGAAGTGTTCGAGGGTGATTGTGAACCTCTAATCCGGAGCCCCCGGAGAAATTTTAGTTCTGGGGCGCCTACATTCGGCAGGCACCCTAGTTGAATGAGATCAGATACTCACTTCTTGACAACCAGCAAGGGGGAGTGGGGGTTATATAGCCCCCTGAGGCGCGCAGTTATTGCGTCTGGGAATGCCAAACGGCGGAAGGCGAAACGTCGCCATAAAGACTCATGGGGAGGCAAAATGTCGCCATAAATGACTTATCAAAAGACGAAACGCCGCTGTGTATGCGCCCGTTGCAGCAAGTCACCTCGGCGGCGACCTCCTGCATGCCGAGCTCGGCAATCGTCCTCGCCCAATAAGACTCAAGGTTTAGGAAATCGAATGCTCTTATTATTTCTCATTGCTTACAACTCAATGAACGTCGGTACAAAGACAACGCATAGCTTACAACTTACTCACATCTGGCTTAAAATTCGAATTCGGCGCTCCCTTCGGGGCTCCTCTCACACTCAGCTGGACCAACCATGGAAGGGACCCCTGCCACCGAGCTTCCCGCATCTTCTGGCCGAGCGCCCTCCAATAAAAATGTCGGAGACCGCCCCGGGGTCGAATTGCTCGCCTCCTCGATCAAACCCGCACCCAACACCAGCTTCATCCTGCGGACCTCAAGCTTTTTCTCAACAACGGCCTCCCGAAGAAAAGATTCCGAAGTCGACCGCCCACTCGAGACATCCGAGATGGACCAGTCCATCTCGATTACCCACCAATCCCGGTCGGCTATGGGGCTTTCTTCAAACGAGCCACCTCCAGACCAAGCTCCCTAGACTTGTTCATGAAATAGTTCACTGCGCCGGCTCGGTCCCGAGCCTGTTTTTGCTGG
Source organism: Hemerocallis citrina (assembly GCA_017893485.1). Lineage (NCBI taxonomy): Eukaryota > Viridiplantae > Streptophyta > Magnoliopsida > Asparagales > Asphodelaceae > Hemerocallis > Hemerocallis citrina. Next base: position 66,996,510 of record CM030367.1, on the reverse strand, counting down.
CAAGCCAGAGCTGCCTCCATTGCCTCCTTCCCTGCTCGGACCAGGGATCCCTCGGCAGGAATAGGGTCGGCGCCCAAGACCTCGTGCGTCTATCAAAAGACGAGAACAAACATCACAAGAGAGCTAGAAAATGTGCAAGTTACAAAGCCTCGGCCAAAAAAGTATATTTCATTTCTTTCAAAAATAAGGATACAAAACTGCGGTGGCCAGTCCGCACGAGGCATATACATTCAAAAAAAAAGAGAAAGCCTAGTCTATGCTTGAGGGGGGGTGGCACCTCATCGTCAGCATGGTCGCCCCCCATCTCCTCGCCACCGGGAGTCGGTGGAAGGTCCGGCTGCCAACCATTGTGGAGGTGATCCACGTTCTGCTCCGGGAAGATCCTCCGGAAGTGCTCCTTGGCCTGGTCGTATGCCTCGTCCTGCGCCATGATCAGGGCCTCCGCCGATGCAGCCTCCATCCTCGCCAAGGCCTTCCGCTCCTTTTCTGCCTCCTCTTCGATCCTTTCCTTACGGCGATCAACGTCCTTCTGGTGATGCTCGAAGATCGAGGTCATCTGGGCCTCGTGGACGGCCACCATGCTCTGAGCCTCCTTCAGATCGTCGGTCACCTTGTTTAACTCACAGAGATACTTCTCCGCGTTCCTCCTCTCCACAAGGATCTCCCTCTCCAAGCACTTTTGGAAGTGCTGCCCGTGGAGCATTGCCTGTCCAAAGGAGAAAAGGATAAAAAAACATCGTCACCAAGATCAAACCATATACAAATACAGAGTCTCAAGCACTTACCGAGACCGACGCTTGAGACCAGTGCATGAAGGCCTGGTCAGCCATCTGTGACGCCAGCACCATCCGATTCCTCTAGGTGGGGGCTTTCGTGACGAACTCAATGGCCACGGGACCCTCGAGCAGAGTGTCCCCCTATACGATCGACCAGTCAGGAGCAAAGGGCCACAGCCTCTGTTGCCCCACCATCTGCTCGGCAGTGGGACGAGGTGGGGGAAGCCTCTTCCCTGGGGCTTCGACGGTTTTGCCCGAACTGCCCCCCGTGTCCCGAGGCGCCCTCGGTGTGTGGGAGTGATCCTTCTTGGCCTTCTTCCCGGGAGAAGGCTCCTCGACTACCGGGGCTGGTCCCTTGCCGGACCCCCCAGCTTGGGCGGCCAGCTTCTCCTGCTCCGCCTTCTTCCTCTTCTCCGCTCTCGCCTTCTCGGCGACGGCTAACAAGGCACGCCTGTCATCCACCTACTTGGAAGTCATCCCTGCAAAAATAAAAGAAGAGGGGCTAACGTTAACACGAAGGCAGAAGGATGCAAAAATTCAGAACGAAACATACTAGGGTTGGCTGGGCTCAGTCCAGGCCGGGCCAGGTATAGCTCCATCACTCGAGGCCACGCTATGCTGTGCCCCCCAATAATTTTCTCAACCATCTTCCACTCCTTTGTCGTCAAGTCATTGCACTTCGGAGGTTTGTGGTTCGGCTTGAAAAAATTCCACGAGGTCGGAATCCCTCAAGGCCCCTCGTTCCAAACCATGAAGTATTTCTCCTTCCACCCTTTGACAGAGTCCGAATGGTCGTGCATCACCTTTTTATGCGGCCTGGGCGAGAAGTAAAATATCCCCTCCGCATCGCCAAGCGAGCTGATCCCCAAGATGGCTCGGAAGTAGGTCAACCTCGGTGTCACACCCTTCTCTTGGCACTTCAGAATGAAACAAATCAGGTGCTTCCAAGAGTTTGGGCCATACTGCATCGAGCATAGCTTCGCCCAATTTAAAACCCTCTTGACGAAGGGATGCAACGGCAGCCTCAATCCCGAGGCAAAGGCGTCTTCAGGAAAGATACAATAGCCCAGCGCAAGAGGTGTGGTGGGTCGAATACCGGGGCTCGGTATGAAGACTTCAAACTCCCGAGGAATGAAGTAGGCAGCCCTTAAGATATGAAGATAGTCCGCCCTCAAGATACACGGAATGTTGTCCATCCGAATCTTCACGCGGCTTTCCTCGCCCGGTACGGGAGGAACAGGGTCGATGTCCTTGATATCGTCGGGGTACATCCTGATCGACCCCGAATTTTTAAAGGAGACCGGGGGAAACTCCAACCCCGGTCTAGGGGCATATTTATCCGGAGGAGGGGGACTGTCCGGAAGGCTCAACTTCCTCTTCTTCCGACGAGGGCGAGCCTTCCTCTCGGGAGACGGCATCGATAGAGGTGGCAACGGCGGAAGGTCATCTCTGACCTCGACTGCCCCCCTGCTGAGCCTTTACCAGCACCTTCTTGAGCGCCCTCCCCTTCTCCCTCATCCTCCTCATCACCCTCGACATCCTCGGCATCCTGATCCTCCTCACCACCCTCGGCATCCTGCTCATCCTCATCCTCCTCGTCCTCGTCATCCTCCACATCCTCCTCTCCCTCTTCCACCTCCTCGCCTTTTTCCACAGGCTCATTCCCCGGTCTTCGAGATCTCAGCGGCGACACTACGAAGACTACATCGTCACCACCGTCCAACCCTGGGTCTGTCAGGACTTTCTCCTTAACCTTATATTTACTAAGGGACGAAGACGTCTCTAACTCGGTTTCCTTTGCGGAGCGGCCCGACGAGCTAGCCTCAGATCCGGACTGAGAGAGCGACATTACTAGACAGAAATACTAACCTGAAGAGTATACCGTGCGATTACCGAAAAAGTTGCCGACGGCAAGTAAGATCCTGTACTTATGAAATTGGAAAGCGAGAGTAAAGAAATGAAGAAAATAAAAGTGGGGAGGGGGGAGATTTATAGCGGAGAAAGCGACTCCTCAATTTTCGCAATCAGATCTGGCCATTGGATCTTAATCATAAAGATCTAACAGCCACTAAGATCTACAGTCGCTTCGATTCTTGCACACATGACGTCAGCACTTGGCACTAATTTATCCTAATGCCCCCAGGCCTTATTCCAACAAACTTTATTTTGACAAGTCAGAAAGCTCGGAGCTCAGGTGGCACCGCAAGCCCCAATATCTTCCCCTATCTCACGGGACGCTCGGAGCTCGGATGGCACATTGAGCCCCAATATCTTCCCCTATTTTCATAGGACGCTCGGAGCTCGGATGGCACAGCGAGCCCCGATATCTTCCCCTATTTCCATAGGATGCTCGGAGCTCGGATGGCACCGTGAGTCCCGAATATCTTCTCCTATCCTCATAGGATGCTCGGAGCTCGGATGGCCCCGCGAGCCCCAATATCTTCTCCTATCTTCATAGGATGCTCGGAGCTCGGATGGCACCGCGAGCCCCAATATCTTTCCCTATCTTCATAGGATGCTCGGAGCTCGGATGGCACGATGAGCCCCAATATCTTCTCTTATTTTCATAGGACGCTCGGAGCTCAGATGGCACCGCGAGCCCCAAGACCCCTTCAATCCAACAAACGAGGGGTTCGTCTGCCGACCCCCCATGCTCGGTAAGAAGTCCCCTGCCAGACAGACTTCGGCATCCCCTTGCTCTTCCAGCTAGCAAGTGGATCGTCCGTCGACTCTCAACACTCGCCTACCGACCCTCTACGCTCGGTGAGCCGAGTTCCAACTCAACAAGCATTAGCATCCCCTTGCTCTTCCAACTAGCGATGGGATCGTCTGCCGACCCTCGAAGCTCGTCCACCGACCCTCAACACTCGCCTACCGATCCTCGACGCTCAGCGAGCCGAACTCCAACTCAACAGGCGTTGGCATCCCCTTGCTCTTCCAACTAGCAAGGGGATCGTCTGCCGACCCTCGAAGCTCGTCCACCGACCCTCAACACTCGCCTACCGACCCTCTACGCTCGGCGAGCCGAGCTCCAACTCAATAGGCATTGGCATCCCCTTGCTCTTCCAACTAGCGAGGGGATCGTCTACCAACCCTCTACGCTCAGCGAGCCGAGCTCCAACTCAACAAACCTTGGCCTCCCCTCGCTCTTCCAACTAACAAGGGGATCATCTTCCAACCCTCGAAGCTCGACTCCCGACCCTCAACGCTCGCCGGACGACCCTAAAAACTCGGTAAATGTTACTCCGATTCTTCTACGCTTGGCACCCTGCATGACTCCGATAGGGGATCCCTTCCTCCTACCCCCTGGCCACTTCTGGAAGTAACAAATGCTATTTTTTCACTGCACACACCACCCTTCTCTTTCCACAGAAGCAAAGAACCACTCCTACACGGCTGGACCACCCAGCCCTCCAGGAGTGGGGGGCTTGTGATATGGGACGAATGACATGGCCCCTCCTGGGCCACAAGATCCCCTCAGGAAGCATACATCACTGGATCATCCAGATCCGCCACGTCAGTGCCGGAAAACTGCTCGGGCCTCTGCCACGTCAGCCTGGAAACCACCCGGGCCTCTGCCACGTCAGCCCTATACCACTCGGGTAGCCCACAGGCAACCGGGTCCAGACCCGACCCCAAACGGGTCCAGACCCGGTTGACTTCTATAAATACCAGACCCACTCCCCCTTACTGAGGTAATCAAACTTTTCCCACTCAAAACCCTAGTTACTGTTACTCTCTCGCAGTAGCTGACTAGATCGTCGGAGGGTCTGCCACCGGGACCAACCCCGGTGTTCCTAGACCGTCTGCAGGTACACGAGACCTCGAATCCGAGCCTCCCGATCCGAGCCGAGCATCCAGCCTCCACCTCACTCCCGCCTACATCCGTACCGTTCGCCCGGCTGAGGGTCGCCCGCACTGAAGCTTCCTCCACCAATACAAATCGAGTAAGAACTCACACCTGGTGCATCCACACGTCTCCCAAAAACAAACCGCATCAACAGGCATCCCAAGTGAGCCATGGATGAACTCTTGAAATGGCATCTTGCATTGGTGCACATCCTTACACATTTGGTTTCTTCCAAAAGCCTGCCAAATAATTATTGAAAAATGATCCTTATCATTGTCTTTCCTGATTAGAGATTTGTCGTAAGAAATATTTTCTGCAAGGTTATCATCAGTGATATGGGTTAGAAGACGTGGCCCTTCCTGGGTCGTCAGATCTCCTCAAATCTCGCTCTTCCCTGATCATCAGATCAACCCAGAGCCATATAGGCTTCTGCCACGTCAGGCCCATGAGAAAACGGGTCCGACCCGGCCCAGCAGAATCTCAGACCCGTTTCTCCTGCCTATAAATACCAGATCCCCTCCTCACTGTGAATGGTAATCAAACTTTCTCCCCCTGAAGCCTAGCTACTGTTGTTTTTTCAGTGACTGACTAGAACGTCGGATGGCCTATCGCCGGGACTTCTCCCGGTATTTCTAGACAATGTGTAGGTACCCAGGACCGAGCCGAGCCCACAAATCCGAGCCGTGCTGCTGGATCCGAGTCGAGCACCCGGTCCCTACCTCGCTCCTGCTACTCCCGAGCCGGTCCCCCAGCCGAGGGTCGGACCAGAGCCAATACTATAACTTGCACTATACAAACTACAAGAACTCACACCTGTTGCAGCCACACTTCAAAACCAAACCGCATCAATCAGGTTTTTGTTATTTACACAACAGAAACTTGTTAACACTTCGGTAATAAGTTTGAATATATGGAATCTTAATACTTAGCCTAATATAGAAAAAGTTATTAGTAATACACTTTGATATGGAAACAATGTTATGTCAGATACACGAATGCTAATATGAACCTTCCTTTTATAATGTAGTATTTTAGATTTTCAGTAGATGTGTATGTCTCTGTTTCTTGTAAAGTAAAAATGGGAGATATTTTCTGTGAGTGAATGAATTAGGCTGACATAATTTTAATAATTGACACTACTTGTAACTGGTCATAAACACTTTGTCTTTCCATTACTACCATATGCTGTAGAGTTAGGTATATGTTTGAAACAGAAAATATTCAACCAAAATCAGAGAGTGCCTGCACTTCGGAATGTATACCACATTCTTCTCTCTTCTCCCTTCAAATTCAGAACCCTGACCTTCATCATTTTTTTTGTTTTCATACTATAAATACGATAGCAATTATTATGTAGACAAAGAAATCTCATTATTATTTCTTTAAGTGTGGAACCCTGATGAATGAAATGTGCATGTCAAAGTCTCTGATTGGTTGAAATTCACATTCTTATTTCAGCACCATGCGGATCTATTTGTTTCACAAAATTACAGTTTGTTTGACACTACTTGTAACTGGTCATCAACACTTTGTCTTTCCATTACTACCATATGCTGTAGAGTTAGGTATATGTTTGAAACAGAAAATATTCAACCAAAATCAGAGAGTGCCTGCACTTCGGAATGTATACCACATTCTTCTCTCTTCTCCCTTCAAATTCAGAACCCTGACCTTCATCATTTTTTTTGTTTTCATACTATAAATACGATAGCAATTATTATGTAGACAAAGAAATCTCATTATTATTTCTTTAAGTGTGGAACCCTGATGAATGAAATGTGCATGTCAAAGTCTCTGATTGGTTGAAATTCACATTCTTATTTCAGCACCATGCGGATCTATTTGTTTCACAAAATTACAGTTTGCTAGTGATAAAAGGCTACAACCTGAACCATCACAGATGGCCCAGTGGTTAGAATGATGTGACCTGGAGTATGCTCCTCCCAGAGGTCATAGGTTTGAAACCCGAAGGGTGAAACATTATGTGATGGCCAGTGGCAGTGGGACTGTTTAACGGCCTGCTCAAAACCTAGCTCACGGGACTGGGAATAGTCGGACCCTCAGAGGGGGGATGGATACCCAGTATAATCAAAAAAAAAAAAAAAGGCTACAACCTGAGTTGATTGATCATCCTGTGCTCGAACAGTCGTACAGTGTAAGGAAATTTCTAAAAGTTGACTTAACAAAATTGTCAACTTGATACATAAGCTGATTGTATGTTTATTTCGTTAGGGGTGACGAAAGCATCAAATTCTACTAAGGTTCTGGCAGATGTAACTAAGTGGATGGAAAGGTTTGATTGCCTCGTTGTTGGTCAGGGTCTTGGAAGAGATTCAATTTCTTCTGGTGAGTTTTCCTTTGTGCTGGGCGGTGAAAATGAATCATATTGTTTTTAGTTTGTACAGCATGTATCATTTCTGAAGGAGACAATTGAAATTTGAAATAAGCGAAACAATCTGGTTTAGCTAACTTGAACTTTATATGTCCGGGATTGTGTGAGTGACATCGTAAAGGATGCACCGGAATCAAATATGCCAAAAGTCATTGATGGGCAAGTTTTCTGTCAAGGAGTACATATTCAACTATACCCTTAATTACATAAAAATTTGTTGACACTACTCTTTCTTTTGTAGAATGGACTCTGTCTTGTCACCAACAATCTCGATTTAGTTAGATGACACTCCTTAGCTGTCTTAACGCCTTATGTAATGATTCATTTTAACTATCAATTAGCCAATTATTGTAAATCTTAATATACATCTTTTAGGTAATGAATTAAATCTTACATGAGAAGAGCTCAAGTTGTATGTATTTTAGTATATGTAAAGTGATGAATGGAAATTACTTTCTTAAAAAAAAATCACGTAATTGTCTTTTTTGAAGGAATTGGGCGGGCTTGGGCTATTTGGTGGCTATTTGGTTTTATTCGGGCCCGGGCATGGGCTTGAATTTTGGAGCCCGACCCAAATTCGGGCTGGGCTTGGACCCAAAAAAGATTTAGGCTTAGGCTCGGGTTTAAGTCTAGCCCAAACTCGGTCCATTGTCATCCTTACTGGTATACAAACATAGTAATACTTATAGTTGGCATTCGGGTCGACCGGGCCAAGTCAGGTCTGACCGCTCGAGTTGAAGTCATACTTGGGCGGGTTCGGGTCGGCGCTTTAACCGGGCCGGGTTGATTATTGGATACTTCGACCCGATCGACCCGTGAACCCGTTAGGGTCTAACCCATTTCGAGTCGGGCCGGGTCGCGGGTTGGCCCATTTTATTTTTTTTATTTTTTATTTACAACTTCACTAAAAAAAATACAACAAGTATAACTGTATAAAAGTGAAAAACTGCATATATTATTGATTATTCATTTCAACTACTATGAATTTTTTACAAGTTTTTTACATACACATACAAGTTTTTTCCCCCCTCTTTTAACCTAAAAAAATAAAAGAATAAAAATTGTACAACAAATATATGAGATTAAGAATTAAACAAAATTGTATATATTATTCAATTCAACTTCTATGAAATTTTTACAACTTTTTTACATACAAATACTGTTAAAAAAAATATACAAATTTCTTCAATTACATGTTTAAGAAGACAATCTAGAGTTCGAGATAGCCAAGAGTTAGATTGAAGAGAGGGCATTGGACTACTTTCGTGCACCTCTACTTAACCTAAACCTAGGATCTCATCGCCATAAATTTTCTAATCTTGTTGTTGGACTGCAGGAGAGTTGCTTCCACTTGTTGATGTAGATGCCGCTTTTTCTTGAGTCCTATCTTCAGCATTCATCCAATCTTCAGTGCACACGAGCATCTCCAACGAATCCGATTTCAAGCGATTCCTGTAATCTGTTAGAACTCCGTCACTTATAGAAAAAATACTTTCAGAAGCAACTGTGGAGACATGAGGAGTTAGTAGATCTCTAACCATATATGAAAGAATAGGAAAAAGATTTTCATGTTCTTTCCACCATTGTAGAACTTCAATCTTGGTACTAGAACTTTCACTATCTTGTTGATTATACCAATTTAATTCATTAGGTGCATTAGTCCTACATTTTTTTGATTAAATACGAGCAAGTAAATTAGCAGTGGCATCTTCTAATGTACTCTTACCCTTACCTCTAGAAGTAGAAGAAGATGTAACTATACTAGGTGTACTACTAGATGCAAAAGTTCTATCATAATAATCATACAAGTTATTCAATGTTGATTCAAAGCTAGCTAAAAATTCATTACAATCATATTCGGAGTAATCTCCAAGTAAAGTAAAAAATATTTCAATCAAACTTTTTGTACCCGCTAATTTGATACGAGAATCTATAACATTAGCAATACAATACAACATAGGAGGAGGATTAAAATACTTCAAAAAAAAAATTATAAGAAGGAACAACAATATGACTAATGTATTTGTCCGAAATCATTTCTTAAAAAGTTTGCATCATAGTAATGATTAAAATAAAAATACTTCGAAAACTTCAAAGTTGCAGTTTTAAAAGGTTCCAAAAATCGTAATAAAGATTCGGCAAAATACCATAATTGGGAGTCATTTAAAAAAATTCCATATTATTTGCAAGACAAAAATCGTTTATAATATTTTTGTATTGAGTAACATTTAGTAAATCGAAAGTAGAGTTCTATTAGTGTATAACATCTTTAGAATATTTTGTAAAATGTATTCCCCTAGTTTTACACCATTCTTTAAATTCTTGAAGCATAGGATCACTCAAAGAAATAAAATGTACACAATTTCTAATTGCAATTATATATGAATGAGCTACTTTCAGTGCATCTTGTACACATAAATTTAAAATATGATACGCATATTTAACATGAAAATTTTCATTACATGGAGGAGCTAATTGTATTTCTAATGTACTAATCGAAGTATTGTTGTTAGATGCATTATCAAAACTATTAGTAAATTTTATATCACAATATGATATAAATCACAAACTTCTGAAATACATGTTGCAATAATTAGTCCACCATGGGGATACGGGAAAGCCCCAGGTGACATGATTCTCTTTTGAAGTATCCAATCACTATCTATTCAATGACAAGGTTAAGCTCATCATCGGAATATCGTTACAACCTTTCCAACAATCGGAAGTTAACGATACTCTACAAGTTAAAGAATACAAAAGTGCAATTAAAGCATCTCTCATTTCATTGTAAAGTTTAAAACAATCGGACTATAGTGTGTTTCTAGGAATTCTTCTAAAATGAGGATTTAGTACATTTTGGTTGAAAGACTCTACATTCCTACTATCGGAATAGAAAAAAGGTAGCTCATCCTTAATAACTAGTCAGACCATTTCCCGACGAACAAGTTCGGGATCGTACGGTTGGCTATCTATTTGTCCAGTCCGATGGATGATTTTTTGTTGGCCTTATTGGTATTGTACTAAATCTTTGTGTACATTTGAAATGTGTCGTTTAATTTTACATGTTCCCTGACCCTTCTTCCACTTGTAACTCTTGGCACAATGTTTACAATGTTTACAAATCTTATGTCCTACACCCAGATTATTCTCATCGGAGGTATAGTCATAAAATCTGTATCAATCACTTGTTTATCCCCTAGTTTTTCTACTACTAATGGGTTCGGTTTGTTGTGTTTGTGTATCAACATTATACATTTATTATTCTATTTTGTCTGTAGGGTTATCGTGAGTTCCTACTCTAAGATTATGTGTAAATTCAGGTTCAATTTGAGAGATTATTGAAGGCCGACGTGAAGTATTAGTAGAATCTTGTCTACTTTGGCTACGGCTGCTACCTTGTGATCTAGACAAGGTAATAGTGTATGTGAAAAAAAAAGGATTTCTAGTATTTTACTAGTGTATGTGAAATAATAGAAAACAATATAGGAGGTGTATGTTAAAAATAAATCTAAAAAATAATAGGAGGGTTGAGAGAGAGAAAAGTGAAAAACCAACAAACAAATATGATACAAAAAATTAGAACTACAACAAAATTCAAGGCAATAGGAGGGTTGTGAAATTTTAATATCGTACTTCGCGGATAATCGAATATACAAATGAGAGAGAAAATAAAAGTAGAGAGTAGTCGGTAATCTGGTAGTCGTTGAAACTTGAAAGAGAGAGAGCGAGTTTCTTTGTTTGAGGAGTTGAAGTAGACGTAGTTGAGAGTTGAATTAACACAATTCGATACGATCGAAATTTATTACTTCTTTATTGAAAATACTTGATTGAATTGAGATTGAATTAAGTAGTGGTAGTAGAAAGAGTAAGAGAGTAAGGTGTGAAAATTTTTAGATTTAATTAAGGGGGTATTTATAGGGGGGAAACAAAAACAAACCAAAAAAAAAAGAAAATCAAAAAGAACAAAACAAGAAAAAAGCCCCAACGGTTTTTTTTCTGACCGTTCGACCTGCAGGTCGAACGTTTGACCCGCGGAGGTCAAACGTTTGACCCCTTCGGGTCCAACAGGTCCAAACCCATGAGTCGACCTGCGGGTTGGCGGGTGGGTTTGACTAGGTCAACGGGTCGAGCGGGCTGGGTCAAACGGATTTGGTTGTTTACTTTTCCGACCCAGGTCGACCCGCAAGTTCGACTCGTACCTGAACCGCATAATTGCAAGCCGTGTTCGTGTGGGTGGGTCGTTGGTCAACTCGGCCCGGTTTCCATCCTTAGTAATACTTCATCCATCAACCCAAAACAGCAAAATTCACACGCAACTCCCGCAATAAATATATGCAATAAATCAATGCACAATGGATCTGATAGAATTCTTACACTTATCGTTAACTTCAGTGATCATGATGATTCATGACTGACTGATCTGAACTCTTACCAAAAAAAAAATTTATTGTGACTAAAAGTAAATCATACCTAACAAGATGAGGCCATCCACAATGTACCAATCAGGTTTCCATATCATTGTAGCTCCTTACGAGAAACACCGGCTTGCCTGTGTCACAAATAGATGAATAAACATAACATGAAGAAGCTCAGACTCCTGCTATACAACATAACGACACATCCAAGAAAAACATCATAATCAGAAAGTTTAACCAACATGACCGAACTAGGCAATGTGGCAAATTTCAAGCCAAACAAGAACACACCAAATCACAACACAAGAAATATATTAACCAAAACAAACTTTTTTTAATTATTAATAATAACTCTTTTTTTTTCTTTTTTTGCCCACTTCTTAATGATTAATTTGTCCATTCTTAGCTCCAAGCTCATACAATACACCGGAATATCTCTCCGAATTCTCATTAGAGAAACTCTTCTTGAGCTTCATAAACGTACTCGCTGTCAACAAACTATCGCTTCCCACCTGGTGGCACACTCCCACTCTACCGACTTCCAACAACTCTGCCAACTTGTTCAACCCTCCGTGCAAGCTACTACAGAATTTCATCAAATGCTTAATATCATAAATAGTGGGAAAATAGACATTAATCAGCGCAAAGAACCCGGCATACGTATCCGGCAAGTTCTTACACGTCAGTCAGCAGTTTAAGCAAATATCCGAAATCATACCCACTATGGTAAGTCACCCAAAGAACAGAGTCATTCAGCACAATCCCCGACGACATTAACAGCTAAGCGAACCTGCTCACATCAGTCCCTTTGTCATTGAACTTGTTGAAATCGATACCGCTCTGAGTAAGCAGATCGATGGAGTCGGTAGTGAATATTTCTTTGTGGAGGTCGAACTCGCAGAAAATGAACTGCCAGACGCAGGGGGTGTGGTCGATGACGGGGAGGTTGCCAGAAGGATCAGAGAAGGTGAGACCGAGCTGGATGAGCTTGAGCATGTCGATGTTGGATTTGAGGGTGGCATAGTTGCAGCCGGAGGTGGATTTGAAGGAGCCGAGAGGACGGCAGACGATGCCGGGGAACTCGGTGTCCTTGGCGACGAAAGGTGTTAGGGACCTAGATGAACAATGATTAGTAATTGCTATCTGTAGAGATCTGGAATTGATAAAGAATAACTCAACATATAGAGTTGTATATTGGGTCTGTTTTGTATCAGTTGTTTCTGTTGTTTCTGTTTTGTACGTGCACTGCGCACACTTTTCATATGTAGTAGGGTGGGAACAGGGCCGGCCCTGAGCTCTCGGGGGCCCTAGGCGAACTTCCGAAATGGGGCCCCTAATAACATTTTTTTTTACGCGCGAAATACATGCCTATATTTACAAGAGAAGTTCAAAATTGGGGGTCCCAAAAATCGCAAATTCTACGGCGGCCCGAGGCGGCCGCCTTACCCGCCTCCATACTGGGGCCGGCCCTGGGCGGGAATCGTAATGGGCTGAGTTATAAAGTCCAATAGGAATTACATAGAGTGCATGTGTGGTTAGATTTGTAACCGCCTATAAAAGGCCATTGCTGAAGGAATAAAGAAACCAAACTTTGAGATAACAGAATCTCCAAGAAATAGTGACGCTGAGTTCAGTCAGGAATCCAGTACTTGACAAGGTGGTATCAGAGCCGCCCTTCATCAACTGCAATGAGCGTGACGTTGGAGGCACGTTGGCGAAGGAGGGGATACAATCGTTGAAATTGCAGCTCGCATTCATCTCCGCTCAGCTCAAAATCATCGCACAATCACAGCTAGGGATGGCAACTAGGCCGGGTCAACCGGCGACCCACCCGCCACCCGGCCCGCCAACCCGGCCCATTTAGCGTCTTAGTGGGTTCGGGTCGAACCCTGTGAACAGTACCGGGTCGACCCGGGTCGCAATTAAGGCGAATTAAACTTGCGAAACCCGGCCCACGAACCCGGCCCAACCCGAGAATTCAACCCGCCAACCCGCAGGTTCCGACCCGTTCGACCCGTATGGGTCGACCGTTGACCCGCGGGTCGAACGGTCGAAAAAACGCCCGTTCTGGCTCTCTGTTTCCAGAGTCGTTCCGAATGGCTCAAAGAGCCGTTATTTTGTTTTTTTTTTTGTTTTTTCCCACATATTTAGCCTATAAATATCTCCAAAAATCTCATAAAAAATCACACCTCACTCTCTTACTCTCTCTACTATTATACATCATTTGTAAAGAATTTTTGAACAATTATAGTATTCATCAAACAAGTCTACAAGGAGGCATATATACGATCAAATTTCGGTCGTATCGGAATCAAAATTCAACGTCTTCAACTCTCTTCAACCCTCGTCAAATCTACTTCAACATCTTCTCAACTCTTCAATTGCGGAATCGGCAAAGCGCTCCTCCATTTTTTCTATTATATTCTTATTTTAACGGTTTTTTTTACATACGCATATTCCACGGTGAACGGTATCAAAATATCTATATCTCTCTCATTAAATTTTTTTTTTCGTTGTAGTTAAAATTATTGTTCGTTTTTTGAACTTCTCTATCTCAACCCTCTTGTTTTTTAGATTTTTTTTTGTATAATTCACCGCTCCTACATTGTAATTTTTTTTACATACCACATTACTACATTATGTCTAGATCACGTGGTAGCGGTCGTAGCGGACAAGATTTTTCCTCTTCACGTAGGCCACCAATTGTCCCAACTAGTGAACCCGCCCAAGATTACATTGATCCTACTATGGAACAATGGGTACACACGACGATGTTGTAGGTGACATACAATTAGAAGAAGAACAGCAACAACAACAAACCGAAACTACACAACCCGTAGTAGTAGGAAAAGTATAGGAGAAACTAGCGATTGGCATAAGTTTTATGATTATATTCCGGACGAACATACTCCGGGTATAGGTTTGAAAGTGTGTAAAACATGTAGTAAAACATACAAATTCAAGAGGGGTGACGGCACAGGTACAATTAGTAGGCACATACAACATAATCATAAAGAACTTCTTGATCAAATACAAGGCCAACAAAAAATCAACCCTAGGACCGGTCAAGTAGATAGCCACCCTTATGATCCCGAACTTATTCGTCGGGAAATGGCCCGATTAGTCATTAAGGAAGGGTTGCCATTTTCCTATCCCGAGAGTAGGAACTTGGAAAATTTTAATCAAACGGCCTTAAACCCTCATTTTAAAAGAATTTCGAGAAATACTTGCAAATCGGATTGTTTTAAAGTGTACATGGAAATGAAGGACGCTTTGATTGCAATTTTATGGAGTTTAACTTGTAGGGTTAGTTTAACTTCGGATTGTTGGACGGGTGTCAACAATATTCCAACGATGAATAACCTGTCATTGGATCGACAATGATTCGATTCTTCAAAAAAGAATCATATCACTTGCGTCGTTGCCGTATCCTCATAGTGGCGCTGAAATAGCAAACTGTATTATAGAAATTTGTGATGTTTTTCATATTCACGATAAAATTATGGCTATTAGTTTTGATAATGCATCTAACAACAATGTAGCAATTACTACTTTAAAATCTGTATTAAACCCTCCATCTGACAATATTTTTCATGTTAGATATGCATGTCATATTATAAATTTATGTGTTCAAGATACATTAAGAATAGCTGATCCATATATAGTTAAAATTAGAAATTGTGTACATTTCATTGCATTAAGTCCAAGCATTTTACAAGAATGGAAAGCTTGGTGCAGGGTTAGAAATGTTCCTTTTAGAAAATTTCCAAAGGATGTTAGACACCGATGGAATTCTATTTTTGATTTACTAAATGTTGTCACCGATTATAAAGCAGTTGTAAATGATTTTTGTATCGTAAAAAATATGCACAATTTTGAAATGACTCCCCCCGATTGGTTTTTTGCCGAATCTTTGTTAAAATTTTTAGAACCTTTTAAAACCGCAACTTTAAAATTTTCAAAAACATATGAATTTACTTCTAGTAGCATTTTTATTGAATTAGTTAGCATGATGCAAATATTTAACGAAATGTTAAATGATCCCTATATTAGTGACATTGTAGTACTTGCATTTCAAAAAATTTTGAAGTATTATTTTCCTCCTCCTATGTTGATTTGTGTTGCTACTGTTATGGATCCCCGTATCAAATTAGAAGGTACGAAGAATTTGATAGAAATATTTTTTGGATATTTAGAGGACAATGTAGAATTAACAACTGATTACGCTACTTTTTTAGTTCAGTTTGAATCTACGTTAAATAACTTGTATGATTATTATGATAGACGTTTTGCTTCTAGTAGTACAACTTCTGTAGTTAGTTCTTCTTCTAGTAGTTTACTTTTAGTACATGAACAAATTCAATCTAAAAAACCTAGGACTAATCAACCAAATGAATTAAATTGGTATAACCAACAGAATACTGAGCCTACTCTTTCTCCACTAGATATTTTACAATGGTGGAAAGAACATGAACACACTTTTAGTATTCTGTCAATTATGGCTAAAGATTTACTAACTCCTCCTGTCTCTACAGTTGCTTCTGAGAGTGCATTTTCTACAAGTGGCAGGTATCTATCTGATTACAGGAATCGGTTGAAGTCCGAGGTATTAGAGATGCTCGTTTGCACAGAAGACTGGCTGAAGGCTGAAGATAGGACGCAAGGGAAAGCACTATCAAGTTCCACAAGTGGGAGCAACTCGCCCGAAGAACAACAACAACAACAACAACAACAACAATAGCTTTGCTTGTTATGTCAAATTAGAAAACTTGTACTCAATTAAAATTGTATATAAGAAATATGTTATTGTATAAAACTTATTTGTGAATTGAATTCTTCATTTCGTTATAAATTGTTCAAATTGTATAACTTAAATTCATATGAATAATATTTCAAAATTTGTTGTCAATTTCACTCTTTCAATCTTATTATTATTATTACGATTTTTATTGTTTATTAGTATTATTACTTACTTAGTATTATAATTAAACATCATTTGGGGATATTTGAAGAATTGTAGTATTATTACTTATTAGTATTATTAATTACTTACTTACTTAGTATTATAATTAAACATCATTTGGGGATATTTGAATAATTGTAGTATTATTACTTATTAGTATTATTACTTACTTAGTATTATAATTTTTGAAGAATTGTAGTATTCATCAAACAAAGATATGGTTGTTTGTATACATCATTTGTAAAATTATTATTATTATTATTTTAATTTAAGCTACCAAAATAATAATAATAATAATAATATTAAACGGACCAACCCGCGGGTCGACCCGGCCCAACCCGGGTCGAACCCTAAAGGGTTCACGGGTTGGGCGGGCCACCCAAACGAAAACATAGCCCGGCCCGGCCCGGCCCGTATAAGGGTGCAACCCGGCCCGGCCCGGCTAAGTATTCGTTCCCACCCGTACGGGTTGGGCCCGGCCCGGGCCCACTCGACCCGTTCGCCATCCCTAATCGCAGCAGCTTGATTTGGCCATCGATCAACTCAAGAAATTCGAGAGCAACAACCAGTCGATCAACAATCCACCACCCAGGCAAGTTCTAGAATCGAACACCACTGTAAGAAATCCTCTAAACTTCGATTTTCCTAATTTTTCTGGAGGAAATCCAAAGGAATGAATTCGAAAATGTGAACAATTCTTGGAATTTAACGGTTTTCCTAAAGAAAAGTGGTTGAGATATGCAATTTTGAGTTTAAAACAAGAGGCGAGTCGGCGGTTTTGGAGCAACGTAGGTAATAGATGGCGTGTGATGAAATGGGAAGAGTTTGTGGAGGAATTGATTGATCAATTTGGCTCAACTGAGTTTGAAGAGGTTGATGTTGTTGGGGGTGAAAATCAAGAAGATGCGGGAGAATTGATGGAGATGGATCCAGTTGACGAAGAAAGGGTCGTAGACATTGAAAGGTATTTGATTTTGGAAACGGAGTGTAGAACTGTTCTTATGTTTGAAGTTTCGACATTATTTGCTTCATTTCCTAATCACTTGCCAAGTGTTTGTGGTAATGTCTCAATGACAACTCCTTATCTTGAACTCCTATTTTGTGTTCGACAAAATGTCAAGAAGACGGAGTTGGAAGTTCTCACAGTTGTAATTGGCAGTGACATGGTAGCGCTTAATGGATGACCACCACCTATTTCGGTAGAGGAAGAGATTTGCCATATCCTATATCTAGCATATGTTGAGTACACCGAGTCACAACAGAGAATGGTTGCAAAGCAGATACATGCACTTGTGATTCTCTACAATTATTATCATTTTTTCTTAGTTGATTCCATGAAGAAGAAATGTGTGCTTCAGTTTTGTTCTATTACTTAGCTGAAAATGTTCTTGACTCACAAGATGAGAAAGTAAATCCAAATCGGTCCTCACCGAACATATCATATAAATGAGAAGAGATACTTGAGAAGCTAGCATTTTTTGTTGTGGAGCAAGAAACAAGCATTAGTCACTCAAATTTTAGTATTCTGGAACATCATTTGACATTTTCATTAACTTGTGAAAAGTCAGCCACTCGATTATATATAATGACATATGGAGCAACATTGAGCAGCAAGGAGCTGACGGAGGTTGGCATCAAAGATATGCTAAGAAGCTTGAAAGGATCAATAGTCAAGAGAGCTCTATCTTCTGTAGTAGAAGTAACATCAGCCGTTGAGCACTACAACTTGTTGTCGTACATTGAAAACATATCCAACTGGCTATCCAGGGAAAATACTGATCGCGCTTCCTTGCATTTGCTGGGGGTTATCAATGATTTGAAGTGTACGTCAATGACAAATGTTTTATCTTTGATGGAAGATCATGAAGTCAACAATAACTCTGTTCTTATTGATTCAGAGCTGGACATGCATGATAGTGATCTGAGCATAAGTAAAACTGAAATTGTTGATACAACTGTTACAGGTGATTTATCTGCTATTATTCGACTTATGGAGACTGGCCCTAAGGTATGCCAGAAGTTTATTGAGCATCCTGTACTCTTCAAAGGGAAGAAGTTTAATCTCCGGTATATTGTCTTGGTTCGCAGAATGAGGCATGTAGAAATATTTCTTCCATATATTTTTTGGGTTAGATTAGCAAACAACCCGTACACTTTGGAAAAGTGCAGTCTATTCGAGTATGAAACTCATTTCACCGTGATGAATTATAGAGGAAGACTGAATCACATGAACACACCAGAGTTTGTTAGGGAGTTTGAAGAAGAAGCTATTGGACATTTGATAGAGGCTGTTGTAGCTACACTACCATCAGACACTGTTGGAACTGGATTGCTATCTGAAGATTCTGTTTCGAGAAGAGGAGGAAGTTGGAGTTCCTTGAAATTCAAGAGGAACTTATCAAGGAGGAAGAGAAGAAGCAAAAGAAAGAAAAGAAAGCTAATATGAAGGAGCTTGAGATTTGCCATGAAGATGTGGCTTTGAAAGAGATGACTGGTCCTACTGCTACAGAAGCAGAGGTGCTGGCACAAGCTAAAACATTAGAAAAACAAGAAGAACTCTGAAGACTCAGTCGCGCACTAACTATCCTCGCTTCAGTATCTTCAGTTAGTAGGTAGTGCCAAGAGTTTTTGAGCCTTGTAAACAAAGATATAAAGTTGTATAATTCTTTGCTTGAGAAAGAGGGTGATGATGGTGAAGAAGAGGCCAAGAAATTATACACTGCTTCTAGGGAGAAGGATGACTGTGACGAAGCTACTGAAGTAGCATCAGGAAATAAGGTCAAAACTGCACTTCAAGATAGGATTGATGCTATGTTCCAAAGGCTTGAAAGGGAGATTGATGATGTGGATGAGTTTTTTTTTTTTGAATAAAAGTGACCAAGGTCACGTGTTTCATTAATGATCGATTAACGAAACATACAAAAAGGTCCAATACAACATAACCCTATACCAGTCTATTACAATATTAATCTTCCCAAAATAAAACTTGCAACATCTCATAAATTAATTATTCCCACATTGTCCGGGCAGCATAGCTCGAGTCCCTCCACACATAGCTAGAAGCCTCCCTGCCTCGGTCCGTCAATCATCTACTGTGCTCACTCCAGTCTTGGCTTCTTCCACATTCCGGCTTGACCTGCCCAGACCTCTATAAGAACAAGCAGTTTATGAAGTAACATATGAAAAGTACATCTATAATTACGGAAACAAAACTCATTCCTATCTAGCCATAGACTCCACAAAAAGTCCCAACCGAAATATCCCATAGGACTCTATACTCTTTGTTAATGTGATTTGATCTCCAATCCCCCCACACATCTTCGGTGCAACTCGGAATTGCTGTCGTGTGAAATCCCAAACTCATGACCTCCCAAACTAACCTAGCCCTAGGGCAAAGGAAGAACAGGTGAGAAGTATCTTCCTCTTCTACATAACATCGCTGACACGTAGCGTCATTCAGAATGTTTCGTTTCTTAAGGTTAGTCTTTGATAGGATACCGTCGTTAAGAACCAGCCAAAGGAAAGCTTTAATTTTGGGAGGAACTTTAGTCTTCCAAATGTTACTTGCATGTGCATTCCTCAGTCCCCCGTCGTTAAGGAACCCGTACATGGTGGAAACCGAATAAATTTGGTTTTCCCCTATTCTCCAATTTCTGACGTCCTCCTATGACCTGTCTTGGGAACCCTCTTCCTGCAATATCGCGTTGAGCCTAATCAATTGTTGCTGGCACTCGATCGAGAGGCTTCCCATGAACTCCAATGCTAGGTTTCCGTGCCTCCATACGTCTGCTACCAGGGCGTCCTCCCTCTTTGCAGTCGACGCAATGTCGGGGAAGAGTGATTGTAAAGTATTATCGCCACACCATTTGTCTTTCCAGAATCTAATGTTGTTTCTCTTACCCAGCTTGCATATAGTGTTCATGTGGTAGATTTCTCCTACCTTAGCTACGCCCTTCCAGATACCGGACACCTTACCATGCCTAGATTTCTCTCCAAATCTCACAATCTTCCTCCTTCGGTATCTCATGAACGAGTTGCTCCACCACGCTTTGCGTTGTCTGTGCATCTTCCACCACCACTTGGACAATAGAGCCTTATTCATGTCTCTGAGGTTAAGAATTCCCAAACCACCGAATTCTTTCTTCTTGCATACCCTATCCCACCTGATGAGGTTAATGCCCTTATTATCGTCACGCGTTCCTTTCCATAAGAATTTCCGCCTACATTTATCAATTCTTTCGATAGCTCAACTGGGATTCTCATAGATCGACATGAAGTATGTAAGGATGATACTAAGGACGGAGTTGATTAAGGTTATTCTCCCCCCCAATGATAGAAATTTTCCTTTCCAACCCGCTACTTTTTTCTCAATCTTTTCCACCAGCGGAATCCAGTCCTCCTTAATCAGCTTTCCCGGTCTGATTGGCGTTCCCAAGTACGTGAGCGGATACTCCTTTGTTTCGCACTGCATCATTGATGTGGATGAGTTAAGGGAGAAATTTCCAGGTTTTGAACTTGATACAAGTTCAAAGTAAGGGAGGAGGAGTTGTTAAGGACCTAGATGAACAATGATTAGTAATTGCTATCTGTAGAGATCTGGAATTGATAAAAAAATATCTCAGCATATAGAGTTGTATGTTCGGTCTATTTTGTATCAGCTGTTTCTGTTGTTTATGTTTTGTACGTGCACTGCGCACACTTTTCATATGTAGTAGGGCGAGAATTGTAATGGGCTGAGTTATAAAGTCCAATAGGAATTACGTAGACTGCACGTGTGGTTAGATTTGTAACCACCTATAAAAGGCCATTGCTGAATGAATAAAGAAACCAAGCTTTGAGATAACAGAATCCTTCCCAAATCTTCTCCTTCTTCTTCCTCATAAACCCTAGCTCCAAGAAATGGCAACGCTGAGTTCAGTCAGGAATCCAGTACCTGACAAAAGGGTGTGCGTCGACGATCTCACGGACTAAGGCGAACTCGGCTTCGAGGTTGTCGTTGTGGACGTCGCAAATCTGGACGGCGAAGTCGTGTTTGGGGGGAATCGACGACATCCGGTGGAATGTCCCTAGGTTTTGGATATGGGGTTTGGGTTTTGGGGGAATTTGGAAAGAAGGAAGAGGGGTTTTTTTGGGAATTGTGGTGACTTTTTGTTTTTTTTTTGTGGAAGAAAGGCCTGATTGGGTTGGCGTTTCGTGACGTCATGGAAGAAGGAATGGATTGGGTTGGGTGGGGTGGGATGGTATGGTGTTCCGCAGTGGGAGGTTAGGTCAAGGAATGGGGCTTACGTGGGGGATTTCGATTGGTGGAGATGTGGGCGAACGAGGAGGTGACATGTTTCTGAAAGGGATGGGGGTGAGGTTGATGGGAGTGAGACCCACTCTACAACTTTGGGGATTTTTTTTAAAATGACCCACTTTTTGAAAATATTTATCAGACTTACCCACTTTAGAAACTAATTAGATCATCTGTAGTCGTTTTGTTTAAAAAATATATATATGGCAATTATAGAAATAGCAAATAGTGGATACACTGCAGTTGCCTATATTCATAAATTGGGTTTTTTTTGGAACAAACGACATATGATATACCGTCTGAAGAATTGCGGTAAAATATCATTAAAAAAAGTTGGGAAGGACGGCAGATGATCTACCATGTACCCTTAAAAAAAATTTTAAAAAATTAAAAAAAAAAACAAGAAACAGTAGATGATCTAAACAGTAGATGATCTACTGTTTCAAAATAATAATAATAATAATAATAATATTCCAACTTTGAAGGACGGGAAATGATATCCCGTCCTTCACAAGTTGATTTTTTTTTTTTTGTTGAAACGGTAGATCATCTACTGTTTCTCGAGTTCTGAAAGAAAAAAAAAATATCCGACCACATATCATCTACAGTGCGACTAAGAAACGGTAAATCATGTTCCAATTTCCAAAATATGGAAAAAACTATATTCTCCCCCAAATTTGGCCGGCTCCTGTTCATGCCAAACCCAAAATATGGGTATATAAACGACGACTGCAAATTGTGTTTTATCCAAAATATCATTTTTTTGGATATATAGCCAACGACTACAGATGTTCTTACCAAACTGATATACTCACTGTTTGAAACAACGTGTATAGTTCAAATTTACTCGTTGTTTTAAATATCGAGTTTAGCTTTGGTGTTTTGAGACTTGGCGAAATTTCTCTAGGTGTTGGAGAAATTCCTACAACTAAACTCGCTGTTTAAAACATCGAGTTGATTTGAACTAGACTTGCTTTTTGAAACAGCGAATCTAGTTCAAATCCACTCGTTGTTTCAAACAGCGAGCTTAGCTTTAGTATTTTGAGACTTGGCAAAATTTCTTTTTAGTGTTGGAGAAATTCCAACGATAAACTCGATGTTTCAAACGAGTTTTGCTTTACTGTTTTGAGACTTGGCGAAATTTCTCCAAATGTTGGAGAAATTCCTATCACTAGGATTTGAATTAGACTTACCCGTTTTAAACAACGAGTCTAATTTAAATTCATCTTTAGTGTTTTGAGACTTGGGAAGCTTGCCATTTGAAAAAGCAAGTGGATCAATTTCGTAATTAGTTTCCAAAGCGGGTTAGTTTGGTAAATATTTTTTAAAAGTGGGTCATTTTGAAAAAATTCTAACTATGGGTGAGAAGGAACCGACATTGAAGCGGCTGCTGCTGCTGCTGCGATGCACTGCTATTTTAGTCATATTCCCTCTGTTTTTCCTAAAATGGAAAATAGCAAAATCTCCAGTTTGCGATTCAGTATTTTCCCACAAACTTGGTTCAATGAAAGGAAGGAAAGATTCAATGCTTTCCTAGAAAAATTGTTGAACCTAATGTAAAATACATTTACTCTTCATTTCCTTTGTCTAGTGCATCTCAAATCTATGATTTACAACTCAAATCCACCGCACTGTATACCTACTACATTTATCCACGGTGCATTTAGTAGTTATTGCGAGCATCTTTTGGCTGATTGCACCAATGGGCTACGGCGTGATGGTGTCAAATGTTGCAAGCACGCTTTTTCAAGAAACAATTTCGACCCAGAACAATATCAAAGACTTTCAGATGCAACAAGAAACATTCAAGCGTGCACATTCAGAAGGGAACAAATGTGCATATGGATGGATCCAAAGCATTTGAAGCAACGATCTTGATATCACAACAGAGTTATTAGCATGACACTACACAACCGAAATAACAAAATTTTAACTTCATTCTTAAACAATAAACTACAGCTCCCCTCTATCATCCTAATCATTTAAAATACTCAATTAATTAACCCAGACACATTCCCAGCATCTGAACTATTAGGAAAAAGAACTTCACTCTCCAGGAAAACAACAGCAGCATAGGCAGATATGCAAACAGGCAAGAAAAGTTCAGATCTTTTACTTTCATTTTAAGTACCAACCAGGTTAATAACGTACATAACATATAACAATTGACTCTCTATGTAGAATTTGGCACCACAAACACAGAAAGACAGGTGAGTAACTAAAGGAATTTTAAGTAATTGCCACCAGTCAGAACTAGTAATTTACACATGCAATGCACGTCATAATTAATATAAAAAGGTGAAAAAAAAATTTTCAATGTAGACTGCGTAATCTAGCCTCAAACCTAAAACCTCTTTTTATATTAACTAGTAACCTCGCACGTTCTAATCAATTTTTTTTAATGTTATAAAGTAAATAATAAGACGTAATATGACCTCGAACTTGAGACCTACTTATATACTTTTTACAAATTACCCCTAGTAACACAAACTTTTATTTTATATAAGTGGTACTTTTGTAAACAATTATGTTATAAATAAATTTGAATTTTGAGGGTATTGTGGTAACTAACAACAGCTGAGTAAATGAATGATTAATTGAACTCCCACTTAAAAATGAATTGTTGAGATTAGATAATAGAATGTCTACGAATGACAACCCCAACTCTCCCATTAAAAAATATTCGAGACTGCACAGAGAATGCATGTTTTAATAATTTTTAAACATAAAAAATAAAAAACTCGAAGGTAGTGAAGACTAGAACCTAAAACCTCCTTTATAATAGATATGTACATGCATCACGCGTTGATAACACGTTGATAGATTTACAAATGACACTAAGACCTTATTCCATTATAATATTATAAAGATAAGAATCAAGTTATGAAGAATCCATTCTCAAAACAGCTTCTAAACGGTCGACCATCCACTTCCCAATCTCTCAAGAAGGTCAAAGAAACCTTTTGAACCAATTTAAATTTCCTTGTTTGATCATCAATCTTTCTACTGACTACCACTAGCTGGAAGGTAAACGCCCTCAGCTGCTAACCAGACATTATCAGGACGCTTGTCTCTAACACCACAAACCTGCAAAAATCATTAAAAAAAGCCCCAAATGAAGACAATGAAGATTTCAGGCAGATATAATTAATATAGAATATATGCATAAATCTTGTTTCACTAGTCATCCTTCTTTCTATTCTTGCTGAAACACTTTTAAGATTTGGTGTATACCTCTTGCTGCCCACCAGCAATCCGACTGTATTTTTTGTCGTGGCTATGGAGGTAGCCATTGGTATCAATGTGTCGGAGTCTAACTCTTTGATCTTGTTTCCATGTTCTCCCATTTCCCTGGATCTCAAGCCTAAAAGATTAAGGATTAGAAATTTTATCAAATTGTTTGTACATCGGTCGTAAGGTTGGTCTATCAATTATTTACATATCAGCATAATTTCCCAATTAGTATGTATGCAGTCTCACCGCCAGTAGTCTCCTGTGTCTGACTCATTCTCACCACCAAAACAGCTCACCTGCAGTTCGAGTAAATACGTCATCAGTTACGAAAAATAAAACACGACTCTTCAAATTATAATATTATACTTGAAAAGAAAGAAGCATGACTTGTGCAGTATAACCAAGATTATGGTATAGTATGTCTCTATCAAGAGAAATGCTACACTTACATTTCTCCTCTATCAAACTCCATCTAAGTTCATCACTAAAAGGTCCAATCATCACTAAAAGACAAACCCCATGTATGTTTGGGGTAAGAAACAATGTAAGTGTAGCATTTCTCCTCTATCAAACTCCATCTAAGTTCACTCAATTGTCTCCCAATCCTAGAAAACATGTTGAAAGGAAAGCAAACCAGTACGGCATCTAGTAGTTGAAAACCAATAGGGATATATCTAGTAATCGATAAACATTTATATTTTTGACAACAGTTGACAAGTCAGTGGGATTTGTACAAGTACCCGTCGCATCACTTATATTTTTGAAACAGTTGACAAGTCAGTGGGATTTGTACAAGTACCCGTCGCATCACCAAACAGATTATCGTCCTATGCCATTGCCATTGCCGATAAGGAAGGAATTTTTACTTGCTAGCAGGAGGAGAATGTGTCTATATTTATGTATAACATCCAGCCAAAATTTAGTCCTTGATATACAAGTATGAAAGAAGTGTGTGCAATTGTGGAAGATGTGTCCCCAATAAGTAGGGATGATAACGGGTAGGTAAGTGTCTTACTCTTACCCTACCTAAATTATCTTTGACCCCCATTCTAACGGATATTTTAGAAATAAAAATTACCTACCACAATAGGTAAGGTTAAAATCTCATCTTAGTATAAACTATTGGATAACCTGTTAAAATGGATTAGAACACGACAAACAAATATCCATGCATGCGTATGATAGCTACTTGCAACTCATCGTAGTACATATGACCAAGGGTTACTTGGCTGTGCTTGGGTTGAGCCTAATATAGGCCAGAGTGAATAAGTTTAGTTAATAAGTTTCTATACCAAGCTTTGTAAAGTCCATGATAGGACAATTTCACATCCCATGGATGATTGGAACAGTTTTACCTAGTAGACTAGTGATAGGGCTAAAAAATAAAACTAAATCGGGACCGTTCAAATCGGGCACGAATCTTAAAGCTCTCATGGGTAAACCGGTAATTTCCACTACAGACGAGTCCGAAAATGAGAACTAGGTTTTCTTCAAACCCAATAACCAAAAAAAAGGATCTAGGGTCAGGGTGGCAGCCCATTATGAACAAACCCAGAACATTTAAAGAGTAATTCAAATTCATGATTATCTCTAAAAGGCGGTTTAAACCAAATCTCTTATCATGAAAAGGTTTAAACTCTGTTACTTATAAAAAAAACCGAGAAGTAGAGATAAATGATTATCTCGAAACTATTTCCAGAGACGACTATAAATACCCCGTTACTCCCACCATAAAAAAAGTAATCAGTGTTTTCTCCACAAAAACTTTCATAATCTTCTTAATTACTGACTTGAGCGTCTAAGAGTTCGTCGCCAGGAACAATCCCGGTGTTTCGAACTTTCTGCAGGTCTACCACCATCAAGAAGTCAGCAGGCTTGCTTTTATTGTTTTTAGAAGAATCTACAAATTATCTGTTTACTCCCACACGGAAATTAGCAGCAACCGATTGACCTCGTCTGTAAGAAACAGAAAAAGCAATCCAACCATATTTCACCGGTGAAAGCAGTTTCCAGTAATGCTTCCAAAAGGAAAAGGGAAGGCAACGATGTCCAGCCAAAGAGCTACTCCTTTTCATCCTCCACTCCAAGATATTCTTCCTCAAACAGACCAACAAGTTCAGCAACCTCAGCCTGAACAGCTGCCTCCTCAACAGGCTCTTTCCATGTCTAGGAGGGCTGCGCCGGGGAGCTCCCATCGAAACCGTCAAAAACAGCACTCTCCATGGCCACATCTAGATCCACAATCCTTCCACCGACTCAGCAGCCTGCCAGCCTCGCATAGTTCCCATGATTCGAGAGACCTTTGTCAGGTCATCGTCAACCGTCAACAAGGACTCGACCTCCGCACCTGCTTGAATGAGAGACGAGCCCGCCAGGAGGTCCCTCATCCAGAGCGCCGGAGAAGCCAGAGGGGTCGTTCTCCCCAAAGGTCGAGATCCAGAAGGTCCCCTCCTCGTCGTCAGCAAAGGAGTCTCACCCCAACGAGCCGATCAGCACCGAGAGTTCCCCGAGACGGAGGGGCATCAGTCACCCAAGAGAAATTCCAAAACTTCAAGGATGACATCTTGCGAGCCCTTAACATCGCCCCGAGCCGTGACCTACATGCACCTAGCCCTCCCCGTCCTACCCCTAATGCAGGAGAGTCTCGAGGGTCGATTAGATTCGACCTAGGGGACAACTCGGTCCATCGCCATCTCAGGGAAATGGAAAGGCGATTGGACAGAATCAACCGCGAAGAACAACATACCAATAATTTCTGCCCAAGCAGACCCCCCCTTCTCTAGGGCCATCATGAAAGCTCCGGTCCCCGAGACCTTTAAGCCGCCCCACTTTGAATCCTACAACGAAAAATCTAACCCAGCTGATCATATCAAGAGTTTCAAAACTCTCATGATGATCCATCAAGCTTCGGATGCACTCCTCTGCAAGACCTTCCCGGTCACGTTGAAGGGACCAGCAAGACCTTCCCGGCCACGTTGAAGGGACCAACAAGCAGTGTTCTAAATGGCAGCCGCCTAGGATGCCTAGGCGTGCCTAGGCGCTCAAGTAGAGGAGAACGACCCGCCTTTGCCATAGGCGGTGGTCTAAGGCGGTTGGAGACAATTAGGCGGTCATGTTGTTGAGGCAGACACCTGATGTCCAACGCCCGCGTTTTCAATTTTTTTAAATTTTAAATACAATAAAATAACACACAAAAAAGAGTACTATCAATCTATTATATACTATGTATGGATCTATAATAGTAGTGGAATTGTTTTTACTTTTTTAGTATTATTGGTGATGGATTGCACATATTACACCTATTACACATTAAAACAGCATATTACACATATTACACATATTGGCTTATTGCACATATTACAATTGGACAATTATTTTTTTTTTAAATGCACATATTGCACATATTCACATTAATTGCACGAGAAATTTTTTATGCATACATCCTTTAATTACACGTATTACACAATGAATATTTGCAATTGCATTGCATAATTATACTTGGTCTTAATTTGAAAAAAAAAACCCTTGAACTATGGCCTTTATGCTGAAAACCCCCCTGACCTTTTTTTTGCAGAAAACCCCCCTGAATTATTGTTGCAAAAAACCCACCCAGCCAATGTGAAACTTCTGCAAGAGTTAGGGAGGTTTTTGACAATATTGCGAAAGATGTATGATGTTTTTTGAAACTTGCAAAAATGAATGGGGTTATCTGATACAAATAGAAACGTTAGATGTGGTTTTTTTGAAATACTTTAGGGGGGTCTGCATAAAAAAAAGGTCATGGGGGATTTTCTGTATAAAGGCCATAGTTCAAGGATTTTTTATTTTTTTTTTCAAATTTAGCCTTATACTTACGATTGAAGAATATGGGCTGAAATTAACAAAATCGACAAAAAAAAATTTCGACCGCCTAGGCACTCTAAGCACTAGGCACCCCTTGACCGAACCGCCACCGCCTAACGCCGCTTACAACCTTGCCAGCAGAGTGGTACTCCCGCTTGTCCCCAGCCTCCATCTTCTCCTTTGACCAGTTTAAGGAGCTCTTCCTCACCCACTTTGACAGCAGCCACCGAGCCGAGAAAACAAGTGCATCTCTGCTATCACTCAGTCAAAGGAAGGGCGAACGTCTGAGGGACTATGTTTGATGCTTTACCACTGAAGCTCAGTTGGTCGACTCTCTCGACCAGTCAGTGGCCACAGCAGGGTTCCGACACAACACCAATCATGCCGACCTGAAAGCATCCCTCGCCAAGATGCCTCCCCGGGACTTCTCGGAACTCTTGCTGAGGAGTGAAAAGTACATCCGGACCGAAGAAGTCCTCCATCCCCATGACGAGAAGGAGCCCCTGTCTGGGAACAAACGGAAGGGTGTGGATGAAGATGGTACCAAGAAGCTTCAGAAAGACAACGGCGGCCAACATCGCCCTCCTCGTGAAAAGTTCACCCCTCTTAATGCCAGTGTCTCGAATACCATCATGGAGATCGGCAAAGAAGGATTGCTCCAACCTCCCCCGAAGATGAATGCCCCTGGCAAGAAGAGGAACAGAGATAAGTGGTGTCGTTTTCATAAGAACCACAGCCACGACACAGACGATTGTCGGGCTCTCAAAGAGGAGATCGGAGCCCTCATCCAGAGAGGGCAACTGGCCAAGTTTGTCAAAAAGGGCAGAGTTGATCCTCCGCCTCGAGGTGCCAACAAGCAAGCTGAAAGACCCGCCGAGTCCCAGGACTCCGAACCGGAGGCAATCCTCCACCTCATCCATGGAGGCCCAATGGGGGAAAAGTCGAACTCCTCCTGAAAAGCCTTCATCCGAGAAGTTAACATAGTGCAAAACCACCCTCCACTCAAGGGCTTCGGAGTCACCGTGACCTTTTCAGACAGAGACCTAGGAGTCCGAACGCCCCATTGTGATGCGCTCGTAGTGAGTCTCCACATGGCCAACCATGAAGTACGTCGAATCGTAGTCGACAACGGCAGCTCCGTCAATATCCTCTTCCTCGAAACTTCAGAGTTCCCCCAAGGGTGCAACCAAGCCGTCTCAGAACCAGTATATGAGTTAGAGGAGGTTCATTTTTCAAAAGGAGACCCGACCAGGACGTTCCAAGTGAGTAAAGTCCTCCCTCACCAAGTCAAAGCAGGCATTGTTCGATGCATTAGGGAAACCAAGACTTGTTCACCTGGACCGCTGCCGATATGCCTGGTATATCAGAAGAATTGCTCATGCACCATCTCAGCATAGCTCCTGGAGCTAAACCCGTCCAGCAGAAGCACCGCGAATTCGCCCCGGACCGACAACAAGCCATTAAAGAAGAAGTAGATAAACTTCTGGCGGCCTGGTTCATCCAGAAGGTCAGCTACCCTGAGTGGCTCTCCAACGTTGTAATGGTAAAAATAACCAACGGAAAATGGAGAATTTACATCGACTTCACAGACCTGAACAAAGCGTGTCCAAAGGATCCACTTCCCTTCCCTAGCATCGACGCCCTAATAGACGCCACTTCCGGTCATGAGCTTTTAAGCTTTATGGATGCATTCTCCGGGTACAATCAAATCAGAATGTTGCCCCCATATTCCAAGGACCTCTTTCGCAACTAATCAAGGCCTATATTGTTACCGTGTCTGCCCATCGAGTTAAAGAACGCCGGAGTAACCTATCAGTGCCTCGTCAACAAGGTCTTCAAAGAACAGATCGGAAGGAATATGAAAGTTTATGTGGATGATATGTTGGTAAAGAGCCTCAACAAGCAAAGACCATGTGATCAATATTTAGGAAGCATTCGATGTCTTGCGGAAGCACAATATGAGACTCAGCCCATCTAAGTGCGCCTTTGGGGTGTTGTCAGGCAAATTCCTGAAGTTTATGGTCAGCCAGAGGGGCATAGAAGCCAACCCAGAGAAGATCTGTAACCCCTGTTTTCAGTTATTGTATTTTTCTTGGAATTATTATTTATTTATTTTATCTCTGAACCTCTGTAATTTGTTCATTTAATAATAGAATTCATTTTTGCCTTCAATTCAATTTTGGTCTCCCGACTTATCCAATTAATTCTTCTGCTGAAATTTTGTTGTTCATCCAATTCAAATTTTGTGTATGATATCCCCAATTAGTCTATTTATTAATCCTATTTTTATTATTTATTTATTCTTTTCCCCTATAGGATTGAAACTCAAAACCCTATAGCCCTTTTCTTATTGAATCTCAACCCGAAACCTGCTAACCCATTACCGGAACCCAATATCCTAATTATTCCTTATAAATACTCATTATACTAAAAGCCTAATTCTATTAACCTAATCACCCTGTTCTAATAACCCCCACTGCTCCACTTCATCCTTCCTCCTCGTGCCTGTCCTTCGAACCCAACCCCGATTGCCCCTTTCACCCTCGTCCACCACCGCACACCACCGCCATCATCATCCTCTTCCCTGACCTCCACCTCGACTACACCCAACCACCTCCAGTGACCCCCCGCCCTGCCTTCGCCAGCCATTGCACCATTGCCATCCACCTCCGACCTCGCCTGCCACCTCGCGCCACTGACGACTCACCCTCATCTTCAGCCCGTTGATTGAAGCCTCACCACCACCACTGTCGTCGCTCCCCCTCTATCACCCCGTCCTGTCCCACCACCGTAACCCATCATCGTCAGACCCATCTTGCACCACCTCCTCCATCGTCCGCTGGTCCACCATAACAACCCCTTGCAGCAACCCCAAGATGCCTCGCAGTCGATCCCGCTGCGCACCCGCCTCGACCGCCGATAGCGCCGCTGTTGCTGTTGACAATCCGTTGTTTGCTATTCTTGCTGAACTTGTTGTTTGCTGTGTTGGCCACTTGCTGTTTGTTGTTTGGGACATGGTTCTTGCCGTGTGTTGCTTTGCACGTGTTTGCACGTGTGTTGGTTATACGTGAGTTGCACGTGTCGTTGTCGGGATCCTAATCCCGTTATTCTCTCATATGGATTATTCAACGGTATAAGGCAAGTCTTCTTGAACACTATTATTGTTCGTGTTCAAGAATTTTCATTGATTCCTGCAAGTTGGTCTTAATTCCAATTCAGATCTGTATTTGTTTTTGTTCAAGAGTTTATCACGGATTCATCGGCGAAACCAAGTGATGAATCTCTTTTCGTGCCATTATCCTTGACTCGAACCCTAGTCCCTATTGCACATTGCATATGCACGTAATACATGAAAATAACTAGATCCATGCTATAGAAGTGATTGATGACTGAAATGTTCCCGATTGAATATGATTTCATGAATTAATTGCCCTGATTGTAAAATGCATCGTTAACGGTTAACGTTGTTATTGCGTGCTAATAACTAAATAGAACTCTTATAAATTAATTACCATGAAATTGCAAGCTTGTGTAATGAAATTATTGTCAATTCATTTTCTGGCCTGCTGTCTGTTCTATGTTTCGTTGAATATTCGAACTAGTTACTGTAAGAATTTAAATGAACTTTGTAAATAAGAATTGTAGCACTGTGTATCTATTTTTCAAGACATTTGACGGATTTAAATTCAGATACATAATCTGCTAGATATCAGACTTTTAGTACCGCTAGGTCTTGGATTTCCAGATTCGCAATTATGTGTATCACCCTAAATTGATAATAAAAAGAACATGTTAACAGTAAAATTAAAATGTGAAAATAATTTGGTTGAGACTAGACATGCTTAGGAATCACCCTGAATTTTTGTGAATTTAATTGGTAAGTTTTCTGATCCGATACATGCATGTGAACATGATCTTTAACTTGCTGCCTAAACATAAAATTTGTGAAGAACAAAGATTTGAACCCAGTTTCTATGATTTTTATATATCGTTGTATATGCACTTGAACCGGCTGAGTCTAGTGTCTAGAACTTTTAACGAATCCAGATTTGCTTTTCTATAGCAGCGGGAATACCTGTTTTTGTATAGCAATGTCCTGTTGTCCAGATTGTATGTTTTGCATTGAATTTGTATAATTGTTTCTTGCCTTGCATGTAACGAGTATAATTAGTCACACATAGCATGACACAACCTTTACATCTTCTTGCATGCTCACGTAGGATGAAATAAAATATAAACAAGCCGGAGTATTAAGAATTGACATGGTAGTGAACAATCGGAGACTGTACTCGGTATGGGTCCCTTAACAGTTATTCCTGTTAATTCCCGTTATTCTCGTTTATTATTGTTAATTCCCGTTATTCCTGTTTATTACTGTTAATTCTTATTAATTCCTGTTATAGAGCCGAGTACATGATCTGTTGAGTTCACCCTCACAGTCTAAAACGTTCACTTGTTTGCATACACCAAACCTTTGGTATGGGACACAGTATTACGTGCATTAAATAGATTAATAAAATGAATAATAATCCTGAATAGACATTGCATGCCTGATCTTGTATACAGTCATTGATATTGATCATGAATTGTAACCATTGATTACTGCACAATTGAATATAGACCCTTGATATTATTTCCAACCCTTGCTTTTGTCCTTGACTTTGATCCAGACCTTTATTCTTGTTATGCCATGTTTTCTTGTTCTCTGTTTCCCGCTACTTGTTGTCTGTGACTTGCTCTAACGGGCATTATTTTCTACTTTAGATCACGAGTTTACAGGTACTGAAGAAGCGATATCAGAAGAACTTGGTGAGCAACAATTTTAGAGAATGGAGCCCAAGAAATTACTGCTTTAATTATTTATTTATGCTATTTTTTCCTTTGAACAATGTTATTGACATTGTACTTTGTTTATGGGTTTTGTTGACTCGAAGTTTGTTTTTATCCCAGATGTTGGATATTATGTTTTGAATTATTTCATTTATTATTGAAGTTCATCGTTTATGTGATTATATTCTCTTGTATGGTTGTGATTGTTATTCATATTGTTGAGTTAGACTGGTACAACTTATGGATGGTGCTTACATCATTCGCTGGGCCTTCGTTACGTGCTCATATTCCCGTATTTTGGGAAGCAATGCGTGACAAGATCCAAGCTATATTGGATATAGCTCCCCATCCACCGTCAAGGAAGTACAAAGACTCATAGGGCGTCTCGCTACCATAAGGCGCTTTCTATCCAAATCAGGGGAAAAGTCTCCCGTTCTTCAAGGCTCTGAGAGGGGTGAAAGGCTCTGAGTGGGAACAATCACACCAGGAATCCTTCGACCAACTCAAGACGTACCTGGTCAATCCCCCCGCTTCTGAGCAAGCCCAAGCCCCTCTACCTCTACCTCGCCACATCGGATCAAACCCTCAGTGTCGTCCTGGTAAGGAAAGAAGACAAACTCCAGAGGCCGATCTACTATGTGAATAAAGTCCACTGGGATGCCGAGCTCTGCTATTCAAAGATAGACAAGATGCCCTACGCCCTGATCATGGCTGCCCGCAAGCTCCGCCCGTACTTCCAAGCCCACTCATTGGTCGTTCTTACCGACCAACACCTCAAGCAGGTTCTGCACAAACCAGAAAGCTCGGGGCATCTTATAAAGTGGTCCATCGAGCTAAGTCAAACACCACATAAGCTAACAGCAGAGGACTGCTATTAAGGCTCAAGCCCTTGCAGAATTCATTGAGAAAAGCAC
The DNA here is from genome assembly GCA_017893485.1 of Hemerocallis citrina. Taxonomy (NCBI): domain Eukaryota; kingdom Viridiplantae; phylum Streptophyta; class Magnoliopsida; order Asparagales; family Asphodelaceae; genus Hemerocallis; species Hemerocallis citrina. The sequence continues at coordinate 66,962,000 of CM030367.1, read as the reverse complement.
CATCCCTGACCCATGCGAGGAAGGCAAAGAACTCCCATTTTGGAGGGTTTATGTTGATGGATCCTCATGTGTTGAGGGAGGCAAAGCGAGGGGTCATCCTAGCCAGACCCGACGCTTCATTCTCCAATACTCACTCCGTATCAACTTCCAAGCAACAAACAATGAAGCGGAGTATGAAGCCCTCATTGCCGGTCCATTCCTGGCCCGTAGAGCTGGCGCTCAGCGCATCAAAATATTTAGCGACTCCCAGTTAGTGGTAAACCAGGTTTCTGGAGAGTACGAAGCCCGAGATGACCGAATGGTTAAATATCCAGCCAAGGCAAAGGAGCTGCTAGCCACCTTCCAGGAGGTAGAAGTCATCCGTATCCCTCGCGAAGAAAATGGTCAAGCAGATGCCTTATCAAAATTGGCTTCCTCTTCCCTCCAAGGACTAGATCGAACTATTCTGATTGAGGTCCTCCTAAGACCCAGCATTAAAGAAGCAAATCTCGAGCTCATGGTGATACCTCCCCCGGCACACGGGGAGAACTGGATGAAGCCTCTATTCGAATTCCTCGAAAAGGAAATCCTCCCCTCAGACCCTAGAGAAGCCAAGAAGGTTAGAACAAGAGCCCAGCAATATACACTCATTGAGGGGGTCATGTACGCTCCTACACTCCAGTGGATGGCAGACCCTACTTGCGGTGTCTCTCCCTGACGAAGCCCAATACGCCCTCAGAGAGGTTCATGAAGGGGTTGGGGTCGCCCATATAAGGGCCAAATCTCTCGCCCGAAAAATCCTGAATCATGGTTACTTATGGCCCACGTTGTTAAGCGACGCCCAACGGCATGTCCGACAATGTGCTCCCTATCAAAAGTTCTCGTCCATCCAGCGGATGCCACAAGCCGAGCTCACTTCCTTGTCCTGTCTGATCCCCTTTGCCATGTATGGGATGGACTTGCTCGGGCCTTTTCCTCCGGCGCCTGGTCAGAAGAAATTCCTTCTTGTCGCAATCGATTACTTCTCAAAGTGAATTCAGCAATTCTTTTGGAAGAACATTGTTTGTCAGTTCAGCATCCCCAGGATCTTAGTAACTGACAACGGGGCTCAATTCACAGGTGCGGCTTTCCGCAACTTCTGTACGGACCTCAGCATCCAACAGCGATTCTCCTCGATATCCCACCCGCAGTCTAACAGTCAGGCAGAGAACGCCAATAGGCAAATTCTCACTGGCCTCAAGAAGAGACTCGACAAATCTGCGAAAGGGACGTGGGTTGAACAGCTTCCCAATGTGCTCTGGAGCTATCGCACCACCAAACGAACCCCAACAGGAAAATCCCCCTTCAACTTGACATATGGCTTTGAAGCCCTCATTCCACTGGAAGTTGGCCTGCCCTCTCCTCGCTTGCCAGCCTTCAATGAAGAACAGTCATATAACAAGAAGGTCCGCCCGACAAACCCTAAAGAAGGTGACCTGGTTCTTAGAAAGTTAGCAATCTCCTTCCCCAGCAATAAGGAAAAGCAAGCTCCGAATTGGGAGGGACCATACAGGATCTCCAGAGTTGTCCGCCCTGGGGCATATCAACTTGAAGACCTGGGGGCAACAGGGTGCCAAGAACCTGGAACGCCAAGCACTTGATGAAATACCAAGAAGGCTAGCTTCTCCATTTTGTAATTGCTTTATTCCAATAAGGCCGATGCTTATGACACGGCCAAATCATGTAATAAAGGCTCGCAACTCAGAAGCAGCCGTTTAGTTTCTTTTCAATAAAATTTCCTTCAATAATTCAATTGTTGTTCTGGCCTGAGCATACATACCCGAGTCACAAGCATTACGAACGAAACTGTAATAATTCTTAAAAAACGACAAGTTCGGAGTTCAACACTTAGTTCGACGCCACTTTGGCCACTTGCAAACGAGCGAGTGCGAAGTAGCTCATCATTCAGAATTGCTCCCACAACTATTAAAATTCTTTAAAATGACAAGTTCGGAGTCCAACACTTGGTTCGACGCCACTTTTTAGCCACTTGCAAACAAGGGAGTGCGAAGTAGATCACCATTCGTAATTGTTCCCATAACTATTGAAATTCTTAAAAATGACAAGTTCGGAGTCTAACACTTGGTTTGACGCCACTTTAGCCACTTGCAAACAAACAAGTGCGGAGCAGCTCACCATTTGGAATTGCTCTCACAACTGTTGAAACTCTAAACCAACAAGTTCGGAGTCCAACACTTGGTTCGACGCCGGTTTAGCCACTTGCAAACAAGCAAGTGCGGAGCAGCTCACCATTCAGAATTGCTCCCACAACTGTTGGAATTTGAAAACAAAAAACTCATAATACAAAGATGGTACGAGTTTATGAAGATGCGATTCACAAAAACATTCCTTAAAAACTTGAGAAAATCTTATTCAATAAGAAGAATCCGATTACAAGTTTCATTGACACACAAGCCTTTAGAGAATTAGAAAAATCTCCCCAACTTCTTCTAGGTAAAGGAACACTCCTCTTAAGGGATACGCGGCCTACGGCTTTTGACTGCCGCACGAGCGCTATTCCGTTCTCTTGAGCCCCCTGAGGTGATCTCCATACCCGCAAGCCAGGTGCCTTCGGGGCCCACCGTTCTCACCGCCCCTCCAACTGACGCCCCACTAGACGAATTGGCCACTCCGCTCTGAGAGTCCCCTAGATTTCGCAGGACTTCAGGCAAGCGTAGGGCCAGTTCATGAAACGACCTTCCCTGGGTGTGTTCCTCACGAGAACAAGAAGTGCTCCTAACGGTACCACCAAGTAGAAGTCGTTCCGGCCGATGAGTTTGAAGAGTTTCCATCTCCAGTTCAACAATTCTCTCTCTGAGAGAATCGTGCCTCACTTTGAAGGACAGACGAGGTACGCTCCCCACAGAAAACTTGAGAACAGTTCTCTTGAGATGAGCCATTTCTAAGCTCTTCTCGAGCACTACATTCCTCATCTCGTCCCTCTGAGTGGTAGCAGAGAGCAAGGAGTGGCGAAGGAGTTGACCCTCGAAGATCTCAAGTAATTGCTTCCCCCGAGAGATGATCTTCTACACTTATGGGAGGCACCTCTCGGGAGACTTCGTCCTTGTGCCTCGCTTCTATGTCCTGCCGAAGCAATACTCTTCTCAAATGGCCAAGCTTTGTCTCCGCTTTAAAAAGACTCGCGCGAGTGGTTGAGTCCTAGTTCTACCGCTTGAAGTTTGGTTCGAAGACGTTTGATTTCAACCAACGACCACCTCCAAAACGATGTAGAGTATAAAATATGTGATTTCGTATCGGCAAGCTAGCCGAAACGAAATTTCGGCCAAAATTTCAGCCGTATCGGAGAAAATTTAAAACAGTGCCTCCGTTATACAAGACCACCTGCAGATGAAAGTAAAATATAGATCACTCCAACAAAAACAACCAAGTTACAAGATGCGCAAAAACACAAGAATCAAACATCTCACGAGATGAGAATAAACGAAGTTTTCATTGCAATGTAAAGTTACAATAAGGCGGTGGCTAGTCCGCCATTTGGCATCAATACAACAGCAAAAACAAAAAACCAAAAAATCGACCGTATACAAGATGAGTCAGGGGTCCACCTCAGTCGACTGATCTACAGGAGTACGCTCGCGACCGCTCCCCTCAACCGCCTTGGGAACGGCCAAAGCGGACATGGGGTCCACTACAACTGGTCTGCTCGCCCTGCTCCTCTTCTTCTTCACCCTCCTCATCCGAATCATCCTCAACGGGGTCATACAGAGAATACCCCGAACGATCAAACCCCGGGATGCGAGCCTTGACGTGCTTTAGAGCCCTGGCATAAGATTGCTCCATGTTTGTGTGAAGGAACCCCTCAGCTTCGTCCTTCGCCTCCTTCACCGTGTCCTCCCTCTATTTCGCAACCCTTTCTCTCCCCTTGGCTGCAAGGGCCCTCTCTCGGTCCGCCCCTTCCTTCGCTTGGGCTATCTAATCCTTGGCCATCGCCAAGGCCAACTCAAGTAACGAGATCTGTGTAGCCTGGGTTTTTGTTATCTAATGTCTGCTTTTCGTGAAAAAAGACCAGTGGAAGAGGAGGGTTTCTTCAAACAACAAGGAGCTGAGGCAACTATTCAATCAAATGATATTGAGCACGTTTCCCATCTCTTCTCGGGAAAAAAAATGGGTTATTTCTTTGCAAAATTGTGCTCAATTTCATATGTGGCAATTCCGCCAAGATCTCTTCGTTAGTTAGGGGAAGAATCAGCATGAATCGGATTTTTTAGGAACGTACCGAGAGAGAATTTGATTTGATTTGGTTAGACAATGTGTGGTTGGTAAACAAAGATCGGTTTTTTTGCAAGATACGGAATGTATTGTCAAATATTCAATATGATTCCACAAGATCTATTTTCGTTCAAGTAATGGATTCTAGCCAATCGAAAAAGATCTTCTGATCAATCCAGAGATCATTTCGATTCCATTAGAAATGAGGATTCAGACTATCACACATTGATCGATCAAATAGAGATTCAGCAACTAAAAGAAAGATCGATTCTTTGGGATCCTCCCTTTCTTCAAACAAAACGAACATAGATAGAATCAGATCGATTCTCGAAATGCCTTTTTGGATCTTCCTCAATGTCCCGACTATTCACGAAACGTGATAAGCAGATGAATAATCATCTGCTTCCGAAACAAATCGAAGAATTTTTTGGGAATCCTACAAGATCAATTCGTTCTTTTTTCTCTGACAAATGGTCAGAACTTCAGCTGGGTTCGAATCCTACTGAGAGGTCCACTAGAGATTAGAAAGTTTAGAAGAAAAAACAAGATGTTTTTTTTGTCCTTTCCAGGCGATCAGAAAATCAAGAAAAGGTTGGTATATTCAAGATAATTACGTATTTACAAACTACCGTCTCAATTCATCCTATTTCATCATATCCGGGATGTGATACGGTTCCGAAGGATGAACCAGATATGGATAGTTCCAATAAGATTTCATTCTTGAACAAAAATCCATTTTTGGATTTATTTCATTTATTCCATGACCGGAACAAAGGGGAATACACGATACACCACGATTTTGAATCAGAAGGGAGATTTCAAGAAATGGCAGATCTATCACTCTATCAATAACCGAGCCGGATCTGAAGTATCATAGGGGATTTGCCTTTTCCATTGATTACTACGTGTTGGATCCAAAAAAATCGGTCCGGATCTACGGTGGGAATGATTTGGAAGATCCAAAACAGCAGTATTTGCTACCAACATCATGGAGGCAGTCAATCAATATAGTATAACTTATTTTTCATGATGTTAGTCAATATAGCAGTATTTGCTACCGAAATCTGATTCAAATCCAAAATAGCACCTATGGGTACATAAGAAATGTATCGAATCGATTATTTTTAATGTGTAGCCTGGGCCTCCAAGCGACGAGTTGCCTCCTCCAACGCCTTAGCGGTCTTCGCCCGCTCCGCTGGGTCCCTATCCCTCGCCATCGGTAACTCCTCCGCCATCCGCTTCAGCAGGTGGCCGAAGTGACAAGTTATCTAAACAAAAAGAAAAAGTTGGAGAGGGGGGAAGGGGGAACTCAAGAGTTAACAAGGGGAAAATTGGCCAATTCAAAGAAAAGACAAATGCAAAACCTTACCACCATGTTGGCCCGGGCTATCTCCAAGGCGTTGTCCCCCACCGATCCAGCATCCATCGCCGCCCTATCCTTCAGGGTAGCGAGATGATGGATTGCTTGCATGCAGGTAGTCGAGTCCCCGAGGAACCCGTCGTGCTTCATCACTCACCAGTCAGGGACGAAGAGCTTTTTGTGCTCCTCGGTAAGGATCGTCTCCGCCACTGGGGTAAGACATGGAGCCTTAAGCGCAAGAGCAGCGCGCAAATTAAACCCCCCGATAGATGGGCAAGGCAAAAAATTAAACCCCCCGGTAGACAGGGCAGGCGAAAAAGAAGCTGGCGAATCCAAATCCACCACGAGGGATGCAGACGTCAGACCTCTCGCGACTTTGGCTGGCGAAGGTTTGGAGGACACTCTCTTCCTCTTCCTCTCCTCAGGGGCCTTGCCGCTCAGTCCCGAGCGCTTACAGATCATCGCCTTGAAGTCCATACTGACAACACCTGCAAAATGGGAAACAAAGGGGATTAAAAGAAAGAAAGGAGATAAAAAAGAGAAAAAACAAAAAAAATGTATATATATACACACAGAGATAAAAACGGATCGCAAATGCATACTAGGGTCGATCGGGCTGAGACCCGCCTGAAGACTCCTCTATTTCTTTCCAACTTAGAGGAGGCCGACTCAGGAGCTTCCTAACAATCTCCTCTTCGGGACTCAAAAAAGGTTCGCACTTCGCTCTCTTCGGCACCTCCTCTCTCCAACTTGTGGGAATCACCCACGACTCACGGCCCCGACCAAGAAAATATTTCTCACTCCAAAACATTATCGAGTCGGGATAATCAATCAATTTCACACCCCGATGCGGGGAGAGATAGTATCTATACTTTGTCTTGCTCTTCTGATGGATCCTGTAGAGCCTCCCAAGTACAGTCAGACGATGCTCGATCCCGGCCGCATGACACTGCAGCACGAAGTTGTTAACATGCCTCCACATGTTCGGCATATACTGAAGCGGGCTCAAACCATACCACCTAAGAACTTCGGCTACAAATGGAGGAAGGGGGAGACGGAGACCCGCCAGAAAAGCGTCGAACGGGATGTAGCAAGCGTCAGATGAAGAAGGCGTGCGCGCTCTAACTCCAGGGCCCGGCAAGACAAGGTCGAACTCCTTCGGGATCAAGAAACACTCCTGAATGTTGCTTAAATCCTCCTCTGAGAGCAACGAGGACATGTCGTCTACCTCGGAATGCTCGCGAGGTTTATTCTCCTCGTATGAAGGGGCCATCCTGTATAACACTCGAGACAAAAGATCAGCAGAATAATCTCGAACTCCGCCAATGTTCGTCAGAGGGCTCGGAAGCCTACCTAACTCCCCCGCTTCCCTTGTTCTCTCAACGACTGTCTCTACGATCACCGACTCCACCACCTCCCTCCCTTTGTCCGACCTTGGGAGGAGAGTTAGTTGCCGACACCACCGTGGTTCAAAGGGGAGGTCTCGTCCCCCGAAGACACCCAAGACATCTTTGATAAAAAATATATATATAAACAAAAAAATATTTTTTTTACCTTGCTGTGACAATTACGGTCGAAAAAGATCGCCGCTTTGATAAAAAATATATATATAAACAAAAAAATATTTTTTTTACCTTGCTGTGACAATTACGGTCGAAAAAGATCGCCGGAAAATGCAACGCCTAGCTGCTACCGCTAGCAAATCTGCCCGAGAGAAGAGAACTCTTTTTGAGATAAGAGAGAGTGAAGAAAAGAGGGAGAGGGTTGGAGTTTTATAGAAGCAAGAGGCACCGTTTGAACTTCTTGGGCCCAAACAGACAGAGAGGCCCACAATACCAAGACACCCTTCCGCCTGTCACAATACCAACTTCTTGGGATGGACAGGGTCGCTCGGCAGCAATTTCTCCGCTTTTGCGGGTCGGATGGGCACTTGCTCGGAATCCGAGCGAAGTGGCTCGGTTTTTCCCTTGCGCGAGTGGCTCGGATCGCTAGTCGCTCGGCTCGGAATTCCGAGCGACGTGGAGCGATCTGCGCCGTCGGATCTCGGCGCGGATCTCGAGGCGGGCACAGTTCCCAAGAAAACACTATCTTGTCATTTAGCGAACGTCGCGTAATCTGGACCGTCCATCATTTCAGGCGCGATTTTCGCAATGATGCAACGGTTGGAGATGCTCGGCAGCGTTTTTCTTCACTTTCGAGGGTCGAATTGGCACTTGCTCGGAATCCGAGCGAAGTGGCTTGGTTTTTCCCTCACGCAAGTGGCTCGGATCGCTAGTCACTCGGCTCGGAATTCCGAACGACGTGGAGCGATCTGCGCCGTCCGATCTCGGCGCGGATCTCGAGGCGGGCACAGTTCCCAAGAAAACACTATCTTGTCGTTTAGTGGTGCCGGCGCGATCTGAGCCGTTTGATCGAAATCTTACGTGAATTTTGAGGGGAAAGTCATTTTTCTCCAATTCGTAGCTCGGATTGGCACTTGCTCAGAATCCGAGCTATCCTCTTTGTTGTTGAGGTCGGATCGCCTGTCGCTCGGATTTTGGTTCTGAGGGACGTGGAGCGATCGGAGCCGTTGGATGATGGCACAGATCTCGATGCTGGCTCAGTTTCCAAGAAAACACTATCTTGTCGTTTAGTGGCGCTGGCATGATCTGAGCCGTCTGATCGAAATCTTACGCGAATTTTGAGGGAAAAGTCATTTTTCTCCAATTCGTAGCTCGGATTGGCACTTGCTCAGAATCCGAGCTATCCTCTTTGTTGTTGAGGTCAGATCGCCTGTCGCTCGGATTTTGGTTCCGAGGGACGTAGGGCGATCGGAGCCGTTGGATGATGGCACAGATCTCGATGCTGTCTCAGTTTCCAAGAAAATACTATCTTGTCGTTTAGTGGGACTGGCATGATCTGAGCCGTCTGATCGAAATCTTATGCGAATTTTAAGGGAAAAGTCGTTTTTCTCCAATTCGTAGCTCGGATTGGCACTTGCTCGGAATCCGAGCTATCCTCTTTGTTGTTGAGGACAGATCGCCTGTCGCTCGGATTTTGGTTCCGAGGGACGTCGGGCGATCGGAGCCGTTGGATGATGGCACAGATCTCAATGCTGTCTCAGTTCCCAAGAAAACACTATCTTGTCGTTTAGTGGCGCTGGCATGATCTGAGCCGTCTGATCGAAATCTTACGTGAATTTTGAGGGGAAAGTCGTTTTTCTCCAATTCGTAGCTCAGACTGGCACTTGCTCGGAATCCGAGCTATCCTCTTTGTTGTGGCGGTCGGATCTCCTGTAGCTCGGATCTTGGTTCCGAGGTGCCGAGCTGTTTTACTTGGGTCGAAACGTCGCTTCCTTTGCCAACAATCGCAGCTCTTCGTTACATAGTCGTTTGGGCTTTTGTAGCGCTTCAAGGGAGGCCCAAGAGTTGCGCCCTTACATTACGAAGCCCAAGAGGCGTCTCTTTTACTATAAGTTTTCACCCCCTCAACACTTTACCTCATTTCTTACTTTTACTTTCTCACTCTTGGTTTTACTCCTTAGCGGCGAAGTTTTTAGCTCTTGGGTGGTGCTGCTAGCTGTCGCGGCAAGGCGTTTTAAGCTTCGGCGATCTTTTCCGACCGTACTAGTCACTTCAAGGTCAGTCTCTCTCCTCATTTTTGTAAAATGGTTAAGTTTTCTTCCACGGACGAGACCCCCTCCTCGGACCTAGGCGTCAGCATAGCGGTAAGGCTGAGCAAGGGTAATGGGAAGGTCTTCGAGCCGACCGAAGAGACAACGGTCAGGCCGAGCAAGGGTAATGGGAAGGAGGTCGTCGAGCCGACCGAAGAGACAACGGTCAGGCCGAGTACAGGCGTGGAAGTTGCCGAGCCTCTCTAGGAGGTAGCGGTCCGATCTAGCAAGGGCAAGGGTGTGGAAACGATAATCGAGCACCCGAAGACTGCAGGGGAGTTGGGTCGGCATCCGAGCATTCTGTCGAGCGTTGGCGGTGTGCGGAGCTACTCCGGAGATCTGTTGGAGAAGGTGACGCAGGGCACCGCCAAATCGATCGAGGAGAACGAGCCGAGGGAAACTTCTCCTATTCTCAGTTGGAAAGACATCACCGAGGAGGCCTTATTCCGAGGGGAGTCCGATCAACCCTAGTACGCTTCTCTTATTCTTGTTTTGTCTTTGAGGTTTGGAAAATTTTTCTAACTGTTTTCACTCGGTTGGTGCAGAATCTCCCGACATGGACTACAAGAGTCTGATGGCGAAGGCCAGGGCGGCGAAGGAGCAGGAGGCGAGGAAGAGAAAGAGGACCGTGTCCGGGCCTCAAAGCGGCCGAGCGCCCAAGATCCCCTCGGTCTCTCCGACCACCGAGCGGCAGGTTGTTGAGGCTCCTCTGATCGAGCCCGATCAAGGCCTCGTCGTGCCGTCCGCCCCACCTTCCTCGGATGCGCCGACCCCAACGCCGCGAACAGATGCTCCAGGGTCTTCGGGCGGAGCGTTCAACATTAGCGCGGCACTGGCTCTCGATGTCCCGCCCCTCACTGCCGAGACGGAGGCAATCCTGACCGAGGAGCACAAGCGCATCTTCGTCCCCGATTGGCAGGTGATGAAGGTCGACGGGTTCCTAGGGGACAGCAACATATGCATGCAGGCGATGAAGCACCTGCCAACCCCTAAAGACCGAGCGGTGCTCAAGACGGGCGAAGTTGGTGACGCCGCGATGCAGATTGCTCGGAACACTATGTCGGTAAGTACTAGAGGACTTTCTTCAAAATTTTTCTAAGTTTTTGTGCTCGTGTTTTAACTGTTTTTTGTATGGCTTGTAGACCCTCTGCCACTTCAATCATTTGCTCGAGGAGTTCGCGAGCAAAGAAAAGGAGATGACTGTTCTGAACGACCGGGAACGGTCGGAGCGGTCTAAGGCGGTATAATAGCTGGAGGCCGAGCAGGTGCATTCTGCTTCCCTCGAGGCCGAAGTTGCCGACCTAAGGGCTAAGCTCGCCGAGGCGCAGAGGAGCTCGGCCGCCGAGGCTTCCAAGGTCGAGACCCTGGAAAAGGAGACGGCTTGACTCGAAGGGGAGTTGTCTAAGGCCCTGAAGGCGTCGGAGGAGGCCCTGAGCGATCATGCGTCGAAGGTGGCGGCCGCGGAGAAGGCGGTTCGAGACGAGGCCGAGGCTCACATGTTGACCAACATGGAGGAGGCGTACGGCCGAGTGCTGAAGCATATCGCCGCTCGGAACTCCGGATTTGATGTCTCGTCCTACTACTTCTACGACCCCGTAGAGGGTGCGGAAGCGCTGCCCCTGGCTGAGCTCGCTCCTAGGCAGGAGGGCGAAAACACCAAAGACGAGGTGGGCGCCGAGGGTGCGATTGTAGCCGTGCCGAGCGATGATGAGGACCCCTGACTTTGTCGCCTCTTCTCATTTTCTTGTTCTTCCCTTTTTTTTTGTAATGCCTAACTGCGGACTGGCCACCGCTTTTTGTAAATCTTGGACTTTTAATGAAACGGATTCCTTTTTGGTGTTTTGGCCGAGTATTTCGAAATTTCGCAAAGTGTTCAGCTCTTTTTGCTCGGATTATGTCCTTAAGTATTGAAGACTTCTTTTGATATTCCTCCACTTTTCAGGCCGAGTTGGGTCCGATTACTGAGGTCTCCCATCTTCGTACTGAGCTGAAGAAAGTGAAGCGGGCTCTTTCTCGCAGTCGAGATAACTCGTTTTACGAGTTCTTGAAATTGGAGGACATCAAAGCAACTGCGAGAGGGTATTTTTGCGAGTTGAGGCAACTGCGGAAGCAACCTAGAGAGACTCGTCTCAAAGGCGAGATAGAGTTGCTTCGTAAGGAGCTCTTCAATGTCGACCAAATGAATAGTGAACTACTGGCGGAGGTTCGTCATTTGGAGGTAACGGTGAAAGAACATTCGGCGGAGGAAGAGGAGTTAGCTTCGAGGGTGGGAAAGTTGATGTCCGAGCGCGACGAGTTAACGGCAAGAATTGACAAACTGAGGAGGATCACGATCGACAGGGGTATCGAAGTGACTCATTTCCATCGCATTGTAGCCGATAGCACTAACGTCGCAGGCTCGTCTAAACTTTCCCGGTTCAAAGTATCGGCGGAGGGCGATATTCTGAGAGATAGGATCGTCGAGCTAGAGGAGATTGCAACGCTGAAACCTCAGCCCGTAAGGATCAATGTTCGCAACACGTCGTGTACTCGCGAAGAGAGCGAAAGAGGAATCTCGTTCTACGAACTTGCAACTCGTTCACCTGCCGTTAGGCGGAGCCCAGCTGACGCTCAGAGCGGTGTAGCTGTTTCGTCTAATGGCGCCTCGGTTGGGGCCACAGCTAGAATCAGCGGCGAAGGCAGGTCTCGCTTCGCTAGTTTAGAGTCGAGCTCAGAGGTAGGCGACGCCGTCCTCGTGTGTCTCTGAACCGAAGCGTTCCCCTTCCAAAGAAGTGCTAAACAAGTTGTATTATGCTCTTCAAGTTATTGTAAAACTCTGTTGTAGTGTTAGCCTTGTCTGGGTTCTTAATAAAAAAGTTTGTTTCGCTTCTGATGTTCGAATGTTGCGTTGGCTGGTATTAGTTTAAGTATAACTCCTCCAACTTTTGACCACTACTCAAAATCAGAAGCAAATCTTCCTTCTTATGGGCGAACCACTTCAGAAGCAAGTGTTGGACTCCGAACTCGTCGCTAGAGTTTGTTCAACAGTTGTGAGAGCAATTCCGAATAGCGAACCCCTTCTAGCCCGCTTAAGAGCGAGCTTGCGAAGAGGAGTCGAGCCAAGTGTTGAACTCCGAACTCGTCGTTAGAATTTGTTTAACAGTTGTGGGAGCAATTCCGAATGGCGAACCCCTTCTAGCCCGCTTAAGAGCGGGCTTGCGAAGAGGAGTCAAGCCAAGTGTTGGACTCCGAACTCGTCGTTAGAGTTTGTTCAACGGTTGTGGGAGCAACTCCGAATGGCGAACCTCTTCTAGCCCGCTTAAGAGCGAGCTTGCGAAGAGGAGTCGAGCCAAGTGTTGGACTCTGAACTCGTTGTTAGGGTGAAGAGTAAAAGCAGAGAGATACAAGCAATTTTACAAGTAAAATATGAAAAAACTTTCTTTATTGATAACCAATAGTTGGCTGCTTCTAAGTTGCGAGCCGTTATTACATAAGAGAAATAAAGGAAAAAATACAAGTAAAAGGAGAAACAGTTCGACATCCTAGAATACTTAGAGAGGCGTTAATACTCACTCTTGGTATTTCAAAAGATGGTCGGCATTCCAAGTCCTGAGGATCTCTCTGCCTTCGAGGTCTTCCAGACGATATGTCCCGGGCCGGTCTACTTTGGTGATCTTGTAGGGTCCCTCCCAATTTGGAGCTAGTTTACTCTTCTGTCCAGGAAGAGATTGCTAACTTTCTAAGAACCAAGTCCCCTTCTTTGAGGTCGGTAGGACGGACTCTCTTATTGTACACCAACTCGATCCTCCTCCGATAACTCTGTTGGCGGATTGACGCTCTTTCCCGTAGCTCGTCGACCAAGTCTAAATTTGCCCAAAGTTCTCTGGCATTTTGTTCTTCGTAGGCAAGAAGGCGAAGAGAAGGTATGCTGACTTCCAATGGGATCACAGCCTCGGACCCATACGTGAGGTTGAATGGCGACTCTCCTGTGGGGGTCCGTTTCGTGGTGCGGTAGTTCCACAGCACGTTAGGGAGCTGATCGACCCATAAGCCTTTAGAGCACTTATTCAGCCTTTTCTTAATACCGGAGAGGATCTGTCGGTTAGCATTCTCCACTTGACCATTCGACTGTGGATGGGAGACGGAGGAGAAACATTGTTGGATGACGAGGTCTTCACATAGAGCTCGGAAGGCAGCCTCGGTAAACTGGGTTCCGTTGTCTGTTATGAGGACTCGAGGGACACCGAATCAGCAGATAATGTTCTTCCAGAAGAACTGAAGTACTTTGTTCTCGGTGATTGTGGCCAAGGGCTCGGCCTCTATCCACTTCGAGAAGTAGTCGATTGCCACGACTAAGAATTTGAGCTGGCCGGGAGCTGGTGGGAATGGCCCTAGTAAATCCATCCCCCACATTGCGAAAGGGATAGGACTTGATAGGGAGGTGAGTGGAGCTTGTGGGAGGCGACAGACGTTGGAGTATTTCTGACAAGAGCTGCATTGCCGAACGTGTAGTTCGGCGTCTTAAAGCAGAGTGGGCCAGAAATATCCATAATTCAACACTTTCCGGGCTAGGGATCTGGACCCTGAATGTGCCCGGCCGATGCCTTTGTGGAGCTCTTACAGAGCGTAATCGCCTTGTTCCGGGGAGAGGCATCTCAAATAAGGCCTGCCGTCCACTTGTGTGAAGGAGTGCTTGTATAGGATGCCCTCGATAAGTGTGTATCGCTCTGCTCGGGTTCTCACTCGACGAGCTTCTTTACAGTCTTCGGGGAGGAGCCCATCCCTTAGGAATTCTACCAGGGGTTTCATCCAGTTATCTTGAAGCAGGACAGGTAGCGACTCCATCGAGTCGGAAGTTTCATCCTCTATACTTGGCTTCAGGAGCACCTCGATCAAGACGGTCTATTCTAGACCTTGGAGGGAGGAGGAGGCTAGCTTGGAGAGGGCATCGGCTTGGAAATTCTCTTCTTGGGGGATTCGCTGGATGAGAGCTTCTTCAAATAGGGCCATGAGATTCCTGACCTTTGCTAGGTACTTAGCCATTCGGTCATCTCGTGCCTCGTACTCGCCTAGGACCTGATTTACGACCAGCTGAGGTCGCTAAAGATCCGGAGGCGCTGCGCCCCTGCATTGCGAGCCATTCTGAGGCCGGCTATGAGTGCTTCATATTCTGCTTCATTGTTAGAGGCCTTGAAGTTGATGCGGAGGGAGTATTGAAGGAGGAAATCATCTGAGCCGGCCAGAATGACCCCGGCTCCGCTTCCCTCATTACAAGAGGATCCATCTACATAAACCGACCAGACAGGCGGTCCCTTCATTGCTTGGCTGACCTCGGGGATGGTACTTTCAACTATGAATTCAGCTAAGGCCTGAGCCTTGATCGAGGTCCGAGGCTGATACGTTATATCATGCTGGCTCAGCTCGATAGACCACTTCATGAGGCGACCGAAGGTTTCTGGTTTGTGGAGAACTTGCTTCAGCGGTTGGTCGGTAAGAACGACCACCAAATGGGATTGGAAATATGGGCGAAGCTTTCTTGCGGCCATGACTAAGGTAGTGTTTGGCCCAGCTTAAAATTAGCTTAGCTTCTCCTTTAGAAGGAGAAGCTGGGCCAAACATATATTTTGAAAAGCTCTACAAAAAGAGAAGTAGCTTTTTTTATGAAGAAAAAGGAGCTCTAAAAGAAGCTACCAAGATTTACTTCTAGCTTCTAGCTTCTAGATCAAAACCAACAAAGAAAAAAACAAATCAAAACCCAACTCTCCCCTTCTTCTTCGATTTGAACTCTCCCCATCTCCTCCTATATCTCCAAATCCACAAAACCATCTTCCACGTTCAGCTCCTCCGGCCAAATCCCGGCCACCCACTCCCCGTCGACACCCCGTCGACTCCTCAGCGCCGCCTCCCGTCGCCAAATACCCCGGTCGACGCCGTCAGCCTCACAGATCACCCCCGACCTCCCCTTCTCCTTCATCGACATTAACACAGAGCACCCAACCTCCTTTCTCTCCCTGTCTTAATCGTTGGCGACGCCACCAGCGCCGCTGCCCCATCCCCGTCGACGCCGCCCGTCGACGACCCAGCAACGTCGTCGCCCTCTTGGTCGTGCTCCCTCTCCCCCGCGATTGCTGCGCTGTCTCTTGGTGTTGCTGAGTTCTCTTTATGTGCTGTGCTATTTTGTCTCCTTGTGCGATTGGTAGCGAGGACTCAAATGGTTTCAAGAAGGACGTGAGGATTTTGTGGACGTTGGGTAAGAGGGGTCTGAAGATGAGGACCATTACTGATTGTTGATGGAGTGTGGGGGAAACTTGAAGTTGGAGATCTTTGACTTGAGTTTGTTGTACTAGGGAAACTTGAACAGAGGACCATCGCGGGAATTAGGGATTTGGTGAAGATGATGTATAAAAGTAGCTTTTAATTGATATATGCCAAACACTTCTAGCTTAAAAGTAGCTTTAAAGTTAAAAAAAAAGCTGACTATCCAAACAGCTTCAGCTTTTAATTTCAAAGCTGTACTTTCTAGCTTCTCATTCTGAAGTAGCCTTAAAGCTAAAAAAAGCTAGGCCAAACGCACCCTAAGGCGTATGCCATCTTCTTTATCCTCAGGTAGCGGAGCTCGGCATCCCGAAGTACCTTGCTCACGTAATAAATGGGCTTTTGAGTCCTATCTTCTTCCCTCACGAGGACAGCGCTGAGGGTCTGCTCGGAGGCTGCTAACTAGAGGTAGAGGGCTTCCCCGGGAACAGGCTTGCTGAGGAGAGGAGGGTTGACCAGGTAAGCCTTCAGCTGGTCGAATGAGTCTTGTTGCTGCTGACCCCACTCGAAGCCTTTAGCTCCCCTGAGAGCTTTGAAGAAGGAAAGATACTTTTCCCCTGACTTGGAAAGGAAGCGCCCTATGGCTGCCAGGCGACCAATTAGCTTCTGAACATCTTTAACATTCTTCGGGGGAGCCATGTCTAATATGGCTCTTCTCAGGGTTGGCCTCGATTCCTCTTTGGCTGACCATGAAGCCTAGGAATTTTCCCGACGAGACTCCGAACGCACATTTGTTCAGATTGAGCCTCATATCGTGTTTCCTGAGTACGTCGAACGCCTCTTGCAGAGCGACCACATGATCGGCCCCGTGGATGCTCTTCACAAGCATATCGTCAACATATACCTCCATATTTCAGCCGATCTGTGCTTGAAAAAACTTGTTGACGAGGCGTTGATAAGTGGCACCTGCATTCTTCAAACCGAAGGGCATTACCCTGTAGCAGTAGAGGCCCTGATCAGTTACAAAGGAGGTCTTCAGGATATCCAGGGGGAAACATACGAATCTGATTGTAGCCTGAGAAGGCGTCCATGAAGCTGAGGAGTTCATGGCCCGAAGTGGCGTCAATCAAAGTATCGATACTTGGAAGAGGGAATGGATCTTTGGGGCATGCCTTGTTAAGGTCCGTAAAGTCGATACAAATCCTCCAGGTCCCATTGGACTTCTTCACCATTACTACATTCGAGAGCCATACGGTATAGTTTACCTCTTGTATGAACCGAGCCTTCAAGAGCTTGTCCACCTCCTCTTTTATAACTTGCTGGCGCTCGGAAGCGAACTTGCGCCTTTTCTGTTGGACCGGTTTGGACCCCGGAGCGACGCTGGGGTGGTGGACTAAAAGCTCTTCGGAAATTCCGAGCATGTCTGCGACCAACCAAGCAAAGAGGTCGCGATTCCTACGGATGCACTGGACTATGTCGGAGCATAGGGCAGATGGGAGGGTCTTGCGAACAAAGAACTTTTGGCTCGAATCCTGCTCAGAGAAGAGCACTTCCTCCAACTCATCCACCGGCTCGGACGTTGGTCGGACAACATCTTGGGGGATTTCAAGAGTTTCAAGGGAGAGGACTGGACCCATAGTAGAGGTCATGTAGCATCTGCGAGCCGTTTCCTGATTGCCTTTTACTTCCCCTACTCCTGCCCGGGTGAGGAATTTCATCTTGAGGTGATAAGCGAAGGGGATGGCTTCGAGAGCAGCTAAGCCGGGCCGACCCAAAATGACATTGTAGGCTGCAGGGACATCCACGACCATAAAGTCCTTCAACTCCGTTCGGGTAGTAGGAGTTTTGCCAGCAGTTACATCGAGGGTGATCACCCCTTCAATAGTCACTGGCACTCCCGTGAACCCATGGAGTGTGTAGCCGGCGGGTTTGAGTCTGTCTCGGGATAGTTTGAGGTCTTTGAAAGCAGCAAGGAAGAGGATGTTAACGGAGCTGCCATTGTCCACCAGGATCCCTTCCACTTTAAAGTTCGCCATATGGAGGTTGATGACAAGCGCGTCACAATGTGGGGTTCGGACACCCTCAAGATCTTCATCTGAGAATGTGACGGGCAGTCCAAGGCCTTTAGGAGGAGGTGTGGCACGAACCGAATTAACTTCCCTTATAAACGCCTTTCGAGAGGAGTTGGAGGAGCCCCCCATTGGGCCCCCATGAATGAGGTGTAGAACACGCTCCTCTTCGAATTCGGACGTTTCATCGCGTTCAGAACGCTTGTTAGCCCCCCGAGGTAGGGGAGGAAGATCGGTTCGGTCCTTTCTCACGAACTTGGTTAGCTGACCCCTCTGGATGAGGGTTTCTATCTCGTTTTTCAGGACCCGACAATCATTAGTATCGTGGCCATGGTCCCGGTGATAGCGGCACCACTTCTCTTTATCCCTCTTCTTGCCAGGGGTGTTTATTTTTGGCGCAGGGGGCAGCACCCCTTCCTTCTCAACTTCCATGAAAATTGTGGAAATATTGGCGTTAAGAGGAGTGAACTTTTCGAATCTGGGGGGAGATCGGCACTGTCCGCCATTGTCCTTCTGGAGCTTCTTGGCTCCTTCTGTTCCCTTTCTCTTGGACCCGAGGAAGGCCCCTCCAAGTTGGGGCAGTGCTCAGCTTCCTCGGCCCGAATATACTTTTCGCTCCGGAGGAGGTCAGAGAAGTTCTGGGAGCATTGGTGTTGTCGGGTCGGAGATTGAGAGCTTGTAGGATGGTTGCTTGGAATTGCTGGAACTCGGCATGAGTGATGGATGCGTCATCGCTCCTGGGAGGTCGCCGACCAGTAGGAGAGTGGGGTCTTCTTCTGTGATGCTCGGGGGACTCTCTTCGCCCTCTTCGGGTAGGGGACCTTCTGTAGTCTCGGCGGTAAGGAGATCGCTCATCCGGACGTTGTTGGCGGGGAACTCCCTCTCGGGCCCGCTTTTCATCAAGACGGCGGCGAAGATCCTCGTCCTTCTACCGATTGAGGATGGTATTGCGAAGGTCGGATGCTCGGGGATTATGGGAGGCCATAGAATTCGTAGAGGCATTGTGTATTGAGACGTGGTCCTGATGGAGAGGTTTCTGCGGGTGGGTCGCGAGGTCCCTGCGCCGGCATTTTGAGGACCGGGGGGACCCTTAGGAGGTTGCTGATTCGGAAGAGGAGGTTGGTCCTGTTGGAGAGGGTCCTCAGCTTGAGGAGGAAGTTGCCCCTGCTGCTGAGCGGGTTGGATGGGGACTTCCTGTTGCTGATCAACGGGATTGGGTCCACGGTTGGACCCTCTGGATCTTACTTTCCTAGGAGGCATGGCTAGAGAAGATCTGACCAACAGGAAGAGGGGAGACTGCTATTCGTTTGATTCCCACAAACGGCGTCAATCTGTTACCGCTAAATCTGGTGTGAGGGGCAAACAGATAGTATTTGTGAATTCTTGGGAAAACCTGAATAGAACACCTGAACCTGTTCTGCCGAAGTTTGACCGCTGACTCCCGCCGTTCACCTGCAAAAAGTGCGAGACACCGGGGTTGATCCCGGCGACGCACCCTCCGACGCTCAAGTCAGTAATCAGGAATGATTATGAAAGAGCGTAAATTTGCAAAAGATTGATTACCTCTTAATGGTGATTGATGGGGGTATTTATAGCCGCCGTTGGGGTCAGATTAGGAATGTAATCCCTGTGATCAGATATGGAATGTAATCCCTAATCCCCAGTGAAAGGATAGATGTGAATCAGGGCCGTTGATTAGTATTAATCAGAAACCCTAATTCTATCCTGCTGGACTCGGTTTATTTCGGGTTGGGACCCGTACCCAGTTGAGGTGGATCCGTTCGTGAGTTATTGGGTCTTTGGGGAAAAGACCCAGGACCCACTTCGGACCCATTAATAGACAAAATTACCATTTTACCCCTAGGCTTTAAGATTCGTTCCTGATTTGGACGGTTCCGATTTAACTCCATTTTTAGCCATATCAGGTTCTTATCCAAAAACACCGGGAAGTAAAGATAAATGATTATCTCGAAACTGTTTCCAGAGGCGACTGTAAATACCCCTCTACCCCCACTATAAAAAAGGTAATCAATATTTTCTTCACAAAAACTCTTCCATAATCTTCTTGATTACTGACTTGGGCGTCGAAGGTTCGTCGTCGGGAATAATCCCGGTGTTTCAAAGTTCAAACTTTTGCAGGTCAGCGACAGCGTCAAGAAACGGTTAACACCAGTAAGAAGTCAACAGGCTTTGCTTTTATTGTTTCTAGAAGAATCTACATATCATCTGTTTGCTCCCACACCGAAATTAGCAGTAACAACTAGTCTATGGCAAGATCAAGTGACTTAGTAGAAAAATGTTACAACATTGTATGGAAAAAATACTTGTCTTCATTAGAAACGACTCGATACACAAGCAAATGCATTTCAATTACTTGATCTTGCAACATTAGGCTAGGTTGGGTAATGTAGAACCTTATAAAGTGAGTCTTGTGTGCCCATAATCTACATATATTAGTTCATATGGCAAAATTCTACCAGATATGATTTTATTGAACATCATACGAAGTAAAAAAAAAAAATTACACTTTTCTTGATGCAAGGATATTTAAATTGATATATTGTGCTAAATTAGTGCGTCAAGGAATCGCCATTTTATTATTTGTGAAGAAACTAATTTTGCTAAATTAGGTGTTGGTTTGATCTAAATCAACCCAAACCCAACCTAAATTTTGTGGGTTATTTTACAGTTGACAACACACCTTGACCTAAAATCAATCCAAACCATATTTTACATTGATAACCCACCTACACTCACATCCATCGAAACCACACATATTATTCTGAACCTCTCTCTCTCACTCTCTCTCTTTCTCTCATCCATCGAAACCACACACATATTATTATGAACCTCTCTCTCTTACACTGAATTGTGAATCTTGTTGTGATCAATGCCAATTTTGGGAGCATATTTTAATTAAACACATCAAAATCTTCTGAAACCTACCCATCCGGATATAATTAGACAAAATCCAAATTTTGCCTAAGCAATCAATTTCAAATAGACTAGTCCATGAAACTTGCCCAACCTATCCCATGAAAAAGCCTACGCAAGGATGACAAATAAGATAGAAAGGGTGTAAAGGACATGAGTAACTTGATCAGAATATGATTCTATACGCATATCCTAAAGATTAAGGAAACTATATAACATGTCCAATAATATCAACATTACGAATATTGTCGGTTGTTAAACGTATCCGAAATATCATAGTCGATACTTAGATAACCTAATACAAAATTGGAGATACAAAAACATGCCATCTATGAAAAAGAATTGCAATTTCGGATCGTGCTACCCTTGGAGGGTATACTAATACGATCAATGTAGTTGAAGGCTCGCCTCAGGCTCAGCCTCAGACTCAAGACTCAAGCTTAACAACAGTTTGAGCCTCAAGTCTCAGTTAAGGCTATCCTTTGTTTGAAGCATCACTCAGGCTTGCGCCGGGACGCGTCTTAGCAAAGGCTCAAGGCTTGCGCCTCAAGCAAAAGGCGCGCCTGAACATAACAGACCTGATCCGACCCATTTTCAACCCTTCTCAAATTCCGTATCTCCTCCAATTCTCTCTCACCTTCTCATCCCCAATTCCAAACTCTAACCTCAATCTTCACCTCCCTAACTCCTCAATCTGCACTCTTCATCCCCCCTCTCAACAGCATCAGCGAGGACAATGAAGTAGCTCGGCAGCAACATGACAACATACAGCAGATTGGCGGCCACATCAGAAGCATATTAGTTGCGCCGGCGACACTCCTACTCCTTAGTCTCCAGACTCTCCACTCCTATTATGGTTTCTTTTCTTTCTGATTTTACATTTCTACGGTTTCTTTCTTGGGTGTTCGTCTATCTTTGCTTATGATATTTTTGCAAGTTACTTTGAAACAAAATTGTGAAGCTAGTTCATTCCATAATTTCCTATAATCATGAAACCATGCCTTGTTCAAACAATTGCATCTTATCCACTGTAGAGCATGACCAAATTTTATGGTCGGCTAACTTTATGTTGTTGCTGTAATATTTAAAAATACCTTACCATTTGCTAAGACTGTAATATTGTAATACTGTAGGCTCATTACTGTAATGTTTAATTTGATACTATTGTAGTTTTACTGTATGCTCAAAACTGTAATACTGTAATATTGTATGTTGTATGGTAAGTATCTTCATTATTGTATTAGTGTAATACTGTATGCTCATTATTGTATTGAGCTATGAATTGAAGGTTAACATGATATTATTGTAGTTCTACAGAGGAACAAATTGTATCATTTTTTCTTTGGGGCAAGAAACACACTGTAGTTATACATTACAGAGGAACACATTGTAATTTTACAAAAACGATAACTTACACAGTTATCTTGGTCATTGTATGAAAAATTTTGTTGTCATGATGTGATTTTGTTTATATAATCTTATTTATAAATTTTAAAAACCCCAAAAAGTAATAGTGTGCCTCGGTTAAGTGAGGCTTACGCCTCAAATTGCGTCCTGCGCCTCAGGCTGTGTACGGAGTAGTAAAATTGCGTTGCGTCTTACGCCTTTGACTACACTGAATACGATAAATACAAGTATGGGATCAGGAATATCAAAACTCATAGTATTGAGTCTATTGACCCTTATCTGAACTGGTCTTTCATTTGTAGGTTAGATTAAGTTGACCCACAGGTATACATACTTTATATAGTACTTTTTATGAATCTATACATGCTGGAAATTAACATTTTAGGCATTCCTTCCCCCTTGAGCACAAATTTTACGCACCTTACACATGAGCTTTAAAACATATCTTTGAAATTATGTATTCCTTACAGTAGTTAAGGTAGCAAAATAAAGATATAACAGATGTATATTTCTTACATAACCTTAGTTATCTTTGAATCTCTCTCTTTGAAGTTGTATATTAACTTAGTTATTAACATTTTACTTAAAGACAGCCTGACGACTACAAAAGTCTTGAAAACTACTTTTTCGGATCTAATGGAATATTGGAGCAGCTATCTGTATGTACATATAATTACATAGCACATACCTATATGCATTCACGAACAAAGGGCGTATGGCTATATATATATATATATATATAGAGAGAGAGAGAGAGAGAGTGTCCCCTTCCGTTGTGCACTAGCCTCCGTGTGCACTCGGCTTTCATGCCTTCATATCGACGATATATATATAGAGTGTGTCCCCTTCCGTTGTGCACTAGCCTCCGTGTGCACTCGGCTTTCATGCCTTCATATCGACGATCCAAATCATTCATGTTGATCTACACGTCTAAATTAGTCTAAATATGTAAGATCAAATAATTTAAAATTCATTTGTTCATCCACTAAAGTGTTACAAATTGTATGACTGGATATCATTTTATTTTATAATGACATGATGGATGGACAAATGAAATTTAAATTACTTGATTTTACATATTTAGACTAATTTAGACATGTAGATCAATATGAACGGTTCGGATCGTCGATACGAAGGCCTGAAAGTTAAGTGCACACGGAGACTAGTACACAACGGAAGGGGACTCTCTCTCTCTCTCTCTCTCTCTCTCTCTCTCTCTCTCTCTCTCTCTCTCTCTATATATATATATATATATATATATATAGCCATACGCCCTCTGTCTGTGAATGCATATAGGTATGTGTGCTATGTAATTATATGTATATACAGATAGCTGCTCCAATATTCCATCAGATCTGAAAAAGTAGATTTCTAGACTTTTGTAGTCGTCGGGTTGTCTTTAAGTAAATGTTAATAACTAAGTTAATATACAACTTCAAAGAGAGACATTCAAAGATAACTAAGGTCATGTAAGGAATATATATCTTTAAGTAAAATGTATTTTGCTACCTTAACTACGGTAAGGAATACATAATTTCAAAGATGGGTTTTAAAGCTCATTTGTAAGGTGCGTTAAATTTGTGCCCAAGGGGGAAGGAATGCCTAAAATGTTAATTTTAGGCATGTATAGACTCATAAAAAAGTACTTGCAAAGCTGTGCTACATTAAAAATATGAAATGCTCAGACAATATTTTGCATATGACAGTTATAAGGAGGTTGAACCTATTTCAATGGCATACGCACAAGAGCCACTGTTTGTGCACAACAGTCTTTTAAAAGATGTGTATAGAGGTACCAATTTAAGAAGATAGGTGGGCTAAGGTTTTGTCTGTGCACCAATTGCTCTCACACAACAAGATACTAATAAGATAAAAGAAACAAGTCTATTTCATGGAGTTTAGAAAGAAACAAGTATATTTCGGGGGTTTTAGAAAGAAACAAGTCTTAGTAGTTTTATTGATGTGATTAACCCAAGAAATAATCCAGATAAAAATACTAAATAAGCTTTATCTTAGTACAGGAAAATTGCCAACAAATCTACTTCCTATAAGGGGGTGTTTGGTTGTGTGGAGTTAAAAGGCAAAATTTAAAAAAAACGTCACAATAGTTTGGCGTTGTTTAAAAAAACGTCACAAAACTTTGACTTTTTAAAAAAACCGCACAATGTTTAACTTTCAACTCACGGAGTTATCTAACCGTTAACTGGGATAATAGTTATGTGATGTTTTTTTAAAACAAATGGGAACTTTTGTGATGTTTTTTTAAACAGAATAATAGTTCTGTGTTGTTTTTTTAAACAAAACAATAGTTTTGTGATGTTTTTTTAAACATTACGTATAACCCAGTTAACGGTTGGATAACTCCGTGAGTTGAAAGTTAAACATTGTGCGGTTTTTTTAAAAAGTCAAAATTTTGGGACGTTTTTTTAAACAGCGTCAAACTATTGTGACGTTTTTTTAAATTTAGCCGAGTTAAAATCCAAAATGTAATAATTACATTTTTTGATTTGAAATTCATGAAAATAAATCCAACAAAATCACATTGTTTGGAGGGAAGTGGAGTCTCAGTGGACCCTAGTGGACTCTAGCACATCAGTACACTTCCACCAAATTCCCACTCTTTGAAAGCACCAAACTCCCACTCTTTGAAAGCAAGTTGTACTAATTTTTGGGACACTGAGAGGAGAGAGATATTAATATAAAAAGGCGAACAGTGCTCATCCTCCCACTTCAAAAAGAAAAAAAATTGCACGGATTGAGCAGAAAGGGAAAAGAAGGGAAATGAGTTCCAACTCTATTTTACTGCCAAACAACTTGGAAAATATCATATTTTCTCTCCATCATCCCCCCCCCCCCCTCTTCTGCCATCCAAACAGGCCCTAAACATCTCAAGACTAGATTGATTCTATGGTCCACCATATGTACCCAATTGTTCAATTAATAGAACTACATATATTTGTTTCTTTTCCAAAGTCCACCACATAATCTAGACAGGGATACTATAACAAGCTTTTCTAAGTATATGAAAATAACTTTTTGCACTATAACAAGCTTTTCTAAGTATATGAAAATAACTTTTTGCACTTCTCCCTATATCCATCTTAATAAATAATAACAAAATTGTTTTCATAATTGACCTCCTAGGCGTAAACCTAGGCGTAAAGTCTGTCACATATATTTTGACAACTGTTTCTTCATTAAATTTGTGCTCAATTACTATTAAACTTGACTATATTTATATGCCTCATGAGTTTGGTATGTACTTCATAATACTTAAGATAAAAGCATTCTGTTTTTCCTTTCATGATATATATGACTATACTGCAGTAAGTAAGAGGGAGGCAAGGGTAAAGAAAGGACTTTCTGAATGTAGCAAAACTGAACAAACAAACTGATATGGGGAAAAAATGACCTGGCACTTCCTAGGCCATCCGATCCCCTTGAAAACACTGCATCACATGATCTGCCGCCTCAGCCCTAAAACCACCTAGGGCTTCTGCCACATCAGCTCTAAACCACCTGGAGTTCTGCCACGTCAGCCCCAAAACCACTTGGGCCTCCTGCCACGTCAGGCCCACGGGCGACCGGGTCCAGACCCGGCCCCCAAACGGGTCCAGACCCGGTTAAGTTTGTCTATAAATACCAGGTCCTCTCCCACCTTTAAAGGTAATCAATCTTTTCCCCTCTAAAACCCTAGTTACTGTTGCTCTACTTCAGGAACTAACTAGACCGTCGGAGGGTCTGCCACCGCGACCAACTCCCGATGTTCCTAGGCCGAGTGTAGGTACACGAGACTCTGGGATCCGAGCCGAGCCTCAACTACCGAGCTGACCTTCCGGCCTCTGCCTCAAAACCCCCTCATGCCCCTCTCGTCGAGGATCGGGCGTACCGTCTTGTGCCGTATCCTTCCACCAATACAAATCGAGTAGAAGTCACACCTGGTGCATCCACACTCCTCCCAAAAACAAACCGCATCAAAAACAAACGTTATCATGACAAGGAATATACTCTTCTAAATTATGTGAGTGAAGAAAGGTCTCCCCACCCCAAACCCCTTCCTTCCAGCCTTCCTTTTTTTATCCCGAGCAACCCATACAAAGAGAAGGACTAGTAATCTATATAAAAGGAGATATATGGTTCATTTATTTAGGAGAACACCTAAATGATGATGATGATGATCTAACAACCTATATTATTTGCAAATAAGAACGATATGATGAATGATGATGATGATGAGGATGGTGATGATAACAATAATAAGTTAGATATCGACCTATATGCTTGTAAATAAGAATAATATGATGTACCATGATAAGTACTCCTTCCACAGCCATAGAAGAGGAAAACGAAATTTGAGCACAACTAACCTCCATGTTACCAGTTATTGGGGAAGCATGCAAGTGGCTGTGCAGCCATTTCCGAGTCTTCATGTGTTGTAGTCGGACAATTGTTCCACTTGGAATGGCATCACCTTGTTTGGCCGAAGCATCTGGCTCCGGCTTCACAATCTGTAGAATTTTATGTCAATAAAAAAAAATTAAAACTACTGCCTTTTCCATGAGTATCATGGAGATATTAACTGCTGGAATAGTGCAGCTAAATGAGGAAGTTTCCTATAAGGAAGTTTCTATTTATGAACATTCATAAATAGAAAGGATCTGTAACAAACAGACCTCCCTATACACCAGAAAATTATCATATTATCTCCAATTCCTTAGCTTTTTAACTTGTGTTACTTCAAATTTAAAAGTCTGAAAGAACCATTGTAATATTGTTAGGTGTTAGTTAATTTGAAGTAAATAAATTTTCTGACTTCTGGTATTTGTATTGCATATACTTTTAGGTCTCATTTCAATTGTAGTAGACTGGTACTAGAGTTTGTTCCGATTGAAACTGGACCCAAATCCATGAAGTTATCCGAAAATACATAGCAAGTCAGTTCTCACTTTGACCTTGTGAATTTTAAGACTCTAATATTGAAAGAAAGAAAAAAACACTAATTAATTGACCAGATCAGAATCCTAGTCAAGAAGTCAAAATAATTCTTTGACCCAAGCATAGAACTGATCTACAGGAATTTTGAAAGTAATAATGTGTAGATGCATAGCCCTAAGCAAGTGGTGCAATTTACCCCATCTGTGAGTTGTACTGTGTTCTAAACAATAACTGATACTCCTATAAGCCTAATGGGTCATCCATACTACTTAGTTGAGCAACACCTCCTCTAGAGCATTTAAAAAAAATAAATTACAGATAATACAAGTTTAACCACTTCATTTCCATCGACTACCGTAACAAAAAAAATTATCATTCTAATAAACTCTAACAATTAGGCCTTAGTTGGCTATGTACCTAGGTCGAGATAAATCAACCTAAACAGAGCCATGGGTTCATGTCTTAAGTAAGACCTTTGCTTACTGCGTTGTATTCAAAACCAACTTTGGAGATGATATAGAAAAAGACTCCATGACTCCGCTCAATCCACTCTTGCCTAATTATCTCAACTCCACACACATAACTGCAACAATCTTTCAAGCGGAGGTGGAGAATGGAGATCTCCAAACCAAAGACAACAGTAATTATCGTTTAAGTGGAGGTATAGCTTTATGCATCCAAGAAAAAATACCATCGACTTTTAACATCAACCACACCTTGTAGGTGAAATTTTGCATCTTGCTACGTACCTAATTAAATCGAAACCAAAAATTCCCCATTTCTATCAAACAAATTCATCACTTACATCTAAGAAAAAAATAAAAAAGAAAAAAAGAAAAGGAAAAAAGAAAGGAAAAAAAACTCACCCAGTAACTATTTGCATCGTCGACATTAGGAAACCCAGTGACAGACTGCTGACCGCTCCCAGATCCATACGGCACATCGTGCGAATGCAACCTGAACTTGGTTCTCTCGTGCACCAGCTTGATCACACTCCCATACGTCACCTAAGCAAAGTTAATCAAACCAGTCAAAACTCTAATTATTCAAAATAAATGATCCACAGATTCAAAATAGGCGAACCTCGACGCCGGCGCCGGTGCCGGCGGAAGAGGAGTGGGAGGATGCGGCAGATGCGGGGGAGAAGGCTTCGAGATCGAGGCCTAGGAAGAGGAAGATGGCGAGGGCGAAGAGAGAGAGCGCCATTAGTAGAAGGAGGAGAAGGAACCAGGTCTGTTGCCAGAAGGGGAAATCGGGGACTGAGCATGAAGATGGAGGCGATGGTCTTCTTCTAAGTGCGGGAGAGGGAGAAGAGGATGGTGGGATCTTACGACGGGAGAGGGTTTGTGGCCCAGATGGTGCCACGTCGCCTCTCGATCGGCTCTCCAGATCGAACAACGGAAGAGGGTTCTCGTTCTCTCTCCGAGTCTGCTTCAGCCTTTTGAAATGGTGGGGTTTTTTTTGGGATGGTTGAGCCTAGAGAGTGTGTATTTTGGGCCTGCGATTGGGGTGGTACACGTGTTTGGTTCGAGTGGGATGTTGACACGCGGAGTTGAGATGATGTGGCGGAGTGTAGTTAGTGGGATGATATGGAGGTGTTCAGAGCATTTTGCTATTTTTATATTTTTTCCCCCCTTTTTTCGCAAAATAGTAACCGCACCGATTTGCTACTTTGCCAAAAAAATGAACCGTGCGCATTTAGCAATTACCAAATTATAACAGAATAAGATATTTTGTTTATTTCTTTTTTTAAGACGAAACAACTTGTTTCGTTCGATCTATTTTAATTTTATATTTTTAAACATTTGATCAGACAGAACAGGTTGTTCCGTTAGATAATAATAATAATAATTGGAGGGACGAAACAAGTCCATATTAAAAAAAAATCATCGAAGTTCAAATCCCTCCAATTAATTTTTTTTTTTTAAAAGTTTCAAAATGGTCGGATGGAACAAGATTATCCATCCATCCAATTTTTTCTTAGCATAGCCAAATTTTGCCAATGAACGAATTCAGCAAATTAAAATTCAAAATTTGGGGAAAAAAACCACTACATATGCTTTGCGACGAGAAATCGTCTTAGAGCATATGTGGTTGTTTAAACCCAAAATTTAGGTATTTGGCATTTAGAAATAGAAATTTTAAATTATAGTTGTAGTTGTTTGAACTTTAAATATGGATTTTTTTTTAAAAAAAAATTGACAAATAGTAGATGGTTTATCGTCTCTTAAAAAAATTAAATTAAAAAAATATGAGGCGAAAGATGATTTTCCGTCCGATTGAATTTTTTTTCCTTCAAAAAATCAGAGACGGGATATCATTTCCCATCTAAACATTTAAATTAAAAAAATATCACATGCTAAATTTTTCGTACGGAAAATGATTTCCCGTCCATTCAATTTTTTTTTAAGTTGATAAGTTTATTATAAAAAAAAATAGTTGTGACGAAAGATCATATCATTCGATAACTTTTGGGGATAAATTTTGAACGGACGAAAGATCATCTTTCGCTAGCTATATTTTTTTCAAATTCCTATATCTCTTCCCACGTACGACAACCTACTGTTCATCTCAAACCCAAAATTTGGGTATTTGGTTAACGACTGCGAGACATTTTTTTTTTCAAATTTTGTAAAAATTGGGATTATAACCAACGACTACATATACTCTTAGGCATATAAAA
Source organism: Hemerocallis citrina (assembly GCA_017893485.1). Classification (NCBI taxonomy): domain Eukaryota; kingdom Viridiplantae; phylum Streptophyta; class Magnoliopsida; order Asparagales; family Asphodelaceae; genus Hemerocallis; species Hemerocallis citrina. Next base: position 66,932,478 of record CM030367.1, on the reverse strand, counting down.
GAAGATGAAATACTCGTTGCGCTTTGATGCAGACAGAGATTTCACCATATGAATTTCATTTGATGACAAGAAATTCAGAAATTCAAACAAAAATGCTAAGGGGCTAATTCGCAATTGCAAAAACTTGTTGGAATTGCAAAATTTCCTTTTTTAACCCTTAAAACTAGTGATGGCAACCGAGCCGGGTTGACCCGCGACTCTCCCGCGACCCGTCCACTCAAACCTTGCCCACAATTAGGCGGTTCGGGTCGAGTCGAACTCGCCGGTCGATCCGGGTTGACTCGGATCGCTAAATTTGTAAACCCAACCCGCTCGACCTGATCGATGAACACGTGGACCTGGTCAACACCCCCCCCCCCCCTCCCCCGCTCGACCCGCGGGTTTGGACCCGTTTGACCGCGGGTTCAATGGTCAGAAACAGAGTCGTTGGGGTTGTTTTTGTTTGTTTTTTGTTTTGATTTTTTTGATTTTTTTCCTATAAATATCCCCTGAATTCAATCCAAAATTTTTCACACCTTACTCTCTTACTCTCTCTACTACTAGTAGTCAATTCAATCGAGTTTTTTCAACAAAGAAACAAGCAACAAAGAAGTGAAAAATTTTGATATTATCGAATTATGTTGATTCAACTCTCAATTACGTCTACTTCAACGCCTCAAACAAAAAATCGCGCTCTCTCTCTCTTTCAACGACTACCAGACTTCGTGACTGTAACGCCCCTGCCCCTAGCTCAGACAATTTATATAATTTATAAGACAAATTAGATACTATGTTGTAGTACCCTGTATTTTTTAAAATACTATTTTTGAGATTAGAAAATGAATTAAAATGATTTTCGAGAGATTTAATAAATATTTTTCTAAAAATTTATCTTTTACACGTGCAAATATTTTGGTATAAATATCCAATTTTATATTTTTTAATAAATTCTCCTACTTATAATGGAGTATATTCTAAATTTTGGGATTTTTCTGAGTAAAGAAACTATTTTTATAAATACCTCGAAAGAGAGGGGCTTTTATGTAAAAAAAAGCCGTTTGGATCTCAAATAAATTATGAAAATTCGTTTTTTACTGATTTTTGGGCTTTCCATGGTCATCATTGAAATTAAAATATATTTAAATTTTATTTAGAGTTGATTTGGTAAAGATTTAAACAAATATGGTGTTTTTGCAAATATGGAATTTATGTTGGATCTTGTGTAAATGTTTTCCTGGAAAGTAAAAGTCAGATATTTTTATTGGAAAATATAATATGTATTGTTAGATATTATTTCTGAATTTTCTGAATTTTTACGAATATTTTATGATGCATTTGCAAATATTACAAAAAGAATGACTTTTGTGCAAAATTGCCACCATGAGTGCAAATCCGAATTTTATTTATTGTTGGGTTGTGCTAGATTGCTGAACAACTCAGTAGTAAAAGGATTTGATTTGGTTTTTATTTATTTAACTTATTTTAACTACTTTTTAAAGAAAGGTTTATATATGTAAAGTAATAATTTGTTAAAGGATTATCTTGCAAATGTGTTTCAAATCCCTATTCCTTCAATTCCAGCCTATATAAAAGGTGGAGTGCAACCGTCATTCACTGCACAACACAAGGTTTATTATTTTTATTTTTCTTGGAGATTGAAAGAGAAGATCTTGGATTTCGCAAAGAAGGGTTTTGCTTATTCGATTGGATTTCTTTATTTGAGGTGAGTGATATAATTGTTTTGTTGTTTTGTTTTATGTATGTGAGTGACTTGTTTGTTTTTCTTTTTTATTTGTGTATGTTGAATGAGAATGATATGAATATTTTGATTGATTTTGGATGTTGAATTTCATCTATTAGAAAGCATGCTAGGGTTTGGTATGAATATGTATGTTGGATGGATGAAAAATTGGATATTTGAGAAGAACCCTAGATATTTGTATGTGAATGATTTTAGATTTGTTGGAGAACCTAATATAAATTGTGAGTAGACTTTTCTTTTGGATTATTGATTTGATTGAGTATGATGGATGTTATGCATTAATTAATTAAAGATGAGATTTTCAGGACTATTGGTGAGTTGGATGAAAACAACTTGGCCATGTTGATGATAAATTGGTTTTTGTTTATGAATCAACTATTGAGAGTAGTTGAGATTGAGTTTGATAAATTTTGAGAATGAATAATGGTTTAGAGGACCATGTTTTGAGGATTTGAGCTATGATGACTAAAATTTGAGATTTAGTTGAATTTGAGGAAATATATCCAAATCGGGATTTTCTTTTGAGATTTGGTTTTGATGTGGTTTGGATCTGAATACGAAGCAATTTCAACGAACAATTAATTTTAGAAACTCTATTTTGATTATATGCACAATTTATGTTTTATTTTGAAGAAGTTCATCAAAAAGTTATTTTTATCAATTCAAGTGGTTTTTGATTGGTTTATATGGATCTTTGTATATCCTATAAGTTGTATTTGATCATATCAAAAAAATATACTTTTTATAGATTTCGTTTTTGTACAGTAAATCTTCGTGACGGTTGAAATGTGCACAACCAAAGTAGGCAGTCTGTAGGTCGACAGTCGACTGGTACGATTTCTCAGTCGACCGACACGACCCGGCTGCTATGTTCCTTAGTTTTTCTTGAAATTTCGTCTGGATAGTCAACTGAAGACCTTAACAGTCGACTGGTACCACTTATAATTATTTTCTCGAAGTTATTGTATTTTTCACTCAGGACAGTCGACCTATACCCTTTTCAGTCGACTGCTATACTTAGAATTATTTCTTAAAGATGACTGAATTTTCTCTCTGGACAGTCGACCGATAGCTTTTGTAGTCGACTGATACTGATGTATCTTTATATTTTTGAATGTTCTTTCAAATGATTTATTCTCTAAATGTTTTGATCTATAATGTACTATTCTAAATATTATTGTTTCTACAGAACATATGTTTTTAAGATATTTCATTGCTGAATTTGGATTATGGAATTTTATAAAGATTTGAGTTTTGTTGATTGGAGGGGTTTCTCCCTTTGATCGTTTGACGATGATTTGTGAACTTTGGTCTTGTTGAGATCTCTAGGAGTTGAGTGGGAGTCCTGTGAACCGGCAGTTGAGATTTGTTGAGTTAGACCTGGGGGGGTCTTGGTTTAGTTGTTGTTGAGTATTTAAGTCCGGCAAGATACACTAACTCTAGAGATGGAGATTTTGTGGTTTAATAATAATCAACTTAAAGACAAGCACTAGTAGGGATGTGATGGAACTTGAGAAACGTAAGTATAGGCTCATAGTTTTGTTAGTCCAACGGATGCGTTCCAGGACTGTGTGTTGTTCTGTCTCGAGAGGAAATTTGTGTGTTCGCGTGTTGAGGGTCTGCAGGCCTATTCACAGAGCATGCAGGGTGCATTCGCGTATCGAGGGTCGGCAGGCCTATTCACGGAATGTACCTAGTGTATCTGCACGTCGAGGGCCTTGCAAGCCTATTCGTGGGTTACACGGGTTTGGGAGATGATTCTCCGGTTGTTTTTGAGCTATCTTGCATGATGCTTGCACGTCGAGGGCTGTGGTGCCTATTCGCGGAGTATTCTGGATCTTGTTTTCCATCACCGTAGTAGGATTAGTTGCATAGCGAGGGGTTATCCTTATAAAGTGGAGATCGTTAAGGGCTTGCACCGGACCTATGTACTATGGAATGCATAGAATCCGACAAGTACGCATTAGAGAATCAGCATATAGATTGTGTTTTCTTGACTTGGTTTTATGCTTGTGTTTTCCTGTTTTTCCTACACTTGACACTTAGTCTAGCTTCACTTGTTGTTTTCATTCCGTGATGTTTTTATGCTTTACTTACTTGTTATTTCTCATTCATTTATTATTGTTGTTAATACATGTTGTTGATGACTCAGTATTTTATGATTTAATTATGTTGTTTGTTTTTATGTCACTCACACCTTTATGGCTGACCCTTTTAGTTTTGGGGGTTAGGGATCATCTCTAGCCTCATATTTTACAGGTTGTTGTTGCATAGAGCTTGGGGGTTTGGATGCTTGAGATAAATTAATGTAATAGAGATTTTGTATAAAATTTGTAAAGAAGTGTTGTAAAAGAAAAAGTTTGTAATTCAAGGTGTTTCTATTTCCGCTGTGTTTTGTAAATGATTGTTGTAACAAAAGTTTGAAATAAAAATTATCTCTGTTTTTGGGCTATGTGTACTATTACATTGAAGTTGATGCTGGGAATTGTGCCACGTATTTTCTAAGATATTATATTAGAAATTCGGGGTGCTACATATGTAGTACAACTGCCCACCACAGACTGCCTCTCAAAAGTTGGTTAACCGATTAGGTGTAATACCCCGTATTTCTGAAATATATATATGGTTTGAAATATATAATAATAAATGAATTTGAGACTTTGTCCTATAGAAATTCTCTATGGGGAGGATTTATATAAAATGTTTGATTTGAAATGTATGGGATTCTTTGAATCCGGTTGTGTGAAGAGGTGGGGGGACCCACCGGGTATGAAGGAGAAGCACAGCATAGTGCTGTGCTTGTGACGTGGCACCTAGGGGATTAGTTCCCTAGGGTGTGCACGGTATGGAAGGAGAAGGGATTTAATCCCATATCGCTAATTTGATTGAATAAAATATTATATAAATAATATGTGCCAAGGATCAAGAGTCACCAATTCGGTTAACCACCTTTTGAGAGGCAGCCTGTGGTGGGCAGTTGTACTACATAGTATCTAATTTGTCTTATAAATTGTATAAATCGTCCGAGCCCGGGGCAGGGGTGTTACATTAGGTGACTCTTGATCATAGGCTATTATATTTATATTATATTATATTTCTTTACCTTACCGATATGGGAACCATTCCTATACTTCCTCACCTGTTAAGACACAGCGGAAACAAGTTCAAACAACCAAGAGGTGGGCCCCAATCTTCCAAAGACACGTCACCCATGGAAACAGCACAACCTCTTTAATGCTTGTGTATTCACTGGTGGGTCCCATCTCATTTTAATACTATTCATATCAACATATTAACATACCTTGCCATCCAAGTATTAAATTTCACAACAGCCAACATACTTTATACTTTGAGAATATAGCATATAAGGAAATGCTCAGTTGAAAACGGGTTTGTTTTCACGGGTTTGGAAAACAGCGATCTAAGCCGTCGGATCAATCATGATCGTGATCAACGGCTCAGATCTGCCTCCCCATAACCCGTTTCAATTGTTGAGCGGATGGTTATTTTGGGAATTTCGTCTCAAATAACTCTTCGCTGAACAGATTCTAAAAAAAGTAATATAACCAAGGCCGTTGTTGGGAACAACGGCCTAGGTTATAAAAAATTGAATCATAAGCCGTTGTTTGGAACAACGGCCTTGTTTTCAATATTTATAACCTAGGCCGTTGTTGCCTAGGCTATAAAATTTCTATAAATTTTTATAGAAATTTTATAGCCTAGGCCGTTGTTTCTATAAATATTGAAAACAAGGCCGTTGTTCCAAACAACGGCCTATGATTCAATTTTTTATAACCTAGGCCGTTGTTCCCAACAACGGCCTAGGTTATATTATTTTTTTCAAAATGAATCAGGCGAAGAGTTATTTGGGACAAAATTCCCAAAATAACCCTCCGCCACTTAAGTCATATAGGGTGATGGGTGGGCTCGATCTGAGCCGCTGATCGCGATCATGATCGATCCGATGGCTCAGATTCGTGTTTTCCAACCCGTGAAAACAAACCCGTTTTCAACTGAGCATTTCCCTATATATATATATATATATATATATATATATATATATATATATATATATATATATATATATATAACACTGGGTGTTACAGTGACTACGTTTACTATATTTCTCAATCGACTACCGGGGTGTTACACTGGCTATGTTTACTATATTTCTCAATCGACTACGTCTATTTATACTTTTATTTTCTCTCTCATTTCTATATATGATTATCCGCGAAGTACGGTATTAAAATTCACAACCCATCTATTGTCTTGATTTTTGTTGTAGTTCTAATTTTTTGTATCATATTTGTTTGTTGATTTTTTTTTTCTTTCTCAACCCTCCTATTGTTTTTTAGATTTTATTTTTTAACATATACCTCTTAGACTGTTTTGTATTTTTTACATACACTAGTAAAATACTAGAAATCGTTTTTTTTTCCACATACATTATTACCATGGCTAGATCACGAGGTGTTGGCCGTAGCCACAGTGGACTATATTCCACCAATACTTCACGTCGGCCTCCAATTGTCCTACATGTAGAGCCCGAAATTATACTGAATCCTATAGTAGGATCTCACGGTGTCCCTCCATATGACATAGAAGAAGAAATGCATAATGTTGACACACAAACATAACAAACCGAACTCACAAGTAAAAACAAATGATTGGCACAGATTTTATGACTATATTTCCGTTGAGGATAATCCTGGTGTAGGACATAAGATTTGTAAAACTTGTGACAAGAGTTATAAATGGAAGAAGGGTGAGAGAACATGTATAATTAAACGACACATTTTAAATGTACACAAAGAATTAGTACAAGACCAACAAGGCAAACAAAAAATCAGCCATAGGACTGGACAATTGAATAACTAACCCTATGATCCCGAACTAGTTCGTCGGGAAATGGTCCGACTAGTTATTAAGGATGAGCTACCTTTTCTTATTCCGAGTGTAGGAATGTAGAGTCTTTCAACCAAAATGCACTAAATCCACATTTTAGAAGAATTCATAGAAACACACTAAAGTCCAATTATTTTAAACTTTACAACGAAATGAGAGACACTTTAATTGCACTCCTGTATTCTTTAACTTATAGATTATCGTTAACTTTCGATTGTTGGAAAGGTTGTAACGATATTTCGATGATGGGCTTAACTTGTCATTGGATAGATAGTGGTTGGATGAGTCAAAAGAGAATCATTTCACTTGCCGCTTTGCCGTATCCTCATAGTGGACTAGTTATTGCAAAATGTATTTTAGAAGTTTGTTATTTATATCATATTCGTGATATATAAAAAAATACTATTAGTTTTGATAATGCATCTAACAACAATACTTCGATTAGTACATTAAAACACAGTTAACTTCTCCATGTAATAAAATTTTTTATGTTAGATGTGCGTGTCATATCTTAAATTTATGTATATAAGATGCATTGAACGTAGTCGATTCATATATAATTGCAATTAGAAATTGTGTACATTTTATTGCTATGAGTGGTTCTATGTTTCAAGAATTTAAAAAATGATGTAAAGCTAGGGGAATACATTTTAGAAAATTTTCTAAAGATGTTAAACACCGATGAAACTCAACTTTCGATTTACTAAATGTTGTTACTCAATACAAATATATTATAAACGATTTTTGTCTTGAAAAAAACATGGAAAATTTTCAAATGACACCCCAATCATGGTATTTTGCCGAATCATTATTACAATTTTTGGAACATGTTAAAACCGTAACTGTGAAGTTTTCTACATCTTATGATTCTACTTCTAGTAGTATTTTTATTTTAATCATTACTATGATGCAAACTTTTTAAGAAATGATTTCAGACGAATACATTAGCCATATTATTGTTCCGCTTATACAAATTTTTTCAAGTATTTTAATCCTCCTCCTATATTGTTTTGTATTATATTGCTACTGTTATGGATCCTCGTATCAAATTAGCGGGTACGAGAAGTTTGATTGAAATATTTTTTTCTTTACTTAGAGATAATTTTGAATATGATTGTAATGATTTTTTTAGCTAACTCTGAATCGACATTGAATAGCTTGTATGATTATTATGATAGAACTTTTGCAACTAGTCGTACAATTAGTACGTAGTTACTTCTTCTGCTTCTACTTTTTGAGGTAAGGATAAAAGTACATTAGAAGATGCTACTTTTAATTTACTTGCTCGTATTCAATCTAAAACCCCTAGGACTAATGCACCTAATGAGTTAAATTGGTATGATCAACAAGATAATGAGAACTCTAGTACTAAAATTGAAGTGCTATAATGGTGGAAAGAATATGAAATTTTTTTTTCCTATTCTTTCACATACGACTAGAGATCTACTAACTCCTCCTGTCTACGCACTTGCTTTAAAAAGTGTTTTTTTTACAAGTGGTAGAGTTCTAATAGATTACAGGTGTAACATCTGTTTCCTTTTATACCAAAATTTTCACGTATCTTTAGATTCCAATTACCTACAATTTTTCTGCTCTGTTGAACCCAATTGTACACACTGGAATATTCAAACTATTGTTAAAATATTTTCTAATCAACAATTATATTTATTTCAAGTGATTGTATATTTTAACACAAATCTTATTCTAATTTATAAGTTTATTTTCTATTCCTAATTGATTAATTATTTATATTTTAGCCCAAAACCAAATCTATTATTATTCGTTGATTATTTTAATTGATGTAAAACCGTACTCCTAATTCATTCTATACCATTATTATTTGATCCACAATTTATTTTGATTGAGCCCAACCCAAACTTGTTATTATTTTTATCTTTATTATTGTACAAGAAATCCAATCCTAATTTCTAGTTCATACTCTACTATTTGATTTATTATTACTGTTATAATTTACAAACTCAACTAAAACTCGATCAATTCTACAATTTATTTAGCTATTTATTTTTGTAAGCTCACTCTATTTTAATTACAATTTTTTTTTCTATCCAAGCAAACCCAAGTCTAATATCTAACCCAAACCCAAATTTCCCCAACTGCACAACTCCACTATCCCTATTAAATCTCCACTAAAACTATCTCGTAACCCCACACCCCTAATTTTCTCCTTAATTTGCTAGCTATCACTAATCACATCTTAATTCATTCTATCCAACTTCATATCCCTTCATCTTCTTCCTCACTATCTCTCCCACCATCAAAGCACCATTGCTGAGCTCCGCCCCCCCATCAAAAGCTGCCTTTGATCAGCCGATCAGAGCCCGCACCTCGACGTCACCGATCGCCTGCACCCCGACAATCACTGCACACGGCCCCGATGCCCCGCTACTCCTCCTTATTGCCACCCGATCACCCCGACCAGCATCACCTCCTCCACTGCCATCTCCGTCACCCCTGCAGCATTCCGATGTCACCGAGCCCCGCCGTCATTGCCATCGTCAACTACCATCGACGATCACTTGCTGCTCCATCGCCAGCACCTCATTTCGACGCCGCTGCCATTCTCCTTCTTGTCTCTAGCGTCTTGACTCCACCCCACCACCATTTCCACCCCACGACCTCCTCCATCGTAACCTCACCCTTGTCGCTGCCTCTTAACCGTGCCTCCCACCTCACAAACGCCGTCCTCAAGCATCACCATCGCAAATGCCTTCGCCCTCGCACTCAACCCCGTCTCCACCTCACTACCACCCTCCGACCTCGCAACCTGACGCCAGTACCACCTTCGCCACCGCTGCCCCATCGCAGCCAGTTAGCTGCTTCACCACCCACAACCATCACTGGGCTCCTCCATCACTGCAAACACCGAAGTCGACCCCGATCACCTCCACCACCTTGCCCCAACCCTGTCTTCTTTGATGCTGCCCTGAAAACTTTGTTGTTCGGTGACTTCATCATGGTCGAGCTCCCATTGTGTGTTCTACCATCTCTCTCGTCGTCTCTTACATTTCGTCACGCATCATATTAAGGCAAGTTTCTCTTGAACTGACGTTGTTGTTCTCGTTCAAGAATTTCTTTGATCTCCGCAAGTAGTTCTCATTTCATTTACCGTAACTCAATTTGTTTGTTACCCTTCAAAGAGTTTATTACGGATTCATCGGTGAAACCAAGTATAATTCTCGTTTTGTGCCATACCCTTTATTCAATTCTAAGCCATATTATCTGTAATCATATGCATACACTACACAAACATAAACTAGAAACACGTATATGTAGAAGAAATAATGATTTGAATGCATTTTGGTTTATATGATGTTATAACTAGATCCGTAAATTTAATACTGTAGTGACGATGATTTTGTCATGTTAACAGTATGAATTCGTTCTAATTATTAAGTATAAATTCCAATTCATTTCTTGTGATATGAATATGTGGATTGATTATCATGATTGTTGCGTATGAGTACGTTTTATTGTTACCATGCTGTTTATACCATCTCGTAATGAACTTTTGACCATGTTTCTGATAAAATTTTCTAGAACTTTGTAAATAAGAAATTTATCCCACTGAGTCTAATTTCCAAAACTTCTTAAGGATCTAAATTCCGATTTATAGACTGCAAGTTATCATATTTTTAATACTGCTAGGTTTTTAATTCTAGATTTTTATCTAGAGACTTATTGACACGATTTAATATGTAAAATAGTGTATTATCAGTAAAATGAAGACTTGAGATTAACTAGGTTGTTACTAGACATGATTAAGATTCACTTTGAAATTTTTAAATGATTAATTGATGAATTTCCAGATCCGTTATATATATATGAGAACATGACCCTAGGTTGTTGCCAGAGCACTAGATCAGTAAAGAACCAGACTTTTGACCTAGCTGCACTTAGAACTTATTAAATAAAAGTTGTAGCCCTTTGCATCTGGAATCCAGATCACCTGATGATTTTGCAATATGACTTATGGACTGCAGGGTATTCAGATTCTACCATTGAACAATCTTAACTCCAAAATTCTGTTTAAAGATACGTCATCATGTTCAATTGAAAAAAAAAATGTTTTCTCCCACAGGCAGCAGACCCAAGACTCGAACCAGCGCTAATAGCAAGGCGTCAGATCGCCTACCCACTGAGCCGAAGCTCAGATCACAACATCTATAGGGTTTAATTCATTAAGTATCTGATCTCCGTTAAATCTCATTTTTCTACATTTTCAACTATTTTAAATTTCCATTCTTTTTCCCAAAATTGATATTAAAAAAAATATAATTCTAGACACCATAATTTCCCCTTTACTGATTTTAATGATAATTGAGAGGATTTGTCCCCATTTCATGTACACATTCATTTTAAAACATATAAACATAAAATTTGATTTGTTAGTAACTATCTCTTCCTTCAAATTAATGCTATTACTTTGTATTGATAGTTCTCCAAAATGGGCACTTTACTGATTTTATTCCATTAATGAAGATTTAACTTCAATTTTCCAAATTAATGCTATCTATCTCTTCCTTCAAATTAATGATTTTATTGATTTGTTAGCAACTATCTCTTCCTTCAAATTAATGATATTATTTTGTATTGATAATTCTCCAAAATTAGCACTTTACTAATTTTATTCACATTAATGAAGATTTAACTTCAATTTTTCAAATTAATCTTTTCTTTTTCTTATATGAATTATAATACAAAATCTCAACTAGTTAATTTTCTACCATCTTAATGCAACCTTTCTTTGTTCTACTATAACTATTTCTTCTCCCAAAATTGTTTCTAATTTTTCATTTCTGTTAGTTCACATTTCATACACACATTTTATCCAAATTTGTTACTCGCAACATTTCATGCAATAATCTAGTCATTCATTTGTGTTTAACAATTCTACACAAATTGAAATGTAGATATCAATTTTAAGAACATTCATATACCATATGTCCTTATTAAGTTATAAATACCACTCTACAACTCATGCATATATTTTCCTCTTTCAATGACAATTAACATGATGAGAATTTCCTCCGAAATTTTTATAATTGATTCAAATCTAGCACAATTCAATTTTCTTTCACCATTTGTCTATAAAATCTACTTATACTAAATTAAAAATTCGCATGTCATCACATATAATAATTTACACAACTAAAAATTTAACTACTCATTTATTCTACAACATAATCTTATATTTAACATTCATTTTTCACAATTCATCCATCTCTAGATTTCTAGATGTCTATACAATATGCATCACACAAAAAGTATTAGAGGTAGAACAATTCATTCGCATCTAAATTTTAACATGAATCCCCTAATCAAACATTTAAAACACAAATTAGAAAGGAAGTAGAGACACCCACCTATTAGAAGAGTACACTAGAAGCAAAATCCCCTCACAAAAGCACCCAAAATCCACAAAATCTCCCAAGCTAAACCCCCCACCGAAAGGCACAGCAAACACCCGAGCTCCTCTGTTGGTTTTCTTATTTTTTGATTAATAAGTTTGTGTTTAGAATGATTTAGGTAATTATAGGGTTAATTAGGTAGTTATCTTAACTATTCACCCACTAATCACGCCACTAATCCACTCCTCTCTCTCCACTCTTCCCATGCAGCCGGCTCATTCATTGAAGTATGCACATTGCACGTGTGCACGTGCACATGCTTTGTGTACACTTCACATAATTTAATTTATTTGTTTTTAACAAAAATGTGTGTGTGCGTATTTCACATGACAAGTAGTGTAGGAAAAAGTGTTCATAAAAAAAACTAGGGCTTTTTAATTTTATTAAATTAATTTCTTTCTTTTGTGGGCTTGTAAAGAAATTTTAGGCTCATGGGTTTTTGTAAAATACAAAATGTAATAAATAAGGTGAAAAGAAAAATGTACATTACTTCTTAGAAAAATTTTAGAAATAAAATGCACATAAAATTTTACGTGCGATGCATGTGCAAAATATTACAGATTAATTTAAAAAACAGTCAAAAATACAAAATACATAGAATATTTATATTAAAAATGTTACGGATATTTTGCGTAACGGGAAAACATACGTGATCGACACATGTATTGAAAACATGTGCAATGTACATAAAAACGTAAGAATTAAAATAAATATTTAAGTTGGCTAAAAATAGGATAAAATGAGTTTTGAGGAGACGAAAAAGTATATATAATTGAAATACAGAAATACATATTAAATTAAGTTACGGATATTACCCGTAACGGTACCAAATATACGTGCGTAACACACGAAGGGCAAAATTGTCATTACTCAATTTTGTGGGGTGTTACACCCGGGGTTACCGGTTTCTTTCTCAGATGACGAACTCATGGAAATTCGTACTCCTCACCGTGATGCCTTGGTAATCAGCCTCGGTTTGGCGAACCATATAGTCTGCCATATTCTCATTAACAATGGCAGTTCCGTCAACATGCTCTTCTTAGCTGCATTTGAGGGGCTTAAACTTTCTCGGGATAGGCTCATGCCCGCTAGCTATGAACTTCATGGTTTCTCTGGAGCCCTAGTCTAGATCAAAGGGATCATCACCCTTGATGTAACCGCTGGGAAGTCCCCCACCGTACGTACCGAACCAATGGACTTCATGGTAGTGAATGTCAAGGTCACCTATAATGTCATATTCGGATGCCCTGGTCTTGCGTCCCTCCAAGCCGTGGCCTCGTCCTACCACATGAAATGAAGTTCCCCATAAGGTTTGGGGTAGGTGTCGTGAAAGGCAGTCAGGAAGCAGCCAAGGCGCGCCATTGACGGTGGTGGGTTTCGTCTCCCCCCTCGATACGGTGGAGCTCCCCTCCGATAGAAACTCTATCAACTTCGAATTAGCTGACGAGTTGGAAGAATTCCCCTTCTCGGAGGAAGATCCGACCAAGAGGTTCCCGGAAAGCTGTAACGCCCCAAATCCCAAATACAACTGAATTCGAGAGTTCTACAGGATCTTTACACCTCATTTAGTACAATTTTACAAGGAATTTAAAACTTTTCACTTTACATCAGAGTTTACATGAAACTTTACACTTTACATTGCACAGCGGAAGTAAATTTACAACATTTAAATAAATGTACAATAACATTGAATCATCTTTAAGCATCTGTTCCTCTTTAATCTTTATCATGTCATTACCCTGCATACAAAACTGTGGGTACGTCAGTTTATTCAACCGACGAACATTATATACGGCCATCCTCTCTATACCGGAAATAGTATAACTTATTTTTCATATTTAACAAACACAAACTTATCACATATCAAACTAAAGGGACTACCCTATTGATGTCGTGTTGTGATTGTGCACTTAGTCATTAATGCAGTTGTTTATGTTACATGACACTAATGCACACTTGTTTAGATTCTATGCATCCCATACTACATAGGTCCGAGGGTAAGCCTCTTAATCGTTCTTCATCTTTGTAGGGTTTAATCCCTCGTCATGTCTTAATCTACTACTGTAACTACGATGAGTATCCTAGATGATCTATGAGTACAAGCTCGTGTACAAAAAACCTGGAGGGAAATCCCACGCCATGTCTTGACTCATCAAGCATGCATTCTGTGGCAATTTAGCCTCCTTCATGGCACACGATCCTCTTGCAGTCACCAAACATCCCACAAGCGTTGCTAAAGTCCGATCATTACTGAGTTGTGCCCACGCCATGTCTTGACTCATCAAGCATGCATTATGTGGCTCACACACCCGCACCGTAAGCTCTAACTCTCATACTTGTGTTTTTCTCTCACTTTCATCACGTCTCCACTATGTACTAATCCTTAGTTTTTATTAGAATCATGAACAAAATCAAAGCTCTAGAGTTAGCCTCTCCACTAAACCGGACTTATTCATTCATTCAAACATGACCAACCTTGGTCTTTCATTTCAAATTTCATTTCATTTCTTTCCAATTGCTGGGGGAGACTTAGCTACTCTTTTGTTTCAATTCCAATTCACAATTTCCAAAATTGAGCATTTCCAGCTCATAAGTTCATTTTCATAATCATAACAGATTTTCTTTTTCAATAGCATGATCTCTAATTTATTCATAAGTCCATAGCCATACATGGAATTCAATTATTCCTTGTGTATTTCATCAATATCATTTCCATATTAAAATCACAACACTATTTATATAGCAAAATATTGAGTATTCACATTTCATAATTTTCACACTATTCTCCAATGAGAATAAATTACGTCACATCACTTCATATTATTTCTTTCTTTGCTATATTGTTTTTCTAACACTTCATTTCAAGTTCTTTTGCAAATTATAACTTCACAAAAATATAAATGTAGAACCATAGTTTTATTTATACATTTATTCTCAAAACATACTCTACTTCATGCAAATAATTCTCAAATTATTTTTCACGAGTCCCTCATAATTTTAAAATAATAAACATATTTTTTTCATAATTTTTCCATCATCAAAAATCCCAAAAAAAATGTTTTTTCCCCTCAATTTAAATACTGGCCGAGCCCAGTATTCGAACCCACAACCAAAGAGAAACAAGCCGAAAGCACAGGCCACTAGGCCACTTGCGCCAGCGGTATAGAAAAGCGCTGAGAGCATTAAATACTCTCGGCTTTATTTTTTTAAAACACGAAATAAAATATGCGATGCTACTGGGAATCGAACCATCGACCCGCCCAATACTGTAGCGAATAAGAGCATCCCGACCACGTGAGCTATACGCTTAGGTTGTCATGGTTACAACTTGAAGTTTATTTAAATCGATTCTCCCTGTTTATTAAAACATTTCGATATTCAACAAGCTCTCATTTCATTTTGCTTTTATAAAATTTGCTGTAAATTTCCAGATTGACTAATACCATCATAAATTATACTCCAGTATATAGAAAATAATTTTTTCAATAATTAAGACATATTTTTCATACAATTAATTCGAATTATAAACTATCACTACCACATTTCTTCTTTTTCGACATTTCTTAACAAATTAACATCACTAATCTCTTTATTAGCAACCTTCATATTAATTCTCTGTTTTTAATCATTTCCCAAACATACAATCTATACCTTAATTCATTCATTTCAACATTATCACAAAGATCCATTTAAACACATAAAGTAGCATTGTCAATCTACTAACTTTTTGTATATAATCCTTGATGTAGATAATGAATTTTTCTTCAAGCAATCCATGGCTTCAATCAATTCGTACACAACTTAAATTTTAATAACGGAACCACATACAATTGTATATTCACATTTCAATCAGTCAATTGGTCATTTATCTAATTAAAGTGTACTCTTCTTAATCTTTTTCATGCATCATTCTTTCAATTCACATCTAGCATGCTTCCTAATTAGAAATATAGAAAATTTACCCACCTTAATTTGGAGAGAAATACAACTAGCAACCTCCTAAACAAATGTCCTTGCTACGAGAGCGGTCCTCCTCCTAGATGCGCGCACCCGAGCCTTCCACAAGCCAAACCCGAGAGCTCCTAGTGCCGGCCTTCCTCCTTGCTTGATGTAAGCACAATTCTCCCACACAATCTCAATCTTTTACTCACTTGTTATACTACTAAATAATGTATTTTAGACTATAGGTTTGGAGGAAATAATTAGCACCAGAATAACTAGGCTAGGGGGGGTATTTATACTAAAAATTTAGGAAAATGGAAGGCTAGGATTAACTTAGGAGGTAGGATTAAAAGGCTAGGATTCAAGGAGGAGTTACAATAACCAACCATGATCAAGTAACCACCACCCATGACTCCACTCAAATTTTCCCTTTTCCCTCCAAAAGCTCCAAACCGTCCACACAAGTGTGCTTTTGCACGTGTACGTGCAATGCACGTGCATGCAACTTGGTTTTCATTTAAAAAATTGTACATTATATTTTACATAAAAATAATCTTTAAAATGTATTCTACATTACAAGTTGTATTTAAAATAAAATAGCTCATGGGCTTTAGTTTATGGGCCAAAAGTAATAGTTTATAAAAGAAAATAAATAAATTCAATTTGGGCTTTAAAAGAAAGGCTTTTTGTCTATTTGAAAAAGGGCTTTATATAAAAATAATTAAAGAGCACATATTTAAACATCTATACTCATCATAATTATAAGATTTAATTCTACCAAAAAATATTGCACGTGCACACTACGTGCAAAATAAATAATTTTCATTAAATGAAAAATCAGGGCATTACAACACTCCCTCCTTAGAATAGTTCCGTCCCCGGAACTACAGTCAAGAGTGAGAAACAAAATACAACACTCATAACAAGCACAAGAAAGAATACAAAGATACAAATCAAGCAAAAAAGCTCAGGATAGTCTTTCAACATCCTCTCCTCAGACTTCCAAGTAGCCTCTTCAACCAAATGGTTTCTCCAGACTACCTTGACCATCGGTATCGTCTTATTCCTCAAGACTTTCTCTCGACGATCAACAATCTTGACAGGAGACTCGATGTAATTCAGATCCAACTGCAAACCTTCCGGTAGTTCAGGCAAATGATGACTCGCATCTGGAATATAACCTCTCAGCATAGACACATGAAAGACATTGTGCACCTGAGATAACTCTTCCGGTAACTCAAGCCGGTAAGCAGTTTTCCCGATCCTTTTCAATATCTTGTACGGGCCTATAAACCTCGGGGCTAATTTCCCACCTTTGCCAAATCGAACCACACCTTTACTGGGCGATACTTTCAGAAAGACGAAGTCACCTTCCTCAAACTCAAGGTCCCTTCTCCGGTTGTCTGCATAGCTTTTCTGCCTGCTCTGAGCTTCTACCAACCTTTTCCTGATCAGATCAATCTTCTCAGAGATTTGCTGTACAAGCTCAGGACCAAACAACTGACGCTCCCTAACTTCAAACCAACAAACAGGTGTCCTGCACTTCCTGCCATACAGAGCTTCGTACGGTGTCATCCCAATGCTAGTCTGAAAACTGTTGTGGTAGGCAAACTCTACCAAAGGTAAATGCCTTTCCCAACTGCCTCCAAAGTCTATTACACAACACCGAAGCATATCCTCAAGAATACGGTTGACTCTCTCGGTCTGCCCATCGGTTTGCGGATGAAAAGCAGTGCTGAAATCCGTCTTGGTACCCAAAGCTGTCTGAAGACTCCTTCAAAAATACAAAGTAAACTGCGCATCTCGGTCAGACACAATAGTTGACAGAACACCATGGAGCCGGACGATCTCGCCAACATACAACTCAGCTAACTTGTCCATCGAAGCAGTGAGTTTCATCGCCAAAAAGTGAGCGGACTTGGTTAGACGATCGACTATAACCCAAATCACATCATTGCCTTTAGGACTCTTAGGTAATCCCGTAATGAAATCCATACTGATGTTATCCCACTTCCATTCCGGAATAGGTAACGGCTGTAATAGACCTCCGGGTCTCTGATTTTCGGCTTTGACTTGCTGACAAACCTCACACTTTGCCACAAATTCGGCCACATCCCGCTTCAAACCTGACCACCAGAAATGCGGTTTGATGTCTCTGTACATCTTAGCACTCCCAGGATGTACCGATAAAAGAGTAGCATGTGCCTCCTGAAGAATACTCTCTTTCAGGTCCGCCTGATTCGGAACACATAGCCTCTCTCCAAACCACAGCACTCCATCCTTGATTTGAAATCTGGGCAACCTACCAGCACCAACCTGCTCCTTCATCTCCAAGATATCAGCATCAACCTCCTAACTTGCAATGATCCTTGCATTCAAAGTAGGTTGAAGCCTCAACTGAGCTAAAGATTCTCCCAATCCTTGCAAGACAACCTCAATACCTGCTCGATCCAATTCCTCAATCAGATGCTTCTGAGTTGTAATCAAACTGGATAAACTACTCTTGCGACTAAGTGCATCAGCAACAACATTAGCTTTCCCAGGATGATACTTGATCTCAGGTCGCATGTCCTCAGGCACTTCCAACCATCTCTGCTGTCTTAAATTCAGATCCTTCTGCTGATATATGTACTTCAAACTCTTGTGGTCCGTGTACATGTTCAATTTCTCACCGTACACGTAGTGCCTCCATTGCTTCAGGGCAAAGATAATCGCAGCTAACTCCAGATCATGAGTCGGGTAATTCTTCTCATGCGGTCGTAGTTGCCTAGACCCATAAGCGATTACTCTTCCCTCTTGCATTAAGACACAATCAAGCCCACGATGTGAATCATCGCTGTAAACATCATACTCAACACCTGCTCTAGGCAAAGCCAAAATAGGTGCAGTAGTCAGCTTCTCTTTCAACTCCTGAAAGCTTGCCTCACATTGCTCAGTCCACTTGAAGTTCACATTCTTCTTGGTCAGACCAGTAAGCGGCACGGCTATCTGAGCATAACCTTGAATGAATCTCCTGTAGTATCTAGTCATTCCAAGAAAACTTCTGACTTCCTTCACAGTAGTAGGCCTAGCCCAAACTCTCACTGCCTCTATCTTCTGAGGATCAGTTGCCACTCCCTCCTTTGAAAGGATGTGACCTAGGAATGCCACTTCAGATTTCCAGAAATCACACTTGGATAGCTTGGCATACAACTTCTGCTCTTCCAGCTTCTTCAAAACTACTGCCAGATGCTCGGTGTGCTCCTCTTCCGACTTGGAGTACACGAGGATATCGTCGATAAAAACCACGACGAAAGAATCAATGAAAGGCCCCAGAACTCTGTTCATCAAATCCATGAAGATTGCAGGTGCATTCGTCACTCCAAATGGCATAACTAAGAATTCGTAATGCCCATGTCGAGTTCTAAATACAGTTTTGTGCACATCTTCAGCTTTCACTCGAACTTGGTGATATCCTGATCGAAGATCTATTTTGGAGAAAACAGCTGCTCCCTGTAGACAATCGAACAAGTCATTAATTCGAGGAATAGGATACTTATTCTGAACAGTGACCTTATTCAGCTCTCGGTAATCGATGCACATTCTCATCGATCCATCATTCTTCTTTACCAAAAGCACTGGTGCTCCCCAAGGTGACGCACTAGGTTGAATAAAGTCTTTCTCCAACAGTTCCTCAATCTGCCGTTTCACCTCACCCTGTTCCACTGGAGCCATCCTATACGGTGCCTTAGAAATGGGTGCACTTTCTGGTTGAACAATGATGCTGAACTCTACATCACGATGCGGGGGTAACCCAGAAAAATCATCCAAGAACACAGTCGGATAGTCCCGAACCACAGGAATCCCTTGCACTTCCACAGGAGTCTCTTCCTTGCGGATAGCTGCCACCAGCTTAGAACACTTCTTCTTCCCTTGGAAAGTGACTTCAGGCCCACCTGGAGCCTTCACTGTTACCGTCTTGGTCTTACACTCGATGCTTGCACTGTACACCGACATCCAATCAATGCCAATGATAACATCGACTCCCAAGATAGTCAGCTCGATCAGATCAATCCCAAAGATTCTGTCCCCGATCACAATCTTGCAATTCGCATAATACCGATCAGTGGTTAAAGTTTCCCCTGATGGAGTAGCTACTGCTAAGATCTTGATTGGAAAAATCTTCGGTTCAACTCCCAACACTTTAGCAAATTTAGGAGACACAAAAGTATGAGAGGATCCAGTATCGAACAACACAACAGCTTTCATTCCATTCTGATGTAAAAGGTCCATCAAATTCGAAGTATGAAACATGATCTTTCAAGTCAATATTTTCATTTCATTGAATTTCAATCTTTATACATTCGAATTGAAAATATTTCTTGACATCAGAATGAAAATAGTAGAAGCTACAACAGTCTAACTCCTACGGTTCCTCTTCGCTTCTCAAAGTTCTCCCCGTAGTTCATCAACTTCTTCCTTCAGTACATCGGTCAGATTCTTCCTCTTCTCGAGTTTCCATACCCGATGACTGAGAACTGCAAAGTCGTCCTTACGCTTTGCCAATTGAGCCTCTAATAATCCGACTCTCTCCTGCAGTGTTTCTACCTGCCTCTGAAGAGATATCACCAGACTATTCGGAACTGGTTCTTCTTCTTCGTCAGAAGAGTCATCAGATGAATCCGGAGGTGGGGTGATCTCTCGGGATTCAGGCCATTCTTCTCCATCAGAATCTGCTTGCCCTGGGTAGTACTCTTCCTCGGAATCTGCTTGTCCAGGATGGTACTCTTCCTTGATGATATGCCAGTCGTCGTCTCCAGCAGGGTCGAAGTGATCAGCCATCTTAGAAATAGAGAGGAAGAAGCATAAGTCATATAGCAACACAAATGTAAGTCACTTACATTTAAATCTCTAGACTCAAACACACACTCTAATGTTCACTTCTAGGGTGTCGTTCCTTATAAATTTGTACAAGTGTGAAACCTGGCTCTGATACCACTCTGTAACGCCCCGAATCCCAAATACAACTGAATTCGAGAGTTCTACAGGATCTTTACACTTCATTTAGTACAATTTTACAAGGAATTTAAAACTTTTCACTTTACATCAGAGTTTACATGAAACTTTACACTTTACATTGCACAGCGAAAGTAAATTTACAACATTTAAATAAATGTACAATAACATTGAATCATCTTTAAGCATCTGTTCCTCTTTAATCTTTATCATGTCATTACCCTGCATACAAAACTGTGGGTACGTCAGTTTATTCAACCGACGAACATTATACACGGCCATTCTCTCTATGTCGAAAATAGTATAACTTATTTTTCATATTTAACAAACACAAACTTGTCACATATCAAACTAAAGGGACTACCCTATTGATGTCGTATTGTGATTGTGCACTTAGTCCTTAATGCAGTTATTTATGTTACATGACACTAATGCACACTTGTTCGGATTCTATGCATCCCATACTACATAGGTCCGAGGGCAAGCCTCTTAATCGTTCTTCATCTTTGTAGGGTTTAATCCCTCGTCATGTCTTAATCTACTACTGTAACTACGGTGAGTATCCTAGATGATCTATGAGTACAAGCTCGTGTACAGAAAACTTGGAGGGGAATCCCATTCCATGTCTTGACTCATCAAGCATGCATTCTGTGGCAATTCAGCCTCCTTCATGGCACACGATCCTCTTGCAGTCACCAAACATCCCACAAGCGTTGCTAAAGTCCGATCATTACTGAGTTGTGCCCACGCCATGTCTTGACTCATCAAGCATGCATTCTGTGGCTCACACACCCGCACCGTAAACTCTAACTCTCATACTTGTGTTTTTCTCTCACTTTCATCACGGTTCTACTATGTACTAATCCTTAGTTTTTATTAGAATCATGAACAAAATCAAAGCTCTAGAGTTAGCCTCTCCACTAAACCGGACTTATTCATTCATTTAAACATGACCAACCTTGGTCTTTCATTTCAAATTTCATTTCATTTCTTTCCAATTGCCGGGGGAGACTTAGCTACTCTTTTGTTTCAATTCCAATTCACAATTTCCAAAATTGAGCATTTCCAGCTCATAAGTTCATTTTCATAATTATAACAGATTTTCTTTTTCAATAGCATGATCTCTAATTTATTCATAAGTCCATAGCCATACATGGAATTCAATTATTCCTTGTGTATTTCATCAATATCATTTCCATATTAAAATCACAACACTATTTATATAGCAAAATATTGAGTATTCACATTTTATAATTTTCACACTATTCTCCAATGAGAATAAATTACGTCACATCACTTCATATTATTTCTTTCTTTGCTATATTGTTTTTCTAACATTTCATTTCAAGTTCTTTTGCAAATTATAACTTCACAAAAATGTAAATGTAGAACCATAGTTTTATTTATACATTTATTCTCAAAACATACTCTACTTCATGCAAATAATTCTCAAATTATTTTTCACGAGTCCCTCATAATTTTAAAATAATAAACATATTTCTTTCATAATTTTTCCATCATCAAAAATCCCAAAAAAATGTTTTTTCCCCTCAATTTAAATACTGGCCGAGCCCAGTATTCGAACCCACAACCAGAGAGAAACAAGCTGAAAGCACAGGCCACTAGGCCACTTGCGCCAGCGGTATAGAAAAGCGCTGAGAGCATTAAATGCTCTCGGCTGCATTCCATTTTATTTTTTTTTAAACACGAAATAAAATATGCGATGCTACTGGGAATCGAACCATCGATCCGCCCAATACTGTAGCAAATAAGAGCATCCCGACCACGTGAGCTATACACTCAGGTTGTCATGGTTACAACTTGAAGTTTATTAAATCGATTCTCCCTGTTTATTAAAATATTTCGATGTTCAACAAGCTTTCATTTCATTTTGCTTTTATAAAATTTTCTGTAAATTTCCAGATTGACTAATTCCATCATAAATTATACTCCAGTATATAGAAAATAAATTTTTCAATAATTAATACATATTTTTCATACAATTAATTCGAATTATAAACTATCACTACCACATTTCTTCTTTTTCGACATTTCTTAACAAATTAACATCACTAATCTCTTTATTAGCAATCTTCATATTAATTCTCTGTTTTTAATCATTTCCCAAACATACAATCTATACCTTAATTCATTCATTTTAACATTATCACAAAGATCCATTTAAACACATAAATTAGCATTGTCAATCTACTAACTTTTTGTATATAATCCTTGATGTAGATAATGAAATTTTCTTTAAGCAATCCATGGCTACAATCAATTCGTACACAACTTAAATTTTAATAATGGAACCACATACAATTGCATATTCACATTTCAATCAGTCAATAGGTCATTTTTCTAATTAAAGTGTACTCTTCTTAATCTTTTTCATGCATCATTCTTTCAATTCACATCTAGCATGCTTCCTAATTAGAAATATAGAAAATTTACCCACCTTAATTTGGAGAGAAATACAACTAGCAACCTCCTAAACAAATGTCCTTGCTACGAGAGCGGTCCTCCTCCTAGATGCGCGCACCCGAGCCTTCCACAAGCCAAACCCGAGAGCTCCTAGTGCCGGCCTTCCTCCTTGCTTGATGTAAGCACAATCCTCCCACACAATCTCAATCTTTTACTCACTTGTTATACTACTAAATAATGTATTTTAGACTATAGGTTTGGAGGAAATAATTAGCACCAGAATAACTAGGCTAGGGGGGGTATTTATACTAAAAATTTAGGAAAATGGAAGGCTAGGATTAACTTAGGAGGTAGGATTAAAAGGCTAGGATTCAAGGAGGAGTTACAATAACCAACCATGATCAAGTAACCACCACCCATGACTCCACTCAAATTTTCCCTTTTCCCTCCAAAAGCTCCAAACCGTCCACACAAGTGTGCTTTTGCACGTGTACGTGCAATGCACGTGCATGCAACTTGGTTTTCATTTAAAAAATTGTACATTATATTTTACATAAAAATAATCTTTAAAATGTATTCTACATTACAAGTTGTATTTAAAATAAAATAGCTCATGGGCTTTAGTTTATGGGCCAAAAGTAATAGTTTATAAAAGAAAATAAATAAATTCAATTTGGGCTTTAAAAGAAAGGCTTTTTGTCTATTTGAAAAAGGGCTTTATATAAAAATAATTAAAGAGCACATATTTAAACATCTATACTCATCCTAATTATAAGATTTAATTCTACCAAAAAATATTGTACGTGCACACTACGTGCAAAATAAATAATTTTCATTAAATAAAAAATCAGGGCATTACAAAAGCAAGGCACTGCCCACCGGGATCGACAAAGAGATTATCATTTGCATCTGAAGGAATCGAGACATGCCGGGCATTTCTGAATATCTGATAATGCAGAAGCTAAGCGTCGATCCAAAGGCAAAATCGGTCCAAGAGAGGAGCCGAAAGTTCACCCCGAACAAACAACAAGATGTGAAAGAGGAAGTCGATAAACTCCTCGCTACCCACTTCATCCAAGAAGTCAACTACCCTTAGTGGTTGGTCAATGTCATCATGGTGAAAAAGATGAGTGCCAAGTGGAGAATCTGTATTGACTTTACTGTCCTTAATAAGGCATGCCGGAAAGGTCCTTTTCCTCTCCCGAGTATCGATGCGCTTGTTGATGCTATGTCTAAACACGAACTCCTAAGCTTCATGGATGCCTTCTCTGAGTATAACCAAATTCGCATGCCCCCCCCCCCCCCCCCCCCCCAAGATATTCTGAAGACATCTTTCTTCACCGATCGAGGACTCTTTTGCTACCAGGTTTGTCATTCGGATTGAAGAACACATGAGCCACCTATAAGCGGCCAGGCAATAAAGTCTTCAAAAAGCAGATTGGCCGAAACATGGAGGTATATGTGGACGACATGCTCGTCAAAAACCGCACAAAAGGAGATCACATCAAGGACCTCGAGGAAGCCTTCAGTGTCCTGAGGAGGAACAATATGAGGTTAAACCCCTCCAAATTTGCCTTCAACGTATCCTTGGGGAAATTCCTCGACTTCATAGTCAGCCAAAGACGAATAGAGGTTAACCCAAAAAACCTAGGCTATCCTCGACATGACCCCCCCCCCCCAAACGAACATCAAAGAGGCGCAAAGGCTCACGGGTTGGCTAGCATCTATCGGAAGGTTCTTCTCAAAATATGGGGAGAAGCCACTCCCCTTCTTTAATGCCCTCTGGGGAGCGATGAACTTTGAATGGGGAGAGTCTCAGCAACAGACCTTCATCTGGTTGAAATAATACCTCCTCAATCCCCCTCTACTAAGCAAACCCTAGCTGAGCAAGATCCTTTACCTTTACCTAGCGGCATCCGAGCACACCCTCAGCGTAGTCTTAGTTTGAGAGGAAGATGAGGTTCAGAAACCCATCTACTATGTGAGCAAGGTGCTCTACGATGCCGAACTCTGGTACGCCAAAATGGAGAAAACAGCCTATGCCATGGTTACGGTGACACGGAAGCTTCGCCCATACTTCCATACCCATTCTATCCAGATCCTCATCGACCAACACTTGATGCAAATACTCCACAAGCTAGAAAACTCTGGACGACTAATCAAGTGGATAATCGAACTGAGTCTCACAACATCAGTTTCAAGCCGAAGATAACCATTAAGAGCCAGGCCCTTGCTGAGTTCATCATAGAATGCACTATCCCCGAGCAGTCCGAAGTTAGAGAGGAGACGCCCTCCTGGAATTTTTACGTAGATTGGTCTTCATGTGAAAAAGGAAACGGAGCAGGCATTATACTACTGGGTCTAGATGAGTTTAGCCTTCAATACTCTCTACGTCTTGGCTTCGAGCCTCTAATAATAAGGCCGAGTATGTGGTGTTAATCGCCGGGTTGCTTTTGGCTCGTAAGGCCGGGGAAAGGTGCTTGCGAGCCTTCAACAATTCTCAACTAGTAGTAAAACAGATCTTCAGAGAATACGACGCCTGAGATGCTCCTATGATTCAATACCTGGCCCATGTTAAGGGGCTCCTGGGAGACTTCGGAGAAGCCTCAGTCTCTCGCATCCCTCGAGAAGAGAGGTTCCTCATTCGAAGGCCTTGATCACACCGTGCTTATAGAATTCCTTATCCGACCCTGTTACTGTTCGTACCTACCAATCATGTTTATTGTTCATGTCTGCTCGTAGTAAAATCATAACAAGCTAGAGTGATAAAGGGAAAGACCTAGTAGTGGATAATATAGGAGAGTGTACTCGGAAGGGGGCCCGTGTTTCCCGTGTTACCTGTTACCGACCAAGTTACCGACCAAGTTAGCTACACATTACCGACCAAGTTTACCGACCAAGTTTACTAGTCCTAAGAAGACCCGAGTACATTACCTATAGAATTCACCGCTAGAATCTAATCGTAACATGCTTGTATGCACCCGACCTGTGATATGGGATGCAGGCCCGCGTGCGTTAGCTAGGATTGATTAAATGAATAGACTTGAGATTAACACGTGCACTTGCATGATCCAATTACATGTTACATGTTCCTGTTGATTTGTTTACTTGTTTACATGTCACTTGTTTCATGATGTCTTGTTCATGATCGTGTTTACATATTGTATTTTCTTCTATTACATGATACTTGATTTCTTGCTCTTTTTTCTGCTTCCTATTTTATTTGGACTTGTTTCCATACCCGTTGCTTGTACTACTTGCGGCCCGTAACTTGCATTAACGGGTGTTTCTTGTTTCTCTTGGTTTTCTTCGTGTTTTAATACTTGCAGGCATGGAAAAAGAGTTACTCGAAGGTGTTGCTAATCAAGTATTTTAGTCTTGTTTAATTATCATGTTTTCTCAGTTCAGGTTTTATTCGTGCTACTCTTTATTGTATTCTGGGCGTGTTTTGACCCGTGACTATGTTTCTTTCCAGTTGTTGGTTATAACTGTTTTCTAATTTATTATTATCTTGTATGTGATTATACATGCTTGCGTGTGTTACTGTATTGTTGTTTAGTTACGTATACAGCTTATGGATGATGTGTTTGCATCATTCGCTAGGGCCTCGGTTACGTGCTGTATTCTAGTATAATGGGAAGCAGGGACGTAACAATAGACAAAGAGAACGTCGAGGTCTTTTCCATCAGACCTCAAACACAGTCAGTGAGCTGGATGGATCCGATTCTAAAGTTTCTTGAAAATGGGGTCTTACCACCGGAACCAATCGAAGCATGAGAAATCTGAGTTCAGACAGAAAGGTACGTGCTCATCGGGGCTAGGGGGTACTGTAAAAATGATTGTACACCATGATCGACAGACGACCCTATCTCCGATGCCTAACTCCTGAAGAAGCCCATTATGCCCTACATAAGATGCATGATGGGGTTGGCAGCTGTCATTTAGGAGCTAAATCACTGGTAAGGAAGATCCTGAATCACGGGTACTACTGGCCAACTCTATTGCAGGATGCCCAGGAACTCGTCCAAAGTTGTGGCCCCTGTCAAAGGTTCTCCTCTGTCAAGCACGCCCCCTAAGTCGAGCTCACATCATTGGTGAGTCCAGCCCCTTTTGACATTAAGGGGATGGATCTAGTCAGGCCCTTCTAGAAGGCAACAAGTCAACAATGCTTTCTCATTGTGGCCATCGACTACTTTACCAAGTGGATCGTGGCCGAGCCCATCGCCTCCATAACTGAGTAACAAACTTAGCAGTTCTTTTGTAAACACATTGTGTGCAGATTTGGGATCCCTCAAATTCTAATCATCGGCAATGGTACCTAGTTTGCCGGAAAGGGATTCCGCAAGTTCTGCACAGACATGGGAGTCCAACGAAGGTTCTCGTCCATCTCGCACCCCAAGTCCAATGGAGAGGCTGAGAATGCTAATCGCCAAATTCTATATGGCCTTAAGGAACATCTTGATGGCTCCCCTAAGGAATTGTGGGTAGAAAAACTACCAAGTGTGCTTTAGTCGTACAGGACGACCAAGAGAATTCCGACAGGGGAGTCACCGTTCAATCTTACGTTCAGAACCAAAGTTGTAATCCCCTTGGAAGTCGGCATACCTTCACCTCGGATGATGAGTTTCAATGAGGATCTGATCTCGAAGGGGCTCAGGGCCAACCTGGATCTCCGGGAGGAAGTATGAGAGAATTCGGCCATTAGAAAGAGCATCTACCAACAGAGAGTAGAATGGTTCCACAATAAGAAAGTACGGTTGGTAAACATCAAGGAGGGTAGTTTGGTCCTTCAGAAGCTTGAAATCTCTGAGCTAAGTAAACAGGGGAAACTCACTCCAAAATTGGGAAGATCCTTACAAGGGCTCCAAAATGGTTCATCCAGGGGCATACTGACTTGAAGACCGGAGGGGCAGGGTGATCAAAAGGACCTGGAATGCAGAAAAATCAAATGAAATTCAAGGAGGGTGCTTAATGCTTCCCCATAAAGCATCAGAAAAATTGTAATCAAGCCGTCAAGGCTAGTACTTGTAATAAACGCTTGCCGAAAGGCAGGTAGTTTAGTTTTTCGGTAATCAATGAAGCTTCATAAAATCCCATGTTGTTTCAAACTTTATCTTACTGCCACTAACAAAAGGAACCAAATAGGTTCCGATTTCCGAACCTGAACCCTTACAGTGCTCCCAGATCGTGCGTGGCCAACAGGTTTGGCTGGCCCATCCCTCGCCCTTCGGCATAGTATTTCGGGTTACTCGTGAATTACTCCAATAGTTTCACCTGACCCATCCCTCACCCTTCGGCGTGGTAATCTGGATCACTCGCGAATTACTCCAACATGTTCTCCTGGCCCGCCCCTCGCCTTTCGACGTGGTAATCCGGGTCACTCGCAGAATATCCAACAGGATAGCATGGCCCCTTCAGCATGGTAATCCAAATCACTCGCGAATTACTCCAGTAGGTTCGCCTAGCCTGTTCCTCGCTCTTCGGCATAGTAATCAGGGTCATTCGCAAATTACTCCAATAGGATGGCTCAGCCCCCTCTCGGGACTTGGAAAATTTGTTCGGTGCACAGAGGGTCGACACAACGGAGTGCCTCAAACCCTGGTGCCTTAGATTATCATCCACATGACAAGACAAACAAATGTTCAAACAAAGGATCAAAGAATGAAGTCTTTTATTAAAAGAGAAATAAGTACAAGATGGGTAGTGGCCAGTCCGCACTTAGTAAGTCAAACACAAAAATTCAAACAAAAACTATGTCTAATGCCGGGAACGAGGTAGTCCTTTCTATCACGGTGCGCTAGTCACCTCTAACTGTCACCGTATGGTAGGAGGGCCGCACATGAACGCTGGTGGCAAGTTGAATGCTAGCTGATTCTAGAAGAAGACTTGAGGAAATTCGTAAGCACGAGAGGCCCAGTGCAGTCTAAATATCCCCAAGTTCCACGTCGGGAACCCCATCCCTTTTGGTCCCGACTCTCGGAATGCGAGCTAAATCTCCCAAGTTCAATGCTGAGACCCTCATTCCTTTCGGTCTCAGCTTTCGGAATGCGGGCTAAATCTCCCCAAGTTCCACACCAAAACCCAAATTCCTTCAGGACTCGACCCTTGGAATGCATGGTAGATCTCCCCAAGTTCCATCTCACGATTTCGATCCCCTCCAGTCCTGCCCTCAGATTGCCATTCAAGGCACTCATAAAAAAACCCGTCGGGAAAGTGAACATTCAGAGCGGAATAACCTTGAAACTAATGGGTGTGCAGAAGGACTTGAAGGAATAAGGCCTTAATCAGATTTTTTTGGAGAAGCTCCTTGATTCCTGCGATGTCGACATGGGAAGATCTAAGCCCTCCACCTACATCCAATCACCACGATGGAAAGGCATTTCAAATCCCAAGGTGGGTAAACGCTTCGATTCTAGCAATCATGACGTAAGATAACCCACGTGATGACCCACGTGGCCAGCATGGTAATCCGAGTCACTTGCGGGTCTCATCCGCAAACTCGCTTGGCTCGTCCCTCGCCCATTGGCATGGTAATTTGGGCCACTTGCGGGTCTCTGGATCACCTGTGGGTCTTTTCTGCAAATTCGTTTTGCTCGTCCCTTGCCCCTCGCCCCTCGACCCTCGGCGTGGTAATTTGGGTGACTTGCGGATCTCTTCCACAAACTCGCTCAACATAAAGGAATCATACATAAAAGTTTGACGCAAAAATAGTTCTTTAATTTTAAGGATAAATTTGAAAAAAAAAATTCCTTGAACTATCCCCTTTATACAGAAAACCTCACTGAACTATTTTTTGCGCAGAAAACCACACTTAAGTATTGTTGCAAAAAAACCATTCCGACGACATGAGCTTTCTGCTAAAGTTGAGTGAGGTTTTTTTGACAATAATGAGAAAGATGCATGATGTTTTCTGAGCCAACTTGCAAAGATGAATGAGGTTATCTAATACAAGCAGAAAAGTTAGATGTGGTTTTTGAAAATATACTTCAGTGAGGTTTTTTGAAAACATACTTCATGGAGGTTTTCTGCGCAAAAAATAGTTCACTGAGGTTTTCTGCATAAAGGGAATAGTTCAAGGGTTTTTCTTTCTTTCATATTTAGGCTAATTATAAATATGCGATTACATGGGGTCGTGGCCAGTCCGCGATAAGGCATAAACAAAAACAAAGAAAAAACCCCAAGACCTATTGCCTAGGAGATGATGGCCCTTCTTCACGTGCGACGTCGATGGGGGTGGGTTCGGCTCGAACGACAGAGCTAACAAGATTAGGGGACATTACACGCCCTCCCCCAAAAGGCTCCTCCCCAGCCGGCCGAGGCTACTCATCTAATTTCATGTCGAAGGAAAAAACCTAGAGGTCAAGATCCAGCTACTTAACCCCAACATGCTCAAGGGCATAATTGTATCCCTTGTCCTGAGCAAGAATGACACGATCGAAGTCCCAATCATTCGACAGCTCTTTCTCCCTCGCTTGCCATGCTAACTTCTTCTTCACCAGCTCCTCCTTCTCCCTTGACAACTCTTTTCGAGCCTGCTTCTTCTTCGTTAGCTCCACCTTCAGCTCCTTCATCCTCAGTCGAAGATCATCATTTGTCCCCATGATCTCATTCTAACCTACTTCGACAAACTATGCCCACCAAAGGAGCGGCTTGCACCTCTGCCTCAACTCGGCCCCGTGGAAGGTCGCCTGCAAGAAACAAAAATGAACTTCAGCAAAAAAATAATGACCGTGGGGTGTCGGCGAAAAGAAAACCCATGCCAAAATAGTGGCATGCGCCTAACGGGCATAAACCTCCTCTTCTGAGTCTTTTGTTAGAGGCGCCCGATCGCGGGGAGTGGCGAGGAGTTCAGCAACTTGCAAAGCATTAATACGCTCCACAAGTAAGTCCGCCTCGGTTATGGAACACAAAGGCAAAGACGACTTCGTGTGGATGGCAGCAGTCTTTAGCGACGAGGTGGGAGGCTTCGGGGCCTCCAGTTTCTCCATTGGCTCTAACACCTTCGCAACTTCGAACGTTTCTTCCTTTTGAGGAAGGATCTTCGGGCTCTGAAGGAAGGGGGCGCTTCTATGCCTTCGCCTTCAATGCCGCTCGTCTCTTCTTTAGCATCTCACCAGTCACCATTCTTAAGGTTGAAAATGAGGCAAAGTGGGGAGAATGAAAATGAAGTTGGATATATATATATATATATATATATATATATATATATATATATATATAATAAATTACAAAGAAAGCTATCAAGTGGCTCTCATTCAATATCCCCTCAAATCAATGGTCTAGATCTAACCTCACAAAACATATTTTCCCTCCAAAAGTTTTCCCCCAAAACTTAAATTCAAATCCACCACCCAAAACAACTCCTATATTTATTTAATTAATTTTTTTTCTCTCTCTCTTCCTCCCTCTTCTATTCAAAAAATTAAGAAAATAAAATTTTTAAAATTTTTTAAAAAATTAAAAATTAAAAAACTAAAAAAATTAAAAAACTAAAAAAATTAAAAATTTGAAAACTTTTAAAATAATTCAAAAAAATCAAAAAAATCATATAATATGTTTTTTTTCTAGACCCTCAAAAGTTTCTCATATAATATGTTTGCTACTTCAATCAATTTGCTGGACTTCCAAAACTATTTTATATGATCAAATAAGGTGCACCGTTCCAAAGACGTGACGTAGGCACGTATCAACAGGCAAACCTAGTATATATATATATATATATATATATATATATATATATATATATATATTATATAAGGGGAAGGAGACGCCTCAATTACTTCAACCAACACGTGAGGTCGCACATGAAGTCACATGTGTGATGTCCCCACAAAGATCCCTCCAAAAAGGATTCCTTCCACGAATTCGCCTAGTCACATATGAAAACCCTCCACAGATTCGATGTGGTCTCCCCTCGCCCATCGGCATGGTACTCCTGGTACTCGCAAGTTTATCATGCAAATTCCCTTGGCTTGGGCCTCGCCTTTCGGCCTGATACTCTGGGTAACTAGCAAGTTTATCTCACTGGTTTCCTTAGATCGGGTCTAGCCTCTCGACATGGTACTCCGGGTCACTCGTGAATTTGCCGTCAAGTTTTAGCGTCCGGACCCTCCGATAACCCTTCTCTTGGATGGCCATTCTAGACGTTCTTAGGGGGGGGGGGGGATAAAACTACCCCGACAACAGTCTCTAGCGAAGTGAGCAAACAGACGAAAATACTTTTATTACCACGACATGGAAATTACATCTCAAAGTTAAAATTTTGGAATTAGATAAGAAACTACATGTTCAGCGCACAAGGGCCTGACCCTCTGTGGCTCCCCGTTAGCTCCTGGATTCAGGTTTGTGGCATCAGCACATGTGGACCTCGTACCTTCCCCTGAAAAACCAAAACCCTCTCGAACACTAGAGACACTAGACTACCTGGCCACTCCGTTATGAGCATCACCTGGTGCCCTCAATCCTGAATGGTCCCCGGATAAGGATCTCGCCTCTAGAACGGGCTCCAAAAAGGAGACGATAGATCCGATTCTCTGAGCTTGACCCTTAAGCAATATATTTCCAAGTCTCTCTCTCCATGAGCATTCGAGTGAGGACAGCCTCCGAGGATCGCTCTTCTGCCGAACCAGACAGGGTATCCCCTTCGGCCTGAACTAGAGCTAAGCTAATATCAGGCTCAGACTCCTTCATGCGAGAGAGCTCCTACGCGATGCTTTGCGATCTTCGAATATGGAAGCTAAATGCCCCCTCCTAGTCTCTTGCCTCCTTCCGGATCCGAGTGATGGTATTCTCTGCCTGTCGTAACTAGCCTCGGAGAGATCAGATCTCCTCCTGAGACTCACTCTCCCAAGGCTCATATTTCACAATCTGGTCAACGAAATGATTCAAGTCTTAAGGGTCGGATAAATATGCTAAAAGGTGGACAAGCAAAACAATTTATAACTTCCGAAGTGTTCTCATTCAAAAACGAAAAAATATAGGGAGGCTGTAACACCATGAATTTTATACACAGAAAATTTGTGACTCATTTAGAATATTTTACTTCAATTTAGTACAAACACAGTACAAATTACTAGAAAAATTTAAAACTTTCATTACATCATTGTTCATTACAAATATCAAAGAATTATACTCAATAAATTACAACTTGTTATAATATTCAAGCTTCAGTCTTCCACTGGAATCCGGAACAAATTGAGTCATACCACCCACTGAACACAAATCTTGCAAAATCTTCCAAACTATGGGCACGTCAGTTGAATTCAACTGATGCAATGCTGGTAATGTAACATTCCAGAAAAATTAATTTTTAATATTTTTCACGTGCATTGCACGTAAAATTTTGTGCACTTTTGTTTCAAAAATTTTCTAGAGTCATGAACATACTTTTCCGTCTTATTTTTGTCACAATTGTATGTTTTATTTTTCAATTAAATCCAATAGGCCTAAATCTATTTTGAAGCCCACTAAAAATTAATTATAATTGAGGCCCATGATTAATTCTACACTTAAATAAAAATTTTAAAATCTAGTACACTTGTCATGTGTAACATACAACTACATTTAATTTAATAACAATTAATAATGGAATTTATATGAGAAGTAGTGTGCACATGCTTGTGCACATGGGGGAGTTGGCCGGCCAAGTGTAGAATGAGGGAGAGTGGGGAGTGTGTGTGAGAAAGTGGGGAGTTATTTTGGGTAGTGGGAGTCATCTCAACCACACAATATTCCTATAAATACCCCTCTCCTTCAACATGAACAACACACTAAGAATCAAATTAAAAAAAAAAAAAATAGAGAAGAGGGAGGCTTTCACTTTTGCTAAAGAGGAGGAGAAGGAAATTTTGTGTTGGAGCATTTTTCTAGGCTTTCTTCTTACAATTGCATCAAGAAAGAGGTGGGTGCTTCTTATACTTTCTAAATTTTTGTAGAATGCATGCTTAGATAAATTGTGTTTGAAATGGAAAGTTTGGCATGAGTTCTTTAGTTTTTAAACTTGTTATGATGCATGTTGTGTTGACATCTAGAGTTTTTAGTAACAAAATATGAGATATTAATGCATGCTAGTTGAGAATTTCAATATAGAATGGTTATGTTGTCAAATTAAAATTCTAATTAGAACATGTTGTAGTGATGTTAGGCGTATGGTAGTATGCCATGATTAAATCATATATACAAATTGTATGTGTAAAAAAGTTGTCAAGTTTCATGTACAATTAGGGGTGAACTGTAAGTTAATGAATAGGTGAGAATTTTCAAGAACTAGGAATAATGGCTATAAGAAATTAAATATAATTATGCTAGTTTGTTATAAAGCGTAGTCAATTTTACAATTTAAGCATATGTGTGTATAAAAGTTCTTAAAAGTTACTATTTAAATTATTTGTGTAAAACTTGACTCTAATATAGATAAAATCAGTGAGAAATCATTTCTGAGAATCTAGGAGTGTATTTTATGAACAATTAATGTGAGAGAAAAGAATAAAAATAAAAAATAAAATCAAAGTATAAAATTGAGATGGAAACAAAGAGCCGAGTTATAAGGTTTTGAATGCATATATTAACAAGTATGTGTTGATTCTTGGTTTTGATGATTACAACACAATGCAAAGTTGTTATGCTACATCTTATATATTGCAGGTTTTATTACACAAAGACAAAGTGTTCAAACAAAGCTCTCAAAGTTGATCAAACAAAGCTACAAACAAAGCTTTCAAAGCAAATTGATCAAGAAAGCTATAAGGTTGCAAGCTTCAAAGACAAAGACAAAGGCTAAAGCTCCATTTCAAGATTCAAGACTCAAGACAAGACCTATACTTCAATGTGTTATATTACATGTCTTGTAAAACAATTGTAATTTTCCTTTTTTGAGTCTGAGATTGATGTAACAGCATTGTCACACACACACACACTCACACATCTTTAAAATTGAGTGTTTTTCAAAAGATTAACAGTTGAAACAGTTTGAATTAGATCAGCTGTTGAGTACTAGTCGATTGCCTTATGGCACCAGTCGACTGTACCAGTACGAAACAGTCTGAACTCTTTCAAACTCTGGCCAGTCGACTCTTCATGGAAACCCAGTCGACTGTTCAAGTCGTTTCACCAGTTTACTAATTTCAAAACTTGGTTTTTGATTTTCAAAATCTTTATTTTCGTTGGTTGACAGTTGGTACAATTGTTTCTTAATGTCTAGTGATTCTAACTCTATAAATAGAGTGTAGATTTCACTTGGTAAAGGTTATTTTTTTTCTTTTCCAAGCATTTGATAAAAAAGGTTTAAGGTTTTTTGCTTTCAAAAGAACAAGCATTCAAACTAGCACTCCAATCTTCTAAGTCTTGGTTCTCTGATTTTCAGTCCAATATAACATTGAATTCGTTTTGGTCTGAATTCAGAAGTTGACCGATTAACCACGCACAAAAATCACAATCATAAAAAAGGCTATAGGTTGATTGTAACATTTTATTGTTTTCTTTTCACTCTCGGTTGTGAGAGTGGCACTCTCGATTGGAGAGTAGGGCTCTAGGTTGTAGAGTCAGGTTTTCACTCTTGGTGGAAGAGTGGGTTTATTCTCTCTAGTGGTGAGAGAAGTCTACAGGTTGGACAAGGTTGTTGTCTAAATGCTGTAAAGTATTCTTGTAATTTTTCAAGAATAGTGGAAAATCTCAAGTGGGTTGCTTGGAGACTGGATGTAGGTCGGGAGGACCGAACCAGGATATATCGTGTGTACTCTGTGGTTGTATTTCTCTGAACTTGCATTTTCTTTATTTGCTTTTTAATTACTCTGTGAAACTTGTCTGGACAGTCGACTTCTTCCCTTATTTAAGTTGACTGATCAGACTGGTATAATATACTCTTCGAAAACTTGTCTAGCAAGTCGACTGGTTTCCGCTATAAGTCGACTGATCAGACTTGTCTAAAATACTTTTCTGTTCTGACGCCTCAGTCAACTTCTTTCTCTTTTCAAGTCGACTGAACAGAAGAAAAAGTTCAATTTCGTTTTTATTTTTTATACAACACTATTCAACCCCCCTTGTGTTTCTTGCCTTGCCTACATTATCCAACACTTGGTATCAGAGCTTGGTTGAGTGCAATGGCAACTACCTCTAATGCATACCATGAAGGTCAATCCACACAAAGGCACCCCTCTTCGATAGAACCAGTTATAACTATTGGAAGTGTAGAATGAAGATCTACCTTCAGTCCATCAACTATGAGATATGGAACATGACAAAGACCGAGTACACCGCTCCTACCATTCCATATGCACAATGGAACGATGACATGAAGAGCCAAACAATGAACAATACAAAGGCGATAAACGCACTATTTTGTGCTCTGACAAAGGAGGAGTTCAATCGTGTGTCCAATGCAACAACTGCGCATCAAATTTGGTACACACTCGAGGTAACTCATGAAGGAACAAATAAAGTAAAAGAATTTAAAATATCTGTTCTTGTTCATAGGTTTGAGATATTCTGCATGAAGGAAAATGAGAATGTGTCTGAGATGATTACAAGGTTCACGGACATTACAAATTCACTTGTGGCGCTTGGAAAGTCGTACACTCAAGCCTAAATGGTGAGGAAGGTTCTTCGTGCACTAACCCCCAAATGGGAGAAGAAGACCACCGCCATAGAAGAGGCCAACGATTTAACACAACTTTCTCTTGAGAATCTTGTGGAAAATCATATGGCATATGAGGTACAACTTAAAGAACGCAAGGATCTAGAACCTCAACAATCAAAAAAGAAGACACTAGCATTCAAAGCCATGTCGGACTTCGAGGATGAAGAAGAAGATGAGGAAGTGATAGCCATGTTCACGAGAAAGTTCAAAAAGTTCTTAAGGAAAGGTAAGTTCAGTTCAAAATCTAAGGATACTAATGAACTACTAACTTGTTTCAGGTGTAACAAAACAGTTCATATGAAGAAGGATTGCCCGCTTGAGAACGCTAAATCTAAAGGAAAGGTTTCCAACTTCAAGAAGGACAAGTACACAAAGAACAAGTTCATGAAGAACAAAAAGACATACCAAGCAACTTGGGATGATAGCGACTCTTCATCGGAAGAAGAAAATAAAGAGACAAACGAGGTTGCTAACGTTTGCTTTATGGCGTCTCAAAATCAAGTAAGTGATGATAATGATTCTAATGATTTACTTGATGCTTTCAACAAGATTTTTCTAGAGCTTAAGAAAGAAAAAAATAGAGTTAAGAACTTGGAGAAAGTAAATCAAACACTTTCCCAAGAGAATCTTGACCTTAATAAAGAAGTGAAATCTTTAAATTCTCGTCTATCTAGTTTAGATATAGATCTTGTATCTCTAAAGAAAAATTATAAAGAGATATCCAAGAATATATCTAAATTTAATAAAGGAAAGGAGAATTTAAAAGATGTTCTCCAAAATTAAGTGCAATCCAATAAAAGGTTTGGACATGGTTTTCCAAAGTCTCCTGAAAAACCTCATGTCTCTAAGAACACTAGTGTAAATAAATCTGTATCTATTTCTAGTGTTAAGAATAAACTGTATAATTTTTTTGAAAAGCCTAAAACTGTAAGTTTTAATGATAAAGGTAAATCTATAGTTCAGACCAGTCGACTGAACCCAATTATCAGTTGCCTATCCAGGGGTTCTGAGTTTCATTCAAAGAAATGAAAATCTCAAATATGTCGACCTACTCTACCTCCCAGTCGACTGGATTTCAGAAACAGTCGACTGAAAGGTTCGATAAAGTCGACTAGACAGAGCAAAAATATATGGGTTTCAGTCAATCTGAGTCCGAAAGATAGAATTACTTACATTAATTCATACATTCTTTCTGTGTGTAATTTTGTTAATTATATTTCTGCATTTGGTGGAAAATCAAACTCTCTTTGGGTTTGATTTCCCATAAACTAATCTCTTTTGGACCAAATAAAAAGGGTACCATATTCACATTGAAAGTTTTATAGGTACCTAAAAGTGATCGGTGGATACTTGACAGCGGATGCTCAAAGTACATGACTGGTCATGCCAACCTCTTATCTTCCATACGAAAAATTGATGGAGGAACAGTCACATTTGGTGACAACAAAAAAGGAAAGGTGATTGGAATAGGCATGGTCGGTAAGCACACTAACCCTTCAATAGAAGATGTTTTTCTAGTTAGTGGACTTAAGCATAACTTGTTAAGTATTAGTCAACTATGTGATAAGGGTTATAAAATCGTGTTTGAAAAAAATGCATGTTTAATATATGACTCTATCATGCAAAATATAATTTTCCAAGGATGTATGAAGAATAACATTTATGAATTGTGTTTAAAGTCATATTATTTTCCGAATGATTTCTGCTTAGTAGCTTCTAATAATGATTCTTGGCTATGGCATAAGCGATTTGGCCTTCTGAATATGAAAACTCTTGCTAAATTGTCTAAGTACAACCTAGTTAAAGGGCTGCCAAGCCTATCCTATAAAAGGATAAGTTATGTGATGCATGTCAACTAGGTAAACAAATTAAATCAACTTTTAAAACAAAAGAAATAATTTCTATTAGTAGGCCTCTTGAATTAATCCACATGGATTTATTTGGCCCTACTAGAGTTGCTTCTTTAAATAAAAGTAGGTATGTATTTGTTTTAGTAGATGGTTTGTCACGATTCACTTGGACATTCTTTTTAAAACATAAGAATGATGCTGTTGTTGAATTTGCTAATTTTTTTAAACGAATTCAAAATTAAAAGTCTCTAACCATAGTCACTATTAGAAGTGATCATGGTGGAGAATTTGAGAATGAAACATTTGCAGAATATTGCAACAAGAATGGTATAACTCATTCATTTGCATTTCCTAGAGCTTCACCACAAAATGGAGTGGTCGAAAGAAAGAATAGGACTTTGCAAGAATGTGCATGTACCATGCTTGTTGAAAGCAATTTACCTAAGTATTTTTGGGCTGAAGTCGTTGCTACAGTTTGTTATGTTTTAAATAGAATATTGATTAGACCTAAGCTTAAGAAAATATGTTATGAGCTATTTTTTGATAGAATTCCTAAAGTATCTTACTTCAAAATATTTGGATGTAAGTGTTTTATTATGAACATTAAAGATAATCTAGATAAGTTTGATCCTAGATCTAATGAGGGTATCTTTATAGGATGCTCAAATAGGAGTAAGGCATATAGGATCTTCAACAAGTCAACATTGACTATTGAAGAATCTATGCATGTTGCATTTGATTAATCTCTGCCTTCATCAACTTTAATTGAAGATGATCAAACTGATTCATCACCTTTAAATAAGGTTATTACATCTTTAGAGCAAACTACTCTTACGGATAGGTCGACTGATAAGGAAGTCAGGTCGACTGATAAGGAAGTCAATTCGACTGATGGACTAGTCAAGTCGACTGATCCTGTTGTGATGTCTTCAACTTCACCAAAATCTTTTGTTGAAGTTAGAGATCATCCTCATGACTTAATAACTGGTGACATTTCACGTGGTATTCAGACAAGATCTCATGTTAACATGATTTCTCACACGACTTTCTTGTCGGATTTTGAACCGAAGAATATACAAGAAGCTTGTGAGGATGAGTTTTGGATGAATGCCATGCAAGATGAGTTAAGCCAATTTATAAGGAATGATGTATGAGATTTAGTTCCACGACCTCCTGATCATACTATAATTGGTACCAAATGGGTATTCAAGAATAAGTTAGATGAATCAGGACAAGTCGTTAGGAACAAAGATAGACTAGTTGCTCAACGTTATAATCAAGAAGAAGACATAGATTTTGAAAAACATATGCTCCTGTTGCTAGACTAGAATCAATTCATATTTTATTATCTTTTGCTTGTTTGATGAATTTTACACTTTTCCAAATGGATGTTAAAAGTGCTTTCCTTAATGGATTTACAAAGGAAGATGTTTATGTTAAGCAACCACCTGGTTTCGAACATGAACAATTCCCAAACTATGTTTTTAAATTGAAAAATACTTTATATGGTCTTAAACAAGCACCTCGTGCTTGGTATGATCGATTGAAGATTTTTCTTTTAGAAACGGGTTTTAAAATAGGTAAAGTAGATACTACTTTGTTTATTAGGAGAATTGAGACCGATATTTTGATCATACAAATATATGTAGATGACATAATTTTTGTTCTACTAATAGTAATCTATGTCAAGAGTTTGCTAATACCATGACAAATGAGTTTGAGATGAGTCACATGGGTGAACTCAATTATTTTCTTGGACTGCAAATTAAACAGTCACCAAATGGCATATTTATTAATCAAGGAAAATATGCTAAGAAATTACTCAAACGATTTGACATGGATAGCATGAGTGGTAAAACCACACCTATAGCTACTTCCACTACCCTTGACAAAGACGAATTAGGTAAGAGTGTCGATCAAAAACTCTATCGAGGTATGATTGACTCACTCTTATATATAACTGCTAGTAGACCAGACATTATGTTTAGTGTATGTTTGTGTGCTAGATATCAGTCAAGTCCTAAAGAATCTCACTTAAAAGCTGTGAAACGTATTTTAAGATACATTAAAGGCACGTCTGAGTATGGTTTATTTTATCCACGCACCGATAATTTTTAACTTTTGTCATATAGCGATGCGAATTTTGCCGGTAGTAAAACTGACCGAAAAAGTACTAGTGGAACGTGTCACTTTTTGGAATACTCCATAGTATCTTGGTGAAGTAAGAAGCAAAATTCGG
The DNA here is from genome assembly GCA_017893485.1 of Hemerocallis citrina. Taxonomy (NCBI): domain Eukaryota; kingdom Viridiplantae; phylum Streptophyta; class Magnoliopsida; order Asparagales; family Asphodelaceae; genus Hemerocallis; species Hemerocallis citrina. The sequence continues at coordinate 66,891,317 of CM030367.1, read as the reverse complement.
CATCCCTATCTACTACAGAACCTGAATATATCGCTGCACGTTTGGCTTGTGGCCAAATTTTGTGGATGAAACAAACCCTATTAGACTATGGTATTTCTTTTTCAAAACCTGTTATAATGTGTGATAATACTAGTGCCATTAACTTATCTAAAAACCCGGTTCAACATTTACGTACGAAACACATTGATATTAGACATCATTTTCTACGTGATCATGTTTTGAAGGGAGATATTTCTTTAGACTTTATTTCTACTGATAATCAAGTAGCAGATATCTTTACTAAACCACTTAAGGAAGACACTTTTATCACTTTAAGAAGAGAACTAGGAATTTGTAGTTTTCATGATGTTTCTTGAAATTTTAACTTTGGTAAGTCAACTTAAAACTTTATCGCAGTCGACTGACCAAGTATTTTTCGTTATATTTATTTTCCTTAGTTTTTATACTCTGGGAAGTCGACTGTGAACAGTAATCCAGTCGACTGCCAGTTGTATCATTTCTATCTTCGTTTATCTATTTTGCTCTCGACTAAGTCGACTGATCCTACCCTCCAGTCGACTGTCACGAATCAGCTCTTCTTTCATATTCGAATTTGGCACTTCTTTTGAGGAGACTCTTTACCCTGTTTTTCAAATTTCTGTTTTTTTGACGTTTGAAAAATGTACTTTAACTTTCTATGTATAAACTTTGCTTTTGCTATATGCTCCTTTGTGTTTACAATTTTTTTTCCTCCAATTTTTTTTGTTGATGACAAAGGGGAAGAAAATTAGCTATATGTGCATGTTTGTGTATTTGGTGTGCATGTTTGTGTATTTGGTGCATGTTTTTCATTTGGTGCATGTTTTTCCACATATGCATAATGTACATTAGTTAGGGGGAGCAATGAGCATGTGTAATATTTCTATTATTGTAAGCTATTGTGTAGTCATCATCAAAAAGGGGGAGAATTTTGATTCTTGGTTTTGATGATTACAACACAATGCAAAGTTGTTGTACTACATCTTATATATTGCAGGTTTTATTACACAAAGAAAAATTGTTCAAACAAAGCTCTCAAAGTTGATCAAACAAAGCTACAAACAAAGCTCTCAAAGCAAACTGATCAAGAAAGCTACAAGGTTGCAAGCTTCAAAGACAAAGACAAAGGCTAAAAGCTCCATCTCAAGACTCAAGATAAGACCTATGCTTCAATGTGTTATATTACATGTCTTGTAAAACAATTGTAATTTTCCTTTTTTGAGTCTTAGATTGATGTAACAGCCTTGTCACGCACACACACACACACTCACACATCTTTAAAATTAAGTGTTTTTCAAAAGATTAACGGTTGAAACAGTTTGAATTAGATCAGCTATTGAGTACCAGTCGATTGCCTTATGGTACCAGTATGAAACTATCCGAACACTTTCAAACTCTGTCCAGTCAACTCTTCATGGCAACCCAGTCAACTGTTCAAGTCGTTTCACCAGTTTACTGATTTCAAAACTTGTTTTTTGATTTTCAAAATCTTTCTTTTCGTTGGTTGACAGTTGGTATGACTATTTCTCAACGTCTAGTGATTCTAACTATATAAATAGAGTGTAGAAATCACTTGGTAAAGGTTATTTTTTTCTTTTCCAAGCATTTGATAAAAAAAAGTTTAAAGTTTTTTGCTTTCAAAAGAACAAGCATTCAAACTAGCACTCCAACCTTCTAAGTCTTGGTTCTCTGATTTTCAGTCCAATATAACATTGAATTCGTTTTGGACTGAATTCAGAAGTTGACCGATTAGCCACGTACAAAAATCACAATCACAAAATAAGGCTATAGGTTGATTGTAAAATTTTATTGTTTTCTTTTCACTCTTGGTTGTGAGAGTGGTCCTCTTGGTTGGAGAGTAGGGCTCTAGGTTGTAGAGTCAGGTTTTCACTCTTGGTGGAAGAGTGGGTTTGTTCTCTCTAGTGGTGAGAGAAGTCTACGGATTGGACAAGGTTGTTGTCTAAATGCCGTAGAGTATTCTTGTAATTTTTCAAGAATGGTGGAAATCTCAAGTGGGTTGCTTGGGGACTGGATGTAGGTCGGGAAGACGGAACCAGGATACATCGTGTGTACTCTGTGGTTGTATTTCTCTGAACTTGCATTTTCTTTATTTGCTTTTTAATTACTCTGTAAAACTTGTATGGACAGTTGACTTCTTCCCTTATTTATGTCGACTGATCAGACTGGTATAATATACTCTTCAAATACTTGTCTGGCAAGTCGACTGGTTTCTGCTATAAGTCGACTGATCAGACTTATCTAAAATACTTTTCTGTTCTGACGCCTCAGTCGACTTCTTTTTCTTTTCAAGTCGACTGAATAGAAGAAAAAGTTCAATTTCATTTTTATTTTTTTATACAACACTATTCACCCCCCTAGTGTTTCTTGCCTTGCCTACAGGATCCAACAATATGATGTTTGGGTATCTTGGTTAGCGCGTGTGAGGGGTTTTCCTTGGTGCTCGGCTGTGCTCGGGTTCGAGTCTTGAGAGACTCTTTTCTTTTTTTTAGTTTCAATTTATAAGCCGGAAACAGTAGAGGAGTATTTAAACCATTGAGTTTGGGTTTATTCACCACAGTGAGTTGGCTCACTAGTTGGGCTTGCGGTTTGACTGGCTGCTGATTGTGGGTTCGATCCCTGCCTTACACAAAAATGTGATTTTAATTTTATTTTTTGAGATTTACAAGTTTTAAAAATTGGGAAGCTTTATAAAAATATTATAGAATATTATTAAAGCACCTAGAAATTATTTCACATTATTCTGAGAGATATTTTGAGAATTTAAAAGTCATATTCATGTATTAGATGAGTTTTGAATCCAAGTTTTAAAAGAAAATGTACATGATTGAAGATTTTAAGAGTTGGTTTATAATAAAATCAAAGCATAATTACGAGTTGAAAACAAGGAATTTCTAGAGATTAATCCTAAAGAATATCGGTATTAAGAAATGGTGATTTAATCTTAAATAACTTTTGCATTAAGAAATACACTTGATGTATAGAAAAGCATGGAAAAGGTTCTAGTAATTGAAAGAGCGTTGGTTATTATTAAAGTGAATGGTTCGGTTTGTTAACCAAGAAATTGTCTACAAGAATTTAGTTTGATAAATTGTTATTGAATGTTGTTATAAGAAGTTGAATACTTCATGATCTATAAACATAAAAAAAGTGGATAAAGAAGAAATGATGAATAATGAATGAAATGGTTATGTAGAGGTTAGATATAACCTAATTGATCTCTATAGTGAGATAGTTGTTGGAATCTAAAGGCTAGACGAGACCCTTAGTAACCCACAATTTGTGAATAAAGAATTTTGAGAAGTAGCCAGTGTGGGTTAATGTTTCTCGTGTGTTGATTTAAGTCCGGTAGGGTAAGCTATCTCTAGGTTGTGATGATTATAATTAAACTTAATGACATGCACTAGGGGAAGATGTGATGAAGTATGGGCAAATATGAGTATGAGGGCCTCATATGATTCGCAGTGGGAGATTATCTTCAGAATTATCGGGGTGTGAGGCGTTATGTCCAAAATCACTCGCGGTGGGAGGTATTTCTTCATAATTATCGGGATCGAGGTGATGCTCATGGGTTATTTGTGTGATGAGGTACTTATGACTCTCGGTGTGGGTTTCGTCTCCAGAATTATCGGGTGTGAGGCGTGATGTCCAAAAATCACTCGCGGTGGGAGAACGACTCTCAAGAATTATTGGGGTCATGGTTCGCGGTGTGGGTTTTGCCTCTAGAATTATCGGGGTTACAACTCGTGGTGGGAGAGAGATTCTCAAGAACTATCAGAGTGGTACTAGATATTCACAAGATATTTAAAATTTATATTAGTCATCGTAGTAGGATTTCATAGCAAGGGATTAAACTCTATAATGATGAGTACGATAAGGGCTTGTCCTCGGACCTATGTAGTATGGGATGCATAGAATCCGAACAAGTATGCATTAGTGTCATCGTAGTGTAAAATCTGCATTAGGAATTAAGTCATATCATACACTGACACTACTAGGGTAGTCACTTTTCTTGTTTGCATTCAAGTTTGTGTTTACTAAAGTAGAAGAATCGCTATATTATAGCACTGCGTTAGTTGTATGCAACTGACGTGCCCACAGTTTTCCAGTGCAGGACTTGGATTAGCAAAAGGCATAAAGATGAATTGATGCTGATGATTATTTCTAGATTAAGCTGTTGAATGTTAGAGATGTATATTTTGTTGTGATTTCCGCTATGTATTTTGTAACAGACAATGTGTAATGAAAAAGTTTTAAATTACTTATAAATTTGTACGAATTGAAGTAAAAGATACTGTTTTTCTACGAATTACATGTATTTGGAATTCGGGGTGACACAGGTAACCGTAATGATCTTCTAATTCTCAACAACCTAAACATTTGATGAAAAGTAAAAAATAATGCAAAAATTAAATTGATTCTAAGTGTAACAATGTATGCCATGATCCTGAAATCTAATGCACAAAATAAATGCACACAATGTTCATTCTAATGCAAGCTTGTTTGGAATTCTATGCCGCCCATACAACATAGGTTCCAAGTGCAAGCTTCTAATGTTTCTCCCCATTTTATGGTTTAATTCCCTCACTATGCAAAACTTATATCTGTGACAAAATTCAAGATTTAGACATCCTGTGAGTATTGGCTCTCGCCCCAGAATACTGGGGATCAATCTCTATCCACAGGTTATCCTGAAGCCTATTTCGTCTCTCGACCCGAAATTCTGGATAATATCTTGCTCTGCAAGTCATCCTAGAGCCCTCATCACACAAATGTTCCATGAACGTTGCTCTTGTCCCGGAATACTGGAGATCAATCTCACTCTGCAGATCAATCTGGGGCCTATTTCATCCCTTATCCAGGAATACTGGGGAATATCTCACTCTGTAGATCATCGTGGATCCCTCTTCTCACGTTTGCTCTTGCTTTGTCATAACTCTATTCTAGTGCATGTCCTTATATTCAATTATAAACAATTACTACATAGAGCCAGCGCTACCCTACTGGCCCGAAATCAACAACACTATGAATACTAGCCTAACCTGGCTAATTCCCGCATTCAATAAATCAAAACCTGCCAGTATCATGGGTCATGCTCAGCCTCTAGAAACCCAGACAACTAGGACATCACATCGATTCACATTTAGGGTTTTCTACGAAAAACCCCAACTTATTAATGTAATCCCAATATCTAAAAATTATTAACTACTAAGAATATCTAAGTTGAAACTCAATATAAGTAGATTCATTCACAACTCAAGTCTATCTATTGGTTATCACACTACTAGCAAATCTTGTATAAATCATGATCTCACACCAAATTGATCCCATCTCTAAATCTTGAGTTATTTTCAAATAATAATAGGTTCTATTATTAGCTTTTTTTAATAAACGACTCATGTTTATCAATTATTAAATATTAAGCGAGCTAGTCTACACCTAGTCCTAATTCGATTCAATTAATCACTCTCTACTCAAATTTAGGTCTAACCCATCAACTATTAAAATTAGAAAGCGAGTTAGACTATAATTAGATCTAAGTTGAATAATCAAAACACTCCTTAACTAATATTGATTTTCTTTTCCCAAATATTAATGATTATTATTACTATATTTTGTTTGTAATAAGTCACTCTTGTTTATCAACTATTAAATTAATAAAACGTAAGCTATGCTGATCAACTAGTTCGAAGTTGATTAGGTTAATCACTCCTCACACAATCCTACTCTAAGTTCAACCCGAATCTCCCTTATACACAAACCCTAATCCAACAAATCCTAACCCAAAGGCCCCCTCATGGATCAAACCCGAGCCCTCTTGAAACTAGACCTGAGACCCAACTCATCTGATCTCAACCCTACACAAGCCTAGACCCCTAACCCCCCTGCATCCAAACCCGAATCTCATCTACAACCATACCTAAAACCTACATGAAGTCAGACCCGAAACCCACAAGTCCCTACACAACTGGACCCGACTCCGATTGGACTCCAGACCCGTAGCACCTGTCGGATCCAAACCCATAAATAAAACCCTAATTTTTTTCATATAAAAACCCTAATGAAAACAATAAGTTATCAACTTAAAAACTGAGATTTAAATCAACTACAAAAATCTATATTTTATGCACTTAATAATCGTTAAATCTTCACGAAAATAATCCATAACCATTACACAATTGTACAAGCATCTATAGCATGAAACTAAGAATAAAAGATGAGTTATTCGCATGATATGAATCTCTAACAACATGTGTATATTTTCATGAACAACAGAACACAACTAGATCCTTTTGTCTATTCAAAATTATTCAATATATCATCAAGAACATACAGACAATGTTTATTTTGTATCTATCTCATAGAACGAACAACAAAATATAGATCATACATTAATGAACACTATTCATAATTAATAAAACTATTCATGCTATGAGATCATAAATAATAATAATAAAACATGAGAAGACAAGAACACCCACCTCTTATGTCAGATTTCTTGATCAATAGCCTCCAAAAGTCATTCCTTTTTCCAAAACCATAGTGCACTCCAAAAAGCAACCAAAGTGAGAGAGAGGCTCCTTTCTCTCTCTCCTCTCTATTTATTTGGCCGGCCACACCCCCTTGGGTTAGAGTTGTGTGCTCTTATGTTGGACAGGGCTTTTATGGGCCCAATTAGTATTTTCTTATTATTAAATACTAATTTTAGAAACAAAAGAAGGAGGAAATAATATTTATAAGCTTGCTAAACAAAGGGATAGAAAAGTAAAAGATCTGGATACAATTAGGTGTATTAAGAGCGATGATTCAAGAGTCTTAGTAAAAGATGAGAAAATTAAGGAAAGATGACGAAATTACTTTGAGATTTTATTAAATGAAAAAATTGTTGGCAACTTAAATATAAAGGACTCGAGGGAGAGTCGATAGCATATTTTTTTCCGTAGAATTAGGACCTCGGAGGTTCGAAATGCTCTAGGAAGGATGAAAATAGGAAAAACTTTAGGACCGGATGATATACCCATTGAAGTTTGAAGGTGTCTTGGGGATGTAGGAGTGGGTTGGCTAAAAAATTATTTAATAAAATTTTGAAGACTAAGAAGATGCCTGATGAATGAAGAAAAAACTATTTTAGTACCTATATATAAAATAAAGGAGATATACAAAGTTGCTCAAACTACCGAGGAATTAAATTAATGAGTCATACGATAAAAAATCTGGGAGAAAGTGATCGAACATAGACTGAAACTACAGTATTTTGAGAATCAGTTTAGGTTTATGCCTGGGAGGTCAACAATGAAAATAATTTATGTACTGAGGAGACTGATGTGTCTAATTTTTATATAAATATTTGTACTCATTTACCCATAAAAATTGCTTATATTCGTCTATCTTGTTAATAATTTATCTTATTTCCATAGATTTCAGTTAATTAATTATTTTTGAAGGAATAAGATTTTTTTCTGATGCAAAAGGTGAATATCTTCAGTAAAAATTAGCAAATGAAACAAGGAGAATGATTGATTAATTTGTATTGATTTGTTGAATTTTAAATTTTACAATTTGGCCATGTGGAAAGCAAAATAGAAATTTTAATTATCAATAGAGGGTGAAAATGAAATAAACAAATTTAAAATGATTTAATTGAGCAAATGTTATTATTAGTTGGTTTAATTAATTTAAACTAAATAATTTTAATTCTGATTTATTTTTGTGTGTATGTGCAGCACGTGCTTCAAGAAAGATAAAGAGAAGAAAAAGAAGCCAGAAATAAAGAGCAAATTAGAAGAAAAAAAGGAAAGAAATAAAGGAAGATATGGGGTTATATGCCAAAAAAATCCTAATAGCACTGGTTCGGGTCCTATAAATACAACAACAAAGAAACAAAGAGGGACACGCTTAATGAGAGAGGGAGAGCGACGGCTGACTTCTCAATCAATAAAATAAATAAATAATAATAATAATAAGAGTTAGAGATAGAGGAGAAGAGGGCGGCGAAAAGTTCAAGGAGAGACAGAAAGGAATAGAGGAAAGGTGGGTTGTTGCGCTTGGAAATTGAGGCGAGGAGAGAGAAGGAGAAAGACAGAAAAGGAAGAGAGAGGGTGTGCTCTGTGGAGCGTGGAAACTGAGACGGATGACGTCAGCGACGTCAGCGAAACCAAGAGATAGAGTTCTTTCTTTCTCTTCAAGGAGCTTTCGAGTTGGAATTTTTTTCTTCAACAAAACAGAGTTCTTTCTTTCTCTTTTCTCTTCTTCTAATTTTTATTATGCAATCCATGGACAAGTTTGTTAGTTTCAATTTGATTATGAACTATTTATTTTTCTAGGGTTTTGATGTAGCCTAATTTTGAGAACATAATTTTAATTTCATATATATATATATATATATATATATATATATATATATATATATCCATGGTTGTGTATTTGATTTTTGTTCTTAATGCTTACAATTGTTTGACAAACTTTTGTATGATTTATTAAATCATGGAGAGACCGAACTGGTAGTTTGTGATTTCGATAAAATAGTTAGTCCTTTTGGGTTCGATACTCTTTTCACTTATCTATACTACTTGTTGTGATTTTGTGCAAATATTCACATCAAGTTTTTGGTGCCGTTGCCGGGGACTAATTATCTTTTATTAATATTAAAAATTCTAGATTGTTACTAATTTGAATTTTTCTTATTTTTATTTTATTTTTATTTTTTAATTTTAAGTTTCTCTATTTTTAATAGCTATATTTCAGGACATACCAGTGTATTACCATGGAGAATGAGAGTAATTGAACTTGATCATATTACTACTTTAACTACAAAAATTGATATTTTATCTAAACAAATAGGTAATATAAATGTTAATTCTATTCAAACTAATATGATTTGTGATCTTTGTGCAGGAAATCATTCAAGTGCAGATTTCCAAGTGGGGAACCCTTTTGCTTCATCAAATGTCGAACAAGTAAATTTTGTGTCAAACTTTCAAAAGCAAAACAATCCTTATGCAAACACATACAATCCAGGATGGAGAAATCACCCCAACTTTTTTTGGAGCAACAATCAAGGAGGAGCTAGACCACAACAAAATTTTCAACAACAAGAAAAGAAGCTGACACTTGAGGAGATGTTCATGCAGTACATGCAAAAGACAGATTTGGCGATACAAAATAATACGACTTGAATTCACAATCTTGAGGCTCAAATTGGTCAAATTTTAAATATTCTTACAGAAAGAACGGCAGGAACATTACCTAGTAATACAATGGTTAATCCCAAAGAGCATGTCAATTCAATACCACTTAAAAGTGGGACAACAATTGAGCAGCCACAAACCAAACTATCGAACAAAATGTGGTTGGAAAGCAGAGTGAGATCGAGCAAATTGTGGAGAAACAAACATAGAAGATGGCCAATCATCATTCTAAGAAGGACAAAGGAGTTTCAAGCCAAACAATTTCAGGGAAGTTTAATTCTGACACTTATCCTAATTCACCTTATGATCCACTTATTCATTTTCCACAAAGACTTAAAAAGAACAAGCTTGATAATCAGTTTTCAAAATTTTTGAATATTTTTAAGCAATTGCATATTAATATTCCTCTTATTGAAGCTTTAGAGAAAATGTATAAATATGCTAATTTTTTGACGGATTTTTTATCAAACAAGAGGAAGCTGGAAGAACATGAGATGGTGATGCTAACAAAAGAAAGTAGTGCAATTTTACAAAAGAAGTTGCCTCCTAAACTTAATGATCCAAGGAGTTTTACAATTCTTTGCACTATTGGAAATTCTTTTTTTTTATAAAGCACTATGTGATTTAGGAGCAAGTATTAATCTTATGCCATATTCTGTTTTCAGTAAATTAGGTATTGGAGAAGCAAAGCCTACCACAATTTCATTGCAATTGGCGGACAGATCTATCAAGTACAAGAAGGATCATTGAAGATGTTTTGGTGAAAGTTGACAAGTTCATATTTCCAACTGATTTTATTGTGCTTGACATGGAGGAAGATGAACAAATCCTTTTGATTTGGGGTGACCTTTTCTTGCCACAGAGAGAACATTGATAGATGTTCAACAAGAAAAACTTATTCTAAGGGTTGACAATGAGAAAATGACTTTTGATGTATTTAAATCCATGGAGTTTCCTTCAGAAGTCGTTCATGCTTTCAAGTAAGCAAAGCCATGGAAGAGACACATTGGGATGAAATTGCTAAATTACCTCTGGAGGAGTGCTTAACAACTTCAGAAATACTTGAATCAGAAAATGAAGAAATCTTGGAATGTGTTCAGTATTTGGAAGATACACCATTCATTCCCCCATCACCACCATAACTCAAGCTTAAACAACTCCCATCTAGTTTGAGGTATGCATTTCTAGGCCAAAACTCCACTTTTCCTGTTATTATTAATGGTTCTTTGAATAATTTTGAAGAGGAGAAGTTGTTGAGAGTTTTGAGAGAACATAAAATAGCCTTGGGATGGAACATTTCTGATATAAAGGGGATTAGTCCTTCAATATGCATGCATAAAATTTTAATGGAGGATGATTTTAAGCCTATAATGCAGCCACAACGAAAATTAAATTCATCAATGCAAGAAGTGGTGCATAAGGAGGTCTTGAGGCTTTAGATGAAGGAATCATTTATCCAATTTCAGATAGTGCATGGGTGAGTTCTATACATGTGGTGCCAAAGAAAGGAGGAATAATTGTAGACTGTAGTGAAGAATGACAATAATGAGCTTATACCAACAAGAATAGTCACGGGATGGCGAGTGTGTATAGATTATCGAAGACTAAATGATGCAACTAGAAAGGATCATTTTCCACTACCCTTCATTGACCAAATGCTAGAAAGACTTGCAGGCCACTCTTACTATTGTTTTCTTGATGGATATTCGGGATACAATCAATTTGCCATAGCACCAGTGGATCAAGAGAAGACCACCTTTACTTGCCCATATGGAACTTTTGCATATAGAAGGATGCCTTTTGGTCTTTACAATGCCCCCGCCACATTTCAACGCTACATGATGTCAATTTTTTCGGATATGGTGGAAAAATTTATTGAAATTTTTATGGATGGTTTTTTAGTTTTTGGTTATTCATTTGATGATTGTTTATCTAACTTGGCTTTGGTTTTGCAGCGTTGCAAGGAAACAAATCTGGTCTTGAATTGGGAGAAATGTCATTTTATGGTAGAAGAAGGGATTGTGCTAGGCCACAGAGTTTCTTCAAAGAAATTGAAGTGGATCGTGCTAAAATTGAAGTCATTGAAAAACTGCCACCACCAACCAATGTTAAAGGAATGAGAAGTTTCTTGGGTCATGCGAGATTTTATCAACGATTTATAAAAGATTTTTCTTTAATCACTAAAGCTCTTTGCAATCTGTTGAATAAAGATACACCTTTTGATTTTTTCCATGATTACTTGCATGACTTTGAAACATTGAAAAAGAAATTGATTTTAGCACCTATAATTATTGCACCAGATTGGAATTTGCCTTTTGAATTAGTGTGTGATTCTAGTGAGGTGGCAATAGGTGCTGTTTTAGGGCAAGGAAAAAACCAAAAATTTTCACACCATTTATTGTGCAAGTAGAACTTTGACAGAGTCACAGCTTAATTATGCTACTACTGAAAAATAATTAATAGCTGTTGTATTTGCTTTTGACAAATTTCGATCTTATTTAATTGGTTCAAAGGTGGTTGTTTATACGGATCATTCTGCTCTCAAATACTTGTTTGCAAAGAAGGAAGCCAAACCAAGACTTCGCTGGATTTTATTCCTACAAGAGTTCGATGTGGAAATCAAGGACAAGAATGGTGTGGAAAATGTGGTGGCCGATCATTTATCTCGTATTGAGCCTAAAGATGCAAACAAATTGCAGGTTACACCAATCAATGAAGAATTTCCAGATGAGTATTTAATGATGATACAAACTTCTCTATGGTATGCTGATATAGTTAACTACTTGGTATAAAAAAATCTACCCCGTGAAATTATTCAACAAAAGAAGAAATTTTTCTCTGACTTGAAATATTATTTTTGGGAGGAACATTTTCTATTTCGCCATTGTGCAGATCAAGTAATAAGGGGATGTGTACCTGAAGAGGAGATGGAAAGCATACTCAAACATTGCCACACATTGGAAGTTGGTGGCAATTTTAGAGGAGCAAAAACAGCTGCAAAAATTTTACAATCAGGATTTTATTGGTCATCAATTTTTAAGGATGCTTTTAATTTTGTTAAATTATGTGATCATTGTCAAAGGGTGAGAAATATTTCTAGGAAACATGAGATGCCCCTAAATAATATTTTAGTAAGTGAATTATTTGATATTGGGGGAATAGATTTTATGGGTCATTTTCCATCTTCATTTTATAATAAATATATTTTGGTTACTGTAGATTATGTCTCCAAGTGGGTGGAAGCTGCTGCCTTACCAACCAACTATGCTAGAGTGGAGGTGAACTTTATTAGGAAAAATATCTTTTCACGATTTAGAGCTCCAAGGGCAATTATTAGCGATGGAGGAAAACATTTTTGCAACCGTCAATTTGACGATTTACTTGCTAAGTATGGAGTTACTCATCATGTAGCAACACCATATCATCGTCAAACAAGTGGTCAGTGGAGGTTTCAAATAGAGAGTTAAAGCGTATACTTGAGAAGACGGTGAATATGTCACAAACGGATTGGGCAAGAAAATTAGATGATGCATTGTGGGCATATAGGACGGCCTTTAAAATACCAATTGGAATGTCCCCATATAGATTGGTGTATGGTAAAACATGTCACTTACCGGTGAAACTTTAGCATCGCGCTTATTGGGCAATAAAGACACTCAATTTTGACCTGAAGGATGCAGGCGAGAAGAGAACGTTACAACTAAATGAGATGGACGAGTTTCGCAATGATGCTTATGAAAATTCCAAGATCTATAATGAAAAAACTAAATGATGACATGATTAGCATATTTTGCGAAGAGAATTTAATGTAGGGGAGAAGGTGTTGTTGTTCAATTCAAAACTTAGACTTTTTCCCAGAAAATTGCGATCTAGCTGGACGGGACCATTTTTTGTCACACGAATCTTTCTGTATGGTGCTATAGAAATTCATCATGAGAAAAAGGGACATTCAAGGTCAATGAACATTGTTTGAATCCATATATGGATGGGGAAGTTGGCAAGGAAATCTCGTACATCGATATGGCCAAACAAAAGAAACAAACTGGAGAAAGTCTGGCTGAAGACTTAAAACTTAGCGCTTCTTGGGAGGCAACCCATATTTTCTTTTACTACATTTAGAGTTTCTTTTCCTTTTAGTTTACTTTAATTTTAATTTTTAATTTTATTTTTGTAAGACTGCATGAGTTTGGAAGTCGCTGGGCAGAGCTGTTTTCAGGACTGACATTGATGGCTGTTTTTTAGTAGGTTACAATCCGAATCTAGAAAAGTGTATAAAATACCAATTGTAGGAAATTGTCTTAGCTTTCTAGAACAAAAAGAATCAGGCAATTTGGATATTTACAACTCCAGGTATCACTGAAACAATGAACATTGCGCATCCAGAACTTAAACACGAATCAGGGGAGCAATTATGAACTTTTCACATTCGTTTTGTTTTTTTTCCCCTTTCCCATTGAGGAAAATGTGATATTCAAGTTTGGGGGAAGGATTACAATTTTTTTATATTTATATTTTATATATATTTGAAAAGAAAAACAAAACAAAAGGGATTTCAATTAGGCTTACCATTACACTTTTGAGTCCTTTATTGTGCTAAATCATTGAAATAATTTTTTTTAGGACAGATAATATCTTATAAAGCAAGATTAAGCATACCTATTTACTTCAGGATTATTGAAGTTCAAAATTCCTCACAATATTGTGAGTCATGTGATTATACATTAAAAAAAATGTCATGCATTTTCTTGTGATTATCCCCTTTGATCTAGGCCTAAGCAGAGTTTAAGTAAATAGAGCGATAATGATCAAATAATTCAATGAATAAAGTTCTATCTACTCCAATATTTTTAGTTGCTAAGTAACTAGGGGTATTCATCACCAATGTTTACTTTTACGTCAAACGACAACTTGAAATATGAGTATGCAAAAGCACTCTTAGTTTGTGACTTCTTGAGTAACCGGGTAAATTCATCACAAATATTTACATTCGCGTTAAAAGGCAAGTGACTACTTAGAGAGAGAGAGAGGAAAAAAAAAACTCTAATTTGCTACTCGGTTTGTAGTAGTGAGAAGGGGTAATCACAGATGGAGTTGTCACATGCTATAATCTCTACTACTATAATGGGAGAAGGCCTTAGTGCAATTTTTCCATATCCCAACCCATGCAACGCACGTGTTGGTAGATTTATTTTTTTGCCCTTTTCATCCCCCCCCCCAATTTTTCCCACGTGCACAACACGTGTATAATACTAGTTACATTAATTGCATGACAAATATGATTGTGTTTGGAATTATGAATGAATAATTGTGCTGGAGAAAGGGAGTATGCTTGGCTTTACTTTATTTGCTATTGTTTATATTTTAAATTGAAATTATGATGCTTTCATGATAAGATCTCTTAGTGTGATGAGTTGCACCTATAATTGATTATTATTCCTTTATTCACGATTTTGCTTTTTTGCTCGAGGACAAGAAAAATCTTAAGTTTGGGGGTATTTGATATGTCTAATTTTTATATAAATATCTGTACTCATTTACCCATAAAAATTGCTTGTATTCATCTATCTTGTTAATAATTTATCTTATTTCCATAGATTTCAGTTAATCAATTATTTTTGAAGGAATAAGATTTTCTTTTCTGATGCAAAAGGTGAATATTTTCAGTAAAAATTAACAAAAAAGGAGAATGATTGATTAATTTTTATTGATTTGTTGAATTATAAATTTTACAATTTGGCCATGTGAAAAGCAAAATAGAAATTTTAATTGTCAATAGAGGGTGAAAATGAAATAAACAAATTTAAAAAGATTTAATTGAGCTAGTGTTATTATTAGTTGGTTTAATTAATTTAGACTAATTAATTTTTATTCTGATTTTATTTTTGTGTGTGTGCAGCACGTGCTTCAAGAAAGAGAAAGCGAAGAAAAAGAATCCAGAAATAAAGAGCAAATCAGAAAAAAAGGAAAGAAATAAAGGAAGATGTGGGGTTATACGCAAAAAAAATCCTAGTAGCACTGGTTCGGGTCTTATAAATACAGCAGCAAAGAAACAAAGAGAGACACTGTAACCCCTGTTTTTTCGTTTTTCGTATTTTTGGTGTATTTTTCTTCTTTCTTGAGTATTTACACTCTTCTTGTATTTTGGACCATCTATTGGAGTTGTTTTCAATATATATTCATTTTTACTCATTTTTGATCTTCTTGTGATTGATTTTTCTGTCCCTTGAATTGTTCTTGATCGTTATTATTATTTTCGCTCTTTATTTGGTCCTTGTTCTCTTTGTTTTGTTCTTGGGTGCTCGTGGTGTTTTGGTTGCTAATCCTATTGATAATCCTATTGCCTTTTGATCCCTAATTATCTACCAAACAAATTAGCCTATAATCCTATTCAAATCCTAATTAAACCCAATCTCCTACTACTACTCCTAAACTATCCACAACCCAAATACCCACAACCCTAAACTCTACTATATATATACTCACCCTCTCTCACCATAAAACCCTAACCCTAATTCTGCCTACACCCTACCCCCGACCTCCTTCCTTGTTTTGTGCCGCCACCCACCGACCAACACCCCAAGCCCCCTCTCCCGACCTGCTCTTTTTCGTTGCCAGCACACCCCAACCCGAGACCCCCCTAGCCGCACACCATCATCTCCCGAGCACCACCGCCACCATCTCTCTCTCCCGTCATCCTCCCCATCTGCCGGCAGCGACAGGAGCAGTAGCAGTGCCAACATTGGCCAGCACCACCGCCGCCAGTGCTACTCTCGATCTCTCTCTCTCTTGTTTGGGTTTGCGCGTGCACGAGTTTGCACGTGCAGATTGCTTGGTTTGTAGGTTTTGTTCGTTGCCGGGATCCGTTCCAGTTATTCTAGGGTTTTCGTCGTTTTCATCTTCTGTTAAGGCAAGTAACTTGTTGTAATACCCCGATTTTCATTTATGAAAATTATTAATTTGCGCACGTGAAATTTTGTAGTATAAAAATCTTATAATTATTTTCCATTATGGATATGTATATATATATATATATATATATATATATATATATATATATATATATATATATATATATGTATGTATGTATGTATGTATGTATATGTGTTCTCTAATTGTTTTTATAAAGGCCCATTTTCTTCAAATAAACAAAAGCCTTCTTTTTAGCCCAATCTAATTTATTTTGTAAACTATTAATTTGGCCCATTAAATAAAGCTCATGAGCTATTTCTCTTTTATTACAACTTGTAATTTTTATAAGACTATTTTTACAAAAAATAAAATGTTCAACTTTTATTATGGGGGACTACTGAATGCACGTGCATTGCACGTACACGTGCATGAGCACACTAATTGGGGCCGGTTTGGATACAAGTGGGGATTTGTGTGTGGGTAGTTACTTGAGTGTGTGGGTAGTTATTATAACTCCTATTCTCATCCTAACCCTCTATTCTATAACCATATACTAAATCCTAGCCCTCCAATCCACCCAAAAATTATGTATAAATACCCCTCCCATTTAATTGTTTTCTACATTAGAAATCTATTGGAGAAGAGAAATTTTTATAAGAGAGCTGAGTTGTTTTTTGGAGGCCGGCCACCAATAACCAATTGGAGGATTCGATTCTGGCATGGAGCAAGGAGGAGGAGACTTGCATCGCAACTAGGAAGCTCTAAGGGATTTCGCTTTATTTCTTCAAAAGGTGGGTGTTTCTCATGACTTCTAGATTAGAAATCATGCTAGGATTGAAATTGAATTGTCATTATGCGTGTGAAAAAGTTGGATTGATAGAATGATTGTTATGTTGAAATCTTCCATGCTATATATCACGTGAAAATTGGAATGAATGAAAAAGAACTAAAGACATTTTGAGAAACTGGAATTTTTCTGTACAATCGACCGATCACGTCGAACAGTCGACTGGTCTAATGAAATGAAATATATACTGTTCGAAACCCCATGAAATGATATGATTAATGTGTGTTATTATCTTGATTTTACTCTAGCATGCTAATTCGGAGTTAATATTCATCTCTGTAGACCAACAATGAGTAAAGGAAAAATGTGTTGTATAAATCGTAATTATATGAAAGAAAATACTAGTTATGAGAATTCTACATTAAATTGTAAACTATGTTTATGATGATGGTAACTGGATGAAATTGCATGTTGTATCGTTCTTGAACATATTGTAGTTTAACAAAAGTGCTGTGTGCTAATCGAGAAAAGGAAGGAAGAAACATTTCCTTAATTCAAAATTTAACTCTGATCAGTCGACCGAATAGATGTAGTAGTCGACTGCCCTGAACATCGAAAGTTTTCGAATCAAAACCCTGCTGAACAGCCGACTGGTTTGAGAAACAGTCGACTGCCCCGTAATTGATATTTTAGAGTTTTAAACACTGCGGAACAGCTGACTGGTCATGTGCAGCAGTCGACTATCCCAAAACTTCTTGAATAATTTTTTTTTGCTGAACAAGTCAACTGAGTATGTTCTGAGTCGACTGTCCAGATCTGTTTTCGACATCTCAGAATTCTAGATTTGCTTTATGATAAAGATTATGTATTAACTGTTGATGAATAAAGATTGGTTGTCTTTGCACAAAATTGCGCATGAAGTGAAG
Source organism: Hemerocallis citrina (assembly GCA_017893485.1). Lineage (NCBI taxonomy): Eukaryota > Viridiplantae > Streptophyta > Magnoliopsida > Asparagales > Asphodelaceae > Hemerocallis > Hemerocallis citrina. The sequence goes on along the minus strand of CM030367.1, from coordinate 66,873,471 downwards.
TAATTCATTCTATTGAATTTATGAAAAGTTTTATGATTGCGAAAGCTATGAACATGAAAAGGGAAATCTACTGTGAATATGAAACATGCACTTATGAGCTTGAGAGACTCAATTCTTGTATAAATTGTGAATTGAAATCTAGAACTAGAGGGTAGCTAAGTCTCACACCGGCATTGAAAAGAAAGAAATTGAAATGAAATTTGAAATGAAAGACCAAGGTTTGGGTCATGTTGAATGAATGATTAAGACCGGCATAGTGGAGAGGCTAACCCTAGAGAATTGATTTTTGTTCATGATTCTAATAAACTAAGGACTAGATACATAGAGGAGATGTGATGAAAGTAAAAGAAAAACACGAGTATGAGCGCCATCGGATTGGCGGTGTGAGAGTGATTCACAGATTGCCTGCTTGATGCGTCATGACATGGCGTGGACACTACTCCAGAATTATTGTCCCGGTGGCGACGCTTGTGGGGTGTTTTGGTGGCTGCGGGTGGTTCCATTGTTCCATGGTGGAGGCTAAATTGTCCATAGTCTGCCTGCTCGATGCGCCGTGTCAGTGCGTGGGATTCCCCTCCAGGCTGCCTGGGCATGGGCTCGTAGATCATAGAACACCTATGATACTTACCGTAGTTACCGTAGTAGTTTAAATCATGGCGAGGGATTGAACCCTATAAGATGAAGTACGATTAAGGGCTTGCCCTCGGACCTATGTAGTATGGGATGCATAGAATCCGAACAAGTGCGCATTAGTGTCATATAACATAATAATTGAATTAAGGACTAAGTGCACAATCACAACACGACATCAACAGGATAGTCCCTTTTAGTTTTGTTTGTGAACAAGTTTGTGGTTTGTTAAGAAATAAGAATCGTTATACTGTTTCCGGCATAGAGAGGATGGTCGTGTATAATTTTTGTCGGTTGAATAAACTGACGTACCCACAGTTTTGTATGCAGGATAAATGGCTTGATAATGATTAAAGGAGAATTGATGCTTAGAGATTATTCATTGTTGTACTCTTGTATAAATGTTGTAAATTGCTTCCGCTGTCATTTCATGTAAATTATTATGATATATGCTTCCGCTGTAAAATGTAAAGTGTAAAGATTTCATGTAACTCTGATGAAAGTGAAAAGTTTTATTTCCTTGTAAAATTGTACTAAATGAAGTGTAAAGATCCCGTGGAATCTCGAATTCAGTGTATTTTGGAATTCGGGGTGTTACAGAGTGGTATCAGAGCTACGCTTCACACTTGTACAAATTTATAAGGAACGACACCCTAGAAGTGGACATTAGAGCGTGTGTTGAGTTTAGAGATTTAAATGTAAGTCACTTACATTTGTGTTGCTCTATGATTTGTGCTTCTTCCTCCCTATTTCTAAGATGGCTGATCACTTCGACCCTGCTGGAGACGACAATTGACATATCATAGAGGAAGATTATTATCATGGATAGGCAGACTCCGAGGAAGAGTACTACCCAGGGCAAGCTGACTCCGATGGAGAGGAACGGCCTGAGTCCCGAGAGATCACCCCACCTCCGGACTCATCTGATGATTCTTCTGACGAAGAAGAACTAGTTCCGAGCAGTCTTGTTTTGTCTCTTCAGAGGCAGGTTGAGACACTGCGGGAGATAGTCGGACTATTAGAGGTTCAGTTGGCGAAGCGCAAGGATGATTTTGCATTTCTCAGTCATCGTGTATGGGTACTCGAGAAGAGGAAAAACATGACCGATGTGCTGAAGGAGGAAATTGATGAACTACGGGGAGAACTTCGTGAAGCGAAGAGAAACCGTAGGAGTTAGACCGTTGTAGCTTCTACTGTTTTCATTCTGATGTCAAGAAATGTTTTAATTCGAATGTATAAAGTTTGAAGTTCAATGAAATGCAAAGTTGATTTAAAATTCATGTCTTATACTTTGAATTTAATGGATTTTTTGCATCAGAATTTGGCTAGAAGAGGAGCTAGAAATGGTGAAGGTCTGGACTTGAAAACGGAACTCGCAAGGATCTATCAGACACTCAACGCCGTGGCTATGAATCAGAACCAAGGAAGGGTGCCTGTGAATCCAGTGCCCGAGGCAATTAAACTTGTGGAATCATTCAAGCGGATGAAACCACCTGTGTTTGAAGGGAAATCAGACCCTGACGCGGCTGACAACTGGATCAGGCAGGTAGAGACTATATTAGAAGTCTTGGAGACCCCTGAAGGCAGCTGTTAGGGTTATATACTGAAAGCATCACTTTTGTATTAACTTTATTTCCTTATTTTTTTGAATGAGAATCATATGGGCATGTGTTTGCATATTGTGTTTATTATAATATTAATGCAAGTATCTGATATTCTATAAGGTAGATAATATGGTGTGAGGCAGAAGATCATATTATCAGTTCCCTATGGAATATATAAATAGTTCACAACCTAGACGGACTTAGATAATCCATTGGAAAGGTTGTAGTGTAATCTGGTATTAGTCTATCTTGACTATAGGTTTACACTAGTACACTTTGTGTGTATTGAACAGGACCACTTGAGGTTGTTCTCTTTGTACTGACTATAAAAGAGAACAAACACCTCTGTTATTATGGATGCTTATGCTCTTAATCCAGATATAATAACAGACATGTATATGCAGTGTGCATTACTTTGACTTATAAAAGAGTGAGATTCATTATGGATCAACAACCTCTATGAATTGGGTAATAGCATTGTATGTATGATGGACTGTTGATTGTAAAAGGAATCCATGTCCCGATACGTCGGGTTGATGATGTCCCCTTAAGGAGCTCATAAGGATTGTCATGTAAACCCTGCAGGTGGATTACATCCGACATGACAAATAAAGTTGAGTGGTACTAATTAAGGATAAAAGATGTTGATCAATATAGTTGTCAGTAACTTAATTTGATCGACGGACATTCGATATCTTAACATGGGGAGCTCAACGAGCATATAATAAAAGGAGCCCATAAATATAATTTGGGATTAGGAAGGTAGTGCAACAATAGCTCCTCAGTGGACCGAGCTATTGTTAATGGATCTGGGTTGTGTGTTCGGGCTGAACACGGGATACCCAGATTCGTTAGGAGACCTAACCCTAATTTCTCCTCATGGTCCCTGCCGTAGCCTTATATATATCCTCTATTTCTCTGGCCGTCATTGATCATCTGAAATATAAGATTTTTCCTCTAAATTCGTGATTCACGTAAGGAGAGAAAGAGAGGTCAGCCAAGGAGAAGAAAGGTTGGGAGATCGTCGCCCACACGACGTCCAACCCGAGGAAGGAATACGTGCAGAAGATCTTAGGGTCGCTGTCATCTTCTTCTCATCGCAGGTATAATTCGTGAACCCTAGATTCCGCTATATAGGGTTAGATCACGTATTTAATCTGTTAATCTTTTATGATCGATACGCACACCAATCCGTAGTCCTGGGAATCATCTCAGTTCCATCAGCAGCAAGGTGAAGTTGGCGACTCTGCAGTTCGAGAAGGATGCGGCTGTGTGGTGGCAATCGATGAAGTGGACAATGGGAGGTATTGTTCTTGGCTGGGAGGAATTTTTGGAGGAATTCTGCAGTCATTATTTTCCCTCAGATGTCCAGGAGAAGAAGGTCATCGAGTTTCTGTCACTGCAGCAGGGCAGCATGTCGGTTAGGGAGTATGAGACGAGATTCACTCAGCTCTCAAGGTATGCTCCTGAATTAGTGATGGATGAGGCAAAGAAGGCTCGTAAGTTCGAGCATGGGTTGAGGCCGAGCTTGAGGTCCCGGATGATACCCCTCGGTATCAGGAGGTTTGACAAGCTAGTCAAACGGTCGGCAGCCACGGAGGCAGACATGGAGCAGTTCCACACTGTTCAGAATAAAAGGAACAACTGGAACATGGGGAAGAGGCCTGCAGTTGCGGGGAGTGCCAGTGGACAGCCGTCAGCCCAGAGGTTCAAACCAATGGGAGCGAATGCTGTCAACATAGATGGGAGACCCGGAAATGCATGGGTGAGACCTCCTGTGGTGACTTGTTACAATTGTGGGGAGACAAGTCACTACCGATCCCAGTGCCCCAAGTTGCAGGATGTTGTCCAGAGGGGACCAACTCAGCAGGCTGGGAAGAGACCGTACCAACAAGGGCGGGTATTTGCCTTGACCTGAAGCTGATGCCGATGAAGTAGATCATGTCATCACTGGTACGAGGGCAGATGTTTAGAGGTTCATGTGGTTTTCTTTTCCTGTTTATTTAGTGAACTGTTACGTAATGAGTATGTATTATGTAAGAGGAGAACTTTATTTGAATGGAATGAAAGCTGTTGTTCTGTTCGATACTGGATCCTCTCATACTTTTGTGTCTCCTAATTTTGCTAAAGTGTTGGGAGTTGAACCGAAGATCTTTCCAGGCAAGATTTTAGCAGTAGCTACTCCATCAGGGGAGACTTTAACCACTGATCGGTACTATGCTGACTGCGAGATCATGATTGGAGATCAAATTTTCGGGATCGATCTGATCGAGCTGAATGTTTTGGGAGTCGATGTTATCATTGGCATTGATTGGATGGCGGTGTACAGTGCAAGCATCGAGTGCAAGACCAAGACGGTAACAGTGAAGGCTCCAGGAGGATCTGAAGTTACTTTCCAAGGGAAGAGGAGAGGTTCAGAGTTGGTTACTGCTATTAGCCAGAAGAAGGGGATTCCTGCAGAGGTGCAGCAGATTCCTGTGGTTCGGGATTATCCGATTGTGTTCTCAGAAGATTTACCTGGGTTACCCCCGCATCGTGATGTAGAGTTTAGCATCACCCTTCAACCGGAAAGTGCACCCATTTCTAAGGCACCGTATAGGATGGCACCGGTGGAGCAGGATGAGATCAAACGACAGATTGAGAAACTGTAGGGAGAAAGGCTTTATTCAACCGAGTGCGTCACCTTGGGGAGCGCCGGTGCTTTTGGTAAAGAAGAAGGATGGTTCGATGAGAATGTGTATCGATTACCGAGAGCTGAATAAGGTTACTATTCAGAATAAGTATCCTATTCTCCGAATTGATGACTTGTTCGATCGTCTACAAGGAGCAACTGTTTTCTCCAAAATAGATCTTCGATCAGGATATCACCAAGTTCGAGTGAAAGCTGAAGATGTGCACAAGACTGCATTCAGAACTCGACACGGGCATTACGAATTCTTAGTTATGCCGTTTGGAGTAACGAATGCACCTGCAATCTTCAAGGACATGATGAACAGAGTTCTGAGGCCGTTCATTGATTCTTTCGTCGTGGTGTTTATCGACGATATTCTCGTGTACTCCAAGTCGGAGGAGGAGCACACTGAACATTTGGCATTAGTTTTGGGGAAGCTTCAAGAGCAGGAGTTGTATGCCAAGCTATCCAAGTGCGATTTTTGGAAATCTGAAGTGGAATTTCTAGGTCACATCCTTTCTAAGGAGGGAGTGACAACTGATCCTCAGAAGATAGAGGCAGTGAGAGATTAGGCAAGGCCTACTATAGTGAAGGAAGTCAGGAGTTTTCTAGGATTGACTGGATATTACAGGAGATTCATTCAAGGCTACGCTCAGATAGCCGTGCCGCTCACTAGTTTGACCAAGAAGAATGTGAACTTCAAGTGGACCGAGCAGTGCGAGGTAAGCTTTCAGGAGTTGAAGGAGAGGCTGGCTACTGCGCCTATTTTGGCTTTGCCTAGAGCAGGTGTTGAGTATGATGTTTACAGCGATGCTTCACATCGTGGGCTTGGTTGTGTCTTAATGCAAGAAGGAAAAGTGATCGCTTATGGGTCTAGGCAACTAAGACCGCATGAGAAGAATTATCCGACTCATGATCTGGAGTTGGCCGCGATTATCTTTGCCTTAAAGCAATGGATACATTATGTGTATGGTGAAAAGCTGAACATGTACACAGACCATAAAAGCTTGAAGTACATCTATCAGCAGAAAGATCTGAACCTGAGGCAAAAGAGATGGCTGGAGGTACTTGAGGACATTCGTCCGGAGATTAAGTATCACCCTGGGAAGGCTAATGTTTTTGCTGATGCACTTAGCCGCAAGAGCAGTCTGGCGAGTTTGATTACAACTCAGAGGCAATTGGCAGAAGAGTTGGATCGGGCTGGCATTGAAGTTTTTCTGCAAGGCTTGGGATCATCTTTAGCTCAGTTAAGGCTTCAACCGACACTGAATGAAAGGATTATTGCAAGTCAGGAGGTTGATGCAGAGAGTCTGAAGATGAAGGAGCAGGTTGGTGCTGGCAAGTTGCCCGAATTTCAAATCAGGGACGAAGTGCTGTGGTTTGGAGAGAGGCTGTGTGTTCCAGATCAGGCGGACCTGAAGGAGAATATTCTTCAGGAGGCGCATGCTACTCTTTTGTCTATACATCCTGGAAGTACCAAGATGTATAGGGACATTAAACAGCATTTCTGGTGGTCAGGTTTGAAACGGGATGTGGCTAAATTTGTGTCGAGGTGTGAGATTTGTCAACAAGTCAAAGCTGAGAATCAGAAATCTGGAAGTCTATTGCAACCGTTACCTATTCGGAATGGAAGTGGGATAACATCTGTATGGATTTCATCACGGGTTTGCCTAAGAGTTCTAAAGGCAACGATGCGATTTGGGTCATAGTCGATCGACTAACCAAGTCCGCTCACTTTTTGGCAATGAAACTCACTGCTTCGATGGACAAGTTGGCTGAGTTGTATGTTGGCAAGATTTTTAGGCTTCATGGCGTTCCGTTGACCATTATGTCTAACCGAGATGTGCGGTTTACTTCGTATTTCTGGAGGAGTCTTCAGACAACTTTGGGTACCAAGACGGATTTCAGCACTGCTTTCATCTGCAAACCGATGGGCAGACCGAGAGAGTCAACCGTATTCTTGAGGATATGCTTTGGTGTTGTGTACTAGACTTTGGAGGCAGTTGGGAAAGACATTTTCCTTTGGTAGAGTTTGCCTACAACAACAATTTTCAGACTAGCATCGGGATGGCACTGTACGAAGCTCTGTATGGCAGGAAGTGCAGGACGCCTGTTTGTTGGTTCGAAGTTGGAGAGCGTCAGTTGTTTGGGCCTGAGATTGTGCAGCAGGCCTCTGAAAAGGTTGATCTGATCAGGAAGAGGTTGGTGGAGGCTCAGAACAGGCAGAAGAGCTATGCAGACAACCAGAGAAGGGACCTCAAGTTTGAGGTTGGTGACTTCGTCTTTCTAAATGTATCGCCTAGCAAAGGCGTGATCCGTTTCGGCAAGAGTGGGAAGTTAGCCCTGAGGTTTATAGGCCCGTACAAGATATTAAAAAGGATCGGGAAAACTGCTTACCGGCTTGAATTACCGAAAGAGTTATCTGAGGTTCACAATGTCTTTCATGTGTCTATGCTGAGAGGTTATATTTCAGATCCGAGTCATCATTTGCCTGAAGTGCCGGAAGGTTTGCAGTTGGATCTGAGTTACATTGAGTCTCCTGTCGAGATTGTTGATCGTCGGGAGAAGGTCTTGAGGAATAAGACGATACCGATGGTCAAGGTAGTCTGGAAAAATCATTTGGTTGAAGAGGCTACTTAGGAATCTGAGGAGAGAATGTTGAAGGATTATCCTGAGCTTTTTGCTTGATTTATATGTGTATTTTTTCCTTTTGCTTGTTGTGAGTGTTTTTGCTTCTTGCTCTTGACTGTAGTTCCGGGGACGGAACTATTCTAAGGAGGGAGTGTTGTAATACCCCGATTTTCATTAATGAAAATTATTAATTTGCGCACGTGAAATTTTGTAGTATAAAAATCTTATAATTATTTTCCATTATGGATAATGTGTGTGTGTGTGTGTGTGTGTGTGTGTGTGTGTGTATATATATATATATATATATATATATGTATATGTATATGTGTTCTCTATAGCATTGGTATTATAACCCGAAACCCGGACCTGACCCGGACCCGACGTTGGACCGGAACCGACCCGATCTAATTTGGGTAGAGTACGGGTCCAAAAAACATACCCGTTGAAATTTCGGGTCGGGTCCGGGTCCACTAAAATTAGACCCGACCCGGGCCCGGACCCGGACCCGGACCCGCATTAAAGAATTAATACAAAATATTAGCGGACCCGACCCGGATCCGACCCGTTACCCGTAATACAAATACACCCTCACCCTATAAAAGTACTTGCATACCCTCTGAAGTTGATCATAAAAAAAGTTTCACCCTCTGAAACCTACAACAAGGTAACTTTCCTTTTCACATTTGCTCCCATCTTTTGTTTTGGTTTGTTAACTATATGTAATATTTCACTTCTTTTTCTGGGACTTAAATATGATAATGAAGGAAACAAGCGGAAGTCTGTTGATGTGGCAATGGATGATGAGCACAACGCCACTACTTCCAAGATAGCGATGGTAAGATCTAAAAACATTTTCTTTCATGTAGTGTACTATTAACACATGATTAATCCTTAGAACATATGCATTGTGAATCGTATCCGGCTTCTCTTACAAGTTGCTTTCCAATTGCTTACGTCGTTTTTCCTTTTAAATGTTATGCAGGTGTCAAATTCCCAGGCTGAACCTGACAAAACTTGTGTCGAAGCATCCTCTGAGCAGAAGAAAGCTACCTTTGATTTTGATCTCAACTTGCCACCAGCAGAAGAATTTTGAAATGCTCTTTAGGGACAATAGCAGTACAATTTTTTTGTTATAGCTCTAAATTGTTCATGTTTATATGATGGAACCGGTTTTTTTCTTTCATGTAATCACTATTAGATAGTTGGAATACATTGTCATAGATGCCGAAAGTAGATTATTTGTGACGTTGATATATGCAATGATGTAACAACGGTTAAATTAATACATATTAATTAACGAGGAGATGATCAAAATTGCTCTCATTGCCTTCATCACTTCATTATGTTTAAATCTTGATTCTGCCTAGAAATGCCTGTGTTACTTTTAGTGGAATAATTTATGCCTAATAGAAAAGCAAATTACCTCCTCTGATGCTGTTGTTCACTCCTTGATGATAGTGTTTCCACTGTATGAGAGAATCTTCAAAGGAAAACAGCAATCCTCGGTTCTTCGGCAATTTCCAACACAGGGCTTTGTACTTCTAAGCTTAAAAATTCTTGACTCGAGTCAGCTATTTTTCAGACATGCATTTTTTTTTATGTTTCACTTCTAACCTTCAGAGGGTCCAAAATATTAGCGGAACCGGAACCAGACCCGGACCCGGATCCGGACCCGGACCCGAACCGGACCCGAAAGGGGACGGGTAACAATTTTTGTGGGGAACCGGACCCGGACCCGGACCCGAATTTCATGGGTCTAAGTCCGGGTCCAGAATTTGGACCCGTCATTGACCGGGTCCGGGTCCGGGTATTGAGGTACCCGACCCGACCCGACCCGTTACCAGCGCTAGTTCTCTAATTGTTTTTATAAAGGCCCATTTTCTTCAAATAAACAAAAGCCTTCTTTTTAGCCCAATCTAATTTATTTTGTAAACTATTAATTTGGCCCATTAAATAAAGCCCATGAGCTATTTCTCTTTTATTACAACTTGTAATTTTTATAAGACTATTTTTACAAAAAATAAAATGTACAACTTTTATTATGGGGGACTACTGAATGCACGTGCATTGCACGTACACGTGCATGAGCACACTAATTGGGGCCGGTTTGGATACAAGTAGGGATTTGTGTGTGGGTAGTTACTTGAGTGTGTGGGTAGTTATTATAACTCCTGCTCTCATCCTAACCCTCTATTCTATAACCATCTACTAAATCCTAGTCCTCCAATCCACCCAAAAATTGTGTATAAATACCCCTCCCATTTAATTGTTTTCTACATTAGAAATCTATTGGAGGAGAAATTTTTATAAGAGAGTTGAGTTGTTCTTTGGAGGTCGGCCACCAATAACCAATTGGAGGATTCGATTCTGGCATGGAGCAAGGAGGAGGAGACGTACATCGCAACTAGGAAGCTCTAAGGGATTTCGCTTTATTTCTTCAAAAGGTGGGTGTTTCTCATGACTTCTAGATTAGAAATCATGCTAGCATTGAAATTGAATTGTCATTATGCATGTGAAAAAATTGGATTGATAGAATGATTGTTATGTTGAAATCTTCCATGCTATATATCACGTGAAAATTGGAATGAATGAAAAAGAACTAAAGACATTTTGAGAAACTGGAATTTTTCTGTACAGTCGACCGATCACGTCGAACAGTCGACTGGTCTAATGAAATGAAATATATAAAGTTCGAAACCCCATGAAATGATATGATTAATGTGTGTTATTATCTTGATTTTACTCTAGCATGCTAATTCGGAGTTAATATTCATCTCTGTAGACCAACAATGAGTAAAGGAAAAATGTGTTGTATAAATCGTAATTATATGAAAGAAAATACTAGTTATGAGAATTCTACATTAAATTGTAAACTATGTTTATGATGATGGTAACCGGATGAAATTGCATGTTGTATCGTTCTTGAACATATTGTAGTTTAACAAAAGTACTGTGTGCTAATCGAGAAAAGGAAGGAAGAAACATTTCCTTAATTCAAAATTTAACTCTGATCAGTCGACCGAATAGATGTAGTAGTCGACTGCCCTGAACATCGAAAGTTTTCGAATCAAAACCCTGCTGAACAGCCGACTGGTTTGAGAAACAGTCAACTGCGCCGTAATTGATATTTTAGAGTTTTAAATACTACGGAACAGCCGACTGGTCATGTGCAGCAGTCGACTATCCCGTAACTTCTTGAATAATTTTTTTTTGGCTGAACAAGTCGACTGAGTATGTTCTGAGTTGACTGTCCAGATCCGTTTTCGACATCTCAGAATTCTAGATTTGCTTTATGATAAAGATTATGTAACGCCCCGCCCCAATACTTAGATAATTTTAATATTTTTATAAGACAAATTAGATACTATGTAGTACAACTGCCCACCACAGGCTGCCTCTCAAAAGGTGGTTAACCGAATTGGTGACTCTTGATCATTGGCTAATAGTATTTATACTCAAATTATCCTATCAAACTTCCCATGTGGGACTAAATTTCTCAATCTCAATCTCAAATTCTCAAATCCGCGCAGACCAGTCGACTGCTAATCCAACCAGTCGACTGTTCGCTGCCAGATCTGGGGTATTACATACACCCCCCCCTTAGAAATCAGCGTCCTCGCTGAGTACAGGGCACACATCTAGTGTAGGACCACCCTTTCTAGTCGATGTAGGAGATCAATCACTCTCAACACCGCAGATCGGATACCCGGCTATCAATCACTACCTGTGACTCTCAATACCGCAGAATATACCCGACCCCAGAGATCAATGACGTCCTCTTCTACACCCGGTGTCGAAAGTCGGCTCTGATACCATTTGTAACGCCCCGCCCCAATACTCAGACAATTTTAATATTTTTATAAGACAAATTAGATACTATGTAGTACAACTGCCCACCACAGGCTGCCTCTCAAAAGGTGGTTAACCGAATTGGTGACTCTTGGTCATTGGCTAATAGTATTTATACTCAAATTATCCTATCAAACTTCCCATGTGGGACTAAATTTCTCAATCTTAATCTCAAATTCTCAAATCCGTGCAGACCAGTCGACTGCTAATCCAACTAGTCGACTGTTCGCTGCCAGATCTGGGGTATTACAGATTATGTATCAACTGTTGATGAATTGTTTGTCTTTGCACAAAATTGCGCATGAAGTGAAGTAATTCATTCTATTGAATTTATGAAAAGTTTTATGATTGCGAAAGCTATGAACATGAAAAGGGAAATCTACTGTGAATATGAAACATGCACTTATGAGCTTGAGAGGCTCAATTCTTGTATAAATTGTGAATTGAAATCGAGAACTAGAGGGTAGCTAAGTCTCACACCGGTATTGAAAAGAAAGAAATTGAAATGAAATTTGAAATGAAAGACCAAGGTTTGGGTCATGTTGAATGAATGATTAAGACCGGCATAGTGGAGAGGCTAACCCTAGAGAATTGATTTTTGTTCATGATTCTAATAAACTAAGGACTAGATACATAGAGGAGATGTGATGAAAGTAAAAGAAAAACACGAGTATGAGGGCCATCGGATTGGCGGTGTGAGAGTGATTCACAGACTGCCTGCTTGATGCGTCATGACATGGCGTGGACACTACTCCAGAATTATTGTCCCGGTGGCGACGCTTGTGGGGTGTTTTGGTGGCTGCGGGTGGTTCCATTGTTCCATGGTGGAGGCTAAATTGTCCATAGTCTGCCTGCTCGATGCGCCGTGTCAGTGCGTGGGATTCCCCTCCAGGCTGCCTGGGCATGGGCTCGTAGATCATAGAACACCTAGAATACTTACTGTAGTTACCGTAGTAGTTTAAATCATGGCGAGGGATTGAACCCTATAAGATGAAGTACGATTAAGGGCTTGCCCTCGGTCCTATGTAGTATGGGATGCATAGAATCCGAACAAGTGCGCATTAGTGTCATATAACATAATAATTGCATTAAGGACTAAGTGCACAATCACAACACGACATCAACAGGATAGTCCCTTTTAGTTTTGTTTGTGAACAAGTTTGTGGTTTGTTAAGAAATGAGATTCGTTATACTGTTTCCGGCATAGAAAGGATGACCGTGTATAATTTTTGTCGGTTAAATAAACTGACGTACCCACAGTTTTGTATGCAGGATAAATGGCTTGATAAAGATTAAAGGAGAATTGATGCTTAGAGATTATTCATTGTTGTACTCTTGTATAAATGTTGTAAATTGCTTCCGCTGTCATTTCATGTAAATTATTGTGATATATGCTTCCGCTGTAAAATGTAAAGTGTAAAGATTTCATGTAACTCTGATGAAAGTGAAAAGTTTTAATTTCCTTGTAAAATTTTACTAAATGAAGTGTAAATATCCTGTGAAATCTCGAATTCAGTGTATTTTGGAATTCGGGGTGTTACACTTGTACTCATTTCCTTTGTATGATACAAGTCATAAATTCCGCTTGTAGTGTAGTTGGGTTCTAGAGACAACTCGTGTGTGATGTATGTTTGATGAGTATTGTCTCTATAGTGCTATTGATCATAGTTACCTCACGACACAAATTTTACATGAAACAACTTAGGTTTTGACCGTTCTTGATGTGAATATATTTGTGAGATAATTATGAGAATTTGGGTGTTTGTTTGGATCCATGTGATATACTTGTTGTGGACATGCTATATACCCTATTTCATGATGTTTGGACACTTAGTAGACTCTATAAAATGTTTAGTTGCGTTTGGAACGAGTTTCGTATGTTGTATGTTGATTTGTTGTTAAGAGGAAAATCTGTATTTTGTCAGTGATCAGTTTTGATTGGTATTTTAGACCATATTAATGTCAGTATCTTAACTTCAGCATTAAACATGATTTTTAGAGAAATCTGTCTTCTTTTCAAATTTTCTGACAGAGATCGATTTCATTTTCGTATGTGTGAGATATGATTGTTTTACTACAGAGGTGTATTATATTTCCAGATTTCATTTCTTGATGATTCCGATGACTAATCTATTTTGATACTAGTGCTAAGCATATTATTTTGATATGAAATTTTACACAGTATTTCTATACCTATTTAGGAATTACACAGAATTTTGGTGGATTTTATTGATGAATTTTATATACCGTTTCATGCTTGTTTATAAAAACTATATTTGCTGGATTTTGCTCGCTGATCTGAAAAGATTTGTATTTTCACCCCAATTTCTTTTTCTGTTTGAAAAATACTTATGAAATATGAATGTTATCTTATTTTATCTATTTTCATCTTCGTTTGACGGATCTAAATTTTGTTTCATGGTTTGCGAGATATTACAGTTTTCGTACAGCAGTATTGGGAATTCCAGATTTGCCAAACTATCATTTCTTGATGTTTTCTGATATTTGTTGGTTAAACTAATCTTACTAGAAAATTTTGAAACTTTATATTTAGATACTAGATATATAGGGGAATACCTCAAATTTTTCTTGGATTTATTTGAGGTGTTTTGATGCTATTTTTCTGACTGTGAATTCGATTTACTCATTTCTGGCTGAACGTAATTTCTGGTTTCAAATCAGTTTTGAGTTATGTTTTTCTAAAAAACTATATGACTTATATGTATTCGCTGGATTCGGTTGGAAGTCTATTTTGAAGATTCTCTGGTGGATCTAGGTTTTGATATTTGTGGTAACAGGAATCGCCGTTTTATTGATGTACTGTCATGCTGTCCTGAATTAGGAAGTACCCTATTTTGTTCTGTTATGTGACTATCTTTCCATCTGTACATGCTTATCGGTTTTTCTGAACTTGTACACATTTCTATGCTTTCCCACTACTAGATCTTTCCCATAAACCCCGGCTTGATCGTTTTATAAATATTATCAGACAGATGTGTATGTGCATGAACCTTCGTTTTCCGTATGATTATCTGTGATTTGTTATTCTGTACCCTGTCTACATTACTTCCTATAGGAAGGTGTAGGGAAGAAGAGAACCACTAGGTTTTATCTGCCTGTCTGGATTTTGCATATGATATCTGTCTATCTGAACCCTGAGTACACGACCCTATATGATCCTCTACGAAATCTATAAATGTAACTATTTTGAATGTATCAACCATGTGATAAAAGGATGGCACATGAAGTGCTACCTAGTTAGTAATTAATACAAGACTTATAAGAATCTGAATCTGTATCTGACATCTGTATTTATATCTATATCTGATATCTGAATCTTTTATCTGTATCTGCTATCTGATTACCTGATTATCTGATTATCTGTTATCAGTCTGATAGTATCATTTGACACTATTATTTGACACTATCCGTATATCTGTCTGTATGCTATTTGACTTTTGACACTTGACACATGTTAGTATACCATGCTAGTTGATTTTTTTATACCATGCTATATCTGTTTCTACTATTATTTTAGTTGTTTAGTTTTCCATGTACTTGTATCCTGCATTACAAGCGGCCCATAACTTGCATTGACGGGTACTTGTTTTCTTTTTCCTTCTCCTGTAATTTATTGATTGCAGATCAGGATGGTCGTTTGCCCGATGGTATTGGAGAAGTGAAATATTAGTGCTGGACTTTTTTTTGCTATTATTATTATATGTTGCTTTTGAACGATGTATTTGAGTACTTGAATTTTATTTGTATGTGGGCAATGTAACCCAGGATATTAACTTGTTCGGATCTGTTTATTTGAGACTATTATAATAATGGATTTCAATTAATTTCTGTTGGCACTTTGTTTTGTTTTGAGATATATATGTCTGTGTGGGCATGATTCTTTTGGCTTCCGACTTTGATTATTCTGAGATTTGTTGTAAAGATTCTGAACAGCTAATGGATGATGCAAATCATTCGGTGGGTTGAGTTGCGTATCCGCATTCCGTATTCTTTTTGGGAAGCAGGGCATGACAGACTGGCTTAACGAGAGAGGGATAGCGATGGCTGACCTCTCAATCAATAAAAAATTAAATAATAATAATAATAATAAGAGTCAGATGTAGAGGAGAAAAGGGCGGCAAAAAGTTCAAGGAGAGACAGAAAGGAACAGAGGAAAGGTGGGTTGTTGCGCTCGGAAATCGAGGCGAGGCGAGAGAAGGAGAAAGACAGAAAGGAAGAGAGAGGGTGTGCTCTGTGGCGTGCGGAAACCGAGATGGCTGACGTCAACGACGTCAGCGAAACCAAGAGACAGAGGAGAGAGGGGGTCTGACTGTGCACCACGGATATCGAGGAGCTTTCGAGTTAGATTTTTTTGTCTCAACAGAACAGAGTTCTTTCTTTTTCTCTTATCTTCTTCTAATTTTTATTATGCAATCCATGAACAAGTTTGTTAGTTGTAATTTTATTTTGAACTAATTTTATTTTTCTACGGCTTTGATGTAACCTAATTTTGAGAACACAATTTTAATTCTATATTATTTTTCTATTTTTTCATGATTGTGTGTTTGATTTTTGTTCTTAATGCTTACAATTGTTTTGCCAACTTTTGTATGATGTATTAAATCATGGAGAGACCGAACTGGTAATTTTTGATTTTGAATTAATAAAATTAAGCACCGTTACAAGAGCGAACCACTGTTAATGTGACCATTAAGAAATCCATTGATCTTAATAAATATTCAATTAGTAATTTGTGCATGAACTATGACAAATAATTAGTTGAAAATATTTTTGATAATGCTTGAGAGAGAATATTGAATAATTTGGGGATTTTGGTCTACAACTTGGAAAAATAATATTTCTATTCACATGGAGTTATGAATTGTGTGGGATTAACTAGGTGAAATCTAAAGCACTAGAATTTGTTGCCATTAACAAATCACAAAAATTTTAGATTTTCATTTTCTTTTGTTAGTTTAGATCATTAAATTAATTTAGTTCTGTTATTGGTTAAAATTTCGTTTTCTAAATAGTAGTTAATCTAGTAATTTTGGTACTCGATAAAATAATTAGTCCTTGTGGGTTCGACACTCTTTCACTTATCTATACTACTTATTGCGATTTTGTACACTTGCAAATATTCACATCAGAGACTTATGAAAAAATATAGGGAGAATAAGAAAGATCTACATTTGGTTTTTATAGATCTAGAAAAGTCCTTAGAGACATAGTATGGTGGGTGTTAAATAATAAAAAAGTAATTGTTCGGTATATTGAGGTAAAAAGGATATGTATGAAGGGGCAATGTGTAACATCCTGGAATTTTAAATAATATTTTAGAATTTATAAATGAATTTAATGAATTTTTGTGATTTAGTAAACAATTTTCTGAATTTTACTTTTTTGCACGTGCAAAACACGTGCAAATTTTTCTTGGGAAACATAAATTCAGAAAATCTATTTGGAAAATCTTACATTTATTAGTAGATATTATTTATAAATTTTTTGTATTTTTATGAATAAATTATGACATATTTGCAAATACTCAAAAATAAAGGACTTTTGTGCAAAATTGCCACTTGGAGTAAAAAACTCCAGATTTTGGTTTTTTGGGCTGTGCATCTTGGCTTGCCAGTTCAGGAGAGTAAGGGGATTTAATTTTATTTTATTTTAAATCAGTTTGATTAACTAATAATTTGAAGGATCCGTATATATAAATAAATAATTTTCTTGAGGAGTAAATTTGTAAACTTTGCGAAACCCTAAAACCTAGATCCCGGCCTATATTAGAGGCAGTAGCAGCCGCCCATCCCCTGTTGTGAACTCAAAACATATTTTCTCATTATTTTCTTGGAGTTTAAAGCTTGGATCTTGGACTTTTGCAAAGGAGAAAGGAGGGGTTTTTTCTTTACTATTTCTTTGTGCTTTGATTAAATCTTCTTGAGGTGAGTGATACTTTCTTATCTCTTGTTTGTTATATGATATTGAGTTGTACAAGTAGAATGCATGATTAGAAGTTGTATGATTATAAAATATGATGGGTAAATATAAATTTTGATGTATGAATAACCACTCAATAACTTTCATGAAAGAATATAAATTTATGAGTAATTTCCATGCTTAACTACACAAAGATCATAACTTTTTATGCCATGCTTGAATAAATCATGTTTTGAATGGATCTTGAATGTGTATGAGATTTGTAGGGTTGTTATTTAATTTGGTATTGAACAAATTAGTACTTGTATGAGAAATTATTGAATTTGTGGGTGTATCAATAGATTGGAATTGGATTAGTAACATCATACATAACCTTTAAGTTGCTGTTTTGCTTTTGTATTTGTTGTTTTAAGATTAAAGATGAAGAATTATTATTGTTTTGGATTGGGATTGAACAAGAAGTAAAGAAACTTGTTGTTGAATTGGATGGATTGAGATACTATGGCCAATGAATGTGTATTTCAAGATTACTCTCAGTTTTAAACATGCTTGAATTGAGTTTTCTGTATGAGAAGAAATCTTGACTGCGTCTTGTGATCTCCAAGAATTTATATGAAAAAGTTTCTTTAAACATCTTCTTATTCAAGTTATAATTTCAAGATTTAGGATTTTTGTGAATTTCATGAGGATTTGATTTGATATATGAACTGCGTTGTTTTCGCCCAAGATGTACTTGTTTATCTCGGGTTTTCATCATTTGAAATCATGTATTCAAAATTTTTAACATATATCAGTTTTTGAGAAACTTGCGAAGTTCTTGGCTGTAACTGCATGCCAGTCGACTACGTGGTCGACCGCAGTACATCTACTGGTCGACTGTAGTTCATTTGAATGTCCAGGTGCAATCGACTGTCACGCTAGGGTGTCGCCAATTCCTTCACTAGCAGTCAATTGCAGTAATTGTTGCAGTAGCTGCCAGTCGACTGCCACAGTTTTGAGTTGTTGTTTTTCCTTGAATACTGTCAGTTGAACACAGTTTTATAACTGTGTCTGTCAGTCGACCGTCGTGTCTGACTTCGTATCTATTTTGCTGTAACATTTCTATTTTTTAACGATTGTTTCTTCGAATTTGCAAAGATAATTTCTCTGTTTTGCAAAGTCATCTAATTCAGATTACACCCTTTTCAGAGAGTGTGAACTCTTAAGTTTTGATGGAGTTTATGTTCTAATTCTTGTGGTTTTGGAATGTGAACATTTCGTGATTTCCAAGAGTATTATATTAGATTTATTCTACGCTGTTTTGAAAGTATAAGATCTCAGTTTTGTTTTTACTTTGCTTCAGTTTTGACAAATTATCCAATTGTACTTTGGAAGTATTTGGTTTTATTGACTATTGGTTTGAGAGAAACTCGTTATGAGTTGGATTATTTGGATTTATGAGATACCAAGAAATGTTGAGTTGATGTTTTGCGTTTTGAGACTCTAGAGGTTGAGTGGAACCTAACATGTCGGCGGTTGAGACTTTGTGGATATTTTGGCCAGTGGGGCCTTGTTGTTGAATTAGTTGAATTAAGTCCGGCAGGGTACACCAACTCTAGGGAAAATTGTAACTTAATTAATAATAACCAACCTAAGGACAGACACTAGTTGGAGTTGTGATGAAATGAGAGCAAACATGGGTAGGGGGGCCTCATCTGATCTGCAGAGTGAGATAATCCCCGGAATTACCGAGGTGTGAGTGAAATAGTCTCTTGAATTACTTGCGGTGTGTGATTGATCTTCGGAATTATCAGGATCGAGGAGAAGCTCATTGGATATTCATGTGATGAGGCACCATAGCTTGCGGTGTGGGGTATTCTCGAAGATTCAACATGTGTGAGTGAAATAGTCTCGGAATTATCTGTGGATAGAGATTGACCTTCGGAATTATCGGGGCATGGGCTAGATACTCACAGAATAATCTAAACCTTAAAGTAATGATTGTAGTAGGATTAGTTGCATAACGTGAGATTGAACCCTATAAACTGGAGAACGATAAGGACTTGCACCGGATCTATGTAGAGTGGGATGCATAAAACCTGATAAGTATGCATTAGAAATCATCATAAGCATTCGTGTTTCTTGACTTGTATTATGCATGCTTGTTTTCTGTTTTCTTACACTTGACACTTAGCCTAGTTTCACTTGATGATTTATGCTTCATTTATTGTTATTTTATGTTCCATCTGTTATTACTGTGTTAATATGTTTCACTTGTTGACTTATGATTTTATTCTTTAAGTTTTCATTTAAGTTTGTATTTCCTTTCAATATCACTCACACCGTTATGGCTGACCCCTGTAGTTTGGGGGTTAGGGATATCTTTAACCTCATGTTTTACAAGTAGGTACCATTAGCATGGAGTTGGGAGCATGTGGTAGAATATTTGATGTTTATGCACATCTGGTAAAAAAGATTGATTGTAAAGAGAAAATTGTATTGATGGTTCTGTGTTATAAAAAAAATTGTAATTCAAGGTGTTTAATTTCCGCTGTGCTAGTAAAAGAGTTGATGTAATAATAGTTTAAAAATTTCCCTGTATTTGCTATGTTTATGATTACAATTGAGGTTGATTCTAGAATTTGTGTCACATATTTCTAATTTATTTATTGGAAATTCGGGGCGCTACACAACGACCGCAATTATAAAAACCACAGGAGAGACTAGCAGGTTTTCCTATTACAGTAGGTTTACACCAAGGTTTGGCTTTAAGCCCCTACATCTTTACTTTGGTTATGGATGAATTGATGCGATGAATACAAGATGAGGTGCCTTGGTGTATGCTTTTTGCCGATGACATCGTCTTAGTGGATGAGACTAAAGCAGGAGTCAATGCTAAATTAGAATTGTGGAGAGAAACTTTGGAAGTTAGAGGCTTTATGATAAGCAGAACTAAAACAGAGTATATGGAGTATAATTTTAATGATATTCGGAACACAACTGAGGAAGTAGTGAAGCTTGATGGTCAAGAGATACCTAAGATAGACCGTTTCCGATATTTAGGCTTGATTATACAAAGAGATGGGGAGATTTATGAAGATGTTGTACAAAGGATCCAAGTAGGGTGGGTTGCTTAAGTGGGAAAGTGTCAGTGGTGTTTTGTGTGATAAATGTATACCTTTAAAGTTGAAGGAAAAATTTTATAGGACGACTGTTAGACCAGCAATGATGTATGGAGCAGAGTGTTGGCCAACAAAAAAACAACATATCTAAAAAATGAGTGTAGCTGAGATGAGGATACTAAGATGGATGTGCGGTAAAAAAAGAATGGATAGAATTAGAAACAAGCATATACGAGACATGCTAAATGTATCTCCAATCCAAGATAAGTTAAGAGAGAATCGCCTCAGGTGGTTTGGACATGTCACACATAGACCTAGTAGTGCCCCCGTTAGAAAGAGTGATTTGATAAGTATTGAGGGTAGAGTTAGGGTAGAAGAAGACCTAAACCAACTTGGGTGAAAACGGTGAAAAAAGATATGATAGCTTGTGACCTTACATAAGATATTGCGCTAAATCGAGCAGAATGGAAAACCATGATTCATGTAGCCGACCCCAACTAGTTGGGAAAAAAGCTTTGTTGTTGTTGTTGTATTAAATACTAATTTTAATTGATATTAATGTCCCACAAAAAATACCCTTTATCAAAATTAATAAAATAAATGAAATAATAATAAATAATAATAAAAGTGCTACCAATACATTATAATGCATGTGTGTTGCACGTGCTAACTTTTAGACAAAATTAATAATAAAAATGTAAATTTATTTTTGCAGGGTATTACAGAGGCATTGTCCAGTCCGCGTTTGGCGTCAATACAAAACAAAATAAAATGCGACAGCCTACGATTTAGGAGAGAGGGGCACCTCCCGAGGAGACGTGGAGAGCCTCGGTCCCGATGGTCCGACGTTCAGCAGGTGATAAGGGAACCTCCTCGTCTTTCGACAGCACTTCTCCGGGTGTTGGAGGAGCACTATCGACCCCCGATTCGAAGGAGAGGCCATCGAGGTTGAGTTTAGGATACCTCTGCCTGACGTGTTGAAGGGTCCGATCATACCCCTGGTCTTGCCCCGCGATGACCTTGTCCATAATACTCTCTTAGTCCGCAACCAGCTCCCTCTGCTTCACCTCCAAAGCCACCTTCTCCTTCAGTAGTCCCTACTGGTATGAGGCCATGGATGAGAGCTCCGCCTCCAAAGCTTCCTTCTTCTTCTCGAGGCCCTCAACTTGGAGTTTCGCATCCTTATACTCCTTCTCCACCCGGGATGCCCTACAGTTTGCACACTTAAGCTTATGCTTATACTTCCTCTTCGTCTCTTCCCCTTGGAGAATGGTCTGCAAAAGGAGAGTAAAACACTTAGAGAAAATTAATACTGAAAATGAAAGGACGCGACTCATCAAGATCGGGTCCATACCATAATGGAGGCTTGAGCAAACTTAAGGTAGCTCGAGCCGTATGTCTCGCAGGCGAGGGTCTTCCTATTTCTTGGTGGAGCTAGGTGGTTCACCACCTCGAGGGCCACCAAGTCCACCAATATGGAGCCAGCAATCTTCACGGCCTAATCAAGCCTGAAAGTTTCCTCGGCCTTCTCTCCGACAGTCTTTTGTACCTGATGAATCAGGGAAGCAAAGACGTGGCCAACTCGATGACCCTGAGTGCTTCCTTACTTCCTCGGGAACTCCTCCAAGTTGGCGATGGTGAGGGCCTTCACCCTTTTTGCCCTATCAGAACGTCTTTCTAGCGAACTTTCAGAGGTCGCCCTTTTCGCCCTATCAGAACCTCCTTCTAGCGACCTTTCAGAGGTTGAGACAGACACCCTCTCATTCCCCTTTGACTCTTTGATGACCTTTTTCTTCACCAGCTCAGCCCGGCGAGACGCGATGGCGTTGTTGTCAATCATGGCTACAAAAGAAAATATAGTAACATTAAGACAAGGCAAAATAGTCGGCTAAAAAATGAAACTAAGAACATACGGGAAATTAATAGACTCATGCCACACTACACCAGGCTCATCTCAGTCACCCTTTCCCAGTCTATGTTGCCCCCCTCGAATAACTTCATGAACTCCACCACCTCCTCCAAAGTGAAGTCCTTCGACTTCGGACCCTTAATCTTCGGGATGTCATATACCCTTCGGTTGGGGATGTCCCAAGGATTGGGGCTGTAAATGATAAAGTACTGCGACTTCTAATTCTTAATGGAGTCCGGGTGGTTATGCACCACGCAATATTTGTTGCGTGGGGTGAGGAAACACCGCCCCTGGGACACACGAGCTATGCTTAGGCCCAAGAACATAAGAAAATACTTGAGCTTCAAGGGAAATCCTGTCACACCTCGCTTCCCAAAATGCGGAAGTGTGGGAATGCAACTAAGACCCAACGAATAATATACATCATCCATAAGCTATACAGTTAACTCAACAATACATAAACATAATAAAACAATTACATGAACAAGAAATAGCAGGAATAATCCTTATACAAATAACCATTATCTGTAAACATAAAATTCGGGTCAAATGCACGGATACACAATGTATGAAATCATTATAATAACGTGAGAAAATCATGAAACACGATAAAGTAATGCAGACTAAGTCCGACTCAATCCTCTAAAAGTTCTGGCCGCCAAGTCCTTCAATTGGTCCCTCCTCGGCACCTGCAAGTTCAACATCTAGAGTTTTTTTTTTGGGTGGCGGGGGGGGGGGGGGGGGGTCCATTAGAGCAAGCTACGGATGACAATTAGTAAAAAGCAGTGAAACAATAAAGTATGGTAGAACAAGAAATAAGGAACTGAAACGCTATGATCATGTACAATACAAGAAATGATGGTAAGATGCAATCATAACTGTGAGGTATAATCAATCGATATGCAATAGTCAACAAGCAAGAGTCAGTGACAAGATCAATAGTCAATAATCAATGATGTAATGGTCGATAAATAATAGTCGATAATCAATAATGTAATGGTCAATAACAATAGTCGATAATCAATGTTGATAGACAATAGTTGATAATCAATAATGTAGTGTCGATGTTCAATGTCAATCTTATATCTAACAGTCTTTTATTAACCTATCTAAGGCTACGCAATCCTGTGTTCCATACCACAAGTTCGGGTGCATATCAATCAAGTAGCATTTGGACTTAAGTGGTGAATTCTATTGGATTATGTACTCGGGTATTTCAACAATAACTAGTAATCAATAACAATACACGATACAATACATGATAATTGGGATACTGTAGCCAGTAATCCACAATCAATTGATAAAACAATAACCGATAGCAATAACCAATATGGGAAACACGAGCCCCCTTCCGATTACAGTCTCATATATTGTCCACTACTAAGTTGTACCCTTATAACCCCGGCTTGTTATTATTTATTTACTATCAATCATGAACATACATTCAATGCAATCAATGAGAACGGTGGTATCAAGACAATCATTTTACTTCTTAGGATATTGGATTCAAGAGGTGGCCCCCGCAGATTCTAGAGGTGGACCCCGTCGACGATGTGGCACTTAGCTCCCTGTGGCACTTAGCTCTACGTGACACTTATCTCCTTGTGGTACTTAGTTCTGTCATCCCAAACAATATAAATGACCATAACAATAACGATGTATAATACGATAAAAAACAGGACGAGTATCAGGAATATATGAAGAGCGTATTGAGAGAGTATCAAGAATTATGCAATGCATGGTTTGGAGTTAATCCATCAACTTACTTTATTAATTCAGTTTATTAAATACAAATAATAACATATTTATATTTTAAAAACAATAACTTCTACAGTAGCGAATCTACGAATTTAATTACACTATTGCATTACAACATAATCAAAATAAAGCATGAATCAATATACTTGTCTATGTGCATATATCTTTCTAAGTTACAATCGTACGGTGTATGCAATGACAATGCAGTTGATGATATTTCTATGGATAATGAATCAATGGAAGTCATTAAGACGTTTCAAAATTCAATAGTACGATGGGTCCAATAATGAGAACTACGATAATCAAATTCAATAGATGATAATTGGAATTTATGAAACATTATTCAAAATTCAAGGAATTACGCACAAACATGGACAATGAATGAAACTCACGATACGATAATCAATTACGAAGACTACCTGTGAGAATTCAACAATACTTCAATAATATGGACAATAATGAAATTATAGTCAAATTTAAGTTTGCGGGAGTTCAATAAATTGTTACCTATATTACGCGAAGATTTTGAATGTGAATGAACAACGGAAGGAAGAGCATCATAACAGCAACGACAGTGACACACGAAAGTACGAAAATAGTGAGACCACAACGATGGCAGCGAGAACAGCTAGAATGACAATAAGCTCATGATGACAACAATAAGTATGGCCGGTGGCACACAACAACAACAAGGGCATGAGTAGTGAGCAAGAGCGATGGTAACAGCAAGAATGGCAACAAGCGAGCGGTGTTCGGCTTCGAATTAAGGTTGTGAGATTGTAGGTGCAGCAAGGTGATCGGAGGATGTCGATGATGATGAAAAGGATGGCAGCAAGGGTGAGGGTGATTGGAGGTCGGGCAGTAAGGAGGATGGAGGCAGGGTCGGGGTTGAGTTGTGGAGGAGCTCGGGATGTAGAGGAGCAGTAAGGGGCTGAGGTCGAGTGGTTGTGGAGCTTGGGTGGTGGTTGCGGTGGAGATGAAGAAGTGGTGAGGGTGGTGTTATGAGATTGGAGGAAGGCAGTAGGATGAGGCAATGAGTATGACAATGGTAGCTGTCATGAAGGAGGTCGAGTGAGCAGTGGTGGTGGAGGATGGTGGTGTAGGCAGTGGGGAGAGCTCGGGTGAGGGGAGTATTGGAGTGGTAGGGTGAAATGGTGAAGAATGCAGTAAGATGAAGAGAAGGCTTCGGAGTTGAGGGTGTGGGGTGTTGGGTCGTAGAAGTAGCAGTCGGGGTTAAGGGTGAATACAATGAGGGTGTGGAGTTTTAATGGGTTTTCTTTTTCAGAATGAAGAAGAAGAAGGATAAGTAGTCAGGTTGATTTAAAGAGAGGAGTAATTAGTGGGTGGTTAGGGATTTAGTGGGGGGTTAGTGGAGGATTAGTAGGAGATATGGGTGTATAGTTAAGGGGTAGTGGTTTTATGGTTTTCGGGTTTGGGTTAGGATTTGGGTTTGGGTTTTAGAGTTAACATGTTGGGCTTGGGTTTTAGAGTTAACATGTTTGGCTAGGGTTAGGATTTGTTTAGGATTTAAACTATGTTTTAGAGTGGGGGCTTGCCAGCTTGGGCTTTAAAAAGAGGTCAAAAGATAAATTAGATACAAAAGAGTGAATTTAAGAGAATGAAATTAATTTATAAACGATCGAATACAAAATACACTGAAAATTGTACAATCAGATTCAGGAGTTACAGTCCCTTTTTCTTGCACAACTTGATGAAGTTGGTTAGCTACTTCAAGGAGTTGGGCCCATACTGCATAGGGCTCACTCCAGCCCAATTTAGAACCTCCTTGATAAACGTGTGCAAGGGGAGCCGGAGGCCCAAGACAAACGCATCCAGGGGGAATATGCAGAACCACTCATAGAGGTTGTTAGTCTGATGAATCTTGGGTTCGGGATAAGTATGTCTAAATCTTGGGGGATATGAAAAGTGTTCAGAATGGTGGGAAGGTCGATCGCCACCAAGGTATTCATCGTCGTGTCTGCATCTATCTTTGGCCGACCTGGCGACAATGCATGCACTCCGAACCAACCGCATCAATCAAATCATCCGGGCACATTCGGATGGATCCACTCAGAACTGGCCAAACCACACCCCCCTTATGCTCGAACTTCATCTGTATGTACTCCCTCTCTGGGGGATGGATGAATTTCTCCTTTTTCTTTGGGGACCGACGTTCCCAAGGTGGGGGAATGTCCACCACATTTTCGGAGGACGAATCCTCACCCATTCAGTCTGAGGGACCTTCAACTTCCCCTTCTCTTTCCTTCTAAAGCCCTTCATCAGAAGGAACGCAAACAAGGCTCGAATTCTCCCCACTTCACCCTCTGGTGTCCAAGATCTCTCAGACTCCGTCGCCGATGATGACAAATGAGATAAAGGCTGCAAGGGTGACTCGCTTCGTCCTGAGGATGAGGCTGAGTCGCCGGGCTGATCCCAACACTTAGGTTGATAAATTATCTGGTTGAGGGGTTATGAAAAAATTGGTGAAAAAAACTGCCGGAGGGATTCTTGTACGTTCTTGAGAGAGAAGCTTTGACCGAAGAAAGAGAATGTAATCTTGAAAAGTGAGGAAGGAATGAGAATTTACAGAGCAGAATGCAACTTCTAGATAACCATGGTCACGTGATGGCACATCGATAACCATAAAGTCGCGTGACGACTCCTCGATAACTGTGAAACCATACGAGGAAAGGATTCAACACCACTCGCCCAACCTCACCCAATCCGTGCGACTTGGGCCTCGTCCCTCAGCATGGTATTCTGGGTCACTTGCAAATTTTCCTCACAAACAAATTTCATTGGCTCGGGCCTTGCCCCTCGGCATGGTACTCCGGGCCAGTTGCAAATTTTCCTCACAAACAAATTCACTTGACTCGGGACTCATCCCTCATCATGGCACTTCGAGTCACTCGCAAATTTCTCTCATAGTTTTGCTTCGCTCGTGCCTCGCCCTTTGGCATATTAATCGGGGTTACTCACAAATTTCTCTCATAAACAAATTTTCTTGTCTCGTGCCTCGCCCATGGGCATGGTACTCTAGATCCCTTGCGAATTTTCCTCACTAATAAATTTTCTTGACTCTTTGCCCCTCGGCATGGTACTCTGGGTCACTTTCAAATTTCCTTCACAAACAAATTCCCTTTGCTCGGGCCTTGGCCCTCGCACCTCGGTATGGTACTCCATGTCACTCGCGAATTTCCCTCACAAACAAATTCGCTTGACTCGAGCCTCGCCCCTCGGCATGACACTCCGGGTCACTCGCGAATTTCTCCAACTAATTTTCTTAGCTCGTGCCTCACCTATTGACATGGTAATCCAGTTCACTCGCAAATTTCTCTCACAAATTCGCTTAGCTCGGCCTCACCCCTTGGCATGGTAATCTGGGTCGCTCACGAATTTCCCCATAAATAAAATCACTTGACCTGAGCCTTGCCCCTCGGTATGGTACTTCGGGTCACTTGTGAATTTCTCCAACAAATTTGCTTGGCTCGTGCTTCGCCCCTCGACATGGTAATCCGGGTCACTCGCGAATTTCTTTCACAAATTTCCTGACTCGTACCTCACCCCTCGTCATGGCACTCCAGTCACTCATGAATTTCTTTCACAAACCCGATTGGCTCGTGGCTTACCCCTTGGCAGCCGAACCTTCTAGCCTCTCGGCGGACGGGCCCCATACCGCTATGGTGAATGAACCCCCATGTCGATTGCTATTGATTTTCCCCCCACATGATACCTACTCCTCGAAGGATGCTAAAACTAACCTCTAGGAGTTGGGGGATTATGATAGGGGTCAAAACTGCAGCTAATCAGGGCCGCACGAATCTCGGAGTCCGTAAGGGCAAGGTGGTCATTTAACGGCAGCTACAGGCCCACGATCCAAACATGAGCCGATCGCATGCCCATCACCCCAGCTCAGTCCACGAGTTGGGACTACCTGTAACGCCCCGCCCCAATACTCAGACAATTTTATTATTTTTAGAAGACAAATTAGATACTATGTAGTACAACTGCCCACCACAGGCTGCCTCTCAAAAGGTGGTTAACCAATTAGGTGACTCTTGATCATTGGCTAATTATATTTATACTCAAACTATTTTTGTACACATCCAATATGGGACTATTATTCCAAATCCCCTTCATAATTACCATAAGCATTTCGAATACCGAATACCAAATCCAAACCAACCAATATACTCAAATCAAATCCCTTCAAATCTTCCCTTTGATGACGTCATCATCACAAGGACAACCAACCAATAACACATACAACCTGTGCTTTCTTTCCAGACTGTGGGCCTGCTTTTCTTAACAACCGGATTTTTGCAAACAATCCTTCCCATAGAACAATTCTATAGGACAACCCCAAATTCTTTATACTTTTAAATCATATATATATATTTATTTATTCTGAAATTACGGGGTATTACACTTAAGGTACTTCTCATTATAGGGTTTACATCCCTCGCTATGCAACATAACCTAATGAATATACTCTAACACGTAGTCACCGAAGAGTCACACCCCCAGGATATTGGACCTTACCGACCTACCCGTAGCCCACCTTAGTGGATTTACCAGGCATATCCTCAGCCACGAACCCTAGCAAGTGGATCTTTTGTAACTACGAACCAGGCCTACCCCTGGCCCACTTCAGTGAATTTACGGGGCATATCCTGTCCGTCCCGAACATTTCTAGGGACTGCAGTCTCTTTACTAGCCTTTTCGATGATAGATGGATGTACCCCTAGCCCATTTACATAGATTTACCGACCGTACTCCTCGATCTCGGACCCCTAGGAGCTGCACATCATTTACCGGACATGTTCGTTGTTGTTTCTATCATATCTTCGTTTAGTGTATATCCTAGAATTTACACACATAAATAAATACTTCCACCTAGAGTTAGCTTGCCCTCCTACCGGATTTAAACAAAGTTCCGAGATAGCCCACATAGCTAATTCTCAAATCAATTAATTATTTTCATCAACTGCCGGTACTTGTGTCTCACTAAACCTCTAGAATCACATATTTTCATGTACCATAATCATGGGTACTCATACCCTTCAATACTTATGTTTTCAATTCAATTTATTTACATCTTATAGTAATTTCCAATTCAATTTCTCATAAATACTCTTTAGTCAATCAATCAACTAATCACTTTCATGATACTAAGTCTCATATTAGACTCCAATTTATTAAATTTCCTTATCAATTTCATTACCTTCTAATGCACAATTTCATTGACAATCTATTCCTAACTTTCCTTCATTCTCAACTTGCATTTTCTTTTCATAATAAATTTACGAAATCTTTAATTTATATCTACATTTTCTTTATTTTCAATTTGGACTCAACTTAATACATTATCCCAAATATGCACCCAAAATAATGAGAAATATTTTTAGGCGTTCTCAAATCATTCTAAACATTTATGATATTTTTATCTGGGTTTTTTAAAATTCAAAAGAACAAAAAACAAAAACAAGCAAATAAAAAAAAGAGCCAAACTTGCATTTTCTTTTCATAATAAATTTACGATATCTTTAATTTACATCTAAATTTTCTTTATTTTCAATTTGGACTCAACTTAATACATTAATGAAATGGGTTTTTAAAAACTCCCAAATATGCACCCAAAATAGTGAGAAATATTTTTAGGCGTTCTCAAATCATTTCTAAACATTTATGAGATTTTTATGTGGATTTTTTAAAATTCAAAAGAACAAAAAAAACCAAACAAATTAAAAAAAGAGCCATCAGGCTCGAACCCACGACCATAGACCCAGACCACCACGTGGCAGCACCACGTGTGATGACGCACGCGCTAGCCACGAAGGCATGGTGCCTCAACTGATCTAATATGGGTAAAAACTCTTAAGTTTTTAAACTCCCCTCTATCTGACTTTTTTTTATTTTTATTTTTACTATAACGGCAGAACAGCGACTTGAACCAGTGCAAACAAGGATGGCGACCGAACGCCTACCCACTAAGTCGAGCTCAGATTCCCAACCTATATGGATTTTAAATCATTAAGTAGTTATTCTTCGACAAATTCTTTTTTTCCACATTTTCTACTATTTTGACTTTCAATCTTCTTCTCAAAATTGATAGTATAAAAATTAGTTCTAGATTCCAGATTTTCTTCTTTACTGATTTTAATTGTTATTTAAGAGATTTATACTCATTTTATATACATAAGCATTTTTTGAACATATCAACATACATCTTGATTTCTTTTGCAAAAAGTCACTCCATTGTTTAAAATACTATTATTTTACATCAATAAAACTCAAAAATTGTAATCTTACTACTTTTATTCATGTGAATGGAAATTCGATTATTTTTTCCCCTAATTAATCTTTCCTCTTTCTTATATGAATCATAAGGCAAAGTTCAACTAGATAGTTTTTTTTTCTACTTACACTAATTCGACTTTTCCTTTGTTCTACCATGATTATTTCTTTACCAAAAATTATTTCTAATTTTTCCTTTCTTTTTATCTACATTCCATACACAAATTTTAATCAATTTGTAAGAGACAAAAATGTATGCAACAATCAATTTGAGCCTAACAATTCTACACATGCTTCTAATTAAATTTTCTTCTTTCTAACTTATCAATCATTTCATAAGCACCACATTAACATACAATGAATTTCATGATTTTCTACAACTAGCAATTTATCACCACAACATGCATCAAAATTTTACTAGAAAAAGCCATTAAACTAACACAAAATTTAACCATATCACCTAGGAATGGTTTCTATATTACTTAGAAAACAAGAAGAGACACTCACCTCTTTAGTTGCAAAAAGTAGAAATCTCCTAGAAAGAAAGCTTCTAGCTCCAATGCTCTTCTCCTCCTTGAATGCACTACTAGTCCTCCAAGCACTCCAAAGCAAAATTCAGGCCTCCTCTCTCAACACTCTTTATTTTCTCTCTTGATTTTGATTTGTATTAAGTGCAAATGTGAATGAAAGAGTGTAGGTATTTATAGGACCTTTGTGTGGTGGAAAATAACCACCCCATTCCTCAACTCACACTCCCACTCTCCCTCTCTCTTTACAAATTGCCGACCGACAATAATGGGAGCACAAAACACGTTCACGTGTTTCACACATGCACACTTCTCATTTATTTAATTAATTATTTTTTAGTTATACCCTAGGTGTTTGTTACAAGACAAGTGTAGGAAAATAAATATAGGATTTTTAATTGTGGGCTTCTCATTGGGCTTTTTTTTACTGTTTATTTATAATGGGTTTAAGTCCATCTTTTAGGCCTATGGACTTTTAATTTAGAAAAGGAAATAAATGAAACCAAAATAATTAAAAGAAATGTGTGCATAACATAGAAAAAAAATTAGAGCCATTAATGAAATAAAATTGCATGTGCAAAAATGAAAAATGTATTTTATACTAAAAATTCTTCCAGGATGTTACAGAACCCCACTTATTACTTCTGGTTATTGAATTGATCGTTAGAGGGCCTGTGTAACAACCGTAAAAATATTTTCTTTTGAATTTTTATTTTTTCCACACGTGCTTTTCTTCTATGCACACGCTAATTACTTTTTTTATTAAAAGTTGTGCAATAAAATTTTGTTAAGATTAATACAAACAAAATAAAATAAAATGTATGTTAAAGAATTTTAATTAAAATTATTTATTAAAAGATGAGAGTTTAAAATAAAATAAAATAATGAAATATGAGTAAATTGAAAATTGTACAAAACACGTGCACACGTGCGTACATGCACACGTGCTTTGCACACAAAAGAAGAGAGGAATGGCCGGCCAAGTTGGAAGTGTGGGAGAGTTTTGTGGTGAGTGGTGAGCCATTTTAGGAAGTGGGGAGTTATATAATTACTCATTTTTACCCTATAAATAGCCCACCATTTTGTCAGGAAAAGAATGCAAATCAAAGTCAAAAAAAAAGGAGAGAAAGGGAGCAAGAGAGCTTGCGGTTTTTGCCAAGGAGGAGACCGGGATTCTTTATGGGAGCTTGGAGCTTTGGAGTATTATTTTTTAGGGATTTACTACTAGGAATTCTACTTTTGAGGTGGGTGTCCCTTTAATTTCTAAATTTAGTTATATGATGCATGATAATTGTTTTGTGTAATCTAGAATGTGATTGGTAAATTAAATTGAGTATTGATGCATGCTAGATTAAATAGACTAGATGAATAGATGAAAATACCATATGGAAGTTGATTGTCATGCTTTTAAAAATAAATTTGCATAAGATTTTGTGTGTGTTAATATTATGTGTGTTGATTCTTGTATGTTGATTCAAGTTAGATTTTACTACATCATGATTAAATTGTAGGTATGAAATTGTATATGTATAGCAATTTGCAAAATTGAGAAATTCATGTGAAACTTGCATGTAGAATTTGTAAGTAGATTGGGGTATGGGTATGTACACAATTTCATATCAATTGATATAAGCAATCATGCTAATTATAGAAATCTACAACTAATAGTAGTCTAATTGATTAATAAGGTATATGAATATAGAAGTCAAAATTTGCTTATCTAAATTAATGTGTATCAACTCCAAGATAAAATGCATTAAATCAGAAAAGAATTCGTTTCTGGAAATTTAGAGATGCTATATAGTAGCAAAATTTTGAAAATATTTAAAGAAAAAGAAAATTAGAAGCTATATGATTAAATTAAAAATATGTGAGAAACAGGAAATTGGTATAAAAGTAATTTAAAGCTGTTATAGTCATATGTGATGTTTGGACTTTTTGGTTAGTGCGTGAAGGGGGTTTGGTGCTCTGGGTTGTGCTCGGGTTCGATCCAAGGGGTGGGGGGGGGGGGCATACTTGGTTTTTTTTAAATTTTCTTTTCACCTTTATTAAATGTTTTGGAGTTTTAGTACGGAACTTAAAATGTGGATTAAGGGAAAAAAAATCGAAAATGGGTATGAGATTTCAAATGTGAATTAAGGAGAAAATTTGGGATTGAGTTGAATATAAATATTGAGTTTTGGAACTAAATAAATACTAATTTACATTTTGATTAAGAAGAAAATTTTGATTATTTTGACTAGAGGTATTCTAAAAATTATATCATTTGGATTAAACACAATCTAAAGTGAATTTGAGTAACTATAAAATTAAGATTTATTTTGGGATTAAATAAAAGGTAATTTATAATTGATTAAGAGACATTTAATTATCTTGTCTAGGGTTGTATTATGAGATTTAAAATGTAAATTAAGAAGAAAATTTAGGATTGAGTTGAATATAAAAATTGAGTTTTGTGACTAAATAAATACTAATTTACATTTTGATTAAGAAGAAAATTTTGATTATTTTGACTTGAGGTATTCTAAAAAATTATATCATTTGGATTAAACTCGATCTAGAGTTAATTTGAGTTTGTTAAAGAATAAATTGGAAGTTGAATATCATATTGTTTGGAAAAAGAATCTATTTAATGTAAAAGGTATAGTTTTGTCAATTTACAACTTCATTGAAAATCCTATCTATTTTTAAATAGAGAATGTTTAAGTGAAATGTTGGATAAGACTATGAAACTAGTTATATAAATAACTGAGTTGTCTGAATAAGGGAATAATTGGATATGTGAATGAATGAAGCTTTAAAATGTGAATAAAGGGGGTATGGATAACCTATGATGTTGTGAACACGAAATGTGTAGATTCTAGAGGCTAAGTGAGAACCAGAGTACCGGCAAGGTGATGAAAGTGAAAAGTGAAAATTGAGAAGTGGCCAATATGGGCTATCATTCTCGATATATTGTTTAAGACCGGTAGGATGGTAAGCTAGCTCTAGGTGGTAATATTATTCATGTTTGAACTTAAGGATAGGCACTAAAAGAAGATATGATAGAAACAATGATGAACATGTCTGGTAAAGAATGTGCAACTGCTAGGGGTTCAAGATCGAGGAATACACCCGGTAAATCCATGTATATGGGCTAAGGGTATGTTCATCTATCATCTAAAAGGCCGGTAAAGAGTATGCACTTCCTAGGAATGGTCGAGACCAAGGATACGCCTGGTAAATCCATGGTGTGTGGACTAGGGGTATGCCAGTAAGGTCCGTAGTTGCGGGAGATCGACTTGCTAGGGTTCGTGGCTGAGGATACGCCTGGTAAATCCACTATATGTGAGCTAGGGGTAGGACGGTAAGGTCCAATATCTTGGGGGTGCGACTCCTCGGTGACTACGCAATGGAGTATATTCATTGGTTTAGGTTGCATGAAGTGGAATGTAAACCCTATAATAAGGAGTATGTTAAGGACTTGCCCTTGGACCTATGTAGTATGGGATGCATAGATACCGAACAAGTGCGCATTAGTGTCATCGTAAGTATAAATGACTACATTAGGCATTAAGCTCATGTCATACACTGACAAGACTAGGATAGTCACTTGTCCTGTTTGCATTTAAGTTTGTGTTTGCTAAATTAAAAAGTCGCTGTATTGTAGCATTGCGTCAGTTGTATGCAACTGACGTGCCCACAGTTTCCCAGTTGCAGGATTAGACTTGGTATGGACTTGAGGTCACTATAATGAGTTGTTACAAGATTGAAGAATTTTCATTATCGTAGATTGTATTGTATTCATTTATTTTTGTTGTGCTGTTGTAAAGAACATTGTTGTAAAAAAAAGTTTTAAATTCCTTGTATTTTTGTACGAATTGAAGTATCAGATCTTGTATTTGCTTCGAATTACCTGTGTTTGGAATTCCGGGCATTACAGTCTATCGCCGGTATTACCCCCAGTGTTTCAGGCTGCCTTGATAGGTTTTCGGAGGGACGCTAGCCAGTGCAACCACCATAACCTCCACTAAAATCCACAAATACCAGCCTCACATCTAGATCCGATCAAGGGTTGTGATCTAAGCTTTCCACAAAAATATGAGAACTCATCATTTGTTGCTCCCTCACTGAAAAAAGCAGCATCAACTTACCTTGATAAATGTTCTTAGTGCCATTAGAATTGATGAAATCCATAGGTATAAAGCCAACCAATCTAGAAACTCTACTACCAAGGTCAACCTTACTGAATCCAATCCAAAGAATTACCTCAAACCCATAGGCAAGACCATCAAAAGGCAATCCAATAAATCTAGCCTTAACTACAGATAAATCTAGCCTTAACTATAGGTCTAAATCACAAAACCAATAAAACCATAGAGAAACATTGCTATATTTGTCGTCGTGTGATCCATCTTGCTCCTAAGTGCTATTTTAGGAAGAAAGAATCTATGCCTAAGGGAACCTTCAGGGACAACAATTGCCTAATGTAATGGAAGGGAATCATGGCAACACTTTCAGTTCAACTTTTAGCCCTTATCTTCTCCATACAACTACAACTGATTGGTGGCTTGATACTGGTGCAAATATCCACGTATGTTCTAATCACACCTGCTTGCCACTTTTTAGGAATGTTGTGGAGGAAGCGTAAAATTAGGTGATGCTTCCACATTTTGAGTGACTGGGCGAGGTCGTGTCAATATGCAGATGTCTTCCAGAAATATACTTCCATTGCACGATACACTATTTTTCTCTGATATTCGTAGAAATCTTGTTAGATCATCTCCAACGATCTCGCCAAATCTCCTAAATTAGCCAAAATAGCGATAAACCCCCAAAAGATGCTCTCCAACGGCCTCGCCAAATCGATCGCGATCCTAGCGATTTGATTTCTGCTCGCGATCTGCTCACCAAATCTAGCGATTTGATTTCCGCTCGCCAAACTTCTTCCTCTCTTTCTGCCAGAGATCCAGGAATTTCCAACGGTAAGATTTTAAGCCTGCTGATTTACATCGAAGTGATATTTCTTCAATTTCTTCAATTTCTTCAATTTGTTCTTGGTAGATTGCTGCTCATTCTTGTTCATCTGGTTCTTCTTCTTATTCGTTGGGTTCTTCTTCTTCTTCAAGTAATACTTATTCTTTTTAAATTTTTTTGTTGTGTGGAGAATTTGAAGTTTAAAACTTTATCTGATTAATTCTATATGACTATTATTCTGATGGGATTCTTGAGAACTTGAGATGTTTAGTTTATTCAGAAAACAGAATAAGTATGACTATTATTCTGATGGGATTCTTAAGAACTTGAGATGTTTAGTTTATCCAGAGAACTAAGATGTTTAGTCTTTAAGTATTTGTGCTTTATTCAGACATAACCTAAGTTTTTAACTATATATATCTAATAATGTGGAATTGGCTTCCCCTGAGTGTTAATATGAAATGCTAATACAATTTGTCTAGTTATTTTTTATAAGGGGAAGAAATGCTTACCTTTCTTTTGTTGAACAAAACTACAACTACCATTTGGACTTGCAAAACACTTGAAAACATGCTGTGGTTGCCAAAGGGATGTAGCACCTACCATACAACAATGAAAGACACATCAAGGTCTTGAACTATCCAAATGTCGCGATGCTTAAGTCTGTCTCATGAAGAGGTGCATATCAATTCAATGCTACTAGGGTAGTATGGTTATTTCACAAGAATGTATAAGTATCAGTTTTCAAGTCATGTGTCTTACTTGATTCTAATATCAATTACCTATCAATTCTGATAACACTTGAATGTATAAGTATCAAGAATGTATAAGTATCAGTTTCCATACCAAAAGTTATCAAGAATGTATAAGTATCAGTTTCCATATCAATTGCCTTTCAATTCTGATAACACTTGATACTTACCTATCAATTCATGAAGAGGTGCATATCAATTCAGTGCTACTAGGGCAGTATGTTTATTTCACAAGAATGTATAAGTATCAGTTTCCAAGTCATGTGTCTTACTTGATTCTGATATCAATTACTTATCAATTACCTATCAATTCTGATAACACTTGAATGTATAAGTATCAAGAATGTATAAGTATCAGTTTCCATACCAAAAGTTATAAAGAATGTACAAGTATCAATTTCCATATCAATTACCTATCAATTCTGATAACACTTGATACTTACCTATCAATTCATTAAGAGGTGCATATCAATTCAATGCTACTAGGACAGCATGGTTATTTCCCAAGAATGTATAAATATCAGTTTCCAAGTCACGTGTCTTACTTGATTCTGATATCAATTACCTATCAATTACCTATCAATTCTGATAACACTTGAATGTATAAGTATCAGTTCCCATACCAAAAGTTATCAAGAATGTACAAGTACAGTTTCCATTTCAATTACCTATTAATTCTGATAACACTTAATACTTACCTATCAATTTATGAAGAGGTGCATATCAATTCAATGCTACTAGGGCAATATGGTTATTTCACAAGAATGTGTAAGTATCAGTTTCCAAGTCACGTGTCTTACTTGATTCTTATATCAATTACCTATCAATTACCTATCATTTCTGATAACACTTGAATGTATAAGTATCAGGAATGTATAAGTATCAGTTTTCATACCAAAAGTTATCAAGAATGTATAAGTATCAGTTTTGTACCTTTAATTTCTGTGATGTTAAACTAACTGTACTGTACCTTTAATTTCTTTTCAATTACAATTTTGTTTCCTGCTATGAACATGGCCTTCACTTCTAAACTTTTGTATTAGTTTCAAAGTCTTGTGTCTGTTTACCTATCAATTCTGATAACACTTGATAACTTTTGTATACTTACTTGTATTAGTCTATGCCTTGCCTTCACCCTGTTAGCCTACAATACTATCTCACTGCCTATGCCTTCACTCCATTTGATGAAGCCTACACATGTTGTTGTTCCTATGTAATGTTGCTTACATATGCTTAACTCCTTTTACCCTATGTGCTGTTAGAATATTTCATCAAATAAGTTGATAGAGGTAGTTAAAAAAATAGTTAGCAACTAATATCATCTAAACATGATCTGCATGTTGGGGTTTTTTGTATGGTTGGGTATATGTTAGTCTCTATTCTTTACTCCTACATTTCTTGTGTATGTTTCTAACTTGTATTAGCCTATGCCTTGCCTTCACCCTGTTAGCCTACAATACTATCTCACTGCCTATGCCTTCACTCCATTTGATGAATCCTTCATATGTTGTTGTTCCTATCTAATGTTGCTTACATATGCTTAACTCCTTTTACCCTATGTGCTGCAAGAATATTTCATCAAATAAGTTAATAGAGGTAGTTAAAAAAATAGTTAGCAACTAATATCATCTAAACATGATCTGGAGGTTGGGGTTTTTGGTATGGTTGGGTATATGTCTATATTCTTTACTCCTACATTTCCTGTGTATGGTTGGGTATATTTTAGATTATCTAATTTCACAGTAAAATTTTGCAATGTTTAGATGGATTCACATAATAATACATTTTACACTGCTCTGCTGCGCGAAGGATCAAACTTCGAGAATGAACTGTTTAGTCCAGAATTTGTTGAGTCTACTCAATTCACAGATCAACCTACTGTGACACCACCAGAAAATTGAGCAACAATTAATTCATCTACTACGAAAACACAAAGACGGGGTAACTTCACAACGGAAGAAGACCTTCTCATTGTATATGCATGGCCTAGTATTGGTTTAGATCTGATACAAGGAAACCAACAAACAATGAGTAAATATTGGGATAAAATACCTGAATATTTTCATGCAAACAAAAAGTTTAAGTCTAAGCGCAATGCAAATTCTCTCATGAATCGGTGGTCAGAAATTCAAAAAGAAGTTAACTTATACTGTGGGTACTATGCTCAGATAGAATCAAGAAACCAAAGTGGGATCACCAATGAAGACAAGGTATTAATATCATTGAAGTTTATGAATTACTTTTTTTTCCAAAAATAATTATTAATTTTAACTAATTTTAGATTTTTCAAACAAAGCTAATGTATGAAGAACTGCAAGGAAAGCCATTTGGATTTTTGCATTGTTGGCATGAATTGAAGCATAATCCTAAACGGACAATGGAAATTTCAAAGAAAAAGTCTAAAACTTGTAGAAGGATAAGTCCTGCAAAATCGTCTGCTTCACTACCGGATCAAGTTAATTTAGAGACATAATATATTGCAACTGATATGCAAAGACCTATTGGTAGAAAGACTTCCAAGGAGCAGCAAGAGAGAAAGCATAAGGAACACAATCAAGAGAAAACACCTGCAGTAATGTTCCTACAAGAATATATGGAGGAAAATAAAAAAAATTAAAACAGAACAATATGAGAAAGCATTCGGTCAACTGTAAGAGATAATCGAAATTGAGAAGGAAAAACTACGTCTACAAATGTTAGCAGACGAGGAGAAAATAATGGCTATTGACACCACTGGAATGGACCCATTGCGAGCAAAATATTACAAAGCCCGCTAGATGGAAATTCTTAGAAGAACACTAAACAATAATTAGTATTTATTTGTGTATTTATTACTTCGAATAACCATCGTTTATTAATGTAGTTTTTTTTACCTACCCATTTGTAAGCCTTCAGCTAAACATCTTATTAATAAAAGTTGTATTTTGCCTTTATGAATCCAATTTCCACACAAACCTGCAATATAAATATTCTAACTCAATTCATGCTTTCACTCTTCTCAGCTCAATTAAGCATT
The DNA here is from genome assembly GCA_017893485.1 of Hemerocallis citrina. Taxonomy (NCBI): domain Eukaryota; kingdom Viridiplantae; phylum Streptophyta; class Magnoliopsida; order Asparagales; family Asphodelaceae; genus Hemerocallis; species Hemerocallis citrina. The sequence continues at coordinate 66,833,830 of CM030367.1, read as the reverse complement.
GAACCACATTTGCTCACTGATGGCACAGTTTAGTAATGTGATATAATGTTTGAGATCAATGACCTTGATGTCTATTCTGATGATGAAATGCTACCTTTAGCACTAATGGCTATAGAAGAAGAAGATGAACTAATTAAAAGAAGACGAAGAGCATCTCGTTATGATTCTACTCTAGGCCACACTATTATTCATAGTGATAAAGCTCAAGGACATGAAAGACTTTTCAATAAGTTTTTTTCTGAAAGGCCTGTATATCCTCCTCATTTCTTTCGAAGGAGATTCCGAATGAGACGTCCTCTTATTCTAAGAATTCAGTCTGCTATAGAAGCCTATGATCGATACTTCATTCAAAGAAGGGATGCTTGTGGAGTTCTTGGATTGTCTTCACTTCAAAAGATGAAACCCGTAATAAGGATGCTTGCTTATGGAGTATCGACAGATTTTGTTGATGATCACATATGTATTGGAGAAAGCACTGCAATCGAGAGTCTTCGTCATTTTGTCAAGGCCATTGTTAGAGTATTCGTCGATGAATACTTAAGATCACCAAACAATAATGACATTACCCGATTACTAGCAATGAACGAAGATCGTGGTTTTCCAGGTATGTTGGGAAGTATTGATTGTATGTACCGAAAGAGAAAGAATTGTCCAGCTGGATGGCAAGGAATGTATACTACCCACAATCATAAACCTACAATTATTTTAGAACCCATCACATGATCTTTGGATATGGCATGCATTCTTTGGGTTACTAGGAGCTCTTAATGACATCAATGTGCTACATCGATCTTCTATCTTTCATGATATTGCTAATGGACGAGCGCCCAAGGTTAACTATTCTACCAGTGGTAATAACTATACGATGGGATATTATCTTGCTGATGGTATATATCCAGAGTGGTCAACATTTGTATAAACTAGTCCATTTCCACAGGGTAATAAGAATAAATATTTTGCTGAAGCTCAAGAATCGGCAAGGAAGGATGTAGAGCGAGCATTCGGTGTTCTTCAAGCACGTTTTGCAATTGTTCGTGGACCAGCACGTTTTTGAGATCAAGAGGCGCTTCACGATATTATGACAGCATGCATAATAATGCATAACATGATAGTCGAAGATGAGAGAGAAGATAATAATAAGGATTTTAACAATGATTCAGTTGAGGAAAGTCCGTCCATAGAAGTGTCACATGATTATATGCCTGAACTGCTTACATTTATTCAAACTCATCATCACATCAGAGATAGATGAATGCATTCCCAACTCCAGTTGGATCTTGTAGAACACTTGTGGCAGCGACACGGACAATAAACACAAGTATTTTTGTTCCTTCCCAAAATAAAACTAGTAGATTGAGTTCATAGTGTTGCAATATCATGTAATTGTTTAGTGCTATTTGGAAACTAATATTTCATTTGATTCCAAAGTTCTGGAGGAATAGAAATGTTGTCATTTAAAAAAAAAAGATTATTATGACTATTTATTAGTAAATAAAAATTAAAACATTTATGGCTAGCCAAAATAGATAGCATGGTTAAAGTGTGGGCTTTTTTCGCTTGCCAAATTATCCATTTGTTATCTATTTTGGCTATTCTAGCTAGCCAAAATAGCTAGCGTGGTTGGAGATGCTCTTAGTGGGTCTTTGCTTTTGTCTAGAGGTTACTCCTACCAGTATTGAATAGAACATGCTGAAAAAAAAAATCTTCTTCATGGAAAACCTGCTCGATTTAGATCAGAAAAATCGTACAGATTTTATGAAACCATGTGCTATGGCTCGAATCCGTAGTCAATCCAATTTCCGACAGGAGCAGTTGACAATGGAATCCAATTTTCCCCATTATTTTACTATTTAATTGACTATCCATAATAGTGCGAAAATTGACTATCCATAATAGTGCGAAAAGAAGGCCCGGCTCCAAGTTGTTCAGGAATAGTGGCGTTGAGTTTATCGACTCTTTGCCCTAAATTTATCATTTCTAAGAACAATCCCTTTGTAGGAAAATGTTATATTCAGGTTGAACCCTCAAACTCTAGAAATAAATGAAATTGCATCTTCGTCTTCTTTATGAAGTTTTTGAAAAGTTTAAAACTTACAAAGCAGAGGTAGAAAATCAGCTTGATAAAAAGACTAAAACTCTTAGATCTGATTGAGTAGGAAAATACACCTCCAATGATCCTAATATTTTTTGTGAGAAATATGGTATTATCCATCAAGTGTCGGCTCCTTAGTTACCCCAATCCAATGGTAATTTTGTCCATAGATAAGTATACTTTCTGATTCTATTATCCAAAATAATGGTATAGCTAGCATAGAAATATGGTATTTTTGTCCTTTGATGATGCTCCTTTTTGGAAGGAAGCAATCTTTAATGAGTTTAATTCTATTATCCAAAATAATACTTGGATACTTTTTGATTTACCTCCAGGTAGTAAAGGCATAGAGTGTAAGCGGGTTTTTAAGAAAAAACTTAGGACCCGATGGTTCCATAGATAAGTATAAAGCTAGATTAGTTGCTAAAGGGTTTACTAAAAAAGATGTGATTCATTATCTGGATACCTATGCTCCTATTGTTAGGATGACCACCATGAGGACCTTGATTGCCTTAGCTACCATTCATAAGCTTTTTATTCATCAAATGGATGTAAAAACAACCCTTCTAAATTGTGATCTAGATGAAGAAATCTACATGTCTCAATCTAAGAATTTTACTGTCAAGGGTTAGGAAGAGAGTTTATAAACTTGTTAAATCCTTATATGGACTAAAACAATCTCCCAAACAATGACATTTGAAATTTGCTCATGTTGTTTTATCTCATGGTTTTATAGTTAATGAACATGATAATGCTTGTATTCTAAGAAGATTGGAAATGATTGTATTCTCCTTTGTTTATATGTAGATAAGATTCTTAAGTTTGGTACATTGTTGCATGCTGTAAATGATATAAAGAATAATTTGTCTAACAAATTTGATATGAAAGATATGGGAGAAGCAAATTTCATCATTGGGATGAAAGTAAATAAACTAGAGTAAGGTATTTCTTTGTCTTTATCTCATTCTACAGTGAACATGCTTAGACAGTTTAATTTTTATGATTCCTCACATGTTGATAATCCATATGACACATCATTTTCTTTGTATAAAAATCTAGATGAACTTGTTTATTAACACTTGTATGCACAAATGATAGGTTCACTTTTGTATATGGCTAATCATATTAGACCAGATATAGCTTTTGCAGTAGGAAGCTTAATAGATATACTATAAATCCAAGCCCTGATCATTGATGTGCACTTAAAAGAGTGATCAAGTATTTTCATGGAACTTTAGAATACACTAGTTATCCTCAAGTGCTTGAAGGTTATTCTGATGCTAATTGGGTAAATGATTCTCTCGATGTCAAGTCTACCTCAGGTTATGTCTTCCTTCTTGGAGGACACGCAATATCTTGGGGTTCTTGTAAACAACCCATAATATCTAGAAGTAAGCTAAAATTGAAAAAAACCCCTTGAACTATCCCCTATATGCAGAAAACCTCACTCACATTTTTTTTATGCAGAAAACTGCACTCAACTATGATTGCGAAAAACCACACTCTGACTCTGTTAGGGTTCTATTCGTTTTTGTCACGTGCAACGCACGTGACTTAAATAAGGACAAAAATATCTCCCGTCTGTTTCTTCTTCTCTTCTTCTTTCCTTCCTCTTTTATTCAGCACCCATTTCTTTTAGCTTTCTCCCCCAAAAACAAACCCTAATTCCAAATCAGTCTCCCTATCTACACTCTCCAACTCCCAAATCAACCTAATCAACCCCAAATCCTTCTTCTTCCCCATCGACGAAGCCATCGATCCGATGATGCGATTGAGTCGACGACGTCACAAAGGTCTGATTCAATTCCACACTTGAAAGATCCAATGTCGGGTGATATGTTCACACCATTCTTTCTTATATTTGAGCTCGATCCGATTCCATTCTCTCTTATATTTGTCGAATTGATTATTTTGATGTATGCATATATGTACACGCAGATTTGACAACCTCTAAAGCTTCAAGGAGGAACTCGTGCAATAGTTGCGATGATGGTTGAACCCTAGTGTGTTTTCACAAAGATCTTGCAGTTGTGAAGCAAGCAAGAACTGCTGCAAATGCTGGAAGATACTTTGCGGGTTGTCCAAATTGGCAAACAGACAAATGCTGATTTTTTCGTTGGGTTGAATTTGTGGGAGGAGTCGAGAAGGGGGAAAAATCTTACTCAGAACTGAAGATGGAAAATGCAAAGTTGAAGCTGGTAGTTGATGAAGCAAGTGAGATGGAAAATAAACTTGGTGCCACTATCGTAGATCTGAAGAAGCGAAAGCATGAGTTGGAATTCGAATGTAATTTGCTGAGAAAGAAGGTGGTGGAGTTGAAAGTTAGAGACGAAACCATGAAGGGATTTATAGGGTGTTTGCTTTTGCTTTTCTTGGTTATTTTGTTGTTACTTATTATGAAGTAGAAATGGAACGGAGAGATTTGTTAAAGTTGTATTAGCTCTTAAGAATGAATTGGGTATGTTAGTTTGTGTATCTTTGTAGTTGAGAATACAATGGATACGTTAGTTTGTGTATCATTGTAGTTGTGAATAGAATGGATACGTTAGTTTGTGTATCGCTGTAGTTGAGAATGGAATGGATATGTTAGTTTGTGTATCGTTGTAGTTGTGAATGGAATGGATTTGGTAGTTTGTGTATCGTTGTAGTTGATAATGGAATGGATTTGTTAGCTTGCACAATCGTTGTAGTTGAGAATGGAATGGATTTGTTAGTTTGTGCATCGTTGTAGTTGAGAATGGAATAGATTTGTTAGTTTGTGCATCATTGTAGTTGAGATATGAGTATTGGCTCAGAAATAATGAACTAACTTTGTAGATTGTGGTAGCTAACCGCATTCAACTATCTATATTGATGAGTAAAAGCTCATCTATCTTTTTCCTAGATGATAAAAAAATCTCACTAAACTTTCATGTTTTGATAAAAAACATCATTCAATTTTGTTTTTTATTCAGTAACCTCATACAGTAAGGTGATATATCTTGGAAATATAAGCAACCTCATTCAGTAACAATTCATTCATATAAGCAAAAAAAAACATGCACTTGGACTTGTAACAATTCATTCACCGCTAATTTAGTAATCTCATTCGGTAAACTCATTCATGTAATATGTTTACAATTCATTCACTAACCTCATTAAGTTACCAAAAAAACATGCACTTGTAACAATTCATTCATATAAGCAACTAATTCAATTCAACTTACAAAATATTCAGCTTACAAAATATTCAAAATATTCAACTTACTAATTCAATTCAATTCAATTTAGCTTACAATTCATTCATATAAGCAACTATTCATTGCTAATTTAGTGCTACTATTATACTTGCTGCTGCTGCTATTATACTGCTACTATTCATTGCTAAAAAAGAACACAAAATACTGCTGCTATTACAGTTGCTGCTGTTACACAAAATATTGCTACACAAAATTTGGTGCCAAAAATAACCCAAAAACTGCTGCACTTGCTTCACCCAGGTTCTCCTAGTGCATAACTGCATAAGATGTACTCCAGTACTCCAATATCTAGGCTCCTAGTGCATAACTGCATATGAAAATTGAAAGCATGTAGATTATTTTAGTTTAAATTGTTACTTTGAGTCATTTTCCTATTAAAAGGAGAACTGTTTAAATTGTGAAAAATAGTGCAGACAACAGTTAAAAAATTCAACAAAAATGAATACACTATCTACAAATTTTTTTCTTATACATCAACATGGGATGTCTTTCATCTGGTGTTGAAGATGAATTTGCTGTATGCACAGGGAAATAAGGGTAAAGCTAATGTTTTTATTTGAGTTAGGATCTTTCTTCTTTAGGTGTACGTTGCTACGGTATACTTTTCCTGCAAAACTGAGCTGACAAGTGTATACCTGAACAAAATAGCTGGCACAAAATATGTTGCACTTGAATACCCTGCACAAAATAGCTTGCACAAAATAGCTTGAACAAAATAGCTTGCACGAAATTGACTCATTCTGTATACTGTATACCTGCACAAAATAACTTGCACTTGAATATTTGGTGCCAAAAATAACCCAAAAACTGCTGCACTTGCTGCTGCTACAAAAACATGAACTATTTACTACATAACCATCAACTATTTAGTGCATTACCATCAAGATACAATTAACAAAGGCTCAATAAACCAGTATAATCAGCTATATGCGTTCTGAATGAATTAGATATATACAAGTTCAAAAGATATAACAAATCTTCATATAATAATTGAAGTTGATACTACAACGAATACAAGAAAAGCATAGGCTGAAGAACAACACATGCATATCACCAAGATTCATGCACCCGACTTCAATGTTAAAGCTTTTAGGCAATACTAATGTCTGAAACTCATCGAATGTAACAAAAATTCAATTACGGATAGGAGGTTCCTGAGATGAAGAGAAGTTCAGAATTTCCTCCCAGCCCCCCTCCCCCCCCCCCCCCCCCCCCCCAACAACAACACACACACACACATCTCCAACATACACACACACCCTATCATGTTGGCAAAAGAAAAACTTTTAACGATATATTAGAATCATGTTGGCATCTATTTTACATATTAAAATACCTGCACAAAATAGCTTGCACTTGAATATTTGGTGCCAAAAATAACCCAAAATCTGTTGCACTTGCTGATGCTACAAGAAACATCAACTATTTAGTGCATTTTTATCAAATCGCACATCATCCCAAAACCCAAAATAAGTAAATGTAGTTAGTGCATTACCATCAACTAGTTGCATGCTGACTTCCACCTCCACCTTCACCGGGACTGTCATTAGAGCTGTTCACCTATATGAAGGCAAAAATGATGAATATCTTTACAGGTTGATATAAAATGAAATTAATTTTTTGTAACAATTTACCTTGGACATCTTAGAATTAACCCCTCCCAAATATGGTTCTTTCTCCTTTCTTTTCCTCCCACATTTTTTAGTGCCTCTCTCAAACCCAAGGGCCTCCTCTGCATTGGAGTGTAGTCCTACTCTTCGGCTACCCCTCTCTCTACCACCATGAATATCACTTTGAATCTCACCCAAAGTTTGCCTCACGCTTCTCACAACTTCATCGGTTCTCTGACCCTTTGGCCTCCCTCCTTTGTTGGTTGATCTTTGCTTTGTTGGAGCTGGTTCGTTTTTGCAGTTTCTGATGTTGTGACCTACTTGGTGACACCACCTGCACTTCATGGTAATGCCTACTTTGCTAGCTTTTTGCCACCCAGTTGGATTCTTACACTTACTCTCACTCGGATCCTTCTTTCTAGCCTTAGGTGGTCTTCCAAGAGCTCTTCTCAAACGTGGCGGAAGGATCTTCTCATAGTCCAACTTATCCCAAAGAGATGAATTTGGAACTGGTTCAATGATACCTATATTATGATACAGTTGTAAGAAGAAAAGTTAATTCAGCTTACAAATTGTAAAGAAACGTTACAAATTGGAGATAAAACAAGTTACCTTCGTAGACTTTCATATATGTGGCCTTACTATAGCTGCTGTCACAGTAGTCCTCTACTATCTTCTTTCTATTTGTTAGAGATACTAGTGCATGTCTACACACTACTGCAGAAACTTGCCACTCTCTAAAATCGCAAGTTCTCTCATTCAAGTCCACACAGTAGTTAACCCCATGCTCCATTATCTTATACTTGTTATCATCAGATTTTCAAATAAAACAATGTCTAGACTTCTGGTAGGTCTTCTTTATTTTCAATTAGATTTTAGGGGTGACAACCCCACTCGACTTGTAACATCCCGATCTATTATATATATATACTTTCGTATATATTTCATTTTATGAGGATTTGAGACCGTATGTATTTTTGCATACATAATTTCATATGTTTTGTAGAGTCCAATATTTTTCTTCATAGCCTAATAGACTGATTATTCTCTTTGTTTCCTACAAGAGTTATTTTAAAGCCTAAAGAACATCCTAGGCCTAATTCTAGCCCATTATAATTAATTTAAGTATTTCTCCTTGGGCCCATGATTTTTGGCCCAAATAGTAAACCCATTTAGTTTAATTCTCTTTTAATTATGATGACTTGTAGTATGGACTCAATTAATAAATTAGTGCATGAACAAATTTAAGAATGGGGACACTAGGATGGCACGTGCATGCAATATGGTGTGCATCACACACTTTTTGGGGCCGGTTTTGATCCAAGAGAGAGGGAGAGATGGGAGTAGTGGTGAGGTAGTTTCTCAAGTCATGGGTGGTTATGGCAACTTCCAAACTCATCCTAGCCTTAATCCCTAACTAGTTGATCTAATCCCAGCCATTCAATCCACCCAAAATTATGTATAAATACCCCATAGTTTCTTCTCATCTTAGTACATTAGAAAATTTATTAAAGAGAGAAAAAAATTAGAGTGAGGAAAAGATTGAGGAAATTCTTGTGTGAGTGTTCATCCAAGAGAAGGTCGGGAATCACACTAGGAGAGGTTCGGTTTTGCTACACCTAGGAGGAGAAGGATCATTTCGTGCATTCTAAAGAATTTTCTAGGAGCTTTCTATTTCGTGTTTCTTCAAAAAGGTGGGTGTTTCTCATGACTTCTAATTTATATACCATGCTAGGTCTTGTGTTAATTATGCAAGAATAAATAAGTGAAAGTATTGCTCCTTGTTAATACGATGATTAAAGTGAAAATGGAACACAAGTGAAATTGTATAAAATGAATGGGTGAACTTAATGGAATGATATGATTAATGTTATGTTATTCTTGATTTTTATCTAGCATGCTAAATTGGAATAAATGTTTATCTCTGTAGAAAAATGATGATTAAGGGAAAAATACTTTTTTTGAAGTCGTGGTTGTGTGGAAAATACTAGTCGTAAGAATCCCTACATTATTTAGTAAACTATGCATGTTGCGAGGGTAGTCAAATAAAGTTGCATGTTAGTTTCGAGAGATGAACATATTGTAGTCTAAACTAAAATGTTGTGTATTAATCGAAAGGAAAGAAGAAACGATTCTATATTTCAAGTTTTGTTACTTATCAGTCGACCGAATAGGTATAGTTAGTCGACTGACCTGGTTATTGAATTCTTTGAGTTAAAACCCTGTAGAACAGCCGACTGATCTGAGTAACAGTCGACTGCCCTGAATCCTTCGAGTTTTAATTTTTTTCTTTGAACAGCCGACTGACCAAGTTCAGCAGTCAACTGCCCCGACCATTTTTTTTGAGTCTTTTAAATTCTTAATGAACAGTCGACTGACTATGTTTTGAGAGTCGACTATCCAGATTATTTTGACGTCTCAGATTTTTATTTCTGTCCCGTGATAAAAATGAATATATATATTGTTTGAAAGAGATTTGATGGAGATTGGAGGTGACGGATTAGAAAAGTGAATTTTATTTACCTTTGCATGAATCGTATATGAAGTGAAGTGAAATATTCTGCTGAATTTATGAAAAGTTTTATGACAATGAATACTATGACCATGAAAAAAGGAAAGTCTGATTTAATCATGAAAAAAACGAACTTACGAGCTTGAAAGGCTCAATTCTTGTGCAATTGTGAATTGAAATTGAGAACCAGAGTGTAGCTAAGCATCATACCGGCATTGAAAAAGAAATGAATTGAAATGAAATTTGAAATAAAAAGACCAAAATTTGGGTCGAGTTGAATAAAGAATTAAGACCGGTATAGTGGAAAGGCTAACTCTAGAGAATTGATTTTGTTCATGATTCTAATAAACTAAGGATTAGACACATAGTGAAGATGTGATGAAAGTAAGAGAAAAATACGAGTATGAGGGCCATCGGATTGGCGGTGTGAGAGTGATTCACAGACTACCTGCTTGATGCGTCATGATATGGTGTGAGCACTACTCCAGAATTATCGTCCCGGTGACGACGTTTGTGGGGTGTTTTGGTGGCTACGGGTGGTGCCATTGTTCCATGGCGGATGCTGAATTGACCATAGTCTGCCTGCTTGATGCGTCATGTCAGTGCGTGGGATTCCCCTCCAGACTGCCTGGACATGGGCTCGTAGATCATAGAACATCTAGTATACTTACCGTAGTTACCGTAGTAGTTTAAGTCATGACGAGGGATTGAACCCTATAAGATGAAGTACGATTAAGGGCTTGCCCTCGGACCTATGTAGTATGGGATGCATAGAATCCGAACAAGTGCGCATTAGTGTCATATAATATAACAACTGCATTAAGGACTAAGTGCACATCACGACACGACATCAATAGGATAGTCCCTTTAGCTTTGTTTTGTGAACAAGTTTGTGATTTTGTCAAGAAATGGGAATCGTTATACTGTTTCCGGCATAGAGAGGATGACCGTGTATAATTTTCGTCGGTTGATTAAACTGACGTACCCACAGTTTTGTGTGCAGGGTAAATGGCCTGATAAAGATTAAAGGAGAACTAATGCTTAGAGATCATTCAAATATTGTTGTACTTTTATATAAATATTGTAAATTGCTTTCGCTGTAAAATGTAAAGTGTAAAGATTTCATTGTAACTCTGATGTAAAGTGAAAAGTTTTAAATTCCTTATAAAATTGTACGAAAGAAGTGTAAAGATCCTGTGAAATCTCGAATTCAGTTGTATTTTGGAATTCGGGGATGTTACACGACCTACAAATCATCTCTCTCTTCTTCTGCAACCTCACCATCACCATTCTCCTAATCATCTCCAACATTGTTATGATGGGGTGATCCCTTGCTTGCAATATATATTTGTTCCACGCTTCACATATATTATTGCATAGCAAATTGCACTTGGTTGATTCATCAAAGTGTGACCTGGACCACTTCTCAGGGCCGACATCCATCCACCATTGTGCAGCTTCCTCGGATATATTCTTCATTCTATTCATTGATAACTCCCACTTTTGACGAGTACAAGAAGAGTAACATACAACTTCCATCAAAATGATCAAAAAGAGAAAGTAAAACTAAGTTCTTCAGGTAACAAGTGAACTTCAAAAGTTGATTGAAAATTCAATGAGAACACAAAGTTGCCAACTTTGATTCAGTTGGGCAATCAAATGTATGGTTCTTATCAATTAGGTTTTCATATCTAATTCTTCATGTTATTGATGACAAGGCTAGAAAAGTTGGTTAGGTTTTAACTTTTAGAGCATATGCAGACAGAATTCTGAGTGAAGCCTATTAGCTAGTAGTACAGATATAACAGGCTAAAATTACCCTAACCTACTACTGCTACACAGAACATCAATGAATGCAATCTCTATTTGGATAGTTGTCCAAATCCTAAGCCCATCGCACCCCACATTCAGGCCCCCCCCCTCCCACACACACACATTAGTTTAAGATTTCCGACACCACAAGCAAAATATTCGTTTAGTTTTTCCGACACCACAAACAAGACATCTGTTTAAGACTACCAAAACCACTAACGACATCTCCATAAGTAGCCACAAAGGAAGAAGGAAAGATAATAGGAACTCACTTAGTCCAAATTGAATGGCGTCAGTGTCTTCGACTGGATGGAGAGCGATTTCGACTTGATGGCGTCAGCGACTCGATGGCTTTGTCGACTCGATGGCGTCGTCGATGGGGAAGAAGAAGGATTTGGGGTTGGTAAGGTTGGTTTAGGAGTTGGAGAGTGTAAATAGGGGGCCTGATTTGGGATTATGGTTTGTTTTTGGGGGAGAAAGAAAAAAGAAATGAGTTCTGAATAAAGGAGGAAGAAAAGAAGAAGAGAAGAAGAAACAATCGGGGGGTATTTTTGTCCTTATTTAAGTCACGTGCATTGCACGTGACAAAAATGAACAGAACCCTAACAGAGTCAGAGTGTGGTTTTTCGCAATCATAGCTGAGTGAGGTTTTCTATATAAAAAAAGCTGAGTGAGGTTTTCTGCATATAGGGGATAGTTCAAGGGTTTTTTTTCTTCAATTTTATCCCTAGAAGTACTATGCATTTTAAACTTATAGCATTAGACACTACTTCCATTGAGGGAAATTGGCTAAAGAGTTTGTTATCTGACATTCTTATTGTTCCTAAGCCTTTTCCTAAAGTTTCTTTTCATTGTGATAATAAATTTATCATTGATTTGAGTAAAAGTGATATTAACAATTGTAAAATGAATAATTTCATTAGAATTAGATATAATTCTATTAAACAAAAAAAAAAAGGAAAAAAACGTTGATTCTGTATATTATGTTAAATCTGAGGTAAAATTGGTTGATTGTCCCACTAAAGATCTTTCAAGGAAAGACATTTTGATTTCATCGAAGGGGATGGGACTCAGTCCACTTACTAGTCACCAATAGTTGACACCCAACCTATGTGATAGGTGATTCCATGAAGTAGGTTCATTGGGTAGAAACGAGTCAGTAACATAGCATTGTTAGGAGCACATTCTATTCAATTGCTCCCATCCTTAGGGTGAGTGCTCTATGTGACATATAGCATGGACTTAAGTCCTTAATGCGTGCCAAAGACATATTTCTTTGCGAGGAATATTGTCACGAGATTCCTCTTGAGGCACCACCTAAGTGAACGTCATCATGAAGCCGCGGCCGTGGGAAATGGGCGAGCCCTAAAACCCTCCACGAAAATAAGGTAAACGTGCATGGCTTTAAGTGCACACATGCAAAACCCAAAATAACTATACTATTATGATGTGTGCTTTATTCAGTTGACATAAAAATGGCCTAATTCAAGGCTTCTAACTAGTAGTGTCCTTCAATATGAGTATGGTATCACTAGGTAGAGGTTCAAGGTATACATTCCACCTTTACTGAAAGCATAATAGGCTGCATGTTTTTATTTAATTGATTGTTTATATTTTACTTATTCATTTTTATATGATGTCTTTTCCACTTTTCAGGTTTTGTAGGGGAGTGTTAGATATGTTTAAACTAAAAACCAAAAAAGGTGGTTAGTTTTCTAGGTTTGTTACTAGTCGTTTGTAGTTGTAACAAACCCAAAAATATCTCAGCTCCCCACTTGATTTTCTCTTAATTTTTTACCATACTTTTAGGCCATAATATTAGGGCCTTTGTGAGTCTATAAATTGGAGGTTGTTGAATTGAACACTCACTCAATTCTAATATCAGCCACTCCAACATATTTCTCTGATAAACTAAAGAAGCTCCTCTATTTCTCTCTACTATTTTCACCTTCCATTGGCGGTAATGTTTTAGGTATTGAGCACGTGGTGTGTGCGAGCAACTCCCACATATGTAGAAGTAGAGTGTTTTTACCTTCAAGGAGCACGCCGAGTGAAACCTTGCCAGAAGGGGGCGTTATCTCTTTAGGGCAGTGCCTTAAAAGCCCCACTAATCTGCGAAGGTTTATCCTTTTAATTCATCATTTTCTTTATTTCTTTCTTATATATTTATTGTATTTCTCCCTTTATATATATATATATATATATATATATATATATATATATATATATATATATATAAGTACTAGCATTGTACTTTTATTTCTAATATGAGGAGCAACATTTACATATACACTAATTAGTTATATACATAATCATTTATAGATTTTCAGGTCTTTTTCTTCCGCATTGTTAAATTGGTTTTTAAGGACATCAAAGTTTCTATTTTGATTACAAATACAATTATATATATTTTTTTGTCTCTAATTGTTGAATAATTTCCAACAACCTTATGGTCCCCTTGGTGCTTAACTCTGGTATTACAACTATATAAATATTTTCATGTAGGTCTATTAGAGTTTTGTAGGGTTGATTTGGATGTTAAGGGTGTGGGTTAGTTTGTAATTGGTTTCAGGTTGTTATAATGTGTCTATATAAATAAATAAATTATAAATAAACAATTAATAATTAATAAAAAACCCTAGGTAGATGGTTATGCATGTTGCCGCATACATTCAGTGAGAAAGAATTCAGCTTAGTTGTGCATGTTTTAAGCGGATGTGTCCCCATTTGTGGAGAATAACTAGGTGTTTACGTGAATGATGAAAACAACTCAAAATTGACAAAAATCAACCAATAAGTATTAAAGAAAATATTTTTTTGGGTGGGAATTAAGGAAACTAATCTTAATGGATAACTTTCCCTTTAATCTTAAGTTTTTTTTCCCCCAAAATGAGAGTCAAAAGAATTGTTGTTTCCATAATAAAACCCGAAGTTTTCATATTTCTGAAAAAGCTGACTGAAACTATTAGGAATATTCCAAAAAGGCACTCTATGATAGCAACTGTTAAGTTTTTTTACAAAATCGGGTGTAATGACCATTTTGCCCCTATCCTTTCACAATTTTTACTACTTTCTTTCCCCATCTCTTATTCAATTTTCTCTCTTTTATTTTCTTTCATCCTTTAAAATCTTAACCCCAAAATCATCGTAAATGACAAAATTGAAGAGATGAGATGTGTAACTACTAGTTGGAAAGAGGGTAGTGGGATGAGACAAATGGGTTTGAGAAGAGGTGAAAGGATGGTGGAAGAATGGAAAGGTGGGTTTTGGTAATATGGAATATATGTAAAGAGAAAGAAGAGGGCATTTTAGTCATTTCATATATTTCTTACAGGGTCCAAGCCCAATAAGGAGGAGATTCCAAGAATATTCCCATAACTTAATGGTGTTGCAAATTTCAATGCTTTTATGGAAAGTTCCTAATAGTTTTAGTTTATTTTTGGAAATATGAAAACTTCGGGTGTAACTGTGAAAATACATATTATTTTGTGTGTCATTATGGAAAAAAACCCTTAAGCGTAACATATGAAAGCACATGTTCTCTACAACTCACGTGCTGGGATTATGTGCATCTAATATACATGCACAAAGGGTTAAAGAAGAAGAAGAGGAAGCACAACAACAACAACAACATCAGCAAGAATATTAGTTTGCACTAGATAGAAGATTTGACAGTAGACTGCCAAGAGGGGTAGTCGACCGGAACCTATAGCCGAGCTCTCTGATTTGCTTGAGTCTCAAACAGTCGACTGCGTATTGGGTAGACCCCAACAACGATGATTCGGGAAATTGGTTAACAACTAAGATTTAATATTATGTAATCCTATATGTATTGTACGGTGTACAATACTAGAGTTATTCCAACATTATGAGAGAGTTTGAGTAGCCATTCTTGAGAGACGAGAGTGAAGATAAACTCTACACCTAGGTGGTGAGATCTTGAGTGATTGTAAACATGTTTCTCTTCATATTCTCTAGTAGAAATCGTAGGAGTACCTCTGCGCAGGTAAGTAGCCACTGTATTGGGTGAACCACAATAGTAATCTGGTGTGTTTGTGAGTTGTTGGCTTTGTTTGTTCGTGTTACTTTGATTTGATTACTTGTTTGCATCTCGGGTTGAGTATTGAACTCAACAAAGTGGTATAAAAAAACCAAGCTGGTTTTTGGGATGGGAGACAAGGGGAAAGTCGAAACGGTTCGAGGGAAATAGTTCTTAATGTGGAAGGTCCAGATGATAGTGTATCTGTAACCTCTGTTTTTCATTTTTGGTATTTTGGAGTGTATTTTTTATTTTTGTGTATTTTAATATTTCTTGTATTTTTCTGAACCGTATGTTGGATTATTTTCAATATATATTCTTTTTTTTAATTTTTGACCTCCTTGTGCTGATTGTTCGTCGTTTTGTTCATTTTCGCCATTTTGAGTTTTTTTTCTCAGTTTCTTGGCCTCGTTCATTATATTTATTTATTTTGGTGGTATGGTGCATTTTTGGTGGTGATTTGCCCAAATTATGATTTTTGGCCCTTAAGGAGATTTTTAGGAGCTATATAATTCATTATTTATTGTATCCCCATTTGAATTTGACCCAATACCCATTACCCATTTGTATACCTATTAATTCATATTCATACCCACTGCCCATTAACCCACAATTAAACCCATATATATTACCCCCTAATCCCCCTCAAGCCTGCAACCCTAACTCTCCTCTATTATGGCCGGCTACTCCAAAACAGCACCACCACATCAAAATCCTCATCAAAACTCCCTCATTTGCTGATTTGTCAAGTGGGTATCATCCACTTTGGATCGTGCATCAAGGAGATCGATCGTGTAGGCGATTTTGTTCGTGGGTTCGCTTGGATTCGCGCTAGGAGGGATTTCTCTCGTGGGTTTTGTTCCTACGGCTTGTTGGCTTCAAATTCACTCCATTAGAGACAAGTAACTTGTACATAATTTCATTAGGTTGATACAAGTTAAAAAAAGTTCACACTTAGAGTAGTTGGGTCTTGAGACAACCAAAAATTGTATTTTTGTTGATGGGTTTATCTCTATTGTGTTAAATTTGGCCATAGAAGACTTATGACATGAAATTTGATAGATTGATGCCCTAGGTTTCACCCAAACTTGATCTTTTTCGTGTATGTGACATATTGCATGTTATGTGTTTGATTGATTGCCCATGTGAGAATTATTAGGCTTGGACATGTTAGAACCCCTAAAACATGATTTTTAGATGATTAGTAGGTTGTATTTCGAGTTTGGTTAGGTTTGGATCAATATCGTGGAAGTTGTAGTATTTTTGAGTAGAGAAGTGAAATCTGGAATTTACGGTCTGTTCTGTGTTGCTTGCTGTTTTCACCCATGCTAAGGTCCGAATCTTAATTCCAAAATTAAAAGTGAATTGTAGATAATTGTGTCTATTTTCAAACCCCACTGGTTTTATCTGATCTGGAGTTCGTATGACTGAGATATGATAGTTTTGGTACAGGTGTGTCGATAGATTTCAGATTCAGTTTTGAGTCATTTTTGTTAACAAATTAATTTCAAGAATTAGGCTATACATAATATCTTGCTATAATATTTTGCTCAGTGTTTCCTCATGATGTTAGGAACTTCCCAGAGTTTTGGTGTATTTTAAAGATGAGTTTTATGTAGTGTTTCATGTTCTTCTCTAAATTCACCTTGTGCTGTAATATGCGTGCTGTTCGGTATAGAATCCAGTTTTCATCCTGATTTCTTATGTTTTATGAAAATTATTTGTGAGATATAAAATTTAGAAAATCTATCTATTTTCACGTCGTTTTGGCGGAATTGGATTTCGATTCACTGATTGCGAGATATGCTTGTTTTCGTACAGCAGTGTTGAGAAATTCCAGATTCGTCAAACCATGTTTTTGTGTTACTTCTTATTTTTGATGACTTATCTATACTTACTGGAATATTATGAAACTTTTTATTTTGAGTCTATGTCTATAGTGGATTATCCCAGATTTTTCGTGGAATTATTTGCTATGTTTTCATGCTGTTTTTATGCTTTTGAAGTTGTTCCCCTGTTTTCTGGCTGAACCTAAAATCTGTGTTCAATTCAGTTTTGAGCTGAGATGTTGTGAACTAGTATATGACTTTATTATACTCGTTGGATGCGTGTGGATGTCTACTTTTCAGATCCATCGACGGATCTTGATTTTCATGCTTGTAGCTCTTAGAATCACTGTTTTAGTACTTCTTGGTTTTGCTGTCCTGATTATGAACATATACTATTTTGCTCGTATATGTGAATGTATATCATCCATGCTTGTATATTTGTTTCCCGGAACCTAAACCTGATTATACCATGTTGGTTTGACTCTGATTCATGCTTATACCTGCCCGTTTGAGAACAATAATAAAAGTAATCAAGCTGGGATTTATGGGACAGATCTAGTAGTGGATAGTACAGAAACATGTACTCAGAAAGAGACTTGTGTTTCCTGTATGACATGTTACCGACCAAGTTTACCGAACAAGTTCTGTGATTCTGTGAATACCTGAGTACACTGCAGTGTATGGTCCCCTACAAAATCTAAAACGAAACTGTTGTGTTGTAGCAACCATGTGATATAATTTGGGGCGCATGTCGTGCTACCTAGATAGTAACCACACAAGACTTGAACTTAATACTCGAACATGATACTTGAAAAAGATACTTGAACATGATACCTAATTGCTTGATACTTGACTACGTGATACCTGATACTTGATACTTGATACTTGATACATGATTGCACGATACTTGATACCTGATACCTGAGACTTGAAACATTGTTTATAGGATACTTGACACTAGATTTATGCCGTGTACACTTGACACATTTACCATGCTAGTTGTCTAGGTTGACATCATACCTATACCATGTGCTAGTTAGTTTCCCCATTCCATGTGCTTGTATCCTACTCTATTTGTGACCCGCGACTTGCAATTGACGGGTACTTGTGTTTTCTCTTTTCCTCTTTCCTGTATTCGATGAATTGCAGATTATGGAGAACAGGTTCAAGGCGGTATCGAAGACTTGAAGTATTAGTTGCTTTTGACTATTATTATTTCTTGTATCGTGCTAGAACAATATTTGTATTCGTAAGACTTGGATTATGCTTGTATTTTGAGACTTGGATATTATTTGTATTTGGGCGATGTGACCCAGGATATTTGTTTTCTTTCCAGACTCTATTTTATTTGAGAACATGGTATTTGATTTCAAGTAAATTTCTGTTGGTGAATTTGTTTCAATGTTGCATGTTGGTTCCACCTTTTGTTTCCGACTCTGATAAATTCTGTGATGTGTTGCAAAGATTTCTTGAAACAGCTTAAAGATGATAATAATCATTCGCTGGACTTTTGTTACGTGCTTGTATTCCGTATTTTTGAGAAGCAGGGCGTGACAGTATCTCCAACATAAAGATCTAGATGATCCATTCTTTGGAATGAAGCCAGAAGGATCAGTGGTAGATCCAGTTGCATTGGCAGACCGTTTGGATCAGAAGGTGCTTGGGAAAATTCAGTTGTTGCTGAGTAGATAAATGTTATTCCATATTTAGAAGGTAAAGTCCGCAAAGAAGGCAATGAAGATTCTCACAGATATGTATGAGAAATCGTTCGCATTGAATCATATTCTTCACTTGAAGAAGTTAGTCAATATGAAGTTGTCAGAGAGGGGTTCTGTAGCGGAGCATGTGAATAAATTTTGCATAATATACAATCAATTTGAATCATCAAGGTTGAAGTTTGTGGAGAAAGCAAATGCATTGTTACTACTATCTAGTCTTCCGGAAAGTTATGGTATGGAAGAACTAACTATTATAAGTACTATGACTGATTCAACTGCTCTGAAAGATGTTGTGAGCACTTCATGAATGAGGAGATGAGAAGAAAAAGAAATGGAGAGTCTTCTTCATCTTCTAGCAACTCCGCGTTGTCAATTGAGAACCCTGGGAGAAGCAATAACGGAGGGAGGCCGAAAAGAAAAAAAATCACATATCAAAGTCTAGAGCAGTAAATTGTGTGTTGGCACTGTCATAAGCTGGGACACAGGAGAGACCAATGAGAAGAATACATGAAAAAGCAAGCCGAGTCACAAGAAGCCAATCTGGTAAGCAACAAAATTTTCTTAGATAATTTGTGTTTATATGCTAGAGTTAATATGATGCAAGGTGATTGGTTTATAGATTCATGTGCTTCTTTTCATTTTACACCCATGAGTGATACTTTTGAGAACTATATGACAGGTAATTTTGGTTCAGTCACATTTGGGAATGGGCAAAGCTGCCCAATTGTTAGAAAAGTCACAATTACACTGAAAGCTCACAATGGTAGGTAACTTGTCTTGCATAAAACAAGGCACATTCCAGGCTTGAAGAAAAAATTGATCAAGAATAGAAAATAGGATATGGCTTACGACAACATTTGGACAGTGAGAGTGAAATATTACTATAGGTGATAGGTAAGTGGCAAAAGAAAAACATGTTGGCACATTATACTTGCTCAGAGGAGGTGATTCAGGTGATATCGCTGCTACAACATCAACAGGTAATTCTCTTTCAGTCTTATGGCATGTCAGGATGGGACATCTTGGTGAAAAAAGTGTCAGGCAGTTTTGTTCCAGAGATCTTTTGTCATGGCTAAAGAAAGTTGAGATGAATTTTTGTAGAAGTTGTGTAATGGGAAAACAAAAGACAATTAGTTTTTAGATGAGTGGAATAAGAAGAAGCTTAGAAAGCTAGAGTTGGTAGATACAGATGTATGGGGTCTGGCTAAAGAATTCTCTTACGGTGGTAAGAGATACTTCGTCACATTCAACTATGATGCTACTAGAAAAGTTTTGGTTTATGCAATTCACTAGAATTTTGATGTGTTTCAGACATTTAGAGTATGGAGAGCCAGAGTTGAGAATGAGGACGGGTTGCAGAATAAAATCAGTAAAATCTGACAACGGTGGTAAGTACACAAGTTAAGAGTTTAGTGATTTTCTGGTAAAGGCAGGTATCTAAGGAATCAAGACAGTTCCTAGAACTCCATAGAAAAAAATGGAGTAGCAGAAAGAATAAACCGCACGATACTCGAGAGCACGAGATGCATGAGGATTCATGCGGGTCTTCATGTCCATCTTTGGCCAGCTACAGTGGATACAACTGTGTGTTTGATCAACCGTTGCACGTCTGGTGCCCTTCATAGGGTCATACCGTAAGAACTATGGTCAAGTAAACCTGTTAATTATTTCCATTTAAAAGTTTATAGTTTTATTTCCTATTCACTACTTGATAGAGAAGAAGAAGAATCTGAATTCAAAATTCGGAAAGTGTGTCTTCGTTGGCTATGACGGCAATGAGTATGGTTATAGACATTGGGACTTTGTTGATAAGAAGGTCATTCGTAGTAGGAATGTGGTATTCAATGAACAGTTTTTGTACAAAGACAGGAACACAAATTAGGGAGATATAACAGGTTCAGATTCAAATTCTGAAGACAGTCCTAGTGTTAGAACCCTACAGTGCAATAAGGTATAGATACTATTAGCAGCACAATAGGCTCATGATGAGCCGATTGAGATTGAGCAGGATGTCCAAGACGAATCGGTAGAGCCAGAGCCATTCAGGAATCCTAAACTGTCCGGTGAATTAGTACCTGCTTTAAAATGTCGATTCGAGATAGAAAGCCAACAAAGATATTTGATCCACCAACAGTCATAGTTTACTAGCATGTTCTGTAGACATATTCTGGTGAGCCTGAGACTCATGACGAGGTTTTGATAGATAAAGCTCAAATTTAGTGGGAGTTAGCCATAAAGAACGAGATGAACTCCTTGATACAAAATCAAACGTGGGAGTTGACCAAGTTACCTACAGGAATGTATTCTCTTATGAACAAGTCGGTTTTTAGAATCAAGGATGAAGCAGATGGTGGCAAAGGGTACAAGGCGAGACTTGTTGTCAAAGGGTATCCTCAGAAAGAAGGTGTTGACTACAGTGAGATATTCGTTCCAGTTGTGAAGATGACTTTGATTAGGGTTTTGTTCAGTATAGTGGCAGTGAAAAATCTGAATTTAGAGCAGTTGGATGTCAATACAGCTTTTGTCCATAGTGATTGTTACCGCTGAATCTGGTGTGGGGGTAAACAGATAGAATTTGTGGACTCGTAGAAAACCTGAATAGCAAACACCCAATTTGTTCCGCCGGAGTTCGATCGCTGACTCCCTCCGTTCACCTGCAGGGAAGTGTGAGTCACCGGGGTTGATCCCGGCGACGCACCCTCCGACGCTCTAGTCAGTAACCAGGAATGATTAAGAAAGAGCGTTAATAGGAAAAAGAGTGATTACCTTGTAACAGTGGTAGGTGAGGGATATTTATAGCCGCCTTAGGGATCAGATTCGGAAGGTAGTAATTCCTGTGATCTGATAAGGAGTAAAATTCTCATAACCAGATTAGGAATCTGTTACCCCTAATTCCCGGTGGGAGGATAATGGCGAATCAGGCCCGTTGATTTGGCCTAATCAGAGACCCTGATTCTATCCAGCCGGACTGGGTCTGAATCAGGTCGGGACCCGTACCCAGCTGAGGTGGATTTGTTCGCAGATTATCGGATCTGTGAGAAGGAGACCCAGTGCCCGTTTCGAACCCATCTGTATGTGAGATTACCGTTTTACCCCTGGGCTTCAAGATTCGTGCTCGATTTGGGCGGTTCCGATTTAACCCCACTTTCAGCCATATCACGAGCCCCCCACTCCTAAAGACTGAGTTTGATCAGCCTTTGAGGAGTAGTTTTATTATTTTTAATGGCTGGTGGGGTTGTATCGGAGTCCAAACGGATGGTCTTTGAATCTTTGAAGGAGGTAGTGTGGCGATTCATCAAGCTGGCTGCATCCTCAGTTGTTCTTGAGCTTTTCTGGCCGTTGGGTGATTTCTATCTATTTTTTCGGATTATGTATTTAATTTTGCGAAGTGTTAACTAGTCGTTCGGGGGTATTAACAATGCGTTCCAGGCATCAATTGTTCGTTCAGGGGCTCAAAAACGTACCCCCGAATTCACAATTATTGCCTAAAATTTTTAGTTAATTTTCCCGAATTTTTAGTAATTTTTTCGCAATTTTTAAATAGATAAAATGATTAAAATAAATAAAAACTAATTTTTAATACCGATTTATGGCGTGGCGCGATCTGGGCCCTCTATCAGTGCCGAGCACGATTTTCTGGGTGATCGGACGATCCGCCTTCCTCGGCAAATAGTTTCTTCGTATACGAGGGTTGGTTCCTCGTCTCCTCGGCTCGGCAGCTCGGCACATGGCTCGGAATCTGCCGAACTACGTGGCATGATCCTGAGCGTCCATCTCAGCGCGGATCCCCAAAAAATGCTATCTTGTCGTTTAGCGAACGTGGCAAGATCTGAGTCGTCCATCATGACGAGCGCGTTTTTTGACAAGATCCAATGGCTGAGGAGGGTCGACGGATTTTTTCTCCATATACGAGGGTCGGTTCCTCGTCCCCTCGGCTCGGCAGCTCGGTGCATGGCTCGGAATCAGCCGAACTACGTGGCATGATCCTGGGCGTCCATCTTAGCGCGGATCCCCAAAAAATGCTATCTTGTCGTTTAGCGAATGTGGCAAGTTCTGAGCCGTCCATCATGACGAGCGCGTTTTTTGACAAGATCCAACGGCTGAGGAGGGTCGGCGGATTTTTTCTCCATATACGAGGGTCGGTTCCTCGTCCCCTCGGCTCGGCAGCTCGGCGCATGGCTCGGAATCAGCCGAACTACGTGGCATGATCCTGGGCGTCCATCTCAGCGCAGATCCCCAAAAAATGCTATCTTATCGTTTAGCGAACGTGGCAAGATCTGAGCTGTCCATCATGATGAGCGCATTTTTTGACAAGATCCAACGGCTGAGGAGGGTCGGCGGGTTTTTTTCTCCTTATACGAGGGTTGGTTCCTCGTCCCCTCGGTTCGACAGCTCGACGCATAGCTCGGAATCAGCCGAACTACGTGGCATGATCCTGGGCGTCCATCTCAGCGCAGATCCCCAAAAAATGCTATCTTATCGTTTAGCGAACGTGGCAAGATCTGAGCCGTCCATCATGACGAGCGCATTTTTTGACAAGATCCAACGGCTGAGGAGGGTCGGCGGGTTTTTTCTCCTTATACGAGGGTTGGTTCCTCGTCCCCTCGGCTCGACAGCTCGGCGCATAGCTCGGAATCAGCCGAACTACGTGGCATGATCCTGGGCGTCCATCTCAGCGTGGATCCCAAAAAAACGCTATCTTGTCGTTTAGTGAACGTGGCAAGATCTGAGCCGTCCATCATGACGAGCGCGTTTTTTGACAAGATCCAACGGCTGAGGAGGGTCGGCGGATTTTTTCTCCATATACGAGGGTCGGTTCCTCGTCCCCTCTGTTCGGACGCTCGGTGCCATTTAGCTGAGGTATGGAGTTAGACGTTTTGAAGAGTCTTGGCTCTGGAGCGTCTTCATCCTCCGGCTCAGTAGCTCGGCTGCTTAGCCAGGCTGTTCGGTAGCTCGGAAGGTACACGTGGTCAAATCTGGAGCATCCATCATGGCGTGAATCACGAGGACTGGGTTCAGATCACAAGAAAACGTGATTTTATCGTTTTGTGGGCGTGGCGCAATCTGAACCGTCCATCGAGTTTTGACACGAATTTTGGAGAGATCCGACGGTGATTCAGCTTCGGAAGGATTTTTCTCCATATATGAGGGTCGGTTCATCGTCTCCTCGGTTCGGAGGCTCGGTGCCGTTAGCCGAGGTATGGAGTTGGACGTTTTGAAAAGTCTTGGCTCTGGAGCGTCGTCATCCTTCGGCTTAGTAGCTCGGCTGCTTAGCCAGGCTGTTCGGTAGCTCGGCTAGGCAGACCGGTGGCAGGAAGCTCGGAAGGTACACGTGGTCATATCTGGAGCGTCCATCATGGCGTGAATCACGAGGACTGGGTTCAGATTACGAGAAAACGTGATTTTATCGTTTTGTGGGCGTGGCGCAATCTGAACTGTCCATCGAGTTTTGACACGAATTTTCGAGAGATCCGACGGTGATTCAGCTTCGGAAGGATTTTTCTCCATATATGAGGGTCGGTTCCTCGTCTCCTCGGTTCGGAGGCTCGGTGCCGTTAGCCGAGGTATGGAGTTGGACGTTTTGAAGAGTCTTGGCTCTGGAGCGTCATCATCCTCCGGCTCAGTAGCTCGGCTTCTTAGCCAGGCTGTTCGGTAGCTCGGCTAGGCAGACCGGTGGCAGGAAGCTCGGAAGGTACACGTGGTCAGATCTGGAGCGTCCATCATGGCGTGAATCACGAGGACTGGGTTCAAATCACGAGAAAACGTGATTTTGTCGTTTTGTAGGCGTGGCGCAATCTGAACCGTCCATCGAGTTTTGACACGAATTTTGGCGAGATCCGACGGTGATTCAGCTTCGGAAGGATTTTTCTCCATATATGAGGGTCGGTTCCTCATCCCCTCGGTTCGGAGGCTCGGTACCGTTAGCCGAGGTATGGAGTCGAACGTTTTGAAGGGACTCAGTAGCTCGGTTGCTCAGCCAAGCTGCTCGATAGCTCGGCTTGGCAGACCGGTGGCCGATTCGTGGACTTAAGTGATTTGAGGAGTCATTGTTTTCGAAACGTCGCAACTCTCCGCTTGGTACTTTGACTTCTTAGTGGGCTTTTTAGATTCCCAAGGCAGCCTAACATCACGCTGGGGTTATAAGCTCTCACTCCCCCTCCCCCAAGTTCATTCTTCACTTTTTACTCCAAACTTTCACTTTCACTCTCTGCTTTCTCTGCTAGCAGCGAGTTTTGCTCCAAGGCGGTTGCGTTAGCTGTCGCGTGGGCCAGGCAATTTTCGGCGATCTTATTTCGACCGTGAACGTCACTTCAAGGTCAGTTTACTTGCCTTAGCCTTTTTCTAGAGATGTCAAGGGTTGACTCGGGGAGTGAGGCCTCATCCTCAGGCGATAGTGGTGCCGAGGAGAGGAGGCAGGTGGAGATCCGAAGGAAGGGGAAGCAGGTGGCCGAGCCGTCCGTGGCCGAGGCGAAGAAGAAGAAGAAGAGGGTAGTGGCCCAATCTCCTGTAGTCGAGGAGATTGTGGAGAATCCGAGGCAAGCCCCTGAGATGGGCCGGTACCCTTGTGTACTGTCTGGGCATGCTGGGGTTAGGCAATACGAGGGTGACCTTATCAAGAAGGCGATCATAGGTCAGTCGGACGTTTACGAAGAGAACAACCCGGTTCTGACCACCGAGGCTGACGAGATTGGATCGGTGCTATCCAAGAGGGACTTGCTCCAGATCAAAAAAGGGTTCGCCATCCTTCCGGAGTACAAGCTCATTCTCCCCGGCCCTGGGATACGAGCGAACTCCAAGCTGTTGTCGTCGGATATGTGCATGTTCGACTACGACTCTCTGAACGCCAGACTGCGCTTTCCCCTGCACCCTTTCATTCGTCAGGTCCTCGGGTGGTATTGCATTGCGCCGACCCAATTTATGCCGAACACGTGGCGCCATGTGAACGCCGTCCTGCTGCAGTGCCGCAACGCCGAGGTCAAACCAGACCTGACGATCTTCCGAAGCATGTATCGGATAAACCGGATGCACAAGACCGAGCACCGCTACTACCTGGCACCGAGGAAAGGCATTCGGATTATAGAAAACCCGAACTCAATCAAAGGCTGGAAGGAGAAGTTCTTCATATTGAGGGAACCATCGATGCTGCAAGTTCCGAGCTGGTGGAAAGTAGAGGTGCCAAAGTTCGTGAGGGCCGACTTGGAACAGTCAGCGGTCGAGGAGGAAGTGGTGGGGAAGATCATGGCCCTCCCGATGTTGAGCTGGAGGGAGATGACCGAGGAGGTGCTACACGGGTCGGGCCTTAGTCCAATCGACCCGAGTACGCTCCTGACATCTCGCAATATATATATATTTTTTCTAAGTTTTTGGCTCGTTTCACTAACTTTCAATTTGTTTGTTGTTTGGTACAGAAGCGCCGAAGATGGACTTTACGGCCATGATGAACGAGAGGGGTAAGGTGGCCGATGGAAGGAAGAGGAAGAGGCCGAGCACGACTGCCTCGTCAGGTCGGCCTCTAAAGGTAGCTTCGGCAGTTACTCCGCCTCCCCCCGTCGCTGAGTTCCCCTTGCCAACGGTGGTTGTTGTCGCCGAGTCTTCGGCTCTTGCTGCTTCTTCCGCGGCCGGTGAGGCCTTCGACGTCTCGGCGGCGTTGTCACTTCAGGCTCCGCCGCTGACTGCAGAGGCTGAGGTGATCTTGACCGAATAGCATAAGCAACTGTTCGTTCCGGACTGGCGGGTCAAGAAACACGACGGCTTCCTCGGGAATTCGCAGATCGATGCAGGCCGTGAAGCACTTGGTTCTGGAAATTTTTATAGTTTATGTTTTGAATTTTGAACTTACTTCCGAAAATCATTTCTCTTTAACTAAATGGATTCTAAAGCTGATTTTTTTTATATCTCATATATATCTGTAATATCTCCTCAAAATTTCATGATTTTTGGATGTCATTTGGTATTTTGAATAAATCCGAACTCATTCCTGGTTAAAAACTGAAACATGACATATTCTATAATTATATTCTGAATATCATGCTTACTTCCAAAAATAAATTTTCTCCGAATATATGAAATTGGAAGCTGAAATTTTTTATATGTGAATCTAGTATATGTCTTTAATATGTTCACAAAATTACATGAGGTTTGGATATCGTTTAGTATCTTAAACAAATTTGAACTTAGGACTGGTTGATAGTTTTGCATTGCTTCTGAAAATTTGTATAACTTCTGGTTTTTTTTACCATTTTAACCTCTTATATACAGTATTTTAAGGAAACTCAAAACTAAGAATTTTAACTAGATTTGTTAATCTTTGTGTCAAGTCGAAGAAATCAAATTTTCATGAAGTGTGGGATTTTTGGTGATTTTTATAAGTAACAAGAGCTGCAGTTTTCTGGAATATGAACATACTGTTTTGCATATAGATTTCGACAAAATAATTGTGGTTAAATTTAGATGTTCTTAACTATAACGTTGTAATAGACTCATTTAAGTTTCATATAAAACTAAGAAATTCATTTTACTGATAAGTATTGAAATTTATATGATTTTCGGAAGATTACTATGTTGTTGACCAAAAACGAAGTATAATATCTAAACGGTGGATTATATATATATATGAGAATGAGGATACGCCTGATAAATCCACATATGTGGGCTAGGAGTGGGCCAGTAAGGTACATGAATCATAGAAAATGACTTGGTCAAATCCAAGGGAATGATTGTGACTTAGGCGATGTCTGAGTTCGACAAGTGTTAGAGAACTCTGAGGGAAGAGTGGAATAGGGTCGGTATGTCCAAGATTTCAGTTTGTGTAAAATGTAAGTTCGGAATAGGGATCGTTAAGTTTAGATAATATTTTGTATTATTTAGACTAAGATCTTGCGTTAGTTAAAGTAACATTTTGCATTAGAAGAAGATATGATTGAAACAATGACGAACATGACAGATAAAAAGTTGACGTTTCTATGAATGTTCAGGACTGAGGATACGCCCGGTAAATCCGTTGTGTGTGGGCTAGGGATGGGCCAGTAAGGTCCGTAGTTACAGGAGATCGACATGATGGGGTTAGTGACTGAGGATACGCCCGGTAAATCTACGATGTGTGGGCTAGGGGTAGGCCAATAAGGTCCAATATCCTGGGGGGTGCAATTTATACGTGATTACGTGTTGGAGTACAAATCATTGAATTTAGGCATTGCATAGTGAGGGATTGAACCCTGTAATGAGAAGAAACTTTAGTAGATTGCATTTGAAAACTATGTTATATGAGCGACATATCGTTCCAAACAAGCGTGCATCGGAAGAGGATATTGAATTGTGCATATTAGCATAGTAAGTATATGTTTGGCACTCTAGTAAATCAGTTCCCCACTCACTCATACGACATTATATAATTGATGAGTTTTTAGTTATGTTTAACATATACATTGATTCAAGTTTTTCTTCTATTATGCTGTGTTTTGGGAGTTAGTTGAAGTTGTTGAGATTTTTATCGTCAGCCTCACAAGCTAATGATCCCACAGATTATAGTTTTGCAGGTAAGGGTGTCTGAGGTATTAGTATAGAAGTGTGACATCCCGAACATGTCATCTTATCAATCCAAATGGTTTGGACATTTAGTAAGATTTCTGAATTATCATGTATTATATTATTTTATGTACTTAATTGAAGTAAAAGATTGTAGGTGTGCCACGAATTTCTGAGTATGAAATTCGGAGTGTTACATAAACCCTACAGCTTGGTGGTGAGATCTCGAGTGATTGTAAATATGTTTCTCTTCATATTCTTCAGTGTAAATCGTAGGAGTGCCTATGTGCGGGAAAGTAACCATTATATTGGATAAACCTCGATAAAAATCTTGTGTGTTTATTTATTGTTGGCTTTATTTGTTTATGTTTTTTTGATTTGATTACTTGTTTGCATCTCGGGTTGGGTATTGAACTCAACAACATGGTTGTACAGTTCATTTGTTTAATGGAGCTATTTTTTCTATTGTTAATATTTTTTAAGGAACTTAAGCAATCATCCAAGAGATAAAGAAGAGTCTCCAACTTTTTTAACATATTGACTTCACCAAGGTATGATGGGTGGCCATTCCAAAATTTTCTTGTAACCATATATTAACAAAGTCTTTGATCAGATTAGCAAAAGAAATAGTGCATTAGAAGAATTATTGGTATATACATTTGCAACGATTAATCATAGTCGCAGATCATGCCTATCTAATTAGTCGCGAAAGACTAGAGATTTACAAGTGTGATGCATGTTAATCACGTACAAATATTCTTATTAATCGTACTATTCCATAACTTCAGAAATTGTATAAAATATCAATTGAGGTTGAGGCTTTCCCTACCAACTTTTGGTATTAATTAATAAAAAAATAAAAAAAAGTAAAGCTAAAGAGAATTTAAACCAAAGTGCACAATTATTCTAAATGAAAGTTACATAGTTGTATCAAATTTACAGTGCATGTCTTGGAGTTTCAAACTTTCAATAGTACTCAATGTAATTCAAAACTCTCAGTCAATTTCCTACTGAATTCAATTTTGTACTTGATGAATTCAAAGGTTTTAGTATCACTGAGGTGGAAGAAAAGCAAACTGAAATAGAAATTGCTAAATAGTATAGTTGCATTAACCATAGCATATAATAACCTTTAAAAAATAATAATATATATAAAATAGGGAGAAAAAAATTAGGCCCCTGGTAATTGACGTTATTCCTTTTAACCTCCTTTTAACCTCCTTATCTTTTAAAATTATTCTTTTAACTCCTAGGTATATAAAAAGTTCATTATAAGCCTCTAAAGTTCAATTTTAAATGTCCTATTTTGAAATGCATTGTTTAAATGAAGGTTATGTGTTGCTATTTTTTTCTGGTGTGGAAGCAATCTGATAATAAGTTCTTTTCTAGGGAGGAAACTTATAATCTGGACCGTCTATTAGATCTGAATTTAATGATTGAAAGCTCCTTGATCTCAACAGTTGAGAGCATTTGGATCTAGATTGGACGGCTGAAAAATCACTGACGAACCTGCACAAAGTCTAAACATTGGGGTTGGCCAGGCGAAAGACACCCTCCAACGCTCAAGTCAGTAACTCAGAAATGATATTAGAGTTTTAGTGACGAAAGATTGATTACATGTTACTAATTGAGGGGGAGAGTATTTATAGTCTAGGAATTTGTTGCAAAAGATAGACTTAAGAAAGAATATTTTGAGTTTAAATTGCATATTCCCACTGTTAATGGATAGGATTTGTTAATATATTTAAGATAAGGAATTTGATTTCTAATTTTATTTAGCTAGAAATCCCTTTTTCTTAACGTGTAAGCAAGCCCTAATTTTGGGCCAGAATGCAGCTCATGTCTTTCTCACACCCGTAGTTGCTGTAAAATTATCGTTCTACCATTGAGAAGTTTTAACATGCGTACTGAAATTTAGTAGCGCTGACTTTACCCATATCAGAAGCCCCTCACTCCTGAAGGGTGGGTGTTGCAGTCCTCAAAGTGTAGTTGCCTTTTCGGGTGATCAGAAGAACATGCTGGAGCTTCCAGGACGCCTGGAATCCTGTTTTGAGCTTCTCTGGGCAGTAACAATCTTATAGAATTTCCAATAATTTTTTTTTGAATTTTTCAGAATTTTAATTGTTTTCCAGAATTTAAATTAATTTTTGGACTTTTAATTAAATTACCTAAATTCATAATTATTTTTCAGAAAACTTTAAATAGTTTTCCGAATTTATATATATTTTTTTGAATTTTTAATTAATTTCTCCAAATTTGTAATTATTTTTATGAAGTTTCAATAAGTTTTTCTAGATTTTTAATAAAAAATGGAATTTTAATTAATTAATCAAACTTGGCGCGAAATTTGGAATGATCTGATGCGCAGATCAAGCCTGCGCGAATTTCGCAACAATCTAACATCCATAGTGATTTTCGTCGAGCGGCTCGACTCGAAGGCTCCTCGGAGGTGCTGACATCATGCTAATGTTAGCGCTTGTTGCGTAGCGCACCAAGGAGCTCGGTACAAATTTTATGATGGATCCGACGACCCAGATCGCTTGGCACATTATTTTGTGCCGTCGGATATCCAAGATCGAGATTTTCGTCGAGCAGCTCGGATCGAGGGCTCCTCAGCGTGATGGAGTGGCTCGGGGGGGCTGACATCATGCTGACTTCAGCATTATTTTTTTCCTTTTTCTACCCGAATTGGACGTGCACGAATTTGGAACAGATCCAATGGCTGAGATCGCTTAGCACGATCTTTGGAGCGGTCGAACAATCTAATTTGCCAAAAACGTCGAGTGGGTTGGTTTGGCTCCTCCTCGGCATGATGATGCTGCTCGGCAAGATGACATCATCATGATGTCACCTTTTGTCTTATTGTGCCCGAAGTGGTCATGCACGAATTTTGGAGCAGATGCAATGGCTAAGATCGCTTGGCACTATATTGGGAGCGATCGAACTGTCCATTTTTGCCAAAAATGTTGAGCGGTTTGGTTTGGCTCCTCAGCATGTTGCTGCTGCTCAGGGGCGGTGATGTCACCTTTTTGGTTTTTCCTTTTTTGTGGGTGACTGTTAGGAGCCCAACAATTTGGGGTTCTTCCCTTATAAATTCTTCTCATGTCTCTCATTTTCTCCAAATCTTTCTCTCTCTTCCAGAGTTTCTCTACCTAAAATTTCTAAGGTTCGGCCGATCTTCTTCTTAGTATTTCTCAGTTGATTGGCCACCATCGCTAGCCAGAGAATTTATATTATTATTATCAGCGACGTCTAGAGTCTCTTCGAGTGACGACACCTCCCCTTCGGGCTGTATAGTACAAGGAGCGCCTTCTTCATGTCCTATGGGAGAAGAGAAGGGGAAGGGAGCAGCTGGGTCTTCTTCTGTTATAGTACATATGATAGAAGAGATTGCTAAGAGGAGCAGAGTGCCGAACGAGTTCGGGAGATATCCTTCTACTCTTTCTTCCCTTATCCGCCAGTATACTGATGATTCGGGGGATTTTATTCTGTATGGAATGCGATACGAAGAGCCTAACTATCGCGGGACCACCAAAGCTGGCCCCGTCAAGACCATCTTGACAAAGGAGGGTCGAATGTAGATTATAGCCATTTTCAGGATTCCCCTCTGATTGTCCCTGAAGTTAGGGCTTGTTCGGTGATATCTAAGGAATTCTTTATTTCCCCTACGATGTTTTTCATGCCCAGCTGTGTCTTCCTTTGCATCCATTCATGAGGAAGATCTTGAACTGGTATACTCTTAGCCCAGTGCAGTACATGCAAAACATGTGGAAGCATGTAACCGGCTTCGTCTTGCAGTATCGGGGGGCTTGCTTCGAGCAAACCTAAGTGTGTGGAGGTGGCTCTTCAAACTCCACTAGAAGAATAAGATGGAGCATCGGTTCTATCTTTCTCCTCGCCCAGGCATGGAAGTGATCGAGAACCTAGACTCGATTAAGCATTGAAAGAGTAAGTATATGATTATCCATTGCTCTGAGCTGTGGGGGATTCCCACCAAGTGGAGAGAGGGCATCCCTAAGAGGGTGAAGGCCAAGACAACACT
Organism: Hemerocallis citrina; assembly: GCA_017893485.1. Classification (NCBI taxonomy): domain Eukaryota; kingdom Viridiplantae; phylum Streptophyta; class Magnoliopsida; order Asparagales; family Asphodelaceae; genus Hemerocallis; species Hemerocallis citrina. The sequence goes on along the minus strand of CM030367.1, from coordinate 66,801,412 downwards.
AAGGGATGAGGAGAAGAGTTTGAGTGATGCTCTTAACGAGAGCAAGTCATTGAAGTGGCGAGAGGTTACGGAGAGGTTCCTCTTCAAGGGGGGTCTGAGCCCAATATATCCTAGGATGATTTAGTTCTAGCTTTTTTCTTGTATTTTCTTTGCTAAATATTCAGTCATCTTTTTGCTCTTGCTTGACCTCCTCATCTTTGTATTCGTTTTTTTCCTTTGCAAAAGAGAAGGACATGGACTTTGACGTGATCATGGCAGCTCACACCAGGCTAAGAAACAAGGCGCCTGAGGACAAGATGATGAAGAGGACAACAAGCAAGCCCGCTTCCGTGAAGGCCGCTATGAGCACGTCATCTCTTACCCGGTAGTGTCTCTGGGCTCACCTCTAGCTGCGTCATCGAGGTCCGCCGCCGGCGGTTTCACCCTTACTGCGGTCATCGCAGGCGAGTGCCCCCTGTTGTTTTCGAGGCCAACGAGTTCCTCACCAACGAGCAGAAGAGATCTATGTGCCTAACTGGGGAGTTAAGCGGCACGATAACTTCCTCAGTGATTCGGCAAGCTATATGGACGCAGTTCGGCGTCTCCTACCTCTAAGGGTAGGAACAAAATGGCTCATGAGATGATTGATTCCTCCACTATGGAGATCTCTTGGGCCACCATGTCGGTACGTATCATGCCTTTTATAGTAGTTTTACATTCTTTCATATATTTTTCAGTTCTGAAGCTCTTCTCCTTTGCATATCACTTGTCACTTTAGCAACCTGTTAGACCGCGTGGCAGAAGAGAGAGGCTTTGGAAGGCCACGACTGACAAGGCCATGTCGGAAAGGATGAAGGTTGTCAAGGCACTGGAGGAGGACCTGTAACACCCCGTAATTTCTAAAGACATATATAGTGGCATATATATATATATACTAGATTTTCCCGTGGGCACATGCCTACGGCATGTCTTCGGAACGATACAACACACGAAAAACCCTGTAAACAATAAAACAACAATTATGTAGTTCAAGTTTGAATAATATGATAATAATTAGTTGTAAATAAAAGTCCATGTTTCTATTAGTATATGTTGAAAAATAATTATAAATGAGGATGTAAAATCCAACTTCTTAGAACTTTAAGTGTGGAAAATGATGAAATTTAACTGTTGAAGAGATATCTGCTATTTTCAATATAACATGTGCATTAAAAAAAGTATAAAAATTTTGAAAATTTTACAAACCTGAAATCTTAAAATCTAAATTTCTAAGTAAATAAAGAAAGAATGGGAGAGAGAGGGAAAGTGAGCAAGAGAGAAATATGAAAAAGTGAAGAGAGAAGAGAGAGATAGTAATAAAGTAATGATTTTTTTAGTTTTGGGGGGGAAATTTTAATTTTGGGTTTGAAATTTTGGGCGGGGTTTGAAATTTTGGGCGAAAAAATATGTTTTGTGAGAATCAATGTAGGCCATTGGTTTTAGGGGAGATTGAATGAGAGCCACTTAATAGCTTTCTTTGTAATTTATTATATAGATAACAAAAAGAGGTTGATGGCATACATGTAAATATTGTGAACAGGAGGGGGGCACACACGTTGAAAGAAAGCCAGGGGTTGTGTTGCGGTGACATCACCGTGACGTCACCAGTGGGGGCCCGCCTGTTGAGTTGAGGCAGCGCCAGCTGCTTGGATGGGATGTGGCAGGGACCCACGTCTGGGTCTCCGTTGTGTTCTTTCGCGAGGAGAGAGAACGCGGCAGAGGTGATTAAAAAATAATTCCATATCGGGAATCACACAAGAATAAATAACTATAAATAATATAGCCTATGATCAAGAGTCACCAATCTGGTTAACCAACTTTTGAAAAAGAGCCTGTGGTGGGTAGTTGTACTATACTATAAATAATTTGTCTGATAAATTGTATAAATTGTCTGAGTTGGGGCAGGGGCATTACAGGACCTCCTTGCTCGAGTTTCTTAGCTTGAGGCTGAGCAGAAGAGGGATAAGGAATAGGCGGTGAAGGAGAGTGAAACATACGTCGAAGGAGAGGGAAACAACAACAAAGGATAGCGAAACATCGTCGGAGGAGAAGGATGCTGCATGGCCTAGGTGAGGGCTGAAGCAGAGGAGCAGCTCTTCATGAACATGGAGGAGGCCTACGCTAAGGCCATCAAGAACGTGGTCGAGCACATCACTCACTTCAATGGAAGGGGGTACCGCCTATCGCTGAAATTGGGAGAGGCGCCGGTAGCAGAGGAGTGAAAGGAAGAGGAGGCCAAGAAGGAGCCTATGGATGAGGATGTGAAGAACCCAGAGGGCGATGCAGGGTTGAAGGAAACAGAAGTGGTTGAGGCTTTCACTCCCGTACTCCTTTAATAGAGGTTGACCCCGGACCTCTGCTCCTTACTTTAGTATTCTCTTTTTGTCTTTTTGACTTTGTAAATATACTTAAGTAGATTAGCCACCGCTGATGCATCTTCCATTTTGATTCAATGAAAGTAGTTTTGGTGTCCTACACTTGTGTTTTTTCTTTGTGAACAAGAACTTTGGATATAGCTCTTGAGTCTCCTTATCATTGGAGTTGTGTTTTCTAGTGATGTAGAAAATCCAAACTCTTCTTTGTTGGCAAATAGTCGTGTACCTCAAAGGGGATCCATGGGACTCCAAGCTTGCTTATCTTCGCAACAACTTGCACTTGACGGAGTTGGGGCTTGTCCGTTCGCGCAATGCGCAACACAAGATAGAGTTGGAGCTTGCTCGCCTGAAGGCAGTGTTAGTCAAAAGAGACTTGGAATTCACCCGCCTAAGGAAGGCTTATCTCGGTGGTTTGGCAAAACTTTGTGCATCGGGCAAAGGATTTTGGAAGAACGGATTCCCTGGGAAGAGGTTTAACTCAAGGAGTTGATTGTTGACAAGGATTTGCAGATCTACTGCCTAGAGGCGAGGCATGGAGGGTTGTAGAGGTGAAGTACCCCTTGTCTTAGTGGTACTGGTCCGGGAGCGACATCCAGAGGAGTAACCTCGGACGATCGAGCGGCCTTGAGGAACCCTAGGGATGCCCCAAGTGGAATTGTCGGGACTTCAAGCATGGCTCCTATTGAGAAGGTGGGAGGTGCTCACCGTAACTAGGTTGGGACCCAATATGCGGGGTTGGATCCTTTCTAGGGTGGCTCAGGTGGGAGCAGTGGAACTTCTTCGGAAAGGAGGCATCTCAAGTGGGTCGTGTCTCTTAGTTGAAATATCCATCTCTTCCGTATACATAAGTAATTGGAATGGAGAGGAGTTGTGGGATGGTCAATGTACTTAACTCTTTAGAATTGTGCCAAAGTGAATGAGAGATTTCTCATGTATTTCTTAAGCTTGTAACAAAATGTTGATATGAAATAAAAATCTTCTAAGTACTCAAGTATTGTCTCTTTTGCCTTATTTGTGACTTATTGTCTAGAGTCGGCAAGTCATTGAGGCAGCCCTAGCGGGGAGATGGACACCAGACACTATTTGCTCAAATTAGTGAGTCATGAGAGTAGCTCTAGGAAGGAGCTGGACACCTAGCTCTGCACGTTCAAGAGTTAGCGATTTGTGGGAGCAGTTTCGAGTGGCGAGTCGAGCTCTGAACTTGCTTGTCTGTGAGTTGCAGGTTCAAGTTCGAGCCATGATGTTGGACTCCGAACTTGCTATTGGAGGAGTTAACGAGTTGTGGGAGTAGTTTCAAGTGACAAAATAGGCTCCAAATTTGCTTGTTAGCGAGTTGTACGAGAAGTTTCGAGTCATGAGTTTGGATTCCATACTTATTATTTGAAGAGTCAATGAGTTGTGCGAGTAGTTTCAAGTGATGATTCCGGCTCTGAACTTGCTTGCTAGTGAGTTGCGGGAGCAGCTTCTAGTTCGAGTTTGGAATCCGAACTTTCTATTTGAGGAGTTAACGAGTTGTCTGAGCAATTTCGAGTGATGAGCCCACCTCCAAACTGGCTTGCTAGCGAGATGTGGAAGCAACTTTGAGCCACAAGTTTATACTCCAAACTTGTTATTTGAAGAGTCAACGGGTTGTGGTAGCAGTTTCAAGTGACGAGCCTTGCTCCAAATTTGCTTGCTAATGAGTTGCGGGAGCTGCTTCAAGTCACGAGCTTGGACCCCAAACTTGTTGTTTAGGGGGTTAATGAGTTCTGGGAGAAACTCTGAGGAAGAGTTGAACTTCGAACTTGTTATTGGAGAAGTAAAAGAGTTGTTGCTGTAGTTCGGAAGGGGAGCTGAGCACTAAACTCGTTGTTCGTATCCAGAGAGTAGTACAAGAAATGCTAAGTTTTATTAAAAAATAAATCTAAGTAACTACCTTGGTAGCTGGCGTTTATTACATGCACTGGACATTATAAGGATCAACCTTATTACAAATTAAAAACCTACTACTAGTAGAGGGCGTTAAGCGCCCTTGTTGTACTAAATCAGATGTTCGCATTCCAAGTCCTTGATATCTTCTTACCCTCCAAATCTTCAAGTTGGTAGGGTCATGAACAAATGACTTTAGAGACCTTGTATGGTTCCTCCCAGTTGGGACTGAGCTTTCCCTTCTTACGAGGGTCAAAAATTTCAAGCTTTCTCAGGACGAGGTCCCCCTATTTGAGGTTAGCCGGGAAGTTCTTCTTATTGTAGAACCTTTCCACCCTCTGTTAATAGATGTGTCTTCATATGATAGACTTCTCGCAAATTTTTTTATTGAGATCAAGGTTGTCCCGGAGGTCATTTGAGTTCTACTCCTTATTGAAGGAGATGAGACAGGGGGAGGGTAGTCCGATCTCTAGGGGGATTAGTGTTGCGGAGCCAAATGTGAGATTGGATGGGGATTCTTTAGTTAGGGTCCTCTTCATGCTCTAGTAGAACCATAGTACACTTAATAGCTCTTCGATCCATAGCCCCTTGGGAGCTTCATCCAACCTCTTCTTGAGGACGTCAATGATCTGTTGGTTGGCTTTCTCAGCTTGGATGTTGGTCTGGGGGTGGGAAATGGAGCATAAACATTGTTCAATCCCAGATTGGCGCATAATTTACGGAACCCCTTGGCGGCAAATTAGTTCCGTTGTCAATGATGAGGTGTCAGGGGATCCTAAACCTACATAAGATGTTCTTCCAAAATAATTGGTGAATCTTGTGTTCGGTGATGAAGGCCAATGGTTCTGCTTTGATTCACTTTATGAAGTAATCGATAAATACCACTAAGAAGTTCATTTGTCCACTGGCAGGGGAAACGGCCCAAGTAAGTCCATTTCTAACATGACGAAGGGGATCGGGCTTGACATGGTTCTAAGGTCAGCTTGGGGAACCAGCTTAATGGAGGAGAACTTTTGGAAGGAGGTGCATCGGTGAACATACTCGTAGGCGTCACTAAGGATTGAGGTCCAATAGTAACCATGATTGAGAACTTTTCGTGCAAGGGACCTCACTCCCATGTGGCCAACACCTATTCCTTCATATACTTTTTTGAAAGCATACTTGGCCTTTTTCAGGGGAGATGCATTACAAGTAAGTCTATCATCTATGGGAGTGTAGGAACGCTTGTAGAAGAATCCTTAACAACTGTGTACCTTTCCGCTCTTACACGGATCTTTCTCGCTTCTCTCGGATCTATAAGGAGGATCCTATTGTCGAGGAAGTCGACCAAGGGTTTCATCCAATTGTTCCTAAGTGTTTGGGGAGTGATAACCATGAACTCTAAAGCTTCATCTTCAATGCCTGGCTTAAATAGGACCTCAATGAGCACTGTGTGGTTGAGTCCTTCGAAGGAAGAGGAGGTAGCTTGTATGCGAGTTACTCCGGCCGCTTGAATGTAGCTAAGAGCTTCTTCACAAAAGCTAAGTATTTGACCATGTGTTCATCCATTACCTCACAGTCTCCTCAAATTTGATTCACTATCAACTTAGAATCATTGAACACCCTGACTTTTCGTGTCCCTGCTTTCCGAGCTAGGAGGAGGCTGGCAATCAACACCTCATATTCGGCCTCGTTGTTGGAGGCACAGAAATTGAGACAACGGGAGTATTAGAGGGTAAACTTATCTGGACCAAGTAGGATGACTCCAGCTCCACTACCTTCGGTGCAAGAGGATCCATCGATATAGACTCTCCAAACCATAGGATTTTCATCATCCTCAGAGGAATCAGGATGATGTTATCCACAATGAATTTGGCTAAGGCTTAGGCTTTGATAGTTGTCCTTGGCCGGTATTTGATATCATGCTGGCTCAACTCGATAGATCAGAGTTCGATGGCTTGTGTAGCACTTGCTTGAGGGGTTGGTCACTAAGGACAAAGATGGTGTGTGCTTGGAAGTAAGGGCAGAGCTTACGGGCGCCCGTGATAAGAGCATAGGCCACCTTTTCCATTTTAGAGTAATAAAGCTTGACGTCGTGAAGTACCTTACCCATATAGTAGATTGCCTTCTGAGTTATATCTTCTTCCCTAACCAAGATGTCACAAAGGGTCTGTTCTGAAGTGGCCATATAGAGATAGAGAACCTCTTCCGCTTAAGCTTTCTCAACAGTGGGGAATTGGTGAGATACACCTTGAGATGTTTAAAGGACTCGTGTTGCATTTTCCACCACTTGAAACCGTTCGACCCTCAAAAAGCTTTGAAGAAAGGGAGCCACTTCTCCCCGAACTTAGAGAGGAAGCGACCAACGATGGTTAGGTGCCCTATGGGTCTCTGGATTTCTTTTATGTTGGACGGGGAAGATATGTCTAGTATGGGTCAGATCTTCTCAGGGTTGGAATCAATTCCTCTTTGACAAACCATGAACCCATAGAACTTCCCCAAGGAGACTCTGAAGGCACACTTTCACGAGTTTAGCCTCATGTTATGCCCTCGTAGGACATCAAATGCTTATTGGAGGTCAGTAACATGATCTTCTTTGTTGAGGTTGTTCAAAAGCATATCGTTTACTTAGAATTCCATATTTTTGCTTATCTGCTCCTTGAAGACCTTTGTACTAGACGCTGGTAAGTGGTTCCAGCATTCTTCAGTCCGAATGGCATGATCATGTAGTAGTAGAGGCCTTGGTCGGTGTTAAAGGATGTCTTCAGGATATCATGAGGGGACATTTGAATCTGCTTGTACCCTGGAAAAGCATCCATGGAACTGAGGAGCTCATGTTTGAATGTGGCTTCGATCAAGGCATCAATGTTAGGGAGAGGTAAGAGGTCATTCGGATATGCTTTGTTCAGGTCGGTGAAGTCGATGCAAATCTTCCATTTGTCATTGGCTTTCTTTACCATGACTACATTTTCTAGGCACTCGGGGTAGCTAACCTCTTGAATGAAGGGGGCGGCTAGGAGTTTGTCGACTTCCTCCTTGACAGCTTATATCCTGTTGGGGCAAACTTGCGACACTTTTGCTGGATCGACTTGACATTGTGGTTCACACTTTAGGTTGTCTGCGATACCAGGCATACCAGCGGCTGTCCAAGTGAACAAGGTTGGGTTTTCCCTGATGCAACTAACAAGTTGCCCTTTGGCCCGATGAGAAAGAGTTCGGCTTACTCGGAAACACTTAGTATAATCTTCTTTGGAGAAGAATATCTCTTCTAGTTCATCCACGAGCTCGAAGTTAATCTAACCCCCATCGAAGGAAAGGACCGAGTCCCTTATTATGGACTTATGACATGCCCGAGCCACTTCTCGGCTCCCTTTAACTTCTTCTACTCTTGCTGTTGTGGGGAACTTCATCTTCATGTGGAAGGCGGAGGGCATGAGTAAAGGTCTGCTAGGCCAGGACTGCTTAGGATGACATTGTAAGTTTCCCTCACAGTGACTACCATGAAGTCCATGGCCTCATTTCAAGTAGTTTGGGGTTTTTCTCACAGTCACATCGAGGGTGACTATTCCTTCGATTTTGAACGGAACCCTGGAGAATCCATGCAGGGTGTACCCGACTGGATTGGGACAGTCCCAAGAGAGCTTTAGGCCCTCAAAAGCTTCCAAGAAGCAGATGTTCATTGAGCTGTCGTTGTCCACTAAGATGCGGCGCACTTTGTGGTTCTCCATGCAGAGGGCAATTATTAATGCATCGCAATGGGGGTTCAGACACGCTCTTGGTCTTTGTCTAAGAAAGTTACTGGAATCCTAAGCTCTTGGCTAGAGGGAAGTTTTGCATTGAATTTACTTCTTGGACAAATGCCTTCCGGGGGGGGGGGGGGGGTAGCTGGACTCCTCACCAATAAGCGCTCTATGGATAGAGTGGAAAATGGTCATATGCTCCAAGTCTTAGGACTCAGGATCATTCTATGTGCACTTGTTTGCTCCTTCAAACCGTAGAAGGTTCACCCTTATCCTTTAGGGCATACTTGGAGAGGTAACCTCTGCGGATTACAGCTTCAATTTCCTTCTTGAGGGAGCAGCAGTTATCGGTGTTTTGGCAGTGGTTCCTGTGGAACCGACACCATTGTCTCTTATCCCTTCTTTTGCCTAGTGTATTCATCCTAGGAGGAGGGCAGAGCAACCCATCTCGCCCCGGTCCCCATGAGGACAGTTGAGATGTTGGCATTGAAAGGAGTGAACTTGTCGAAGTGAGGAGCTGGAGGAAGACGACGCTGGCCAGAGCCATCCTTGTGGAATTTCTTGGGTCCCTCTTCATTTATGTTCTTTTGTTTTTTCCCCGGAAGAGGGCTTCTTCTTTGCCGGGGGGACGAAGGGCCTCTTCAGTTTGGATGTACTTATCACTCCTTTGTAGGAGTTCGAAGAAGTCCTAAGGTGGCCTCTTGGCGAGAGATGCATTGAGTTCTTCATGGCTGACATTATATCGGAAGGTAGTAACTGCTATCGCTGAGTCAAGGGAGGGGATAGACCAGGCCTCGGCCATGATGCATGTGATGAAGTCTTTAAGGAGCTCCCTTTCCCTCTGCTTTAAATTGAGTATGGAAGCAATTGTGTTCTCAGTCATGTGGCTGGTGATGAAATGTGTTAGGAAGAGCTCCTCAAGCTGGTTGAGGGAGAAGATAGACCCCGAAGAAAGACGGGAGTACCATTTCCGTGTTGCTCCCTTTAGGGTTGTTGTGAATGTTCTGTAAAGGAAGGCGTCAGGGGCATTGTGGATTGTCATAAGGGTTTTAAAACTCTCAATTTGACCTGCAAGATCAGACAAGAGTTTTAAAACTCTTGATATGACCTGCCAGATCGGACTGACTGTTGTATGATTCGAAGGTGGGAGGCTTGAAGTTCTCTGGAACAAGGGACTCAAGAATAAATCTATCAAAGGGAGTTTAGGTGGGGTGGTATGCTCTACTGTGGTGATCCTCCTCTTGGACAATCCGAGGAAGGTGTTCTTCCATCTCCTGAAGGCAACGAAGGACTCCATCATCCCACTCTTTAGATCGGGTAGTCCCACAAGACTCTTCTCTTTGCACAGTTCTAGGGTGATGATTATTGATCCGTTGGTCCCTGTTTGGGGCCACCCTGATGACTTAGATTATAGGATTTCGTCTTTGAAGTTGTGGAATTTAGCCCAGGTGATGGGTGCCTCATTTTCTATGTTGTTTTTGGGAGTTCGCTGAATGACTGGAATCTGCCTCCTCTCGCATCTTTGTCCTCTTGGCGAGGGCATTTGACTAGATTTATGTCATTTAGGAGGAGGGTTTCTCTTACTTCCTTGGCGCTCTATGCGGGGGACTTCATTTCGGGCGCGCTTTTCATCTAAGTGTCGGTGTGGGTCAGTCCCTTGCTATCAGAAATTGATGATGTCGTGGAGGTCTGGTTGCACTGTGGGCACCACAGCAGGCACCGTGGAAGGGGAGGCTGTGTGGACTGAGATTTGGTCATCAGTCGGTTGAAGCCAAGGGTGAGGTTTAGAGCGACGTTCAGAGTGACGCCATTGGGAGCCTTCCGACACAGCCTTGCTGAAGGGAGGTTGTGATGGCGGATGGGGGGGCCTGCAACGATGGGTGTGGAGGCTACTCTAGTGGAGGAGGAGGAGGAGGAAAAGGAGCATCGGGTTGACGGCTATTGGTCGTTGCCTTCCTTCTTTGGGGTGCCATGGCTAAAAAATATAGTTTCTTGCCGGCGAGACATTATCAGGGAAGTTGATCTATGGTTTCCACTGACGGAGCTAATATATTGCTGCTTTTTTCTGGTATGGGAGAAATCAGATAAGGAATTCTTTTTTATGGAGAAAACTTACAATCTAGACTGTCAATCTGATCTGAATTTGATGGCTGAAAGATCCTTAATCTGAATCTAAATCGTTGAGAGCATTTAGATCTGGATTGGACGACTGAAAGATCGCCGAGAACCTGCACAAAGTGTGAACACCGGGATTGGCCCCTGTAAAAGACCCTTCAACGCACAAGTCAGTAAATCAGAAAGGTGATTAGAGTTTTAGTGGCAAAAGATTGATTACCTATTGCTGATTGAGGGGGAGAGTATTTATAGACTATGAATTAGTTACAAAAGATAGACATAAGAAAAAAAAATTGAGTTTAAATTGCATATTCCCATGGTTAAAGGATAAGATAAGTTAATAACCCTATTTAAGATAAGGGATTTGGTTTTCAACTTTAATTAGTTGAAAATCTCTTTCTTGGGTTCTATGAAAGACCTAATTTTGCGACTGGAGGTGGCCCATTTGCTTCTTGCATGCCCGTAGTTGCTGTAAAATTATCATTTTGCCACTGAGAAGCTTTAAGATGCGTAGTGGAATCTATTGGCTCTAATATTACCCATATCAATATGTTGTTATATTTGAAAATTGTTTTAAACACATGGTAGTGGATGACCACCATAAACACTCATTTACATCCATCATATGAAGAGTCGTGTAACATTAGCTCTAAACACGAATTTACATCCATCATATGAAGAGTTTTGTAACATATGTTGAAAATGATAAAATTATTTACCAATATTATGTAAGCCTATAAATAGAGGGCTTATGGACATGAATGAGATATGATTTTTTGAGGATTACTATTTTCTCTATTCTCTCAATATTTGTTTCAATTTATAACACATTATCAGAACGAAAGTTCTAATTTCCGGCTGGAGTTTGTGGGCTTTGAGTCTGGTATTGTATTTTGTACTATACTAGTTTCTCTAGACATTCCTTGTTCATCTGCTTATTTAATTTTTTTTTATGTTCTTACAAATAATTTCAATTATATAAGTTAATCTAAACCCGTAGTTTAGATTTCTTAAACCTGAAGTTTAACTCGAACAAATGTACAAATAACAGAACTTGAAGTTCTAAATCAATTACAATATATATATATATATATATATATATATATATATATATATATATATATATATATATATATATATATATATATCTGTGTGTGTGTGTGTGTGTGTGTGTGTGTGTGTGTGTGTGTGTGTGTGTGTTTCTTGGGAGCTTGAAGCTTTAAAAATGATAACTCGAACCTGTAGTTTCGTGAAAATGAGTACTATTTATACACACACACACACACACACACACACACACACACACACACACACACAGAGTATATATACTCTGTGTGTGTGTGTGTGTTTCTTGGGAGCTTGAAGCTTTAAAAATGATAACTCGAAACTGTAGTTTCGTAATGAGTACTATTTATTATTTCGTTGTTTCACATGTTTATCATCTTGTTTCATATTATATTGTATTCTAAAGTTTACTAGTTTTGTATAGTAGAGTTATTTAACATGTCGAATCTCACGAAACTTGAATTCATCGCACTTGACATTTCCGACAACAACTATTCGAGTTAGGTGCTTGATGCTGAAATCCACTTGAATGCGATGAATCTTGGTGACACCATCTGTAACCCCTAATTTCGGAAATACGTATTTTCACGAGTATTTTTCTGTATCTCGATATTTATAAACTGTTATAGTTAAATTCGTTTGAGTTTCTTTATTAAAACGATTTTCTAAACTATAATTATGACTATTTTAAATAAACTTTGTTTCAATTCCTACTTGATCAACTATTTGCATTTTAACCCTCAGAAATATTATTATTGTTTCGACTATTACAACGAATTCCTATTTTTATATATTGATATTATTATTCTGACGATTGCTATTATTATTCATAGTCTTTTATTCTTATTGATTGATATTACTAGTATTATTATTTTGTTGACATGGTTATTTTATCATTCTTATGGTTACTGAGATTGCTTAGTATTATTATTGACTATTAAAACAAATCAATCCTTTCTTATTTGATAATTGTGTTTATAATTTATAATTTATGTAGCACAAATTGTATACTTTCAAATATCTTATTTCTTTTATTTGGATTTATATTGATCTTTATATTCAAGTATAATGTATTTTTATTATTGGATCTAATACCCAATTGCCCAAATACCCAATATCCTATCTTTTTCCCATATAAACCCTAATCAGCTAATTAACTAAACCCTAACCCTATTTTTTAACCTAGCCATCATTAACCCTCCGTAATCTCTTTAATCCCATTACGGTTTCCCTAATCATCCTCTACTGTTCCTCCATCTCTCCCTCTCGCTCTCCCTGTTTCTGCCACCGAACCCAGACCAACCCATCCACCGCCCATCTTCGATCGCCACCATCTTCCACCTTCATCATCGCCCTCAGCATCACCCTCTCCTCGTTATCTTCAACCCATCGTCGCCCCCGATCACCCCCTCCTCCGCCGCTTGAACCCAACTCCACCGAAGCCACCCACAGTCGCTCCCTTCCTCGTCGCATCTCCTCATCGTCCCTCCTATCACGCCGTCTGTAATACCCTGAATTTTCATTTATGAGAATTATTATTTTTGTATTATTACTTTGTACGTATTGTGCACGTGCAATCTTACGGTATAAATTTATATAATTATTTTCATTACATAAATAAATAAATATACAGATATATAAATGTCCTTTCTATTGTTCTTATTAAAGCCTATTTTTAAACAAGCATAAGTATTCCTTTATTTTGGGCCCAATCTAATTTATTTTAAATATAGACTATTTTGGCCCACTAAATAAAAGCCCATGAATTTATTTTCTCTTTTATTACAACTTGTAGTGTAGACAATTTTTATAGAGTTTTTATAAAAAATATATGTACAACTTTTTAAAATAGGGGACTTTAGAAACACGTGCATTTCACTAGCACTTGTTTGTGCATCTTTTGAGGCCGGATAGGATTAGGAGGGAAAAAGAGAAGTGGAGTTTGTGGGAGTTGGTTTTGTAGTCATGGTTGGTTACTACAACTTCCCATTGAATCCTAGCCTTTGTTTCTTAACTCCTAGATCAATCCTAGCCTTCTATTTGCCCCAAATTTTTGTATAAATACCCGCCCCCCTAGCCTAGTTATCCTTACACTTCTCATTCATCAAACCTATAGTGAAAGAAATTAATCATTAGTAGTAGATTGTTGTGTTGGTAGAGAGTGTGAATAAAAGATTGAAAGAGAGAGAGAGTTGGGTGTGCTTACAAGCAAGGAGGCCGGCATCACACTAAGGAGCTCGGGTTGCACTCAAGCGAGGAGGAGAAGCACATCTTTGGGCAAGCTCAACTAGGAGGAGAAGGGCTCTTTCATTCTAGGAGTTACTTTGTGGGTTTTCTCTCCAAATTAGGTGGGTGGTTTTTCTTACTTCTAACTCTAGTTACCATGCTAGAAACCAATAAGAGTACAGTTAATTTGAAAAAGGACTTGTTTGATGATTAAACTAATGCTTGGTAGATTGTATGTTAACTTGTCATGAATCTTAATATTGTAGCACGCTTTGCTTTATAGTTATGGAAATGTTAAATTGGGTTTGTGATAATGTCAAAATTGAGTATGAAATGCTAATAGATGAAATTATTGTTTTATGTACTAAATGGACTATCGTGATATTGGTTCTAATGAATGAAATTTGTCCTATGCATTTGGGTTAACAAAAGAGTGAAAAACAGGAAATTATAATTTTAATGTGATTTTTTTTAATACCAAATTGTGTTTGAGAATTGTCAAATTTAATTATGAAAAGAGTAGTATAGAGTTTTTGTATGAAAAATGTGTGTTTTATTAGTGAGAAAATTATTTTAAAAATACTGGAGTATTAATCTAGGATGAAATTAATATTCTGGAGATTTACATTACATTTTGTGCAAATCAAACGAAGATAAGAGCTTTTGAACATTGAAACGTTTTAATTAAACAGAGACTCGAATTAGGTAAATTCGAGTTGTGTTTGTGACAACTTGAGCCTATAGCTCACGTGGTCGGTGAGCTGTCCTAGCGCTACTGTAGCGTGGGCGTGGGTCTTGGGAATCGCTGGTTCGATACCCCATGCCCACCTTGTTTTTCTGTGTGCGGTTAAGAAATACCCAACACGAACAGAGGGTATATAACCCTCTGATCTCTCTTCATATCGCTGAGCGCATTCGGCCGGTTGGCTAGTGCATGGGGCTGTCTTCTTTCAGGTTGCGGGTTCGATTCTGGTTATGGCCAAAATATATTTTTTGACAAAAACTAATTTTTGGGACTTTCTTGATGTTTAAAAATTTCGAAGAAATTATCGTTATTATTATAAAATCATGTACGACCTATGAAAATTAAATTGGAGTTATTGGACTAAAATAAAATGTATTTTGAGGTGAAATTGTACTTAAACTATTGTTTCCTTATATTTATAATTTCGTGAAAATGTGGATTTCTTCATGAGGTGATTAGTATAAGTATTAAAAAGAAAAATTTGATGGAAGGAAAATATAATTGTGAATCTTTATATGGGTTCATTTTGTCAAAAGAATAGCATAACAAATGGTAATTTTGTGAAATAATTCACTTGACTAAACATTTTCGTAGGATGAACTTAATGTGGAAATAAGTGTGGTTATGAAAGGCACATTTTATAATTGAACTCCATGTATGAAAATTGGACTCATGAAAAGATTGAAAACCGTTTAATTGGAAAAGAGAAATGTTTTTAAGTATGACAAACTCAATATGTGAATTGTGAATTGAAATTGAAAATTAGGGTGTAACCAAGAGTCACAACGGCAATTGAAAGTAATGAGTTATTAGTACATAGTGAGAGGGCTGACCCTAAAGATTGATTTTGTTCATGATTTCTTTAAATTAAGGATTAGTACATAGTGAAGAGGTGATGAAAGTGAGATAAAAACACAAGTATGAGGGCCTCGAGTCTACGATGTGGGTGTGATTCATAGTTTGTCTTCACGATGCGTCGTGACATGACGTGGGCACTACTCCGGAATTATCTGGATCTTGGCGATGCTTGTGGAGTGTTTGGTGACTGCAAGAGGATCGTGTGCCATGACGGAGGCTGAATTTTCCATAGGTTGTCTTCACGATGCGTCGTGACATGACGTGGGATTCCCCTCCAGGTTGTCTGTACATTAGCTCGTTACTCATAGAACATCTAGGATACTTACCGTAGTTACAGTAGTAGATTAAGTCATGACGAGGGATTGAACCGTACAAGATGAAGAACGATTAAGAGGCTTGCCCTGGGACCTATGTAGTATGGGATGCATAGAATCTGAACAAGTGCGCATTAGTGTCATACAATATAAATAACTGCATTAAGGACTAAGTGCACAATCACAACACGACATCAATAGTATATTCCACTTAGTTTGTTTGTGAACAAGTTTGTGTTTGTTAAGTATGGAAAATCATTATACTGTTTCCGGCATAAAGAGGATGACCGTGTATAATATTCGTCGATTGAATAAACTGACGTACCCATAGTTTGTATGCAGGATCAAATGACATAATAAAGATTAAAGGAGAACTGATGCTTAGAGATTATTCAAATGTTGTTGTAATTTCATTCATATAAATATTGTAATTTTGCTTCCGCTGTAAAGTGTAAAGATTCATTTGTAACTCTGATGTAAAGTGAAAAGTTTTAAATTCCTTGTAAAATTGTACGAAAGAAGGGAAAAGATCCTGTGGAATCTCGAATTCAGTTGTATTTGGAATTCGGGGCATTACAGAGTGGTATCAGAGCCACGCTTCACAAATAGTACAAGTTTATAAGGAACGACACCCTAGAAGTGGATATTAGAGTGTGTGTTGAGTCTAGAGATTTAAATGTAAGACACTTACATTTGTGTTGCTCTATGATTGACATTCTCCTCCTTCCCCTTTCTAAGATGGTTGATCACTTCGACCCTGCGGGAGATGACAATTGTCATATCATTGAAGAAGACTATTATCCTGGAAAAGCTGATTCTGAGGAAGAGTACTACCCAAGGCAAGCAGACTCCGATGGAGAGGAATGACCTGAGTCCTGAGAGATCACTCCACCTCCGTACTCATCTGATGATTCTTCTGACGAAGAGGAACCCGTTCCGGGAAATCTCATCATGTCTCTTCAGAGGCAGGTAAAGACTCTGCAGGAGAGAGTCGGGCTATTGGAGGCTTAGTTGGCGAAGCTCAAGGATGTTATTGCAGTTCTCAGTCATCGTGCATGGAAACTCGAGAAGAGAAAAAACATGACCGATGTACTGAAGGAAGAAGTGGAGGAACTATGGGGAGAGCTTCGTGAAGCCAATAGGAACCGTAGGAGTTAGACCGTTGTATCATCTACTGCTTTCATTTTGATGTCTGAAATGTTTTGAATTCGAATGTATAAAGTTTGAAATTCAATGAAATGGAAATGTTGACTCAAAAGTTCATGTTTTATACTTCGAATTTAATGGATCTTTTGCATCAGAATATGGCTGGAAGACGAGCTCGAAATGGTGAAGGTCTGGACTTGGAAACAGAACTAGCGATGGTCTATCAGACACTCAATGCCGTTATCATGATTCAGAATCAGGGAAGGATGCCTGCGAATTCAGTACCCAAAGAAATCAAACTCGTGGAATCATTTAAACGGATGAAACCACCGGTGTTTGAAGGGAAGTCAGATCGTAACACAGCTGACAATTGGATCCGGCAGGTAGAGACTATCTTCGAAGTCCTAGAGACCCCGGAGGGCAGCAAGGTGAAGTTGGCGACTCTGCAATTCGAGAAGGATGCTGCTGTGTGGTGGCAATCAATGAAGCAGATGATGGGAGGTTTGGTTCTTGGCTGGGAGGAATTTTTGGAGGAATTCCACAGTCATTATTTCCCTTCAGATGTCCAGGAGAAGAAAGCCATGGAATTTCTGTCGCTGCAACAGGGTGGCATGTCAGTTAGGGAGTATGAGACCAAATTTACTCAGCTCTTAAGGTATGCTCCCGAATTGGTAATGGATGAGGCGAAGAAGGCTCGTAAGTTCGAGCATGGGTTGAGGCCAAGTTTGAGATCCAGGATGATACCCCTCGGTATCAGGAGGTTTAACAAGCTGGTCAAACGAGCGGCAGCCATGGAAGCAGACATGGAGCAGTTTCATGTTGTTCAGAATCGGAGGAACAACTGGTAGTCTGGAAAGAGGCCCGCAAATTCCGAAAATTTCAAGAGACAACCATCGGC
Source organism: Hemerocallis citrina (assembly GCA_017893485.1). Classification (NCBI taxonomy): domain Eukaryota; kingdom Viridiplantae; phylum Streptophyta; class Magnoliopsida; order Asparagales; family Asphodelaceae; genus Hemerocallis; species Hemerocallis citrina. Next base: position 66,784,025 of record CM030367.1, on the reverse strand, counting down.
ACAAAGGTTCAAACCGACAGGAGCGAACGTTATCAGTGTGGCTGGAGGAACCAGAAATAATTTTGTGAAACCTCCTGCGGTGAATTACTACAACTGTGGTGAGACGGGACATTACCAATCTCAATGCCCCAAACGGCGGAATGTTAATCGCAATGTACCAATGCAGCAGACTGGAAAAAAGCCATACCAGCAAGGGCGAGTATTTGCCTTGACTGAAGCTGATGCCGATGAGGTGGATCATGTTATCACTGGTATGAGGGTGAATGTTTAGAGGTTTTGTTGTTCTTTTTCCCCTTATTTAGTGAACTATTACGTAATGAGTGTGTATTATGTAACAGTAGAACTCTATTTCAATGGAATGAAAGCTGTTGTTTTGTTTGATACTAGATCCTCTCATAATTTTGTGTCTCTTAAATTTGCTAAAGTGTTGGAGTTGAGCCGAAGATTTTTTTCAGGCAAGATCTTAGCAGTAGCTACTCCATCAGGGGAAACTTTAACCACTGATCGGTACTATGCAGATTACGAGATTGTGATTAGGAACAGAATCTTCAGAATTGATCTAATCGAGCTGACTATCTTGGGGGTCGATGTTATCATTGACATTGATTGGATGTCGGTGTACAGTGCAAGCATCGAGTGCAAGACCAAGAAAGTAACAGTGAAGGCTTCAGGTGGACCTGAATTCACCTTCCAAGGGAAGAAGAAGTGTTCCAGGCTGGTGGCAGCTATCTGCAAGGAAGCGATTCTTGTGGAAGTGCAAAGGATTCCTGTGGTTCGGGACTATTCAACTGTGTTCTTGGATGATTTACCTGGGTTACCCCCGCAACGTGATGTAGAGTTCAGCATCACTATTAAACCGGGAAGTGCACCCATTTCTAAGACACCGTATAGGATGGCTCCTGTGGAGCAGGATGAGGTGAAACGGTAGATTGAGGAACTGTTGGAGAAAGGCTTTATTCAACCTAGTGCATTACCTTGGGGAGCACCAGTGCTTTTGGTAAAGAAGAATGATGGATTGATGAGGATGTGTATCGATTACCGAGAGCTGAATAAGGTCACTGTTCAGAATAAGTATCCGATTTCCCGAATTGATGACTTGTTCGATCGTCTACAAGGAGCTGCTATTTTCTCCAAAATAGATCTTCGATCAAGATATCATCAGGTTCGAGTGAAAGCTGAAGATGTGCACAAAACTGCATTTAGAACTCGACACGGGCATTACGAATTCTTAGTTATGCCGTTTGGAGTGACGAATACGCCTGCGATCTTCATGGACATGATGAACAGAGTTCTGAGGCCGTTCATTAATTTTTTCGTCGTGGTGTTTATTGACGATATTCTCATGTACTCCAAGTAGGAGGAGGAGCACACTGAGCATCTGGCAGTAGTTTTGAAGAAGGTAGAAGAGCAGGAGTTGTATGCCAAGCTGTCCAAGTGCAATTTCTGGAAATCTAAAGTGGCATTCCTAGATCACATCCTTTCTAAGGAGGGAGTGACAACTGATCCTGCTCACCTGCAGTCGTGTTTTCATTACTGCACTCGCTTTATATCTCCGACACACAAGGAAGGACATGGTCCTCGAGTACAAGCCTGGGGACCAATCAAGTTGGGTCGATACGCACAGCGCCTAGTATCCATCGTGGTCATGAATATACACCGGCGCTGCTTGCGCGGTCATCTTCATAGTCTGATTCTTCAACGAAAAAATTATGCAGGCTTCCAGTAGTAATAATTATGATGGTTGAGCTTTTTGATTATTCAGGGCGCAGCGAAGCCAATTGCCATCAAGGCTTATAAACCAAGCAAAGCAGCAAAGACCGCCTACCTTGTACTGCACTCTCCAAGTATTCACATACAGAAGATAGAGGCAGTGAGAGATTGGGCAAGGCCTACTACAATAAAGGAAATCAGGAGTTTTCTTGGACTGACTTGATACTACAGGAGATTCATTCAAGGTTATGCTCAGCTAGCCGTGCCGCTCACTGGTTTGACCAAGAAGAATGTGGACTTCAAGTGGACTGAGCAATGTGAGGCAAGCTTTCAGGAGTTGAAAGAGAAGCTGACTACTGTACCTATTTTGGCTTTGCCTAGAGCAAGTATTGAATATGATGTCTACAACGATGCTTCACATCGTGGGCTTGGTTGTGTCTTGATGCAAGAAGGAAAAGTGATCACTTATGGGTCTAGGCAACTACGACCGTATGAGAATAATTATCCGACTCATGATCTGGAGTTGACTGTGATTATCTTCGCCTTGAAGTAATGGAGACACTACGTGTACGGTGAGAAATTGAACATGTACACGGACTACAAGAGTTTGAAGTACATATATCAGCAGAAGGATCTGAATCTGAGGCAGCGAAGATGGTTGGAAGTGCTTGAGGACATGCGACCTGAGATCAAGTATCATCCTGGGAAAGCTAATGTTGTTGCTGATGCACTTAGTCGCAAGAGCAGTTTATCCAGTTTGATTACAACTCAGAAGCTTCTGGTGGAAGAATTGGATCGGGCTGGTATTGAAGTTGTCTTGCAAGGATTGGGAGCATCCTTAGCTCAGTTGAGGCTTCAACCTACACTGAATGGAAAGATTATTGCAAGTCAGGAGGTTGATGCTGATATCTTGGAGATGAAGGAGCAGGTTGGTGCTGGCAGGTTGCCCAGATTTCAAATCAAGGATGGAGTACTGTGGTTCGGAGATAGACTGTGTGTTCCGGATCAGTCGAACCTGAAAGAGAGTATTCTACAGGAGGCACATGCTACCCTTTTGTTGGTACATTCTGGGAGTACTAAGATGTATAAAGACATCAAGCAGCATTTCTGGTGGTCAGGTTTGAAGCGGGACGTGGCTAAATTTGTGGCAAAGTGTGAGGTTTGTCAACAAGTTAAAGCCGAGAATCAGAGACCCGGAGGTCTATTACAACCATTACCTATTTCGGAATGGAAGTGGGATAGCATCAGTATGGATTTCATTACGGGATTGCCTAAGAGTCCTAAAGGCATTGATGTGATTTGGGTTATAGTCGATCGACTGACCAAGTCCGCTCACTTCTTGGCGATGAAACTCACTGCTTCGATGGACAAGTTAGCTGAGTTGTATGTTGGCGAGATCGTCAGGCTCCATGGTGTTCCGTCAACTATTGTGTCTAATCGAGATGCGCAGTTTACTTTGCATTTCTGGAGGAGTCTTCAGACAGCTTTGGGTACCAAGACAGATTTCAGCACTGTTTTTCATCTGCAAACCGATGGACAGACCGAGAGAGTCAACCGTATTCTTGAGGATATGCTCCGGTGTTGTATACTTGATTTTGGAGGCAGTTGGAAAAGGCATTTAGCTTTGGTAGAGTTTGCCTACAACAAAAGTTTTCAAACCAGTATTGGGATGGCACCGTACGAAGCTTTGTATGGCAGGAAGTGCAGAACGCCTGTTTGTTGGTTTGAAGTTGGGAAGTGTCAACTGTTTGGGCCTGAGCTTGTACAACAAACCTCTGAAAAGATTGATCTGATCAGGAAGAGGTTGGTAGAGGCTCAGAACAGGCAAAAGAGCTATGCAGACAACCAGAGAAGGGACCTTGAGTTTGAGGAAGGTGACTTCATCTTTCTGAAAGTATCGCCCAGCAAAGGTGTGATTCGATTTGGCAAGGGCGGAAAGTTAGCCCCGAGGTTTATAGTCCCGTATAAGATATTGAAAAGGATCGGAAAAACTGCTTACCGGCTTGAATTATCGGAGGAGTTATCTCAGGTGTACAATGTCTTCCATGTGTTTAGCTAAGAGGTTATATTCCAGATCCAAGTCATCATTTGCCTGAAGTGCCGGAAGATTTGCAATTGGATCTCAATTACATCGAGTCTCCTGTCGAGATTGTTGATCGTCAAGAGAAAGTCTTGAGGAATAAGACGATACCGATGGTCAAAGTAGTCTGGAGAAACCATTTGGTTGAAGAGGCTACTTGGGAGTCTGAGGAGAGGATGTTGAGGGATTATCCTGAGCTCTTTTCTTGATTTGTAATTTGTCTCCTTCTTTCTTTTGTTGTTGTGTTTGTTTTGTTTCTCGCTCTTGATTGTAGTTCCGGGGACGGAACTATTCTAAAGAGGGAGTGTTGTAATACCCTGAATTTTCATTTATGAGAATTATTATTTTTGTATTATTAATTTGTACGTATTGTGCACGTGCAACCTTGCGGTATAAATTTTTATAATTATTTTCAATACATAAACAAATAAGTATACAGATATATATATGTCCTTTCTATTGTTCTTATTAAAGCCTATTTTTAAACAAGCATAAGTATTCCTTTATTTTGAGCCCAATCTAATTTATTTTAATTATAGACTATTTTGGCCCACTAAATAAAAGCCCATGAATTTATTTTCTCTTTTATTACAACTTGAAGTGTAGACAATTTTTATAGAGTTTTTATAAAAAATATATGTACAACTTTTTAAAATAGGGGACTTTAGAAATACGTGCATTTCACTAGCACGTGTTTGTGCATCTTTTGAGGCCGGATAGGATTAGGAGGGAAAAAGAGAAGTGGAGTTTGTGGGAGTTGGTTTTGTAGTCATGGTTGGTTACTACAACTTCCCATTGAATCCTAGCCTTTGTTTCTTAACTCCTAGATCAATCATAGCCTTCTATTTGCCCCAAACTTTTGAATAAATACCCCTCCCCCCCTAGTTATCCTTACACTTCTCATTCATCAAACCTATAGTGAAAGAAATTAATCATTAGTAGTAGATGGTTGTGTTGGTAGAGAGTGAGAATAAAAGATTGAGAGAGAGAGAGAGTTGGGTGTGCTTACAAGCAAGGAGGTCGGTATCACACTAAGGAGCTCGTTGCACTCAAGCGAGGAGGAGAAGCGCATCTTTGGGCAAGCTCAACTAGGAGGAGAAGGGATTTTTCATTCTAGGAGTTACTTTGTGGGTTTTCTCTCCAAATTAGGTGGGTGGTTTTTCTTACATCTAAATCTAGTTACCATGCTAGGAATGATGACATAATTTGCATGAAAGAAACCAATAAGAGTACAGTTAATTTGAAAAAGGACTTGTTAGATGATTAAACTAATGCTTGGTAGATTGTATGTTAACTTGTCATGAATCTTAATATTGTAGCACGCTTTGCTTTGTAGTTATGGAAATGTTAAATTGGGTTTGTGATAATGTCAAAATTGAGTATGAAATGCTTATAGATGAAATTATTGTTTTATGTACTAAATGGACTATCGTGATATTGGTTCTAATGAATGAAATTTGTCCTATGCATTTGGGTTAATAAAAGAGGGAAAAACAGGGAATTATAATATTAATGTGATTTTTTTTAATACCAAATTGTGTTTGAGAATTGTCAAATTTAATTATGGAAAGAGTAGTATAGAGTTTTTGTATGAAAAATGTGTGTTTTATTAGTGAAAAAATTATTTTAAAAATACTGGAGTATTAATCTAGGATGAAAATAATATTCTGAAGATTTACATTACATTTTGTGCAAATCAAACAAAGATAAGAGCTTTTGAACATTGAAATGTTTTAATTAAACAGAGACTCGAATTAAGTATATTCGAGTTGTGTTTGTGACAACTTGAGCCTATAGCTCAAGTGGTTGGTGAGCTGTCGTAGCGCTACTGTAGCGTGGGCGTGGGTCTTGGGAATCGCTGGTTCGATACCCCATGCCCACCTTGTTTTTCTGTGTGCGGTTAAGAAATACCCAACACAAACAGAGGGTATATGAACCTCTGATCTCTTTTCATATCGCTGAGCGCATTCGGCCGGTTGGCTAGCGCATGGGGCTGTCTTCTTTGAGGTTGCGGGTTCTATTTTGGTTATGGCCAAAATATATTTTTTGACAAAAAATGATTTTTGGGACTTTCTTGATGTTTAAAAATTTTGAAGAAATTATCATTATTATTCTAAAATCATGTACGACCTATGAAAATTAAATTGGAGTTATTGGACTAAAATAAAATGTATTTTGAGGTGAAATTGTACTTGAACTATTGTTTCCTTATATTTATAATTTCGTGAAAATGTGGATTTCTTCATGAGGTGATTAGTATAAGTATTAAAAAGAAAAATTTGATGGAAGGAAAATATAATTGTGAATTTTTATATGGATTCATTTTGTCAAAAGAATAGCATAAAAAATGGTGATTTTGTGAAATAATTCACTTGACTAAACATTTTTGTAGTATGAACTTAATGTGGAAATAAGTGTGGTTATGAAAGGCACATTTTATAATTGAACTCCATGTATGAAAATTGGACTCATGAAAAGATTGAAAACCGTTTAATTGGAAAAGAGAAATGTTCTTGAGTATGACAAACTCAATATGTGAATTGTGAATTGAAATTGAAAATTAGGGTGTAGCCAAGACTCACACCGGCAATTGAAAGTAATGAGTTATGATAATTGAAAATTGAAAAGACCAAGTTTGGGTCATTGTGAAATGAAAGAAATAAGACCGGTATTAGTGAGAGGGCTGACCCTAAGAGATTGATTTTGTTCATGATTTCATTAAATTAAGGATTAGTACATAGTGAAGAGGTGATGAAAGTGAGAGAAAAACACAAGTATGAGGGCCTCGAGTCTACGATGTGGGTGTGATTCACAGTTTGTCTTCACGATGCGTCGTGACATGACGTGGGCACTACTCCGGAATTATCAGGATCTTGGCGACGCTTGTGGGGTGTTTGGTGACTGTGAGAGGATCGTGTGCCATGAAGGAGGCTGAATTTTCCATAGGTTGTCTTCACGATGCGTCGTGACATGACGTGGGATTCTCCTCCAGGTTGTCTGTACATGAGCTCGTTACTCATAGAACATCTAGGATACTTACTGTACTTACACTAGTAGATTAAGTCATGACGAGGGATTGAACCTTACAAGATGAAGAACGATTAAGAGGCTTGCCCTTGGACCTATGTAGTATGGGATGCATAGAATCCGAACAAGTACGCATTAGTGTCATACAATATAAATAACTTCATTAAGGACTAAGTGCACAATCACAACACGACATCAATAGTATATTCCCCTCAGTTTGTTTGTGAACAAGTTTGTGTTTGTTAAGTATGGAAAATCATTATACTGTTTCCGGCATAGAGAGGATGGCCGTGTATAATATTCGTCTGTTGAATAAACTGACGTACCCACAATTTGTATGCAGGATCAAATGGCATGATAAAGATTAAAGGAGAACTGATGCTTAGAGATTATTCAAATGTTGTTGTAATTTCATTCATATAAATGTTGTAATTTTGCTTCCGCTGTAAAGTGTAAAGATTCATTTGTAACTCTGATGTAAAGTGAAAAGTTTTAAATTCCTTGTAAAATTGTACGAAAGGAGTGAAAAGGTCCTGTGGAATCTCGAATTCAGTTGTATTTGGAATTCGAGGCGTTACACCGTCCTTGCCCATCGCCATTGCCGCTTCGCTAAACCCAACTCAACCGAACCCATTTACCTATCTCGTCGCCGCCATCGCCTCATCGTCATTACCCCCACCCTCTCCGTTCACCCCTTCATCCTCCGAAGGCCCCCCACCGCAGTCATCGCCGTCCAGGCCCCATCCAAGTCACGACATCGTCTTCCCTGTTTTTAACCGAAAACAGAGCCCACTTCGCCGACCAGCCGCCGTCGTTGCGTCGCATCCCGACCAGTGCCGCCGCTCGTCGTCACCGCCAGTAGTCCCGAGCTCCTCACCGCCAGTCGCTGTCGTGCCATCGCCGAGGCCTCCCGTGCTCTCTTTCTCTATGTCGAAGGTAGAAGAAGGAGGTAACCAATTGGTCATTTTCGCTGTTCTGTGTTTTGGCACAGCGAATTCGAATCCGCTGTCCACTGTTTTGCTCTCGATCCGGTGTGGAGTACACCAGAGTTGCGGTTTGCTTGCTGTTGGTTTCTTCGCACGTAGTTCGCACGTGTTTTTCGGAGTTTTCGTTCGGGATTCTGATCCCGTTATTCCTATTTTAATTATATCTGCAATAACAGGCAAGTCTTTTCTTGAACCCCTTTTTATTGTTTGTGTTCAAGATTAATTGATCTCCTGCAAGTAAATCCGTCCTTTTTATTATCAAAAATCTGTTTTGACAATTTCGTTAAGATTATCGAGGGTTTACATGAGCTAACCCGACATACTCTTAATTTTGTGCTATCTCCTTGATCTTTAACCCAGTCCTCAATGTTTCATGCATATGCACAATTAAAATAACTAGATTTGTACTTAGAACTGCTTGATGAAATTGACATGAATGTACTGATTTAGTTTTAATTGATGAATTGACACCATGACCGTAATAAATGTACCATGAACCTTAGAAATTGCATGTTGAAACCTATGATTCACTTGATTTCAAATTTGCATGCTTTATATGATCATATGATTTAATTATTTGCCTATTCATGTTAAGACAATTGCTGGACTGCTGTATGTTTCAATTTGAAATAGATTTTTGACCATACTAGGGACATAATTTGAAAGAACTTACAAAACATAAAATGTAGCCCTTGATGTCTAGATAATTTTTCCCTAATCTGGATTTAAATTCCAGTTTTTCATTTGTTAGTTATCATCACTTTACTACATCTATGTCAGTAATTTCAGACCCATAATTTCATGCGTTCTTTGCTGTTCTAAATTTTATTTGACCCTGTTAATAGTACAAGAAAAATCTGAAATAATTTAGAATGGACCTAGACATGTATAGGTATCGCCCAAAATTTTTATAGATTTTAATAAACAGTTCTCTGACCCGAAACAATTAATAGAACACAACCTACTGCATGCTGCCTAAACTTAGAACTTGATTAGAATAGAGTTTTCATCCTAGTTCTTATACCTTTTATATACCTTAATTATACTCGCTGGAACCGTGTGGAAGTCTACTTTCCAGATCTTTTGGCAGATTCAGATTTGCTATCTTGTAGTGACCTTAATCCATATTTTAGTACAGCAAGGTCATGCTGTCCTGATCATGTGATATGTGTGTAAATGACTTGTTTGCTTCATGATTTGTCTGTAACGTATAGAATTAGTCACACATAGTATTATACAACATTGACACCTTCTTGTATGCTCACATAGGATTAAAATAACTAATAAAAAGCTGGGATACCATGGGTAGACTTGGTAGTGAACGATCGGAAACTGTACTCGGTCGGGCTCTACTGCCTGAACTGCACTAACCGATACTGATGGCCATAAACTACTTCCCGATAAACATTGCTCGAAAAACACTGATACTGAACATGAAACACTGATTACTAGGCCGAGTATACAGACCGAGAATTCACCACCAGTCTAAAACGTTCACTGTGTGTTTGTGCGGAACCTGTAGTATGGGATGTAGTAGTACGTGCACTAGATAGATTAATAAAATACTTAATAACCTATATTTACCGCTTGATCCTGACATCCCGCATTACATGCGTGATTTACTGTAGACCTTTGATTTTTTGCCTACTCTTTGCTTTGTTTATTGTCTTTGACCATGTCCTTATTCTTTGATATTTAGGTTTTCCTTTATCCTCTGTTTTCTCTACTTGCTGCCCACGAATTGCTCTAAGGGATCTATTTTCTTTTTTTTAGATCCAGAATTAACAGGTACCGGAAGAGCAATACCAGAAGACATTGGTGAGCAAACTCTTTGAAGATTGGAGCTGGTCTTTAGACTACTTAACTATCTTTTCTTATTTGCTTATTGTATTTATTTTTATCATACTTTGTATTCTTGGATTTTATGATCCGAAGTTTGTTTTTATCCCTGATGTTGGATTATTATTTAGTGATTTTATTTCATGATTATCTTTAAGTTTATTCATTATTTATGTGATTATATTCTTTGCCTGCGTGGTTGTTTCTCTTGTATATTGTTGAGTTAGACTGGTACAGCTTATGGATGATGTTTAATCATTCGCTAGGCTTTCGTTATGTGCTCATATTCCCGTATTTTGGGAAGCAAGGCATGTCACCATCAATGAAGGAAATGAAACATCCCAGTAGGAACATGCAAACGGAATGATATTCCTTCGTCATCAACTTCATGAAGGGATGAATATGAATATCTTGTGGTGAAAGACCCTGCTGAGCTATGGAAAAATTTAGAGGAAATGTATGACCACCAAAAGACTATGATACTCCCAAAGACCCGTTATTATTTGATACATTTGCTCTTGCAAGATTTCAAAACTATGAATGGGTACAATTCCGCAATGTTCAAAATTTTCTCACAACTGAGGCTATGTGAAGATAATATTACTAAATATGATATGTTAGAAAAAATATTCACAACCTTTCATGCATCAAGCATGCTCTTGCAGCAGCAATACCGTGAAAAGGGTTCCGAAAAATATTCACGATTTATTGCATGCCTCCTTGTTGCTGAACAAAACAATAAACTTGCAATAAATGCTCCAGCATGAATTGATGTCCCTAAAAGAGAACATGATAATTTATCAAAAACACGCCACATTTGTGAACATCTTATTAGTGCAAAAGATAAAACCCCTCGAAAGAAAAGGGCTCTGGATGTCCTAAAGCGAGAAAATAATTTAAAAAATATAGTGACTGATGAATCCAAAGTCGACGATGAGAAATTCATGAAGAGGAACATATGAGGAAACACAAAATTATGAAGAGATCTCATTGAATTACGTAATTAGAAGGAAATGTTTGAATAGAAAGAATATTGTTTTTGGTCATGTTTTCGCACATACTGTCGCTTTAGACATTGTGAAAGATAATGAGGATTCGGATCCAATAGTTGTTGAAGAATGTCGACATATAAATGAATGACCAAAATGGAAAGAAGCAATTCAAGCTGAATTAAACTCCTTGGAAAATCATAAAGTATTTGGGTCAGTAGTCTGAACATCCGAAGGAGTGAAGCCTATTGGATATAGATTGGTATTTTAAGGAAGCATAATGAGAAAAAAGAGTATAAAGCAAGGCTTGTAACCCGTGATTTCTCACAAAGACCTAGAATTGATTTTGATGAGGCATATTCCCATGTGATAGATGAAATAATATTACGCTTCTTAATTAGTTTAACAACCATTGAAAAGCTTGATATGCGACTTATGGACATCGTCACTGAAAATTTATATGGGTCACTTGACAGTGATATTTATATGAAAATTCCTAAAGGATTTTCCTGAAGCAAATAAAACAAAGTCTAATGAGTTAAATTCTATCAAGCTACAAAGATCTTTGCATGGATTAAGACAATCTGGACAAATGTGGTATAATCATTTAAGTGAATAACTCTTACAAGAAGGATATATAAATAATCTAATTTATCAATGTGTTTTCATTAAAAGAGCTAGAAATTGATTTGCCATTATTACTGTACATGTTGATGATTTAAACCTTGTTGGAACTCTTGAAGAGCTTACAAAAATAACAACATATTTAATAAAAGAGTTTGAATTGAAAAATCTTAGAAAGAGAACTTTTTGTCTCAACTTGCAAATTGAATTTTTACCAAATGGAATTTTTATCCATCAATCAACACATACGGAAATGGTTCTCAAAAGATTTTATATGGATCAAGCGTATCCATTGAGTAGTCCAATTTCGTCCACACGAAAATAATGAAGAACTACTTGACCCTGAAGTACCACATTTGGGTGCAATTAGAGTTCTACTGTACTTTGCAAATAGTACACGGCCTGGCATAGCATTTTCTGTCAATTTACTAGTAAGATATTGTTTTGCATGTACTCGAAGGCATTGAAATGGGATGAAACATGTGTTACGTTAGCTTTGTGGAACAAGTGATATAGGCCTATTCTATTCAAATGGGTCATTGCCACAAGTAGTTAGCTATGCTGATGCATCATATTTTTCTGATCCACACAAGGGCAGATCAAAAATAAGATATGTATTCACTTGTGGTGGTAGTGCTATATCATGGAGATCACTAAAGAAAACTTTAATGGCTATATCTTCAAACCATTTAGAAATTCTAGCTTTACATGAAGCAAGCCATGAATGCATGTGGTTAAGATCCATGATACAACATATTCGAGAAACATGTGAATTATCTTCCATCAAGGGCATGCCAATAGTGTTGTATGAAGATAATGTTGCTTGTATTGCGCAAATTCAAAACGATTATATCAAAGGTGACAGGACACAACATATTTCAACAAAATTTTTCTACACACACAAGCTTCAGAAGAATGGTGACATAAATGTTCAGAAGATACAGACAAATGACAATTGTGCATATTTATTCATTAAAGGACTACTGACTACAACGTTCCGAAAGATTGCCTACAATATTGGAATGTGTTGACTTAAGGATATTTTGCCAACATTAGGGGGGGCGTGTCATCTATAATACATTGACACTGTAATCTCTTCCGTTCATCCAAGTTTTTATCCCACAGAGTTTTTCTTGGCAAGGTTTTAATGAGGCAGTGTCGCTCATCAACATCTTACATGGATATATCCTCATTTTCCCTTTGATCATGTCTTATTTCATTGGGTTTTCCTGCCAAGATTTTTAACGAGGCATGTGCCATGTACGTGAACATCCAAGAGGAGTGTTGTAAATACATGATAGTGGATGACCACCATAAACCCTCATTTACATCCATCATAGGAAGAGTCTTGTAACATAATCTCTAATCACTTATTTATATCCATCATATAAAGAGTTTTGTAATATAAGTTGTAAGTAATATAATTATTTACCTATATCATGTAAGCCAATAAATAGAGTGCTTATTAACATGAATGAAATATAAGTTTTTGGAGATTACTATTTTCTCTATTCTCTCAATATTATTTCTTTCAATTTATAATAAAAATGAACTATTTTTCTAACATATTGTTTGGTCTTAAAATAAACTATTTTTTTATACCTATATGCTGCTGCTATTTTCTATGCGGGAAATGTGAATTTGTTTAGAAAAAATAAAGGAACTGACCTTTTAGTTTTCACCGATATTAACTGCTGCAAACTGATCTCGATTCTGAAATCTGACTCGTTTGAATGGTTCGATCTGATTTGGATGGTGACGATCACTCTGATTGACCTGAAAAAGTATGAAACACCGAGGTTGGCCCCGAGGACAGACCCTATAATGTTCAAGTCAGAACTCAGAAATATATGAGAGTTTTTAGTGGCAAAATACTTATTACATGATTTCTGTTGAGGTCACGGGGTATTTATAGTCGCTTAGGGGTTGATTTCAAGATATTGATTTATCTCAACTTCCCGGTGTTTTTATAAGGTTGGCTATTTTCTTCTTCAAGAAGAGATAAGGTTGGTTACTCTTCTCTTAAAAAAGAGATGGAGTTAGTTGACTTTTTTCTTCATGAAGAGATAAAAGTAGTTGTGGAGATAGAGTTAAGACTATTCTCTTAACAAATAGATAGTGTTTATTAACGTCACTTATGGATGGAGAGATAGAAGTGGTTACTCTCTTAGAGATAGAGAGTTTAAAATGGCACTTCAAATAATTATGAACTCCTTCATGTTGGGCCACTATAACAACTCACTATGACAAACCTGTTTTGGGTTGTTGAGCTTAAAAGATTCCCAACTCACTTTTACTGGTCCATTTCTAGTGAAATTTACCGTTTTTACCCCCTGAGAGCTTTTAGATTCGTGCCCGATTAGAAAAGTCTCGATTTGGTTTTATTTTTACCCATATCACTATAATATATTATTTCCTGAAACTTACCATCCCATGGAGAAATAAACTATTTTTTATAGAAGCTAAGTTATTTTTTCTCAGAGATAAACTACTTTTATTTACATTTTTTTGTTTTTTGTTTCTTTTGTTTTCAGCAATGCCTCTGAAGCGTACATATATTAAGAGGTATTTTTCTTCGGCTAAATTTGAAAAAAAAAAAAAAACCCTTGAACTATCCCCTTTGTGCAAAAACCTCACTGAACTTTTTTTTACGCAAAAAATCACACTCAAGTATGGTTGCAAAAAACCCACTTGAAGTATATTTTCAAAAAACCACATCTAACTTTTCTGCTTGTATTAGATAACCTCATTTATCTTTGCAAGTTGGTTTAGAAAACATCATGCATCTTTCTCATAATCGTCAAAAAACCACGCTCAACTTTAGTAGAAAGCTCACACCGTGGGAGTGGGTTTTTTGCAACTATACTTGAGTGTGGTTTTCTGCACATTAAAAAGTTCAGTGAGGTTTTGTAGCGCCCCGAATTTCCAATAAATAAAATTAGAAATAGTGGCTCAATTCTCAGCATCAACTTCAATTGCAATTATAAACATAGTACGTACACAGGACAAATTAAAACTTTTTATTTCATCAACTCTCTTTACAACATCACAGCGGAATTTAAATACTTTAAATTACAATTCTTTTTACAACACAACAGTATTTAAAAGCACTATAAATTTAACTTTCTTTTTACAATCATTCCTTTTACAAACTATGCATAAACATTTAAATGTTCTAACACATGCTCCCAATTCCATGCTAATGGTACCTACCTCTAAAACATGGGGCTAGAGATATCCCTAACCCCAAAACTACAGGGGCAGCCATAAAGGTGTGAGTAATATTCAAAGGAAATACAAACTTAAATGAAAACATAAAGAATAAAATCATAAGTCAACACGTGGAACTAGGCTAAGTGTTGAGTGTATAGAATGAAAACAAAATGCAATCATACATTAAACCAAGTCAAGAAAACACAAATGCATATGCTGACTTCTAATGCATACTTATCGGACTCTATGCATCCCATTCTACATAGGTCCAGTGCAAGCCCTTAACGTTCTCCACTTTTTAGGGTTCAGTCCCTCCTATTGAAACTAACCTACTACGATGATAGAAACAATATGTAGAATACTCCGCGAATAGGCCTATGCCCCGGTATTTACATGCCAGACTAGCACCCTCAACGCGCAAGCATCATGTAAGCGTCGCCCTGAACATTCTATGCAGAAAATTTCACAAATAGGTCACAACCTTCAGAATAAAACCGCTTAACTGTAAAAGACCATCAACGTGTGATGTTGATATTTGCAAGTGTACAAAATCGCACAAGTAATATAGATAGATGAGTAGAGTGTCGAACCCACAGGGACTAGATATTTTACTGAGTACCGATATCGCTAGATGAATCACTATTTGGAAGATCGAATTTTATAAATAATAAAACAACTAAATTACCTTAATCTAATGATCTAACTAAATTGGTGAAGAGGGAGAGGGCTGTGAAACTATGAAGCTCTTGTAATTTGTTAAGGGTAAAAATAGTTCTAGGGCTCTTGGTTCACCTCGTTTATCACACACACAAATTATAATTCCTTAAAAAATATTATCTTTCCCAATTGTCGACCAAAATCCTAAAGATATTAACCACTCTATCAACGTAGTCTAAAAATTATTCTCAATTAATCATTTGTCTATCCACCAAATTATTAATTGAGAAATTAGATTTCTTAACGGTCACGTCCTCCAATATACGGTCTTAATTTTTATTAATCACAAATCACCTGTTCGGTCTCTTCATGATTTGAAAAATCATACAAATGTCTATCCACCATGTTGTACGCATAAATAATAAAAATTAAAACACAATCAGAAAAAATAGAGAAATAAGAAGGAATTAAAATTTGTGTTCAAAACTCGGCTACATCTTAGCCTCTAGAACAATAAATTCAGTTCATGTTTAAATTGTAATTAATAGAAAAGTTTGGATTGCATCTAGAAGAAGTTGTAGAAGAAAATAATAATAAATAAAAACAAATAATCCAAACTCCTGTCTCACACAAAACCGAACCAATGTTGCCTTGAAGAACGTACCAGTCTGAGCTGTTCGAAGCCTGCGCCGCGTCAGCTCTTGGAAACCGCGCCACCACGTCAGCCTGAGTGTCTGAGCCGCACGCCGAGTCAGCACCTGTCGCGTTGCCCTTCACGTCGCACGTCAGGTCGAGCTGTCTCGTCGCACGTGCTGCAGCTGCTTCTGCTTTCTCTCCTTGGTTAGTCAGCACGCAAGAGAGAGAACGAAAAGTTGCCAAGTCAAATCGCCTCGTTGGGTGCAGTTCGAATACTGCGCCAAAAGAACAACAGCCCTACTGCCCACACGCTGCTTTTCACCTTGGAATTCGTTCCCGCCTTCTCTCTCTCTTATTTTTTTTTCTTTTGGTGTGTTCAGCCGTCACCTCCTACGATTATCATCCTCTTTTGCCTTGTATTTATAGAGAACGGAGAGAACATTAGGGTTTGCACTTTTGCAGAAAAATCCTTCTTCTTCCTTTATTTCCTTCTTTTAATTGATCTGAATTTATTTATTTCTCTTTCTTTCTTTTCTGCCTTTTCTTTCCACCACGTGCTTCTGCATACACAAAATAATACCAGAAATTAGGACTTTTAAATAAAATAAATTTAATTAGTTTAAAATTAATTAAACTAACTATATATCATATTAGCGTATAAAAATCCTTTTACAAATTATTTGTCGCACTTTTAAGTCAACAAAACAATAAAAATTGATAAATCTATTATTTTACTCTGTTTGTTGATTTTTTTCCACAATTCTTTACTTTTTGCATCAAAAATATTATTTCTTCAAAAATAATTAATTAAATAAAATCCTTTAGAAATAAGATGAATTATAGACAATACCAGCGAAAACAAGCCATTTTAATAGGCAAATGAGTACAAATATTTGTATATAAATTCGACAAATCAAATACCCCCAAACTTAAGATTTTGCTTGTCCTCGAGCAAAAAGTAGAATAATAAACAAGGGAATAATAATAGTGGTCTCAACCCATCACACTAAAAGATCTTATCATGCAAGCATCAAAATTACAATTAAAAATATAAACAATTGCAAATAAAGTCAACCTAAGCATACCCACTTTCTCCAGTGCAATTATTTATTCATAATTCCCAAAAAAAAATCGCATTTGTCATGCAATCAATGTAATTATAGTATGCAACAACTCAATCTGTGATTATCCCTTCTCTCTACTACAAACCGAGTAGCAAACTAGAGTTTTTTTTTTTTTTTTTTTTTTTTTTAATTTTTAGTCTCGTCTTTAAGTTGTCACTTGCCTTTTGACGCGAATGCAAAATATTTGTGATCAATTCACCCGGTTACTCAACAAGTCACAAACTTAAAGTGCTTTGCACACTCATATTTCAAGTTGCCGTTTTACGTAAGTATAGACATTTGTGATGAATACCCCTAGTTACTAAGCAACTCAAAACATTGGAGTAGATTGACTTTATTCAAATTTTTTTTTTTTTTTTTTCATTATTACTCTATTTACTTAAACTCAGTTTAGGACTAGATTAAAGGGGATAATCACGAGAAAAAGCATCACATTTGTCTTTTATGTATAATAGCATGACCCACACAATTTTGTAAGGAATTTTGAAAGTCAATAATCCTAAAGTAAATAAGTATGCTTAATGTTGCTTTATAAAAAAAAATTGTTTATACCAAAAAAAATTGTCTTTTATGCTTATCACCATAAAGAACTCAAAAGTGTAATGGTGAGCCCAATTATAATCCTTTTGTTTTGTTTTTCTTTTCAAAAATAATAAAAATAAAAATAAATTTGTAAACTTTCCCCCCAAACTTAAATGTCACATTGTCCTCAATGGGAAAGAAAAAGAAAAACAAAAAGAATGCAAAAAGTTTAGAATATCTCCCCTGATTCGTCTTTAAATTTCTGCACGCGCAGTGTTCAGTATTTTGGCGATATCTGGAGCTGTAGATGTCGAAATGGGCTGAATTTTTTTTTGCTGGAAAGCTAAGACAATTTTCTACAACTTCTCTTTGAATCAGTTTTCCAGATTTTGACTCCAAACTGCTCGAAAATAGCCATCAATGAAGGTGTTCAAAACAGCTCCGTTTGGCGACTTTCAAAATTGATGCAATCCTACAAAATAAAATCAAAAATTAAAATAAAATAAACTAAAAGATAATAAAAACTGAATGCAATAAAAGAAAACATGGGTTGCCTCCCAAGAAGCGCTAAGTTTTAAGTCTTCAGCCAGACATGGGGGTGAGATGGTTAAGTAACGCCTAGATCCAACAACATTAACACATCTTTTCTAATTTTTCTCTTCAGATGTGGATCAGGTTCAAGTTCCAATTTGAGGTGTTTCCTTCGTGATGATGATGTCTTTGATTCCCCCACCTCTTTAAATTTATGCTGCAAAAATGAATAAATAGAAGGTTCAGCATCCAAATACATGACATGTTCAAAAATATTTTCTTTTTCAGGTTCAAAGTTTGTTGAATTTGTTGGACATACTTCAATTGGTGATTTTTCAAATTTTTCCTTATGTTTCTCGCACACAATTAAATGAGTTTCACTTACTTGAATAGATGACTGTTCTTCAGGAGGAATATTTATGGAATTAAAAATGTCATACATTACTTGCTCATGCTGAATTTGTTCCTCCACACTTTGTTTAATCTCACTTTGCCTTTCAACCACATTCTGTTCACCATTTTCTTTTCGTGGTTGCTCAATTGTCCTTCCACTTCCTAGTGTTATAGCCTCGACATGCTCCGTGGAGTTGACAATTGTGTCGCTTGGGAATGTTCCTGCAGTTTTTTCGTTAAGAAGATTTGAAATTTGACTAATTTGTACCTCAAGATTGTGAATGGAAGCCGAAGTTGAATTTGCAACATTTTGAATTGTCGAATCTGTCTTTTGTATGTATTGCATGAACACCTCTTCTAATGTCGGCTTCTTTTCTTGCTGTGGAGAATTTTGAGGTTGCATAACTGCTCCTTGATTGTTGTTCCATGGATAATTGGGGGTGTTTCTCCATCCTGAATTGTATGTGTTTGCATAATGATTGTTTTGCATTTTAAAGTTTGACACAAAATTTTCTTGTACGACATTTGATGGAGCAAAAGGGTTCCCCACTTGACAATCTGAACTTGAATGATTTCCTGCACAAATATCACAAATCATATTAGATTGAATAGCATTAAAATTTATATTTTCTACTTGTTTATATAAAATATCTTTTTTTGCATTTAAAGTAGAAAAAGGATCAAGTTCAAAAACTCCAGCCACTTTTCTTGGCATCGTTCTCTCTGAAGACCACTGGTAATGATTTGATGCCATTTCCTCTAAAATCTCATAGGCTGCTTCATAAGTTCTGCTCATGAGTGCACCACCAGCTGCTGCGTCAACCATAGATCTATGTATAACTCCCAAACCATTATAGAATGTTTGCATTTGCAGCCATTTTGGTAGTTCATGATTAGGACACTTTCTTAATAACTCTTTATACCTTTCCCATGCATCATACAAAGACTCAGTCTCAAATTGAATAAATGTGACGATATCATTCCTTAGCCTTGCGGTCTTTGCTAGTGGAAAATACTTGGCTAGAAATTTTTGTGCAAGTCCCTCCCAAGTAGTAATACTACCTGGCGGTAGATAACGTAGCCAAGTCTTCGCCTTATCCTGTAATGAAAAAGGAAAGAGTGTTAATCTAATTGCATCATTTGATACTTTATTGTGTTTGAAAGTGTCACAAATTTCTAGAAAATCTGCAATGTGAGCGTAAGGATCCTCGTGTGGTAGTCCCCAAAATTGAACAGTCTGTTGAATCATTAGAATCATCGCCGGTTTAATTTCAAAATCGTTAGCTTCAATAACCGGCTTCTTTATGCTTGACTCATAAATTGAGGGCATAGCATAGTCTCTCAAAGGCCTGTTCTCATCGTTCGCCATGATAATGCACTGTATGTCCTGAAATGTAAGTATCGAAAAAGAAAAAGAAAAAAAAAATAGAAAAACTAAAAAAAACTAAAATAAGAAAAAAAAAAAAAAAGAGTAAAAGTTAGTCAAAGGAAAATAAAGATGTAAAATGATAATAAAATAAAAATAATTACAAAAAAAATCCAAATTAGCAATAATCTAGCAATTTTCAATATCAATAAAAGAATAACTAGTCCCCGGCAGCGGCGCCAAAAACTTGATGTTGATATTTGCAAGTGTACAAAATCGCACAAGTAATATAGATAGATGAGTAGAGTGTCGAACCCACAGGGACTAGATATTTTACTGAGTACCGATATCGCTAGATGAATCACTATTTGGAAGATCGAATTTTATAAATAATAAAACAACTAAATTACCTTAATCTAATGATCTAACTAAATTGGTGAAGAGGGAGAGGGCTGTGAAACTATGAAGCTCTTGTAATTTGTTAAGGGTAAAAATAGTTCTAGGGCTCTTGGTTCACCTCGTTTATCACACACACAAATTATAATTCCTTAAAAAATATTATCTTTCCCAATTGTCGACCAAAATCCTAAAGATATTAACCACTCTATCAACGTAGTCTAAAAATTATTCTCAATTAATCATTTGTCTATCCACCAAATTATTAATTGAGAAATTGGATTTCTTAACGGTCACGTCCTCCAATATACGGTCTTAATTTTTATTAATCACAAATCACCTGTTCGGTCTCTTCATGATTTGAAAAATCATACAAATGTCTATCCACCATGTTGTACGCATAAATAATAAAAATTAAAACACAATCAGAAAAAATAGAGAAATAAGAAGGAATTAAAATTTGTGTTCAAAACTCGGCTACATCTTAGCCTCTAGAACAATAAATTCAGTTCATGTTTAAATTGTAATTAATAGAAAAGTTTGGATTGCATCTAGAAGAAGTTGTAGAAGAAAATAATAATAAATAAAAACAAATAATCCAAACTCCTGTCTCACACAAAACCGAACCAATGTTGCCTTGAAGAACGTGCCAGTCTGAGCTGTTCGAAGCCTGCGCCGCGTCAGCTCTTGGAAACCGCGCCACCACGTCAGCCTGAGTGTCTGAGCCGCACGTCGAGTCAGCACCTGTCGCGTTGCCCTTCACGTCGCACGTCAGGTCGAGCTGTCTCGTCGCACGTGCTGCAGCTGCTTCTGCTTTCTCTCCTTGGTTAGTCAGCACGCAAGAGAGAGAACGAAAAGTTGCCAAGTCAAATCGCCTCGTTGGGTGCACTTCGAATACTGCGCCAAAAGAACAACAGCCCTACTGCCCACACGCTGCTTTTCACCTTGGAATTCGTTCCCGCCTTCTCTCTCTCTTATTTTTTTTTCTTTTGGTGTGTCCAGCCGTCACCTCCTACGATTATCATCCCTCTTTTGCCTTGTATTTATAGAGAACGGAGAGAACATTAGGGTTTGCACTTTTGCAGAAAAATCCTTCTTCTTCCTTTATTTCCTTCTTTTAATTGATCTGAATTTATTTATTTCTCTTTCTTTCTTTTCTGCCTTTTCTTTCCACCACGTGCTTCTGCATACACAAAATAATACCAGAAATTAGGACTTTTAAATAAAATAAATTTAATTAGTTTAAAATTAATTAAACTAACTATATATCATATTAGCGTATAAAAATCCTTTTACAAATTATTTGTCGCACTTTTAAGTCAACAAAACAATAAAAATTGATAAATCTATTATTTTACTCTGTTTGTTGATTTTTTTCCACAATTCTTTACTTTTTGCATCAAAAATATTATTTCTTCAAAAATAATTAATTAAATAAAATCCTTTAGAAATAAGATGAATTATAGACAATACCAGCGAAAACAAGCCATTTTAATAGGCAAATGAGTACAAATATTTGTATATAAATTCGACAAATCAACGTGCGAAGTCGGGAGATGACAATGATAATCGTAGCCTTCTGAATCGAACCGCCCCACTACAACTATAGTCTCGAACCTTGTCCGTCCACTATACAGGCACATCTCCACTAGTGCCTGTCCTTATGTTTATTTTTATTAATTAAATCACAGCCTCCCTAGAGTTGGTGTACCCAGCCGGACTTAATTAATTCAACAACAAGGCCCCACTGACCAATTTTCACAAAATCTCATCTGCCGGCATGCTAAGGTCCCACTCAACCTCTAGAGTTTCATAACTCAAAATATCATTAATAGTCTTTCAAGGGTCCACATCATAACCCAAGTCTCAAATCAAACCTATCTTGGTTTTTATTATACAAAAATACTCTTCATTAGTCACATTCTTATAAACCAACCAATGTTGTCACTAAGGACTCTTTCATACATGGTAATATATTTAACTTACAAAATTCCTTAAAAATCAACTTTTAAACATCACTTTCCATTTATTTGGAAAGTTCCATAAATTCAACTACAATTTCATTCGACCAAAAATGAAACAAATCTCTTAAAAACTGAGAATTTCATCTACAAAATTTTAGATTTATTTACAACAATCCATTATTTGAATGCACCGAATATTCAAACTAGAATTTCACCAAAATCTGAAAGTTACACAATTTGATTCTTCAAAACAGTAAACTTCAAAATCATTATTAAATTCTGGAAAAATTCCATTAATTCCAACACATATCAAGGAACTCGCCATAAAAATCTGGACTCAAATAAATTTATTTAAAGGGTTCATATTTAACAAATTCTGAGAACTATCTTTTATTAAAATCTGAAGGTTACATGATTTCGTACCACAAAACAGTACATTCTAAAACCATTATTTAATTCTGGAAAAAATACATTTAAGTCCAGCATATAACAGGGAACTCATCATAAAAATTTGAACTCAAATGAATTAATTTAAAAGGGTTGATATTCAATAAATTCTGAAAACTATCTTTCATCCAAAAATTTAAAAGTTACATGATTTCGTTCCTCAAAACAGTCCATTCTATAGTCAATATTAAATTATGGAAAAATCAATTTAAATTCAACACATAACGAGGAATTCACCATAAAAATCTGAACTCAAATAAATTTATTCAAGGGGTTCATATCCAGCAAATTCTGAAAACTAACCATTATTTTAAAAATCTGAAACTACAACAGTACAGTGGTAGAAATAGCATATTTTACAATCTATGAGTCGGATTGAGAATCCGTTAGATCTTCTAGAAACTAGACACAGTGAGCTACAATTTCTTTTTAGTAAATTTTAGGTAATATCATCAGTAACTGTGCCCAAATCTCGTTCCAAGCCGGAACAGACAACAGTCCAGATCGTATAACGACTTTAAAATCTCATCCAAACTTGATCAAATCTCTTATAATTATTAGTTTAAACACTTGCATAAAAACTTCTATATATATACTAGGATTCCCCCACCTTAGCACACAAAATCACACAAAAAAAAACACCTGAAAACCAAAAATCCAACCAAAAAAAAGAGAGAAAAAAAAAACCCTAGCAACTTGTGTGGTTACTGTTCAGGTGAACAGACCCCACCCGAGAACAGCACCCCCCCCCCCCCCCCCCCCCGCGCCAAATCCTGTTTTTGACCTCCAACCCTAACCCCTTTATGTATATATGCATTTTTTGTATATACCTTTCCATATTCACACATTCATGCCTAAAAATTTGGGGTTTGAGAATTTTGCTTGCATTAAGACATCGAATAGTTTATCAAAACTTCATCTTTGAATAGGAATGAATAATACATGCTATTCATTCAATAGATCTATATCCAAAACCTAGCACATCAATCTATTCTACCATGGAAACACAACAAGGAAATTTGAATAACTACTCAACTCAATTTGAAGAAGTGAAGAAGTCTCAAGTTGAAGGAAATAATAAAAAAAGATTCAATCATCTTCCTTGTGAAAATCCAAGATCCAAGCGACGAAAAACTCCAAGAAAATAATGAGAAAATAGATTTTGGGTTCACAATAGGGAATAGCGCCCCCCCCCCCCCCCCCCACACACACACAATATAGGCTGGGGTTTGGTTTTTAGGGTTTCACAAAGTTTACAAAAAAATACTTAAGAAAATTATTTATTTACAGATATGGATACTTCCAGTTATTAATTAATCAAATTGGTTTAAAATAAAATAAAAATAAATCTCCTCACTCCTGATTTGGCCAGCCAACATGCACAGCCCAGAAAAATCGAAATCTGGAGTTTTTACTCTAAGTTGCAATTTTGCACAAAAGTCTTTTTCTTTGTAATATTTGCAAACAAGCAAAAAAATATTCATAAAAATTCAGAAAAAATAGAATTATTATCTACTAATAAAGATTAGATTTTCCAAATAAATTTTCTGACATTTATACTCCAGGAAGAATATTTTCAATAAAGCCCCTAACAATCTCAAATTGCGTAATTCTATATTTATTCATTTAAATTAATAAAAATCAACCAATATGGAAATAATCTAATTACCTAGAGCCTTCTACTGAATAGCCGACCCTAAATGCAGCAAAATAATTTTTAAGTTCAATTTTCACCCCTAAACGACTTTTTACAAAAAACCCCTTTCTTTCAAAAATTTACAAAATTAGTTTTCTTTATTCAGAAAAATCCCAAAAATTTAAATACACCAAATAAAAAATAATAGGAGTTGTTCATTAACTCAAAAATTCTAAATCCACACTTCGAAAATATATGCACGTGTGAAATGTCAATTTTACGAAAATTTAAAATAATTGAATAAATTGATCTAAAAATTGTTTATTAATTTATAATATTGTATTAAAAATTACGAGGTTATATCACTCTCCCTTTAGAATAGTTCTGTCCTCAGAATTATCCTTAGTAAGAGGAAAACAAAAAATACAAAACTTACACAACGGTTTCAGAAAATCATTCTATCTTTTTTTTCCTAATTACATAAGGTTGCTAACTAAAGAAAATAATCTATAATAAGAACAACAAGGTAAATATGAAAACTGACAGAGCAATAAGTATAAGCAAAAATCCATAAAGCAAAAAACTAATCTCAATTAGGTATATAAAATTGTATTTAAAAAATACAAACTATGCAATAACTTGTCGAAAGCAACGAGATCAATTAATGCTTACGAATTTCTACAGCATAATCATTGTAACTAATATAGATTAGTGAATAATACTTTAAAGCACACAAAGGAATCAAAAGCTTCCTTAAAAATACACTATAAACACAATGCACTATGAATTTATGAATTTATGAAAATAGATAAACGTACGTAACAGGAAACTTAGACAAGAATAAGAGTAAAAGAAAACTGTTTAAAGTAAAAAATAACAATAAGTTTAGTCAGTAAAACAAAATATTAAGCACTCCAAAGGTCGTTAAAACATTTGTATAAAACCATGAAATACAAAATAGATATATGAACAGATCATCAAAAAAATGATTACTGATCAAATAACATCGTAAAAGATCATTATAGTAAGAAAGATAATAAGGCCAACCATACAAAATAAGAAACAAAAAGAGAAAGTTAAGAACATGACTAATGGCAAAAGTAAGTAATACTAAGGCTAAATATAAAAAAAGTATACAAAGTTTTGGGCAAGTTTAAAAAAAGTACACAAAAGTTTTTTTAAAAATTATTTTAAAGGACACAATGTTTAATTTAACTCCACTGGGTTAGTTCGGGGGGGGGGGGGGGGGGGGGGGGGGGGGGGGGGGGGGGGGGGGGGGGGGGGGGGGGGGGGGGAGTTATTTAAACATCTGATTAGTTAAGTGATGTTTTTTTAAACATAAATAAAAGATGGATGTGATTTTTTTAAACACAAATGAAAAATGAAAGTGGTTTTTTTAAACCCTACCCTAACCCTAACCCTAACTAACCCAGTGGAGTTAAATTCATCATTATGTCCTTTAAAAAAAAACTTTTGTGTACTTTTTTTTTTATATTTAGCCTAATAATAATAGTAACACAAAGATTACAAACTTAAAGATGATAATATATATATATATATATATATATATATATATATATATATATAGTCCTGGGAAGATAGTCAATCAAAGACACGTTGAAATACCAACAATTTCGCTAAGACAAAATAATAATAATAATGACAATAATTATAAATAAAAAAAAAACATGAGTGTCGAATTTCGTTAAAAAGTATGGGATAAGTGTAATAGTAAAAATAATGATGTATATAAAAATACACAAAAATTTCATTTGTAAAAGCAATATAATAACCATATATTTGATTTAAAATTAAATATATAGAATACTGATTAGTATATCAAAATATTTGTAATTTGTCAAGTATAGTAAGAAAATTAACTTGGGATTTTATATCTGCAAATAGTGTTTGGAATAAATGATAAAACCAACAATACTATAATATAAAAATTATAAGTAGTTGCAGTAGTGAAACAAGTATAATAATAGTAAATGAAATAATGACATAATATTGAAATAATATATAATATTAATCATATGAAAATAATAAATAACTATGAATAATAAAATAATATTATATAAGTAGTAAACAATATAAGATAGGCCAAGAAAAATGAAATAGTATGAGAATACGAAAATACTAACATATGTAAAGTAAAGTATACATACATATATGCAAAACGATAATACTAAGATAGCGAAAATAATTAATAGTAAACATCAATAACATAGGGTGAAAAATAAAATAACGCATATATGACAGATATGAAAACAAGTATAAATAATAAGGTAATTAAATGAGTATATAAGTGTAACTGGATTACAAATAACAAAGTTGAAGTAGCATAGGCTAAGTTTTAAAATCCTATAAAATGGTATGAACAAGTACAAAAGAATAAGATAGTGATAAGTAATATATATATATATATATATATATATATATATATATATATATATATATATATATATATATATGAAACTAAAGTGGGATTATTAGAGTAGAAAATTTCTTTGTTGTGAGTTCGCCTCATTGATGGCTAGCTGTATACTTGCCTCCTTGACATCAAGTTACAGATTGCCTCCACGACATCAGATTGTAGGTTGTTGTCTGGATATTCGGCTACAGTTTTTTGCCTCCAGACATCCAGTTCCAAGTTTGCCTCCTATTGACGTCTAGTTGTATAGTTGCCTTCTCGTCATCCGGTTGCAACAAAACGATGAATGAAATCATGTAATCTTCCATATGCACATGGATATTGGGTGTTTAATTTAAGTATGATGTTATGTTGTGAAATTCGTGATATAAAAATAGAAGCAAAAGTAGGTAATTGAGTAGAAAGTCACATGATGGAATATTAAAACAGATGTATAGATTATAAATATCAATCATAAATAGTAGGAATTAGTAATAGTGAAAAATAATTTATAAAAGTATGGAGAAAGACGGAATGAAATACATGCATAAGCTTAAATGTAATTGCGAATGATAGATAATTATGTAGCATAAATAATCATATGTCATAAAATATAAGGTAAACAGTAGAAAGTGTATGTAGTAAGAAAATAATAAGGAGGGATAAAAATCATAATAGTAAGGTAACAAGCGACTATAGTATATTATAGCAGTAAAAGTACAAAAATAATAAAATAAGGTAATACAATAAGTAACTATAAACGGTGAAAAGTAAATATATCAAAAGTAGTAAATAATAAGTAATAATACAAATAAAATAAAAATTTCATTGTGCAGAAGTATATCAAATCTATATGAGTAAAAGTATTACAATCAAGTTTAAATACACCGAAAAAATAAGACAATAAAAAATAATGAAAAATATAGCATCGAAAAATCAAAGTATATATAAATGAATGTGAATTAAAATACAATAGGAATAATTATAAAAAAAATTAATAACTCAATAAGTAGGAATTGAAACTAATATAATGCGTAACAGTGATAGCAAAATAAATGAGTAGCCATAAAAGTACATAAAAATATGAAGGACAAAATTTTAAGAAAAAAAATAAAAATATAAAATATAAAAGAGAAGGAAAAAGGTAGTCTACGTACAAAAACATAATATATTCAAAGAAATAATCGAAAGAAAACAAAATATAAGTAAATGTTGTTAATTATAAGGCAATTATTGTAGTATCCGTCACTCAAAAGTGACAAGCGAAATCAAACATTACGTCATTCAAAACTATAAATTGCAAACACCAACAGAAAAATAAAAAACTATATTTGCCACATTCCGAACTTCAATAACAGAAATTGTTTTCATAAAACCCAAAACTTATTGAACAAATAGGCTGGAATTAGCAAATCATACTTTATAATTATAATTAGATTTGTACAAAATAGATAAGTCAATAACTAATAAAATTATCCCAATTTAACGTCAATAATAATAAAAATAGTTAAGAGGTAATTATAACAGCAAGAGAAAATAAATTATTCATCTTCTATTTATGCGAAAACAATCAACCCACTTACGATAAAGAAACTTTTAGTCGAATCTAGACATATAAATATTTTAATTTTCACTAGAAGCATTCATGATCAAACAACAAACTCACACATCTAATGTCCACCCTAGGTACTTACACTTCTAATGTCCACCCTGGGTACTTACACTTCTAATGTCCTCCCTATTTTTGTTTCCCTATACCATGTTTAGTATTACTAATTGAAGTTTGCTCTAATACCAATTCTGTCGCACCCCAAATTTTTCAATAAATAAAATTAGAAATAGTGGTACAATTTTCAGCATCAACTTCAATTGCAATTATAAATATAGTACAAACATAGGAATAATTAAAACTTTTCATTTCATTAACTCTCTTTACAACAGCACAACGGAATTAAAACACTTTAAATTACAGTTCCTTTTACAACACAGCATTATTTAAAAGCACTATAAATACAACTTTCTTTTTACAATCATTCCTTTTACAAAATATGCATAAACATTTAAATGTTCTACCACATACTCCCAATTCCATGCTAATGGTACCTACCTGTAAAACATGGGACTAAAGACATTCCTAACCGCCAAAACTACAAGGGTCAGCCATAACGGTGTGTGTAATATTCAAAGAAGATAAAAACTTCAACGAAAACATAAAGAATAAAATCATAAGTCAACAAAGTGGAACTAGGCTAAGTGTCAAGTGTATGGAATGAAAACAAAATGCAAGCATACATGAAACCAAGTCAAGAAAACACAAATGCATATGCTGACTTCTAATGCATACTTGTCGGATTCTATACATCCCATTGTACATAGATCCGGTGCAAGCCCTTAACGTTCTTCACATTTTAGGGTTCAGTCCCCCTTTATGCAACTAACCTACTACGGTGATAGAAACAAGATCTAGAATACTCTGTGAATAGGCCTACATCCCGATATCTACCCACCAAACTAGCACCCTCAATGCGCAAGCATCATGTAAGAGTCGCCCTAAACATTCCATCCCGAAAATTCCACGAATAGGTCCCAGCCTTCGGAATAAAACCGCACAATTATAAAAGACCCTCAACATGCAAGCTCGGGAGATGACAATGATAATCGTAGCCTTCGTAATCAAACTGCCTAACTACGACTACAGTCCCGAACCTCGTCCGTCTACTATACAAGCCCCCCTACTTACGTTTACCAAGGTCTATCACATCTCCACTAGTGCCTGTCCTTATGTTTATTTTTATTAATTAAATCACTGCATCCCTAGAGTTAGTGTATCTTGTCAGACTTAACTAATTCAACAACATGGCCCATTGACCAATTTCCACAAAATCTCATCTGCCGACGTGGTAGGTCCCACTCAACCTTTAAGGTTTCATAACTCAAAATATCATTAATAGTCTTTCTAGGGCCCACATGATAACCCTAAGTCTTAAATCAAACTCATCTTTGTTTTTATTATACAAAAATAATCTTCATTAGTCACATTTTTATAAACCAACCAATGTGTCATGAAGGACTCTTTCATACATGGTAATATATTCAACTTATGAAATTCCTTAAAAATCAACTTTTAAACATCACTCTCCATTTATTTGTAAAGTACCATAAATTCAACTACAATTTCATTCGACCAAAACTGAAACAAATCTCTTAAAAACTGAGAATTTCATCAACAAAATTTTATATTTATTTACAACAATCCATTATTTGAATGCACCGAATATTCAAACTAGAATTTCACCAAAATCTGAAAGTTACACATTTTCGTTATTCCAAATAGTACACTTCAAAATCATTATTAAATTCTGAAAAAATTCCATTAAGTCCAACACATATTAAGGAACTCGCAATAATAATCTGGAATCAAATAATTTTATTTAAAGGGTTCATATTTAACAAATTCTGAGAACTATCTTTTATTAAAATCTAAAGGTTACAAGATTTCGTTCATCAAAATAGTACATTCTAAAACCATTATTTAATTCTGGAAAAAATACATTTAAGTCCATCATATAACAGGGAACTCATCATAAAAATTTGAACTCAAATGAATTAATTTAAAGGGTTGATATTCAATAAATTCTAAAAACCATATTTCATCCAAAAATCTGAAAGTTACATGATTTCGTTCCTCAAAACAGTACATTCTATAGTCAATATTAAATTCTGGAAAAGTCAATTTAAATTCTGCACATAATGAGGAATTCACCATGAAAATCTGAAATCAAATAAATTTATTTAAGGGGTTCATATCCAGCAAATTCTGAAAACTAACCGTTATTTTAAAAATCTAAAACTACGACAGTACAATGGTAGAAATTGTGTATTTTACAATCTATTATTCGGATTGAGGATCCGTTAAATGTTCTGAAAACTAGACATGGTGAGCTACAATTTCTATTTAATAAGTTTTAGGTAATATCATCAGTAACTATGTCGAAATCTCGTTCCAATCCGGTATAGACAACAGTCCAAACCATATAACGACTTCAAAATCTCATCCAAACTCGATCAAATATCTCATAATTATTAGTTTAAAAACTTTTATAATCATTTCTATATGTATACTACGCTTCCCCCACCTTAGCACACAAAATCACACAAAAATAAAAACACCCGAAAACACCCAAAAAAAAAACCTAGTTACTGTTCGAGTAAATAATAACACCCAAAAAAAAAACCTAGTTACTGTTCGAGTAAATAATAACCCCAGACAACAACCCCCCCCCCCCCCCCCCCCCCCCTCAAACCCCTTTTTTGACCTCCAACCCTTTATGTATATATGCATTTTTTGTATATACCTTTCCATATTCACACATGCATGCCTAAAAATTTGGGGTTTAAGAATTTTGTTTGCATTAAAACATCGAATAGTTTATCAAAACTTCATCTTTTAATAGGAATCAACAATGCATTCTGTTCATTCAATAGATCCACATCCGGAATCTAGCACATCAATCTATTCTTCCATGGAAACTCAACAAGGAAATTTGAATTACTACTCACCTCAATTTGAAGATGTCCTAAGTTGAAGGAAATAATAAAAAAAGACTCAATCCTCCTCCTTGTGATGGGTTCACAACAGGGAATAGCGACTGCACCCCCCCCCCCCCCCAATATTGGCCGGGATTTGGCTTTTAGGGTTTCACAAAGTTTACAAAAAAATACTACTCAAGAAAATAATTTATTTACATATGGATCCTTCCAATTCTTAGTTAATCAAATTGATTTAAAATAAAATAAAATTTAGTCTCCTCACTCCTGATTTGGCCGTCCAATATGCACAGCCCAGAAAAACCAAAATCTGGAGTTTTTACTCCAAGTGGCAATTTTGCACAAAAGTCATTTTCTTTGTAATATTTGCAAACAAGCCATAAAATATTCATAAAATCCAGAAAATTTAGAATTATTATCTACTAATAAAGATTAAATTTTTCAAATAAATTTTCTGGCTTTTATACTCCAGGAAAAATATTTTCAATAAAGTTCCCAACAATCTCAAAATTGTGTAATTATATATTTATTCAATTAAACAACTAGTATTTTTCACGTGCGATACACGTTTTGATAAGAGTTAGAGGATTTTCACATGCGATATACGTGTTGAGAAATAATTTTGGAGTTGGTCGTGCATTGCACGTAATTGAAAAAAAGTATTTTGAAGAAAAAACTACAATTTGTTCGTGCATTGCACATGTTCATAAGTAGAATTGGAGTTGTACATGCAACATTTGAATTTGTTCAGTGTTAAAAAATATTAAAAAATTATTTTGCACGTGTGTTGCACGTTTAAATAGGTTGAATTTTTTTTAGTTTGTTTGTTTTTGTTGTAATTAATGGGATAGTTGGAGTTGCACGTGCAACGCACGGATTTGGATGTTGACAAATTACAACTCCAACTCTCCCATTATATATAGAGATAAAAATCAACCAAATATGAAAATAATCTAATTCCTAAGAGCCTTCTACTGAATAGCTGGCCCTAAATGTAGCCAAGCAATTTGTAAGTTCAATTTTCACCCCTAAACGACTCTTTACAAAAAAAAATCCATTTCTTTCAAAAAATTACAAAAGCAGTTTTCGTTATTCAGAAAAATCCCAAAAATTTAAATATACCCAATAACAAATAATAGAAGTTGTTCATCAACTCATAAATTCTAAATCCACACTTCGAAAATATTTGCATGTGTGAAAATGTCAATTTTACGAAAATTCAAAATAATTAAATAAATTGATTTGAAATTATTTAT
This sequence comes from Hemerocallis citrina, assembly GCA_017893485.1. Taxonomy (NCBI): domain Eukaryota; kingdom Viridiplantae; phylum Streptophyta; class Magnoliopsida; order Asparagales; family Asphodelaceae; genus Hemerocallis; species Hemerocallis citrina. The sequence continues at coordinate 66,751,668 of CM030367.1, read as the reverse complement.
TAATTCAAAATATTGTATTAAAAATTACAGGGTGTTACATGATTTATGCGTAAAAGGTATAGTTTAAGAGTTTTTTTTTTTCAAATTTAGCACTTTTATTCTAATTAAGAGCATCCACTGTTGTTGGCTAAAAACTCAAAAATTAGAAATAGCTTTAGGAAAAAACCATGTAGTCGTTCGCTAAAAACTCAAAATTTAGAATAGGAATGTACAGTAGACTGCTAAAGTTAGGAGCCGATTTAGACGATTGCTAAATATAGGGGACGGAGGATGTTCATCCATTTGAGGGTAGCGACGGATGAAGATCATCCGTCTCAATCAGATTTTTAATAAAAATTTAAAAAACGGATGAAGTTGTTCCGTTTATTCGTCAATTTGATTTTTAATATATAAAATTAATTTATTAAATAGGTAAACTTAATTAAAAAAAAATTGCAAAGTGAGAGACGGATGAAGTTCATCCGTCCCTCACTTTTGCTAAAAATTAAAAATGGGCATACATTTACCCTTTTACCCCTTAATTTTAAACATTATTGTCTGGTTGCTTTTATCCATTTTCAAATCTAAAGGGTATTAACGTCATCTTGTTTAGGTGACAAAACATTAAAAAAAAAAAATAATAATCACGTGAATGTGAAGATCATCCGTCCGGCACTGTTCACTTGAATTTTTTTTTATTTTTTATTTGTAAAAGAAATAAAAAAAAAATTAATATAGGGACGGAGGATGTTGCTCTGTCCATTCCCTAAAATGGATGAAGAAGCACCATCTATTCAATTTTTTAAAAAAATAAAAAATAAAAAAGTTAAGACGGATGAACAAGATCCGTTCAACACAATATTTTTTTAAAATTTAGAAATAATGTTAGCAACGACATTTTCTAAAAGCTAAATGTTCATTGCTAAAATTAGAATAGCTTTAGCCAACGACTGTGGATGCTCTTAGAAATAGCAAAAGTGAATTTTCTTAAAGTTCAACCTGGATATTTACAAAAGATAGTAGAAATGTACTTGGGGACTAATTGAGAACTTTTCATGTACCAAACGGTTAAAATAGTAATTTGAAAAGTCAAAGAAGTTAAAAGGAAGAATGTTTCCTAAAATGAATTTACCCTCTAATCTCTAATCTCCGTAGCCACAAATAAATGGGGATATTCTCATTATTTAAATCTAAGTTATCCTATAAAATATGTGTTTCAAATATACGGGTAAAAGAGAATAATTTTTCCAAATATAGTCTACAGCCTGGCATCTCCCACTTACAGTATTACATGTAATATGTAATATATAGAAAAGTAGATGGGTAAAAATGTCCTTTAACCTTAAGTAAAGAATTGCTGCTAGTTATCAGCCTTAAAGCGTCAGTGAATACTGACGCCCCCATTTCCATAGGTACCAGATTGCAGAAGTACAGGTACAGGATTCAGGAGGACTCAAGGCGAGAGAAGCAAGAGTCGTTTCCATTTCCGCTGTATTATATGTTGTTACTATTGTTCCATTGTAACAGCTTTGTAATCTATTTATTTGTTGGAAAGCATCCAAGCAAAATACCAAGTGTTGTTCTTCTTTAATCTTGTACTCTGATGTAATATGTGAAAGTTGTAATACTTGGGATTGTAAAGGTATTATTGTAACACTATCGTAATGTATTGCAATTTTGTAATATTCGGATTTGTAATACATTTGTGTTGAATAAAATGTTTTAAATTTTTCTGTCTTTTCTGTGTATTGTGGCTAATTGAAGGAAAGATTCTGCCTTATGTCACAGTTTCTCAGTTACCGAAAATCGGGGCGTTACAACTCGTGCCCTCACCCCTCTTCCATTTGTATTGCTTAGAACATGTTTTACAAACTTTCAAACCTATACCCGGAGTTTCTTTGTCCGGGATATAATCGTAAAATTTATGCCAATCACTACTTTCCCCTCTAGTTTTCTTACCACTAGGGGGTTGTGTTGTTTCGGTTGCTTGTTTTTGTGGTTCTTCTTCTAATTGTATGTCTCCTACAAACTCATCATGCGTACCTCATTGTTGGGTAAGAGGATCATGGTACTCTTCGGCGTGCTCATTATGTGGGACAATTGGTGGCCTACGAGAAATGCAGGTGGAATCTTGCCAACTTTGGCTACGACCGCTACCGCGTTTATGTAGTAGTGTATATAAAAAAAACTACACAATGTAGGGGCGATAAGTTACAAAAAAAAATATAGAAAACAAGAGGGTTGTGAGAGAGACGATCAAAAAACCAACAAACAAACAAGATACCAAAAATTATAACTAAAATAATAATAATAATTGAAGAAGAGGGATATGAAATTTTGATACCGTTCACCGTGGATATGCATTAAAAACCCAGAAAAATAAGAATAGAAGTAGAAGTAGAAATCCGAAATTGAAGACTCGATGAGAGCTTGAAGGAAAGTAGAAGACTTGATCACTTGGAGTTGGAGGAGAGTTGAAGACTTGAAGAACGTTGTTGAATTTTGAGTTCGATACGATCGGAATTTGATCGTGTATATGCCTTGCTACCTTGTTTGTTCAATTGTTCCCAAATTGAAATGAATTGAGTAATAATAGTAGAGAGAGTAAGAGAGTAAGGTGTTGGGAGTATTTATAGGGTTAAGATAAACTAAAAACAAAAAAAAACACAAAAAACCACAAAAAAGGCTAGAAGAGCCGTTGCCAACGGCTCTGGTGAACAGTGCCGGTTTTGCCACCGTTCGACACGCGGGTCAACGGTCGACCCTGAGCGGGTCGAACGTTTGACCCGTTCGGGTCAAACGGTTCGCAATCCGCGGGTCGACCCACGGGTTGGCGGGCGGGTTGGGATATTTTTCGCGGGTTACCGGACCGGGTTACACGAGTTGGATTTGCTAATTTATCGACCCGGGTCGACCCGTTAACGTTAACGGGTTCGACCCGAACCCGAACTGGGGTTTCGCGGGCCGGGTTAAACAGGCGGGTAGCGGGTGGTTCGCGGGTTGACCCGACCCGTTTGCCATCCCTAGTGGCTGGTGAGGGAGTGCGGTAAGCTAGATTAAGATTAGACCGTTTCTGCAGGGTCACGTCATTCGGGGGCGTGTGGTGACGTGACACACAGGATCCTTCACTTTGGTTTCTTGCTTGGCCTTTCTAAATCCCATAAGAGCATCCACAATCGTGTGCTATTTATGCATATAATGTACTAGTAGTTTACACTTGCGATGCACGTCTTAATAAATATAGTTTTTTTAAAAGTAAAAATTAAGACGTAGTCTGGATTTGATCTAAAACCTCATTTACAATAGTTATGCACGTACGTTGCACGGGTTGGTAGATGGAAAAATTACACTAAGGCCTTCTCTCATTATAGTAGTAGAGATTTAGTAGCAAACGATCAGCTACAGTCGTTTGCTATTTTTGCATTTTATGCATAAAATACCGACAATAGATTGCTATAAATGAGAGTGGATTTGAGAGAAATGCATATTATACATGACGCAACTTCACTTTCTGTCCTACAAAAAAAATTATTTTTTAATTTTTCGACGCAACTTCACTTTCCGTCCCGATAAAAAAAAATTTCCATTTTTTCCTCGGACGGCACTTGATGTGCCATCCCTCAAATAGCTCATTTCCTCTCTTGGCTTGGGCGGAACTTAGAGTTCCATCCAATATTTTATTTTTCTTTTCATTTTTTAATTATTAAAATATTCAAATAAATTATTTTAAAATGGCCAGAAATTTATTTTTTTTTTGCGTGGCAGTCTGATGTTTTTTTTGGCTATATTTATAGTATTTTATCACTGCAGCAAACAAGCTTTGCTATATGTATAATATGCGAAAATGCATATTTTAGCAAAACACGACTGTGGATGCTCTAAGAGGGCGAGGGGATAGGCATACAGATGAGCAGAGAAATATGTTTTTATGTTACATGATTATGGGATGATCGTATACAATGACAGCTGAACCATTACATCTTCTTTAAGTTACGCACATTCTGAGAGGAGTTTTTGATCGAGCAGATTTTATGGCCATTCTCTAGTTTTTGTATATTCTATCATATACTCATCGAAGTATATGAATTTTAAGTGGCTGAGTGATGAGGTTTGGTCGTTGTCACACGGGTGTGAGATCCATTGTATGGGTAAGGATTCAATTTAATCTTTTTTTTGTATTTACTTCATTTATATATATATGGGGTCGGTTCGGGTGAGAACCAACCCTGGGGTGAGAACCTAAGAGCCTATCCTAGCAATTCATCTGTGTAATCTTAACGGTCAAGATTTTTTAAAATTAAACAATAAGATTAATTAATTTTTGCATTAAGATGTCAATCCCTTTAATTAAGGGATGGGGACCGCGTAATAAAAGGAATAATTATAAATTGCCTTTTTTTGTGTGCGACGGTTAAGGCAAATTTGGTCAAATTGGAGAGAGAAATAATTTATTCCCGTAAAATATTCGAGAAGATTTTGTTTCCCAAATTAATAGCAACTGCAGAATCATTCACCATTTCGTTCCTTACAGTTACTGTTTATTACAGTTGCTATTTATAATTATTACAGTTGCTGTTTAAGTGGTCAGGTATTGTTGTATAATTATTTCAGTTGCTATTTATAATTATTTCAGTTGCTATTTATAATTATTACAGTTGCTATTCGAGAAGATTTTGTATCCCAACTTAATAGCAACTTCAGAATCATCACCAATTTGTTCCTACACCAATTAGTTCACTATATAGCAACTGACTGTATTGTAAGTAGATATAATAGCAACTTCAGTTGCTATTTATAATTTTAACTTCAGTTGCTATTTATAGTATTCCTTCACCAATTTCAGTTGCTATTTATAATTATTTCAGTTGCTATTTATAATTATTACAGTTGCTATTTATAATTATTACAGTTGCTATTCGAGAAGATTTTGTATCCCAACTTAATAGCAACTTCAGAATCATCACCAATTCGTTCCTTCACCAATTAGTTCACTATATAGCAACTGACTGTATTGTAAGTAGATACAATAGCAACTTCAGTTGCTATTTATAATTTTAACTTCAGTTGCTATTTATAGTATTCCTTCAGCAATTTCAGTTGCTATTTATAATTATTTCAGTTGCTATTTATAATTATTACAGTTGCTACTTATAATTATTACAGTTGCTATTCGAGAAGATTTTGTATCCCAACTTAATAGCAACTTCAGAATCATCACCAATTCGTTTCTTCACCAATTCGTTCACTATATAGCAACTGACTGTATTGTAAGTAGATACAATAGCAACTTCAGTTGCTATTTATAATTTTAACTTCAGTTGCTATTTATAGTATTCCTTCACCAATTTCAGTTGCTATTTATAATTATTACAGTTGCTATTCGAGAAGATTTTGTATCCCAACTTAATAGCAACTTCAGAATCATCACCAATTCGTTCCTTCACCAATTCGTTCACTATATAGCAACTGACTGTATTGTAAGTAGATAAAAATTTCATATTTAGCAACATTGTACGTAGCAACAAATGTTGTTCATCCTGATGAAGATTGTGGTTCGGCTGAAAATAAAATAAAAAAGGCAATATATGTTACCTAATAATCTGTAATCTACATTCCTTTTAAATAAAATAAAAAAGGCAATATATGTTGCCTAATAATCTGTGATCTTTCATTCCTTTTATTACGCGGTCCACATCCCTTAATTAAAGGGATTGACATCTTAATGCAGACATTAATTAATCTTATTGTTTAATTTTAAAAAATCTTGACCGTTAAGATTACACAGATGAATGGCTGGGATAGGCCCTTAGGTTCTCACCCCAGGGAATGGTTCTCACCCGAACCTTTCTCTCTCTCTCTCTCTCTCTCTCTCTCTCTCTCTCTCTCTCTCTATATATATATATATATATATATATATATATATATATATATATAAAGTAAAATAAAACACAAAGAAAGCTATCAAGTGGCTCTCATTCAATAGGATTGAAATCAATGGTCCAGATCTAATCTTACATAACATATTTTTCAGCCCAAAAGTTTCCCTCCAAAACTCAAATTCAAATCCCCCAAAACAATTCTTTTATTTATTTATTTCTCTCTCTCCCTCTCTCTCTCTCTCATTCTCTCACTATTTATTCAGAAATTTATATTTTCAGATTTCAAGTTTGTAAATTTTCAGATTTTTATGTATTTTTTTATTGCTCATGTTACATTGAAAATAACAAATAATTCATCAACAGTTAAATTTCATCATTTTCCACACTCAAAGTTCTAAGAAGTTGGATTTTACACCCCCATTCATAATTATTTTTCAATATATACTAATGGAAACATGGACTTTTATTTACAACTAATTATTGTTTCACTATTCAAACTTGAGCTACATAATTATTGTTTTACTGTTTACAAGACTTTCATATACTTTATCATTCCGAAGATATGCCGTAGGCACGTGCCCACGGGCATATCTAATAATTTGATAAGATTCAGTCAAATTGAGTCTATCTTGCTTGTCTTGATTGCTTATCCCTTATCCGGTCCAAACAGCAAACATTTTTTTTCACTCCTTCAGTTTCAAAATATTTTTTCACTCCTTCAGTTTCAAAATATAAGTTATTCTAATTTTTTTTTGTTTCATAATATAAGTTACTATAGATTTAGGTGAAAATATGTTGTCATTCTTAAATGTTAATGAATTAATTTTTTATAATATTTTCAATTTTATCTTTGCCATTTTTTATAGAAGACGTAATAGAAAAATATAGAGAATAAAAAATAGGACATTGTACAATTGATGGGTTATAAGAAATACGGAGTTTTTTTACTCAATCCTAAATTAATTTTTGATAGTCAGAGGGAGTAGAAAATAAGTATATCTATAGCAATTGAAGAGATGAGAGAGAGAGCACAGGAGAGAGAAGGAGAGGGGAGATAGGTGAGAGAAGCTGGACGTGCATGGCTTCCTTGGGGCCAGAGAAAATCTTTTGCTCAAGTCCTTCAGTCTTCCCGCCCACCAACTCATCATCACCCCCCTGTCACAACTCCTCGAATCCCACACCGCCATCAATATCCCCCTCAGGTTTTTACTCTCCCACCTTCCAAACTACCTCCTATCCTCAAATCTCCCCCATACCCTCCCAAACCCATTTTCCCCCCAAACCCTTATCCTCGCCGTCGCCCTATTCCATCGCAAAAATCCCGTCTCCAAAAAATGGAAAAATGCTGGTTGAAATGCGGCGAATCTGATCACTTGGCTGTTGATTTCCGCCGGAGCGGAATCCATTGTTTCAACTGCCGGAAGTTTGGCCACAGAGTTCGCGAGTGCCCTCTACACAACCGCACAAGCTCCCTCACCATCGCAGTTCCTCATAACTCAGACATCGCTGCGGCTCTTCCCTGGCTTGCATGCAAGCGCTTTCCTTCACCTTATCAATCCGCGAAGTCGCCCTGACGCTGCGACCATCGAAAGTGCTCTTAATTTCGCTTGGCGCAGGCAAGGTGGCTGGTGGGTGGTTAAAAAGGTTAGTGAAGCTGTTTTTCATGTCCAATTCCCTACAGAGGAAGAAGCCAAGAAGGCCATCTCGGATGGAGTTTTTCAATTCTCCGGCTTCAACGCCACTTTCTCCCCTTGGTCCATGGACTATGGGGCTAAGCTTAAGCCACAATCTTGCTATGTGTGGATCAACATGCCATTGCTGCCATTCCACCTCTGGAACCAAGCTTCGTTGGAACATCTGATACTACCATTTGGCACCTTCATCACTATGAGTGCGGCCATGAAAAATGTCACGACCAGAGATCAAGCACTGGTCCTCATTGAGGTCCCAGATGTGAGCCTCATCCCCAAAAATATCCTCGTTCAATACACAGTTCCATGGACTCAGGAGACCCAAAGTCACGATGTCCCAGTTCTGATTCTGGGGAATCCCATTTCGTCTGCTAATGTGGCCCAAGGCAAGGTGCAACTCTTCACCGCCGGCTCCTCCTCCTCCTCTTTCACTTTCTGGCGCCGGCGACCTAAGCATAATGCTACCCTTATCCCGCCGCAAATCACGGTTCCAAATCAGGATACAGTTGGCGTGGAGCCAATCCTAGAGAATCGGGGTACAGTTGGCGATAATTCAGTTGCGGATATCCCGCCTTCCCCCAAAGATGGTAACCACATTGCAAATTTTCTCAATATCTCGGGATTGGCGGAGTCTTCAGTGGAAGGTTCAAAACTTACCCCCATTGAACAGATTGCCCTTGACCCCACCCGTCCTCTTGTTGTTACAATCCCTGATCCTCTGGCCCACCCTGTTATTGAGGTCCAATTTGACTCGCCAAAGTGCAACCTGGCAGCTACTTCTGAAACATCCCGTACACTACCTGATAGCTCCTCCAATTCTCATGAAGTACCCCATGAAGAAGAAACACAACAAATGATCTGGAAAGGAAAGTTGGTCACATTCCCCCTATCCCTCTACAAAGAGATCAAACCGGCAGTCGAGAATGCACTTGAGAATTGTGTAGCTAAGCGCGTTGAGAAAACTGTGGCTTCCCCATCTATGATGTTCAGTGCAGGCACCAAGGGCAAGGCTGCATCCAGCTTCTGCACTAAGTCCCTCATCCCCAGATATCGTAGACTGCTAGCATCCTCTGCCTCTGGCTCTGCCCCACCTGGTTTTGATGACTCTTGCAACAAGCAGCGAAAGAGGAGCCGTTCTGCTACTAAGATTCCTTCCACTAGGCCGTTCATGCATCACCTCCGAGCATCCACCAAATCTGCCTCCCAACGCTCAAGTGAAGGTACTTCCTCCTCTTTTTATTCGGTCAATAATGCATGCATTAATCCGTTTGCACTGCGATGATATTATTGAGGTGGCAGAGACTATTGGAGTTGAGGCCTTAGGGCCACACTCTGTTGACAACATCAAGCAGGCTGAGGCAGCTAATGCTGATCCCCCGAATCAGCAGCAGCAGCTCAATTGACTGCTTCCTCCCCCTGTCACTCTTGATCTACTTATCATCTTCGTTGTGAGCTCACTGTCTTAAATGAAGATCGGCTGTTGGAATGTTAGAGGGTTAGGTAACCCCAATAAATATACTCTTATCAAAGATGGTATTATTAATGCAAAGATTGAGATCGTGTGCCTCCAAGAATCCAAACTCACTCTTTCTTCAGAACGTAAACTTGCCTCTATTGGAGGTTCGTTTCTGACGAAATGGAAATCTCTTGATGCAATTGAAAGCTGTGGTGGCATCTTGGTGGGCTGGAATGACAATACCCTTGACTGCATCTATTGTGCTATCGACATCTTCTCCCTCTCCCTTTCTTTCCGCAATAGAGCTACTGGGGTTGAGTGGTCTCTAACCACCGTATATGCTCCTTTTGAACTGGACGACAGAGTGCTCTGCTTCCACGAAATCTCCCTGCGCAGACAGTTTTTATGTGACGCCTGGGTCGTCTGCGGAGACTTCAATACCACCATCTCAAACTCCGAGCATAATGGGGCCGCTGGTTCAGCAAGGGATATGAAAGAATTCAGGAATTAGATCCAACAACTTCATCTTATTGATCTCCCATTGACAGGCAGAAAATTCACATGGTCCAATTTAAGAGCCAACCCCTCCCTTGCTCGACTGGATCGTTTCCTTATCTCCAGTAACTTTGAACAGCTCTTCCCAAACTGCCTTCAACTGTCTCTCCCTCGTATTGCTTCAGACCATTGTCCACTCCTTCTTGATTGTCAAGCTATTGGGCCTCGAACACATTTTTTCAAATTTGAAAAGGCATGGACCACACACCCAAGCTTCCTCTCAAATGTCAAGGATTGGTGGGGATCTTTTTCCTGTTCAGGATCTTCTGTTGACATATTTGCTTATAAGCTCGCTCTGCTCAAGCGGAGGATCAAGAGGTGGCGCAACGAAGTTTTTGGCCACATCCCTATTCGCAAGAAGAGTCTCCTGGAACATATCCATCGCTTAGACATCCTGGCTGATACTCAAACAATTGATGATTCTCAAGTAGTTGAACTAGACACTGCTCATAAGGAATATCAAGCCCTGATTAAGGCTGAAGCCTTATACTGGAGGCAAAGAGCTAGAGTGACCTGGAACAAAGAAGGGGATGATAACACAAAGTTTTTTCACGCAATCGCCAACGGCAGAAGGCGTAGAAATTACATTTATTCTATTGTTCATAATGGAGATCTTATAACTGATCAACCCTCTATCCACTCCTGCTTCGAGAAACACTTCTCAGATATTTGCGGCTCTTCCTCCATTCCTGACTTCAAAATTGATTAGGAAGCCTTCTATCCTCAGCCCACCAACAATCTCTTAGAACTTGAGGCACCCTTCACTAAGGAGGAGATCCATCAAGCTGTATTCGGCATGAATGGCGATAAGGCCCCTGGCCCCGATGGGTTTTCTATGTACTTCTATCAGCAACACTGAGATGTTATTCAAAACGATGTTTGCCGTATGCTCATTGATATTCAAGAGGGGCGGGCTTTTATCAACAGACTCAACTATTCAAACATAGTTCTTATCCCGAAATGTGAAGGTGCCAGTGCAGTATCAGACTTTTGCCCTATTAGCCTGCTCAACTACTCGGTTAAAATCTTCACCAAAATTCTGGCAAACCGCCTCAGTCCAATTCTTCACACCCTTGTTTCTTCCTCCCAGAGTGCTTTTCTTAAGGGAAAATCGACTGTTGATTGCTTTCTCACTCTCATGAAGCTATTAACCTGTGTTGCTCTAGAAAATCAGATACCGTCATGCTCAAGATTGACTTCCAGAAAGCTTTTGATACCCTAAGTTGGGGATTTATTGAAGAGATGCTTACTGCTCGAGGATTTGGGCCCAGATGGCGTAATTGGATTACAAGCATTCTACTACTCTACAAAATCCTCTGTTCTTCTCAATGGGGTAGCAGGTAAGACCATTTGCTCCAAGAGGGGCCTGAAGCACGGAGACCCCCTATCTCCCATGCTCTTCATTTTAGGAGTGGATGTTTTAGCTCAAATGTTGAAACTAGGACGAGCTCATGGCACCTTTTCAAATCTCAACCTTCGAGGAGCTCTATCAGAACTATCCATCCTACAATTTGCAGATGACACTCTCATATTTTGCAAAGGGAACGAACAGGAGATTCTGCACCTCAAGCTTCTTCTTCATATTTTTGCCAATGTCTCTGGTCTTCACATCAATCTCTCCAAATCTTCCCTAGTATACTTTGGTAGCTCCAATGCAAAACTACAGGCGTTTGCTCATATACTTGGTTGCAAACAAGACACTCTACCCACTAAGTACCTTGGTATGCCACTGTCCAAAGGCAAACTCAAAAGACGAGATTGGCAACCACTAATCCTCAAGATTGAAAGACGCCTAGCAACTTGGAAGGGGCGACTTCTATCCAGAGGGTGGAGACTCATTCTTATCAATTCGGTCCTCAGTGCACTCCCTACTTACTTTGCCTCATTCTTTAAACTCCCCCAATGGGTTATTGCCAGGATTGACCAAATTAGAAGCAGATTCTTCTGGACTAGAGGGGACTCGAAGGCATCTGGAGCCTGTTGCTCTTGGAAATGCATGTGCCAGCCCAAGTTACAGGGTGGACTAGGTATTCTTAACCCTGAGCCAATTCAATAACGCTCTTCTCTTGAAGTGGTGGTGGAAGATTCACACAGAGCATTCCCTTTGCATGAAGGTCCTCAAGTCTCTTTATTTCCGGAATTCACAAAACTCATTCATTTGCCCAACCAAATCCTCTGACTTTTGGAAGAGCATATACAGACTTAAGGAACAGTTTGATCTTTGCACCTCCTGGACTCTTGGCAATGGCCATTCTATCAAATTTTGGACCTCAAGATGGCTGGAAGGTCACAGTATTGCCACACTATTCCCTGCATTATTCAATGCTGCTTGGAACACAGATGCCTGCTTGACTACCCAGGGTTTTAGACAACAGGGCAGATGGACTTGGAAGCCAGGCCTAAACTCTTCCACCTCCACTAGTATCATTTATGAAAAAGGTTGTCTACTCAATCTCCTTCAAAACATACATCCCACCTCTACACCAGATAGCATTTCTTGGCATTTTTCCACTGCTGGCGTCTTCTCGATCAAGTCTGCCTACCAATTCTTCAGCATCTCAGGTTTGATTACTCCCTTCTTTAAGGCGTGTTGGGAATCATTGGGGCCACTCAAGTGCAAAATCTTCATTTGGATGTTGAGTTCGGAAGTGCTCAACTCTAAGGCTCGTCTAATCTCCAAAGGATGGAACGGTGATCCGGCATGCACATCTTCCGCATGTCCGATGGAAACCACATACCATATATTCTTTGAATGCCCAGCTGCTTGCTATTTATGGTGACACTTCATGCAGCGATTTGACATCACACACCTCCCCTCCTCTGTCACGGAATGCTTCTCACAGTGGTGTTTTGACCACCACAAACACAAATTCTCTTCCTTATGGCACCTAGTTGTTATTGGATCGTGTTGGAGTATTTGGAAAGCTAGAAATGCATCTGTTTTTCATGCCAAATCTATTAAAAGTGAAACACTAGTTGCTAATACTAAATTTTGGATTTCCCATTGGTTAGATGCAAGCCAAGATTCAAAGAAGAAGCGACAGATTCTCAAGGAACGGCAAGACACCAGTGACACAGATCTTATGATACCGGCAGCAACAACACCATCCCAGCCAAGTCCCGCAGACGATCAAGTGTGATTGTAATTCCTTTTCTGTTATCACTGTTGTATGTTTTGGAGGCTTGTCTGTTGCCTCAGGTTGCTTTGTGCTATATTTTGTGGTTGATCTGGCTTTTTTGTATCGGTGATGGGTAATGAGGCAAATAAGTGATAGGATCCTAGGGTTGAGCTAGTTGAGGTGCAAGACAGACGTCCGCTGCCCTCTCTACGTCCCAGCCCTATGCAATCCTGATCTTCTTTTGCTTCATCACCTTATCGCCCTAGCCTTACGATCAACATCAGCCTGTAATGTTATGACTCTATTATCTTTAATATATTTTGTGAGGTAGGTTTAATCCTACCTTTTGCCAGTAAATAAAAAAAATAGTCAGAGGGAGTAATTTTCACAAATTAACGTTTATAGCACTTTTTAGTCATGATCTATGCTCCTAGAAGCTCTAATGCAGCCCTCTGAAGGAAAAGGGTTTTTGAAAACAGAAAAAGGTTGATGCCATAGTTTGTTGGTGTAAGAGCATCCACAGTCGTGTGCTATTTATGCATAAAATGCCTTTTATTGCAAACGACGCGCTGCAGTTGTTTGCTATTTATGCATAAATAACTATAGTAGATTGCTATATATGGCACAAGATATAGCAAAATGCATAATATAAGAGACGAAACTTGAAGTTGCGTCCGAAGAAATAAATATTTTTTCAATTTGTCAGACGAAACTTGAAGTTGCGTCCGACGAAAAAAATATTTTATTAATTCGTCAGACACAACTTCACGTTGCGTCTGACGACTTAAAAAAAAAAATTTAATAAATGAGAGAGAATAATGGGAACTCCTTGGACGAAACATGAAGTTGCGTCCAACGGAGGAGCCCACTATTTTTATTTTATTTTATTTTATTTTAAACTTAAATATCGTTTTTAATTAATAAAAAAATTCATAAAAAATCCTAAAAAATTGTCCGACACAAAGTGAAGTTCCGTCTGAAATTGGTAAAAAAATACCTATCGACGACTGCAGCGAATTGGCCAAATGCTATATGTCGGTATGCATTTTTTAAATAGTGGCGACTGTGGATGCTCTAAAAGGGGTTTAGCGATAAAAAAATGTTGGGGTAAAAGAATTTTTTTTAATTTGAATTTCATAGAGATGTTTTAATTGGAAAATAAAATAAAATAAAATACTATGACTTAGTGGGCAAAGATAGGGATGTCAAGAGGGCTAGTCCAGCCGGCTGAAAAACCGGCCAGACTCACCCATTTCGGGCTAAAACTGGTGCGACCGCTCTTAAGCGGTTCGGGTTGGGCCGGACCAGCTTAATATTAGCAGGTTGGGCCGGTTCAAGGCATCCCCGAAGTGGCATGGGGTCAACTTGGACCACGTTGGGACCGGGACCAGGGTTAACCTGGCCCGGATAGGACCGATCCGGTCTGGGTTGAGCTCGACGGGCTTCAACGGTTTGCCCGACCGGGCCGGTCGTTTGAGACTTGGTTTTTTTTACAGTTTTTCTTCGTTTTTTAATTTCTTTATTTAAATACAAGATTACTATTATACCCCCAACGGCTATAAATGACACAAACGACTAGTTTTTTACGGTATTTTGGGAAACCCAAAAATTATGAAATCTATAAATACTCACCCCTTACATACAATTTTTTTCACCCAAAAATCTTCAAACAACTATCTTAACTATCTCATCCCAAACAATTCTTTCAAGTTTTCAACTTTCGGATAATTCATTCCAAATCAAGTCTCAACTCTCTCAAGTCTCAATCTACTGTTGCAATATTTGGAAGAAAATAAGCGAAGAAACATTCAAGAAGTGTTCCAAATTTTCTTTTGTAATTCTTTTAGTGTTGTATCAATTTTAATTTTTTATAGTTCAATAGTTCAATATTTGTTAGTTCACTTAGTTTATTTGTATCTTGTTCAATTCTATATATTTTCTTTACTAAAATTTTCACACTAATGACTTTTTCACGTTCACGCAGCCAAAATGGACACGAATCAACTGGCACATCTCTCACTTCTTATGTTCCACCTCCACAATTACATACCGATAGTATTAGAGACTTTGATACTCAAATTCCCTAGTTTCTACACACATGATGATGGAATTCTTGTTGAAGATACACAAACACACGACACCAATCACCCAACGTCTTCCCAAAAATATAGAGGTGAAACTTGTAAAGTCCACCAACATTATACATTTGTTCCATTTCAAGCCAATTCGACAGAGGGCCAAAAGATATGTAATAAGTGTAAAACTACTTACAAGTGGAAAGTGGGTGCAGGGACGGGTACACTTATGCGACACTTGAAAAGAGAACACTTGGACCTATTTGATGATCATCTCACACAACAGAAAATCAACCCTAGGACCGGTCATGTAGACAGCCATAGTTATGATCATGATCTAGTACGAATGAAAATTGCTAAATTCGTCATTAAAGAAGAATTATCATTTTCTTATTCCGACAATACGAACTTATAGACTTTTAAATTTTAACCAAACCGCTTTAAACCCACACTACAAACGAATTCCTAGGATTACCCTTAAAGCAGATAGTTTTAAATTTATCAATGGGTTAGATATTTTTTAATTTCTAGTTTAGCATGAGAAGGGTGGCCGGACCGATCGGTATCCTCGGTTAGACTGCTTCCTGTCTTCACCATTCCGGGCGAGGGGGTATTCCAAATCTTGCAGACGTTTGAGGACGTCGTCTCCTCGCCCCTCGGATTGGGTCGACCCATAGGAATCTTCATTCTAATGCCTCTAGAACAATGGTCATCAATATGATGTTCGATCCGTGCTCCGCCTCGGAGAGCCTGGAGGTTTTCATTCTGAAACTCTTAGAACTCAGCCCTCGTCACATGGCCTCCTTTTCTATGACCATTTGGGGGTCAGCGGTCCCTCGGGAGTGACTACTCTTCTTCTTGTGATAGTGGGAGGAATAATGGCTGTGGCTCGGAGGGTGCTTAGAGAGTCCTTCATTTCCAAAGCGGTTCAGGTGGTGGCGGTGAAGGTCCTTCTCTTCTGGCCGATTGCCAATTAGGTTTCAGAGATCCGAAATCACTGACGTCTCGAATCTTCAGGCAACCGATCGAGAGGCGCTCTGAGCCGGAACATGTGGGTGTTCTATCCACGACTATTTCGACCCCTGAGTGACCGTTCTGCTGCGAGAAGGACGAGGAAGAGGAAGAAGAGGAGGGTCGGCATAATGCCCTGCTGTAGTAGTCTTCTTGGCCTTGGGGGCTATAGGAGAAGATGGCTACTATGTAGGATTAGAATCAGAAGCTGGACCGGTTTGCTTTCTCACAGACGACACCAATCTGATGCTGGTGTTTTTCGGGTGTGGGAACAACAGATGATGAGTTCTTTGGATGAGAAGGAAACACAGTTCTCAACCGTTGATCTAACCCTGATATGAGGCTAGTGTATGGTTAGATTTAGTGGATCTAGTGGTGGTTGACCTCCGCTGGACTCCTGCAAAAAGCCTGAGACACAAGAAGTATTCCCAGCAACAAGCCCTTTGACGATCAAGTCAGTAACCAGAAGTCAAAACTGGGTTTAATTACTAAAATGATGATTACTTCATAATAGTGCAGAGGGAGAAGTATTTATAGATCTTGGAGGATGAGCCTGATAGGAAAGAATCCGTGATTGAGAAATCAGTTGTTCAATCCCTGATTTGGGGGGATTTAACTGACAACTGTGGTTATGTAACACCTCGGATTGTATTATGCTTGTATATATATGTATGTATAATTGACTGTATGCATGCACACGATTGCAGTGTTTTGCTTGATTTTGATATCGTGGTGGATGGTTAGGATTATAGGACGGTTCATGGGAGGATTGCATTCCAAAGATGTACGAGAACGAGGAGGACCGATACTAGTATAAACACTAGTTTTCGGTACGATACCAATGCAAATATAACACTGTATGATACTACAGTGAATATATATTGCATGTACTCGTTAGACCGCTCGTCTCGCGCTCATTAGAACCCATTTAAGCTAAATAGGACAGCCAACACAACTAACACCAAAACCATTGGCTACAAGCCATGGTTTTTCCTAAAACCACTCTAATATCCTATGCTACACCCCCCCTTGTCAAATCCGGCCTATACCCTCCCACCTCCTTCATTTCCCACCTCATTTCCTCCCTTTTGCTCTGGAAATTTCAGAAGGAGAACACCACAAGAGAAGGATGAGAGAAAGAAGAAGAAAGTGAAGAAGGAGGATCAAAAGGAGATTTCCAAGAGAAGAAGCTTGAAGAAGTTCCTTCTACTACTACAACCAAAGGTGGAAAGTTTCTCTAAACTTGAAATTCTTGTCTTTTTATTAATTTTTATTGCATGCATGTGTGCTAGAATGCATAGGATTGCTCTTCTAAAGGTTAGAAGTATAAGTCAGAATTGAACAAGGAAAAGCTGGTTCGGAGTACCATTTTGTGGATTTGTCTGAGAGCAAGATATGATGAATTAGACCATAAAATTAAAAGGGTTTGTTCATATATGTGTTAGGATCATTCATGATTTATTTCAGATTTTTCTATGATCATTTGACATGCTAATAAAATCGTGAGATGGATATGTGTCGTAAGGCAGACTCAGAAAAAGAAAAACAGGATGGCTGATATTGTAGGAATTTTCGTGATTTATTTATGCATGATATGGATCTGAAAGTTTTACTAAATGTTCCTGAATGCATTTTGATTATATGAAAAAATCAGTAAATTATTTGGATGAGTTTATAGACATGAGAAAAATCGTCCTATAACCAGTAGCTGATGTTGAATTAGAAAACATGATGGTTTCTGTGCTAAATTGCAAAAGCTATTATTCACTGTATAATTAGACTTTTGACATGAAGTCTTTTTCATAATGTTGGGTATGATGTCTAGTTTCACCACCAAAAATTTTATGTCAATTGGACAAGTGTGCAATTTACTGTAATTTTGTGATTAAGCAATGTGCTGTTTTCAGCTAGTTTTGATACTCTGTAAAGATTGGGAATTTGAGACCTGTTAGAGGCATATTTTGAGGATCATGATCCAGTAGAGAGATGTAGTGGACACCTAGACCTTTCCAAAAATACTAATTTGAAGCAATTCTAGCGAACGGTTGAATTATTATGATTTTTGTACGACTAGATAGGGGACTAGAGTAGAGCTGTGTGCTCTGAATTGGAGAGACCAATTGTGTGAGTTGGTGTATCAATGATAGATGAGTGTGTTAGGGTGACTTAATGGTATAATTTGTACTCATGACCAACTAGAGAGTTGTTGAGGACACCCACACCCTTCTACAGAATTTGAGTTTGTGTCGTTCTGATGAATGAGTAGGATTTTGTGTTAATGGTAAGGTGCAGCCCGTGCGCAGGAAGCACGTAGGCTGGAGCTTGAAAAGCTATTTCGAGGACTTAGATGGTTGAATCTAAGCTCGTGATCAACTAGAAAGTTGTAGCATAGGATCGTACCTTTCCAGGTTTGGGCCATACACTCCAATCGGAGTTGTATCGATAGAGGGATGACCATTTTGAGATTCGGGCAGAACCCGTAGGTCACTTAGTCTGGGTTTGGACTAAGGGTTGTGAAAGCATTTGTCCCTTGTGTGTTATTTGAGTCGATGACTCGTGTCTAGGGGTGGTTGATCTCTGTTATTAAGGTTGTTGACTCCCCGAGTGGGATGGGTGACTCGAGTTAGTCACTAGGGGTAAAGGATACCCTACACCTATCAAGCCTATATTATTAAACTTCTGCCGAGCGTAGGACGTCCGAGCATGCCAGTGAGTGGAGCTCACGGGGACAATTATATATTTACTGTCGGAGTAGCAGCAGGCGTAGGCCATTATGCTGGACGAGTCCAAGCAGGGGAAGTGGCGAACCGGACCGGAATCGCCATGGGCCAGAGGCTGATAGGCAAGTGTGGAAGCAGTAATTCTTACCCGAAATAATTAGAGTAAGGTAGGGATTAGAATGGTTATTAAGGGGTTGGGAAATTGCATTAGTCCTAGTAAACCATAGTCGGTGTTGTATCTTCCAGTCGTAGGGATAGGTTCTCGGCCACTAACGGATTGCGTCCCCGGCTCGTATCTCGATCTGTTGATTCCCAAAGTTCCGCCGAAGTAAGGTGCGGGAGGCCCGGAGGATTTGACCTCCCGTGGTGCTCACGTCCCTAAAGTGTGGGTTTTGTGTTTTGTGGTTTTTTTGGTATATATTAGTTCATTACCCGATGAGGGGTGAACACGCATGCGTCAGTCCATGGGTGGACATGCGGAACCAATGGTCGTAAGAACCAGGTTCAACGCGGTTTCTAAGGAGGTACGTACGTGGGTACCAACTGGCGGTGACCACTTGGGCACTGCAGGGCGGAATTAGACCGACTGCTGCAATCTCCTTGGGCGACGGACAATCTATTGGGAACTGGAGTGTGTACAGGAGTAGGGGACATGGCAAGGGTTCGAATCCCTAAATTGTGGAGAAAGACGGCTAGATTTGGGGGCATATGTAGTATGGGATGCATTCGTGCTCCAAAGTCTTGCTTGCATTAGAAGTTAGGCATGTGAGTTTGCTGCATCTAGTCATAGGGTCATGTCATAACACTGCACTAGAACCCGAATCCACTAAACCCTTGTTTTGGCACACACTTTTCCTTTTTGCATAAATTATTGGTTGTGATTGAATTTTAGAGGATCGCTGTTATCACCAGCTTTGCGTCAGTCGAAGTACTGACATTCTCCACCTTTTAGGTATCGGTTATACCTTCCGAACAGGTGCAGAGAAATCAGAGTCGCGCAGCAGAAGCCTGAAGCTGAGGAGCATGTCCCGGGGGAGCCGATGGGCCGCTCAGCGAAGTTCCACAAGTAATCAGTCGATTACCATTCCAGAAGGCAGCTGATAGCTTTACAAGAGGAGTTTGTAAATACTTGTAATAAGTTGTAATGAATTGATGTAATTTGTACTCCTTGCCCAAGAACAAGTTATCGGTTGTAATCAATGATGTAATGACTTATTTGGCAAATAAAAAGTTTTTAAATTTCCATGTTATTACTGTATTGAGATACATTTGAAGGTAAAGATTCTGGAAGATGTCACGAATGTCCGGTAACGGGGATCCGGGGCGCTATAAGTTAGCTAGAAATCCCCATTTGTTAGGCTGTAAAAGAGCCCTATTTACTGACCGGGGTGAGTTGATGGGCCTAGAGGAGTTCCATGTTCTTCTAGTAGGCCTGCTGCCAACGTGATGTTACTGTACTGCCCTTGAAAGTTTCGGGATGCGTGCTGAGATTGTACGGCCTTGATCAGTTGTA
The DNA here is from genome assembly GCA_017893485.1 of Hemerocallis citrina. Taxonomy (NCBI): domain Eukaryota; kingdom Viridiplantae; phylum Streptophyta; class Magnoliopsida; order Asparagales; family Asphodelaceae; genus Hemerocallis; species Hemerocallis citrina. The sequence continues at coordinate 66,731,670 of CM030367.1, read as the reverse complement.
ATTTTCACCCACATCAGATTCCATCGTCTAGGTCAGGACCTTGACCAACCTATTGACTCACCTCATAAGTGGGTTTAACTGATACATATGGAAAGTTGAACTACCTCTGGCGAACTATTCATCTATCTGCAATATTCTGAACCTCGAGAAAAGTAACATTACAACTTCTGATCACCTTTTTCTCTACCGGATCCCATAACTTGTAACCGAACTCTTCATCACCATAACCAAGTAGAATACACTGTGGCATCTAGCTTTCTTGACTTCTTCGACACATGAACAAAAGCTTTACACCCAGTGACCCTTAGATGTGAATAAGTAACTTCCCTGCCTTGCTATATTTTCAAAGGTACTTCTCCACCCAATGGAACCGACGATAACCTGTTAATAATGTAGACTGCGATACTCATAGCTTCTGCTTAAAACTCTTTGGAAAGGTGAGCCCAGGACAATATGATTAGACTTTTTCCATTATAGAACGATTCATTATGTTGTGGAGTCTATGGAACATTTTTCTTGTGCCGAAAGCCACTTTTTGCACAGTAGTTTTTGACTTTCTTTGAAGTACATTCTCCTCCATTATCAAATCGAAGAGCTTTTAATTTCTTCAGTCTCAACCATCATATGCCACTTCTTGAACATCTTAAACACCTAATCTTTGTTGCTTAACGGATAACTCCACACCCTCCGTGATGCATCATTTATGAAGGTGACAAAATACGGGCCTCGCTAGTACTACGAGTATCCACAGGCCCACAAATATCTAAATATAAATCGAGAATATCTGACTTTAACTCCCTCGTGCTAGATGCAAACTGTGTCCTTTGAGATTTACCACGCAAACAATGATCACATGATGACAGTTCCCTACCTTCGTGACTCAGTATATAGTTCCTCTCAACAAGATTTTCTGAACTCTTTACATTGACATGCCTTAACCGACGATGCCATAAATCTGGATGCAAACCTTCAACAACGTTCACAACATCATTACTCCAAGAAATAGTCTCAGTCGAAGGTTAGATAGTAATCAAGTAGAATAGAGGAAAGTGGATGAACAAAGAAACAATTAAATCTTGATGCTTTCCCTTATGAAAACAACCCTGTAGTATTAATCCATTTACAGTGTGCACCGATTGGTGATATTTGGGAGTTTTTTGAACGTGCATTTACTGCTGGAGAGGCACATGTTGCTGAAGGTAACAAAATATGGGAAGCATATAAGGAGTATGAACAAGCTCTCATTTTGACATTTGGTGATGATAATAATGAGATAGACTAATAGGTGCATCGAATATATGCTCTATTCCACTGTCAATTATCTGTTCCATTAGTTGATTTGAAATCAACATTTGAAACCCACAGACTATGGGAGGCGGAATAAGGGAAAATTGGAGATGTCAACTCCTAGATGGAAGGCATTCCTGCTAATGTTGTCTCTGCATATCAAAAAATTCTGGAGGTGGATAATGCAAGTAGGATGTATGAGGGTAAGTTATCTAAGGGTTATGCTTCCGATAAACTTCAATCTTTTATGAGTTCCAAAAAATTTGAAGAGTCTTCCAGTGAGGCAACTACTCACTCTCCTATCTCGCTTTCATTTCCTTATGAATCTTTCAGTACAATTCGAGTTGTTTCCTCTGTTCTTGGTGGCCAAAACTCACATTCATCGACTTCGTCAATATACAACACTGATGCTCTTCAAGAACTTTTCACTATTACTCACCCGAAATCAGTTCAAACTGAGATTGTAGATGTATTCAAATCAGAAAAAGAGCATGGGTTGTGTTCAAGGTCATTTGTGTTCAAAGCTTCCAAGTTGGTAAAACCTGGTGGGATACTTGTGTATATTACTTGCACCATTGATTCAGAGGAAATGGCAAAGATTGTGAAGGTGGTATTGACAAGGAAGGGCCACTTGCCTTTTGGATTTGTTCACTTTGAGGGTGTCCTGAGAGAGCTTTTTGAACCATTTGGAAAAACTGTGAAGATGGTACTGACAAGGGCCACTTGCCTTTTGGATTTGTTCACGTTGTGTATTGTTCAAGCTTGGATAAGGCAATAAGAGATTTGGATGGCAGAATAGTACATGGGCCATACAATGGTCCAATGTCGAAGATCCATGATTCACTCGATCCTAAGTGAAAAGATTCAAAAAATTTGCATCTTCGGTTGTTGATGCAATTGATCCATATGAAGAAGCTTCTATTGCATTATCATCAACAATTAAAAAACACTTACTCCGGATATTTTGGGTGGAAATTTCTACTCGCCTTGATGTTGATGTCGAAAGCATTACTAGTCTTAAGGATCTTCCGGAATCAGCAACTATAACTTTTCTTGATCATTTTATGATATCAGGTGCAGAACATAATGACAAGAGAGCATATTTTAACTCATTAATCACTAAGCATCATGTCGAGAAACTGGGATTGAAATGGAGCATATTTCCTTCAATTCGGAGCATCATGGATGTTCCTCATGTTTGGGGAAGGATTGTTCCAAGCTCTCCAGAGCTTGTAACCGGTGGCAATGGCAGCTGTTGAAGATAAGGGCTCTGTTTGGAAGATGGAAGAAGAAAAGGATACTATGTATCAGTCCTTGAGCTATATGTTTCAGTCTTGAGACATTATATTTATTTTATGGGCTTATTCGTAAATATGCATGTAATTCTTTCATTAAGCCCAAAAACTTGTAATTGAATGTCCAAATACGTGCGATGCACGTGTTCTCTTTGTATAAATACCCCTCGCCAGTAACCCATTCGGATGTGAATAGAAATCCAAGAACTGAGTTCTCTATTCATCGTCTTCTTCCTTCTTCCAAGTCGATTCTTGCTTAAATGTTTGCAAGTTTCATGGAGAGAAGACGGCCTACAACCAGCGTCCAACCACGCCGCTCGAGGCCGAGCTGGAACAAATTGAATAATAGAACATATACATCCCTGATAAATTGTTGTGATGAATACTAGATGATATTAATTAGTTTTATGAAATAAAAATCAAATTTGATATGAGTTGAATAAAAAAATTTGAATCTTGAATGATATATGATGTTAGGGTAAGAAAGATTGAATTTTTATCCTAAAGAAACGATTGTTATATCATGCATATTATTATAATTGTACAATCATGCATATTATTATAATTGATTAGAACTTTCATCGAATCTATGTTTATTTGAGAGAAATACGTGATCCTGAACATGAATTTACGGTTTTGCTTGACGTTATGTTTGTGATTTAAATTAATTTTTTCAGAATTTAATGTTAAATTAGGAGTGTACAGTTTTGAAGAACAAAATCATATAAATTTCAGATTTTGGATAAAGATACTTCCCAGAACTTGTTGAATTTAAACCCTTTAAATTAATTTGTTTGAGTCCAGATTTTTATGGTGAGTTCTTTGATATGTGTTGGATTTAATTTTTTTTCCAGAATTTAATATTACATTGGGAGTGTACTATTTTGAAGAACAAAATCATATAACTTTCAAATTTTAGATAAAAGATAATTCTCAGAACTTGTTCGATTAAAACCCTTGAATTAATTTGTTTGAGGCCAGTTTTTTATGGTGAGTTCTTTGATATGTGCTGGATTTAAATTAATTTTTCCAGAATTTAATATTAAATTGGGAGTGTATTGTTTTGAAGAACAAAATCATATAACTTTCAGATTTTGGATAAAAGATAGTTTCCTGAACTTGTTGAATTTAAACCCCTTAAATTAATTTATTTGAGGCCAGGTTTTTATGGTGAGTTCTTTGATATGTGCTAGATTTAAATAAGCTTTTTTAGAATTTAATATTAAATTGCGAGTGTACTCTTTTGAAGAACAAAATCATATAACTTTCATATTTTGGATAAAAAATAGTTCCCAGAACATGTTGAATTTAAACCCTTTAAATTAATTTGTTTGAGGCCAGATTTTTTTGGTGAGTTCTTTGATATGTGCTGGATTTAAATTAATTTTTCTAGAATTTAATATTAAATTAGAAGTGTACTGTTTTGAAGAACAAAATCATATAACTTTTAGATTTTGGATAAAAGATAGTTCCCAGAACTTGTTGAATTTAAACCCTTTAAATTTATTTTTTTTGAGGCCAGATTTTTATGGTGTGTTCTTTGATATGTACTGGATTTAAATTATTTTTTTCAGAATTTAATATTAAATTGAGAGTGTACTGTTTCGAAGAACAAAATCATATAACTTTCAGATTTTAGATAAAAGGCAGTTCCCAGAACTTGTTGAATTTAAACCATTTAAATTAATTTGTTTGAGTCCATTTCTATGGTGAGTTCTTCGATATGTGCTGGATTTAAATTAATTTTTTCAGAATTTAATATTAAATTGAGAGTGTACTGTTTTGAAGAACAAAATCCTATAACTTTCAGATTTTGGATAAAGATAGTTCCCAGAACTTGTTTAATTTAAACCCTTTAAATTAATTTATTTGTGTTCAAATTTTTATGGTGAGTTCTTTGATATGTGATGGATTTAAATTAATTTTTTCAGAATTTAATATTATATTGGAAGTGTACTGTTTTGAAGAACAAAATTATATAACTTTCAGATTTTGGATAAAGATAGTTCCTCAAACTTATTGAATTTAAACCCTTTAAATTAATTTGTTTGAGTCTAGATTTTATGGCGAGTTCTTTGATATGTTCTGAATTTAAATTAATTTTCCAAAATTTAATATTAAATTGGGAGTGTACTGTTTTGATGAACAAAATCATATCACTTTCAGATTTTGGATAAAAGATAGTTCCTAGAACTTGTTGAATTTAAACCCTTTAAATTAATTTGTTTGAGTCCAAATTTTTATGGTGAGTTCTTTGATATGTGCTGAATTTAAATTAATTTTTCAGAATTTAATATTAAATTGGGAGTGTACTGTTTTGATGAACAAAATTATATCACTTTCAGATTTTGGATAAAAGATAGTTCCTAGAACTTGTTGAATTTAATCCCTTTAAATTAATTTGTTTGAGTTCAGATTTTTATGGTGAATTCTTTGATATGTGCTGAATTTAAATAAAATTTTCCAAAATTTAATATTAAATTGGGAGTGTGCTGTTTTGAAGAACAAAATCATATAACTTACAGATTTGAGAAAGAAAGGATTTTTATGTGTATAATTTGTTGGAGTGGAAATGTTATTTATATAACTCGATGCTTTATTGGATGAAATTGTGATTATGGAACTAAGTGTGGTTCTAAATTCAAGTGGGGGTTGATATGAGAGACCCTCGACGAGAAATGTGGATATGTCGTTTGTGTGATTCTATAGGCTGGGTAGAACCCATGTTACCTGTTTGATTTGGAAATTAGCACGCGGAGGTTAACATTCCTGTTTGGTTGAGTTAAGTCCGGTAAGGTGAGCTAGCTCTAGAAGTTGGTGATTAACTATAATTAAACCTAAGTACAGGTACTAGATGGAGATATGAAGTAAGAAAAAACATGGGTAGAGGAGCCTCATATGATTTGCGGTGGGAGATCGTCTCAAGAATTATCAAGGTGTAAGGAAGGCATCCAAAATCACTTGCGGTGTAAGATTTGTCTTCAGAATTATCGGGATCGAGGCGATGCTCATGGGATGTTTGTGTGATGATGTACCATATGACTTACGATGTGAGTTTTATCTCCAGAATTATCGGGGTGTAAGGAAGGTATCCAAAATCACTTGCGATGGAAGAATGATTCTCAAGGACTACTTGGGCGTGGGCCAGATACTCACAGAATATCTAAATCTTACACTAGTCACTGGTGTAGGTTTTTCATATCGAGGAATTTAACCCTATAATGAGGTGAATGCTAAGGGTTTGCCCTCGAACCAATGTAGTATGTGATGCATAGAATCTGAACAAGTATGCATAAGTCGAGCATTGTATGCATTTGGTTGTATGCATTTGTTTTATGCCACTGTTTTATGCATTCTTTTTACTTTTGTTTCATGGCATACACTCATACACCTAGACTAGATTCACTTTGATGTTTTTATTTATCCTTATTATTTTTATTCTTGCATCAAATTTTTGGTTGTGAGATTTTGAAAGATCGCTGCTTTAATCAGCATTGCGCCAATTTTATTTAACTGACGTGCCCACTATCAATAGATTTGCAGGATTCTTGATAATGAATAGCATGGATTCGATTTGAGCTATAGAAAATTATGAAGAATGAAGTTTGATTTTTTGTAACAAGTTGTAATTAATGTGTAATATTTCTGCTGTGTACTGTAAAGAATGCTGTTGTAATAAAAGCTTTAAAATTTTCCTGTAATTTGTACTGTGTTTAAGATTACATTGATGTAAAGATTCTGGATGAGTCACGGATTTCTAGTGATTGAAATTCGGGGTGCTACAGCTACACCCTTCATGGGTTCTCGGGTGTCCTAGTCTAAATTGAGGGAATCATCATGCTGGATGTCACAGCTGGGAAATCCCCGACCTCCCAAACTGAGGCGATGGATTTCATGGTGATCAATGTCAAGGATGAGTACAATGCCATCATAGGCCGTCCGGGGCTAGCTTCCCTCCAGATAGTGTAGCGCCCCGAATTTCTAATATAAAACTTAGAAAATACGTGGCACTCTCCCAGCGATCCACTTCAATGTAACAATATACATAGACCAAAAACTCAAGTCATTTTATTCCAAATCTTTATTACAATAATCTTTTACAAATGCAGCGGAAATACAAAACACCTTAAAATACATTTAACTATTACAACCCTTTCTCTTTACAAAATTACCCAAGGCTCTATTATATTACTCATGAAATCCAAAGCTAACCCAAGCATCCAAGCTTCCAACTCTAAGCAGCTACCTGTAACACATGAGGCTAGAGTTGAACCCTAACCCCCAAACTACGGGGTCAGCCATAAATGGTGTGAGTGATATAAACAACAAAAATAAATAAACAATAAACATAAATTCTCAAGCAACATGTACTGAACAAAAATACATAAACTGAACATGTAATATGTAACAAGAAACGATAGGCCAGTACATGCGTGAACCAAGTCGAGAATCAATAACACCGATCAAATATCCATCAATCAATCACTCTCAAAAATGTACAGCTCAACTGTACTGTACAGTCGACTGAATAAGGCACCAGTCGACTGATCACTCCCAAACACCTGATTATCAAACATTCTCAATATCACGTTACATGTCCAACGATCAATCACTAATAATGCCATAGATCGGATATTCGGTGATCAGTCACTAATAGTAACTCCCAACACCGCAGATTCTATCCATCTACAAAGACTAAAGACAACACAGATCGGATATTCGGTGATCAGTCACTAATAGTAACTCCCAACACCGCAGATTCTATCCATCTACAAAGACTAAAGATAACACAGATCGGATATTCGGTGATCAGTCACTAATAGTAACTCCCAATACCGCAGATTCTATCCATCTACAAAGACTAAAGATAACACAGATCGGATATTCGGTGATCAGTCACTAATAGTAACTCCCAACACCGCAGATTCTATCCATCTACAAAGACTAAAGACTTGAAAGAACACTCAAGATTCTGAAAAACTCATCATCACCAGTCGACTTATACTGCAGTAAGTCGACTGCCCCGAGAACCAATATCCAAGATTATAATAAGTGCTATAAGTCGACTTAATGTTCCATCAGTCGACTTACCCGAGACAACTACCAATAATTCTCAAGAAACATTCCAAGTGCTAACAGTCGACTTAACAAATCATCGGTCGACTGTCCAGACGAGATACTGATCAATACTTTACAAACATAATACTCGGCAGACCAGTCGACCAGTTGACCGTTCATGACGAGAAAATTTTCAAGTCAGTGTTTTGGGCATTTGGAGATTTGATTAAATTATTTAAGCACCGTAGGCCTATTATTAGTGTTGATGGAATTTTTTTTATATGGAAAATACGAAGGTTATTTATTGATAGTCGTTGCTCTTGATGAAAATGATCAGTTATTTCTATTTAATTTTTCAATAGTAGATGGAAAGAGTACAACTAGTTGTATATGGTTCATGAATTGAATTGGAAATTGTCACTGATTGCCAAGGGTTTGTGCTATTTCTGATCGTCATCCGGCATCTTTTCTATGATGGACATGCCAAATGGAGCATGAAATGAGCCTCATGCATATCATCATTTTTGTATGAGATATTTTTCTAATAATTTTTTTTAGCAAATTTTATAAATAAGAGTTTAAGGAAGAAGGTTAAGGTAGCTGCATGTCAAAATCAGCCGAAAAAGTTTGAAAAAAAAATTGGCAGAGAATGGAGAAAGCAAAGTTGAGGCTATCAATTGGCTCGTGGAGAAACCGATCGAGAAGTAAGCACTATCTGCAGATGGAGGACGTTGATATGGCATGATGACCATAAATTTGTCAGAAATATTTAATTCTGTTTTGAAAGGTGCCATAATGGCAATTGTTTATTTTGTCGTTTCACTTTTTACTTTACTGAATGTTGTTAACTGGCAGAGAAGCTTACAAGTGAAGGGAAAATTTGGGCTCCAAGAGTTCAAGAAATTCTTGATAAACGGCGTGAGAAAAGAAATATTTATGAGGCTATAATGTTTCATTATAATCCTGGCGCATTTCAAGTTAAAACAGTTATTAGAGTAGTTGGTAGGCATCAAAATGGTGAAAAATTGCAACTGTTGACTTGGGAAGGCGCACTTGTACTTGTTAGAAATTTCAGCTCTACCACATTTCATGTTACCATGTCCTAGCGGCTTGTGCAGTTTGGGCTATTGATTATTGTCCTTATGTTGATCCATTTTATTCAATGAATAATTCCTTAGTACTAATTTGGGCACCCACCTTCAGTCTTTTGCTTGACAAAATATATTAGCCAATCCAAAGTGGTCCGAATCTGATAGCTGATGTGCGTCTTAGAAGATGTAAGAAAGGTCGGTTCAGGACTACGTGCATTCACAATGACATGGATATCAGGGATGCGTGAGCACAAGGCAATCTTGTTCAAAATGCAGTCTAACTTGAGACAAGCGAAACAAGCGTCATTGTCGGGGCAACGACATAGGTTGATTATATAATCCTATTCTAGTTTGCATTAGTACATTATACTATTTTTTAAAATGGATAAAGAACACTACATTATTAATTGACTAATATTTTTAATTTTTATGTCTTATACCATCTTATTTGTCTATTTATTAATTGACTAATATTTTCAATGCTACTTTGCATAGTCATTATCGCACTAATGGCACTATGAACACGCAGTGCACGACCCTCGAGTAATAATAGCTAGTCTCAGGTAAGTAATATGCTTTTGATGTTTAAAAAACATGTTTATCTTCATGCATTTAACAATTTTTTTCAACATATGCAGAAGGATACGAATGAAGGAGCTGGTAGAGGACGGTGACCTTCTACTAGAGGTGGCCGAGGACGAGGAAAAGCACTCGAAGATGTAAGAGTAATTGATATATATTTTAGTTTTGAATTTGTATAAATAATGTTTCAGCTAATATAAAATCTTTCATGTTCATGTAGGTTGTTGCTAGTCCTTCTTTCTCGTCTACTAATGTTGGTCAATCATCTCATTCGTCTTCTATTGCACCTAGAGATTCAGGTTTACTAGACCCTACACTGTTAACGATGCAACAAAGTCATAGATCGTAGTCTGTATGAAATGGTGCTGCTATCCATCCATAGCAACCTTGAAATTGCACATGCGTACACATGCATTGTTGGTCGATGCTTGTTTTTATGGAATTGGATTGATGGGGCATATGAAGCTTGCTTGTGCTATACTTACAGCTCTTCTCGAGATGTGGCAACCAAAGACACATGCATTCCATCTACCCATATAAGAGATGACCATCACACTCCATGATATTGCCATCATTTTAGGACTGAGAGCAGTTAGTTAGAGATTATCTTGGTATGGAGCCAGGTGATATGACCTTTGTTGGATCTTCCATTAGACTCTCCTGGTTGAAGACAAAGTTTAACAACCTCTTGAACAATGATTCATCTGAGTTTGATGTTGAATGTTACACTCGAGGTTATATTTTGACACTGTTTAGAGGTGTTATATTTCCCAACTCCTTAGGTGATACCCTTCCAATCATGTATCTACCGTTGACCGCTGAAATTAGGAAAGCTAGCTAGTATAGTTGGTAATGCAGTATTAGCCTTTTTGTATCGAAGTTTGTGTGGAGGAGCTTTGAATGAGGTGCAAATGACACAAACGATGACACTATTACAAGTGTGGAGCTGGGAGTGTTTATGCGTCGGTCGAAACCACATAAGCAATATAAGGGATGGATTAAAGATGCAGATGATGTCATGTTGGCTCCTATTGGTGTGTATTAGGCTAGTGCACAAACGTGGAAAGATTACCCATGTGGGGGTGTTGACTTATTACAAAGATGAGTTTGATATGTTGCGGGAGGAGTTCGTGACATGGGAGCCTTATACGACTGAGAAATTGGAAAGATTGTCAGCTACTTGCACAGTGAGCAAAGATTTATGGTTGACGAAAGCACCACTTATCAACTTTAGTGTGGTAGAGTATTATTATCTGGACTAAGTTCTTCGACAGTTTGGACTTCAGCAAGGCATTCTAGTTGCTCGATCATATGACACTGCACTACATAGTATCAAAGGGAAAAGTCGATTACTTGATCATGATTGGGAAAAATATCACTGTGATCATGTTATCGCATGAAATGAGCATGGATTTGAGACTATCAATACTTGAATTGAGCCATATGATGGATCCGTGCACGATGCGTATGTATCATGGTATCCAAGGATTACAAGATTGTTTATTGTTCCACCTTCCACTAAGCCAACAGGGGTCCAACTACCAGTTCCGAGAAGAGAGATTGAACAAGCTCCCGGACATTCAACTTTGTAACCCATGTTTCAAACGAAGACATCGACATCACGATCCATTGTAAGAATTGTTTAGTTCATATATTTATCTTTATATATTTTTTCCATTTGAATCAAATTTAGTATTTCGTACTACATTATAGATATATTCTAATTTGTTGTAGATTGATGAAACACAAAGATTGCCCGAAAATGCTCTCATGCCTTCTAAAATGATGTGTCTGATGCCCTCAAGAAATCTGCACAATAAATTCTCAAACCTTGCAAGGCACAACTTGAAGAGTTTGGTGACGCTGCTAAACTAGAAGTTATGTTGATAGCTCCAGTTCATCAGACTGGAAAACGTGAGATGTCTTACAGGCCCAGGTCACAAGTACATCAATCAAGCGATCAACATGGGCAACAACAAGAAGAGGAGCAAGAAGATGAGGAACATATTCTCCTTTCACAGCTAACACAAGTAGGAGATAAGTATCCGTCAAAGCCAGATCCAAAGAAGAAGAAAAATCCGAAGACGCAATTTTATGTACCCAAGGGTTAATTTGTGTATTTATTTCTGATTAACAAACTAATTAGCTATTTGAACTTCTATAATTTTGATGTATATATTTTTGTTTAGCAAATTTTGATGTATATATTAATCTTACCTTTGATGTGTATTTGTTAATTGAAGTGGAACTTTTTATGTTTAATGTGGATGTATATGTTTGATTTCTATGTGTGATCTAGCTACCACCACTTGGTTATGTTTGATTTCTCTTTTGAATTATAAACAGGGAATCAGTGTGGTTTGAAATTTTATCTATAATTGAAAACATAGGGGCGGTAGCAAGGAATTGAAGCCATAGTTCCTAGCTGTGGCCTCTCTTAAACATGTTCCACTCAAGATTTTTTTTCTTTGTCTACATTTTGAGATGTAGTTGCTATTCTCAACTGCGGCAAGTATATAGAATATGTCACTACTAGAAACTGCAGCCTACATATAAACAAGGCCGCAGTTTCCAGCTACGACCAACATATAGACAAGGCCGCAATTTCTAGTTGCGGCCTCTCTTTAGGATTATAAACCAGAGAGTATTGGCTCTCTATCTCTATGCTCTGAGACACAGTCACTATTGGAATTGCGATATACGTTTATATGCGGTTGCAGTTCCCAACCATGGTCTAGCTGTACACAAAATAAGTTGCAGCTATATATGAGAATTGCAGCAACAAAAAAAAAAATGAGAAGTCACGGTTTCCATCCGCAGCCTTATAAAAGCAGAAACCGCAATTGGCAACTGCGGCACGCGTGGAATTAGTTTGGTGATGATCCCTCAATGGGTTATAATTTGAAATGTGGCTTATTTTGGGAAAACATTTTGCCAGAAAGAGCATAACGATGTCAGATTTACAAAATCCTTCACCAACTTATCAAGCAACCAGAGGCATATTAAGTATTGGCGTATCCTCAAAAAGGCGATTTTTTAGGCGATTCAAAATTCATAATTTCCCCTCTTCCCCGGTGACTTCCCTCCCCAGATCCCGTCGATCCCCCTTCTTTCTCGCTTTCTCCCTTCTGTCAAAATTGTAGTGCTCCCAAATCCCTTCCGACCCATCTCAGTTTTTTCGAATTTTAAGCGAAGCCTTCTTCCTCTCTCTCCGCTGGAATCCTCGACTCCAGCGTTCTCCCTCCCACCTGGCTGAGATCCATGGGCCTCTCATCGCGTTGCGCAGCGTTTCTCCTTTCGCGCTTTCCCTTGGCCATAGTTTTGGCTGCCAGACCCGAGCACTGCAGCTCCGGTGCTCACCATCTTCATCCAGCAATTCGAGGTTCTTTTCCCTTTGGCTGTGCTTTCTCTGGAGCTTCCCTCCAGGCGTCGTGCCTCCGTCCGTCCGCCAGTGCGCCCTCGAAGGTAGTGGTGTCCTGCCTAGAGCGTCCTCCCCTGCGGCGATCCAGTCGCCCTCTTTAACCACTCTTTGTGAGTTTTCATCATTTTCTCTCCTTTAGTGGTTGTATCGGAAGTTTGGTTTGTTTGGGTGGATCCCTGAGGCTATTCTAGTGCTTTGCGGCTTTCTCAGTGCGCTGTGTTGTATCCCTTTAACTGTGTTGTCTTTCTGATTGTCTGTGTGATTGTTCTGGCTTTGTTCTCCTCTTTCCCTGGAGATCTTTTTTCTAGCGTTCTACTCTGTTTACGTCAGTGTGCTGACTGTATTTTTATTCCTGATCGATCGTGCTATCGATCCTCTCTCTCTATCTCTCTTTCTCTCTATTTTCCTCATTCTTTTTCTCCTGATTGGAGAGTGCGGCATCTCCTCTTTGAGAAGTACTGTTTTCTTATAACACTGGTTAAGTTTTGTCTTGCGGGAGTGCTTCCTTTCTGTTAGTGATCTTTTTATTCACTTCCTTTCCTCTATTGCATTTTGTCTTGCTCCATTCTTAGCAAGGCTTCTTATGTGTACTTTATCATGGTTGTTGCGAGCTCTGTTTGCTCAGCTATGGATCAGGACTCGAAGAGGGTATTATATTCTCCTCCCTGGGATTTCAGCTCACCCTCTCAGGGCTCTTCCATGTTTTCTATCTTCCCCTCGCCTTGTAGGCCCGATCTTCATCGGGTCTGCTTCAGGTGTCTCCGCTCTGGGCATCTTAAGCGTGATTGTTTGAATAAAATGAAGTGTTTATTCTGTGATAAGCTCGGTCACTCTTGTTATCGATGCTTTTCCCTTCAAAAACTTCTGGGCTGGCCCAGAGGTCATCCCCTACCGGCCAAACTCCTCTCCTTTCTTAATTACCCTCTCTTAAAGCTCAAGCTTCAGAAAAGCTTGGTTAGTAAGCACAGTAAGGTTAAGAGCAAGGACATCGACTCCTCTGTCTCTGATGTTCGTTCGGAGTCGAATTCCTCCACACCTAATTCTTCTCCTCGCGCTTCTCTTGTCCCTTTACATCGGCCTAATATTGCTTTTTCTTTTAAGGATCGTAAAGTTATCACGAACCTTGTTTCCTACCATCGTCGGTTCTCTTTCAAGGCTCGCCCCCCGCCCTTGCTCAGCAGCTCCGTCATTGTTCAGCTTATTGGGTAAATATCCTGGCTGGCTTAACCACCACCTTTCGTATTTTTCGTGGTCTCGTTGTGCGAGGGAGACTGATCAGCTCTCCCGCTTTTCAGAGACCATTTTGCGTCCTGACAGACCTATAGATACTTTTAAGGCCCCTTCTTTATACTATATCTATCCTTGCGCTCTGAAGATTACTGATGCCCTATGTTCTACGTTATCATTTCATCATCCTGGCTGCCTATACTCTTGGTATCAACTTTTAGGGGCTCAGTCGTGGCTCCATCATGTCCTGAGGGCTCTCAAACTTTTCTTGCTCTCCCTTCCCCTCAAGTATTCTATGAGTTTTGATGCCCCTTCATCTCCCCGTTGGGACGGCACCACCGAGATCACCCCTTCTGACTCATCGGATGCTCCCATCAGTCAGTGTTCCCCTCCGTGGCCCATCATTGAGAGCGTCTCTTCATCTGACCTTGTGGAGTTCTCGCACCCTTCTGCGAGGGCGGCCCATCCTCCCGTCAAGCGAGTTTACAAGAAGAAAGTTTTCGATCTTTCGATGATTCGTGTGAGCGCTCGCCTTCTTGCGAGGAAATCAGGTTCGGCGTCCGCTTTTCAACAAGGACTCAGTTGAGTTTCGCCTTCTTGTGATCATCACTGGTGTCAGCAGTATTTTTCCGCCGTTGTGCCACTAGAGTCTCTCAAGACTGCTAGTGGAGTTGGATTTTCGTCATGGGGGGAGTTTTTTTCTCCAGATCCTACTTCGGGTTCGGATTATCGATTTTGGTCTTCTTTTCGTTTGCGGCGCCGGGCCTTTTGCTCCGCTCTCTGTTTTCGAAGTGGTGCGCCTTGCCGTGTATTTACCCTATGTGTTTGCTGCTGTTTATTGTATTCCTTTTGTTGTTCGCTTTTTATCTGTTTTACCCCTTGTAAAACCAATGACGCTTGCTTGTATTATTACTGCTTTATTGATTAATATATTTTTTGATGGCTGGAGTCTTTTGGTTCTATCCGATTCATTAAAAAAAACTTATCACGCAACCAAACGGTTAAACAGAGTATAGTTCTTTCCAACCATTTTTTTATAGAATAGAGCGGACAGGCCAGAAAAAGAGCAACGATGTCAGATTTGGAAAATGTCACATTTGGAGAGAGACCTCCACCAAGGTTTTCAAACTACTTCCAGGTATTTATCAGAGCAATAACAGCCAACCAAACTGCAGTATGAATGGACAGTGAAAAGCACATATGTACAGTTTAAAGTGTAAAGTGAAAAGTATGCTTCTATAGTAGGCTTGGATTCTACAGTAAACCAAATTGAAAAAATAATAGAATGAAAAAAATTAGAAAGAAAATATATATACTTTACAATGGGGTATAGTGGGGATGCCTAGCAGGTCGGAACCCGCAGGGTTTTCCCGAGGAGGGGGCGGGTTCGGGTCGAGTCGGGCCAAAATTCGGCCCGGGCCAGGCCGGGTTGGCATTTCAGAAACTTGACCTGACATGACCCGACCCGACCCCCTTGGGTTGAACCCGACCCAGGCCAGGTCAGGTAGCGGGTTGGGCCTTTTTTTTATTTTTAAAATTTTTTTTAAAGCTCCAAAAAAAAAATTTTTTTTTTTTTGAAGAAAAGATGGAATCTGGCCACCCTGTTTCATTAATAAGAGATTAATAAAACATACTCAGAGTACTGAGCCTACTACAAAATCCTACAAATAGAAAAAAAAGTACATAACCTCCACCCCGAACATGGGGGTGGGACAAAATAAACATAGAGTAGCTGCAAAGAGATACATCATAACCCCCCAACAAACCCTGGAGTGGTGGGTATCAATGAACATAGTAGACCGTGCTGTGCTGGCTATCAATTGATCGTCGGCCCGATCTCGATTTCCTCATCACCAAACTCCTCTACCTGGAAAACACTCGTAATTCTTCCCCTGGGACCTGCTGCTGCCACATTAGCCCAAAATGAAATAAAATACATAATGTGAGTCAAATTGTCAGAAATACTATTGCAAGTTCTACGAAAGTAAAGATTATTTCTGTCTAGCCAGAGAACTCAGGTCATTGCGGCGATAGCTAAATACCACGCTTCTCTCATAGCACCCCTCTCCGTCGTGAACTTTGGGCCTACTCACAAGTCCTCGTAAGTACTAAGGTATTGAGTTGTCCCTAGGGCACTGAGTACCTCTACGAGTACTGCTTTACTCCTAGGACACTGAAGAAAAAGATGGTCTCTAGTCTCGAGGGCGGCGTGGCAGAATCCGCATTGAGAGTCCACACTCGGTTGACGCTCAGCGAGGTTTACTCTAGTCAGGATCGCATCATTTAGTACCAACCATAAGAAGACTTTGATTTTTAGCAGAGCTTTCGTTCTCCAGATGACGACAGTCCACTTTGGGGTACATCCCCTAAAAAGGATGTGCTTGTACATAGAGCGAACCGTGAACTTGTCGTTCTTCTCCAATCCCCAGAATTTTTTATCGGAACCCTGGGAGCAACCAATTCCAGCGTTGGAGATGTAGGCTTGAAGTTCTGTAAGTCTGAGCTGGGAGTCTATGTCAAGGGGTTGTTTAAAAGATGGCTTCCAGGCGCCTCTTTTCCAGGCTGCGGCCACCATGCAGTGTGGTTGTGATGCCTGCTTGTATAAATCGGGGAACAGGGTTCTAAGCGTGTGATCAGCACACCACTTATCGCACCAAAATTTGGTGAGTCTGCCGTTACCAATAGCTGACTTCACACAACTAGTGAAGGGTTTGTATGCCTTAGTGATGCCTTTCCAGAACCAGGAAACCCGAGGGCCTATCCTGAAGCCCAGTTTTCTCGTTCCATTCCCATGCATATATCCCTGAACCAATTGCTGCCACCCTTCTCCATTAGGGTGGAACACTTTCCACCACCATTTACCCAGAAGCACCAGATTCATATCTTGCAGGTTAATTATACCTAGGCCTCAATGTATCTTTTTCATACATGCCTTCTCACATCTAATGAGGTGATAACCTCCTCGATCTGAGTCTGCCCCTTTCCATAAGAAATATTTCTGAGTCCGGTCAATTCTTTGGATTACCCATCGCGGCATTTCAAAGAAGGAGAGATAATAGGTGGGGAGGTTTGAGATGACTGCATTAATAAGCGTGACTCTCCAACCCAAAGATAGGGCTTTGCCTTTCTAGCCTGCTAGCCATTTCTCAACCTGGTCAATAATGGGCATCCAATCTGCCTTTTTTAGCTTCCCGGGTCTTAGTGGCAATCCAAGGTCTTAAATGGGGAAACTCTCTGTGGAGCAATTGAGGATTATGGCATGTTCAAGAGCCTCTGCTGGAGTCAGGGCAATGGGGGTAAGAGCACTCTTGTGGAAGTTAACCATGAGGCCAGACCAGGCTTCAAAGGAATACAAAATTCCTTTAAAGACGGTAGTTTCCCCTAGGTTGCCATTGCCAAATAGAAGAGTATCGTCTGCATATTGGAGTATAGAGCAACCTTGATAATTGGCTCCCTTAGCCACTGGTACGATCCAACCTGCTTTACTACACTTAGCCATCATGGATCTAAGCACGTCTGCCACTATGGTAAAGAGAAGGGGTGAGAGCGGATTGCCTTGTCTGAGCCCCCGTTTGCAAGAGAATGGGTGGCCTGATACCCCGTTTACCAAAATTGCCGTTCTGCTGGTGGTAAGACAGGTGTGGATCCATCTGATCCATCTATCCCCGAAACCTCTTCCAGCAAGTGCTTCCAACAGACAGTCCCATTCAACAAAGTCATAGGCTTTCTCGAAATCTAGTTTTAGGAGGTAGCTCTTAGAATTCGAGGTGTGACATTGATGGATAGTCTCTTCAGCCGTTGCTATACTTTCCTGTTTACAACGACCTTTGATGAATCCCGTCTGGTCATGACTAATGAGACCATCCATAACCTTTTCCAGTCTGTTAGCGAGAGTCTTGGTAATGATCTTTACAGAGCAGTTAAGGAGGCTTATGGGGCAGAAGTCTCCAACTCGTCGAGAGTCTTCCTTTTTAGGAATCAGCACAACCTCCGCGTAGTTGAATCTCCCTAGTTTGAGTTTATGTTCGTAGAAGTCTGCAAACACCTTCAGTAAGTCACCTTTGATTTTCTCCCAGAATATCTGATAGAACAGTATCGGGAAACCATTTGGACCTAGAGCTTTATCTTTTCCAAGTTGTTGGTGTTGATTCTTGATTTTGATGATGACAACACAGATTTTGATGATCACAACACAGTGCAACATGTGTCTATGTTACACAGCTAATAATGCAGTGCACATACAAAAGACAGTTCTAGCTGAACAAATGAACAAGCTCAAAAGGATACAGATGAAGACTTCACTCAAGACAAGACTCAAGACAAGACTCAAGACTCAAGACTTCAAGCTCAAATGTGTTATATTGTTGCGTCTTGTAAACATTGTATTTTACTTTCTGTTGAGTCTTAGTCTGATGTAAAGCCTTGTCAACACACACACACACACACTCAAAATATTTCATAATGTGTGTTTCTTAAAAACCCCCCAAAAAGAGTCAAAACAGTTTGAAGAATTTTAACTCTTGAGTACCAGTCGACTTAAGCTTCTGCCAGTCGACTGATAGTACAAAACTGTTTAAAATTATTCAAACTCTGATCAGTCGACTCATATGGCAACCCAGTCGACTGTTCGAGAGCTTTTGACCGTTTTCTGTTTTTCAAAATCGAATTTTTTCAAACTCAAAATTTCAGATCCGTTGGTTGACAGTTGTGTAACTGTTTTTCCCAACGTTCAGGAGATCAAACTCTTTATATAGAATTTCATATCTCACTGAAAAGAACAACTTGATTTTCATACACTCGAGCATTCTTTGTGAAGAACATTCTAAGTGATTTTCTGTGAGAATCAAAGCTTTCAAGTTCATACACTTTGGTTCTCTACATTCAGTCCAGTATAGCATTGAATTTGCTCTGGACTGATTATAGAAGTCGACCTATTCTTTTAGCCACGTGCATCAACACATACAACAACAAGGCTATAGGTTGACTGTAAAGTATTCTTGTACTCTTGCTCTCGGTTGGAGAGTGTTTTTGACTCTTGGTTGTAGAGTCGGTGTCTTTTCACTCTTGGTAGTATAGTGGGTTGCTTTCTCTGGTTGAGAGAAAGGACTACGGGTTAGACAAGGTTGTTGTCGTAACGCCGTAGGGTATTCTTGTAATTTTTCAAGAATTGTGGAAATCTCAAGTGGGTTGCTTGGGGACTGGATGTAGGTCGGGAGGACCGAACCAGGATATATCTTGTGTACTCTGTGATTGATTATCTTGTGTTTGCATTTACTTTTGCTTATTTAAGTTCTGCAAAACTTGTCTGGCCAGTCGACTCAGCTTCATATCAGTCGACCGATCAGTACGTCTTGTATTAGTTGTTCTCTTTGTTTCAGCAGTCGCATGCCTGATCTATAAGTCGACTGCATCGAGAGTTTAAGTTTCCTTTATTTTGGCTATATCAGTCGACTGGTTCACCGCTAAGTCGACTGTGCCGAGAGAAATTATTTATTCCGCAATTTATTTTTGATAAACACTATTCACCCCCCCCCCTCTAGTGTTTGTTGCTTTGCCTACAGGATCCAACACTTGGTATCAGAGCAAGGTTACAGGCTATGGCAACTACTTCAAATACAAATCAGTACCATGAAGGCCAATCTACACAACGGCCACCACAATTATTTGATGGAACAAACTACAATTATTGGAAGTGCCGAATGCGAATCTATCTCCAATCAATCAACTATGAGATATGGCAAATGACAGAGACGGAATATACTGCCCCTACTATTCCATATGCACAATGGAATGATGATCAAAAGAATCAGACTATGAACAATGCCAAAGCAATGAATGCCTTATTTTGTGCACTTACAAAAGAAGAATTCAACCGTGTATCCAATGCTACAACCGCACATCAAATTTGGCATACACTCGAGGTAACACATGAAGGAACGAATAAAGTAAAAGAGTCTAAAATTTCTGTTCTTGTCCACAGGTTTGAGATGTTCAGAATGAAGGACAATGAGACTGTGTCCGAGATGATTACCAGATTCACAGACATCACAAACTCTCTTGTGGCGCTTGGAAAGACTTGTACCCAAGCAGAGATGGTCAGAAAAGTCCTACGTGCACTCACTCCAGAATGGGAAAAGAAAACCACAGCAATAGAGGAGGCGAATGACTTGTCAACACTTACTCTCGAGAATCTTGTTGGCAATCTCATGGCATATGAGGTCCAACTTGAAGATCGAAAGAAAGATACAGAATCACATCAAGCAAAGAAGAAATCACTGGCTTTTAAAGCCATGACAGACTCAGAAGATGAGGAAGAAGATGAAGAAGAAATAGCAATGTTCACTCGGAAATTCAAGAAGTTCTTAAAGAAGGGTAAGTTTCATTCTAAAGTTAAAGATTCTAATGACCCTCCTACATATTTCAGGTGCAATAAAATAGGTCACATGAAGAATGATTATCCATTAGAAAATGCAAAGAACAAGGGAAAATCATCCAACTTCAAGAAGGACAAATATCCAAAGAACAAATTTGCCAAAAACAAGAAGGCTTATCAAGCTACATGGGATGATAGTGATTCATCTTCCGAAGAAGAAACGGATGAAAATAACGAAGTGGCAAATGTTTATTTCATGGCTGCACAAGAGCATGTAAGTAATGATTATGATTCCGAAGATCTTCTTGATGCTTTTAATGAAATATTCCAAGAGTTAAAGAAAGAAAAGATTAGAGTTAAGAATCTTGAGAAAGTGAATCAAACACTTAATCAAGAAAATCTTAACCTTGATAAGGAAGTAAAATCCTTAAATTCTCGCATTGCAAGTTTAGATACTGATCTTGAAACTCTAAAAAAGAATTATAAAGAGATTTCAAAGAACGTATCTAAGTTTAACAAAGGCAAAGAGAATTTAAATGATATGCTTCATCATCAAGTTACATCTAGTCAAAAATTTGGACTTGGATTTAAAAAATCTTCAGTAAAAGAATCTCCTGTTTTAAACACTAGTAAGAATAAATTAGCATCTATTTCTAGTGTTACTCACAAGTTGTATGATTTCTTTGCAAAGCCAAAGGTTGTTAATTTCAGTGATAAAAGCAAAACTAACATTCGGTTAAGTCGACTGAACCATACAACCAGTCGTCTGTCCAGAGAAAGTGGATCTTATTCCACGAGATCAAAACCTCTTATAAGTCGACCTAGTGTATCTACCAGTCGACTGATGTACACCAACAGTCGACTGACTAACACTGGTAAGTCGACTGGACAGAACAAATTAGTATGGGTTCCAGTTAGTTTAAATCAGAATGATAGAATTGCTTATATCAATTCTTATATGCTAAATGTGTGTAATTCTACTTATTATATTCCTGCTTATGGAGGAAGATCAAACTCTTCATGGGTTTGGTTTCCCCCAAACTAATGTGTTTTGAACCCAATAAAAAGGGTACCATATTTACCTTACATTTTTTATAGGTACCCAAGAAAGAACGCTAGATATTAGACAGCGGATGTTCAAAACACATGACAGGGCATGCCAACCTACTATCCACCATTGAAAGTATAGATGGAGGAACCGTTACCTTTGGAGATAACAACAAAGGCAAAGTCATCGGTATTGGCATGGTCGGTAAAACTTCTAATCCTACTATAGAAAATGTGTTATTAGTTAGTGGTTTAAAGCATAATCTCTTAAGCATTAGTCAATTGTGTGATAAAGGATATAAAATAGTTTTTGAAAAAGATGCATGCTTAATTTATGATTCTACTATGCAAAATGTTGTTTTTCAAGGTTTTCGTAAAAATAATATTTATGAATTGTGTTTAAATGAAATTGATTTTTCAAATGACTTGTGTTTAATAGCCTCTAACAATGAATCTTGGTTATGGCATAGAAGATTTGGACATGTGAACATGAAAAATCTCTCGAAATTATCTAAATATAACCTAGTTAAAGGACTGCCAAAACTATCATTTAAAAAGGATAAGTTATGTGATGCATGTCAACTAGGAAAACAAATCAAATCCACTTTTAAAACAAAAGACGTAATCTCTACTAGTAGGCCACTTGAATTAATTCATATGGATTTATTTGGCCCTACTAGAGTTGCTTCTTTAAATAAAAGTAGATATGTGTTTGTTTTAGTAGATGATTTTTCAAGATTCACTTGGACATTCTTTTTAAAACATAAAAATGATGCTTTTGAAGAATTTGCATATTTTTGTAAACGTGTTCAAAATCAAAGATCTCTAACCATAGTCACTATTAGAAGTGATCATGGTGGAGAATTTGAAAATGAAACATTTACAGAATATTGCAACAAGAATGGTATAACACATTCATTTGCATTTCCTAGAGCTTCACCACAAAATGGAGTGGTTGAAAGGAAAAATAGGACCTTGCAAGAATGTGCATGTACTATGCTTGTTGAAAGCAATCTACCAAAGCATTTTTGGGCTGAAGCTGTTGCTACAGCTTGTTATGTTTTAAATAGAATTCTTCTAAGACCTAAACTAAAGAAGACTTGTTATGAGTTATTTTTTAATAAAATTCCTAAAGTATCTTACTTTAAGACATTTGGTTGCAAGTGTTTTATTCTAAACACAAAAGATAATTTAGACAAATTTGATCCTAGATCTAATGAGGGTATCTTTTTAGGATACTCAAATAGGAGTAAAGCATATAGAATTTTCAATAAGTCTACAATGACTATTGAAGAATCAATGCATGTTACATTCGATGAATCTTTACCTTCATCAACCTTAAATAAAGATGATGAAACTGATTTATCACCTTTAGATAATGTGATTAAATCCTTAGAGCAAACTAATCTATCTGATGAGTCGACTGATAAGGTCTCCCAGTCGACTGACATAAAGCAGTCGACTGAAGAAAAAGTCAAGTCGACTGATCCGATTGAGATATCTTCAACTTTAACAAAGTCATTTGTTGAAGTTAAAGATCATCCTCATGACTTAATAATTGGTGACATCTCCCATGGTATTCAGACACGTTCACATGTTAATATGATCTCTCATACAACATTCTTGTCGGATTTTGAACCGAAAAATATACAAGAAGCTTGTGAGAATGAATATTGGATGAATGCCATGCAAGACGAACTAAACCAATTTATAAGGAATGATGTATGGGATTTAGTTCCTAGACCTCCTGATCAGACTATCATTGGTACCAAATGGGTATTCAAGAATAAGTTAGATGAATCAGGACAACTTGTAAGGAACAAGGCTAGATTAGTTGCCCAAGGATATAATCAAGAAGAAGGTATAGATTTTGATGAAACATATGCTCCTGTTGCTAGACTAGAATCTATTCGTATTTTATTATCTTTTGCTTGTTTTATGAATTTTATACTTTATCAAATGGATGTGAAAAGTGCCTTTCTTAATGGGTTTATTAAGGAAAATGTTTATGTGAAACTACCACCAGGTTTTGAACATGAACAATTTCCAGATCATGTTTATAAATTGAAAAAGGCTTGATACGGTCTTAAACAAGCACCTCGTGCTTGGTATGATCGTTTAAAAACTTTTCTTTTAGAAACAGGATTTGAAATAGGTAAAGTAGACACTACCTTGTTTATCAAAAGAGTTAAGAATGATATCTTAATCATACAAATATATGTTGATGATATAATTTTTGGTTCTACTAATAATAATCTATGTCAAGAATTTGCTAATACCATGAAAAATGAATTTGAGATGAGTCACATGGGTGAACACAATTATTTCCTTGGACTTCAAATTAAACAGTCTTCAAATGGCATATTTATCAATCAAGGCAAATATGCAAAGGAATTACTCAAACGTTTTAATATGGATAGTACTCGTAGTAAATCCACACCTATGGCTACTACTACTACTCTTGACAAAGACTTATTGGGTAAGAGTGTTGATCAAAAACTCTATCGAGGTATGATTGGTTCACTCTTATATATTACTGCAAGTAGACCAGATATTATGTTCAGTGTATGTTTATGTGCTAGATATCAATCTAGTCCTAAAGAGTCTCATTTAAAAGCAGTGAAACGAATTTTAAGATATATTAAAGGCACATCTGAATATGGTTTATTTTATCCACGCACCGATAATTTTCAACTTTTGTCTTATAGCGATGCCGATTTTGCTGGAAGCAAAACTGATCGCAAGAGTACTAGTGGCACATGTCACTTTTTGGGACATTCCCTAGTATCTTGGTGCAGTAAAAAGCAAAACTCCGTGTCCCTATCAACCACAGAAGCTGAGTATATCGCTGCAAGTTTGGCTTGTGCACAAATTTTATGGATGAAACAAACCTTATTAGATTATGGTATTTCATTTGAGAAACCCTCAATTATGTGTGATAATACCAGTGCAATTAATTTATCTAAAAATCTGATTCAACATTCACGTACGAAACATATTGATATTCGACATCATTTTCTACGTGATTATGTTTTAAAAGGAGATATATCTTTAGACTTTATCTCTACTGATAAACAAGTAGCAGATATATTTACCAAGCCCCTTAAGGAAGATACTTTCATTAATTTAAGAAGAGAACTTGGAATTTGTGATTTTATTGATATTTGCTGAAAATTGTTACTGTTAAGTCGACTATACTTTTGAGTAAGTCGACTGTACTGATTTTTTAATTCATACCAATTTTTTTTCTCTGACCAGTCGCCTGGTTCCTCTACCAGTCGACTGGTTAGTAGACATAAAATGTTTATTTTCTTCTCGACTCAGTCGACTGATCTCCCTACCAGTCGACTGTCGCGAGCTAAATCATCTTCAGCGACTATTCATCGCGTCTTTTGAGATGGAATTCACTCATTTTTCACCCGTGATCTTTCATCCTCACCGTCGATTTCACCTCTCCTTGATCTTAGCCGTTCCCTCACAGTTAAAACCCCTTTTCACCAGCCGCTTTCACTCCTTACCGTTCTCAAATTTTTTACCCCCAATTTCAAAACCCTAGCTTTTGGAGAAGAAGGTGATCTGCTCTCTCCGTGGTGCTTGTACTTGCTCCTGCTCGACTCTCTCTCTTTTTCGGTATAACCCTTTCGACTCTTTTCTCATGGCACCCAAACGATCGAAACGATCTCATGAGGGTACTTCTTCTTCACAAGAATACACCCAATATCTCTTGAGTCCCGATCTTCTTGATCGTTGGTATGTCTTTTGTACCATTCAAATCTTTCCTGGAAGATTTGTACATTTTGATGACCTAGACCGTTTTAATCTCATTCCACTATTTCAAAATTGCAGTCTCTATGACTTTCTCTCATTATCAAACCAACCTAATTACTATCCCCAACTAATTTATTTGTTTTACACAAATATGCGAGTTGTGCAAAAACCAAATGGGGATGTCCAAATCCGGTCGTCTGTGAAAAATGTTAGAATGACCCTCACACCGACTAGGATTAATGAGATATTTGGTATTGATGATGTGGGATCATCTCTTGATGACATTCTTATAGATAATCCTTCTATTTTATCTAGAATTTTCCTACCTAATTCTAACCTTCCAATGACAAGCAAAAATATCAAACCAATTGCTAAGCTTGTCGGTAGAATATTAGCATATAACATCCTTCCTAAAAAGGGTAGTTATGACCAATATTCTATTGAATTACAAAAAGCCATATATGCAATTTTTGGTAGAATTGCTGTTAATTGGGGTCAAGTTATCTTTTCAAAACTTACTCTAGACCACACTCACTTTCTGCCTTTTGGAGGTCTTCTCACTAGAGTTTTTATAGCTTTTGGAGTTGATCTTGATTCGGAGACAAATGTTGTTTCTCGATATGAGTGTTTTGATCGTGCTAGTTTGGTACGTATGAAACTCCTTGTGCTCCTACTCGATCACCCCCTAGGTCTCCTCCTCTTTCCCAAGCTCCTTTAGGTTCTTCTTCTAGACCTAGAGCCTCTCAACCTTCTACATCTGATGATCCACCTCTCCCCCAAGTCAATTCTTTGGATTACCCATCGCGGCATTTCAAAGAAGGAGAGATAATAGGTGGGGAGGTTTGAGATGACTGCATTAATAAGCGTGACTCTCCAACCCAAAGATAGGGCTTTGCCTTTCTAGCCTGCTAGCCATTTCTCAACCTGGTCAATAATGGGCATCCAATCTGCCTTTTTTAGCTTCCCGGGTCTTAATGGCAATCCAAGGTCTTAAATGGGGAAACTCTCTGTGGAGCAATTGAGGATTATGGCATGTTCAAGAGCCTCTGCTGGAGTCAGGGCAATGGGGGTAAGAGCACTCTTGTGGAAGTTAACCATGAGGCCAGACCAGGCTTCAAAGGAATACAAAATTCCTTTAAAGATGGTAGTTTCCCCTAGGTTGCCATTGCCAAATAGAAGAGTATCGTCTGCATATTGGAGTATAGAGCAACCTTGATAATTGGCTCCCTTAGCCACTGGTACGATCCAACCTGCTTTACTACACTTAGCCATCATGGATCTAAGCACGTCTGCCACTATGGTAAAGAGAAGGGGTGAGAGCGGATTGCCTTGTCTGAGCCCCCGTTTGCAAGAGAATGGGTGGCCTGATACCCCGTTTACCAAAATTGCCGTTCTGCTGGTGGTAAGACAGGTGTGGATCCATCTGATCCATCTATCCCCGAAACCTCTTCCAGCAAGTGCTTCCAACAGACAGTCCCATTCAACAAAGTCATAGGCTTTCTCGAAATCTAGTTTTAGGAGGTAGCTCTTAGAATTCGAGGTGTGACATTGATGGATAGTCTCTTCAGCCGTTGCTATACTTTCCTGTTTACAACGACCTTTGATGAATCCCGTCTGGTCATGACTAATGAGACCATCCATAACCTTTTCCAGTCTGTTAGCGAGAGTCTTGGTAATGATCTTTACAGAGCAGTTAAGGAGGCTTATGGGGCAGAAGTCTCCAACTCGTCGAGAGTCTTCCTTTTTAGGAATCAGCACAACCTCCGCGTAGTTGAATCTCCCTAGTTTGAGTTTATGTTCGTAGAAGTCTGCAAACACCTTCAGTAAGTCACCTTTGATTTTCTCCCAGAATATCTGATAGAACAGTATCGGGAAACCATTTGGACCTAGAGCTTTATCTTTTCCAAGTTGTTGGTGTTGATTCTTGATTTTGATGATGACAACACAGATTTTGATGATCACAACACAGTGCAACATGTGTCTATGTTACACAGCTAATAATGCAGTGCACATACAAAAGACAGTTCTAGCTGAACAAATGAACAAGCTCAAAAGGATACAGATGAAGACTTCACTCAAGACAAGACTCAAGACAAGACTCAAGACTCAAGACTTCAAGCTCAAATGTGTTATATTGTTGCGTCTTGTAAACATTGTATTTTACTTTCTGTTGAGTCTTAGTCTGATGTAAAGCCTTGTCAACACACACACACACACACACTCAAAATATTTCATAATGTGTGTTTCTTAAAAACCCCCCAAAAAGAGTCAAAACAGTTTGAAGAATTTTAACTCTTGAGTACCAGTCGACTTAAGCTTCTGCCAGTCGACTGATAGTACAAAACTGTTTAAAATTATTCAAACTCTGATCAGTCGACTCATATGGCAACCCAGTCGACTGTTCGAGAGCTTTTGACTGTTTTCTGTTTTTCAAAATCGAATTTTTTCAAACTCAAAATTTCAGATCCGTTGGTTGACAGTTGTGTAACTGTTTTTCCCAACGTTCAGGAGATCAAACTCTTTATATAGAGTTTCATATCTCACTGAAAAGAACAACTTGATTTTCATACACTCGAGCATTCTTTGTGAAGAACATTCTAAGTGATTTTCTGTGAGAATCAAAGCTTTCAAGTTCATACACTTTGGTTCTCTACATTCAGTCCAGTATAGCATTGAATTCGCTCTGGACTGAGTATAGAAGTCGACCTATTCTTTTAGCCACGTGCATCAACACATACAACAACAAGGCTATAGGTTGACTGTAAAGTATTCTTGTACTCTTGCTCTCGGTTGGAGAGTGTTTTTGACTCTTGGTTGTAGAGTCGGTGTCTTTTCACTCTTGGTAGTAGAGTGGGTTGCTTTCTCTGGTTGAGAGAAAGGACTACAGGTTAGACAAGGTTGTTGTCATAACGCCGTAGGGTATTCTTGTAATTTTTCAAGAATTGTGGAAATCTCAAGTGGGTTGCTTAGGGACTGGATGTAGGTCGGGAGGACCGAACCAGGATATATCTTGTGTACTCTGTGATTGATTATCTTGTGTTTGCATTTACTTTTGCTTATTTAAGTTCTGCAAAACTTGTCTGGCCAGTCGACTCAGCTTCATATCAGTCGACCGATCAGTACGTCTTGTATTAGTTGTTCTCTTTGTTTCAGCAGTCGCATGCCTGATCTATAAGTCGACTGCATCGAGAGTTTAAATTTCCTTTATTTTGGCTATATCAGTCGACTGGTTCACCGCTAAGTCGACTGTGCCGAGAGAAATTATTTATTCCACAATTTATTTTTGATAAACACTATTCACCCCCCCTCTAGTGTTTGTTGCTTCGCCTACAGGATCCAACAGTTGGATCGCCTTTCAGACCTCCTCCTCAGTGAAGGATGCTTTGAGGGACTGCAGACTAGGATCGGAGTTACTTGCTTGGTCATGCCAGAAGTCGTGTTGGAGAGGCACTCCGAAGTCCGCTTTATGCCCAAAAAGGTGCTTGAAGTGGGACTGGAAAGCCATCTTAATAGCAACGTCGCCTTGTACCATTCCGGAGTCCGAGTGGATCGAGTGAATGAGGTTAGACCTATGTCTGGCACTGCCAACTCGGTATAAGAATGCAGTGTTCGCGTCTCCCTCTTTGAGCTGCGAGATTCTGGACCGTTGTTGCCATTTTATTTCCTCATCCTATAGAGTTTGTCAATTTCCTGCCTGAATTGGAGCAGTCGATTCCGCTCCTCCTACAGCAGATCCCTAGTTTCCTCAGTCTTTTCAAGTTCCTCAATCCCTTCCAGAAGGGATTCCTTTTCTCTCCAAATCAACGCAAATCGGGTCTGGTTCCATTTCCTGAGCTTGTCCCTGAGTCTGCTAAGTTTTTCATACCATATAGCGGACGCCTCAAGACCCTTGGTTGGGCGAGACCAACTCTCGTTTACCATATTGTGGAAGCCTTGGATATCTAACCAAGCTTTCTCGAACCGAAACTTTGACGGTTTTATGGGTTGGTCTTCCCCGGAGGATAAGAAAATAGGCACGTGATCTGATGTTGGTTTCGGGAGAGATTTGGCAGATGTCAATGGAAATTTGGTCTCCCAGTCCGTGGAGACCAGAATCCTGTCCAACTTGGCCAGAGTGGGCGCCGCTTGCATGTTCGTCCAGGTGAAGAGCCTATCAGAGATGGAGATGTCCACCAAATCAAAGTCCGTGATGACTTCATTAAATGCTTCCCTGTCTGCGGCACTAGATCCTCTGCCTCTGTGTTCTGAGGCGAATCTAGTAATGTTAAAGTCGCCCCCACCACCCAGGGGTGTGGCCATTGTGCTTGGATCGCTCTTAGTTCCGTCCAAAAGGCCATTCTAGAGGCAGAAGTACGCAGTCCATGGACCACCGTGATCGTTTGAGTCCACCCGTCGGATTTTCTCTTTAACACAACCGACAAAGAAAATTGCCCGTGGAGCTCGTCTAGATAATAAAATAGGTTGGGGTTAAAACCCAGAGCGATGCCCCCAGATGCCCCAACCGATGGGGACATTCTCCATTTAGATACCGGAGTAAACCCTACTCTATTAAGTCTAGACATGTGCGAAAGTTTGGCCTCTTGGAGACTAACAATGTTAGCCTTTGACCTGGCTATGACTTCCTTAACCATTTCACGCTTGCCCCGCCTACCGAGGCCTCTAACGTTCCAGAATAGAGCCTCCATTAACTACGGTTAGGGGCGGGATCGTGACTCGATTTGGGCTTTGATTTCAAGTTAAGGTTAACCCTATCGGTTTTCTAACCCCTAATCTTATTCAGGAGAAACGCGTTCCGATTGGTATCGCCTACCGCAAGACCGCAAGTAGTGGCTAGACTAAAAATTTCATTATCCGTCAGGAAATTAAAAATAGAAGCTAAGAAGGAATGCGTACCTCCATTGCCAATCTTGGCGGATTTAGCGGCCGCCGCGATTTCCAGATAATCATCTAGGGACTCCTCATTAGTCCTCTTTGCCACTTTCTAAACTTTGAAACCTGTGTCCTGCTGGGAAGATGGGTAGGTGGACGGAACAAACTCAAGGGAAGTGACGCAAAAATCAACATCAAAATCATAATCATGTGACTCCACATACTCCCCCTCAGAGTAGACAAAATCATCTTCAAGACTCAGCCTGTCTTCACGATCGTCTTCATCGCATTGGATTGCCAGTTGTAGAGTAGGCTCTCCTATCACGGAACCCTCAATGAGCCCATAACTTGTCGTCGAATCTACTAGAATAGTGGGGTTTTCCGTAATGGACCCCTTAATGAGCCCACTACTCGTCGAAAGCCGTAGCTCATTGCACAAGTTCGTTGCTTCATTTGGCCCAACTACAATGAAGTGCGTCTTGGGCCCCTCTTTGGGCCCATTAACTCTCTTATAAATACACCCCCGAAAGCTCTTGTTAACGCCACCAGACTCACTCAAGAGTTCTTCTCCTTCGCGAGAGAGCGGACCGCCTCTCTCGAATTCCGAGTCTGCTGCTAGCAGTAGTGGGGCACGTGGCTTAAGCAGAAACGTTTCGGTTCTGTCGCCTTCGCCACGCGTCTCGATCTGAGCGGAGGGCCTTATGCTCGAAGCTTTTTGGGGTGGGATTCGATGGCATTTCGATGCGTTACTAACAAAGTGTTTCTTTTCCCTTCCTCTTTCGTTGCAGACACATACTCCCTTTCCTCTAGAGTTCTCCTTAAGAGCTTTCCTCTTTGAGATCTCATCTTTGCTGCCAATACCCACTCCCTTTCCTCTCTGAGCTTTCCCCTTTTTCAGAGATTCAGCCCTAACCCTAGTGCCTCTCCCACTGTGGGCGGATTCTCTGTCAAAGGACCCTCCCTTGCTCGTCTTCTTCCCCAAAATGGAAGTCTCCCCTCTCGACTCTCGACCTAAAGCCACCAACTCTTGCCCTTTTGGGTAGTGACTCTGTAAGTCTTGCATGTCATTTTCCAAGGTGCTTTTGCCCTTTTTCCCTTTTGCACATTCTGCCTCCACTCTCTGCTCCTCTCGCGACTTCCCCTCACCAACTCCAAGGTGTTGACTGCCACTTTGAGCTTTCCTTTGCCCCTTCTTTCGAAGAGCCCTTTCATGGGCGACTTTACTACCCAAATCTGGAAATTTTTGAAGATCTACCATTGGGTATATTGGATTTGTTGGATGTGGTGATGCTGGGTCGTTGGATCTGATGGTCAAGCCTCGTTCTCAACCACCTTTGATCGGAGACACTCTCCCTGGGTCTGATCCCTCCACCATGTGTTCATGGCTTTGCTCCTTCCCTCACGCTGCTCTGATGATTTTTCCGGTGTGCCCTTTCCACTTCGTGGGTCCCATCTATGGTAAGATCCCATTGTGGCGACACCACCTGCTTGTAAGAACGGTTGTCTCTAAGCGCCGATGAAGGAGAGGGGATGTGATGGCCAGGTGCTCTATCTCTGGCTCCGCTCACTTTTCAAGCACGAACCGAACCAGGTACGACTCTTCAAAGGAGAATATCTTGGAAAACCGTGGCATCAACGAGATATCAATACTCCTAATGAGGACCCTCGCCGACACAATCTCCGACCGACGCACTGTCTTTTCGTCAATCTCTTCGATGGAGCCGTAGTCGGCGACTATCTCTTGGAGTGCCTCCCTCTTCCAAAAGTGAAGAGGCACATCGTGGATCCAAATCTAGTACTTGTTGCCTTGTGGGAGCTCCGCTCCGAAGTTGGGTGTCCAAGCAGAGAATTCCAAACTTAAGTGGACAAAGTCTACTATTCCCAAGCCAGCCACCTCGACCGCCTTATCCGGTGACGGGAATGAAACAAGGAACTATAAGTGTCACATTTCTTTGCCACCCAGTCTCTGTGGGCCCTCATGGCCACCTTGCGTTAAGAGCTTGGAGAAGGTGCGTCTCCGATGGGCTCCCAGTCTTTACTCTGCCAATTGCACACCATTGGCGAAGCCATTTCTCTTCGTTTTTGATAGTTTCTAAGCTCTTTGCAAGCCGAATAAAGGCCGGGTTATCAGGGGACCTGCCACGGCTCACCGGGTGATCGTCGTCATTGTTACTCTCTACCACATTAGTACACACATATGAAAGGTGACCCCATTTCATACATTTGAGACATCGCACTTCTTTGGTGCACTCCTTTCTGTAATGGCCCAAGTCTCCACAGTTGAAACATGGTACCAGCTTACGCTTCCCTTTCCTTTGTTTCTTTTTGTGTTCGAGTTGAGGGGTGGGGGAGTTACTCTGTCTCTTGTTTCTTTTTCCGGTCACCTGCACCCATTGCCCCTCACCTTCGATGGAGACGTCCTCCACTGTAATCCCATCCTGCGGACCCCTCTCATGGGCCCGCTCAACGTAGGATTTAAGTGCAGGGATAGGGTCCCTCGGGGATGGAGGAGGAGCGTGATGGTTGTGGTGATGGACATTGGTCGGGGATGATTGTCGAGGTTTCTAGTATGAAGTATGGTGTTTATGGTGGTTGGTAGAGTCTGGGGTTTTGATGTAAGCTTCTGATCTCTTTTGTATGTACTGGAAGTTGTTATGGATCTGAGGCTGATATTGACGGCGTTGGTCGTAGCCGTAACCCCTCTGGTTGTATCCCACTCTTTGTGGGTGATGCTGGTCTGTGGGGGGGTATTCTTATGCCCGTCGAGGCTAGTAGGAGGACCCCCTCTCTGGGCCCGTCCCCTGTAATGCTCCTCTTCACGACGATGATGAATATAGCCCCTCCCCTCATATCGCAGATGCGTACTACGGTATGCACGTGGCAGGGAAGTGTGCTCTTCTGAGCCACTGTGTTTCCTCCTCCGGGAGGAGTTCAGTTGAGGAGGGGGGTGTAGGGATGTTGTGAGGGGGGGGGGGTGGCACAACAGTGGGTGCAAAAGTAGGGGAAGGGTGAGGAGGTGGTGGTTGCTGAGGGGGTGGCAGGGGTACAGCGGGAACCTCTGAAGGTGAAGGGTCGAAGGGGTGACGGGCCCTATCATTGGGCCCGCACCCACTCAGTTCAAGTTCAAACAACATAGCTTTGTTGAGGGAAGACGACGAAGAGGGTATAAAAGTAAGTAGCTCAGGGAAGAAGGTGCAGGTCGAAGAAAGGTTAGAGGGTTTGAGGGAAGATGGTGCAGGGAAGATGGGTTTTCAGGGGAGGTCACCATGTTTGGAAGGGGCTTTTGTAGATGGTGTTTTTAGAGAAGAAGAGGGTCAAGATGGTTTTTAGTGATGAGGTTCAGGTGAGGGAGGTAGGGGAGGAGACAGGGATGGTTAGGTAGGAGCATTTCTGAAACATTGTTAGTTGTGGTTAGGTAGGAGCATTTCCGAAACATTGTTAGTTGTGGTTAGGTAGGAGCATTTCCGAGACAGGGATGCTATTTTTTTGCTCCAAAAAATATTTTAAAAAATGTACAACAAATATAAGAGTGAAAAAAATTGTATATATTATTTATTTAACTTGTAATAAAAAATTTTTACAACATTATTACATATAAATACATGTAATGAAAACTATAAAAAAAATACAAATTTATTGAATTACATGTTTAAGAGGATAATCTAGAGTTCGAGATAGCCTAGATTTAGATTAAAGAAAAAGCATTGGACTACTGTCGTACCTCCACTTAACCTAAACCTAAGATCTCATCGCCCTAAATTCCCTACTCAGCTTATTGATCTTCAGGTGAGTTGCTTCCACTTGTTGAATCTTCTACTGCTTTTCCATGAGTCATGTCTGTGGCTTTCATTCAATATTCGGTGCAAATGAGCATTTCCAACGAATCCGGCATCAAGCGATTTCTGCAATCTGTTAAAACTCTACCATTTATAGAAAAAACACTTCGAAAACAACTGTAGACACATGTGGGGCTAGTATGTAACACCCCGATTTCTATACACTGGGAAACCGTGACATAAGCAAGGATCTTTTCCTTCAATTAGCCACAATACATAGAAAAATAGGAAAATTTAAAACTTTTTATTCAACACAAATGTATTACAAGTTCAAATGTTAAAAAACTGCAATACATTACATTAGTGTTACAATAATTCCGTACAAGCCCAAGTGTTACAAACTTTCAATACAAATTACATTATAGTACAATGAATAATATAACACTTAGTACATTCACTTGGATGTTTCTAAACATAAATAAGTTTACAACAGATGTTACAATTGAAATAAAGTCAACACTTTGCACCTCTTGCCTTAAATCCTCCTGAATCTTGTACGTGTAGTTTTGCAATCCAGTACCTGTTGAAATGGGGACGTCAGTACATATACTGACGCTTTAAGGCTGATGACTAGCAGCGATTCTCAATTTTAAACAAACACATTGATGAAAAGAGAAACGTGTACATATATAATTGATATGTCAGTGTATGCTATAACTTAGACTCTAATGCAAGATTAACCAATGCATTGATGCACTTATTCTAATGCAAGCAAGTCTCTGGAACAGTATGCCGTCCATATCAACATACACCCCATGTCAAGCCGTTTCTTCATATATGGGGATTTCAGCCCGCGCCATGAATTCTACTCTTATACTTAACATGTTTCTGAAGATACAACGCGACTGATGAGGTTGTAGACGTGGTCAAGTCCCAACAATGCAGTATGCTCATGGTGTCAATGTTTGCCACTACTACCCGACGTATCGGACCTCCCTCAAAAATCTGACGAACGTAGGGTATCCGTAGTACAGGTTAGCTCGAAGCATCCCCTGTGGCCCCCCAGCTGATAAACCGTATTCTATGTCTTGTTCGCCTTTCTTGATATAAAGCATGACGGAGTTCCGGGGGTCTATCCCCTAGCTCCGACAGGAATCGCTCCCGCCGTTATCATGGCACTTCAAAAATTAACAGACGAGATACGGATCTCGTGCTCCCAACTCATGAGAAGAGACAGACTGCATCCCTTTGACAGGAAGGATACAACCAATAACACCACCTAGTGTTGGCCTATTGAATAGGTCGGATCATAAGGTATCACCCTTAATACCAACTCTTTCCCTTCGGTAAAAATGATAATAAATAAGGTTAATTAGTAATAGACATAAGTTACTACCCTAACGATGTCACTAACCTTAAACAATCTGAGGGATGACAGCAGTACTTACCACAATATGCTAGGTCTTAAGTTAGACTTCGCAAGATAACTCTACTAGGTGCACAACCTAGACTTACCAGAATTCCTAAGGATCCTGTTCATAGCCTATCGATCCAAGACCCCGGCAATACGGACGTATTCACATGCTACTGCCCTGAACTTGGACTCCGTCTACAATCCCGACTAGCGATCAACCTACACCGGTTAAGATCTGACGGTGCATGAGGGGTGACTCGTCCACAGTCCACGACAAGTAAAATAAATACACGTCTTGATGGTTGATGGCCCCTAGGGCAATGATATCACCCTAGACGAGCACAATAACTACGTAATAGCTAATAAGCTACATACATGCAAAACAACTTACATACGAGCCAACAAGCTACGTACGAGCCAAACGAATTACATACGAGCCAACTAGCTATGTATGCGATAAATGAATCATATAGAAGCAACCATAAAAGTCTTCTAATAACCTAGAAGCAAAATAACAAGCTACTAGAAAAACTTGATCTTTTATATTTAGAAGCAACAGAAGAATCTTCTA
Source organism: Hemerocallis citrina (assembly GCA_017893485.1). NCBI lineage: Eukaryota > Viridiplantae > Streptophyta > Magnoliopsida > Asparagales > Asphodelaceae > Hemerocallis > Hemerocallis citrina. Next base: position 66,695,891 of record CM030367.1, on the reverse strand, counting down.
ATAGCCCAATATAAACATACTACTAATGAGAACTTGATCCTTTATGCACAAAAGCAGCATAAAAAGTCTTTTAACACCCTAGAAGCAATTAAACATGCGATTCTTATCGGAATTCAACAAAATTATACTTTTTAGAAAGGTGAGAACATCAACTACAACTCTCTAGTTGAAACTTTGCCAAATTAAGTCAATAAGAGGTATAAAAATTTCAAACAATCCAAACAGCGAGCTTCAGCCAATTAAGGTCAGCTGATGTGACTTGTAAGGGTCATAACTCCTACTCCGCTTATCGGAATCTAACCAAATAAGATATTTTGAAAAGGTGAGAACATTTACTACTATAGTTGAAAACTTTTCCAAATTCAGTAAGTAAGAGGTACAAAAACTTTGAACAATCTAAACAGCGAAGCTTCAGCCAAACGGCTAGCTGTTGTGACTTGTATAGGTTATAACTCCTACTCCGCTTATCGGAATCTAACTAAACGGGACATTTTGGAAAGGTGAGAACATATGCTAAAACTCTCTAGTTGAAAACTTTCTCAGATTAATTCAATAAGAGGTACAAAAAACCTCGAACAATCTAAACAGCAAGCTTTCAGCCAAAAGGCCAGCTGCTGTAATTTTGTAAGGGTCATAACTCCTACTCTGCTTATCGGAGTTTAACCAAATAGGATATTTTGGAAAGCTCAGAAAGTATAATACAACTCTCTAGTTGAGAACTTTCTCAGATTCAGTCAATAAAAGGTACAACAACTTCGAACAATCCAAACAGCGAGCTTCAGCCAATTAAGGCCAGCTGCTGTGACATGTAAAGGTCATAACTTCTACCCCGCTTATCGGAATCTAACTAAATAGGACATTCTAGAAAGGTGAGAACATCTTCTACAACCCTCTAGTTGATAACTTTTTCAGATTCCTTGTGCAACTCAAAATTCAGTCCTTTGAACATAATTCAAAACAACAAAAAGCACAGCCAAACACAGGAACTTCCAAAGCTCATAACTTTTGCTATACTTATCGGAATTTAACAAAATAGGACAAAGGTGGGAACATATACTACAACTCTCTAGTTGATAACTTTTTTATATTCTTTGTGCAACTCAAAATTCAGTCCTTTGAACACAATTCAAAACAACAAAAAGCACATCCAAAAGCTGAAACTTCCAAAGCTCATAACTTTTGCTATACTTATTGGAATTTAACAAAATAAGATATTTTGGAAAGTTTGGAACATATACTAAAACTTTCTAGTTGACCACTTTCTAAGGTTCCGCATGGAACTCAAAATCCAGTCCATTGAACACAATTCAAAAACGATAAAAGCACAATAAAAGCTGAAACTTGTAAAGCTTATAAATTTTTCTATACTTATCGGAATCTAACAAAATTGGACTTTCTGGAAAGGGTAGAACATCTACTACAACTTCCTAGTTAAACACTTTTTCAGTTTCAATCAGTAAGAGCTGCAAAAACTTCGAACCATCCAGATAGTGAGCTTCAGCCAAAAAGCTAGCTGTTGAGATTTGTAAAGCTCATAACTTTTGCAATACTTATCGGAATCTAACAAATAGGTCATTTTGGAAAGGGGAGAACATCTACTACAACTTTATAGTTGAACAATTTTTCAGATTCAATCAATAAGAGTTGAAAAAACTTCGAACCATCCAGACAGCGAGCTTCAGCCAAAAAGCTGGCTGCTGAGATTTGTAAAGCTCATAAATTTTGCAATACTTATCAGAATTTCACAAAATAGGCCATTTTGGAAAGATGATAACATTTACTAAAACTTTCTAGTTGAAAACGTTTTCAGATTCAATCAATAAGAGTTGCAAAAACTTCGAACCATCCAGACAGTGAGCTTCAGCCAAAAAGCTGGCTACTGAGATTTGTAAAGCTCATAACTTTTGCAATACTTATCGGAATCTAAAAAAACAGGCCATTTTGGAAATGGGATAAAATGTACTACAACTTTTTAGTTGAACACTTTTTCAGATTCCGTAAGAAACTCAAAATCCAGTCCCTTAAACACAAGTCGAATCAACCAAAACAGCAGTTTTGTTGCAAAACTCGCTGTTTTGGAGAAACGATTTGTTTAACCCATCAAAATTAAACCAGAAAATTCTATAAAAATTAGAACATGATAATAACACATATGAGAATCTCTACAATTAATTTGGGCTCAAGATTTCAAGTTTAGCACAAGTAATTAATTCTAACCGTCTAAACTACAAGACTGAATCTTTAGTGTGTTGTTTTGTGTTCTACCACTTCAATCCTTGCATGCCATTTTATTGTAGTCCACATAAACAATATGCACATGATTTAGTCCCAGTTCTTGAATTTATTAGCAATAATAACAATAATAATAACTAAAACAAACATGAGATGAGAAACCCTCACCCAAACTTTGATTGGAAGAACTAGCTTAGCCTTCTCCTCCTTGCTCCTTGTTCTTGCTCCTCTTCAAGAACACCAAAAATGAAATGAACCCAGTCTTTTTCTTTTTTATTTTGATCCCTCTTTCTTTTCTTTCTTTCTTTATTTTTTTCTAAATTAAAACAAGTAAAAGAGCAAGAAGAAGGAGATGAGAAAGAGAAGGGATGGAGGAACAAATGAAGAAGGCTTTGCCCTTGGAAATTTGTGGCCGGCCAATGGAGGGGAGGGGGGGGTTTATAGGAGAAGGTGGTTGGGTTTGTGGGTGAGAAGATGCCACTTGTGCCTTCTCATTTGTGGCTCAAACAAATTTGAGATCAAATTGCAAATTAAAATTACAATCAACACCCTAATCCAATCCTAACCCTTCATTTGATCATGACTGATCAAGAATAATAGGTAATTTTCCGAAATCACATACTACATGATTTCGTACAAACGTACGAAATCGATACAGTACATATATGTACATATATCTGTCTATACAAATGATTTTTATTAGTTAAAACGAATGATCTCTACCAAAAATATTTTAAATCATAAACAATAATAAAAATAATTTTATTACCGGCTCGGAAGATTACAGTACCTATTTGATACAATACGGATATATACATACTGGTATATATATATAAATAATGTTTATTAGTAAAACTAGGTAATATCTATCAAAATTATTTCATTTCTGAAAATAAAAATAAAATAATAATAAAATAATAATTTTTAATATCAAACCCAGATATTTCACATTTTCTCAAAAATGCATTTTACAGGATTTTGTACAAGTGCACAAAACCGATACATTACATATATATACTTACTAGTATATATATACAGATAAGTTTTTATTAGTAAAACCAACAAATTTCCATTAAAATATTTTAATTTTAAAAATAATTATAATACAAATATAATATCCAACGGGGATATTACAATACTCCCTCCTTAGAATAGTTCTGTCATCAGAACTACGTTTAGTCAGGAGAACAGAAAAATATCCATACACTAAATAACTCGGGGAAAGAAAGCTTATATGGCTTTCCGGCTCCCAAGTGACTCTTCCACATAATGGTTCTCCAAAGAACTCGACCTTGATCCTAAAGCTGCCTGCAGACTCTACCAAAATTGAGATGTAACTCTTGAATCTTGGTCAGAATTGCTAAGACTGGTACTCCATGCTGCTTCCTTACGCCTTCAATGTAGACTTCTGCTAATTTCTCTAGCGACTAAGTCATCTTCATCGGATGAAAATGTGCAGACTTCATCAACCAATCCCCAATAATCCAAATTGAGTTATTCATTTTCAAACTTCTTGGTAATCCTGTGATGAAGTCCATACTGACATTCTAAGATCAACTTGCCGCTTCAGTGCTTCAATCCCTACATCTCGTGCCAAAGCCTTCTGACTTGCTTACTTCGACTCAGTTGCAGCTTCTGTCGTGCCAAAACTGAGATCCAATCTTGAGTAATCACTTCAATGCTGGCTTGCCTGATCTCATCATTTAGCTTCTTACCTCTTTCACGGTCTTTGGCTGAGGCTAATACTTCACAACCTCGATATTTTGCAATTCGGTAGCCACTCCCTCCTTAGAATAGGACATGGCATACGAACGCCATTTCAGACTTCCAACATTCACTTTGACAATTTGCACAAGGTTGATGCTCCTGTAGCTGCTCTGAACTGTAGGCAAATGCTCAGCGTGCCCTTCTTCCGTTCCTGCTAGGTCCACTTTCAAATCTTATACTTAGGTTCTTTCCTCCAATTTGGAGTTTACAACCATTATAGCACAAATTTGTAATGAGGATTGCTCCAGATGGTGAAATCAACAAAACCAAATCTAGAGTTGCCTCCTACACACATCTCAACTTCTTGAAAAATAATTCAGACAAAAGAATATGATGAACCAAAATTGAAGAAAACGGTTGCCTGGATTTCATATATATATATATATATATATATATATCCATTCGGTTACAAAAGTGTTACATCATATATTACTTCTTAATTCAAAATAAATTTCAAAATACAACTTTTAAACTTAGTTGCAACTCCATATGCACATACTGGTAATGGCTCTCCTGCCTTCTTCAGCTTGCCTTTAGTAAGTGTGAACTCTTACTCTTGGTGAACAGGCTCCTTTCCTTTGTGGTTCATCTTCGGGGTTAATCTGCCGCTACTCTTCTGAAACTGGGGACAATCTGGTCGGACATGACCAATCTCCCCGCAATTGTAACATGTACGGATCTTCACCTGAGGGTTTTTCCTTGGACACTAGCTCTTGAAATGACCATGCTCCCTATATAGGAAACAACCTCCTGGCTTGGCGCCTCCAAGTTTGCCCTTCAATTTTTGAATCTTTAGCTTCTGACTTTGTTTCTCGGACCCTGATGCTGGAACAGATCTTTTTTTTGTAGTTGTGGACAGACTGATTTCTCGTGCCTAACTTCCTCACAGAAATGGCATACTACAACTTCGGTGGTCCCCTGGACTTGCTCCCATTCATGCTGCAGTCGTGCCAATCTGGAATCATAGTGTTCCTGCTCTTTTGCTTGGCCTGCTAATGCAGCTTTGCAAGCATCTCTCAGTTGCTTAGCTTGACGACCTTTCTAGGTCCTGTACTTCATCAGCTTCTTTATTTCCCGATGTATGCTGGCCGCCGCCGCTGTGCGTTCATCCACACTTAGCTCCTGTGATGGTGAAGGCAAGTCCGTCTTGAGTTTAGCTTGTAGTGAAATCTTCTTTGGCTCCACGCTCGAGATCATCGGATCATCCATTGAAATCGGCTCACTCTCTTCCATCAATACATCCTCGGTTAGGATATCATCAAATACCATCCTTGAAACACATATATACTGGAATTAGTCCAGATATAGAAAAATTATAAAACATAAGTTGAAAGAAACAACAATATGAATTATAACTGTCTACAACTAGCTAAAACCCGACTCCTATAAGGCATCCAAGTTTAATTTTCCTACTGTGTTGGAATGTAAATTGAAGTTGGCTCTGATACCACTCTATAACACCTCGATTTCTATACACTGGGAAGCCGTGACATAAGCCAGAATCTTGTCCATCAATTAGCCACAATACATGGAAAAAAAAATTTAAAACTTTTTATTCAACACAAATGTATTACAAGTCCGAATGTAATAAAACTGCAATACATTACATCAGTGTTACAATAATGCCATACAAGCCCAAGTGTTACAAACTTTTAATAAAAATTACATCAGAGTACAGGGAATAATATAACACTTGGTACATTCAATTGGATGCTTCTCAACATAAATAAATTTACAACAGATGTTACAATTGAAATAAAGTCAACACTTTGCTCCTCTTGCCTTGAATCCTCCTGAATCCTATACCTGTAGTTTTGCAATCCAGTACCTATTGAAATGGAAATGTCAGTACATATACTGACGCTTTAAGGCTGATGACTAGCAGTAATTCTCAACTTTAAACAAACAGATTAATGAAAAGAGAAACGTGTATATATATAATTGATGTGTCAGTGTATGCTATGACTTAGACTCTAATGCAAGATTAACCAATGCAATGATGCACTTATTCTAATGCAAGCAAGTCTCTGGAACAGTATGCCGCCCATATCAACATACGCCTCATATCAAGCTGTTTCTTCATATATAGGGATTTGAACCCGCGCCATGAATTCTACTCTTGTACTCAACATGTTTCTGAAGATACAGCTTGACTGATAAGGTTGCAGACGTGGTCAAGTCCCACCAATGTAGTATGCTCATGGTGTCTATGTTTGCCACTACTACCCGGCATACTGGACCTCAATCAAAAATCTGACGAACGTATGGTATCCGCAGCAAAGGTTAGCTCGAAGCATCCCCTGTGTCCTCCTAGCTGATAGACCGTAGTCTATGGCTTGTTCGCCCTTCTTGATATAGAGCATGACGGAGTTCTGGGGGGGCCATCCCCTAGCTCCGACAGGAATCTCTCCCGCCCTTATCATGGCACTTTAGAAATTAACAGACGAGATACGGATCTCGTGCTCCCAACTCGTGAGAAGGCAGAGACCGCATCCCTTTGACAGGAAGGATACAACCAATAACACCACCTAGTGTTGGCCTATAGAATAGGTCAAATCATAAGTTATCACCCTTAATACCAACTCTTTTCCTTCGGTGAAAATGATAATAAATAAGGGTTAAGTAGTAATAGCCATCAGTTACTACCCTAACGATGTCACTGACCCTAAATAATCTGAAGGATGACAACATTACTTACCACAATATGCTAGGTCTTAAGTTAGACTTCGCAAGATAACTCTACTAGGAACTCAACCTAGACTTACCAGAATCCCTAAGGATCCTGTTCATAGCCTATCGATCCAAGACCCCAGGCAATACAAACGTATTCGCATGCTACTGCCCTGAACTTGGACTCCGTCTACACTCCCGGCCCACAATCAACCTACACCAATTAATATCTGACAGTGCAGGAGGGGTGACTCGTCCACAGTCCACGATGAGTAAAATAAATACACGTCTTGATAGTCGATGGCCCTTAGGGAAATAATATCACCCTAGACGAGCACAATAACTACATACTAGCTAATAAGCTACATACTAGCAAAACAACTTACAAACGAGCCGACTAGCTACGTATGAGCCAAACGAATTATATACGAGCCAACTGACTATGTATGCGACAAATAAATCATATAAAAGCAACCATAAAAGTTTTCTAACAACCTAGAAGCAAAATAACATGCTACTAGCAAAACTTGATCTTTTATATTTAGAAGCAACAGAAGAATCTTATAATAGCCTAATATACACACACTACAAATGAGAACTTGGTCCTTTATGCACAAAAGCAGCATAAAAGTCTTCAAACACCCTAGAAGCAATTAAACATGCTAATATTATCGGAATTCAACAAAATTAGACTTTTTAGAAAGGTGAGAACATCTACTACAACTCCCTAGTTGAAAACTTTTCCAAATTAATTCAATAAGAGGTACAAAAACTTTGAACAATCCAAACAGCGAGCTTCAGCCAATCAAGCCAGATGTTGTGACTTGTAAGGGTCATAACTCCTACTCCGATTATCCGAATCTAACCAAATAGGACATTTTGGAAATTTGAGAACATTTAATACAACTCTCTAGTTGAAAACTTTTCCAAATTCAGTAAGTAAGAGGTACAAAAACTTCGAACAATCTAAACAGCGAAGGTTCAGCCAAACGGCTAGCTGTTGTGACTTGTAAAGGTCATAACTCCTACTCCGGTTATCGAACTCTAACCAAATAGGACATTTTCCAAAGTTGAGAACATCTAATACAACTCTCTAGTTGAATTTTTTTTCAGATTAAGTCAACAAGAGGTACAAAAACCTCGAACAATCTAAATAGCGAGCTTTCAGCTAAAAGGCCGACTGCTGTAATTTTGTAAGGGTCATAACTCCTACTCTGCTTATCGAAATTTAACCAAATAAGATATATTAGAAAGCTCAGAACATCTAATACAACTCTCTAGTTGATAACTTTCTCAGATTCAGTCAATAAAAGGTACAAAAACTTCGAACAATCCAAACAGCGAGCTTCAGTCAATTAAGGCCAGCTGCTGTGACTTGTAAAGGTCATAACTCCTACTCCGCTTATCGAAATCTAACTAAATAGGACATTTTGGAAAGGTGAGACCATATACTACAACTCTTTAGTTGATAACTTTTTCAGATTCCTTGTGCAACTCAAAATTCAGTCATTTGAACACAATTCAAAACAACAAAAAACACAACCAAAAGCTGAAACTTCCAAAGCTCATAACTTTTACTATACTTATCGAAATTTAACAAAATAGGAAATTTTGGAAAGTTGGGAACATATACTACAACTCTCTAGTTGATAAATTTTTCAGATTCCTTGTGCAACTCAAAATTCAGTCATTTGAACACAATTCAAAACAACAAAAAGCACACCCAAAAGCTGAAATTTCCAAAGCTCATAACTTTTGCTATACTTATCGGAATTTAATAAAATAGGACATTTTGGAAAGGTGGGAACATATACTACAACTTTCTAGTTGACCACTTTCTCAGATTCCGCATGGAACTCAAAATCTAGTCCTTTGAATACAATTCAAAAACAACAAAAGCTGAAACTTTTAAAGCTTATAACTTTTGCTATACTTATTGAAATCTAACAAAATTGCGCTTTCTGGAAAGGGGAGAACATATAATAAAACTTTATAGTTAAACATTTTTTCAGATTCAATCAATAAGAGGTGCAAAAGCGTCGAACCATCCAGACAACGAGCTTCAGCCAAAAAGCTGACTGCTGAGATTTGTAAAGCTCATAACTTTTCCAATACTTATCAGAATCTAACAAAATAGGCCATTTTGGAAAGGGGAGAACATATAATACAAATTTCTAGTAAAAAACTTTTTTCAAATTCAATCAATAAGATGTGCAAAAACTTCGAACCATCCAGATAGCGAGCTTCAGCCCAAAATCTGGCTGCTGAGATTTGTAAAGCTCATAACTTTTGCAATACTTATCGGAATTTAACAAAATAGGCTATTTTGGAAAGGGGAGAACATCTACTACAACTTTCTAGTTGAACACTTTTTCAGATTCAATCAATAAGAGGTGCAAAAACTTCGAACCATCCAGACAGCGAGCTTCAATCAAAAAGAAGAAAATTTTCATCAATAAGATTTTCATGTTCTTTCCACTATTGTAACACTTCAATCTTTGAACTAGAACTCTTACTATCGTGTTGGTTATACCAGTTTAATTCATTAAGTGCATTAGTCCTAGGTTTTTTAGATTGAATTTGAGCAAGTAAATTAGCTGTGACATCTTCTAATTTACTCTTACTCTTACCTCTAGAAGAAGAATAAGTTACTATACCAGTTTGGTGTGTTGTACTACTAGATGGATAAGTTCTATCGTAAAAATCCTACAAGTTATTCAATGTTGACTCAAATGTAGCTAAATATTCAGATTCTTCTCCAAGTAAAGTAAAAAAAATATTTCAATCAAACTCTTTGTACCCACTAATTTAATACGATGATTCACAATAGTAGTAATACAATACAACATAGGAGGATGATTAAAATGCGTCAAAATTTTTCCATAAGTGGGAATAACAATATGGCTAATGTATTGGTCTGAAATCATGTCTTGAAAAGTTTGCATCATGATAATTATTGAAATAAAAATATTACTAAAAGTACAATCATAGGATTTTAAAAAATTCACAGTTGCGGTTTTGAAAGGTTCAAAAAATCATAAAAACTATTTGGCAAAAAACCATGATTAAGGAGTCATTTGAAATTTTTTCATGTTTTTGCAATACAAAAATCATTTATAACCTGTTTTGTATTGAGTAAAAACATTTAATAAGTCAACAGTAGAGTTTCATCGGTGTTTAACATCTGTAGGGAATTTTCTAAAATGTACTCCCTTAAGATTACACAATTCTATAAATTGTTGAAGCATAGTACCACTCAAAGCGTTAAAATGTATACAATTTATATTTGCATTTACATATGGATCGGCTACTTTCAAAGAATCATCTACACATAAATTTAAAATTTGACATGCATATTTAACATGAACAATTTTAAGACATGGAGGAGCTAACTGTTGTTTTAATGTACTAATTGAACTATTATTGTTGGAGGCATTATTAAAACTAATCGTAAAATTTTTATGCATATTTGACATAAATTACAAACTTCTATAATACATGTTGCGATAACCATACCACGACGGTAGTACGGCAAAGCGGCAAGTGATATGATTCTCTTTTGAATGAGTCAATCACTATCGATCCAATGACAAGTTATGCTCATCATCAATATATTGTTACAACCTTTCCAAAGATCGAAAGTTAATGATACTCTACAAGTTAAAGAATACAAAAGTGCAATTAAACCGTCTCTTATTTTGGTATAAAGTTTAAAACAATCGGCCTTAAGTGTGTTTCTAGGAATTCTTTTGAAATGTAGATTTAGTGCATTTTTGTTAAAAGCCTCTAGGTTCTTACTATCGCAATATGAAAAAGTTAATTCTTTCTTAATAACTAGTTTGACCATTTCTCGGCGAAACTTTTCGGGATCATAACTATGGCTATCTGTTTGCTCGGTCATAGGGTTGATCTTTTGTTGTGTTTGTTGGTCAATAAAGTTAATGATACTCTACAAGTTAAAGAATACAAAAGTGCAATTAAACCGTCTCTTATTTTGGTATAAAGTTTAAAACAATCGGCCTTAAGTGTGTTTCTATGAATTCTTTTGAAATGTAGATTTAGTGCATTTTTGTTAAAAGCCTCTAGGTTCTTACTATCGCAATATGAAAAAGTTAATTCTTTCTTAATAACTAGTTTGACCATTTCTCGGCGAAACTTTTCCCATAATAAAAAAAATCGACTGTTGGCTACTCGTATTAATACAGTACTCATATTCATATGATAAAATCTCAATACACTACGTACATCCATTCATACATACACATACATCTTCTGAAATTTTAAAAATAGAGCAATTCTGTCACACCCCGCTTCCCAAAAGAATATGTAATATAGTACGCGACTAAGCCCAGCGGATAGTTTTCACCATCCATAAGCTATACGGATATGCTTGACTCATCACAACAATAAATATAACAGTATACTCCAACCAGGCATGCATAAACAATCATAACTCAACTGTATTTATTGCAACCATAATAGATATCCCAACAAATATAAGATCTAAAACAAAATAATAATCCTGGGACTACAAACCCAAATATAAGTCTCAATACAGTTCACAAATATAAATATTTCATCAAAATATTTTAAGCAAATGATTCCAATTCGCTGCTCAAAACTTTTGCTCACCAATTCCAATAGGAAATTGATCAGCAAAACCTGCTCATATGGCAGTTACAAGAAAAATAAGAAAACATAATAACATAATGCCTGTTAGATGCAAGTCCGGGCCACAAGCAGTACAAGTAAGGAAATGGGAGGAAAACTAACTAGACAGGAAATACTAACATGGAGGATGCAGTAAATATAACAGTCTACAGATGGCAGTAAACAACAGAATAACAGTGAAAGTATAACAGTAACAGTATGGGTCAACAGTAACAGTGAATCCACAATAACAGTACATCAACAGGTTCAGTAAATCAACAATAACAGTAAATCAACAATAATAGGATGTGACAGTGTAAACAGTTATTCTTATATCTAATGTTCATTACTAACTAGGTATCATTTTATGAGTCCCACATTATCCCACATGGTTGCTTCAACAAACAGTTTCCGTTTTAAGATTTCGTAATGGAATTTCTATAAGGCAATATATTCGGATAAACAGTAACAGTAATGGTATAACAACAAACAGTGTCATGGATCATGCCCTCATGCATCCAGAGATAAATAGTAGGTACCACAGTAAACCGTGGGGAAAACGAGTTCCCTCCGATTATGTATTTCTATATTGTCCACTACTCGATCTTTTCCCTTAAAAACCCCGGCTTGATTTCTTTTCATTATTATCAACAGGAGTGAACGAATACAATAGGCTAAATACATGGAACGAACAAAGGATAAGTCTAAGATGAAGTAAGAAACACAAACGGTTGATAAAAACAACTCATAATAGTCAGAACAACAAAACTTTCAGTTCTGGACAGCAAGACAAATCTGAGATTTCGTTGCTACAGAATAGAAAATCTAGATCCGTCAAAAAATCCAGAAACTAGACTCTTTGCAGATTCTAGCACATATATATAAGTCACATATCAGCCATAGAAACAGGGTTGAAAACGACGTTTAATACAGAAATCGTGTTAAGCCAGAAAATGCAAAATCTTGTTTATAAGCATGAAACGAGTTTTAAATCATCATAATTATATCTGAGAAAAATCTGTAAGATTTCCTAACATATCTAGTTTCAAAATGTAAAATATCATAAAATTATATTGCATATAGTATAGTCAAAAAAATTGGGAAAATAGAGTAATGCAACAAAATCTCAATTCTGAAAGTTTAGACATAGCAGTACCAAAACAGAGGTAATTCATAAAATATAATTCGAAATCCAGATCCGTCAAAAGGGTAGTTAAATAGAAAAATCAGGCTACATTTTATATTCATAAAGTTTTCATCAAAAACGAATAGAATCCGGTTGGAAACATAGTTCTTTACTGAACGGCATGCAGTTTGGAAATATTTTGATTGGTTTCAAAAGCATGAAAAGAGATATAAAAGTCATTAATTAATTCTACAAAATTTAGGGATTGATCTCAGTTATATCTAAACATACTCAGCAAAATATAGAGTTCAAATTCTACTTTGAATATCAGTTTTAAAATAAAATTCTATACAGAATACATATAGTAAGGAAGGTTGGGAGAGAGGGAGATCGAGGTAGGGGTAGGTGAAGGCTAGGTTAGAGAGAGAAAGATTATGTTAGGGTTTTTTAATTAGGGTATTTATATAGAGACAATATGGGTTTGGGTGAACTGGGTAGTATCCAATAGGAAGAAAAGAATCCAATAAGAGACAAATAGCCATAAAATAGGTTTAAACAATAGATGAGATCAAAGACAAATTGTGGATCAAATAAATGGGAATAAAAAGCTGAATCAATGCAAAATGAATCACAAGAGAGAGAAGACCAACACACAATACAAAATAAATGAAAATAAATACAACAAAAAATAAAGTAGAATAATTAAGAATTTTATTAAATATAATTAAAAATACAAATATGAGCAAGTGGGGTTACAAATCCTACCCACCTAACAAGAAGAATTTTGTCCTCAAAATTCAACCAGAAGAACATAAAGGAACCCCAAAAGAAAAGAAAATACAATAATAAAAGAAAAAAAAGCAAAACATGAGCTACACAAACAAATGAGGAAACCTCCGCTGAATATCCTCCTCCAGCTCCCAAGTCGACTCACTCGGCGAGTAAGGATTCCAAGATACACAAACAAGCTTGATCACCTTGTTCTTCAAAACCTTCTCCTGCCGGTCCACAATAGCAACTGGCAGAATTTCACAAGACAAATCCGGCCTCGCAGATAACTCCGAGTAGTCAATCACGTGGCTCTCATCACGAATGTACTTCCTTAGTTGCGAGACATGGAAGATGTCGTGTACTCTAGATAAAGTCGGGGGCAATGCAAGACGATAGGCCACCTTGCCTACTCATTCCACGATGTCAAATGGTCTGATGAACCTGGGGCTCAACTTGCCTCCACGACCAAAACGAATGACACCTCGCCACGGCGATACCTTAAGGAAAACATGGTCTCCCACATCAAACTCCAAGGCTCTACAATGAACATCAGCCCATCGCTTCTGTCTATCTTGCGCGACTTGAAGATGCTTCCTGATCAGACTCACAACATCCACCATCTTGGTGATCAACTCCGGGCCCAACAATTTCCTCTCGCCAATGTCATCCCAGCACACTGGCAACCGACACTTACGGCCATAGAGTGCCTCGAAAGGAGCAACTTTAAGACTGACTTGAAAGCTGTTGTTGTACGAGAACTCTACAAGATGCAATTGGTCCTCCCAAGAACCTCCAAATTGCAGCACACAGGACCTCAACATGTCCTCTAGAGTCTTGATGGTCCACTCTGACTGTCCATCTGTCTGAGGGTGAAAATTTGTACTATACTTCAACTTACTCCCCAGACTACTCTGAAAACTCTCTCAAAATTGCGACCTGAACCACGTATCCCTGTCGGATACAATACTGACTAGAACCCCATGAAGTCCGATAATATCTTACATGTAGTTCTCAGCTAGGCTCTTAGTAGACTGTCCAACTCTGAAGGGAACAAAGTGAGCGCTCTTCATCTACCTGTCCACAATCACCCAAATGGAGTTGTGACCCTTAGGACTCCTTGGAAAAGCAGGTCACAAAATCCATGGTGATATGCTCTCACTTCCACTCCGGAATGGGAAGGGGCTGAAGAAGTCCAGCAGTTCTCTGTTGCTCTGCCTTCACCTGCTGGCAGATCAAGCACTGCGACACAAATCTCGCCACGGCCCTTTTCATACCATTTCACCAAAAATAAAACTTCAAGTCCCGGTACATCTTCGTACCACTAGGATGAATAGAGTAAGATGATTGGTGGGCTTCCTCAAGCAACTTCTGACGAATCTCACCCTTCGAAACACACAATCTGGACCCAAAACGAAGAGATCCATCTGAGTGAACAACCATATCAATCCTTGTACCTGCTTCAACTTCGGCTCTAAACCCTTGCAATTGCTCATCACCTGCCTGAGCCTCCTGAATCTGTGCAACAAGAGACGACTGCAACTGAAACATCATGCAACTCTGATCAGAACCTGGTAAGATCACATCCAAATCCAACCTCTTCATCTGCTCAATAAGCTCTCTCTGTTGAGTTAGGAACATGGCGACTAGTCTCCTACTCAAAGCATGTGGCACCAAGTTCACTCTACCAGGATGGTATTGCAAACTGATGTCATAGTCAACCATTAACTCTAACCATCGCCTCTGCCTCATGTTCAGCTCCTTCTGAGTGAACACATACTTGAGACTTTTGTGGTTAGTAAATATCTCCACTCGGTCTCCAAGCTTCCATGCCCTGCTTCGCAAAAGGAAATATGGAATACGGATACGTGACTAAGCCCAGCGAATGATTTTCATCATCCATAAGCTATCAGGATCTTTACAACATTTTACAGGAATAATCAGAGTAATACGTAAGAGAAGTCAACCACTTATGCATAACTGAATCAATATACCAACATGAATTTACTTGAAACAAAGCTTAATTAATTTCAAATAAACCAGATCTGAACAAGTCAATATTCTTGGGTCACATTGCCCAATACAAATAATCCAAGTAACAGATACATTTATTTAAAATAAGCAACAGGAAATAATAATAGCAAAAACTCCTACATCTAAAATCTCAGATCACCTACTCCATCAGGCAGCTGATTTCCATGATCTGCAAGTTAGCAAATTGCAGGAAGAGGAAAAATAATACAAAATTCCTGTCAATGCAAGTTACGTGTCACTTGTAGTGCAAGCACAAGTACATGGGAAAGAATAAACAAATATAGAGTAACAGCAAAAACAAATATAACATGGAATAGGCATGTCAACAAAGCAGGACAAATACAGCTAGCGCATTCGTGACCCCGAACGGCATCACAAGATACTTATAGTGTCCATATCTGGTCCTAAATGCAGTCTTCTGTACATCAGTCGCGTTCACCTTGACCTGATGATATCCGGAACGAAGATCCAACTTCGAGAAAACAACAGCTTCGCTCAACTGATCAAATAAGTCATCGATCCTTGGCAACGGATACCGGTTCTTCACATTAACATTGTTCAATTCCTGATTATCAACGCACAGTCGACGACTACCATCCTTCTTGTTAACAAAAAGGACTGGAGCACCCCACGGCAAAACACTGGGTTTGATGAACCCCAAATCCAGCAACTCCTGAATCTGCACCTTAAGCTCTGCTAACTCACCGGTGCCATCCTGTAGGGACTTTTCGATATCGGCACCGTACCAAGCTGAACTTCAATACCGAACTCTGCATCCCTATTAGGGGGTAAGCCAGGCAAATCCTCTAGAAAAATATCCAGGAAATCCCGCATTACTAGAGGCGCAGCCTGAGTGCAATTCCATCACACAACCCTCCTGATCAACTGCAGTCTCAGCTTGGCCAAGGGGAATCTCCCTGGCATGGAACTCAAACTCTGTGCAACCTAGAATCCGGAATACGACTTTCTTGGCACGGCAGTCAATAATGGCGTGAGATTCACCCAACTAATCCATACCGAGAATGACATTGAATCCCAAATTCCCAATTACAATCAGGTCGGCCTTGAAATATACGCCGCCAATAACCACACGACACTGCCTACACTTCTGGGAACAAATGACAACACCACCACCTGTCACAATGTTCCAAACCTCAGACATGATGCTGCACTCCAACCGATGGAGAGCCACGAAGCGGGAAGAGATGAAGGAATGGGTTGCCCCGGAATCAAAGAGAACAAAAGCAGGAAAAGAGCAAACAAGGACAACACCTAAGATAGAATCAAAAGTAAGAGGAAAGAAGAATGGATGAACAAAGGTGAGGAAAAAAACAATGCAGAAAGATGATATGAAAGAATAATGCAAGACAAAAGAAAAGAAGCAAAAGAGGGACAACAAAATAACAAAAAGCAAGAATATATCTGCAACAACACCCTCTGCTGACTCAGCCTTAGCAACAGTCAGGTTGAAAGCCTGACCTCTCCTGGGGGTAGCGGTACTCCGACCGACGATCTGGTGCTAAGTAGAAAGAGGTGGCCTAACAGGACCACGAGCTGGGGCTACCTGCTGAACTGGACCCCTAGCTGGAAAAGCCATCCTCTGCTACGAGAAATCCCGCACTGAATGGTCAGCACCACCACATCCAATGCACCGGCGGTTAGCACGCCTACAGTCCCTGTGATCATGCCCATCCAACTGGCAGAAGTCGCAGAAACTAGCTCCCCTGGGAGTAGCAGAAGAGTAGGGAGTCGCCCTGATAGGATGGGCGGGAACAGGCATCCGAATCAGCCCACCAGAAGGCCTAGCAATAACATAGTGCGGAAAAGTCCACTGGGGAGGACACAATCTGCCATGAGCCAGCTCCTGAGCTCGAGCTGCCTCAAGAACCTTAGCATAAGTACGCGAGCGAAGAGAGACGAACTGCACCTAAATGTCTTGCTTAATTCCCAACGTGAACCTACGAGCCCTGTCCTCTTCGTTCGCCACAAGAACGGCTGCGAAGCAGCTAAGCCTGGTAAATTCCGCTGCATACTCATCCACAGACCTGGAGCCCTGTTTTCAAGAAAGTCTCATGTTACAACATTGCATGAACAATATGTAACAAAATTCTAATAATAGAATAATGACCAACCTGTTTCAGGGCCAGGAACTGCTGCTCCATCTCAACTCGAGTGCTGCTAGGGAAGAACTTCTCCAAGAAGCTCCTAGTGAATGTGGCCCAAGTAATAGGTCGTTCGAGCCTTTCGGACTCAGACCTCCATCAAATATGGGCCAGATCCACCAACTGGATGGTTACCACATCCACTCTATCAGCATCGACAACTCGCACTGCCAAAAGCAACTGCTCAGTCTGGATCAACAACTGTTCGGCCTCCAAAGGTGTTTCAAAGCCGGAGAATCTGTCAGGATGCAGCATCATGAAATCTGTGACTGTACTCAAATGGGGAGGGAAAGCTGCCTACATAGGCACAGCGGGAGGCAGAACCCAAGCAGCTTCCAAAGCAGTCATCACAAGGTCACTGTGGTTTTGCTACATATTGATCAACAGTTCCAACACATTGGTAATGGCCCCAAGCCCGGGCTAATCTTCTTGAGGACGAGAAGTAGAACCACTGCGAGCCATGGTCTGCACAAGATCAAAAACATTAGCATCCAGATCAAGGTTGATTATGATTCATTAATGTATGCATGGTTTGTGTACTGTTGAGCCAATCCCAGATCGAGCCAAACCTGTCTAATATATCAGTCAAACTAATATATTAGCCAAACTTGGGCTCGGATACCACTAAAAACCTTATCATGCCCCACTTACCAAAAGGAAATACAGAATACGGATACATGACTAAGCCCAATGAATAATTTTCATCATCTATAAGCTGTCAGGATCTTTACAACATTTCACAGAAATAATCAGAGTAATTCGCAAAAGAAGTCAATCATGCATGCATAACTGAATCAATATACCAACAGGAATTTACTTGAAACAAAGCTAAATTAATTTCGAATAAACCAGATCTGAATAAGTCAATAATCCTAGGTCACATTACCCAATACAAATAATCCAAGTAATAGATACATATTTTCAAAATAAGCAACAGGAAATAATAATAAAAAAAGTTCCAGCATCTAAAATCTCATATCACCTACTCTATTAGGCAGTTGATCTCCATGATCTGCAATTTAGCGAATTGCAGGAAGAGGAAAAAGAACACAAAATGCCCGTCAATGCAAGTTACAGGCCGCTTGTAGTGCAGGCACAAGTACATGGGAAAGAAGAAACAAATATAGAGTAACAGAGGAAACAAACATAACAGGAATCAGGAAACAAAATCAAGTAACATGATATACTAACAGGGTACAGGTAACATGTATTAGGTATCAAGTAAGCAGGTAAACAGGTAACATGTACAGGTAAGCATGTAACAGGTATTATGTTATGTCATGTCAAGTCTTGTATTTATTACTATCTAGGTAGCACTTCATGCGTCCCAGGTTTTTACCACATGGTTGCTACATTCAAACAAGTTTGCGTTTAAATTTCGTAGTGGAGTCTATAGGGCCGTGTACTCAGGTATCAGGTACACAGGCACAGGAATAGGTATAGGTATCATGTAACAGGTAATCATGCATCAGGTAGGACTACGTTCCCTCAAAGTACACCCTCCCGTAGGAAGTATGTAGTTAGGTAACAGGTGGGAAACACGGGCACCCTTCTGTGTACACCCTCCCGTAGAAAGTATGTAGTCAGGAATCAGATAACAAATAATCAGAATCACGTGTCAGGTATTCATATCACAGGTAACAGATAACAGATAATCAGGTGGAAAACACGGGCCCCCTTCCAAGTACACATTTCTATATTTTCCACTACTAGATCTTTTCCTTAACCCCGGCTTGGTTTTTTTATTATTATCAAACAGGCATATACATATCACAAAACATGGCAAGAATAGCATGACATGAACAAATAACAGGTTCAGGTTGAAAGAAAAACATGTACAGATGAAAGATAACTCATAAAAGGATAGAATAACGAAAATTCTAGTTCAGGACAACAAGACAGTACTGCACTAGATCTGGAATTCCCGTTACTACAAATGTGCAAATCTAGATCCGTCAGAAAATCTGGAAAATAGACTCTTGGCCGAATCCAGCAAATATATATAAGTCATATGGTATTTCACAAAAATAAGATTCAAAACAGATTTGTATCCAGAAAACATGTTCAGCAAGAAATCAGAAGTTTGTATTCATAAACAGGATAACAACATAGAAACTTACTGATTAAATCCAATAAAAATCTGGGGTATTTTCTAGTATGTTCAATAATAGAAAATAAAGTTTCATAATTTTCCAACATAGATAGAATAGTCAAGTAAAATTAGAAAGCAGCAAGATACAGTAGTTTTGTAAAACTGGAATCATAAACACTGCAGTACTGAAACAGCAATATCTTACAAAATATAAATCGAAATCCAGATCTGTCAAAAGGGTGATAAAATAGATACAGTACGATACAATTCATATTCACAAAGTTTTTGTAAAAAGCAAGTAGAATCCGGTCGAAATTATATTTCTTTACTGAACAGTATGAAAATCTGCAAGTAAAGTAGTTGTTTGCAAGTATGAATAGTTTATAAAAGTTATCAATTAAATCCACAAAAATTAGGGATTAATCCCAATCAAGTCTAGCTATAATCAGCAAAATATTGGATCAAAATATTATCTTTAGCATCAGTATAAAAATAAATAGTCATACAGAATTCATATAAAACTGGATCAGGACTTTTAAACACATCTATAGTAAAATAACCATAACTTGCATCTCATAAAAAGAAACTAAGATCTGTCAGAAAATCTGGAAAGTATACAGAATTCTCTATAATTCATATCCACAAATAATTTTCATATACTGGCCTTAATAGGGTCTAAAATACTGAACAAAAACGGGGTAACCACAAAAACTGAAATCGTCATCATGTATAAAATCAACATAGATCATATGAAACTTGTCCAAATCATAACAAACGTGAAGTGTGGTATTCTAGATGTCCAAGCAACATGGTATAGGGTATTTAGCAAGTCCACAACAAGTTATACTATGACTAACACATCAAGCATATAAGATCATACGAACAACATGCATGTATACATCAAGAAGTTGTCATCTCTAAGTTATTTCATGTCGTGAGTGTAGTGTGACATCTAAGGACGGGTCAACACAATAGAGACAAGATATAATAGAGGTTTTGCACAAGAATTGTCTCTAGAACACAACTACACTACAGGTGGTATTTAGTACTTGTATTACACAATGAAAAGAATAAAGGTTACTTGCCTTATAGATGCCGACGAAAACGACCAAGCAAGAAGAAAAATAACGGGAATGGATTCCCGGGTACGAACTCAACCCAACGAACAAACAAAAGAGACCCGCAGACAACACACGTACACAAGAAGGAGAAAGAGACTGGGATTCACGAGGAACTGGCAACGACAAGCGGACGAAGCGGCAGCGGCTGATGCTGTTGTCGCTGTCGTATGTCATCGGAAGGGCAACACAGCACAGGGCGGTGCAGTGTGGGTTGGCTTCGACGTCGAGGCGAGGTGGGGCGCAAGGTGCTCGGGGTCGGGTCGCTGCCGTTGGTGTCGCTACATGAGGGGAAGCACCGGGGAAGGTGAAGTCGGGATGTTAAGAGCACGGGGTGAAGTAAGGTGGGACAGCTTTGATTTAGATGTGAACAGGGGGAAAATATACAGAGTATATATAGATGGAGATAGAAATAGGGTTAGGGGGGCGGACGAGTTAGAGGTGCTAACGGGTTTGGTTATAACGGGTTTGGGGGTATATATATATGCAGAGTAGTAATATTAGGGTTTGGAGCTGATGGGAGTAACGGGTTGAGAGAAAAATGGTGGGTTTCGGGTTTTTAAAGATCCAATAAGAAATTAAAAAGGGTTTATAGGGTTAATGTGTCCAAGAAGAACTGGGTAGGGTTTAATTCGGCATTGGAATAATTAAGTAGAATATAGGGTGATCCAAAATGAGATGAAAAACAAAATGAACAAATAAAATAGGGCATGAATATTTAAATAAAAAGGATAAAAAAATACAAGCTCGATCGAACCGGGATGAAGTAATAGGAGACAATAGAATCAAGAAACTCAAGTAAGAAGACGAAGAATCAAATAAATGGATATATAGAAAATGAAGACCCAAAACACGGTCCAAAAGAGATACAAAGAGAATAAATACACAAAAAGAAAAAAAATAAATACACCGAAAAAATATAGAAAATGAAAAACAGAGGTTACACAAGCGATAGTGCCTCCATAACTTCAAAGCAAAGATCACTGCAACCAACTCCAAATCATGGGTAGGGTAGTTCTTCTCATGTGGCCTCAACTGTCTGGACGCATAAGCAGCAACTCGACCCTTCTGCATCAATACTGCACCTAGGCCCTTGCTAGACGCGTCACAGTGAACCACAAAACCACCCGAACCATCCGGAAGTCAACACAGGCGCTGACGTCAATCGGCGCTTCAACTGCAAAAGCTCCACTACAAGCTCCAACCCAAACGAACTTCTGTTCTTTCCTAGTCAGATTAGTCAACGGACCAGCTATCTTCGAAAAGTTTTGGACGAAATTCCGATAATAGCCGGCCAAACCAAGGAAACTTCTCGCTTCCGAAGCTGACTTAGGAACAGGCCAATCCATGACCGTAGAAATCTTAGATGGATCAACAGAGATACCATCGCCTGAGATAATGTGCCCTAAAAAGTTAACCCGATCAAGCCAGAACTCACACTTGCTGAGTTTCCCATAAAGCTGATTCTCCCTCAAGGTCTGCAGAACCAACCTCAAATGATCAGCATGGTCCTTCTGATTTCGAGAATACACCAGAATGTCGTCTATGAAGACCACCATGAATCTATCTGGAAATGGAGAGAAAACCCTGTTCATTAGACTCATGAACACTGCTGGCGCATTCGTGACCCCGAAAGGCATCACTAGGAACTCATAGTGTCCGTTTCTGGTCCTTAACGTAGTCTTCTGCACATTAGCTGCCTTCATCTTCGCTTGATGATAACCAGAGCGAATGTCTAACTTCGAAAAGTTAGCAGCTCCACCCAATTGATCAAACAAATCATCGATCCTGGGTAGCGGACCCCGGTTCTTCACTGTAACATTGTTCAGCTCACAGTAATCTATGCACAGATGACGACTCCCATCCTTCTTGCTGACAAACAAGATTGGAGTACCCAACGGGGACACACTGGGCCTGATGAAGCCCAAATCCAGCAATCCTCGGACCTGCACCTTCAGCTCTGCTAGCTCAACTGGTGCCATCTGGTAAGGACTCTTTGATATCGGCGTAGTACCAGGCTAAACATCAATATCGAATTCCACACCCCTATCCGGGGGAAGTCCAGGCAACTCCTCGGGAAACACATCCAAAAAATCCCGCACAACAAGAGGCGCAACCTCACAGCCTGAATGCAACTCCATCGCACAACCAGCATCGACAACAACTTCCTGACCACGCCCAAGGGGTAACTCCCCAGCATGGAACTCAAACTCTTCACGGCCAGGCACCCTGAAAACAACCTTCTTCGCTCGACAATAAATGATCATGTGGGTCTCACCCAGTCAATCCATGCCGAGAATCACATCAAACCTTGAACCATCAATCACAATCGGATCTGCTCTGAAATCAGCACTCCCAATCACCACGGGACTCTACTTGCACTCCCGGGAACAAACGACAACACCGCCACCTGTGGTGATATGCCAAGCAACCGGCAACTCACTGCACACCAACTGATGCAAATCCACAAAGCGGGAGGAGACGAAGGAATGGGTTTCCCTGGAACAAAAAAGAACACGAACAGAAATAGAATGAACAAGAATAACACCTAAGATAGAGCAAAACAAGGGAAAAGATGAACAGATGAAAGATAACCAAGGAATATGAAAAATGATGCAGAAAGACAACATGAAGAAAGATGAAAGAGAAATAAAACAAGGAAAAAATAACATAACAACAAAATAAAATACAAAAGAATACCAGAATCAAAGGAATATAGGTACAAAAGAAATTAATTCATACCCAATAAGGAATCGGCAATGAGGACAATTGCAAGAGACGGAATAAGCAAGGAATCAAGGAATTGAATAAGAAGGGATCAAAATGAATGGAATGAGACAAGTATCCAGATCAAGTTGATTATCAATTGTCTGTGCAATGCATGGAATGTTGGTAGTCAAGTAAATCCTGATCGAGTCAAGTCTGCCTAATGTATTAGTCAAACTAACACATTAGCCAAAGCTGAAGCTCTGATGCCACTAAAAATCCTGTCACGCCCTGCTTCCCAAATAATACGGAATACGGAACGCGACTAAGCCCATCGGATACTTTTCACCATTCATAAGTTGTACGAATCTGCTTGACTCATCACAACAATAAATATAACAATATACTCCAACCAAGCATGCATAAACAATCATAACTCAACAGTATTTATTGAAACCATAATAGATATCTCAACAAATACAAGGTTTGAAACAAAATAATAATCCTGGGACTACAAACCCAAATACAAGTCTCAGTACAGTTCACAAATATAAATAGTTCATCAAAATATTCTAAGCAAATGATTCCAATTTCGCAGCTCAAAACTTTTGCTCACCAACTCCAGTAAGAAATTGATCAGCAAAACCTGCTCATATGGCAATTACAAGGAAAAATAGAAAAACATGTAAACATAACGCATGCTAGATGCAAGTCCGGGCCGCAAGCAGAACAAGTAAAGAAATGGGGCAAAAACTAACTAAACAGGAAATACTAACATGGAGGATGCAGTAAATATAACAGTCTATAGATGGTAGTAAACAACGGAATAACAGTGAAAGTATAACAGTAACAGTATGGGTCAACAATAACAGTGAATCCACAGTAACAGTAAATTAGCAGTAACAGGATGTGACAGTGTAAACAGTTATTCTTATGTCTAATGTTCATTACTAACTAGGTAGCACTTCATGCGTCCCAAATTATACTACATGGTTGCTACAGCAAACAGTTTCGTTTTAAGATTTTGTAGTGGAGCTTCTATAAGGCGATATATTCGGACAAACAGTAACAGTAGCAGTAACAGTAATAACAACAAACAGTTTCATGGATCATGCCCTCATGCATCCAGAGACAAACAGTAGGTACCACAGTAAACAGTGGGGAAAACGAGTTCCCTCCGAATATGCATTTCTATATTGTCCACCACTCGATCTTTGCCCTTAAAAACCCCAGCTTGATTTCTTTTCATTATTATCAACAAGTGTGAATGAATACAACAGGCTAAAGACATGGCATGAACAAAGGATAAGTCTAAGATGAAGTAAGAAACACAAACGAATGATAAAAACAACTCATAATAGTCAGAACAATGAAACTTTCTGTTCTGGACAGCAAGACACTACTGTACCAAATCTAAGATTCCCGTTGTTACAGAATAGCAAATCTAGATCTGTCAAAAAAACCTGAAACTAGACTCTCTGTAGATTCCAGCACATATATATAAGTCACATATTAGCCACAGAAACAGGGTTGAAAACAACATTTAATACAAAAATCGTGTTCAGCCAGAAAATGCAAAATCTTGCTTATACGCATGAAAAAAGTTTAAAATCATCAAAATTAAATCTGAGAAAAATTTGAAGATTCCTAAAATATCTAGTTTCAAAATATAAATAATTATGAAATTATATTGCAGATAGTATTGTCAAAAAAATTGGGAAAACAGAGTAATGCAACAAAATCTCAATTCTGTCAGACATAGCAGTTGCAAAACAGAGATAATTCATAACATATAATTCGAAATCCAAATCTGTCAAAAGGGTAGTAAAATAGACAAATCAGGCTACATTTTATATTCATAAAGTTTTCATAAAAAACGAATAGAATTAGGTTGGAAACATAGTTCTTTACTGAATGGCATGCAGTTTGAAAATATTTCGATTGGTTTCGAAAGCATGAAAGGAGATATAAAAGTCATTAATTAATTCCACAAAAATTAGGGATTGATCCCAGTCATATCTAAACATACTCAGCAAAATATAGAGTTCAATTTCTACTTTTAATATTAGTTTTAAAATAAAATTCCATACAGAATACATATAGTTTAGAATCTGGAATATACGATATGACTGCAATAAAACAGCAATAACTCATGCATCAAAAATCGGAATTTTAATTCGTTGAAAGTTATGGAAATTAGAAAACAAAGGCTATAAATCATGTTCACAAACTTATTTGCTTTACTGATGTTAACAGTGTTGAATTTACTGTACAAAATAGGGCAGCAGCAAAACAAAAGATCTTCAATGCATTTTATCAAACACCTTAACTACAAACGCTCCAATCTAGATGTCATACAAAGAATAGTATATGTGGGTTACTCAAATCATCAAGGCATGTGAATAAATAGTCTATAATGAGAACATACATCCAACAAACATCTATGTAATAGTCATCTACAACATACGGTGTGCCAAAAACAACATATAGTCAAAGTGTCGTATAATCTAATTGTTTCATGCAATGGGTGACAATTATTGTGACTACTTATGATCAAGTGATGATGTCAAAAATTTAACTAACAAATATGGATCATCATGAGAGCACACACATTTTCATATTAAACTACTTATAGTATTAACTTGTATGACAAAAATAACACATACAAGTTACTTGCCTGTTATGAAGACGACGAAAACGATGCAATAGAATAATGAGAACGGATCCCGAACAACAAACACAACGAAAGCACGAACAAGAGACGAGATCCAACGCCAACTAAAACACGTGCACAAGGACACGCACGCACACACACTCAAAGAGATAGCGCACAACAGCAAGAGTGGAAGGCAGCAACACGACATCGGCAAGAGAAAAGACGACGATAGCAAGGGGACGACGACGGGCTCAGGTTGTTTTCGAACGCAGCGGACAATGAAGACTGCGGCGGAATAGCACGCAGGCGGGGCTATGCTCGAGTGTCGCTGCTCGAGGACAGGGGAGCACGGGGTTGCGGGCTCGAGCGGGGACAGGGCGCGGCACGGCGGCGTGCAGCGGAGAGGGGAAGAGGAGAGGGGTGTGGCGGTGGGGGATCGGGGTCAGCCGGCGTCGGAGGTAGATGACGATAACAAGGAAGGTCGGGAGAGAGGGAGATCAGGGTAGGGGTAGATGACGGCTAGGTTAGAGAGAGAGAATATATTACGGTTTTGTAATTAGGGTTAGGGTTCAATAAGGGTGTTTATATAGAGACAATATGTCACGCCCCGCTTCCCAAAAGAGAATACGGAATACGGATACGTGACTAAGCCCAGCGAATGATTTTCATCATCCATAAGCTATCCAGAATCTTTACAACATCTCACAGAGATAATCAGAGTCGGAAGCAAAAGAAGTCAACCAAGCATGCATATATGAATCAAAATACCAACAGAAATTTACTTGAAACAAAATATATTAATCTCAAATAAACCAGATCTGCATAAGTCAATATCCTGGGTCACATTGCCCAAATACAAAATAATCCAAGTAGCAAAACACAATTGTTCAAATAGCAACAGGAAATAATAATAATAGCAGGAAAATCATGATAGCAAAACTCCAACATCTAGTATCTCATCTCGCCAATTCCATCTGGCAACTGATCTCTAAAATCTGCAATTTAACAAATTGCAGGAAGAGGAAAAAGAAAAGAAACTCCCATCAATGCAAGTTACGAGCCGCTTGTAGTGCAGGATACAAGTACATGGGAAAGGTAAACAAATAGCATGGAATAGGCTTGATAACAAAATAAAACAACTAGCATGGCAAGATGAACAAGTATAAGTAGCATGTAACAAGTGTCAAGTGAACAAGTATCATATAAACAAGTATCAAGTAACGAGTGTCATGGCAAACAGGTAAACAAGTAACAGGTGTCAGGTAGCATGTACAGGTAATCATGTAACAGGTATCATGTATGTCAAGTCTTATATTATTACTATCTAGGTAAAACTTCATGCATCCATCTTTTTACTACATGGTTGCTAAATTCAAACAAGTTACGTTTAGATTTCGTAGGGGATTCTATAGGGCCGTGTACTCAGGGACAAGTAATCCAAATCATATACCAAATTCCAAATTAACCAAATTATATACCAAATTCCAAATTAACCAAATCATATACCAAATTCCAAATAATCCAAATTATATACCAAATTCCAAATGTGGGAAACACGTGCACCCTTCTGAGTACACTTTTTTATATTGTCCACTACTAGATCTTTTCCTTAACTCCGGCTTGTTACTTTTTATTACAAAATACACATGATCACAAGATAACGAGAACAAAATCGAAACAAGACAAGGATGTATTAAGAGCTCATATGATTCAAGGAACATGTTCTAAATCACACAATACAAGAAACAACATGCCAATATTTAAACATGGCAAAATATCAATTCGGCACAGCAAGACGTTGCTGCACCAAAACTGAGATTCCCGCTACCACAGAGATACAAATCTGGATCCGTCAGAAGATATAGAAAATAGACTCCCGGCTGAATCCAGCAAACATATATAAGTCATGGTGTTTCACAAAAACAAGGTTCAAAACCAGTTTGAAGCCAAAAAACGTGTTCAGCCAGAAATCAGAAACTTGTATTCAAGAACAGAAAAATAGCCTGAAAACTCACGAATTAAATCCACAAAAAATTTGGGGTATTCCCTAGTATGTTTAGTAACAGAAAATAAAGTTTCACAATTTTTCAATATAGATAGAATAGTCAAATAAATCGGAAAACAGTAAGACACGGCAAATTTGTAATTCTGGAATTGTAAACACTGCAGTATGAAAACAGCAATATCTCACAAACTATAAATCGAAATTCAAATCCGCCAAAAGGGTGATAAAATATACACAATAGGCTAACTTTCACATTCACAAATATTTTACAAACAGCAAGTAGAAATAAGTCAAAAATCAGGTTCTATACTGAATAGCAAGAAAAATCTGCTAGTATATCAATTATTTGGAAACGTAAACCGGTTTGTAAAACTCATCAAATAAATCTAAAAAAGTTCAGGGTTAATCACAATCAAGTCTAGTTGTACTATGCAAAAAATTGGATCAAAAAAATACTTTTAACATCATGATAAAAAATATATTAATCTTCAGAATTCATAGAAAACGCAGTCTGAAAATCTTTCTACACCTCAGTAGTAAAATAGGCATAACTCACAACTCGTAAATCGAAACTGAGATCTATCAGAATGGTTGGAAAATAGAAAGAATTCTTTATAGTTAATGTTCAAAAATATTTTAAATACTGACCTTAATAGGGTCTAAAATACTGAACAATATCAAGGTAACAGAAAAATACAGATTTGTTCTTCACACGCAAAACAATATAGATCATACGAAATTCATCCAAATCAACCCAAACATGAAATATAGTGTACTAGATGTCCAAACAATATGGTATAGGGTATTTTTCAATTCCATGACAAGTATAGCACGAATAACACATCAAGCACACGATATCCCGAAAATAGCATGCATATATACATCCCTAATTGTTTCATGTCATGTATGTCGTGAGATAACTATGACCGAATCAACACAATAGAGACAATATTAACAAAGGGTTTCATACACGAATTGTCTCTAGAACTCAACTACACTACAGGTGGTATTTAGTACTTGTATTACACGAATAAAAGAATACAAGTTACTTGCCTAGGAAGACGACAATGGAACGAAGCAAGCACAAGAATAACGGGAACGGATTCCCAGGATACGAACACAACAAACGGATCACGAACCAAAGAACAAATAACCCACGAACACGATCAGATGGTTGAGATCAAAGATCAAGATCAAGATGATCGGATCAGATCAGGGCTACCCACAATCAATGGCGTTGATGGAGATCATGATCATGATGATCAATCTATCGGATGGCCAGAATCAAAACCAAGGGGACATGATCATGATGATCAAGATGATCATGGCGATCATACCTAGCCTATTCTAGCATATATATATATATATATATATATATATATATATATATATATATATATATACATATACATATATATATATATAGTTATATGTATACACATATATATGTTAGAGAAAAGTGAAATTGGAGTACTTCCTGTTTGCATGCTGAAATGTGAAATGGGTGTTGTTCCTATTGCTTTAGCCGAAGTGGGGTGATTCTCTCGGTGTGCGGATTTCGAGGAGTCAAATCGGAGTTTCTCTAGGAGTTTTTCTAGGAGTTGTGTGTGTGTTCATTTTTTGCAATTCTTCATAAGAGGTGGGTGATCTTGTGCTTTCTAAATGTAGGAAATACTTGCTAATATGTTAAATGAGTAGTATAAATAAATTTGATGTGATAAATGTTGAACAAATCCATGCTTTTGTGTGTGCCATTAATTGCAGAAATTTAGTTATGATTAAGAAACTAATTGTCATCATGTTAGTAGAAATGAGAAAAAGAAACAATGAGATATTGTCATGAACAAATATGCATATTAATTTCCAAATGTAGGAAATATATAAGTGTATGAAAATTGTTGAGATTCTCCTTGTGGTAAAAATGAATTTTTGTGAAGTTAATTTGGTACACATAGATTCATTTTTTGGTTGTAAGAGATACAAATTGCTTTTGATTAAATTAAAGAAATGAAAACTCATGTTCATTAATGAGAAGAAATAACTTGAAATTTAGATATATTGTCTAAAATTTGAATTTTAAAATTGTGAGTTACTGTTTTGAAAGTAAACTCGGTCCAGATAAAATGATTACAGTCCATTAAAAAGATTAGATCGATCACATGTTTGAGTTTTGTGAAATAAACTAGTTACTGTGCTAGTTGAACAAAAGCCTATTAGTATAATTTGAAATCAGTAGTCTCGCTTGGACTTATTGGCTAGGCAGTGCAGCACAGAGCGCTACTGTGGGAAGTCTTGGGTTCGAAACTTGTTAAGACCCTTTTATTTTGTTTTCGCTTTAATTAAATCCGAAACCCGAGACCAGTATTTAGGGTTTTCGTTTGGGCTTTATAACACCAAGTCCACTTGAACTTAGTGGCTAGCGGAGTGGGCTTTGGGTGCTCTCTGTGTTGTGCGGGTTAGGCTTGGGTTCGAAACTTGGTGGCCACTTTGATTTTTTTTGGTGTTTTAATATTTTTTGATGGAATTTTTATGCAATTAAAATTTGGGAAAAATATCCAATATTCCTATAAAATGATATAGAATTTATTAAAAATAGTCTTAGAAATTTTCATGTATATTTTGAGAAATAAAAAGAAAATTTGAGATAGAAAATGAGTTTTGACTTCAAAATTATTTAATTGAGGATATGACTTTTATTTTGAGAAGAAGAAAAAAATATTTGTCATGTTATGGATTTCTCTTGAAGAGATTATACACTTATTTGATTTGAGAAATACTTGATGTGTTTGAGATATATTATATGTGCCTAAATTGTTAATGAGATTTGAAGTGGATGAATTTATGTTCATGAAAAGAAATATTATTTTGTGAATGAATAAATGAATCATGTGTAATGTTAAGATAAGACATTGATCAAATTGTGGATGAGTTAAAGATAAGAATACATTGAGTTTAATACATGATTATTGAAGGGTATGAGTACCCATGGATTCTTGTACATAAAAGGTTGTGATCTACAGTTTAGTAAGACCTTGGGTACCGACATTATTGAATTAAAAGATTTGAGATATTTTGAGAATGGCCATGGAGCTATCTCGATATTTGTGATTAAATCTAGTAAGGGGTAAAACTAACTCTAGGTATGATAATTTATCCATGTCTTAAACTTAAGAACTAGGCACATAAGTGAAGATGTAGTAAAACTCGAGCAAACATAAGTGGGGCACTCTATATAGTCGAGCGGTGTACTCCGGGACTATAGACTCAGTCGGGCGGTGTACTCCGGGACTGAGGTTGCTTCGATGGAGACGAGCTTTTATTTTAAATCCGGGACTATGCGTAGTCGGGCAGATAGTTTGCCGTACTCCAGTGTGTATATCGGGGCTAGGGGGCACTTGCGGGAGGTTCGCACGAAGAGGAGTTTGTATAACAGTCGGGCGGTGTACTCCGGGACTGGGATCCGTGCTCATGCAATGTCTAAACCTTGCTTTTATTACTAGGTAGTTTTCATGGCGAGGGATCGAACCCTTTAATGTGAAGTACGTAGGTGCTTGCCCTCGGACCTGTGTAGTATGGGATGTATAGAATTCGAACAAGTATACATTAGTGTCATCTTAGTATAAAATATCTGCATTATGCATTAAGGCATCGCATAAACTTACATGTTTAGATTAATCACATTTAACACTTTATTTGCATTCAAGTTTGTGATCTGTTAATATATTAAGATCGTTACATTTCCGACATAGAGAGGATGGCCGTGTATAACATTTTTATCGGTTGTAAGCAATTGACGTGCCCACAGTTCATTATGCAGGAGTTGGATCTTCCATGAAGATATAAAGTTGTTATGCTGTTGTTGATTAATTACATGTTAAAGATGTTGCAGATTGTATATAATTTTTCATTATTGTAAATCATTTTATCTTCCGCTGTGTAATAATTGCAAAGAACTCTATTGTATTATGAAAAGTTCAAATTTCCTTGTAAAATTGTACGAAGTGAAGTGTAAAGATCCTGTGGAACTTCGAATTCGGTCTTATTTGGAATTAGGGGGCGTTATAGATGGTATCAGAGCCATGCTTCATAAGTAGTACAAATTTATAAGGAACGACACATTAGGGTGGACATTAGAAGTGTAGGTTCAGTCAAAGGAGATTTAAATGTAAGTGATTTACATTTGTGTTGCTCTATAGGCTGATGTTTTCTCTTCCCTTTCCTTTTGGATGGCTGAAGTCGTGAATAAAGTAGTTATTGAACCTTCATTAATAATACTCTCCTCATATGCATTGATGTGAGATTGTATGGAGCACATTTTCCCTTGATATTAGAGTGGCGCAGTGGAAGCGTGGTTGGTTGAACCTACATTCATATTGCCTTACACGTAGACACACTTCCCTTTGAAATTATTTTTTCGTGAATTTTCATCCTAGTATTTTTCAACATTCAATATTTTTCAATACAATTAAATCACTTGAATATCTATTATTTTTTTATCTTTCTTAGTCTTGATCTTTTTGAATTTGTTTTATTTGTCTTTCAATCTTAAAGATTGGTCCTTCGTGTTTTTGTGTCACTTTATGTTTATCCATTTTCATTTGTTATTACTTTTCGTATTATTGCAACTATTATTTTCTTCATTGATTATTTCTATTATATTTTCAATTTTCTTATGTGTATTCATTTTATATGATTTGACTTTGTGATACTATATTTTTCATTATCTTATATTATCCTATATTTCGATATATTTTTAACCAGATTGAAATATTCTACCCATATAAATATGACCTACCATTTTGTTTTATTATCTAAATTCGATACTATTGTTATTACATATTATTTGCTAATTTGTTTTGTTATATTCACTTTTACTATTAATCGCTACTCATCAATTTTGTAGTTTTACGCTTCTTCAATATAAAACATACACTACATAATTAGTGTTTTCATTTATGTTTTCATCTCGTGCATATGCTTTACACTATTTTCGTCTTAGTATTATAAATCATTTAATTACTATAAATTTTGTATATCCTATATTTAAAGTCTATCTATTTTAATATTCTATCGTCATTTGCAACTTTTCCATCCACTTTTATATCACTGATTTCAAACATAATACCATATTTTATTAAACATCCCAATATCCAAGTATATATGGAAGATTACATCTTTCCATCTCCCGTTTTTGTGCAACCTGATGTCGAAAGGGCAAATATGCAACTAGACGTCAATGGAGGCAAACTACAACTGGATGTCGGGGAGGCAAATTCTGTAACCGAATGTCCAGAAGGCAAACTGCAATCGGATGTCGTAGATGCGGTTCTGCAACTTGAGGTCAAAGAGGCAAGTCTGCAGTTGGACACCAACGAGGCGATCCTACACCAGAAGGGGATTTTCTACTTTGATAACCCCAACTTTGTTTTCTATAATATTTACTTACCCCTATTCTATTTTTTGTACTAGCTTACACTATTTTATAATATTTACAACCTAGCATTATTTATTTAAACTGATTTCTATCCTACTTGTGTATTTACTACTTAATATCAACTATCTTCTTCCTAATATTTTGAATCTTTTAGCATTTCATACCGCTTCATCAGATTTTATTTTGCTACTAACTTATCTAGGATTTGGTGTCTACTCACCTAACAAAAATAAAATTGGTGTTTATACTTTTCTTCAATTCGTAAGTTATTTCCATATGATTAATTTTCGCACTATTTCAATAATATGTTATTACTTCTTCTACTATGATATTTTGTTTTACTCCTACAAACTATTTGTAATTTTCATGTCATAATATCGGTTGTCTCTCTATAATTTTTACGCCTATGTACGTATATAATTTTGTATGTTGGTTTTTCCTACTCTACTTGACAATTCAAAGTATTTCGATGTATGCCTCTTATATCTTCAATTTTTAAATCGTATGTATAATTATTGTAATTACCTTACAAATTATATTATGATATTAATTGATATACAAAATTATTTTTATGTTTTTAATAATTTTAACTAAAATTTCATCCTCATTTATTTTTCTATTTGTTATCCAATAGTCTTCTTTTAAAATTGCCAATTCAAATTTTTTCATACAGTACCAATTCAGTTTTGCGATTTTATTATTTTATCGCTTATTACTTTGAAGGATTTTGACTACTAAACCTACGTATAAATTATCTATTGACTATGTTTCTCTTTATTGCATTGTTTTCCGAACTATTCCGCAATTAACGACTTAATTGATTTTTCCTTTCATCTAGTGGCTTACCTAATATTATTTTTGTATGAAAATTTCTCTCAATCCATCATGTCTTTTTGTCACATTATCTTATGTTATTTTCCTAGTTTACTCGTTCCGTTCTTGTAAAATTTTGAAACTCATAGTTTTCTTATATAGAGTTTGTCTTGTTTTTCCTCGTTGCGCATTTTTATACTATATTTATTTTTCCTAAAGTTTGCAGTTTTCTAAATACAATAATGATATTTTCTTTGGTGTGTACAAAATACAACATTTACCATAGCGAGTTCCGGAGACGGAACTATTCTAAGGGGGGAAGACTGTAATGGCCCGCAAAATTGAAAATGACAATTTTGCCCTCGTGTCTTACGCACGTGTATTTTGTACCATTACTGGTAATATTTGTAACGTGTTTCACTACGTATTTTGATTTTTGACTATTTATGCATTTCCGGTATTGATTTTATTCTATTTTGAGTTAACTCGAATATATATTTCAATTTTTATATTTTATGTGCTTTTTACGTGTTTTTGATGCACGTATCGATTTTGTGTTTCCACCGCTGCGTGTAATATTTTTTATGTGTTTAATTATTTATTTTAGGTATTCAAATCAATTTTTGATAAACCCGAAAATTTATTTTTTCTCCAATTTTGATTAAAATACTTTTGTACGTGTAATGAACGTGTTTTCCATGTACGTGACGATTACGTCGTGGAATATTTTTTCTTATATTTCATTTTTATCACGTTTAACGTTTTTCCGTTGATAAAACCGAATTTCGTATTTTAATATTTTTGCGTGCGAAGTACGTGTTTTTCGGTGCACGTGTTTAAGCGTATTTGTTTTCAAAATAAATTTTGAAGTGTCTGTATTTATTTTATTTTTTTATCAAACATTATACATTTTTTAATTAAACTAATTTTTCATGTATATTATGTATATATATATAATTTATGTTTTAAATAATTAAATTGTGTGTGTGTGCACTAGTGCACAACAAGTGCACGTGTGTGCACTCCAAAAGACTTTGGCCGGTTATGGGAGATGGAGAGAGGCCGGTTATGGGAAAGGAAGAGGTGAGTGGTGATTAATTGTTTAAGTGGATAATTAATAGATCAATTACATTAATGTATGTTTAATTGAACCCCCCTTATATTATGCCTCTAAACTCCACATTTCATCATCCCCTTCCATTCTCTATGTCAGCCGTAAGCCACATCCAGCAAGCAAACCAAGCCCATCCACCAACTCTCTGACTTCTCCACCTAATACACATTCATACCTAGCCTATTCTAGCATATATATATATATATATATATATATATATATATATATATATATATGGAAATGCTCCAATGAAAACGCAAATGTCTGGGAAAATGTGGAAAACCACCTAGGCCGTTGTTGGAAACAACGACCTAGGTTATAATGCATTATAACCTAGGCCGTTCCAACAACGGCCTAGGTTGGTTTCACGGGTTTTCACAACATTTGCATTTTCAACTGAGCATTTCCCTATATATATATATATATATATATATATATATATATATATATATATATATATATATATATATATATATACATACACATATATATGTTAGAGAAAAGTGAAGTTGGAGTACTTCCTGTTTGCATGCTGAAATGTGAAATGGGTGATGTTCCTATTGCTTTAGCCGAAGTGGGGTGATTCTCTCGGTGTGCGGATTTCGAGGAGTCAAATTGGAGTTTCTCTAGGAGTTTTTTCTAGGAGCTGTGTGTCTCTACATTTTTTGCAATTCTTCATAAGAGGGTGGGTGATCTTGTGCTTTCTAAATGTAGGAAATGCTTGCTAATATGTTAAATGAGTAGTATAAATAAATTTGATGTGATAAATGTTGAATCCATGCTTTTGTGTGTGCCATGAATTGTAGAAATTTAGTTATGATTAAGAAACTAATTGTCATCATGTTAGTAGAAATGAGAAAAAGAAACAATGAGATATTGTCATGAACAAATATGCATGTTAATTTACAAATGTAGAAATATATATGTTGCCGCTGGATTCTGGTGTGGGGACAATAAATGAGATTTGTAGGTTCATGAGGAACTCGAACAGGCTGGATCTCCCTTCTTCCTTATTGATGGCTTGACTCCTTGGTGCTCCCGCTAACCTGCACAAACGTTCGAAACACCGGGATGGATCCCGGCGACGAACCCTCCGCTGCTCTTGTCAATACCAGAAAAAGTAAGGAAAAAGAGCTCAAGTGTGCATAGAGTGATCACCTTTTTCAGTATGAGGTAGGGGGTTTTTATAGTTGCCATGGGGATCTCTTTCAGGATAAGACTGAATCCCTACTTCCCGGTGTGGTAGGATAAGGGTGGTTATAACCACCTCCTCAAGATCAGGGGGAGCCAGGATTTCCACCAATCCTGTTGAACTGGTCTCTAACGGGTTGACACCCATATCGACTGAACATATCCGTTCATGGGTTAGCGGGTCAAAGAGGAGGGACACGATTCCCAATTTGGACCCGTTCGTAGGTGAAATTACCGTCCTGCCCCTGGGACTTTGAGATTCGTACCTCCTTTGAACGGTGCCAATTTAACCCCATTTTTAGCCATATCACGAGCCCTCCACTCCTAAAGACTGTGTGTTACGGCCTTTGGGGAGTAGTTTTGTTGTTTTAATGGCATATAGGGCTTTATCTGAGTTCTCAAAGGGTGTTGGAATCTCGTCTGAGGGGCAATGGTACCTCTCTGAGCTGGTAGTGTGCCCAAGTTAGCTCTCAGGTCCTTCTGGATTTTTGGTGATTTTTTCCAATTTTATATTATTATTTTTTTGAGCCATTTATTCAAGTTTGCAAAATGATGATTTGTTTTTCGGGAGCATTAATTAATCATTATAACTAATAATTATTTACTCAGGG
This sequence comes from Hemerocallis citrina, assembly GCA_017893485.1. Taxonomy (NCBI): domain Eukaryota; kingdom Viridiplantae; phylum Streptophyta; class Magnoliopsida; order Asparagales; family Asphodelaceae; genus Hemerocallis; species Hemerocallis citrina. Next base: position 66,658,742 of record CM030367.1, on the reverse strand, counting down.
GCTCAAAAATGTTCTCCTGATTTTATAATTATTTTTTAGCATTTTTAATCATTTTTTCGCAATTTTTTGAATAAATAATTTGAATTAATAAATAAAATATAATTTTAATTACCCAATTATGATGTGGCAAAATCTTGACCGTCCATCAGCCTTTGGCACGAAATTCTGAGTGATCCGGCGGTTCCTATTGCTCGGCGGTATTTTCCCCATATGAGCAGCTCGCAATGCCTGTAGCTCGGATTGGGATTCCGAGCGACGTGGGGTAATCTGGGACGCCCATCTGGATGCGGCACGAATTTCGAGGTAATCCGACAATGGATTTTGCATTTGGCCACGTGGCTGAATCAGGGATGCTTATTAGGTCACAGCGCGACTTTCGGGGTGATCAGTGTAACACCCCGCAAAATCTAAATGACAATTTTGCCCTCGGGTGTTACGCACGTGCATTTTGTACTGTTATTGATTATATCCATAACGCATTTTGATATGTATTTTGAATTCTGATTATCTATACAATCTCGTATTCTTAAAATCACATTTGGGACAACTCAAATGCTAAATTTCAATCTTTGAGTTTTTACGTGCTTTCTACGTATTATCAATGCACGTGTCGATTTTCGGATATTCCACCGTTACGTGCAAAGTTTTCGATGAGTTTCAACTATTTATTTTTATAAACATGTTTAAATTCATTTTTGTAAATAGAATTCGATTTTTGCCTATTTTAATTAAAATAAATTTCTACGTGCAATACACGTGTTTTCTGTATGTTTGAGTATATTATCAAATATGTATATTAAATATACTTTCTATTGCATTCTAATTGATTATAAATATTTTTCGGTTCATAAAGTCAATTTTTGTATTTTTGAGATTTTACGGGCGACGCACGTGTTTTGGTGCACGTGTTTAAGCGTATTATTCTTTCAAAATAATTTTCATGAAAATGTTTGTGTCTATTTTTATTGTGCATGAAAAGTATAATTTTAAAGTTATTTTTACATATTTATTACATATATAGATAATTATTTTTAAAGGATTAAATAAATAAATTGTTTTTGTACACAAAGCACGTGCACGTGCACACGTGCGTTGTGCACACAATTTTTGGGGGACCGGGCTGATTAGAGAGGAGGGAAAACCTGGAGTTTTGATTTTGAAAACAAGAGGGAAAGTAAGTTACCAAAATTTATAATGGGTTAGTGGTGTTCATGTGGAGGTAGTTATACTAACTACCCATTAGCTTTCTTATAAAAGTGCACTCTTAGCCTCTCTTTCTCTCATCTCTTTTCTCCCTTCTCTCTTGCCAATCCGAGACAACCCAAAACAGCATAAGCTCTGTCCATTCCTCCATTTTATAACCATTCCACTTGCCTATATACATATACTAATTTATATATATGTGCACACATAGTATATGTATATGAAAGAAGATGGGAGTTGTTCTTGATGATTGCCGAATGAAGATGGAGATGCTCATTGATGGATGCTTGCCGAAATGTGGAGCTTGGAGGCTTGCTTTGGTGCACGGATTTCGAGGAGGATTGCATTTGGAACTTTCTTTAGGAGCTCCTAATTCTAGGAGTTCATTTGGGTAACAAATCTTCATTTTTAGGTGGGTGTTTCTTAAATGCTTTCTAATTTAGAAGTAGAAATGCATGATAGTTGATATATGATTTATTGGGTTGAAATTGAATTGATTGCATGCAAATTAATGAATCGTTAAATCTTGATTGATTATGGTAAATGCAAATTTCCATGCTTGTTATGATTGCTAGTTGAGATACTAGAGTTGAAGTGATTGTATGAATTGCTGCATGTTGAGAATGTGGCAAAGAAGTATGATTTATAACCTCAAAATGTTATTTATACAAGTATAGAGATTTTGGTAAAGTAAATTTTGATAAAAGAAAGGAGTTTATTGGGAAAATATGTTTGATGCATTTTGATCGGAAAAAGAGAAACTTGGGAATTGGTAATATATATGATAATGTTTTAAAAGGAATATATTCTGGAAATAAATTATATTTTGTATATGGAAGTACAATCGATTCAAAAGTCGAAAAGTGTATGCAAAGTTGCAAATTGTGGATTTGACAGTCGACTGATTACTTCCACAGTCGACTGGTATGTGTTAAAAAGTTGGTTTTCATCAGCGGGACAGTCGACTGAATACAGTTACAGTCGACTGCTGCTATCATAAATTTGATGTTGAGTTTTCAAGATATTTGCGGGACAGTCGACTGATACTGCCACCAGTCGACTGAACCGAGCTGTTTTTCTGGTTCTTGAGTTTGAAATTGATTTTGACAAATGAAAGTTAAATAAGTTTGAATACGGGATTTATGATTATTAAGATTTGATTGAGCTTTAGTGTGGAATGCACACAAGGTTATGAAAGATGAAATTTATAAAGAAATTAAACTGAAATTGGAACACTGCGGAACAGCCGACTGCCATGTGCAGCAGTCGACTCTCCCGAGTGGTATGAAGAACTGAATTTGACTGGACAAGTCGACTGGAAGAGATCCAAGTCGACTGTCCAGAGTGTTTGATATGGCAGAGAGCATTATTCTGTATATTTGAAGATTGTGAAACTTATGATTGATGTTGATGAACTCTTTTTATTGCTGTATGAATTTATATGAAATGAATCATAGTTGAATTGAGAAATTTACATGAAATGAATCATAGATTTGAATTGAGAATTACATGAATATGAAATGCTAAGATCATGATAAAGAAAGTCTGTGAGACTCTAAAATGAATTATGAGCTGAAAGTGCTCAATTGGAAGTTGTGAATTGTAAATTGAAACCAAGAGTAGCTAAGTCTCCCCCGGCAATGGAATGAAATGAATTTGAAAAGAAGACCAAGGTTGGTCGTGTGTAAATGAAATGATAAGTCCGGTTTGGTGGAGAGGCTAACTCTAGAGCTTTGATTTTGTTCATGATTCTAATAAGGCTGTGATGTAAGTAAGAGAAAAACACAAGTATGGGAGCCTCAAGTCTACGATGCGGATGTGATCCACAGAATGCATGCTTGATGAGTCAAGACATGGCGTGGGCAATATACTCCAGAATGATCGGGATCTTGGCGACGCTTGTGGGATGTTTGGTGACGGCAAGAGGATCGTGTTCAGGGAGGAGGCTGAACTATCGCAGAATGCATGCTTGATGAGTCAAGACATGGCGCGAGGTTCCCCTCCAGGGTCTTGGACACGTGCTTGTAATCATGGAACGTCTATGACACTTGCCGAAATTACAGATAGATACATAGTGTGGAGGTGATGAAGGTGAGAGAAAAACATGAGTATGAGAGCTAGGGTACGGTGCGGGTATGTGAGCCGCAGAATGCATGCTTGATGAGTCAAGACATGGCGCGGGCACAACTCAGTAATGATCGGACTTTAGTCACGCTTATGGGATGTTTTGGTGACTGCAAGAGGATTGTGTTCAGGGAGGAGGCTGAATTGTCGCAGAATGCATGCTTGACGAGTCAAGACATGGCGCGAAATTCTACTCCAGGGGCCAGGATACATGCTTGTACTCATAGAATCATCTAGGATATTCACTGGAATTACAGAAGTAGAGTAAGTCATGGCAGGGGATTGAACCCTACAAAAATGAAGAACGAATAAGAGGCTTGCCCTCGGACCTATGTAGTATGGGATGCATAGAATCCGAACAAGTGTGCATTAGTGTCATGTAATATAACAACTGCACTAAGGACTAAGTGCACCGCACAACACGACATCAACAGGATAGTCCCTTTTGTAGCTTTGTTTGTGATCAAGTTTGTGTTTGCTAAAGCATTTGAGAATCGTTATACTGTTTCCGGCATAGAGAGGATGGCCGTGTATAATATTTCGTCAGTTGTAAGCAACTGACGCGCCCACAGTTTTATATGCAGGATGTGGAGTTACATGAAGATATAAAGATGATTGGATGCTGTTGATTATTTAAATGTTAAAGTTGTAACAATTGTACTTTTATTATTGTTGTATTTTATTAATTCCGCTGCTTATTGATGTAAAAGACTCTGGTGTAATGATTGTTGAAATAAAGTTTTAAATTCCTTGTAAAATTGTACGAAAGAAGTGAAAAGATCCTGTAGAACTCTCGAATTCAGTTGTATTTGAAATTCGGGGTGTTACAATCAGACAGCTCTCATAGCTAACCAACATTTTCTCCACATGAGCAGCTCGGAATGCAAGGTGCTCGATTCGATTTCCGAGCGACGTGGCACAATCAGGGCCATCCAATGCCAATCAGGCGCGAATCATGAGGCATGACAGCGTGGATCACGAGAAAACATGATTTTGGTCGACGTGGTTGAATCAGAGGTGTCTATCAGGTCACGGTGCGAATTTCAAGGCGATCAGACGGCTCTCATGGCTCGATGACATTTTCTCCGCATGAGCAGCTCAGAATGCAAGTTGCTCGGATTTAATTTCCAAGCAACGTGGCACAATCTGGGCCGTCCGATGCCGATCAGGCATGAATCACGAGGAGAAAGTCGTTTTTCTCCAATTCACAGCTCAGAATGGTAGTTGCTCGGATTTGGTTTCCAAGCGACATGGCGCGATGTGGACCATCTAATGGGAATCAGGCACGAATCACGAGGCATGACAGCGCGAATCATGAGGCATGACGGTGTGGATCACGAGAAAACGTGATTTTGGTCAACGCAGCGAGATCTGAGCCGTCTGATGACGATCAGGCACGAATTTTGAGGAGAAAGTCATTTTTCTCCAATTCACAGCTCGGAATGGTAGTTGCTCGGATTTTGTTTCTGAGCGACGTGACATGATCTGGACCATCTGATGAAGATCAGGCACGGATCATGAGGTGAGAGACGAGGATGGCACTTAGGCTTCTGGTTTTGCCGTTTAGGCTTCTGGTGGGCCGTTGTGGGGGCCCAATATACTCGAAGGCCCACCCGAATCCGCTTCAACACCTATAAGTTTTCACCGCCTCTCTTTCCCCTCATTTCTTACTTTTTTATTTTCACTTCACGTTTTACCCAAGCTATTTTTGCTCTCGAGCGGCGCTGCTAGCTTTCGCGGCCAGGTGTTTTTAATCTCCGGCAAGCTATTTCGACCGTAGACGTCACTTCAAGGTAAACTATCTCAAACTTAACTTGAAATGTCTACAGTGTCATTGGGGAATGACACCTCCACCTCGGACCAAGGTGCCGACCGAGCCGTAGTGGTCCTTCCGAGCAAGGGGAAAGAAGTGGCAAAGTCACTCGTCGTAGAAACTATAGTGGAGAAGGTGAAGGAGGCGGGAGCACTGGGTCGACTACCGTCGACATTATCGGGCCGCGGAAAGGTCAGAAGCTACTCCGAGGACGTTTTAGCGAAGGCGGTACAGGGGAGATCGGGCGCCTATGAGGAGAATAGTCCGAGGGACCCTTCCGAGGTAGACGAGATTCCTTCGGTCATGACCGAGGCGGACCTTCACCAGATTAGGAAAGGGTTCCGCATCCCAAAGGAGTACACCCTGCTCCTCCCCAGCCCAGGCTTTCGAGCGTGTATGGGGACATCACCGGACACATGCGTATTCCCGTACGATGCACTCAATGCTGGCGTTCGGCTACCCCTCCCGCCCTTCGTGGTCGAGGTACTGCAGTGGTACGGCCTGAGCCCGGTGCAGTTCATGTCGAACATGTGGCGACACGTCATCGTCTTCATCCTCCAGTGTCAAGCGGTCGGCGTGCAGCCCTAACTCGTCATTCTCCGCAGTCTTTATCGGATCTGCCGAATGAGCAAGATGGAGTATCGATACTATCTGTCACCGAGGAAGGGGGTCAAACTAATCGAGAACCCGAACTCCACCAAGCATTGGAAGGAGAAGTACTTCTTGATCTGAGGCCCCGATCCATGGGGCTTCCCTATGGCGTGGAAAGAGGATATTTCGAAGTGGGCGAAGGCCGAACCGGTGCTCACCAAAGAAGAAGAGGAGGTTGTGTCGAAGATTCTCGGTCTTCCGACCCTCGGTTGGAAGTATATCACCGAGGAGGTCTTGTTCGGTGGGGGTCTCAGTCCGATCGACCCCAGTACACTCCATTGCTTCTTTTTCTTTAGTATATGTATTTTCTTTTAGTTCTTGCATTTATTTCGCTAACTCTTTTGTTTGGCTTTTCGTTGTACAGAAGCCCCCGGTATGGACTACCAAGTTTTGATGGCGAAGAGGATTGCGGCAGCGGCGAAGGGTGTGGACACCAAAAAGAGGAAGAGGACGATAGAGGGGTCCCCTTCTAGCTGAGTAGTTCAGGCACCCTCGGCCCCCGCAGCTGTCGTCGACCTGGTTGGCGACTCTGTAGGCCGCTCTTCCCTCGGCCGATGCCCCCTGATCTTCGAGCGAGGCATTCTCGACCGGTGTAGCCTTGGCGTTGGAGGTGCCGCCGCTTACGGCTGAAGCGGAGGTTATACTCACCGAAGAGCACAAGAAGCTCTTCGTCCCCGATTAGAGGGTGATGAAGCTTGATGGCTTCCTAGGCGATGCGGCGATGTGCATGCAGGCTGTACGCCATCTGCCGACTTCGAAGGATCACGCGGCCCTGTAGGCCGGCACGGTCGGCGACAATGCCTTGGAGGTCGCCCGGTCAACGATGTTGGTAAGTAACACTACTCTGCTCTTTTAAGTTTCGGAGTTAGCGATTTTGGGTTCTCACGTTCTTCTCCTTTTCTTTTCAGACCCTTTGCCACTTCAGCCATATGCTCGAGCAGTTCGCCGAGTAGGAGAAGGAGATGAAGGCGACGAACGACCGGGAACGAGCAAAGCGAGCCAAGGCGGTGAAGTTGTTCAAGGCCGAACAACAGCTCTCGGCATCACGAGCTGCCGAGGTTGGGGCCCTCGAAACTAAACTTGCCGAGGCACTCGAGCGCTTGGCGACCGAGGCAGCTAAAGTCGGAGCGCTGGAGAAGGAGAAGGGTCGACTTGAAGAGGAGCTGGCGAAGGCTCTGAAGGAGCAGGAGACAAAGGTGGAAGAGGTGAAGAAGACCATTCAGGACGAGGCGGAGGCCCACATGATGACGAACATGGAGGAAGCCTACGCTAGGGCTTTGAAGCACGTAACAGCTCGTCTCCTGGACTTTGATAGCTCGGGGTACTACTTCTACGACCCGATAGAGGGCGAGGAGTTCGTTCTGCAAGCGAAGACCAAGCCCGAAGGGGAAGGCAACGAAGCCGACGGCGATGGTGAGGAGGAGGCTAATCCCGAGGGGGAGCTCGTCACCTTGCCGAGCGAGAGCGCCTCGGAGCAGCGCTTTGAGGTCGCCCCCTGACTTAGTCGCTTTTTCTTTCTCTCTTTTTTCTTCTTCTCCATGTATTGCCGAACTGCGGACTGGCCACCGCTTAGATTTTGAAGTGAAAAAATTTTATCTCTTTTGTCTAAGTGTCGAAAAAAAATTTGAACTCTTTTTTGGCTAAGTGTTGTAGAAATCTTCGAGCTCTACTTTGTCTGAGTGTTGTATTTGAACTCTTTTTGGCTAAGTGTTGGAGTCATGAAAACTCAATAGCTTCGTGCTCTGGCTCTTGTCAGATTATCGAAACGCTACAAGTCGTCGAGGTGCCTTAGATAGCCGAAGTGGCTCGTCTCAAGGCTAGTCTAGGGGCGACGAGATTGGGGCTCGTGAGGAACCAAGAGCGGCTTCATGAAACGGATTTGGATCTCCGTAAGGCAAAGTATGAGCTCAATCACCTGAGATCGACCCTAGTTCGCCGAGACATAAAGAGGAGGCGATTAGAGGAGCGAATCAAAGAGAAGACCCCTGAAGGTGATGATGTGGCAGAAGCCAACCTTGGCCTGAAGCTTAAGCACCTTTGCGACTCTCTATATAAGGTGACGGCAGAGAAGGACGAGCTGAAGAGGGTGACTCTCGGCAAGAGCATGGAAGTTGCTCACCTTCGGCGGACAATCACCGATGGCTCTCAAGGGTCGGGCTCGGTGCGACTGCCTCGTCTAAAGATAAAGGTGAGAGATGACTCGCTCGAAGAGCGAATTGTGGAGCTCGAGGCAGAGGTCGCTCTTCTTCAATCACAATCCGAGCGGAGCAATGTCATATCCACTTCTTGCACTCAGGAAGAGCGTGATAGGGGATATCTTTCTATATGCTTGCGCGTCGCTCGCTATCAACGCATCGAAGCCCGGGCGATGCACAAAATAGGGTGGCAACTTCGTCGAGCAGAGCATCTTTTAGGGCCACCGTTAGAACGAGTGCCGATGGTTCTTCTCGGTTCTCCGGCTTAGAGACGAGCGCCAAAGGGGGGCGTCAACAGTACAATATTCGTTGCCCCCAGGTATCTCTCAACCGAAGTGTCCCTGTGCCTATGAGGCGTTGAAGTAGATCTCTGTAGTCTTGTTCTTTACGCTTTGCAAGTTTTGTATCTCGTTGTAAAGATGAGTAGTTGGTCTTGTAATTAGACTTGTTCCTCAAACTTTAATGAAACAATACTTATTTTTCACACTTGTGTGTTTTGTTAGCATTTGTAATTGTCAACAGTTGTAGGAGCAATCTTGAATGGTAGGACGCTTGGCACTTACTCGTTCGCGAGTAGCAAAAAGTTGCGTCGAACCAAGTGTTGGACTCCGAACTTGTTGTTTAGAGGGTACCAACGGCTATAGGAGCAATTTTGAATGGTAACCCGCCCTCCACTTGCTTAGATGCAAGTAGTTGAAGCGGAGTCGAACCAAGTGTTTGACTCCAAGCACGTCATTTTGAAGATATCAACAGCTGTAGGAGCAATTCCGAATGGTGATCCGCTTCGTACTCGCTTAGAAGCAAGTAGTTGAAGCGGAGTCGAACCAAGTGTTGGACTTCGAGCGGGTCGTTTAGAAGGTATCAGCGGCTGTAGGAGCAATTCTGAATGGTGATCCGCTTCGTACTCGCTTAGAAGCAAGTAGTTGAAGCGGAGTTGAACCAAGTATTGGACTCCGAGCATGTCGTTTTAATAAAAAAAAAACTGTAAGTAGAGTTAGACTATCCAAAAATAGAGAATTTGCTAAGTAGAGTCAGACTACTCAAAAGATAGAAAGTTGTGGGGAAAGATTTCCTTTTATTGCAAACAACTGGGTGGCGGCTTCTACGTTGCGAGCCGCCTTTACAATTTGATAAAGAGAAAATACAAATAGGGAGTTTAGACATGTCTTCTGGAGCTCGCTTGGGGAAGTTTCTTGGATCGGCGTTTAGACACCCTCTCGGTACTTCATTAAGTGCTCCGCATTCCATGTCCTCGGTATCTTCCTTCCCCCGGATGTTTGAGTTGATACGCTCCCGGGCGAATAATTCTGGAGACCCTATATGGTCCTTCCCAATTGGGTGCCAACTTGCCTCTTTTGCTTAGATCGGAGATCGATAACTTTCTGAGCACTAAGTCACCCTCTTTTAGGTTGGCGGGGCATACCCTCTTATTGTAAGCCTAGGTGATCCTGCGGCGGTAGGTCTCTTGCCAAATCACGGCTCTCTGGCGGACCTCGTCAATGAGGTCCAGGCAGTTGCGAAGCTGGTTCGCATTCTGCGCTTTGCTGTAAGCTATGAGTCGAGGTGAAGGCAGGCCCACCTCCAAAGGGATGAGAGCTTCGGATCCGTACGTGAGGATGAAAGGGGACTCTCCCGTTGGAGCGCTTTCGGTAGTGCGATAGTTCTAAAGCACATTGGGGAGTTGTTCGACCCATAGCCCTTTAGTGGACTTGTCAAGCCTCTTCTTCAGGCCGGAGAGGATTTGTCGGTTTGCGTTCTCCGCTTAGCCATTGGACTGGGGGTGCGCTACCGAAGAGAACCGCTGCTAAATGCCGAAGTCAATGCAAAAGTTGCGAAAGGTTGCCCCCGTGAACTGAGTTCCATTGTCGGTCATGAGGATGCGAGGTACCCCGAACCGACAGACGATGTTCTTCCAAAAGAACTTCTGGACCTTGTGCTCGGTGATTGTCAAAAGAGGTTCAGCCTCAATCCATTTTGGGAAGTAGTTTATTGCTACTACTAAGAACTTCATTTGGCCTGGTGCTGGAGGGAAAGGTCTGAGCAAATCCATTCCCCACATTGCGAAGGGGATTGGACTCGCCAAGGAAGCAAGTTGTGCTTGGGTCAGGCGGCAGATTGGGGCGAACTTCTGGCAGGAGTCGCACCGGCAGACGTATTCCTCAAAATCGCTTAGCAGTGTGGACCAGAAGTAGCCGTAGTTCAAGAGTTTCCGGGCGAGGGACCTTGCTCCCAAATGCGCACCACATAACCCATCATGGGCCTCCTTAAGGGCGTAGAGCACTTCCTCCGGGGTGAGGCACCTCAGATAGGGCCGACCATCGATCTGGGTGTAGGAGCATTTGTACATGACCCCATCCAGGAGTGTGTACTGCTCTGCTCATGTCCTGATCCTCCTGGCTTCTTTCGGATCTTTAGGAAGGATTCCATCTCGGAGGTACTCGAGGAGGGGCTTCATCCAGTTTTCCCCAAGTGTCAGGAGGTAGGCTTCCATTGGCTCCGAGCCATCTTCGTCAATGCTTGGTTTGAGAAGGACCTCTATCAATACAGTCTGTTCTAAACCCTGGAGAGACGAAGAGGTGAGCTTAGAGAGGGCATCCGCTTGCGCGTTTTCCTCTCGGGGAACCTGCTGGAGTTGAACATCTTCGAATAGATCTAGAAGCTCCCTCACCTTTTCCAAGTACCTGGCCATACGGCCATCCCTCGCCTCGTATTCCCCAGACACCTAGTTAACTACTAGCTTGGAGTCGCTGAAGACCCTTATACGCTTGGCGCCTGCCTTGCGAGCCATGCAGAGCCCCACAATGAGGGCATCATACTCTGCCTCATTGTTTGATGCCGGGAAGTTTAGGCGGAGGGAGTACTGGAGGACGAAAGCATCTGGGCCAGTTAGGATGACGCCAGCCCCGCTTCCATCGGCGCAAGAGGACCCATCCACATAAACGGGCCAGACAAAGGGGTTGGCAGACGACTCGCATGAGTCGGGGATGGCGTTCTCCACGATGAATTCAGCCAGAGCTTGGGCCTTTATTTCTGTCCTGGGCTAGTAACTGATGTCATGCTGACTCAGCTCGATGGACCACTTCATGAGCTGCCCAGAAGTCTCGGGCTTGTGGAGAACTTGTTTCAGTGGCTGGTCGGTAAGGACGACCACCGAATGAGATTGGAAGTAGGGGCGGAGCTTTCAGGCCACCATGACCAGGGCGAGAGCCATCTTCTCCTGCTTCGGGTAACGGAGTTCGGCGTCACGGAGCACCTTGCTAACATAATAGATGGGCTTCTGCGTCTTCTCCTCTTCCCTCACAAGGACCGCGCTGAGCATCTGCTCCGAAGCTGCGAGATAAAGGTAGAGGACCTCCCCAGGTGCTAGCTTGCTCTGAAGCGGGGGGTTAGCCAAATATTCCTTGAGCTTGTCAAAAAACTCCTATTGCTGCTATCCCCACTCGAAGCCTTTAGCCCCCCCGGAGGGCCTTGAAGAAGGGGAGACACTTCTCCCCGGACTTGGAGAGGAATCGCCCAATCGCGGCGAGGCACCTCGTGAGCCTCTGTACTTCTTTGACATTGGAGGGAAGAGCCATTTTGAGAATGGCTTGGATCTTTTCGGGGTTGGCCTCTATGCCTCTCTGGCTGACCATAAACCCCAGAAATTTGCCCAATGAACCACCGAATGCACACTTGTTCGGGTTTAGTCTCATATTCTGCCTCCTGAGCACCCCAAAAGCTTCTTGAAGGTCGAAAGTGTGCTCCTGCCCTCGGGTGCTCTTGACCAACATGTCGTCGATGTAAAACTCCATGTTTTGGCTAATCTGGTCTCGGAAGATCCTGTTCACAAGGCGTTGATAGGTAGCTCCCGCATTTTTCAAGCCGAAGGGCATAATACGGTAGCAATAGAGGCCTTGGTCCGTCACGAACGAGGTCTTCGGGATGTCGGGAGGGAACATCCTAATTTGGTTGTACCCTGAGAAGGCGTCCATAAAACTAAGGAGCTCGTGCCCGGAGGTTGCATCGATCAGGGCGTTGATGCTGGGAAGAGGAAAAGGGTCCTTCGGGCATGCCTTATTGAGATCGGTGAAGTCAATGCATATTCTCCAGCTCCCATTAGCATTCTTGAACATCACCACATTGGAAAGCCACTCAGGGTAGTTTACCTCCTGGATAAAGCGGGCGTTGAGGAGTTTCTCAACCTCCTCCTTGATTGCCTGTTGCCTCTCGGGGGCAAACTTCTGCCTCTTCTGTTGGACAGGCTTGACTCCAGGGGTGACGCTCAGACGGTGCATTGAGAGCTCCTCTGAGATCCTGGGCATATCGATCGTAGTCCTAGTGAAGAGGTCGTGATTCTCCCGTATGCACCGGGAGATGTCTTGCTTAATAGAGGAGGAGAGAGCCTTGCTGACACGGAACGTCTTGGTGGTGTCTTCTTCGAAGAAGGCCACTTCCTCCAATTCGTCCACGGGCTCGGAGATAGTTTGACCGCCATTCTGAGAAAGTTTGACCGCTTCCAAAGAGAGAACTGGACTCCCCCTCGAGGTCATATAGCATTTCTGAGCCGCTTCTTGGCTTCCCCTCACTTCTCCCACTCTCGATGGCAAGGGAAATTTCATCTTCACGCGGTAGGCTGAAGGGATGGCTTGAAGCGCGACCAAACCTGGTCTACCCAGGATAAAATTATAGGCGGCCTTGACGTCGACCACCATGAAGTCCATTGGCTCCGTGCGAGTTGCGGGGCCTTTCCTACCGTTACGTCGAGGGTTATAACTCCCTCGACCATAACCGGGACCCCAGTGAACCCGTGGAGAGTGTAGCCTGCGAGCTTGAGCCGGTCCCTCGACAGCAGGAGACTTTGAAGGCCTCCAAGAAAAGGATATTGACGTAGCTGCCGTTGTCTACCAAGACTCGACGAACTTCAAAGTTCGCCATTCGAAGATTGATGACAAGGGCATCGCAGTGGGGTGTGCGGATGCCCTCCAGGTCCCTATCGGAGAACGTCACCGGGACTTTAAGGCCTTTTGGGGGAGGATGGCTCTGCACGGAGTTAACCTCCCTTACGAACGCTTTTCGGGAGGAGTTGGAATCTCCCCCCATTGGGCCTCCGTGTATCAGGTGCAAGATGCCCTCTACTTCGGCCTCCGGAGTCTCCGTGCACTGCTCGGTTTGCCTGTTAGCCCCCTTGGCGGTGGAGGCGGATCGGCTCGGTCTTTTCTCACAAAGCGAGTGAGCTACCCTCTCTGGATGAGGGCCCAATCTCGTCTTTGAGGGCCCGACATTCGTCTGTGTCGTGCCCGTAGTCCCAATGGAAATGGCACCACTTATTCCGGTCCCTTTTCTTTCCCGGAGTAGCCATCTTTGGGGGAGGCGGTAGGAGGCCTTCGTTCCCGTTCTCCATGAGGATGGCAGATACACTCGCATTAAGCGAAGTGAATTTCTCGAACCGAGGAGGAGGAGGCCGCTGATCCCCATTGTCTTTTTGAAGCTTCTTGGCTCCTTCTTCTGCACCCTTCCGCTTGTTCGCAGAAGATGAGGCCTCAAAGGTGGGGCGGTGGAGAGCTTCTTCCGCTCGGATGTACTTCTCGCTCCGAAGTAGGAGCTCTGAGAAGTCCCGAGGGGGATTCTTAGTGAGGGAAGCCCTGAGGTCAGCATTGAGGACATTGGACTGGAAGGCGACCGTGGCCATCGTGGGTTCCAAAGAGGCAATGGACCTAGCCTCAGCAGTGAAACGCTTAACATAGTCCCTCAGTTGCTCGCCCTTCTTTTGGTTGAGGAATAGGAGGGAGACACTCGTCTTCTCGCTGCGGCGACTGCTCATAAATGTATGAGGAAGAGCCTGATGTGTCTAATTTTTATACAAATATTTGTATTCAATTACTCATTAAAATTGCTTGTTTTCGTTTATACTGTTGATAATTCATTTTATTTCTATAAGATTTCAATTAATTATTTATTTATGAAGAAATAAAATTTTTGATGCAAAAAGTAATTATTTTTTATAAGAATCAACAAAACAAAGAAAAACTATTGTTTTATTATTTTTTTATGATTTGTTGAATTTTATATGTTACAAATTGACAATAGAGGAGCAAAATACAATTTTAATTGTTATGAGGATGTAAAAAGAATAAACACACTACAAAAGAAAGTAGCTTTCCCGGCGATTATTCCCCGGCATTTTACTAGTAGCGCCGGGGTAGGGAGCCAGTAGGAATTGGGCGCCAGATGGGATGGTCATACACCGGCGGTCGATTTAAAACGCCGGTGAATGTTAGTATTCACCGGCGTTTTAGCTGAACACGCCGGTGAAGTTTATTATTCACCGGCGTTTTTTATTATAAACGCCGGCGAATATACTGGCACATTCACCGGCGTTTCCAATTAAAACGCCGGTGAATAACTGGGAATAAAACTTGCGAACCCTAATCGTTCGCTCGCCATTTACCCATTACCCCAAAAAAAAGGGGGAAAAAGGCGCTTCCTTTCCCTCCTTCCCCGCTCTATTTCCCGCGCGTTTGCCTCCGCCGCTTCGTCCTCTTCGACGGCCTTCGACCATTCGAAATCGTCCCTTATTCCCTTCGTCCTTTTCGATTTCGTTCTTCCCTCTCTCGATCTGGAGGTGAATCGGCGGTCGCCCCCTCTCTCTCTCTCTCCTACGCCCCCGCCCTCGTCGCCCCGCTCCCTCCCTCTCTCTTCGGTATGATCTCTTGATTTCCCTTATTTTCCAAAAAAGGCAGCTTTTTCAGTTTGGCATGAAAAATATATGCTTAGATAATGAAAAATATATGCCTATTACGTGTTCGATTTCCTTAGCATGAACGGTTTAGTTGAGATGAAGAATTAATAGAAAAATATATGCTTAGATAATGGAAATTTTCATCTTCTTTTACTGTTAATGAAGCTGATTTCATGCATCTGATTGTCTTCATGGCATGTTTGTTTTTTTACCCAAAATGGGTTCACTGTGAACTGAGGATATTGTATAGGTACGTATGCCAAAATTCTCTGGCCGGATATGCACCACACTTGGGTTTTAGATTTAGTTGGGCACAGTGAATTAGTAGAGCAACATATAAGCTCAGTTAATGGGAAATTTTCATTTTCAGATACTATTAAAGTAACCTGATTGCAATCTTTGGCATGGTTTTTTAACACAAAATGGGTTCACTTCCAAACTAAGTATGCTGCATAGCATACCCGTTTTCTTTCACTGTTAATGAAGCTGATTTCATGCATCTGATTGTCTTCTTGGCATGATTGTTTTTTACCCAAAATGGGTTCACTGTGAACTGAGGATGCTATAGGTACATATGTCAAAATCCTGCGGCCGGATATGCACAACAATTGGATTTTAGATTTAGTTGGGCTAAAGAAGTAGTAGAGCAACATATAAGCTCAGATAATGGGAGATTTTCATTTTCAGATACCGTTAAAGTAACCTGATTGCAATCTTTGGCATGGTTTTTTTACACAAAATGGGTTCACTTCCAAAATGAGTATGCTGCATGCATAGCATCCCCAGTTTGTATAGGTTCACTTCCAGACTAAGTGAACTGAGGATGCTATAGGTACGTATGCCAAAATCCTTCGGATACGCACAACAATTGGGTTTTAGATTTAGTTGGGTTGAAGAAGTAGTATAGCAACATATAAGCTCTGATAATGGAAAATTTATCATTTTCAAATACTGTTAAAGTAACCTGATTGTCAATCTTTGGCATGGTTTTTTATACGAAAATGGGTTAACTTCCAATCTAAGTATGCTGCTAGCATCCCCATTTTCTTTTTTTGTTGTTAGTGAAGCTTATTTTCATGCAGCTGATTGTCATCTTGGCATGTTTTTTTTACCAAAATCGGTTCACTGTGAACTGAGGATGGTATAGGTACGTATGCCAAAATCCTCCGGCCGGATATGCGGCTACAATTGGGTTTTAGATTTAGTTGGGATGAAGAAGTAGTAGAGCAACATATAAGCTCAGATAATGGGAAATTTTTCATTTTCAGATACTGTTAAAGTAACCTGACTGGAATCCTTGGCATGGTTTTTTAACAAAATGGGTTCACTTCGTAACTAAGTATGCTGCATAGCATCCCCAGTTTCTTTCACTGTTAATTAATTGAAGCTTATCCCCTGCATCTGATTGTCATTTTGGCATGTTTTTTTGACCAAACTGGGTTCACTGTGAACTGAGGATGCTATAGCTCTATGCCAAAATTCTCCGGCTATGTACAACAATTGGTTCAGTCTGCAAAATATATGCTTACATACTAGACATTTTAATTTTTCTTTTACTGTTTCTTTTGTTTAGTAGTAGTAGTATTATTATTATTATTATTATTATTATGAGATAAGTGATTATTAGTAGTCATGAACAGAATAGTTCATGAGTCATCAGATCTTCTTGTTACCGTAGTTACAACAGGACGCACTCATTATTCGGCCGATTCCTCTTCATCAGCAAAATACCCTTTACCATCATCATCTCCTTGAACGGAAAGCCAAATACAGGGGAGACTATAGTCGATTTTTTTTTATGCTCGAACACAGGGTGTGTGATAAAATACCGTCTAAGGTGGTTGTGATCATTTCCACAAAAGGTCGTTTAGGGTTTGGTGAATAGAGTAGATTGTATTAAGAAGTAGTTTTTTTTTTGTACATTTTTTGGAGCCACAATTTCTTTATTTTACAGTTAGAGATTATATCGTTCATTTATTTGCAGCTAGGGATGATTTTCAAATAGGTGAAATTTAATATACAAAATGCCTTTTACTGTTATTACTATTTAATATATAAAATTTTAATTTCAGACTGTGTGCTATTGATATAATGGATAGAAGTTGGATTAGTAAACCACGATTATCCAAGGAGTACCGTGATGGTATTAAAGATTTTATTATCTTTGCCAAACGACATTCCCGTGATCCCAACCTAATCCTTTGTCCATGCCTTCGCTGTACAAATTGTATGCTGAGGACATGTGACGTAGTACATACACACTTGGCTGTCAACGGTTTTCTTCAAGGGTACACAAGGTGGTTTTGTCATGGAGAGGGGCAGCTCCTGTTCGTCCGGTTGTATTAGAAAATGAGGCTGAGCCCTTAGTGAACGAAGACTTAAGCGTTCCCGATGAGATGCATGCTTTGTTACAAGATGCCATGGGGAATCATAATGTTCCTTTCCACACCAATGACCCAACAACCGAAGTTCACAATGAGTCAATAGAAACAAACCAAATTGGTGGTGGGGTGGACGAGGAAATGTCTGGCCCCACCCATGAAAATAATAAGCAGCAAGAATCCTTCGCTAAGTTACTTGAAGATGCTAGTATCCCGTTGTACCGCGACTGCACCAAATTTTCTAAGTTCTCATTCATTGTCAGACTATTTCAGATTAAATGTTTAAACGGGTGGTCTACTAAGTCCTTCACTATGCTACTTGAATTGTTGAATGAAGCATTTCCTGAAATCTGTATTCCAAACTCAGCCTATAAAATCAAAAAATTCCTAAGTTCTCTCGATCTAGGATATGAGAAGATAGCAGCATGTCCAAATGACTGTATGCTTTTCACGAGTGGTAAGGAAAGTCTGGATAATTGCGAAGTGTGTGGTTCTGCGAAATGGAAAGAAAGACCAAATCAAGACGAGGGAGCCAGCGGATCTACTAAGCGAAGTAGGAAAAAGAAGCCTGCCAAAACATTGCGTTACTTTCCTCTGATCCCTAGGTTACAAAGGTTGTTTATGTCCACGAAAACTTCTTCTGATATGAAATGGCATGCTGAAGGCCGCACTAATGATGGGATTCTTAGACATCCTGCTGATTCTCAATCTTGGAAAAGATTTGATGAAAGATATCCTGATTTTGCGGAAGATCCTCGAAATGTGAGACTTGGACTAGCTAGTGATGGCTTCATCCCTTTCAGGCAAATGAGTAGTACATACAACATATGGCCGGTTGTGTTGATACCATACAATTTGCCGCCTTGGAAATGCATGAAGCAGTCCTCATTTATTTTGTCCATGATAGTTCCTGGACCGAAAGGTCCTGGAAATGATATAGATGTGTACCTACAACCGTTAATAGATGAACTTCAGAAGTTGTGGGTGGGTTTTCCAACCTATGATGCTGTGGCTAAAGAAACATTTTCTCTTCGTGCCGTGTTGTCTTGGACAATCAATGATTTTCCAGCATATGCAAATTTATCTGGATATAGTACTAAAGGACGTTATGCATGTCCATGTTGTGCTGACCAAACTAGTTCAAGGTGGTTGTACAATGGCAGAAAGTTTTGCTATATGGGTCATAGGAGATGGTTGCCTGACACACATATATTTCGGGCAGAGGCAGCGACATTTGATGGCACCGACGAGTGGGAACATGCTCCTGGGTCTTCCTCTGGTTCAGATATTTTGAGGCGGGTAGATGGTCATCAATTCAAATATGGAAAGGAACCAGAAGTCAGGACAAAGGGCAAGAAAAGGGCAAGGCCGGAGCAAGATGAGGAGACCGATCTATATGGCGAGGATGAGGATCAAAACTTGACGAGTTTAGGTGCATGGAAGAAGAAGAGTATTTTCTTCAAGTTGCCGTATTGGGAATTCAACTTACTGAGACATAATTTAGATGTGATGCATATCGGCAAAAATATAGGTGAGAATTGTATAGGAACAGTTATGGG
Source organism: Hemerocallis citrina (assembly GCA_017893485.1). Lineage (NCBI taxonomy): Eukaryota > Viridiplantae > Streptophyta > Magnoliopsida > Asparagales > Asphodelaceae > Hemerocallis > Hemerocallis citrina. Next base: position 66,640,098 of record CM030367.1, on the reverse strand, counting down.
AGATGATCGGAAGACAAAGGACAATCTGAAGAGCCGACTTGATTTGAAGTCAATGGGCATCCGACATGAGTTGCACCCAGAAGAATTGCCGAACGGGAAAGTGCTCCTACCTCCTGCAATCTATTCAATGTCAAAACCGGAGTTGGAGTTGTTTTGCAAAGTACTACTTGAACTGAAAGTCCCCGATAGCTATTCTTCTAACATGGCAAAATGTGTCAACTTTAAAGAGAAGAGGCTTCAGGGGCTAAAGTCACACGACTACCACATCCTAATGCAGGATCTCCTTCCTGTGGCCCTAAGGTCTTCAATGTGTGAGCAAGTCACTACTGTCCTGAAAGATCTTTGTAGCATATATAAAGGTATTTGCTCAAGAATGCTTCGTGTTGAAGATCTGGACCAATTGGAGCAGCAGGCGGCATTGACACTTAGTAAAATGGAGATGATATTTCCTCCATCGTTTTTCACTATTATGATTCACTTGATAATCCACCTTGCTGGTGAAGCCAGAATCGGTGGTCCTGTTCACTATCGGTGGATGTACCCCATTGAGAGGTAAAATAATTCGTTCATCTTACGAAATTGAATTTTCAAAAGCTCATTTCTTTTAATCCCCTAATCCGCTCTAGTTTATTAATTGTACATGTTCAGGTACCTATACCGGCTAAAGAGTTATGTGAAAAATAGAGCATATCCTGAAGGGTCAATAGCCCAGGGATATCTATCAGAGGAGTGCTCACATTTTTTTTCCAGGTATATGCCTGGTGTGGAGACATCTTCCAGTAGACCACGTAGAAATCCAGACATTTCCAACCTTGATGGTGCACAATATCTTTTTGATACCGCTGGCACCACTGTTGGTAAAGTTGATGCATTTGAGCTCGATAGCTTAGCGTGGGAACAGGCACATCGATATGTGCTAGACCATCATGCATCAGTGGAACCATTTCGAAAGTAAGTTGCATTTAAATGTAAATCGAATACAGTGAAAACCGCGGAGTTCGATATTTTTGATACTTTTCTTATTCCTAATTTCAATTGCTTGTTTTTTAGCGAATTTGTCAGGGACATCAAACGAAGGGCTAGACCAAGAAGACTACCACCACGTGAACAAAACAAGCTGATGAATGAAAAATTTCATAAGTGGTTTGAATCTCATGTAGGTGAATTACAGTTATGCAAGTTAATCTTTATTATATCTATATTTTCTATGGTGTTGATACGATTTGCGCAAAATTAATAGGTACATTCTTTGGGTCCTGAAGGTGCGTCATCTGAAATACAAGTACTTGCCAAAGGTCCCTATCAGATGGCCAAAAGATACGGAGGATACATATTCAATGGTTTTAGATTTCGTACTAAGGATCGTGAATCTAATTTGAAGTCTCAAAATAGTGGAATGGTAGTGACGTCTAAGACTAGAAGTTATGCTTCCAAATCGGACACGAGGCCTGTAGATGGGGATCTCGACTACTATGGAGTGCTCACGGATATCATTGAGTTGAATTATTTTGGCCATTTCCGTGTTGTCTTATTTCGTGGGGATTGGGCTGAGTTTGATAGGAATTTTGCTAACAACAAGGACAAGCTTGGCTTCACAGTTGTGAACTTCTCAAAATTGATTCACATCGGTACACACATTAGCCATGAGCCATTTGTGTTTCCATCCCAAGTCCAACAAGTGTTCTACATTGCAGATCCAACCCTGCCAAAATCGTATGTGGCTATCCCTATGCAACCAAGAGATGTATTCCAACTGGGCGATACTTCAGACGATGAAGACGGTGAAGACATGAACAGTTACATTGCTTCTGAGTTTCCTGTGTTTGATGTAAACACAATCGATCTTGGAATTTGCGGGACTTGGCTCCGCAAGGATGGAGAAGAGGGCGATGTACTGGAAGATGTCGTATTGTAGTTTACATGATTTTTTATGCAAGTTTATTATATGTCTGTAATTTTATGTCTTAAATCTTGTTGTAATATTATGTCTGTAATTTCGAATATGTTCATTATGAATTTAATACACTGGTTTAATTGTCTTTCTATTTTCTACTGCTTGGTATTATTTACATTAAACTATGCTTAGTGTCATTTGAACCAAACTATCATTTGAACCAAGTTATCGGATCCTTGACAGGTACAACATGCCGAGGCGTGGAAAGAGGGTAAATATAAATGATGGCAACGAGAGCCATGGGGATGAGCAGCCACTAAATAATAGTGGCAGGCAAACATATGAGAGTGAGGGTAGCACGCCGCCCACTGTCAAAAAACATCGGTAAGTCTTGAAATTGGTATTTTTAAAGAGATTATGTTACTTGAATGCATGAAAGACACGTACTAGTGTTTGTGAGTCTGCATTGTGGCTGTCGTCTATGTCGCATTTCGTCTATGTTTCTTAAGTGGGCTGTGATTAGAGAGAAAGGGCTGGAGTGGAGATCTGGAAACCCAAAATAGAGACATCTCGTTTATTATAATCTACACTTATTGTTGGACCAATCCCCTCTTGCTGTTGTTGCTGATGTCTCTTTGTGTGCGTGTGGTGAAGAGAATGAAGGGATGAGAGAGAGATGAGGAAAATGCCGCTATGTTAGCCTGGTGTATCCTCATTCTCTACGATCCCTCTTTCTGGCTCCATATACGGCTTCTATATTAAATTGGTTTCCTTCCACGATGACAGTCCGTAATACTACACTTGATATGAGCCCATGTTCATAGCTGCATCCTACTGCATACTCACAAACAACTAATACTTGTCGGCCTTGCATCGTATGCCCAATCCCATTTTGGCACATAACCTGGTATAGATGACATTGTACTGATTTGGAGGAGGTGAAAATGGGACCATACAATAGCTTAAGAAGACCATCAGGTTTGTGAAATAAGCTTCACTAACAGTGAAAGAAACTGGGGATGCTATGCAGCATACTTAGTTTGGAAGTAGTCCCATTTTGTGTTAAAAAAACCATGCCAAAGATTGCAATCAGATGCATGAAATCAGCTTCATTAACAGTATCTGAAAATGAAAACTTTTCATAATCTGAGCATATATGTTTCTTTAACAGTGACTGTGAACAATTGTTCTTAATTGGGCTGTGATTAGAAAGAGACGAGTTGGAGTGGAGATCTGGAAACCCATATAGAGACATCTTGTTCATAATAATTTATTATGGTTGTTGTTCTTGTCGCTCTTGCTGTTGTTGCTGATGTCTCTATGTGTTCGTGTGCTGAAGGGAAAGAAGGGGTGAGAGAGAGATGAGGAAAATGCCGCTATGTTAGCCTGGTGTATCCTCATTCTCTACCATTCCTCTTTCTGGCTTCTATATTTGGTTTCCTTCCACGATGACAATTCCAGTTAAAACTACACTTGCTATGAGCCCTATTCGTATTTTTATTCCATCAAGAATTGATCTATGACTACAATCTCCATTCAAAACCCAATTGTTCACTCAAACATGCTCCTTGTATCTGAACTCAAACATCACATTAATAAACATCTTTTCTGATAATGGCTACAATTGTGGAAGCTCTCTCTAAGTCTCAATTCTTCAAGGTTTTGTTGCCTACTTCTTTACAGAAGTTGGTACTCTATTCTTCTTTAAAGAGAGGAGAATGGAGTACCAACTTCTGTAAAGAAGTAGGCAACAAAACCTTGAAGAATTGAGGCTTAGAGAGAGCTTCCACAAGTGTAGCCATTATTAGAAAAGATGTTTATTAATGTCATGTTTGAGTTCAGAAACAAGGGGCATGTTTGAGTGAACAATTTTCCAAACAAGCTTCACTAACAGTGAAGGAAACTGGGGATGCTATGCAGCCTACTTAGTTTCTTTAACAGTGACTGAAAATTTCCATAATCTGAGCATATAAATTTTTCATAATCTGAGCATATATGTTTCTTTAGCAGTGACTGTGAACAATTGTTCTTAATTGGGCTGTGATTAGAAAGAGACGAGTTGGAGTGGAGAAGGGAAAGAAGGGGTGAGAGAGAGATGAGGAAAATGCCGCTATGTTAGCCTGGTGTATCCTCATTCTCTACCATTCCTCTTTCTGGCTTCTATATTTGGTTTCCTTCCACGATGACAATTCCAGTTAAAACTACACTTGCTATGAGCCCTATTCGTATTTTTCTTCCATGAACTGAGGATGGTGCATAGGCTGGTGCCTGGTGTATCCTCATTCTCTAGCATCCCCAGTTTCTTTCACTGTGAGTGAAGCTTATTTCACAAACCTGATGGTCTTCTTAAGCTATTGTATGGTCCCATTTTCACTAACTGTTAGTGAAGCTGATTTCAAGCACCTGATTGTCTTCTTGGCATGTATGTTTTTAAACCAAAAATGGGTTCACTGTGGTCATCAGATGATGGAGAAATTTTCATTTTCAAATACTGTCAATGTAACCGGTTTTTTTAACACCAAATGGGTTCACTTCCAAAATGAGTATGCTGCATAGCATCCCCAGTTTCTATCACTGTTAGTGAAGCTTACTTCACATATCCTGATGGTCTTCTTAAGCTATTTTATGGTCCCATTTTCACTAACTGTTAGTGAAGCTCATTTCAAGCACCTGATTGTCTTCTTGGCATGTATGTTTTTATACCGAAAATGGGTTCACTGTGAACTGAGGATATTGTATAGGTACGTATGCCAAAATTCTCCGGCCGGATATGCACCACACTTGGGTTTTGCGATATAGTTGGGCTAAAAAAGTAGTAGAGCAACATATAAGCTGAGATAATGAAGAAATTTTCATTTTCGGGCACTGTCAATGTAACCTGATTGCAATCTTTGGCATGGTTTTTTTAACACAAAATGGGTTCACTTCCAAAATGAGTATGCTGCATAGCATCCCCAGTTTCTTTCACTGTTAGTGAAGATTATTTCACAAACCTGATGGTCTTCTTAAGCTATTGTATGGTCCCATTTTCACTAACTGTTAGTGAAGCTCATTTCAAGCACCTGATTGTCTTCTTGGCATGTATGTTTTTAAACCAAAAATGGGTTCACTGTGGTCATCAGATGATGGAGAAATTTTCATTTTCAAATACTGTCAATGTAACCGGTTTTTTTAACACCAAATGGGTTCATTTCCAAAATGAGTATGCTGCATAGCATCCCCAGTTTCTATCACTGTTAGTGAAGCTTACTTCACAAACCTGATGGTCTTCTTAAGCTATTTTATGGTCCCATTTTCACTAACTGTTAGTGAAGCTCATTTCAAGCACCTGATTGTCTTCTTGGCATGTATGTTTTTATACCGAAAATGGGTTCACTGTGAACTGAGGATATTGTATAGGTACGTATGCCAAAATTCTCCGGCCGGTTTTGCGATATAGTTGGGCTAAAAAAGTAGTAGAGCAACATATAAGCTGAGATAATGAAGAAATTTTCATTTTCGGGCACTGTCAATGTAACCTGATTGCAATCTTTGGCATGGTTTTTTTAACACAAAATGGGTTCACTTCCAAAATGAGTATGCTGCATAGCATCCCCAGTTTCTTTCACTGTTAGTGAAGATTATTTCACAAACCTGATGGTCTTCTTAAGCTATTGTATGGTCCCATTTTCACTAACTGTTAGTGAAGCTCATTTCAAGCACCTGATTGTCTTCTTGGCATGTATGTTTTTAAACCAAAAATGGGTTCACTGTGGTCATCAGATGATGGAGAAATTTTCATTTTCAAATACTGTCAATGTAACCGGTTTTTTTAACACCAAATGGGTTCACTTCCAAAATGAGTATGCTGCATAGCATCCCCAGTTTCTATCACTGTTAGTGAAGCTTACTTCACAAACCTGATGGTCTTCTTAAGCTATTTTATGGTCCCATTTTCACTAACTGTTAGTGAAGCTCATTTCAAGCACCTGATTGTCTTCTTGGCATGTATGTTTTTATACCGAAAATGGGTTCACTGTGAACTGAGGATATTGTATAGGTACGTATGCCAAAATTCTCCGGCCGGATATGCACCACACTTGGGTTTTGCGATATAGTTGGGCTAAAAAAGTAGTAGAGCAACATATAAGCTTAGATAATGGAGAAATTTTCATTTTCGGGCACTGTCAATGTAACCTGATTGCAATCTTTGGCATGGTTTTTTTAACACAAAATGGGTTCACTTCCAAAATGAGTATGCTGCATAGCATCCCCAGTTTCTATCACTGTTAGTGAAGCTTACTTCACAAACCTGATGGTCTTCTTAAGCTATTCTATGGTCCCATTTTCACTAACTGTTAGTGAAGCTGATTTCAGGCACCTGATTGTCTTCTTGGCATGTATGTTTTTATACCAAAAAATGGGTTCACTGTGAACTGAGGATATTGTATAGGTACGCATGCCAAAATTCTCCGGCCGGATATGCACCACACTTGGGTTTTGCGATATAGTTGGTGCTGAAAAAGTAGTAGAGCAGCATATAAGCTCAGATAATGGAGAAATTTTCATTTTCGGATACTGTCAATGTAACCTTATTGTTTAACACAAAATGGGTTCACTTCCAAACTAAGTATGCTGCATAGCATTCTCAGTTCTTCTTTTGTTGATAGTGAAGCTTATTTTCATGCATCTGATTGTGATCTTGGCATGTTTTTTTGAGCAAAACGGGTTTACTGTGAACTGAGGATGCTATAGGTACGTATGCCAAAATCCTCCGGATACGCACAACAATTGGGTTTTAGATTTAGTTGGGCACAGTGAATTAGTAGAGCAACATATAAGCTCAGTTAATGGAAATTTTCATTTTCAGATACTGTTAATGAAGCTGATTGCCATCTTTGGCATGATTTTTGAACAAAAATGGGTTCACTTCCAAACTAAGTATGCTGCTAGCATCCTCATTTTCTTTCACTGTTAATGAAGCGTATTTCATTAAGATCCAGGATGGCAAATTTTGACTGGGCTATGATTGGATTGTTTAGTGGATGTGGTCTATGTTCTTAATTGGGCTGTGATTAGAAAGAGTGGGCTCGAGTGGAGAACTGGAAACCCATATAGAGACATCTTGTTCATAATAATTTATTATTATTGTTGTTCTTGTCGCTCTTAAGGTGGTTGCTGATGTCTCTTTCTGTTCGTGTGCTGAAGGGAAATAAGGGATGAGAGAGAGATGAGGAAAATGCCGCTATGGTAGCCTGGTGTATCCAAAGTCTCTACCTTTCTTCTTTCTGTTTCCATTTCTGGCTTCTATATATATTTGGTTTCCTTCCACGATGACAGTTTCCTAAAAATACACTTGATATGAGCCCTATCTTATTTTTTCTTATTTTTCTTATATTTGGTTTCCGTCCACGATGACAGTTTCATGGATTGTCTGAACAATCCATGAAGGACATGCTTAGATACTGAATTTTCATTTGTTTTATTGTTTTAGATAGTTGATATTCCCAATCAGAGGAGAATATAAAGGTTTCAAGTTAGATACTGAATTTTCATTTGTTTTGTTATTTTAGATATATTTAAAAACAAAATTAAGTACGAAATTTTTAGCATTGCAATGTAATTATTTTACCTCTGTATATAGCATTAACAATTCCATTTGCAGTTGGCACTTTCATCTTATAATTCGAGACACAGGTAGTTCTTTTTGCAAGTTCAAAAAATATGTATATTCTGTATTGTGATCTACTGTTCAATTAAACTATTATTTTTTATTCACAGAGTGGTCGTCAAGATGAAGGAAATGCAGATGATCAGAGCTGAAGCTACTCGAGGGGTATGAATCTGCGGTCCTCCTTGCTGTTCTTATGTCCTCCTTGCTGTATGGTTGTTGTTCTTATGTCCTCCTCCTTGCCGTTGTTATGTCAGACTGGTTTTTTTTATGAGAGTTATGTCATACTTTGAATTTGGGATATTTTGGATATTTGTCAGACTGGTTTGTTTTGATATTTTGGATGTTAGTCTCTATATTAATTTGTAGATTATGACATTGTTAATTAATCAATGAATTTGGACGTTGATATGACACGTGTGAAACTTGATTATCTTTAATTATTCTTGTGTTTGGCTGTGGTTTGCGCAGTAGTATGCAACGAAATTGATCGAATCAGTTGTGAGAATTAGTTTACAGGTTATGTAAATGAAACTGTGAATTGAAATCGAACGGAAAAGCGGAGTATCGAAAATAAACGGGCATAGCCAGAACGGCGTTTTAAAAAACGGCGGTGTATATAATTTAATTGTTGGAGTGTATGATACACCGGCGTTTCAACGCACGCCGGTGAAAGTTTTCAGCTGTAACGGCACAGGTATATACCGGCGTTTTATAAACGCCGGCGTATATAACTACACCGGCGTTTTTAGTCGCGCCGGTGTTCGTAAACAGGAAAAAACAGGCGCTTACAAACGGACATACACCGGCGTTTCTTGACCGCCGGTATACTTTCGATATACACCGGCGTTTTTATTTACGCCGGTGAATGGATAAATACCGGCGGTTTACAACCGCCGGTGTATGTATATAGGCACACAAACACGGCACCCAGAAACGGACATACACCGGCGTTTTATGACCGCCGTTATACTTTCGATATACACCGGCGTTTTTATTTACGCCGGTGAATGGATAAATACCGGCGGTTTACGACCGCCGGTGTATGTATATAGGCACACAAACACGGTACCCAGAAATGGACATACATCGGCGTTTTATGACCGCCGGTGTAGTCCTAGTATTTACCGGCGTCCACCAAAAATGCCGGTGTAGGACCCTTCGTTTCAGCGACGCCCGCTTCGGCGGCAGTTGGACCGGCGTTATTGTAAACGCCGGTGAAAGTTTCCCCGGCGTAAAAAAACGCCGGTATAGACGGAAAAAACCGCCGGGAAAGCTACTTTCTTTTGTAGTGACAACTTTTGATAAGGCAAAAAGATAAAAATCTGTTATTTTAAGTTCATCTAATTAAATTTAAATTTAAATATTAAATTCTGATTTGTATTTTGCAGATATATCCTAATCCTATTCTACAACGTAACTCTACTCTTATAAATACTACCCAACCCCGGAGGACAAAAAGGAGGGGAGACGCGGAAAAGAAAGAGAGAGAGAGAGAGAGACATCTATCTGTCTCTCTCTTCCAACGAGCAGCATCAGAACACAAAAAGGGAAAGAGCAGCAAGTGTGCTTGCGCAGTGGAGAGGTGACAGCAGGCACGTGCGAAGCTGACGTGGCTGTTTTTTTTCTACTTCTTCTTTGACGTGTTGGCGTGGACTCCGACACCAGCTGCGCTGACGTGGCGACGTGTGGGTTCTAGCGGCTCGCGACTTAAGATGACAGGCTGGCAGGCGGGTCCCATCTCGGTGACGTGGTTGGCTCGACTCCAAGACAGAAAGAGAGAGACGATTTGACTTGTTTGGACACAATTTTTAGGACTGTTTGGTTTGCAATTTTTATTACAAAACAGTCTATTTTTGTATATCTTTTCTCTCTCTAATTTTTTATAATGCAATCCTTGAACAAATTTGTTAATTGCAATTTTATCATGAACTAAATTTATTTTTCTAGGGTTTAGATGTAGTCTAGTTTTGATAACACAAATTTTAATTTCATATTATTTTAATTTCTCCATGGTTGTGTGTTTAATTTTGGTGCTTAATGCTTACAATTATTTGGCCAATTTTTGTTTGATTATTGGATCATGGAGAGACCAAGAGGTAATTTGTGATTTAGAACAATAAAAATTGAACACCATTGATTGAGCGAAATTAGAGATGATTTACCACGATTGATGTGACCTTTAAGGAATCCACAGAACTTAATGAGTCTTCGATTAATTAAATTTGCATAGAGATGTGACAAACTGTTAGTTGGAGATATTTTTGGTGTTGTTCGAGAGAAAGCATTGAATAATCAGGGGATTTTGGTCTACAACTTGGAAAAATAATATTTTTATTCTTATGGAATTATAAATTGTGTGGGATGAATTAGGTGAAGTCAAAAGCCCTAGAATTAATTTTGCCATTAACAAATTACAAAAATTTCACATCCTGTTCCCTCTTCACAAATTTAGTTAGTTTTAATTAGATTAATTTAATTTAGTTATTTTATCATTTATTAATTTCGATCTTCCAAATAGTGATTAATCTAGTGATATCGGTACTCAGTAAAATATCTAGTCTCTGTGGGTTCGACACTCTATTCACTTAACTATACTACTTGTTGCGATTTTGTACACTTGCAAATATTCACACCAAGTTTTTAGCGCCGCTGCCGGGGACTAGTTATTGTTTTATTGATATTGAAAATTGCTAGATTATTACTAGTTTGGATTTTTTTTTTTAATTTATTTTTTGTTTCATTATTATTTTACCTCTTTATTTTCTTTTCACTTACTTTTACTTTCATTTATTTTTCTTATTTTATTTTTTTTAGTTTTTTTTTAATACTAACATTTCAGGACATACAAGGAAATTATCATGGCAAACGATGAAAATAGGCCTTTGAGAGACTATGCTATGCCCTCGATTTATGAATCAAGCATAAAGAAGCCGGTTATTGAAGTTGACGATTTTGAGATTGAACCGGAGATGATTCTATTGATTCAACAGAATGATCAATTTTGGGGATTACCGCACGAGGATCCTTATGCTCACATTGCAAACTTTCTGGAAATTTGTGACACTTTCAAGTACAACGGAGTATCAGATGATGCAATCAGATTAAGACTCTTTTCTTTTTCATTGGGAGATAAGGCGAAGGCTTGGCTACGTTATCTACCACCCGGTAGTATTACTACTTGGGAGGAACTTGCACAAAAATTTCTAGCCAAGTATTTTCCGCCAGCAAAAACAGCAAAGCTAAGAAATGATATTTGCACATTTACTCAATTTCAGACTGAGTCTTTGTATGATGCATGGGAAAGGTACAAAGAGTTATTAAGAAAGTGTCATAATCATGAACTACCGAAATGGCTGCAAATGCAAATATTCTATAATGGTTTGGGAGTTACACATAGATCTACCGTTGACGCAGCAGCTGGTGGTGCACTTATGAGCAAAACTTACAAAGCAGCCTATGAGCTTTTAGAGGAGATGGCATCAAATCATTACCAGTGGTCTTCAGAAAGAACAATGCCAAGAAAAGTGACTGGAGTTTTTGAACTTGATCTTGTTTCTACTTTAACTGCACAAATTGATATTTTATCTAAACAGTTAGGTAATACAAATTTTAATGCAATTCAATCTAATATGATTTGTGATCTTTGTGCAGGAAATCATTCAAGTGCAGATTGTCAAGTGGGGAACCATTTTGCTCAATCAAATGCCGAACATGAAAATTTTGTGTTAAACTTTCCAATACAAAACAATCATTATGCAAACACATATAATCAAGAATGGAGAAGCACCCCCAATTTTCCATGGAACAACAATCAAGGAGCAGTTATACCACCTCAAAATTTTCCACAGCAAGAAAAGAAGCCGACATTAGAAGATATGTTTATGCAACACATGCAGAAGATAGACCAATACATATAAAAGACAGATCAGTACATACAAAAGAAGATTTGGCAATTCAAAATGTTGTAAATTCAACTTCGGATTCCATCCAAAATCATGAGGTACAAATTAGTCAAATTTCAAATATTCTTAATGAAAAAACTGTAGGAACATTACCAAGCAACACAGTTGTCAACCCCACGGAAGATGTCAAAACAATAACACTATGCAGCGGGAGGACATTTAAGCAACCACAAGAAGAAAATGGCGAATAGAATGTGTTTGAAAAGCAAAGTGAGACTGAAAAAATTGTGGAGGAACAAATTCAGCATGAGCAAGTAACGTATGATGTTTTTACTTCAATAAAGTTTCCTCCTGAAGAACAGTCATGTATTCAAGTAAGTAAAATTGATTTAATTGTGGACGAGAAACATAAGGCTGAAATTGAAAAATCACCTATAAAAGTATGTCCAACAAATGCAACAACTTTTAAAACTAAAAAAGAAAATATTTTTGAACATGTTATGTATTTGGATACTGCACCCTCTATTTATTCATTCTTTCAGAAAAAATTCAAGGAGGTGGGAAAATCAAAGAAATCATCATCAAGAAGGAAACGCCTCAAACTAGAGCTTGAACCTGATCCACACCTGAAGAGAAGTATTAGAAAGGATGTTTTAATGTTGTTGGATCTTGGCGTTACATAACCATCTCACCACCATGTCTGGCTGAAGACTTAAAACTTAGCGCTTCTTGGGAGGCAACCCATGTTTCTTTTAGTGCACTTAGATTTGTTTTTTATTTTAGTTTGTTTCTAGTTTTAATTTTTGATTTTATTTTGTAGGATTGCAAAAATTTTGAAGTCGCGGGGTGGAGCTGTTTTGTACACCTTCAATGATGGCTGTTTTTTAGCAATATGAAGTCAGAATCTGGAAAACTGATTCAAAGAGCGATTGTAGCCTATTGTCTTAGCTTTCCAGCAAAAAACAAAAAAACAAAAAAAACAAAAAAAAACAAAAAAAAAATCAGCCCATTTGGACATCTACAGCTCCAGATATCGCCAAAATATTGAACACCGCGCGTGCAGAAATTTTAAGTCGAATCACGGGAGAAATTCTGAACTTTTTGCATTCTTTTTGTTTTTCTTTTCCTTTCCCATTGAGGACAATGTGATATTCAAGTTTGGGGGGAAGGTTTAAAATTTTATTATTTATTTTTTAAAAAAAGAAAAACAAAACACACACAAAAAAATTTCAATTGGGCTCACCATTACACTTTTGAGTTCTTTATTGTGATAAGCGTTGAAATAATTTTTTTTGGGATAGACAATTGCTTATAAAGCAAGAGTAAGCATACTTATTTACTTTAGGATTATTGAATTTCACAATTCCTTACAAAATTGTGTGAGTCAGGCTATTATACATAAAAGACAAATGTGATACTTTTTCTTGTGATTATCTCCTTTGATCTAGTCCTAAACAGAGTTTAAGTAAATAGAGTAATAACGGAAAAAAAAGAAAAAAATTTATTAATAAATTCAATCTACTCCAATGTTTTGAGTTGTTTAGTAACTAGGGGTATTCATCACCAATGTTTACTTTTACGTCAAACGACAACTTGAAATATGAGTATGCAAAGCACTTTAAGTTTGTGACTTGTTGAGTAACCGGATGAAGTCATCACAAATGTCTTGCATTTGTGTAAAAAGGCAAGTGACAACTTAGAGAAGAGACTAATTCATCGGAAAAAGAAAAAAAAACTCTAGTATGCTACTCGGTTTGCAGTAGTGACAAGGGATAATCACAGATTGGGTAGTTACATACTAAAATTACATTAATTGCATGACAAATATGATTGGGTTTGGAGTTATGAATAGATAATTGCACTGGAGAAAGTGGGTATGATTGTTTTTACTTTATTTGCTATTGTTTATATTTTCAGTTTAAATTTTGATGCTTGCATGATAAGATCTCTTAGTGTGATGAGTTGAGTTATTATTGATTATTATTCCCCTATTATTGATTTTACTTTTTGCTCGAGGACAAGCAAAATCTTAAGTTTGGGGGTATTTGATGTGTCTAATTTTTATACAAATATTTGTATTCAATTACCCATTAAAATTGCTTGTTTTCGTTTATACTGTTGATAATTCATTTTATTTCTATAAGATTTCAATTAATTATTTATTTATGAAGAAATAAGATTTTTGATGCAAAAAGTAATTATTTTTTATAAGAATCAACAAAACAAAGAAAAACTATTGTTTTATTATTTTTTTATGATTTGTTGAATTTTATATGTTACAAATTGACAATACAGGAGCAAAATACAATTTTAATTATTATGAGGGTGTAAAAAGAATAAACAACTTTTGATAAGGCAAAAAGATAAAAATCTGTTATTTTAAGTTCATCTAATTAAATTTAAATTTAAATATTAAATTCTGATTTGTATTTTGCAGATATATCCTAATCCTATTCTACAACGTAACTCTACTCCTATAAATACTATCCAACCCCAGAGGACAAAAAGGAGGGGAGACGCGGAAAAGAAAGAGAGAGAGAGAGAGACACATCTATCTGTCTCTCTCTTCCAACGAGCAACATCAGAACACAAAAAGGGAAACAGCAGCAAGTGTGCTTGCGCAGTGGAGAGGTGACAGCAGGCACGTGCGAAGCTGACGTGGCTGTTTTTTTTCTACTTCTTCTTTCACGTGCTGGCGTGGACTCCGACACCTGCTGCGCTGACGTGGCAACGTGTGGGTTCTGGCAGCTCGCGGCCTAAGACGACAGGCTGGCAGGCAGGTCCAATCTCGGTGACGTGGCTGGCTCGACTCTAAGACAGAAAGAGAGAGACGATTTGACTTGTTTGGACACAATTTTTAGGACTGTTCGGTTTGCAATTTTTATTACAAAACAGTCTATTTTTGTATATCTTTTCTCTCTCTAATTTTTTATAATGCAATCCTTGAACAAATTTGTTAATTGCAATTTTATCATGAACTAAATTTATTTTTCTAGGGTTTAGATGTAGTCTAGTTTTGATAACACAATTTTTAATTTCATACTATTTTAATTTCTCCATAGTTGTGTGTTTAATTTTTGTGCTTAATGCTTACAATTATTTGGCCAATTTTTGTTTGATTATTGGATCATGGAGAGACCGAGAGGTAATTTGTGATTTAGAACAATAAAAATTGAACACCATTGATTGAGCGAAATTAGAGATGATTTACCGCGATTGATGTGACCGTTAAGGAATCCACAGAACTTAATGAGTCTTCGATTAATTAAATTTGCATAGAGATGTGACAAACTGTTAGTTGGAGATACTTTTGGTGTTGTTCGAGAGAAAGCATTGAATAATCAGGGGATTTTGGTCTACAACTTAGAAAAATAATATTTTTATTCTTATGGAATTATAAATTGTGTGGGATGAATTAGGTGAAGTCAAAAGTCCTAGAATTAATTTTGCCATTAACAAATTACAAAAATTTCACATCTTGTTCCCTCTTCACAAATTTAGTTAGTTTTAATTAGATTAATTTAATTTAGTTATTTTATCATTTATTAATTTCGATCTTCCAAATAGTGATTAATCTAGTGATATCGGTACTCAGTAAAATATCTAGTCTCTGTGGGTTCGACACTCTATTCACTTAACTATACTACTTGTTGCGATTTTGTACACTTGCAAATATTCACACCAGTGCCCCTCGAACTGGTCGAAGGAGAAAATCGACGAAGGTGCAAGCTGAGAGTACCACTCCAATGCTGGCCCCTTAAGTGTGGCCGGAAAGGTCTTGCAGAGGAGGGCAGTGGATGCATGGTGGATCATCATGAGAGTTTTGAAACTCTCAATGTGATCTGCGGGGTCCAACTCCTCGGTGTAGGTCTCGAAATGTGGAGGCTTGAAGTTGTCTGGGACTGGAGCCTCCATGATGGTACGAGAGAACGGGGGCCTTCTTGGGCGGAGGTCCCTGGCCCGTCGTTCTTTGTCTCGGTCGAGCTGGCCGAGGCGCCTCTCCATCTCGTGGAGACGGCGGTAAACCGAGTCCTCCCTTCGGTCGTATCTTGTTGAGCCCCGAGATTCATCCTCATGCCAAGGAGGGCTGGGGCTGCAACGGCGATGGCTCTGAGTAGGAGGTGGGTTGATAGAACGACGGGGGTGACTCGGAGTAGACCGCGGACTCCGGGAGCAGCAGTGGTGTTCGGGGGAAGGGCGGCGATGGCTCGCAGCCGGCCTAGGACTTCGAGCGCGGCGAAGATGGTTCAGAGCCAGTCAAGGACTGCGGGAGCGGTGAGGATGGTGAGGAGCTGGTCGAGTGCTACGGGAGTGGTGAGGACGGCGAGGAGCTGGTGGACGGCTGGGAGCCCGACGACCATTGTTGGGGGCAGCATTGAGTGCCCGGAGGACTGCCTCCTGGAATTGCTGAAATTCCGTCCTCATGACGGGGACCTCCTTCTCCTACTGGGCTCGAGGTGCAGGACGGCCCGTCGGGGAGCGACTCCATCTTAGGCGATGCTGGGGCGACTCCCTCTGTTTCCGGGGAGAGTGGGACCTCCCTTGGTTGGATCGGCACGACGACTTGCGAGGGTTCGCATCGTGGGTCTGCCTTTCATGCAGATGGGTACGAAGGTCGGGTCCACGCTTGGTCTGCCGATTGTTAATCACATCCCGCAGATCCTTGGGAGTGGGAGGAGTATGGGAAGCCATAGAGTCTGTTTTGGCATTGTGGATGGAAATCCAAACCTGATGCACAGGTTGCTTGCGGCGGCTTCGTTGAGAGGGTTCCCCACGGCGGCCTGGGGTCCCAGAGGTTGCTGAATGGACTGTGGAGCCTGGGGATCGAGCTGCAGGGCTGGTTGGTTGGGAAGAGGGAGATCCCCCTGCAAAGGAGGAGGATGAGAAGAGGTTGTTCTTCGATTGGAGTTTGCGGGCTTCCTCTTAGAAGGCATTGCTAAGAGCGGCCTTGGTGGAAGAAGGGAGGTTGGATTGCTTGCCGAGAATTTCCCACAGACGGCGCCAATCTGTTGCCGCTGGATTCTGGTGTGGGGGCAATAGATGAGATTTGTAGCTTCGTGAGGAACTCGAACAGGCTGGATCTCCCTTCTTCCTTGTTGATGACTTGACACCTTGGTGCTCCCGCTGACCTGCACAAACGTTCGAAAAACCGGGATGGATAACGGAGACGAACCTTCCGATGCTCTTATCAATACCAGAAAAAGTAAGGGAAAAGAGCTCAAGTGTGCAAAGAATGATCACCTTTTTCAGTATGATGTAAGGGGGTTTTTATAGTCGCCATAGGGATCTCTTTCAGGATAAGCGTGAATCCCTACTTCCCGGTGTGACAGGATAAGGGTGGTTATAACCACCTCCTCAAGATCAGGAGGAGCCAGGATTTCCTCCAATCCTGTTGAACTGGCCCCTAACGGGTTGACACCCGTTCTCAACTGAACAGATCCGTTCATGGGTTAGCGGGTCCAAGAGGAGGGTGTAGCGCCCCGAATTTCCAATATGATATCTTAGAAATACATGGC
The DNA here is from genome assembly GCA_017893485.1 of Hemerocallis citrina. Lineage (NCBI taxonomy): Eukaryota > Viridiplantae > Streptophyta > Magnoliopsida > Asparagales > Asphodelaceae > Hemerocallis > Hemerocallis citrina. The sequence goes on along the minus strand of CM030367.1, from coordinate 66,623,133 downwards.
ACAATTCCCAGTATCAACTTCAAATGTAATATTAAACACAGCCAAATACCAATAAAAAAATTTCAACTTTCATTACATTAATCTTTACATAGTACAGCGGAATACAATACACCTTGAATTACAAATTTTCTTTCCTTACAAAAATTTCTTTTACAAATTACATAACCCATTACACCACTTTAACTCATGCATCCAAATCCCAAGCTACAAGTAATCACCTATAAAATATGAGGCTAGAGATAACCCTAACCCCCAAAACTAAAGGGGTCAGCCATAATGGTGTGAGTAACATAAAACAAACAACATAAGTAAAGCATAGAATCATAAACGACATGAAATAAACAAGAATACATAAGATATGACATAGCAAAGAAACACGAAAACATCAAGTGAAACTAGACTAAGTGTCAAGTGTAGAAAACAGGAAAACACATGCATGAAACCAAGTCTAGAAAACACAATTCTATATGCTGACTCTCTAATGCGTACTTGTCGGATTCTATGCATCCCACTCTACATAGATCCGGTGCAAGCCCTTAACGTCTCCACATTGTAGGGTTTAATCCCCCGCTATGCAACTAATCCTAACACGATGACTACTACGAGATAAAGATAAACTGCGAGTATTAGCCCATGCCCCGATAATTTCGGAGGTCAATTTCTATCCACAGATAATTCCGGAGACTATTTCACTCACACCTGGGAATCTTCGAGAATACCCCACACCGCAAGCGATGGCACCTCATCACACGAATACCACATGTGCGTCGCCTCGACCCCGATAATTCCGGAGATCAATCCCACACCACAGGTAATTCCGGAGACTATTTCACTCACACCTGGATAATTCCGGGGATTATCTCACACCGCAAGCCATACTGAGGTCCATAACCCATGTTCTTGTTCATCATATCACCACTAGTGCTAGTCCTTATCACTTAGGTTATTTGATTACTTTACGAATCTCCTAGAGTTGGTGTACCCCACCGGACTTAACTCAACAACTGATCAACTAAAATGCCTCAACGGGCCCAAATATAAATATCTCAACTGCTGGTATACTAGGGTCACACACACCCTCTAGAGGCTCACACCCAAATATCCAAACCAATCTCCCAATATAAATTGCTCAGTTACACCACTTGAACACATATGTTCAGTAGAAGATAAAGTATAGATAGTAAGTTATAGATTAAAAATATTTAGAGGATAAATCATTTAAAAGAACATTAAAATATGTATAGATATATCAGTATCAGTCGACTACAAAAGCCATCGGTCGACTGTCCAGAGAGAAAATCCCATAGCTTTGAGAAAATAATTCTAAGTATTATAAGTCGACTCTAAAAGGTCATAGGTCGACTGTCCAAAGCGATAAATCCAATAATCTTTAAGAAAATAATTCTAAGTATAGCAGTTGACTGTAAAAGGTCATAGGTCGACTGTCCAGAGAAAATTCCAATTCTCAGGGTGACATCAAAACAGAGCAGACTCAATCGACTGTAAAGATGAGTCAGTCGACTGTTTCGCGTGATAATTTAAAAACTTCAAGAAAATTACAGCAACCATGCAGCGACAGTCGACTGGAAAGTCACACCGGTCGACTATCGACCTTCAGACAGCAGATTTTGGTTGTGCATATTTCAACCGATATCTAGTTTTACTTTATGAAAACGATTTCTATCAAAAGCATATTTCTTATTTGATCAAATACAACTTATAGGATATATAATCGTCCATAAGAACTAAATCAAAACTACTTGAATTTATAAAAATAGCGATTTGTTAATTTCTTTCAATCAAACATGAATTGTGCATATAAACAAAATAGAGTTTCTTAAAAATTAATTGTTCATTGAAATAGCTTCATATTCAGATCCAAACCATATCAATACTAAGACCTCAAAAAGATCCCCAATTTAGTTGTATTCATCAAACTCAATCCAATTTATCTCAAATCCAATTCTCGAGACATGATCTCCTAATTCATTAGTCCTTCTCAAAATTTCCTCAAACTCAATCACCATTATTAACTCATGAACATGAACAAATCTAACATTTCTATAATCAAGATGTGTTCATCCAACTCAATGATAATAAGAACTCACATCATCCACATGCAAATCTATCCATAGATAATTAGGGTTCATAAAAGATCAATTTTTAATTCATCAATCCATCTAATCCATCAAGTGCATATTCATACTCAAACCCTAACATGCTTCCTAGTAGATGAAATACCATATACAACATTACAAGAATAAAACAAAACAAATTATATCACTCGCATACAACATACACAAAACAAAAGGAAACAAAACAAGTCACTCACCTCAAATGAAGAAATCTAATAAGGAAAGCCTTTCTTTTGCGAAATCTAAGATCGCCTCCTTAAATCTCCAAGAAATAATAAAACCTTTGTGTTGTGCAGCGAAAGACGGATACACTTCACTCTTTTAAATAGGCCGAAATAGGAGAATTAGGGTTCTTGAACACATTTGTAAAATAACCCTTTTAAAGTATAACTTTACATAAATAGATCCCTATACTTGGAAACTTGATAAAACCAATTAAATTGAGGTTCAAAAACAAAATAAACACCTTATTTTCCAGCCGGCACTGTTTGAAAGGTCCAGAAAATAGTTTTGCACCTTCATCCTTCAAAATGACAATTTTGCAAAAAATTCCTTCTTTTTCGTAATATTTGCAAATAGGTCTAATAAATATCAGAAAAATCTAGAAAAATTATAAATAATCTCAAATAATAAATAATGATTTTCCACAAAATAATTTTGCCTTTTGAACTTTCCAAGAAAATATTTTCACGTGTTTTGCACGTGTAAAAAGGATAAATCTTATGAAAATATTTATTAAATCTCCAAAAAATCATTTTAATTTATTTATACATCTTTAAAATTATATTTAAAAAATAAGGGGTACTACAGAGGGAATCGATTCCCAATTCGGACCCGTCCGTAGATGAAATTACCGTCCTGCCGTGGGACTTTGAGATTCGTGCCCCCTTTGAACGGTTCCGATTTAACCCCATTTTAGCCATATCAATATAAGTGTATGAAAATTGTTGAGATTCTCCTAGTGGTAAAAATGAATTTTTGTGAAGTTACTTTTGGTACACATAGATTCATTTTTTGGTTGTAAGAGATACAAACTGCTTTTGATTAAATTAAAGAAATGAAAACTCATGTTCATTAATGAGAAGAAATAACTTGAAATTTAGATATATTGTCTAAAATTTGAATTTTAAAATTGTGAGTTACTGTTTTGAAAGTAAACTCGGTCCAGATAAAATGATTACAGTCCATTAAAAAGATTAGATCGATCACATGTTTGAGTTTTGTGAAATAAACTAGTTACTGTGCTAGTTGAACAAAAGCCTATTAGTATAATTTGAAATCAGTAGTCTCACTTGGACTTATTAGCTAGGCAGTGCACCACAGAGCGCTACTGTGGGAAGTCTTGGGTTCGAAACTTGTTAAGACCCTTTTATTTTGTTTTCGCTTTAATTAAATCCGAAACCCGAAACCAGTATTTGGGGTTTTCGTTTGGGCTTTATAACACCAAGTCCACTTGAACTTAGTGGCTAGCAGAGTGGGCTTTGGGCGCTCTCTTTGTTGTGCGGGTTAGGCTTGGGTTCGAAACTTGGTGGCCACTTTGATTTTTTTTGGTGTTTTAATATTTTTTGAAGGGATTTTTATGCAATTAAAATTTGGGAAAAATATCCAATATTCCTATAAAATGATATAGAATTTATGAAAAATAGTCTTAGAAATTTTCATGTATATTTTGAGAAATAAAAAGAAAATTTGAGATAGAAAATGAGTTTTGACTTCAAAATTATTTAATTGAGGATATGACTTTTATTTTGAGAAGAAGAAATAAATATTTGTCATGTTATGGATTTCTCTTGAAGAGATTATACACTTATTTGATTTGAGAAATACTTGATGTGTTTGAGATATATTATATGTGCCTAAATTGTTAATGAGATTTGAAGTGGATGAATTTATGTTCATGAAAAGAAATATTGTTTTGTGAATGAATAAATGAATCATGAGTAATGATATGGCTAAAAATAGGGTTAAATCGGAACAGTTCATATTAGGGCACGGATCTTAAGACCGGCAGGGGCAAAATGGTAATTTCACTTGCTTGCAGGTCCGAATCAGGAGTTGGGCCTCCATTTAGGACCCAGTAACCCTGAAAACGGACCCACCTTACTGGGTACGGGTTCGAATTATAGGAAACCCAGTCAAACTGGATAGGAGAGGATTTAGATTCACGATTATCCTCAAACAGTGGTTTTAACCACTTCTATCCATCCACACTGGGAAGTAGGGATTTGATCTTATCCCGAAACTGACTCCTAAGGCGGCTATAAATACCCCTCTCCCCCTACTGTTATCAGGTAATCAATCTTTCCATACCAAAAGCTCTTTCATAATCATTCAGATTACTGACTAGAGCGTCGAAGGGTGCGTTGTCGGAATCAACCCCGGTGTCTCGCACTTTTTGCAGGTTAACGGCGAAAGGATCTCGGTCAAACTCCGGTGACATTGTTCAGGTGTGACTATTCACCTTCCCTCGAATCCACAAATCTATTTGTTTGTCCCCACACCGATTTCAGCGGCAACAGATTGGCACCGTCTGTGGGAAACACTCGAATAGCAATCCAACCTCTTCCACCGGTCAAGATTGCCTCCCACCATGCCACCAAGGAAAATAAGATCTACGACCTCCAACCATAGACCCACTCCCATTCCTCCCCAACCGCAACTGGAGGCTTCCCTCCAATCCGTCCAACCCGTCCACAACAGGGACAGCTCCCTCCTCAACCTGTTCAGCCGCTGCAGCAACAGGGACAGCCACATAGCCCTTCCACCGACTCCATGGCATCCCATAACCCTCGGCCATTGGAAGATTTCCACAACATCATAATCAACCGGCAGAAGGAGGAAGACCTTCGCCGCCATTTGGATGAGAAGCGGGCCCGAGAGGGAGGCTCCCGCTCAGAACGTCCAAAGGCTCGATCTCCTCGCCGCCGCGACCACAGGAGGTCCCCTTCTCCTAGGAGGTGGAGGGAGTCCCCCCAGTACTGTCGGAGGGGAAACCGTTCTCCCGCTGGTCGACAGGCCCAATGGGACCAGAACGGACCCATCACCAGAGCATAATTCCAAGACTTTCAGGCAGCAGTCTTGCAGGCCCTCAATGCCCCGCTAAACAACAACAATAATATCCAGAGGGTCCCCACTCCTGAGCCGGTTCGAAGCTCTCGCCATCGATCCCAAAGTCCTCATCAAGCTCCGAGCCACCGCCATCACATCCCCAGTCCTCACCAGTCTCTGAGCTACCGTCGCCGTAGCCCACGTTCCCCTTCGTACGAAGATGAGTCCCGAGGCTCACCAGGGTACCGTCAAAGGGAGGATGCTATCTACCGTCGTCTCCACGAGATGGAGAGGTGCCTCGGTCAACTCGATAGGGAAGAGGAACTAAGAGGGAGGACTCTTCGTCCAAGTAGGCCTCCATTCTCTCATACCATCATGGAGGCCCCCGTTCAGCCAAATTTCAAGCCTCCGCAGTTCGAGACATACACGGGGGAATCAGACACCATGGATCACATCGAGAGTTTCAAAACTCTCATGATGATCCATCAGGCCTCCGATGCCCTCCTGTGCAAGACATTTCCGGCCACTTTCGAAGGCCCGGCTCGGGAATGGTACTCTCGCCTTGCCCCGTCCTCCATCTTCTCTTTCGACCAGTTCGAGGACCTTTTCATAACCCATTTCGTGAGCAGCCGCCGCTCCAAAAAGACGAGTATTTCACTACTCTTCCTTAGTCAGAAGAAGGGAGAAAAACTGAGGGACTATGTCAAGGGGTTTACTGTGGAGGCCAAGTCCATCGCCTCCCTTGATCAGTCGGTCACCTCGACTGCCTTTCAATCCAATGTCCTCAACGCTGACCTCCGTTCGTTCCTGGCCAAGAAGCGGGCGAGACTTCTCCGAGCTTCTTCTCCGAAGCGAGAAGTACATCCGGGCAGAGGAAGCTGTGCACCGCCCTACATTCGAGGGGTCATCTTCTGGATGTAAGAGGAAGGCCGCTAAAGACGAGGAAGATAAAAAGCTCCAAAAGGACAACGGGGGGTCAGCGTTGCCCACCTCCCAGGTTTGTGAGATTCACCCCTCTCAACGCCAATGTCTCGGTCATTCTAATGAAGGTTGAGAAAGAAGGAATTCTGCCTCCTGCCCCAAAAATGAACACTCCTGGGAAGAAAGGGATAAGGAGAAGTGGTGTCGCTACCATCGAGACCACGGCCACAACACCAACGACTGTCGGGCCCTGAAAAACGAGATCAAGGCCCTCATTCAGAGAGGGCAGCTCGCCCAATTTGTAAAGAAGGATCGGTCCGATCCTCCTCCACCCCTCGAAGGGCTAACAAGCGGCTCGAGAGGCGCGAGGAGACTCCCGACTTTGAGGAAGAGCGCATCTTGCACCTCATCCACGGAGGCCCAATGGGAGGAACTTCCAACTCCTCCCGAAAAGCCTTCGTCCGGGAAGTCAATTCAGTGCATAGCCTCCCCCCTCCCTAAGGTCTTGGAGTCCCAGTTACTTTCTCGAATGATGATCTGGAAGGTGTCCAAACCCCCCACTGTGATGTATTGGTGATCAATCTCTACATGGCCAACTTCAAGGTTGAGAGGGTCCTAGTGGATAATGGCAGTTCTGTCAACATCCTCTTTCTAGAGGCCTTCCGAGGGGTCCAATTATCGAGGGATAGACTCAAGCCCGTCGGTTACACTCTCCATGGGTTCACGGGAGTACCAGTGACGATCGAGGGTGTTATAAGCCTTAACGTAACCGCTGGTAAAGCTCCTACTACTCGAACGAAGCCGATGGACTTCATGGTGGCTGATGTCCAAGGCGCCTATAATGTAATCCTAGGTCCAAGGCGCCTAGCTGCTTTAGAAGTCGTCCCATCGGCTTACCATCTAAAGATGAACTTTCCCACCAAAGTGGGCATAGGAGAAGTGAGGGGAAGTCAGGAAACGGCCCACAAATGCTATATGAACTCAACTGGAGGACCCATCCTCTCCCTCGAGGCCCTTGAGATTCCCCAGGAGAACACCCAGCCTATGTCGGAGCCGGTAGACGAGCTAGAGGAAGTGCTCTTCTCGAAGGAAGATCCGACCCACAAATTCTTAATCAGCAAAAACCTCCCTTCTACCCTCTACTCTGACATAGTCCAGTGCATAAAGAGAAACCACGACCTTTTCGCTTGGCCAACAGCCGACATGCTGGGGATCTCCGAAGAGCTCCTCGTCCACCATCTAAGTGTCGCTTTGGGGACCAGACCGGTCCAGCAGAAGAGGCGCAAGTTTGCCCCCGAGCACTAGCAGGCCATAAAGGAGGAGGTGGAGAAGCTTCTCAAAGCCCGGTTCATACAGGAGGTCAACTACCCGGAGTGGCTCTCCATCATTGTGATGGTCAAAAAGGCCAATGGAAGTTGGAGGATCTGTATCGACTTCACAGATTTAAACAAGGCATGTCCCAAGGATCCCTTCCCGCTCCCTAGCATCGACACCTTGATCGACGCCACTTCGGGCCATGAGCTGCTAAGCTTCATGGACGCATTCTTCGGATACAACCAAATCCGAATGTTCCCCCCAGATATCCCGAAGACGTCCTTCGTCACGGATCAAGGCCTCTACTGCTATAGAGTGATGCCCTTCGAGCTTAAAAATGCTGGTGCCACCTACCAATGCCTCGTCAATAAGGTCTTCAAAAATCAGATCGGGTGGAACATGGAGATTTACGTCGACGATATGTTGGTGAAAAGCGCCAATGGATCTGACCATGTCGTCGACCTTCAAGAAGCCTTTGATGATCTAAGGAGGCATAACATGAGACTAAAACCGAATAAATGTGCATTCGGGGTCTCATCGGATAAGTTCTTAGGGCTTTATGGTCAGCCAGAGGGGAATTGAAGCCAACCTTGCGAAGATAAAGGCCATACTCAATATGGCTCCCCCTTCAAATGTGAAAGAAGTGCAAAAGCTCACCGGGTGCCTCGCGGCTATAGGACGCTTCCTCTCCAAGTCCGTAGAAAAGTGACTCTCCTTTTTCAAAGCCCTCAGAGGGGCTAAGGGTTTCGAGTGGGGCTAGCAGCAGCAAGAGTCGTTCGACCAACTCAAAGCCTACTTGGTCAACCCCCCACTCCTCAGCAAGCCAACACCTGGGGAAACCCTTTACCTTTACCTCGCTGTCTCCGAATAGACCTTCAGCGTTGTCCTGGTTAGGGAAGAAGACAAGGCACAGAAGCCTATCTATTCATGAGCAAGGTCCTTAGAGATGCCGAGCTCCGTTATCCGAGGTTGGAAAATATACCCTACGCCCTAGATATGGCGGCCTGAAATCTTCATCCCTTTTTCCAATCCCATTCAGTGGTCGTCCTCACCAACCAGCCGCTCAAGCAGGTCCTGTATAAGCTCGAGACCTCCGGACGCCTCATGAAGTGGTCAATCGAGCTGAATCAACACGACATATCCTATCAGGCTCGGACCGCCATCAAAGCTCAAGTGCTAGCCGAGTTCATAGTGGAGAGCGCGATCCCTGAGGTCAGTCAAGCAGTAAATGGGCCACCCATCTGGACGGTGTATGTGGATGGGTCTTCTTGCGCCGAAGGGAGTGGAGCCGGAGTTATCCTGGCAGGCCCAGATGACTTCATCCTCCAATACTCCCTTCGCATCAATTTCAATGCTTCCAACAACGAGGCCGAGTACGAAGACCTCATAGCGGGCCTGGGCATGGCTCGCAAGGTAGGGGCGAAGCGTGTTCGAGTGTTCAGTGACTCTCAGCTCGTGGTGAATCAGGTCTTGGGAGAATACGAGGCACGAGACGACCGTATGGCCAAGTACCTAGCCAAGGTCAAAAGTCTCATGGCTTCAGTCGAGGAAGCACAACTCTAGCGGATTCCCCGAGAAGAGAACGCCTAGGCAGATGCCCTCTCGAAACTTGCCTCCTTCTCCCTCCAAGGGCTCGAGCAGACCGTCTTGATCGAAGTTCTACTAAGGCCCAGCATCGAAGAAGAAGCCCCTGACTCAATGGAGTCACTACCGTTCCAACTCAAAGATAACTGGATGAGGCCTTTAGTTGAGTTCCTCAGAGATGGGAGCCTTCCCCAAGATCCTAAAGAAGCTCGCCGAATCCGAACAAGAGCGAAGCGGTACACCCTCATTGAGGGAATCTGTACAAACGCTCTTACACCCAAGTAGATGGCCGACCCTACTTGAGGTGTCTCTCTCCAGAAAAAGCCATGTATGCTCTGAAAGAACTCCAGGAAGGGATAGGCAGAGCCCATTCGGGATCAAGGTCCCTCGCCCGCAAAGTCTTGAATTATGAGTACTTCTGGCCTACCCTCCTTCGGGAACCGAGCAACATGTCCGACAATGTGGCCCATGTCAACAATTATCCACTATTCGTCGCCTACCGCAAGCTCAACTCTCTTCCCTCTTAAGTCCAAATCCCTTTGCAATGTGGGGAATGGACCTGCTGGGTCCATTCCCACCGGTTCCAGGCCAGCTCAAGTTCCTAGTTATGGCAATCGGCTATTTCTCCAAGTGGATTGAGGCCGAACCACTATCGACTATTACTGAGAACAGGGTGCAACAGTTCTTCTAGAAGAACGTGATCTGCAGGTTTGGCATACCCCGAGTCTTGGTGACAGACAACGGAACACAATTTGCGGAGGCAACATTCTGCTCCTTTTGTGAAGACCTCGGCATTCAGCAGCGGTTCTCCTCGATCTCCCACCCTCAATCCAATGGCCAAGTAGAGAAGGCCAACAGGCAAATCCTCTCGGGCATCAAGAAGAGACTAAGTAAGTCGGCTAAAGGATTGTAGGTAGAGCAACTTCCTAACGTACTGTGGAACTACCGCAATACAAAGAGAACCCCTACAGGAGAGTTGCCCTTCAACCTCACCTACGGATCCGAGACCGTGATCCCCTTAGAGGTTGGTTTGACATCCCCCCGCCTAATTGCATATGATCAAGAGCAGAACGCAAGGGAGCTCCAAGCCAATCTGGATCTTCTCGATGAACTCCGCGAGAGAGCGTCGATTTGCCAAGAGAATTATCGAAGAAGGATCGAGCAATCCTACAACAGAAGAGTCCGCCCTACGGATCTTATGGAAGGGGACTTAGTCCTCAGAAATCTAGCCATCTTGTTCCTCAACCAAAGGGGCAAGCTAGGCCCAAATTGGGAAGGACCCTATAAGTTCTCCAGAGTAGTTCGCCCCGAAGCGTACCAACTTGAAGACCGTGGGGGCAGGAAGATACTAAGAACATGGAACGCCGATCATTTACTGAAGTACCAAGAGGGCATTTGAACACCTCTCCAAGCAACATCAGTTTTAAGGCTATTCTATTTGTTTTTCTATTGTAATAATGGCTCGCAACTTAGAAGCGGCCGATTAGCAGTATTTAATAAAGAAATTGTTTTGAATAATAATTCTTTTATGCTCAGTTTATCTTTGTTTAATACCTCAAGTGTATTGTTTTAAACGACGAGTTCGGAGTCCAACACTTGGTTCGACTCTGCTTCCTCTACTTGCTCATAAGCGAGTTGGAAGTGGTTTGCCATTTGGAACTGCTCCCATAACCGTTGAATCGCTTTAAACGACGAGTTCGGAGTCCAACACTTGGCTCGACTCCGCTTCCTCTACTTGCTCATAAGCAAGTTAGAAGTGGTTCGCCATTCGGAACTGCTCCCACAACCGTTGAATCTCTTTTAAACGACGAGTTCCCGTTGAATCTCTTTTAAACGACGAGTTTAGAGTCCAACACTTGGCTCGACTCCGCTTCATCTACTTACTCATAAGCAAAGTAAGAAGTGGTACGCCATTCGAAACTACTCCCACAACTGTTGAATCTCTTTTAAACGACGAGTTCGGAGTCCAACACTTGGCTCGACTCCGCTTCATCTACTTGCTCATAAGCAAGTTAGAAGTAATTCGCCATTCGGAACTGCTTTCACAACCGTTGAATCTCTTTTAAACGACGAGTTCGGATTCTAACACTTTGCTCGACTCCGCTTCATCTACTTGCTTATAAGCAAAGTAAGAAGTGGTTCGCCATTCGGAACTGCTCCCACAACCATTGAATCTCTTCTAAATGACAATTTCGGAGTCCAACACTTGGCTCTACTCCGATTCATCTACTTGCTCATAAGCGAGTTAGAAGTGGTTCACCATTCGGAACTGCTCCCACAACCGCTGAATCTCTTTTAAACGACGAGTTTGGTCCAACACTTGGCTCGACTCCGTTTCCTCTACTTGCTCATAAGCGAGTAAGAAGTGGTTCGCCATTCGGAACTGCTCTCACAACCGTTGATTATCGAAACTAATACTACCAAAGCACAAATTGACGGTTGCAAAAAGTTATTTCTTTATTTCACGAAAGACCAATCAAAGATACAACTCTTATGCTGGCATACAACTCTCACACAGGACCAAAAGTTCATACAACACAAGTCTTGAGAATACAAAATCACCCTACTTAGGACGAGGGATACTCCTCCAAAGCGACACTCGAGGTAGACGAGCTACACGTTGCATTCTCTCCGTCTCTGCTGAAGACTGTACACCAGCGGATTGGGTTGCGCCTTCAGCCCCCAATTTAACCATAGCGCCGCTTCACAAACCGGCAACCCTACTTTGCATGTCTCCAGACCTTCGCACCAGAGACAATGACTGGCATGCAAACTCATGAAAAGTTCTCCCTGGGGCATACTCCTCCTGAGGATAAGAGACAATCCTAACATTGCTTCCCTCAGTCAACCGCCGAAGGCGCAAGTTCTCCACCTCTAACTCAATCACCCGCTCTTTAAGTGCTTCATCAGTCACTTTGATCTTGAAACGGGATAATCGACTCTGAGATGTCCCTCCGAAGTTGCGCTACCTCCATAGTTTTCTCAAGCACCACATTCTTCAGCTCGTCCCTTTCAGCTCTTGTTTTGAATAGAAGACCCCGAAGAGCTACTTGCCTCAGGCCATAGTGATAAGCCCCTGAGGGGCATTTCTCCTCCCCTTCGGAGGGCGCCTCGCGAGCCTGCTCTTCCAATCACTCTAGCTCGGAGTCTCGTTTAGCCAACAGCACCCTAACATGATTTAGCTCCGACTCAGCCTTGAAGAGTTTCTCGCGAGTTCGAGCAAGAGCCAGCTTAACGACGCCAAGCTGAGAATGGGATGATGATGGTTCGACTAGCTGAAAGAGTTGAAAATTTGGCTAAGTCTAAAGGACCAAAGTAGAAAAGCTAAGCCTAAGCGAGCATAGTGCGAGACTCAAACGTTGGATAATCAATGAATTCAAAATATCTCCAACACTTAGTCAAAATAGAAAGTTTCATTCATATAAAAGTTGATTGCTACAAAAAAAAGCGGTGGCCAGTCCGCTATAAGGCAATACAAGAAAAGAAGACGAAAATATGAGACAACTGAAGTCAAGGGGCCACCTTGGGTGGTAGCTCGGTGACAGGCTCCTCGGTGGTCGCCTCCCCTTCCTCCACCGCTCCGGCCTGGGGGTCGGCCACAGCCTCGTGCCCCCTTTCTCCACCACCACGGCCTCAGGGTCGGCCACAGCATCGTCGCCCCCTGCTCCTCTCCTTCCTCTTCCTCGACCTCTTGATCGGCTTCGAGGTCCTCACCATCAACCGGACCCCACAGTCCGTATCCCGGCCTATCGAAGTCGGAGACTCGAGCCTCGACATGCTCGAGCGCAGTGGGGTAGGACTTCTCCATATTCGCCATCATATGCTTCTTCACCTCGGCCCCTATCTCCGCCCTCGACACCTCCACTACCTCGTCCTTCTCCCTCATCACGTCCTCCAAGGCCTTCTTTGCCTTTTCCCTCACCTTCGTCCGCCCGAGCCGCCTCCGAGGCGACCTTCTCGTTCGCCTGCGCCAGGGCCGTCTCAAAGTGCCCAATCTGAGCTGCCAGGGATTCCGAGCGGCGCTGCTCTACCTCATACATCTTCACAACTCTCGCCCTCTTGGCTTTGTCCCTGGCGCATATCAGCTTCAGCTCCTTCTCCTACTCGGAATATTGCTCGAGGAGGTGGCTGAAGTGGCACGTGTTCTAAACAAAAGAGGAAAAGAAACGATAAAAACCGAGCAAAAGACTTAGAATTTTTTTTGAATTATTAACAAATCGACTAAGAGATCACCGACATGGTCTCCCGAGCTATCTCGAGAGCGTCGTCGCCCATCGTCCCCGCCTTCATTGCTGCTCGGTCCTTCGGGATCGGAAAATGGCGCAAGGCCTGCATGCTCATGGCCGAGTCCCCCAAGAAGCCATCGTGGCTCATCACCCGCCAGTCGGGGACGAAGAGCTTCTTGTGCCCCTCGGTGAGAATCACTTCGACCTTCTCGGTAAGGGGGCGGGGCCTCAAGCGCCAATGCCTGCCGAGAAAGAAAAGCCTTCGGCTGAGGGCTCAGATGGGGACGGTTGAGGAAGAGCGGTAGCCGAGGCAGATCGCTAAGGATATGCCAGGTCTACAGTCTCGACCACGGTGGAGGACACTTTGGTAGGTCGGCCAGACGAAGGTCTCGTGATCGTCCTCTTCCTCTTCTTGGCGTCGGAAGCCTTGTTTCATTCGGCCATGATCGCCCTAAAGTCCATGTTCGGAGCCTCTACCAAATAAAAAAGCGAAGTTAAGACAAAAAAATAGACAAGGTATAGAGAGTAAATAAAAGAACAAGATGTCCGGAGCGCACTCGGGTCGATCGGACTGAGACCCGACCCGTGGAGCACTTCCTCGGTTATATCCTTCCAGCTCAGGGTCGAGAGGTCGATTAGCTTCGTCACAACTTCTGCTTCGGTCGGAGTCAACACTGGCTCAGCCTTCGCCCACTTCGACACATCCTCCTTCCACCTGGTCGGAAAGTCCCTGCCGAGGGGCCTCAGATCAAAAAATACTTGCTCTTCTACCAATTGATAGAGTCTGAATTCTCTATCAATTTGACGCATTTTCGTGGCGACAAGTAGTATCGGTGCTCCGTCTTGTTCATCCAATCGATCTGATACATACTTCGGAGAACAACGAGCTGAGGCTCCACCTTCGCCGTCCGACACTGGAGCAGAAACCCGAGCATGTGGTGCCACATGTTCGGCATGAACTGGATCGGGCTCAGTCCATACCATCGAAGCACTTCGGTCACGAAGGGGTGAAGGGGGAAGCGCAGGCCTGCATTCAGCACATCGTAGGCAAAGATGCACATATCAGGCGTGAACGCCATGCACGCTCGCAGTCCGGGTCCGGGGAGGATTAGGGTGTACTCCGGGGGTATCATGAATCTCTTTCGTATCCGAAGCAGGTCCTTCTCCGTCAGAACCGAGGCGATGTCGTCAACCTCGGTAACCTCCTTCGGCTCGTTCTCCTCATACGTCTCCGATCTCCCATAAATGGCCTTCGTCAACAGGTCACCGGTATACTGCCTGATCCCCCCAAGACCTGATATCTCCGTCGGTAGCCAACCCACTTCTCCTTCCTGTCTGACGGGCTCTACCACCATCTCTGCAATTACCGACCGGACCGCCTCTTTCCCCTTTCCCTTGGCGAGCAGAGCGACTAGCTCGACCACGACCAACTCTGTTACCTCCTTCCCCTTCTCTTGGCATAGCACTTCTGCCCCCTCCTCTTGAACGGGCGGAGCTACTAGCCGAGGAAGAGGCCTCACTACCTGAGGACACTCTAGACATCTTAAAAAGTATATATATATATATATATATATATATATATATATATATATATAATTGAAAATATATATATATTTACCTTGATGTAACATTCTCGGTCAGAATAGTTCGTCGGAAATTGCCTTGCCACACCGCGACAGCTAGCACAACCACCCCAGAGCAAAAATCACCGCTAGTGGAGCAACTCGAGAGCAAAAGTTTCTCTAAGAGTGAAAAGTGCAAGAGTGGGAGAAATGATGAGGGGGGTGAGAACTTATAGTAAAAAGAGGGCGACTCTTGGGTTTCTAACGTATTGGGCCCCACTTAGGCCCATTAAGAAGGTTAGACAGAATGCAGAAGGGCGGCAACAACCCAGGTCGGGCCACATAGCTCGGCAGCCATAGAAGCGCTGAGCTGCCGAGGTGTCCATCCGGAGAAGGGCGCTCCCGAGCTACCGGGGCACCGACCTCCGCATTGGAGAAAAAAAGGCCTCCGAGCTCCTTGGACCATCAGATTGTCTCGAGATTCGTGCCAAAAGCTGATGGACGGCTCAGATTTCGCTACGTCCACAAAACGACAAAATCACGTTTTCTCGTGATCTGAGCCTATTGCGATGTGATTCGTGCCATGATGGACACTCCAGATTTAGCCACGTAGCTCGGCAGCAGACGAAGCACCGAGCTACCGAGCTGCTCTGCCGAGCTACCGGCGCACCGACCTCCGCATTGGAGAAAAAAATGCCTCCGAGCTCCTTGGACCGTCAGTTTGTCCCGAGATTCACGCCAAAAGCTGATGGACGACTCAGATTTCGCCACGTCCACAAAACGACAAAATCACATTTTCTCGTGATCTAAACCTCTTGCGCCGTGATTCGTGTCGTGATGGACGCTCTAGATCTAACCATGTAGTTCGGCAGCCTACGAAGTGCCGAGCTACCGAGCTACTCTGCCGAGCTACCGGGGCACCGACCTCCGCATTGGAGAAAAAATGCCTCCGAGCTCTTTGGACCGTCAGATTGTCCCGAGATTCGCACCAAAAGCTGATGGACGGCTCAGATTTTGCCACATCCACAAAACGACAAAATCACGTTTTCTCTTGATCTGAGCCTCTTACGCCGTGATTTCCGTGATGGATGCTCCAGATTTAGCCACGTAGCTCGGCAGCAGACGAAGCGCCGAGCTACCGAGCTGCTTTGCCGAGCTACCGGGGCACCGACCTCCGCATTAGAGAAAAATGCCTCCGAGCTCCTTGGACCGTCAGATTGTCCCAAGATTCACGCCAAAAGCTGATGGACGACTCAGATTTTGCCACGTCCACAAAACGACAAAATTACGTTTTCCCGTGATCTGAGCCTCTCGCGCCGTGATGAATGCTCCAGATCTAGCCACGTAGCTACTGAGCCACTCTGCCGAGCTGCTGAGGTACCCATTCGGAGAAAGGCACCCCCGAGCTATAGCGCCAAGCTACCGAGCCACAGCGCCGAGCTACCGGGGCACCGACCTCCGCATGGAGGAAAAAGCACCTCCGAGCTACTCCAGCCGTTAGATCGCTCAGAAATCTGCGCCCAAGGCCGATGGATGATCCGGATCGCTCCACGTCGTAAATAGGTATAAAAATATATTTTTTATTTATTTAATTCGAATTATTTATTTAAAATTTGTGAAAAATAATTAAAAATTCTGAAAAATTAATTAAAAATTCTAAAAAATAATTATAATTCCAGAGAAATATTTTTGAACCCCTGAGTAAATAATTATTTCTTAGAATAATTAATGTCCTCGAAAAATAAATTACCGCTTCAAAAAATTGAACAAATGATCCGAAAAATAATTAAAAAATCGAGGAAAATCTCCCAAGATCTAGAAGAGCTCAAAGACAATCCTAAGCATGCTACCAACTTAGAAAAACACCATCCTACCTCGTATAAGATCCGAAACCCCTCATTCGGACTCCGATACAACCCTGCAAGCCATTAAGTCAGTAAAACTACTCCTCAAAGGCTGATGAAGCTCAACCTTTAGGAGTGGGGGGCTCGTGATATGGCTAAAAATAGGGTTAAATCGGAACCGTTCAGATTAGGGCACGGATCTTAAGACTAGCAGGGGCAAAATGGTAATTTCACTTGCTTGCAAGTCCGAATCAGGAGTTGGGCCTCCATTCAGGACCCAATAACCCTGAAAACGGAGTCGTCTTACTGGGTACGGGTTCAAACTCGTAGGAAACCCAGTCAAACCGGATAGGAGAGGATTCAGATTCACGATTATCCTCAAACAGTGGTTTTAACCACTTCTATCCATCCACACTAGGAAATAGAGATTTGATCTTATCCCGAAACTGACTCCTAAGGCGGCTATAAATACTCCTCTCCCCCCACTGTTACCAGGTAATCAATCTTTCCATACCAAAAGCTCTTTCATAATCATTCAGATTACTGACTAGAGCGTCGAAGGATGCGTCATCGGAATCAACCCCGGTGTCTCGCACTTTTTGCAGGTTAACGTCAAAAGGATCTCGGCCAAAATCCGGTGAAGTTGTTCAGGTTTGACTATTCACCTTCTGTAATACCCCAGATCAGTCGACTGGTACTGCCAGCAGTCGACTGATAGAGGACAGTCGACTGGTACTGCCAGCAGTCGACTGGTCTGTGAGATTTGTGAGAGGATTGTGAAATATAGTCCCATATCGGGAATTTGCGAGGATAATCAGAGTATAAATACTATTGCCGAAGATCAAGAGTCACCAATTCGGTTAACCACCTTTTGAGAGGCCGTCTGTGGTGGGCAGTGGAACTACATAGTATTTATAATTTGTCTGAGCATTGGGGCGGGGCGTTACAAATGGTATCAGAGCCGACTTTCGACCCCGGGTGTAGTAGAGGTCCTACGATCTGCGGTGCTGGGAGTCATTGATCTCCGAACCGGTGTTGGTATCCGAGATCTGCGGTGTTAGGAGTGACTGATCTCCGATCTAAGGGACTGTACTACATCGGCTAGAAAGGACGGTCCTACACTGAGGTGTGCCCTGTGCTCAGCGAGGACGCTGATTCCTAAGAGGGGGGTGTATGTAATACCCCAGATCAGTCGACTGGTACTGCCAGCAGTCGACTGATAGAGGACAGTCGACTGGTACTGCCAGCAGTCAACTTGTCTGTGAGATTTGTGAGAGGATTGTGAAATATAGTCCCATATCGGGAATTTGCGAGGATAATCAGAGTATAAATACTATTGCCGAAGATCAAGAGTCACCAATTCGGTTAACCACCTTTTGAGAGGCCGCCTGTGGTGGGCAGTGGAACTACATAGTATTTATAATTTGTCTGAGCATTGGGGCGGGACGTTACACCTTCCCTCGAATCCAAAAATCTATTTGTTTGTCCTCACACCGATTTCAGCAGCAACAAGTAATATTAAGATAAAACATTGATCAAATTGTGAATGAGTTAAAGATAAGAATACACTGAGTTTAATATATGACCATTGAAGGGTATGAGTACCCATGGATTCTTGTACATGAAAGGTTGTGATCTTGAGTTTAGTGAGACCTCGGGTACCGACATTATTGAATTAAAAGATTTGAGATATATTTTGAGATATGGCCATGGATCTATCTCGGTATTTGTGATTAAGTCCGGTAGGGGGTAAAACTAACTCTAGGTTTGATAATTTATTCATGTCTTGAACTTAAGAACTAGGCACATAAGTGAAGATGTAGTAAAACTCGGGCAAACATAAGTGGGGCACTCTATATAGTCGGGTGGTGTACTCCGAAACTATAGACCCAGTTGGACGGTGTACTCCGAGACTGAGGTTACTTCGATGGAGACGAGCTTTTATTTTAAATCCGGGACTATGCGTAGTCAGGTGGATAGTTTGCCGTACTCCAGTGTTTGTACGTCTACCGGGGCTAGAGGGGCACTTGTAGGAGGTTCGCACGATAAGGAGTCTGTATAACAGTCGAGCGGTGTACTTCGGGACTGGGATTCATACTCGTGGAATGTCTAAACATTGCTTTTATTACTGGATAGTTTTCATGGCGAGAGATCGAATCCTTTAATGTGGAGTACGTAGATATTTGCCCTCGGACCTATGTAGAATGGGATGCATAGAATCCAAACGTATGCATTAGTATCATCTTAGTATAAAATATCTACATTAGGCATTAAGGCATCGCATACACTTACATGTTTAGAGTAATCACATTTAACACTTTATTTGCATTCAAGTTTTTGATCTATTAAAGTATTAAGATCATTATATTTCCGGCATAGAGAGGATGGCCGTATATAACATTTTCGTCGATTGTAAGCAACTGACGTGCCCACAGTTTATTATGCAGGAGTTGGATTTTTCATCAAGATATAAAGTTGATATGCTGCTGTTGATTTATTGTTAAAGATGTTGTAAATTGTATATTATTTTCTTTGTTGTATTTCATTTCATCTTCCGCTATGTAAATAAATGTAAAGGACTCTGATGTATGAGAAAAAGTTCAACTTTCCTTGTAAAATTGTACGAAGTGAAGTGTAAAGATCATGTGGAACTTTGAATTCTATCTTATTTGGAATTCGGGGCGTTACAGTTGAGGCCGCATGAGAGGAACTATCCAACTCATGATTTGGAGTTAGCAGCAGTGATATTCTCTTTGAAGCTGTGGAGAAACTATTTAATTGGAGACCGAGTTGAGATCTTTACTGACCACAAAAGTCTCCAGTATGTCTTCACCCAAAAGGAATTGAACATGAGGCAGAGGCATTGGTTGGAGCTTATGGCTGACTATGACATCAGTTTGCAATACCATCCTGGTAGAGTGAACTTGGTGCCAGATGCTTTGAGCAGAAGACCTACAGCTATGTTCCTGACTCAGCAGAGTGATCTGGTTGAGCAGATACGGAGGTTGGAGTTGATGTGTTATTGCCGAGTTCTGATTGGAGTTGCATGATGCTTCAGCTTCAGTCATCTCTTGTCGAGCAGATTAAAGAGGCTCAGGCTGGTGATGAGTGTTTGCAATGTAATACCCTGCAAAATAAAATGATTTATTTTGCATTAGTAATTAATATTAAATTTGTAAAGTTGACTATTTTGACTATTTTCTTGAAATTGCAATTTTACGCGTGCAAAACACGTGCAAATAATTTTGGTGCAAATATCCAATTTTATATTTTTATTATATTCTCCTAATTATAATGGAGTATATTCTAAATTTTGGGATTTTTCTGAATAAAGAAACTATTTTTATAAATACCTCGAAAGAGAGGGGCTTTTATGTAAAAAGCCGTTTGGATTTGAAATGAATTATGAAAATTCGTTTTTACTGACTTTTGGGCTTTCCATGATCATCATTTAAATTAAAGTATATTTAAATTTTATTTGGAGTTGATTTGGTAAAGATTTATACAAATATGGTGTTTTTGCAAATATGGAATTTATGTAGAATCTTGTGCAAATATTTTTTTGGAAAGTAAAAGTTAGATATTTTGATTGGAAAATATAATATGTATTATTAGATATTATTTATGATTTTTCTGGATTTTTATGAATATTTTATAATGTATTTGCAAATATTACAAAAGGGAGGGTTTTTGTGCAAAATTGCCACCCTGAGTTGTAAATCCGAATTTTTCTTATTTACTGGGCTGTACTGGATTGCTGGACAACTCAGTGATAAAAAGATTTGATTTGGTTTTGATTTAGTTAACCTATTTTAACTAAGAAATGGGTTATATATGTAAAGTTATATTCTGGAAGGATTCTTTTGCAAAAGTGTTTCAAAACCCTATTCCTTTCAATCCCGGCCTGTATAAAAGAGGGTGTGCAGCCTTCATTCACTGTACAATACAAGTTTTATTATATTTCTATTTTCTTGGTGATTGAAGAGGAGATCTTGGATTCTTTGCAAAGAGGGGATTCTTCATTTTTGCTTCGTGATATTCGCTTGATCTCTCCAACTATGTGAGTGATGTAAATTTGTTTGTTGTTTTGTTTTATGTATGTGAGTGATGTAAATTTGTTTGTTGTTTTGTTTTATGTATGTGAATGACATTGTTTTGTTTTATTTTGTTTTGCGTATGTTGTAGGTGAGTAGATATAATTGTTTGGTTGTTTTGTTTGTTCCCTTTGATTTGTGTATGTCATATGAGAATGATATGGATGTCTAGATTGATTTGGATGTTGAATATGTATGTTGGATAGATGAAAAATTGAATCACCGAGAAGAACCCTAGATATTTGTATGAGAATGATGTTAGATCTGTTGAGAGTCACTGATAGTGATTGATAGCCGGGTATCCGATCTGCGGTATTGAGAGTGATTGATAGTCGGGTATATTCTGCGGTATTGAGAGTCATTGATCTCCGGGGTCGGGTATATTCTGCGGTATTGAGGGTCACTGAAAGTGATTGATAGCCGGGTATCCGATCTGCGGTGTTGAGAGTGATTGATAGCCGGGTATCCGATCTGCGGTGTTGAGAGTGATTGATCTCCGGGGTCGAGGCGACGCACATGTGGTATTCTTGTGATGAGGTGTCATTGCTCGTTTATTGGGCATGGGCTAATACTCACAGTTTATCATTATCTCATAGTAGTCATCGTGTTAGGATTAGTTGCATAGCGGGGATTGAACCCTATAATGTGGAGACATTAAGGGCTTGCACCGGACCTATGTAGAATGGGATGCATAGACTCCGACAAGTACGCATTAGAGAGTCAGCATATAGAAATTGTGTTTTCTTGACTTGGTTTTATGCATGTGGTTTCCTGTTTTCTACACTTGACACTTAGTTTAGTTTCACTTGTTGTTTACATGTTTCCTTGCTACGTCATATTTTATGTATTCTTGTTTATTATATGTTGTTTAAGAATCCATGCTTAATATGTTGTTTGCTTTTATGTCACTCACACCATTTATGGCTGACCCCTTTAGTTTTGGGGGTTAGGGATCATCTCTAGCCTCATGTGTTACAGGTTGTTGCTTAGAGCTTGGAGGTTTGGATGTTTGAGATAAAATGATGTAATAGAGCTTTTGTGTAATATTTGTAAAAGAAAGTGTTATAAGGAAAGAAATTTGTAATTCAAGATGTTTTGTATTCCGCTGTGCTTTGTAAACAATTAATGTAATAAAAAGTTTTAATTTTCCTGTATTTGGTTGCTATGTTTACTATTACATTGAAGTTGATGCTAGGAATTATGCCACGTATTTTCTAAAATATTATATTAGAAATTCAGGGCGCTACATGCAAGGATTCAAAGTAGAGGTTGAGGTTGGTTCCAGAACGGATATGGTTATTCATGCTGATGGATCGCTTCATTTTGGGTCTAGGTTGTGTATCCCGAAGGGTGAAGTTCGTCAGAGGTTGCTTGAGGAAGCCCACCAGTTGTCGTACTCTATTCATCCTGGAGGTACTAAGATGTACCGGGACTTGAAGCTTCACTTCTGGTGGCACGATATGAAGAGGGCTATGGCTCGGTTTGTGTCTTAGTGTTTGATCTGCCAGCAGGTGAAGGCAGAGCATCAGAGAACCGCCGGACTTCTTCAACTGCTTACCATTCCGGAGTGGAAGTGGGAACACATCACGATGGATTTTGTGACCGCTTTGCCAAGGAGTCCCAAGGGTCACAATGCCATTTGGGTGATTGTCGACCGACTGACGAAGTGTGCTCACTTCATTCCCTTCCGAGTCGGACAGTCTATTAAGAGCGTAGCTGAGAAGTACATGCAAGAGATCGTCAGACTTTAGGGGGTTCCAGTCAGTATTGTATCCGAGAGGATACGAGGTTCAGGTGTAACGCCCCGAATCCCAAATACACTGAATTCGAGATGTTCTACAAGATCTTTCCACTTCCTTTGGTACAATTTTACAAGGAAATTTGAACTTTTCACTTTACATCAGAGTTTACATCAAACTTTACACTTTACATTGCACAGCGGAAGTAAAATTTACAACAATTGAATAAATGTACAACAACATTGTATAATCTTTAAGCACCCTTTCCTCTTTAATCTTTATCATGTCATTTACCTGCATATAAGACTGTGGGTACGTCAGTTTATTCAACCGACGAACATTATACACGGCCATCCTCTCTATGCCGGAAATAGTATAACTAATTTTCCATATTTAGCAAACACAAACTTGTCACATATCAAACTACAGGGACTACCCTATTGATGTCGTGTTGTGATTGTGCACTTAGTCCTTAATGCAGTTATTTATGTTACATGATACTAATGCGCACTTGTTCGGATTCTATGCATCCCATACTACATAGGTCCGAGCGCAAGCCCTTAATCGTTCTTCACCTTTGTAGGGTTCAATCCCTTGCCATGACTTAATCTACTACTGTAATTACGGTAGGTATCCTAAATGATCTGAGTACAAGCACGTGTACAGAAAACCTGGAGGGGAATCCCACGTCATGTCACAACGCATCGTGAAGACAGCCTGTGGCAATTCAGCCTCCTTCATGGCACACGATCCTCTTGCAGTCACCAAACATCCCATAAGCGTCGCCACCGGGACGGTACCCTGGAGCAGTATCCACGTCATGTCACGACGCATCGTGAAGATAGCCTGTGAATACTCTCACGCCGCCAATCCAATGGCCCTCATACTCATGTTTTTCTCCTACTTTCATCACGTCTCCACTATGTACTAATCCTTAGTTTTTATCAGAATCATGAACAAAATCAAAGCTCTAGAGTTAGCCTCTCCACTAAACCGGACTTATTCATTCATTCAAACATGACCAACCTTGGTCTTTCCTTTCAATTTTCATTTCATTTCTTTCCAAATGCCGGGGGAGACTTAGTTACTCTTTTGTTTCAATTTCAATTCAAATTTCCAACATTGAGCATTTCCACTCATAAGTTCATATGTTGAGTTATCATACTCAAATAGCATTTCTCTTTTCCAATCATGATTTCTAAATTGTTCAATAGTCCATAATTATACATTAAATTCAACTATTCATCATGTAACTCATGAAATGTTATTTTCACATAAAAACTCACATCACTAATTATTCAATCAAAGGTGAACATTTACACTTCATAATTTCCACACTATTCTCAAATGAGAATAAATTTGTATCACATCACACAATATAATTTCTTTTTGCCACATTAATTTTCTAATCCTTCATTTCAAGTCATTTTTGCAAGATATAATTTCACAAAGAATATCAATGTAGAACCATAGTTCTATTTCCACATTTAGTCACAAATTATACTTTATTTTATGTAAATAATTTCCAAATTATTTTTAATAAGTCCCATGTATTTTTAGAAGAATAGTCATATTTTTTTCCTAATTTTTTGATCACCAAAACATCCATAAAAAAAACATTTTTTTTCATACTGCCGAGACCAAGACTCGAACCCAGCACCACAGAGAAGACAGCCGAAGGCACAAGCCACTAGGCCGCTTGCGCCAGCAGTATAGAAGGGCGCTGAGAGTATTAAATACTCTCGGCCGCTGTTCTTATATATTTAAAAAAAGAAGAAGCAAAAGTATGGTGCCACAGGGATTCGAACCAGCAACCTTAGACCGAAGCCACTGTAGCGATCAGAGCCGTCCCGACCACTTGATCTACGCGCTCAAGTTGTCACTAACGCAATTCAAGTTTTATTTAACCAATGCTCTCTGTTATTTAGAACATTTCGACGTTCAACGAATTCTCATTTCAATTTGCTTTTATAGAATTTACTGTAAATTTCCAGATTGGCTATTCTCAACCTAAATTATACTCCAGTATAATAAAGAGTAATTTTTTCAATAATTAATACATATTTTCATACAACTAATTCGAAATATGAACTATCACTACCACATTTTCTTCTCTTTTCGACATTTATTAGCAATTAGCATTCTAATCTTTTTATCAGCAAATTTCACATTAGTTCTCTGTCTTTAATCATTTACCCAACATACAAACTCATAGTTAAAATTATTCATACCCACATTAACACAAAAGATCTATTTAACACATGAAATAGCATTATCAATCTACTAACTTTTGTATGTAATTCTTGATGGTAATAAATGTGTTTTCTTCAATCGATCCATGATCCTAATCAATTCACATACAACTTAAATAATAGAACCACATACAAATTTGCATATCCACATTTCAATCATTCAATAGGTTATTTTTCCTAATTAAGTGTACTCTTCTTAATCTCTTTCATGCTTCATTCATTCATTTCTAACATGCATTTCTAATTTAGAAATATGGAGAATTTACCCACCTCAAATGGAGAGACAAACACAATTAGCAACGTCCTAAACAAAAGTCCTTGCACACGAACGGTCCTCCTCCTAGAAGCGCGCACTCAAGCCTCCAAGAACACCAAAGCCAAGCACCTCCACAAGTCAACCGAAAGCACTCCCTATGCCGGCCTCCTCTCCTTCTTGATTGATGCACAAACCCACACAATCTCTCAATCTTTTAACTCACTAAAATAACTACTAGATAATGTAATTGAACTATAGGTTTGGAAGAAAATAATTTTGCACAAGAATAACTAGCCAGGGGGGGATATTTATACTAAAATCTTGATGGAATGGAGGGCTAGGATCAAGTAATTGGTTATAAGATGGAGGGCTAAGATGAAAGTAGGAGTTGCATTAACTACCCACAACCAAGTAACCACCAAGCATGATCTCCATTAAAATTTTGATTTTCCCTCCAAAAAGATTACAACCGGCCATTCTTTGGGAAGTGCATTTGCACGTGTACGTGTAGTGCACGTGCATGCAACTTGGTCTCTATTTAAAAATTTATACATTTAAATTTTGTATCAAAATAAAATAGTCTTTAAATTGTATTCTACATGACAAGTTGTATTTAAAAATGAATTAACTCATGGGCTTTAGTTTATGGGCCAAAATAATTATTATAAAAAATAATAAATTAAATTAACTTTGGGCTTTTAAAAGAAAAGGCTTTTTGTCTAATTGAATGAAGGCTTTATAAAAATAATTACAAGCACATATTTAAAAATCTATATTCATCATAATGAAAATAATCATAACATTTAATTCAACCAAAAATATTGCACGTGCATACTACGTGCAAAATAAATAATTTTTCATTAAATGAAAAATCGGGGCATTACATCAGGTCTCAGTTTTGGGAGAGTCTTCAGAGTAGTTTGGGGAGTAAACTGAAGTACAGTACAGCTTTTCACCCACAAACAGATGGACAGCCAGAGAGGACCATCCAGACTCTATAGGACATGTTGAGGTCCTGTGTATTGCAGTTTGGTGGATCATGGGAGGACCATTTGCATCTTGTAGAGTTCTCGTACAATAACAGCTTTCAAGCAACTCTTAAAGTTGCACCGTTCGAGGCACTATATGGTCGGAAGTGCAGATCACCGGTGTGCTGGATGACATTGGTGAGAGGAAGTTGTTGGGTCCGGGGTTGATCACCAAGACAGTTGATGCGGTGACTCAGATCAGGAAGCATCTTCAAGCAGCACAAGACAGGCAGCGGAGATGTGCTGATGTCCATAGGAAAGCATTGGAGTTCGAGGTTGGTGACCATATTTTTCTCAAAGTATCGCCGTGGCGAGGTGTCATTCGGTTTGGTGGTGGGGGCAAACTCAGCCCTAGGTTTATCGGATCGTTTGATATCGTGGAACGAGTAGGCAAGGTGGCCTATCGCCCTGCATTGCCACCGGCTTTATGAGGAGTGCACGATGTTTTTCATGTCTCACAACTCAGGAGATATATCCATGATGAAAGCCACGTGACTATTCAGAGCTATCCATGCGGCCGGATTTGACTTGTGAGATTCTGCCAGATGCTATTTTGGATCGGCGAGAGAAAGTGCTGAAGAACAAGGTCATCAGGTTGGTTCGGGTTTCTTGGAATCCTCACTCGCCAGGTGAGTCGACTTGGGAGCTAGAGGAGATATCCAGGGAAGGTTTCCTCATTTGTTTGTGTAGGTTTGTTTTATTTTGTTGTTGTTGTTCTTTCTTTCTTGGAGTTACCCTATGTACCTCTTATTGAATTTTGAGGACCAAATTCTTCTTGTTAGGTGGGTAGGATTTGTAACTCATGTATCCTCTTTTTCTGTATTTTTGTACTGTATTCTTTCTTCCAGTGTATTCTATCTATTTGTACTCTTTCTTTCCCTGAAGCATGTATTTATTCTTTTTTCAAGTATTTATATATTCATTTATTTGTTTAATTCTTTTGAGATTCATTTGTCTGCCTACTATTCTGTCTCTGGATGATTTATTGTTTCTCATTTGTTGCATTTCATGGCCTAATTGCCTATTTATTTGAATTCTGTCTTGTTGGATCTGGTTTTCTACCCAATCTACCCTATTAAACCCTCATACCCATCCTATTGGATCATAACCTGCAACCTAATACACACTTCTTTAACCCAGTCTTCCCCATATTTTCTTCACGTTCCCTAACAAGCAGATCATATCTTTCCCCCTATTCTCTTGATTTTCCAAATCACAACTTGCCAAAAATCTCTCATTATATTCCCCAATAAAAAAATTTATTCATACCTACGATTGTTATCTCCAAAAACCTAACACTAATTCTCTCTCTCCAACTCACCTCCCTCATCCCTACTTCCGTGTGCCCTACCTCGACCTACCCTGCATCCCGTTGGCCTGACCCTGCCGTTGTGCACCTCCGATTGCCGACTGCCCTCGGCGCCTCCTTATGCCGCCCTCCTCCCGAGCATCGCATGCCAGCAGCAACCCCCGATCCTCGACCTCTTCTCCCCTTTTCTCTTCCGAAGTCGACAGCAGCACCCAGCGACAGCAGCACCATTAGCCACAACGCCACCCCTCTCGGCTGTTCCCTTCCAGTGCCGCCAGCACCCGCCTCCCAGCATCGCCGCCCCTGTCCACCGTCGTCCCCCTTAGCAGTTCACACACCCCTTCGATCTTGTTTGTTGTGTGCTGCGATCAATTCATCAAGTGTTGGATTCGTGATCGTGTGATTGTGATTGTCTTGTGCATCTCGTTCATGTTCCGTTCGTTGGTATTGTGTTCGTGCCCAAGAACCTATTCCCTTTATTCTCTTCTTCTCATCAGATCTGTCGTCAACTACAAGACAAATAACTTGTATTTTTTTATTGTGTATACAAGTGCTAAATACTGCCTGTAGTGTGGCCTTTGTTTCTAGATTCATCCCCATGAAAATCCTTGTTAGATCTTGTCGCTATTTGTTGATCCATCCGCAGTCATCATATTTGTTACACACACGACATGAAAAATAATTTAGAAATAATCTAGACTTGATGCATGTATGTATGTTGTTTGTGATTCATGATATGTTGTACCCATGTTGCATGCTTGATGTGTTAGTTGTAATATTTTGTGGTAGATTTGTTAAACACCCATCCATGTTGTCTTGTACATCTATTATACCATATTTTGTATTTTGTCATAATTTGGATTTGTTGCACATGAACTATTTGATTTAATGCATAAGAGATTTTTGTTTTTGGTGTTGCCTCATTTTGTTTCAGTATTTTAGACCCAGTTGAGGTAGTAAATCAATTTAATTTTTGAATATAGATCGTACACCTCGCTGTCTATTTTACAGAATTTCTAACAGATCTCAGTTTCGTTGTGTGAGTTGCGAGTTATTGTTGTTTTGCTACAGATGTGTTAGAGATTCCAGATTCTGTTTTATGTGATTTCTGCGTAGTTAATTATTTTAATACTGATGTTAAAGATAAAATTTGGATTTAATATTTTGCTGGGTATAACTAGACTTTACTGGGATTAACTCCAAATTTTTGTATATTTATTTGATGACAATTATAAACTATTCTATGCTTGTGAACAAACTATTATATTGCCAGAATTTCATGCTATTCAGTAAAGAACCATACTTTAAACCTGATTCTAGTTACTTTTGGTAAAAACTTTGTAAATATAATGTAATGCCCTGATTTTTCATTTAATGAAAAATTATTTTATTTTGCACGTAGTGTGCACGTGCAATATTTTTTGGTTGAATTAAATCTTATGATTATTTTCATTGTGATGAGTATAGATATTTAATATGTGCCTTTAATTATTTTTTCTATAAAGCCTTCTTTCAATTAGACAAAAAGCCTTTTCTTTTAAAAATCTCAAAGTTAATTTAATTTATTATTTTATAATAATTATTTTGGCCCATTAAACTAAAGCCCATTAGTTAATTTATTTTTTTAAATATGACTTGTAATGTTGAATACAAATTAAAGTTTATTTTTATATAAAATAAAATGTACAATTTTTGGACCTAGTTGTACGCACGTGCATTACACGTACACGTGCAAAAAGCACTTCCCATGGCCGGTTGCATTCTTTTGGAGGGAAAATCAAATTTTAGTGGTGATCATGGTGTGGTGGTTACTTGGTTGTGGGTAGTTAATGTAACTCCTACTTTCATCTTAGCCCTCCATCTTACAACCAACTACTTGATCCTAGCCCTCCATTCTCTTTGATTTTTAGTATAAATACCCCCCCCCCCCCACCCCCATGGCTATTTATTCTTGTGCCTATTAATCCTTCCAAACCTATAGTCTAAATTATATTATCTAGTAGTGTTTTTGTGAGTTGAAAGATTGAGAGTGTGTGGGATTTTGCTTGCAACTAGAAGAGGGAGAGGCCGGCATCAAGAAGATGGAGCATTCGGTTGGGTACTTGAAGGCTTGGGTGCACGTGTTCAAGGAGGAGCAATTCGTCGCAAGGACATTCGTCTAGGGATTTGCTAGTTGTAATTTTTCTCTCCATACAAGGTGGGTAAATTTTCCCTATTTCTAAAATAGGAATGCATGCTAGTTTTAATTAGAAAAATGATGCATGAAAATAATTAATAAGAATGCACTTTTAATTGGAAAAAAATGATCTATAATTGATTGAATTGTTGATATGCAAATTGTGTGTGTTTCTACTATTAAAATTCAAGTTGTGCGCAATATGAATGTGGTTATAAATTATGTAAATAAACCTTCGTTAGTAGCATGAAAAACTATGTGCAAGATTAGTATATTGACTACGTCGCTTTATGTGCTAAATTAAAAATTTTTGTTATGGCGTTGTAACGAATAAATTGAGATGCAATTTTTATGTTTGGAAAATGAATAAGAGCAGAAATTAGTATAGTGGTTAATGAATTTATAATGTCAAAAAGGAATGTAGTAGTAGTAGTATGTCACATTATCCAAATTGTATGGTAAAAATGTGTTAACTATGGGGAAAAAATTATGTTTAATTATTTAAGAAATTTATTTTCATATACTGGAATAAAATTCAGGATGAAAACGATTAATTCGGATTTTTACAGTGTGTTAGTAAGAACAATGTGATATGCAATTTGATGAACGTCGAAATGTTCTAAATAATAGAGAGTATGGGTTAAATGAAGTTCGAATTATACTAGTGACAACTTGAGCGCGTAGCTCAAGCGGTCGGGATGGCTTTGATCGCTACAGTGGTTTCGGCCTTAAGGTTGTGGGTTCGAATCCTTGTGGCACTATTTTTGTTTCATAAATTTTTAAACGTATAAGATCAGCGGCCGAGAGTATATAATACTCTCAGCGTCTTCTTATACTGCTGGCGCAAGCGGCCTAGTGGTCTATGCCTACGGCTGTCTTCTCGGTGGTGCTGAGTTCGAATCCGAATCCCGGTCTCGGCAGTAATGAAAATTTGTTTTTTTTGGATGTTTTTGGGGTCAAAAAATTGTGAAAAAAATATGAATATTCTCCTAAAAATATAAGGGACTTAAGAAAAAAATTTGGGGATTATTTGCATGAAATGAAACATGATTTGAGAATAAAATGTGTGAATAGAACTATGATATTTTTGTAGAGTTATATCTTGCAAAAATAACTTGAAATGAAGGATTAGAAGATTAATTTGGCAAAAAGAAATTACATTGTGTGATGTGATGCAAATTATTCTCATTTGAGAATAGTGTGAAAAATATGAAATGTGAATATTCGTTAGTGATGTGAATTTCAATGTGAAAGTAACATTTCATGAGTTACATGATGAATAATTAAAATTCATGTATAGTTATGGACTATTTGAACGAATTAGAAATCATGATTTGAAAAGAGAAATACTTTTGAGTATGATGAATCAACAAATGAATTTATGAGTTGGAAATGATCATTTTGGAAATTGTGAATTGAAAATTGAAACAAAAAGAGTAGCTAAGTCTCCCCCGGCATTTGGAAATAAATGAAATGAAAATTGAAAAGAAAGACCAAGGTTGGTCATGTTTGAATGAATGAATAAGTCCGGTTTAGTGAAGAGGCTAACCCTAGAGCTTTGATTTTTGTTCATGATTTTGATAAAAACTAAAGATTAGTACATAGTGGAGACGTGATGAAAGTAAGAGAAAAATACGAGTATGAGGGCCATCGGATTGGCGGTGTGAGAGTGATCCACAGGCTGCGTGCTTGATGCGTCAAGGCATGGCGTGGGCACTACTCCAGAATTATCGTCCCGGTGGCGACGCTTGTGGGATGTTTGGTGACTGCAAGAGGATCGTGTGCCATGAAGTGAGGCTGAATTGCCATAGGCTGTCTTCACGATGCGTTGTGACATGACGTGGGATTCCCCTCCAGAATTTTCTGTACACGTGCTTGTACTCATAGATCATCTAAGATACCTACCGTAATTACAGTAGTAGATTAAGTCATAACGGGGGATTGAACCCTACAAAGATGAAGAACGATTAAGAGGCTTGCCCTCGGACCTATGTAGTATGGGATGCATAGAATCCGAACAAGTGTTCATTAGTGTCATGTAACATAATTAACTGCATTAAGGACTAAGTGCACAATCACGACATCAATAGGGTAGTCCCTTTAGTTTGATATGTGACAAGTTTGTGTTTGCTAAATATGGAAAATAAGTTATACTATTTCCGACATAGAGAGGATGGCTGTGTATAATGATCGTCGGTTGAATAAACTGGCGTACCCACAGTCTTATATGCAGGTAAATGGCTTGATACAGATTAAAGAGGAACAAATGCTTAAAGATTACTCAATGTTGTTGTACATTTGTTTCATTATTGTAAATTTTACTTCCGCTGTGCAATGTCAAGTGTAATGTAATCTTATAAACTCTGATGTAAAGTGAAAAGTTTAAATTTCCTTGTAAAATTGTACTAAAGGAAGTGGAAAGATCCTGTAGAACATCTCGAATTCAGTGTATTTGGGATTCGGGGCGTTACAGAGTGGTATCAGAGCCACGCTTCCACACTTGTACAAATTTATAAGGAACGACACCCTAGTAGTGGACATTAGAGTGTGTGTTTGAGTCTAGAGATTTAAATGTAAGTGACTTACATTTGTGTTGCTCTATGACTTATGCTTCTTCCTCTCTATTTCTAAGATGGCTGACCACTTCGACCCTGCTGGAGACGACGACTGGCATATCATTGAGGAAGAGTACCATCCTGGACAGGAAGATTCTAAGGACGAGTACTATCCAGGGCAAGCAGATTCTGACGGAGAAGAATGGCCTGAATCCCGAGAGATCACCCCACCTCCGGATTCATCTGATGACTCTTCTTCTGACGAAGAAGAAGAACCAGTTCCAAATAGTCTTGTGACTTCTCTTCAGAGGCAAGTAGAAACACTGCGAGAGAGAGTCGGATTATTGGAGGCTCAGCTGGCAAAGCACAAGGACGACTATTCTGTTCTCAGTCATCGTATATGGGAACTTGAGAAGAGGAAGAATATGACAGATGTGCTGAAGGATGAAGTTGATGAACTACGGGGAGAACTTCGAGAAGCAAAGAGGAACCGTAGGAGTTAGACTGTTGTAGCTTCTACTATTTTCATTCTGATGTCAAGAAATGTTTTCAATTCGAATGTATAAAGTTTGAAATTCAATGAAATGGAAATATTGACTTGAAAGTTCATGTTTCATACTTCGAATTTGATGGACCTTTTACATCAGGATATGGAATGAAAGCTGTTGTTCGATACTGGATCCTCTCATACTTTTGTGTCTCCTAAATTTGCTAAAGTGTTAGGAGTTGAACCGAAGATTTTTCCAGGCAAGATCTTAGCAGTAGCTACTCCATCAGGGAAAACTCTAACCACTGATCAGTATTATGCTGATTGTGAGATCATAATTGGAGATCGAATCTTTGGGATTGATCTGATCGAGCTGACTATCTTGGGAGTCGATGTTATCATTGGCATTGATTGGATGTCGGTGTACAGTGCAAGCATCGAGTGTAAGGCCAAGACGGTAACAGTGAAGGCTCCAGGTGGACCTGAAGTCACTTTCCCAAGGGAAGAAGAAGTGTTCTAGGCTGGTGGCAACTATCCGCAAGGAAGAGACTCCTGTGGAAGTGCAAGGGATTCCTGTGGTTCGGGACTATCCGACTGTGTTCCTAGATGATTTTCCTGGGTTACTCCCACATCGTGATGTAGAGTTCAGCATCACTGTTCAACCAGGAAGTGCACCCATTTCTAAGGCACCGTATAGGATGGCTCCAGTGGAACAGGATGAGGTGAAACGGCAGATTGAGGAACTATTGGAGAAAGGCTTTATTCAATCTAGTGCGTCACCTTGGGGAGCACCAGTGCTTTTGGTAAAGAAGAAGGATGGATCGATGAGAATGTGTATCGATTACCGGGAGCTGAATAAGGTCACTGTTCAGAATAAGTATCCTATTCCTCGAATTGATGATTTGTTCGATCGTCTATAAGGAGCAGCTGTATTCTCCAAAATAGATCTTCGATCAGGATATCACCAAGTTCGAGTGAAAGCTGAAGATGTGCACAAAACTGCATTTAGAACTCGACATGGGCATTACGAATTCTTAGTTATGCCATTTGGAGTGACGAATGCACCCGCAATCTTCATGGATTTGATGAACAGAGTTCTGAGGCCGTTCATTGATTCTTTCGTCGTGGTGTTTATCGACGATATTCTCGTGTACTCCAAGTCAGAGGAGGAGCACACCGAGCATCTGGCAGCAGTTTTGAAGAAGCTGGAAGAGCAGAAGTTGTATGCTAAGTTATCCAAGTGTGATTTCTAGAAATCTGAAGTGGCATTCCTAGGTCACATCCTTTCTAAGGAGGGAGTGGCAACTGACCCTCAGAAGATAGAGGCAGTGAGAGATTGGGCTAGGCCTACTACAGTGAAGGAAGTCAGAAGTTTTCTTGGAATGACTGGATACTATAGGAGATTCATTCAAGGTTATGCTCAGATAGCCGTGCCGCTTACTGGACTGACCAAGAAGAATGTGAACTTCAAGTGGACTGAGCAATGTGAGGCGAGCTTTCAGGAGTTGAAAGAGAAGCTGACTACTGCACCTATTTTGGCTTTGCCTAGAGCAGGTGTTGAGTATGATGTTTATAGCGATGCTTCACATCGTGGGCTTGGTTGTGTCTTAATGCAAGAAGGAAGAGTAATCGCTTATGGGTCTAGGCAACTACGACCACATGAGAAGAATTACCCGACTCATGATCTGGAGTTGGCTGCGATTATCTTTGCCCTAAAGAAATGGAGACACTACATGTACGGTGAGAAATTGAACATGTACACGGACCACAAGAGCTTGAACTACATATATCAGCAGAGGGATCTGAATTTGAGGCAGCGGAGATGGTTGGAAGTGCTTGAGGACATGCGACATGAGATCAAGTATCATCCTGGGAAAGCTAATATTGTTGCTGATGCACTTAGTTGCAAGAGCAGTTTAGCCAGTTTGATTACAACTCAGAAGCATATGATTGAGAAATTGGACCGAGCAGGTATTGAAGTTGTCTTGCAAGGATTGGGAGCATCTTTAGCTCAGTTGAGGCTTCAGCCTACTTTGAATGCAAGGATCATTGCAAGTCAGGAGGTTGATGCTGATATTTTGGAGATGAAGGAGCAGGTTGGTGCTGGCAGGTTGCCCGGATTTCAAATCAAGGATGGAGTGTTGTGGTTCGGAGATAGGCTATGTGTTCCAAATCAGGCGGACCTGAAAGAGAGTATTCTTTAGGAGGCGCATGCTACTCTTTTGTCAGTACATCCTGGGAGTACTAAGATATACAAAGACATCAAACAGCATTTCTGGTGGTCAGGTTTGAAGCGGGATGTGGCTGAATTTGTGGTGAAGTGTGAGGTTTGTCAGCAAGTCAAAGCCGAAAATCAGAGACCCGGAGGTCTATTACAACCATTACCTATTTCAGAATGGAAGTGGGATAACATCAGTATGGATTTCATTACGGGATTGCCTAAGAGTCCTAAGGGCAATGATGCGATTTGGGTTATAGTCGATCGACTAACCAAGTCCGCTCACTTTTTGGCGATGAAACTCACTGCTTCGATGGACAAATTAGCCGAATTATATGTTGGCGAGATCGTCCGCCTTCATGGTGTTCCGTCAACTATTGTGTCTGATCGAGATGCGCGGTTTACTTCGCATTCCTGGAGGAGTCTTCAGACAGTTTTGGGTACCAAGACAGATTTCAGCACTGCTTTTCATCCGCAAACCGATAGGCAGATCAAGAGAGTCAACCGTATTCTTGAGGATATGCTTCAGTGTTGTGTACTAGACTTTGGAGGCAGTTGAGAAAGGCATTTACCTTTGGTAGAGTTTGCCTACAACAACAGTTTTCAGGCTAGCATTGGGATGACGTCGTACGAAGCTTTATATGGCAGGAAGTGCAGAACACCTGTTTGTTGGTTTGAAGTTGGGGAGCGTCAGTTGTTTGGTCCTGAGCTTGTGCAGCAAACCTCTGAGAAGATTGTTCTGATCAGGAAAAGGTTGGTAGAAGCTCAGAGGAGGCAGAAAAGCTATGCAGACAACCGGAGAAGGGACCTTGATTTTGAGGTTGGAGACTTCGTCTTTCTGAAAGTATCGCCCAGTAAAGGTGTGGTTCGATTTGGCAAAGGCAGGAAATTAGCCCCGAGGTTTATAGACCCGTATAAGATATTGAAAAGGATCGGAAAAACTACTTACCGGCTTGAATTACCGGAAGAGTTGTCTCAGGTGCACAATGTCTTTCATGTGTCTATGCTGAGAGGTTATATTCAAGATCTGAGTCATCATTTGCCTGAAGTGCCGGAAGGTTTGCAGTTGGATCTGAATTACATCGAGTCTCCTGTCGAGATTGTTGATCGTCGAAAGAAAGTCTTGAGGAATAAGACGATACCGATGGTCAAGGTAGTCTGGAGAAACCACTTGGTTGAAGAGGCTACTTGGGAGTCCGAGGAGAGGATGTTGAAGGACTATCCTGAGCTTTTTGCTTGATTGTATCTTTGTATCTTTTTGTTCTTGTTGTGAGTGTTATATTTTTGTTTCTCACTCTTGACTGTAGTTCCGGGGACGGAACTATTCTAAGGAGGGAGTGCTGTAATGCCCTGATTTTTCATTTAATGAAAAATTATTTTATTTTGCACGTAGTGTGCACGTGCAATATTTTTTGGTTGAATTAAATCTTATGATTATTTTCATTGTGATGAGTATAGATATTTAATATGTGCCTTTAATTATTTTTTCTATAAAGCCTTCTTTCAATTAGACAAAAAGCCTTTTCTTTTAAAAAGCCCAAAGTTAATTTAATTTATTATTTTATAATAATTATTTTGGCCCATTAAACTAAAGCCCATTAGTTAATTTATTTTTTAAAATATGACTTGTAATGTAGAATACAAATTAAAGTTTATTTTTATATAAAATAAAATGTACAATTTTTGGACCAAGTTGTATGCACGTGCACTACACGTACACGTGCAAAATGCACTTCCCATAGCCGGTTGCATTCTTTTGGAGGGAAAATCAAATTTTAGTGGTGATCATGGTGTGGTAGTTACTTGGTTGTGGGTAGTTAATGTAACTCCTACTTTCATCTTAGCCCTCCATCTTACAACCAACTACTTGATCCTAGCCCTCCATTCTCTTTGATTTTTAGTATAAATACCCCCCCCCCCCCCCTCCATGGCTAGTTATTCTTGTGCCTATTAATCCTTCCAAACCTATAGTCTAAATTATATTATCTAGTAGTGTTTTTGTGAGTTGAAAGATTGAGAGTGTGTGGGATTTTGCTTGCAACAAGAAGAGGGAGAGGCCGGCATCAAGAAGATGGAGCATTCGGTTGGGTACTTAAAGGCTTGGGTGCACGTGTTCAAGGAGGAGCAATTCGTCGCAAGGACATTCGTCTAGGGATTTGCTAGTTATAATTTTTCTCTCCATACAAGGTGGGTAAATTTTCCCTATTTCTAAAATAGAAATGCATGCTAGTTTTAATTAGAAAAATGATGCATGAAAATGATTAATAAGAATGCACTTTTAATTGGAAAAAAATGATCTATAATTGATTGAATTGTTGATATGCAAATTGTGTGTGTTTCTACTATTAAAATTCAAGTTGTGTGCAATATGAATGTGGTTATAAATTATGTAAATAAACCTTCGTTAGTAGCATGAAAAACTATGTGCAAGATTAGTATATTGACTACGTCGCTTTATGTGCTAAATTGGAAAATTTTTGTTATGGCGTTGTAACGAATAAATTGAGATGCAATTTTTATGTTTGGAAAATGAATAAGAGCAGAAATTAGTATAGAGGTTAGTGAATTTATAATGTCAAAAAGGAATGTAGTAGTAGTAGTAGTATGTCACATTATCCAAATTGTATGGTAAAAATGTGTTAACTATGGGGAAAAAATTATGTTTAATTATTTAAAAATTTTATTTTCATATACTAGAATAAAATTCAGGAAGAAAACGATTAATTCGGATTTTTACAGTGTGTTAGTAAGAACAATGTGAAATGCAATTTGATGAACGTCGAAATGTTCTAAATAACAGAGAGTATGGGTTAAATGAAATTCGAATTATACTAGTGACAACTTGAGCGCGTAGCTCAAGCGGTCGGGATGGCTCTGATCGCTACAGTGGTTTCGGCCTTAAGGTTGCGGGTTCGAATCCTTGTGGCACTAATTTTGGTTCATAAATTTTTAAACGTATAAGATCAGCGGCTGAGAGTATATAATACTCTCAGCGCCTTCTTATATTGCTGGCGCAAGCGGCCTAGTGGTCTGTGCTTACGTCTGTCTTCTCGGTGGTGCTGAGTTCGAATCCCGGTCTTGGCAGTAATGAAAAATTATTTTTTTTCGATGTTTTTGGGGTCAAAAAATTGTGAAAAAAATATGACTATTCTCCTAAAAATTTAAGGGACTTAAGAAAAAAAATTTGGGGATTATTTGCATGAAATGAAACATGATTTGAGAATAAAATGTGTGAATAGAACTATGATATTTTTGTAGAGTTATATCTTGCAAAAATAACTTCAAATGAAGGATTAGAAGATTAATTTGGCAAAAAGAAATTACATTGTGTGATGTGATGCAAATTATTCTCATTTGAAAATAGTGTGAAAAATATGAAATGTGAATATTCGTTAGTGATGTGAATTTCAATGTGAAAGTAACATTTCATGAGTTACATGATGAATAATTAAAATTCATGTATAGTTATGGACTATTTGAACGAATTAGAAATCATGATTTGAAAAGAGAAATACTTTTGAGTATGATGAATCAACAAATGAATTTATGAGTTGGAAATGCTCATTTTG
This sequence comes from Hemerocallis citrina, assembly GCA_017893485.1. Taxonomy (NCBI): domain Eukaryota; kingdom Viridiplantae; phylum Streptophyta; class Magnoliopsida; order Asparagales; family Asphodelaceae; genus Hemerocallis; species Hemerocallis citrina. Next base: position 66,584,816 of record CM030367.1, on the reverse strand, counting down.
AAAATTGTGAATTGAAAATTGAAACAAAAAGAGTAGCTAAGTCTCCCTCGGCATTTGGAAATAAATGAAATGAAAATTGAAAAGAAAGACCAAGGTTGGTCATGTTTAAATGAATGAATAAGTCTGGTTTAGTGGAGAGGCTAACTCTAGAGCTTTGATTTTTGTTCATGATTTTGATAAAAACTAAGGATTAGTACATAGTGGAGACGTGATGAAAGTAGGAGAAAAATACGAGTATGAGGGCCATCGGATTGGCGGTGTGAGAGTGATCCACAGGCTGCCTGCTTGATGTGTCAAGGCATGGCGTGGGCACTACTCCAGAATTATCGTCCCGGTGGCAACGCTTGTGGGATGTTTGGTGACTGCAAGAGGATCGTGTGCCATGAAGTGAGGCTGAATTGCCACATGCTGTTTTCACGATGCGTCGTGACATGACGTGGGATTCTCCTCCAGAATTTTCTGTACACGTGCTTGTACTCATAGATCATCTAAGATACCTACCGTAATTACAGTAGTAGATTAAGTCATAACGGGGGATTGAACCCTACAAAGATGAAGAACGATTAAGAGGCTTGCCCTCGGACCTATGTAGTATGGAATGCATAGAATCCGAACAAGTGTGCATTAGTGTCATGTAACATAATTAATTGCATTAAGGACTAAGTGCACAATCACGACATCAATAGGGTAGTCCCTTTAGTTTGATATGTAGAACCCCGTATTTTCAAATATTATTTTAATTATTTGGAAATGAATTTAAATAATTTTGAGGATTTAAATAAATATTTTCTAAAAGATTTATCTTTTGTACACGTACAAAACACGTGCAAATGGCCTTTCAGAAGTTTGAAAATTTTAGTTTTCCTTATGAAAAATCATTATTTAATTATTTGGGATTTATTTAGTATTTTTTCAGATTTTTCTGAAATAAATCGATACTATTTGCAATTTTTGGGAAAAGAAGGACTTATTTGCAAAATTGACATTTTGAGGGTTTAGAGTGCAAAATGTATTTGCTGGACATTCCGATCAGTATTTGCTGAGTTTAGAAATATATTTTCTATTAGATCCTAATTTAAATGATATTTGATTGAATTTTCAAGACTAAACCTATGAATGTAAAATTGTATTCTTAAAAGGATTATTTTGCAAAGTGGGAATAAAAACCTAATATTTTACCCCGGCATATTTAAGGGAAATTCTTCCCAGCCGTCATTGATATATTCAGAATTTCTTGAGATTTATTTTGAAGAGCGAAAAGGAGGACTTTGGACCTAGCAAGGAGGAGCTTTTGTGGATCTTTTCTTCAAATCAAAAGTGAGTGGTTGTTTTGTTTTGTTTTGTTTGTTTGTGTACTTTGTTTGCTTGATTAATGATGGACATGAGACCTTTGTTATGATTGTAGTGATCGTCATGCTATTGTTTGTTAATCTCATGGCATATATGATATGGATCTTTTATTTGATATGGATGATTAGAACTTTTAATTGATATTTGGACCATGATGAGAAAAGATTTAGATTCGTTGAGGATATGTTGATTTATGAGACCATGTTGTTAGAAAGCAAATTAAGAACTGATTATGTTGTGATCAGATATTACACATCTGGATCTAGTGATTGCAAACCAATCTTGTTTATGTGTTGAGGACGACATTTAGTTTTGTTGAGAAAACCCTAATCAAAGGATTAAGAGTTTAGATCATGAGGAGATGAGATTTGAGTATTTGATTAATTGAGAAATGTATCCATGATGGAGATCTTTGAGAGTTGTTTAATTGCCTGGATACAAGCTAATTTGGTGATCAGTAAATCTTTAGAAAACTCTAGTTTTGATTTGTGTTCAGATCTATTCTGTTTGGAAACCTGTAGCCGACGGTCGACTGGCATGTAGAGCAGCCGACTGGTTCGAGCCTACTGATGTACTTGTAGTCTTTGAGATTTGTTCGGGACAGTCGACCTAGACTGAGGTCAGTCGACTGATCTTCTGTTTGTATTTTGTTCAGTCCTTTCGGGACAGTCGACCTATGAGCCATTTCAGTCGACTTATATACTTAGAATATTTTTGATGAAAATTATTTGTTTTTGTCTCGGGGCAGTCGACTGACTCCTTGGTAAGTCGACTGACCATGCCTTAGTTTATTTTTGAGAAATGTTGGATTATGTCCTCTGGACAGTCGACTGGTAAGATATGCAGTCGACTGGTCCTGAAGGATATTGATATTTTGTTCAGTGTTTGATTTTGAGACATTTTGTTCAGCATATAATTTTGAGATCTTCAGTTCAGTATTTGTTTTAAGATGTTCAGTTCAGTATTCATTTTGAGATGTTCAGTTAAGAACATGATTTTGAGATATGTTGTTGAGCCACTTGTTTAGTGGGAATTTGTTCAGTTATTTGTTTTTGAGTCTCTAGAGGTAAGTGACCCTAGTATACCGGTGTTGAGATATTTGTTCAGTTATTTGTTGAGGCCCATTGAGGCGAATTTTCAGTTATTCAGATTTTTAGTCCGGTAGGGTACACTACTCTAGGAGATTTGTTCAGTAACCCAAACTAATAAGGACAGGCATTGGTAGTGTCATGACGAATGGGAACTTGAGTTATGCACCTCAGTATGGCTTTTGATGTAGGATTTAATCCCCTGAATTATCCAAGTAGTTATCTTGTGATGTGTGATTTATCTCCGGAATTATCCAGGTAGTTAACCTGTGATGTGAGGTATATCTCCTGAATTATCCAAGTAATTATCTTGTGATGTGGGATTGAACTACGGAATTATCGGAGTCGAGGCGACGCTTTTGGGGTATTCTTGTGATTATGAGTCTATGTTTAGATGTGGGATGATCTCCTGAATTATCCAGGGAAAATACCTGTGATGTGGGATCAATCTCCGGAATGATCAAGCATGGGCAAATTATCATAGTTTATCTTCATCTCTTAGTAGTCATCGTTGTCAGCATGTAGTCATGATGTTTTCTTGAATCACTTTCATGCATTTGGATTTCCTGTTTTTACACACACTCGGCTTTTGGTTTTGGTATCACCCGTTATTCTTTTGTTGTTATTTCATACTTTAGTGTTTGATCGTTATTCGTTGGATATTATGTTTTAAGTTCATTTATGTTATTTGTTGATTTGTTACCACTCACACCATTTATGGCTGACCCCGTAGTTTTGGGGGTTAGGGTTCAACTCTAGCCTCACATGTTGCAGGTTATTGCTTAGATTGGAGGTTGGATGCTTGAGTGGGCAATTTGAGATAGTTGGACTATTTAGTGTTTGTTGTAAAAATTGTAATGACATAATGAGTTATTATTGAGTTGTAAACAAAAAGAAACATTTGTGTTGAGATGATTAGACTTCCGCTGTGATATGTAATAATTGTTGTAATAAAGAAAGAAAAATTTTAGTGGTGTTGTTGGTGTTTATTGTTCTATTGAAGTGGATTGCTGGGATTTCGCCACTTATTTTCTAAGCTCTCATATTAGAAATTTGGGGCGCTACAGAGATTGGTATCAGAGCTCCGCTTCAATGTAATAATAGACATAGTATGACAACCAACCTAGGTGTGGACACTAGAGAGTGAGTACCTAGGTGTGGACATCAGAGTGTGAGTATCACATAGAATTAAATTATGATATTTGGTTTGAAATTATGGTTTGGGGTATGGTTATGGCTTTGCCATAGGGTAATGATTTGAGTTTGAATTGTATGTGTGCTCTAACTTTACCCTCGTTTTGCAGTAATCACGATGGTTGCACCCAGAGGTAGAAATGGTGGCAATAATGAGGATGGATCGGGTAGTTCTCGAGGAGCGGGAATTGACCTAGAGGCTGAGTTTGCTAAGGTTTATCAGACCTTGAACACATTGATGGCACTCAATGTGGCGCAGCAGCAAGCGCAGCAGCAGAACCCGCCGCCGAATCATGGAGCTGGGCATGGATTGGTGAATGCCGACCCCATCAAGCAGATTGAATCCTTTAAGAGGATGAGGCCGCCAGTCTTTGAGGGGCAAGCTGATCCAACAGCAGCAGACGATTGGATTCGAAAGATGGAGACGATCTTCGAAGTATCAGAGACTCCAGCAGCCAGTAAGGTGAAGTTGGCTTCTATGCAGCTCGAAAAAGACGCTGGTGTCTGGTGGGAGTCACTGAAGAGGACTCTGGGAGATCAGCCTTTGACATGGGAAGCTTTTCTGGAGGAATTCAGAGATCGCTTCTTTCCTCTTGATGTTCAGGAGAAGAAGGCGACTGAGTTCATGAACCTTCAGCAGGGGAGCATGACTGTTCGGGAGTATGAGACGAAATTTGCTCAACTTTCGAGGTATGCACCAGAGTTGGTCATGGATGAAGCAAAGAAGGCCAAAAAGTTTGAACAGGGCTTGAGGCCGAACTTGAGGTCAAGGATGGTTCCGTTGGGTATCAGGAGATTCGAGAAGCTGGTCAGGAGGGCCGCAATGACTGAAGAAGATATGGAACTGTTTCAGAAGAAGCAGGAATCATGGAACCGGAACAAGAGGCCAGCATCAGGCCAGAGTGGGAAGGGATTCCCCGCGAAGCAGGCGAAGTTCAGTGGACCGGTGCAGAAGGCACCTGGAGCTCAGGGAGTGACCTGCTACTACTGCAAGGAAGTAGGACATTACAGGTCAGCATGTCCGAAGTTGGCAGAGCATGTTTGTTCTCAGTGTGGGCAGACTGGACACTCAAAGCCCCATTGTCCACAACTGAAGAAAGATGGTTCGGGTGGAAGCAAATTTTCGAAGAGGCAAGGGCGAGTATTTGCATTGACCGAGGAGGATGCGAAAAACTCGGAAGATGTAATACAGGGAGTTGTTTTAATAAATGGAATAAAAGCAAAGGTTTTGTTTGACACTGGATCATCGCATACATTTGTATCGCCAAGTTTTGCAAAGATCTTAGGTTTGGAACCTAAGTTATTTCTAGGCAGGGTTTTGTCGGTGGCAACGCCGTCAGGAGAAGAGCTGGTAGCGGATCGATATTACGAGGGCTGTGATATCGAGATTGGTGGAAGGATGTTCGGCATCGACTTGATCGAGCTACAAGTGTTAGGAGTGGATGTCATCGTAGGCATCGATTGGATGGCTATTTATGATGCCACGATTGATTGCAAGCAGAAGGAGGTGATGGTGAAAGCACCAGGTGGACCTGCAGTAACTTTCCGAGGGAAGAAGAAGATTCCGCAGGTGGCTGCAATGGTATCTAAGAAGTCTATTGCAGATGAAGTCAAGGGCATTCCGGTGGTTCGAAAGTTTCCTCAGGTGTTCTTGGATGATTTTCCAGGATTACCGCCGCAGAGAGATGTGGAGTTTTGCATCAATGTTCAGCCGGGGAGTGCGCCGATTTCCAAGGCTTCGTACAGGATGGCACCTGTAGAGCAGGATGAAGTGAAGAAGCAGATTGAAGAGCTTTTGAGCAAAGGGCTTATCAGACCGAGTTCATCTCCGTGGGGAGCGCCAGTGTTGTTGGTCAAGAAGAAGGATGGGTCGATGAGGATGTGCATTGACTACAGAGAGTTGAATAGGGTGACTATTCAGAACAAGTACCCACTGCCGCGGATAGATGATTTGTTCGATAGGCTTCGAGGAGCAGCGGTGTTTTCGAAAATAGATCTGAGGTCAGGGTATCATCAAGTGCGAGTCAAGGAGGAAGACATGAGTAAGACAGCGTTCAGGACTCGTCATGGATTGTATGAATTTTTGGTGATGCCATTCGGGTTGACGAATGCGCCAGCAGTTTTCATGGACATGATGAATCGGGTGTTGAGGCCATTCATTGATTCCATCGTGGTGGTCTTCATTGATGATATCTTGGTGTATTCGAAGTCGGAGGAGGATCATTCTAAGCACTTGACAGCGGTATTACAGACATTGCAGGAGCACAGCTTGTATGCCAAATTGTCGAAGTGTGAATTTTGGAAGTCTGAGGTAGCTTTCCTTGGTCACATTCTTTCTAAGGAGGGAGTGGCTACTGATCCTCAGAAAGTGGAAGCAGTGAAGGATTGGCCCAGGCCGACGTCAGTGAAGGAAGTGAGAAGTTCTTGGGATTAGCTGGTTACTACAGGAGGTTTATTCAGGGGTATTCTCAGATTGCAGTTTCATTGACAGGTTTGACCCGGAAGAGTGTGGCATTTGTGTGGACGGATAAGTGCGAGGAGAGTTTTCTTGAGTTAAAGGAAAGGTTGACTACCGCACCTATATTAGCATTGCCGCAAGCAGGGAAGGATTATGACATCTACAGTGATGCATCTCTCAGAGGTTTGGGATGTGTCTTGATGCAGGAAGGCAAGGTCATTGCTTATGGTTCGAGGCAGTTGCATCCGCATGAGAAGAATTATCCGACGCATGACTTGGAGTTAGCAGCTATCATTTATGCCTTGAAGCTATGGAGGCATTATGTCTATGGTGAGAAGGTCAATATGTACACTGACCACAAGAGCCTGAAGTATATCTATCAGCAGAGGGATTTGAATCTTCGTCAGAGAAGATGGTTGGAGGTATTGGAAGACATTCGTCCTGAGATCAAGTATCATCCGGGCAAGGCGAATGTAGTGGCTGATGGACTTAGCAGGAAGAGTAGTTTATCGAGGTTGATCACTACTCGAAGAGAGTTGGCAGCAGAGATCGATCAGGCAGGTATCGAGGTGGTACTGCGAGGCTTAGGGGCATCTTTGGCTCAGTTGAGACTGCAGCCGTCTTTGAGGGAGAAGATTGTGGAAGGTCAGAGATCAGATCCAGAGATCCAGAAGATGATGCAGCAGGTTTCAGAAGGCAAGTTATCAGAATTTCGTGTCCAAGATGGAGTTCTTTGGATGGGTGAGAGGTTGTGTGTTCCAGGTGATGCAGAGTTGAGAGAGAGTATCTTGCAGGAGGCACACAGCACATTGTTATCAGTTCATCCAGGAGGTACGAAGATGTACAGGGACATCAAACCACATTTTTGGTGGTCTGGCATAAAGCGAGATGTAGCAGATTTTGTGGCAAGGTGTCTGACTTGTCAGCAGATCAAGGCAGAGAATCAGAGACCTGGAGGTTTGTTGCAGCCTTTACCCATTCCGGAGTGGAAGTGGGAGAATATCAACATGGACTTTATCACGGGTTTGCCTAGGAGTTCGAAGGGCAATGACTCGATTTGGGTTGTTGTGGACCGATTGACTAAGTCGGCACATTTTCTAGCCATGAAGATTACTTGGTCGATGGAGAAATTGGCTGAGTTATACATTGAAGAGATTGTGAGACTTCATGGAGTTCCCGTTTCGATTGTGTCTGACAGAGATCCGAGGTTTACATCAAGGTTTTGGAGAAGTTTACAAGCAGCTTTGGGCACCAGGACTGATTTCAGTACAGCATTTCATCCGCAGACAGATGGTCAGACGGAGAGGGTGAATCGAGTGCTGGAAGATATGTTGAGAGCTTGTGTTATGGACTTTGGTGGTAGTTGGGAGAGATACTTGGCATTGGTTGAGTTTGCCTATAACAATAGTTACCATGCAAGTATTGGGATGGCACCGTATGAGGCTTTGTACGGGCGGAGATGCAGGACACCTATTTGTTGGTATGAGGTTGGCGAGCGGCAGATGTATGGTCCTGAGATCGTACAGCAGACGTCAGAGCAGATTGAGCTAATTCGCCAGAGAATAGTTGAGGCTCAGAGTCGGCAAAAGAGTTATGCTGACACACGACGGAGAGATTTGGAATTTGAGGTTGGGGATGCAGTTTTTCTCAAGGTTTCTCCAACCAAAGGAGTGATCAGATTTGGTAAGGGTGGCAAGTTGGCGCCGAGGTACATTGGTCCGTACAGGATCGTGGAGAGGATTGGTAAGACCGCATACAGATTGAAGCTTCCAGAGGAGTTGGCTCAGGTGCATGATGTGTTTCATGTATCATTATTAAGGAAGTATGTGGCCGATCAGAAGCATCAGTTGGTAGAAGTTCCCGAAGATCTACAGGTGAACCTGAGTTACAAGGAACAGCCTGTTGAGATCGTTGACCGTAGGGAGAAAGTCCTTAGAAGCAAGGTGATACCTATGGTCAAGGTATTGTGGAGGAATCAACAGTTCGAGGAGGCTACTTGGGAGCCAGAGAATCGCATGTTGAAGGATTTTCCTGAATTGTTTGTATGAGTGCATTTCTTGTATGTGATTGAATTTCCTTGAATGAATGAACCATTGAATGATATATGATGTATCCTTTTATTTTGATTTTGATGTTATATGGAATTGTTCGGATTATGTTCTATATAAATGAAATACTATTTCCTTTTGTTGGTATGTGTTTTGAACTCGTTAGTAGTAGTTCTGAGGACAGAACTCTTCTAAGGAGGGAGTGATGTAGAACCCCGTATTTTCAAATATTATTTTAATTATTTGGAAATGAATTTAAATAATTTTGAGGATTTAAATAAATATTTTCTAAAAGATTTATCTTTTGTACACGTACAAAACACGTGCAAATGGCCTTTCAGAAGTTTGAAAATTTTAGTTTTCCTTATGAAAAATCATTATTTAATTATTTGGGATTTATTTAGTATTTTTCCAGATTTTTCTGAAATAAATCGATACTATTTGCAATTTTTGGGAAAAGAAGGACTTATTTGCAAAATTGACATTTTGAGGGTTTAGAGTGCAAAATGTATTTGCTGGACATTCCGATCAGTATTTGCTGAGTTTAGAAATATATTTTCTATTAGATCCTAATTTAAATGATATTTGATTGAATTTTCAAGACTAAACCTATGAATGTAAAATTGTATTCTTAAAAGGATTATTTTGCAAAGTGGGAATAAAACCCTAATATTTTACCCCGGCATATTTAAGGGAAATTCTTCCCAGCCGTCATTGATATATTCAGAATTTCTTGAGATTTATTTTGAAGAGCGAAAAGGAGGACTTTGGACCTAGCAAGGAGGAGCTTTTGTGGATCTTTTCTTCAAATCAAAAGTGAGTGGTTGTTTTGTTTTGTTTTGTTTGTTTGTGTACTTTGTTTGCTTGATTAATGATGGACATGAGACCTTTGTTATGATTGTAGTGATCGTCATGCTATTGTTTGTTAATCTCATGGCATATATGATATGGATCTTTTATTTGATATGGATGATTAGAACTTTTAATTGATATTTGGACCATGATGAGAAAAGATTTAGATTCGTTGAGGATATGTTGATTTATGAGACCATGTTGTTAGAAAGCAAATTAAGAACTGATTATGTTGTGATCAGATATTACACATCTGGATCTAGTGATTGCAAACCAATCTTGTTTATGTGTTGAGGACGACATTTAGTTTTGTTGAGAAAACCCTAATCAAAGGATTAAGAGTTTAGATCATGAGGAGATGAGATTTGAGTATTTGATTAATTGAGAAATGTATCCATGATGGAGATCTTTGAGAGTTGTTTAATTGCCTGGATACAAGCTAATTTGGTGATCAGTAAATCTTTAGAAAACTCTAGTTTTGATTTGTGTTCAGATCTATTCTGTTTGGAAACCTGTAGCCGACGGTCGACTGGCATGTAGAGCAGCCGACTGGTTCGAGCCTACTGATGTACTTGTAGTCTTTGAGATTTGTTCGGGACAGTCGACCTAGACTGAGGTCAGTCGACTGATCTTCTATTTGTATTTTGTTCAGTCCTTTCGGGACAGTCGACCTATGAGCCATTTCAGTCGACTTATATACTTAGAATATTTTTGATGAAAATTATTTGTTTTTGTCTCGGGGCAGTCGACTGACTCCTTGGTAAGTCGACTGACCATGCCTTAGTTTATTTTTGAGAAATGTTGGATTATGTCCTCTGGACAGTCGACTGGTAAGATATGCAGTCGACTGGTCCTGAAGGATATTGATATTTTGTTCAGTGTTTGATTTTGAGACATTTTGTTCAGCATATAATTTTGAGATCTTCAGTTCAGTATTTGTTTTAAGATGTTCAGTTCAGTATTCATTTTGAGATGTTCAGTTAAGAACATGATTTTGAGATATGTTGTTGAGCCACTTGTTTAGTGGGAATTTGTTCAGTTATTTGTTTTTGAGTCTCTAGAGGTAAGTGACCCTAGTATACCGGTGTTGAGATATTTGTTCAGTTATTTGTTGAGGCCCATTGAGGCGAATTTTCAGTTATTCAGATTTTTAGTCCGGTAGGGTACACTACTCTAGGAGATTTGTTCAGTAACCCAAACTAATAAGGACATGCATTGGTAGTGTCATGACGAATGGGAACTTGAGTTATGCACCTCAGTATGGCTTTTGATGTAGGATTTAATCTCCTGAATTATCCAAGTAGTTATCTTGTGATGTGTGATTTATCTCCGGAATTATCCAGGTAGTTAACCTGTGATGTGAGGTATATCTCCTGAATTATCCAAGTAATTATCTTGTGATGTGGGATTGAACTACGGAATTATCGGAGTCGAGGCGACGCTTTTGGGGTATTCTTGTGATTATGAGTCTATGTTTAGATGTGGGATGATCTCCTGAATTATCCAGGGAAAATACCTGTGATGTGGGATCAATCTCCGGAATGATCAAGCATGGGCAAATTATCATAGTTTATCTTCATCTCTTAGTAGTCATCGTTGTCAGCATGTAGTCATGATGTTTTCTTGAATCACTTTCATGCATTTTGATTTCCTGTTTTTACACACACTCGGCTTTTGGTTTTGGTATCACCCGTTATTCTTTTGTTGTTATTTCATACTTTAGTGTTTGATCGTTATTCGTTGGATATTATGTTTTAAGTTCATTTATGTTATTTGTTGATTTGTTACCACTCACACCATTTATGGCTAACCCCGTAGTTTTGGGGGTTAGGGTTCAACTCTAGCCTCACATGTTGCAGGTTATTGCTTAGATTGGAGGTTGGATGCTTGAGTGGGCAATTTGAGATAGTTGGACTATTTAGTGTTTGTTGTAAAAATTGTAATGACATAATGAGTTATTATTGAGTTGTAAACAAAAAGAAACATTTGTGTTGAGATGATTAGACTTCCGCTGTGATATGTAATAATTGTTGTAATAAAGAAAGAAAAATTTTAGTGGTGTTGTTGGTGTTTATTGTTCTATTGAAGTGGATTGCTGGGATTTCGCCACTTATTTTCTAAGCTCTCATATTAGAAATTTGGGGCGCTACATGATATGTGACAAGTTTGTGTTTGCTAAATATGGAAAATAAGTTATACTATTTCCGACATAGAGAGGATGGCCGTGTATAATGATCGTCGGTTGAATAAACTGACGTACCCATAGTCTTATATGTAGGTAAATGGCTTGATACAGATTAAAGAGGAATAAATGCTTAAAGATTACTCAATGTTGTTGTAAATTTGTTTCATTGTTATAAATTTTACTTCCGCTGTGTAATGTAAAGTGTAATGTAATCTTGTAAACTCTGATGTAAAGTGAAAAGTTTAAATTTCCTTGTAAAATTGTATTAATGGAAGTGGAAAGATCCTGTAGAACATCTCGAATTCAGTGTATTTGGGATTCAGGGCGTTACATATAAAATGTAGCCTGCTGTATCTATGTTATCACCTTTTTGACGGATTTGCATTTCAAGTTATATTTTGCAATCTATCGCCGTTTTAGTACTGCTGTGTCAAGAATCTCAAATTCACAAATTTGCTATATCTTGCCGTTTCCCAAATTTATTTGACTATACTATCTATGTTGGAATATTATGAAATTATATTTGCTGATACTAGACATATTAGGGAATACCCCAGATTTTTATTGGATTTAAATTAATAAATTTTATGCCATTTTCATGCTTGTTAATACAACCTTGTGATTTTTGGCTGAACATGATTTTTGTATATATTTCTATTTTGAGCCATGTTTCTATGATTATCATGTGACTTGTATATATGTGTTGGATTCGACCGAGAGTCTATTTTCTAGATTTTCTGATCGATCCAGATTTGCCTGTTTGTGGAAATGGAAAACTCAGATTTGGTGCAGTACTGTCTTACTGTCCAGAATTAAAAGTTTCGTTGTCCTAGTCCTTGATGAGTCATTTGTCATCCGTCCGTGTGCTTCTTTTAACTTGTACTTGTCCCTTGTTATCTTACCGTGTTTCTTGCCTTGTTTGTGTACGTTCATGCTTGCTTTAAATAATAATAATATGAATCCAAGCCGGGGTTAAAGGAAAAGATCTAATAGTGGAAAATGCAGAAACGTGTACTCGAAAGAGGATCTATTGATCCTACTTGATACTTGATACTTGATACTTGACACGTGATTGCTTGACACTTGCACACTTGACACGTGATACACGATGCATGATACTTGATACTCGATACATGATACTTGATACTTGTCCCTAAGTACACTGCCCACTATGATCCACTATGAAATCTAAAATGCAACTTACATGAATGTAGCAACCATATTGTAAAAATGTGGAACGCATGAAGTGCTACCTAGTTAGAAATAAATACAAGACTTGAGAATAACATGATCATTTGACACTTGTTACTTGTACTTGGTACTTGACACTTGTTACTCGTTACTCGTTTGCATGATCCTTGACACTTGTTACATGCCACTTGCACCCGTTTATCTTGCCATGCTATCTGATCTTGTTCCTGTCATATTCCTTTCATGTTACTTCTATACTTGTTTCCGTTGTTACTCTATTCTTGTCTATTTGTTTTTCCTGTACTTGTTGTTTACAATACAAGCGGCCCGTAACTTGCATTGACGGACGTTTGTTTTCTCTTTCCTTTTCCTGCAAATTTGTCACTTGCAGACTTTGGTGACCAACTGCCCGATGGAGTAGGTGATCAAAGATTTTAGTTGGCTGGATTCTTGCTACATTTATTTATTCTTGTTACTTATCTTGAATAATTGTAACTTTTTACATGGATTATTTTGTATTGGGCTTTTTGTTCCCGACTTGTGTTTTGTTCCAAACTTGATTATTTGAAATTCAGTTTTCTTGTTTCTTGTTTCATGTAATCCTGTTGACTATATTAATTCAGTTATGCATGCGTGGTTGACTATTCCTCTTGTATATCTCTTATTTATTCTTGTATATGTTGTAAAAATCCTGACAGCTTATGAATGGTGAAAGCCATTCGCTGGACTTGTGTCGCGTACTCGTATTCCGTATTTCTTTTTGGAAAGCGGGGCGTGACAATATATGTTTGTATTATTATAGGGTGCCGCTATCGCCAATAACGACATCACACTTAAGGTTGTCGTTATTGGGAATAACGACATCGGTTATAAGATGATTTCACACTTACAATTTTTTCTCAAGTCAGAGAGCTCATAATTGAATGTGAAGTGTACCTTTGCTGTTACTCCCAATAGCAGCATCTGATCTTTTTTTTATAGGTGCCGCTATTGACAACAACGACATTAAAAAAATAGATGACGTTATTGTCAATAGTGTGTTATGCTGACCTGTCCAAAAGTGAGCCAGTTTGGTAAATAATTTCGAAAGTGAGTTAGACTGGTAATTATTTTCAAAAAGTGGATTAGTACAGAAAAATTTAGGCCATCTTGAACTCTAAAGTATGTACTTCTCCTCAACTCGTAATTTGAAATTTAATCACTCTGAATGAAATGTTGCTTATCTATCTGATTATATTTTAAATTTTGTAATTCATTGAAAAAAATTAATATATGGATCCTTCCTTTTATTCTATATATATTCTTACAATTATTGTCTAAATTTAATCACCCAAAATTTATGTCTATTACAATTGTCTACTCTATTTATTAAAAAAACGCAAAGGCCTGGCCCCCCCGGGTAGGGGCCTAGGGTCGAGTCCGGGCCTCTCCTTCTCCCATTCCAGCTCGGCTAGGCCCGGACCGTGAAATACTCCAACCTAGCCTGCCTAGGCCATGGTCAGGGTTAAACCTAGTGGTTTTCAGCCAGGCCCGGTCCGGGTGCCTCGAATGCCACCCCTATGTGGTCCCATGCAAGTACAAAATTTAGCAGGAATTAATAATTAAAAATCAAAAATAAAAAACTCTTCACCAAATTTTATCTCTAATTCTAAAGGGCAGATTAGTCATGAACCAAAACTCTTTCCTAAATTTTTAATCTTATTTCATCCCTAAATTTTGTATTCATTTAAAATCTTATTTGAATTAGGTGTCAGGCATGGCCCATATTCATCCGCCTACCACACCCCACCACACCAGTGAGAGTGGTGGTGGTCGACGATATCGCCGAGGGAGGCGCCCGCACGTATGCTGAATTCCAACTGTTTTATTTTTTGCTTTGCCCACTTTGACCTACCATACCTACCACTTCAATTAATCACAGTTAACAATGATGATTAATCATTACGTTTCCCATCATCCCTTTTACCTCATTTAAGATTATTTTAATAATCAAATTCAAAGCAATTAATCCAGTGCAGTCCAATCTCCCTCCATTACGGACAAACAACGGACAAACCGGCATTAATCACAAATCAATACTGAGATAAACAAGGAGAAAGCGAAAGAAAGAATGAATGAAAAGGGATACTTCAGTAAAATGCCCTTGTTCAAAAATGTAAAAACTGGTATATATTTCTTTTATTTTAAAAAACTAAGAAATATCATCAGTTTGAACGGAACCATTAAAATTCCGTTAAGTGAACTTACGTGCGTCGTCAGTAATATATAAAATGACTTCAATACATACGATAAAATGTACTTTAACAAATGTTTCCAATCAGAATGTGAAAACTAGCATATACTTCACTATTAAAAAAAAAAGATATTTGAGATATTTTAGCAAATGCCCCGTAGAAACTAGAATATATCCCCTACTATTTCATTGTTAGGTGTTGTGAAAAATATGAGTGTTATGTGTTGTTATTCAGTCTGAACAATTTTCTTCCTGTACTGATGATAACAATGTAATGGAAAAAGGTTGTACGTCAGATTTTGACCCAAAAAAACACAAAAAATATCATCTATTGCAACGAATTGTTGTGCATCATTACTAACTTGTGCACCATCATCTATTGCAACAGATTGTGTGGTCTCCTGTTCCACTTTAGAATGTGCATCATCATTTCCATCATTTTCACAATAGGTTCAATAGTAACTTGTGTATTACCCATAGTCACAAATTCGTCGTTTATAAATAATTCGACAAGATTTAATATTAGGAAATCAACAAAAATCTGGCTAATTCGGAACAAAATTCGGCAAAAGTTCAGGAAGAAAGAAATACAAAATTTAATGCATCTAAGTAGTTAGTACTCATCACCTAAGTAAAATATATATATATATATATATATATATATATATATATATATAATAAATTACAAAGAAAGCTATCAAGTGGCTCACAATCAATCCCCCCCAAAATCAAAGGCCCATATCAAACCTTACAAAACACATTTTCCCTCCAAAATTTCAAACTCCCAAACCAAAATTTTTCCCCCTAAAAAAGTCATTACTTTATTACTATCTCTCTCTTCTCTCTTTACTTTTTTCATATTTCTCTCTTTCTCTCTCTCTCTCTATCTCTCTCTCTCTCATTCTTTCTTTATTTACTTAGAAATTTTGATTTTAAGATTTCGGTTTTGTAAAATTTCAGAATTTTTAATAGCAAATATCTTTTCAACAATTAAATTTTATTATTTTCCACACTTAAAGTTCTAAGAAGTTAGATTTTATACCCCCATTTATAATTATTTTTCAACATATACTAATGGAAACATAGACTTTTATTTCTAACTAATTATTGTCATACTATTCAAACTTGAGCTACATAATTATTGTTTTACTGTTTACATTGCTTTCGTGTTTTGTATTGTTCCGAAGACGTGCCGTAGGCACGTGCCTACGGGCAAATCTAGTAAATATATAAATCCATAAATATTTTATGCATCTACGTCAGATATATAACAATACACTTTATCATGAGTATTTATGTTATTTTACATATCACGTGTGATGCATGTGAGTTCACTTAATGGGGATTTTAACAGTTCCGTCCAAACTTAGGGTATTTCATAGTTTTTTTAAATAATGGAGATATATACTAGTTTCTATATTTTGAATGAGGGTATTTGTTAAATTATCCTAATGAAAAAAAGAGTATTACTAATCAACCATCTCCACTATTATAATGGGAGAGTTTTTCACTAAACAAACTCTATTTGTAATCAAATAAACACGTGCATTGTAACCCAACAAACACGTACAATACACATGCTTAATTAATATAAAGAAGGTCTTAGGTTTGATGCCAAACTGTAGTACCCCGTATTTTTAAATATAATTTTAAAGGTTTATAAATGAATTAAAATAATTTTTTGGGAGATTTAATAAATATTTTCTGAAGAATTATCTTTTACACGTGCAAAACACGTGCAAATATTTTCTTGAGAGGTTCAAAAGCCAAAATTTCTTCATGGAAAATCATCATTTATTATTTGGGATTTAATTGTAATTTTTTTAGATTTTTCTGATATTTATTGGATCTATTAAGAAAAAGAATGATCTTTTTGCAAAATTGTTATTTTGAGGGGTGAAAGTGCAAAACTATTTTTTGGACTTTTCAAACAGTGCCGGCTAGAAATAAGGTGTCTATTTTACATTTTAAATCTCAATTTAATTGGTTTATATCAAGTTTCCAAGCATAAGGATCTATTTATGTAAAGTTATATTTAAAGGGATTATTTTGCAAATGTGTTTAAAAATCCTAAAATCCTCAATTCCGGCTTATTTAAAAGAAGTGAAACCATCTTTCACTGCACAACACAAGAGTTTTATTATTTTTGGAGATTTAAGGAGGGGATCTTGGATTTCGCAAAAGAAAGATTTTCTTACCAGATTTTCTTCATTCGAGGTGAGTGATTTGTTGTGTTTTATTTACTTTTCTGCATGTTGTATGTGAGTGACTAGTTATTTTTCTTTTGTTTTGTATATGTGGTATGCGAGTAATATAAATGTTTTGATTATTCTTGGATGATGAATTTTCTCTACTAGAAAGCATGTTTAGGGTTTGTGTATGAATATGTATATGATGGATTGAATGGATTGATGGATGAAAAATTAGATCTGGTGAAACCCTAGTTGTTTGTAAATAAAATTGTATGTGGGTAATTCGAGATTGATGAGTGTCCTATTAGAAATCATGACCAGACTATTTCTTTTGGATTAATGTTGGATTGACCGAATATGGTAGATTTTATGCATAAACCTAATAAAGATGAGACTTTTATTACTTTTGAGTATTTGTTGAACACAAATTTGATATGGTGATGTTACGAATTGATTATAGTTGTGAGTTGTAGTAGTAATTCAGTTTTGAGAAATTTGAAAGGAAAAGTATGAATCAAGAGATCATGACATGAAAATCGAAATTTGGAAATTTAGTTGAGTTGAGGAAATATACTCAAATTGGGGGTTCTCTTGAGATTTTGATATTTATATGGTTTTGATCCGAATACGAAACTATTTAAGTGATCAATAAATTTTAAGAAACTCTATTTTGACTATATGCATAATCCATGTTTTAATCGGAAGAAATCAACAAAATCTCTATTGTTATAAATTCAAGTAGTTTTGATTTAGTTTTATGGACTATTATATGTTTTACAAGTTGTATTTGATCATATAAGAAATAAGCTTTTCGTAGAAATCATTTTCATAAAGTAAAACTACGTATCAGTTGAAATGTACACAACCAAAAGTCTGTAGTCTGTAGGTCGACAGTCAACTGGTATGATTTCTCAGTCGACCGACACAACCCAGATGTTCTCTAGTTTTTCTTGAAATCTCGTTCTGGACAGTCGACTGATGACTTTTACAGTTGACTCGTACCACTTAGAATTGTTTTCTCGAATTTATTGTAATTTTTCTCTCTGGACAGTCAACCTATACCCTTTACAATCGACTGCTATACTTAGAATTATTTTCTTAAAACTCTGGAATTCTCTTTCTGGACAGTCGACTTATGCTTGTTATTAGTCGACTGATACTGATATATCTATACATATTGTAATGTTCTTTTAAATGATTTATTCTCTAAATGTTTTAATCTATAACTTACTATTCTATACTTTATCTTCTATTGAACATATGTTTTCAAGTTGTTTTGACTGAGCAATTCATATTGGAAGATTGGTTTGGATATTTGAGTGTGAGTCTCTAGAGGGTGCGTGTGATCTTAGTATACCGGAAGTCAAGATATTTATATTTGGGCCTGTTGAGGCATTGAGTTGATCAATTGTTTGAGTTAAATCCGGTAGGGTACACCAACTCTAGAAGATTCGTCAAATAATTAAATAACCTAAAAATGATAAGGACATGCACTAGTGGTGATATGATGAACGAGAACATAGGTTATGGACCTCAGTATGGCTTGTGGTGTGAGATAATCCCCGGAATTATCCAGGTGTGAGTGAAATAGTCTCCGGAATTACCTGTGATGTGGGATTGATCTCTGGAATTATGGGGGTCGAGGCGACGCACATGTGGTATTCGTGTGATGAGATGCCATTGCTTGCAGTGTAAAGTATTCTCGAAGATTCCCAGGTGTGAGTAAAATAGTCTCCGAAATTATCTGTGAATAGAGATTGACCTCCGGAATTATCGGGGCATGGGCTAATACTCACAGTTTATCTTTATCTCGTAGTTGTAAAACCCCGTATTTTCAAATATTATTTTAAATATTTGAAAATGAATTAAAATAATTTTCTGGAGATTTAATAAATATTTCCTAAAGGATTTATCTTTTTACACGTGCGAAACACGTGCAAATATTTTTTGGTGTAAATAACTAATTTTATATTTTAGTAAATTCTCCTAATTATAATGGAGTATATTCTAAAATTTGGGATTTTTCTGAGTAGAGAAACGATTTTTATAAATACCTCGAAAGGGAGGGGCTTTTATGTAAAAAAAAATCGTTAATAAATTATGAAAATTCATTTTTACTGATATTTTGGTTCTCCATGGTTATCATTTGAATTTAAATATATTTAGATTTTATTTAAATTCGATTTGGGAAAGATTTAGTCAAAAAGGGTGTTTTTGCAAATATGGAATTCATGTAGAATTTTGTGCAAATATTTTCTAGAAAGTAAAAGTCAAATATTTTGATTGGAAAATATAATATGTATTATTAGATATTATTTCTGATTTTTCTGGATTTTTATGAATATTTTATGATATGTTTGCAAATATTACAAAATGGAGGGCTTTTGTGCAAAATCGCCACCCTGAGTTGTAAATCCGGATTTTTCTTGTTTACTGGGCTGCTCTGGATTGTTGGACAACTCAGTGATAAAATATTTGATTTGGTTTTGATTTAGTTAATCTATTTTAACTAAGAAAAGGGTATATATGTAAGTTTATATTTTGGAAGGACTATTTTGCAAATGTATTTCTAAAACCCTAAATCTTTACTTCCGGCCTATATATAAGTGGGTATGCAGCCGTCATTCGCTGCACAACATTATATTTTGTGATTTTTGGGAGGATCAAGAGGAGGAATTTGGATCTCGCAAAAAAGGAGACTTTCTTGTCGGATCTCTTCATTTCTAAGGTGAGTGATATAAATCTGTTTTGTTGTTTTGATTTAGGTGAGTGATATGAACTTTGTTTTGTTGTTGATTTATGTGAATGATTGTTTTGTTGTTTGTTTTGACATGCTTGTTTATTTAGTGTATTTTTGTATGTGAGCGATGCAATGGTTGTTGTTTGGATTATGTATGTGAAATCTATGCATGTTTAGTAGATCTTGGTTGATAAAGTTGTTATTGCTAGAAAGCATGTTTAAGATTTGGGTATGATTATGACAAAAAGGGATTGGATGGATGAACATCTGGATCTTGTGATTACAAATCAGATTTTTGGTTATGAGTTGTGGAAGAAATTCAGTATTGAGATATCCTAATGGAAGAATTAGGAATTAAGAACATGAGAATTAAGTTTTGAGATATTGGTTGATTTGAGGAATTGTATCTATAATGAGGATTATTTGATATTTTCGTTTTTACCAGAATACAAATTATTTTAGTAAACAATGATCGCTTTTGGAAAACCCTAATTTTGATTATCATGTACAACCAAAACCTTGCAGTCTGTAGGCCGACAGTCGACTGGCAGACCTTTCAGTCGACTGGTATGACCCGGCTGCTAGATCTTTAGTTTTCTTGAAAATCCACTCTGGACAGTCGACTTAGAACCTTTTCAGTCGACTGACACACTTAGAATTTATTTTTCAAAGTTATTGTAGATTTTTCTCTGGTAAGTCGACTTATGATTTTTTAAGTCGACTTATAATCTCTTTTAAGTCGACTTATGACTTTTATAAGTCAACTTATATTCTCTGGTAAGTCGACTTATGACTTTTTAAGTCGACTTATAATCTCTTTAAAGTCGACTTATGACTTTTATAAGTCCTGGTAAGTCAACTTATGATTTTTATAAGTCAATTTATAATACTTAACTTACTTTCTTAAAATTACTGGATTTTCCTCTGGACAGTCGAATGGTGAGTTTTGCAGTCGACTGTAGACACTTAGATCTTACTTCTTAAAGATGTTAGTTTTCACACTGGACAGTCGACTGGTGACCTTTTGCAGTCGACTGGTACTGATACTTTTCTAAGGTATTTTGATGTTCTTTAAACGACTATTTTTTTAAATGTTTTGGGTTTATAATCTATCCTTATAAATATTATTCTTCTATAGAACATACGTTTTCAATATATATTATGGTTGGATTTGGATTATGGAATTTATTAAAGACTTGGGTTTTGTTGAGTGGAGAGATTTCTCCTTTGACTGTTTGACGATGGATTAGTGAATTATGAACATATTGAGAGTCACTGATCTCTGGGGTCGGGTATATTCTGCGGTATTGAGAGTCACTGATAGTGATTGATAGCCGGGTATCCGATCTGTGGTATTGAGAGTCGAGTATATTCTGCGGTATTGAGAGTCATTGATCTCTGGGGTTGGGTATACTCTGCGGTGTTGAGAATCACAGATAGTAATTGATAACCGGGTATCCGATCTGCGGTGTTGAGAGTGACTGATAACTGGGTATCCGATCTGTGGTATTGAGAGTCGGGTATATTCTGCGGTATTGAGAGTCATTGATCTCCGGGGTTGGGTATACTCTGCGGTGTTGAGAATCACTGATAGTGATTGATAACCGGGTATCCGATCTGCGGTGTTGAGAGTGACTGATAACCGGGTATCCGATCTGTGGTATTGAGAGTCGGGTATATTCTGCGGTATTGAGAGTCATTGATTTCCGGGGTTGGGTATACTCTGCGGTGTTGAGAATCACTGATAGTGATTGATAACCGGGTATCCGATCTGCGGTGTTGAGAGTGACTGATAACCGGGTATCCGATCTGTGGTATTGAGAGTTATTGATAGCCGGGTATCCGAACTGCGGTGTTGAATAGTTTGATCTATAACTACTTGTACCTTTTTCTTCTATTGAACCCTATTATATGGAGACATTAAGGGATTGCACCGGAACTATGTAGAATGGGATGCATAGACTCCGACAAGTACGCATTAGAGAGTCCGCATATAGAAATTGTGTTTTCTTGACTTGGTTTCATGCATGTGTTTTCCTGTTTTCTGCTACTACCACTTAGTTAAGCTACACTTGATGTTTTCAGGTTTTCCTGTCATTTCTTACTTCACAATACAAGTTTAGTATATGTTTCTCTCGTTCAGTACATGTTGTTTAAGAATCCATGCTTATCGTTTATTTATGTTGTTTGTTGTTTTATGTCACTCACACCATTTATGACTGACCTCTTTAGTTTTGGGGGTTGGAGATCATCTCTAGCCTCATGTGTTGCAGGTTGTTGCTTAGAGTTTGGGGGTTTGGATGCTTGAGTTAGCTTTGGAGATTATAAGTGATGTAATGGAGCCTTGTGTAAATTTTGTAAAGAGAAGTGTTGAAAAAGAAAGTTGTAATTCAAGGTGTTGTAATTCTGCTGTGTTTGAAAGAGATGGTTGTAATAAATGTTTAGAAATAAAATTATTTGTGTTTTTGGGCTATGTGTACTATTACATTGAAGTTGATGCTGGGATTGTGCCACGCATTTTCTAAGATATCATATTAGAAATTCGGGGCGCTACAGTAGTAGTCGTCGTGTTAGGATTAGTTGCATAGCGGGGGATTAAACCCTACAATGTGGAGACGTTAAGGGCTTGCATCGGACCTATGTAGAGTGGGATGCATAGACTCCGACAAGTATGCATTAGAGAGTCAACATATAGACTTGTGTTTTTTTGACTTGGTTTTATGCATGTGGTTTCCTGTGTTCTACACTTGACACTTAGTTAGTTTCACTTGATGTTTTCATATTTTCTTACTACGTCACATTTTATATATTCTTGTTTATTACATGTTGTTTATGAATCTATGCTTAACTTATGTTGTTTGTTTTTATGTCACTCACACCTTTATGGCTGACCCCTTTAGTTTTGGGGGTTAGGGTTATCTCTAGCCTTATATTTTACAGGTGATTTCTTATAGCTCGGATTTGGATGCTTGAGTTCAAGTGATGTAATGACTTATGTAATTGTAAAGAAAGTGTTGTAAAGAAAAGAGAATTGTGATTAAGGTGTATTGTATTCCGCTGTGCTATGAAAATGATTATTGAAATGAAAGTTGAAAATTTTATTTGTGTTGACTTTGTTTAATATTACATTTGAAGTTGATGCTGGAAATTTTGTCACGTATTTTCTAAGATATTATATTAAAAATTCGGGGCACTACACAAACGACGTCAGAATTTTTTTATAAATATATATATATATTTATAAAAACGTGCATCGCACGTGTAAAGAATATTTATTTATAACGACGTGCATCCCATGTCTAAATTACGGTCTATTTGGTTGGTTGTTTTTTTCTTTTTTTTGTTTTCCAAAACATCAAAACCCGTTTGGTTAGGTTGTTTTGTGAAAACAGTTTTCACAAAACTCCATTTCAACTATTTTTTGTTTTTTCACCTCCTCTCTCTAGTATTTATATATATATATTATTATTATTATTATTATTATTATTATTATTATTATTATTATATATATATATTTTTATAATATATTATTGTTATATATATATATATATATATATATATATATATATATATATATATATATATATATATATATATACTATTTTATATATACTATTATAATATTCTATTATTATTATAATACATATTATTTTTATTGTATATTACTATTATATATTATTATATGATTTATTATTATTATAATAAATTATTTAATATATTATTATAATATATTATTATTACATATATATTATTATAATTATTATATGTTATTATATATATGTATATAATCAAATATGTTTATTATAATAAATTATTTCATATTATTATATAATATACAATTATTATAATATATCATTATTTTATATATACTATTTTATATATACTATTATTATTATATTATTATTATTATATATATGATTATTATATATATTATTATTTTATTTATACTATTTTGTATATAATATTATTATTATATATTATTATTATATATATTATTATTTTATATATACTATTTTATATATACTATTATTATATTATGTTATTATTATATATATTATTATTATATATATTATTATTATTATATATTACTATTATATATTATTATATATATTAATATATAATATATTACTATTATATATTACTATATAATATACTATTGTTATAATATATTGTTATATATATATTTATAATATATTATTGTTACTCATATATATTATTATTATTATTATTATTATTATTATTATTATTATTATTATTATTATTATTATTATTATAATATATATTATTTTTTCATATATATTATTTTATATATGCTATTATTACAATCTATTATTATTATAATATATATTATTATTATATATTACTATTATATATTATTATATTTATTATTATATAATTTATTATTATTGTAATAAATGGTTTAATATGTAATTATAATAGACTATTATTACATATATATTATTATAATTATTATATGTTATTATATATATGTATATAATTAAATATGTTTACTATAATAAATTATTTCATATTATTATATAATATACAATTATTATAATATATTATTATTTTATATATACTATTTAATATATACTATTATTATATTATATTATTATTATATATTTTATTATTTTATATGTACTATTTTATATATACTATTTTACATATACTATTATTATATTATATTATTATTATATATACTATTATTATATTATATTATTATATATATATTATATTATATTATTATTTTATATATACTATTTTATATATACTATTATTTCATATATACTATTTTGTATATACTATTATAATAATCTATTATTATTATAATATATATTATTATTATTATTATATATTACTATTATATATTATTATATATATTACTATATAATTTATTATTGTTATAATAAATATTTTAATATATGATTTGAATATATTATTATTACATATATATTATTATAATTATTATATATATTTTATATATATATATATATATACTAGGTTTGCCCGTTGACACGTGCCTGCGGCACGTTTTCGGAATGGTACACCTTGTTTTATCATATAAAATAATTTTTGAGGTCCAGCAAATTAACACCAGCAAACATAGAGCAAAAAACATATTATTTTTGAATTATTTTTAAAAATTTTAATTTTTAATTTTTTTTTGTTTTTATTTAAAAATTTTTAAAAATTTTATTTTCTTAATTTTTTGAATAGAAGAGGGAGGGAGAGAGAGAGAGAATTTTTATAAAAAAAATAAATATAGGAGTTGTTTTGGGTGGGAGATTTGAATTTGAGTTTTGGGAGGAAACTTTTAGGAGGGAAAATATGTTTTGTGAAGTTAAATCTGAGCCTTTGATTTTTGGGGGATTGGAGGAGAGCCACTTGATAGCTTTCTTTGTGTTTTATTATATAGATATATATATATATATATATATATATATATATATATATATATATATATTATTAAATATGTTTATTATAATAGAATGTTTTATATTATTATATATCAATATGTATGTATATGTATACAACATGTATGTATCAGAGTATATATACTGTATACAGTATATACGTACAACCAAACCTATACATACATTATACTCTCATTTCAAAAAACTGTTTTCATAAAAATTATTACCAAACAGATTTTACACTCTCATTTTCAGAAAACTCTTTTTCAGATAACTGTTTTCCGAAAACTGTTTTAAAACAACAAACAAAAGCAGTTTTTTTTTTTTTTTTTAGAGCGAGCGAGATAGAAAGAAGACATCCTGTGAAACACCTGTCCTTCGGTTCCCTCTCCCTCCTTTTTCTCTTCTCTCTTTCTTGGCGTGCTCTGCTTCTTGTAAAAAAGAAAACGCCAACAATCGCCATTATCCAAGAGAGAAAGAATGCGAAAGTAGCAGGTATCTCAAAAGGGCCTGCAACAACATCTCCCAGTCATCTCATTTCATCAAAAGTTGGGGATTCTTAAGCCCACCTATTCTTAGCAGCTCCAAATTAAAACAACACAACAAAAGCAAACCCCCATTCTCCATTTCCCTCTCCCAATTGCCGACAATGCCACCTTCTCCGTGTGGGTAACCAACCACACAAGCGAACAAAAGCAAAAGCAAAATCAAAATTATAATTTTCTGTTTCCCCAAATCAGAGGAAACAGCCGACGCAACAATGGCGACAGAGGACAGCAACAGAGAAGACGCCGACAAGCTCAGCTACGAAATCTTCTCCATTCTCGAATCCAAATTCCTCTTCGGCTACGACGGCCACAAGCTGTTGGTCCCCCAACTCAAGCCCTCTCTCGAATCCTCTATAGCTGCCCCTCCTCCTTCCATCAAGAACCAGCGCGGCAAAATCCGCATCCTCACCATCGACGGCGCCGCTTGCGTCGGGATGCGCGCCATCCTCCCCGGCAAAGCCCTCTCTTACCTCGAACAGTCGCTCAAGTCCAAAACCGGCGATCCTAACGCCACCATCTCCGACTACTTCGACCTCGTCGCCGGCACCGGTATTGGCGGCCTCTTCGCCGCCATGCTCTTCTCCGCCGCCAAGAACGGCTCCTCCTTCTCCGCCGACGACACGTGGCGATTCCTCGTCGACAACGCCAAGAACCACTTTCGCACCTCCTCCTCCTCTCCCAACATCTTCAGCTGTGTCTTCAATGGCGGCGGTTACGGCGGCGAAAGCCTAACCGAGTCCATTGAGAACGGCATGAAGGACGCCTTCGGCGACAGCCTCACCCTCAAGGACACGGTGAAACCGCTGCTAATCCCCTGCTACGACATGATGACGTCAGCGCCGCTGGTTTTCTCGCGCGCCGACGCGGTGGAGAGCGAGAGCTACGACTTCCGGTTGTGGGAGGTGTGCCGGGCCACGTGGGCCGAACCGGGCTGGGTGGGGCCCGTCGAGATGCGCTCGGTGGATGGGAAGACGGTTTGTTTAGGGGTGGACGGGGGGCTGGCGTCGATGAGCAACCCGACGGCGGCGGCTATTACGCACGTGCTGCATAACAAGCAGGAGTTCCCGTTCGTGCGGGGGGTGGAGGATGTGAAGGTGCTGTCGCTGGGTTGCGGGTCGGGTCTGGGTGCGCATTCGGGTGGTGCAGAGTATAATAGGACCCGGAAGTGGGGGGTGAAAGAATGGGCCCGCCCTGTGGCCCGCATTGTGTCGGATGGGACTGCTGACGTGGTTGACCACGCGGTGGCTATGGCGTTCGGGGAGTGTAGGAGCTCCAATTACATTCGGATCCAGGTATAATTTTAGTTATCTTATTAAACCCGTTTCGTATTTTGTACTGTATTTTGTTGCTAATGTACGCCAAACGAAAGCACGGGTGCTACACTGCTACGGAATGACTTGTCAGCATTTAGTGTGTGTTTTTGTCGTGGACGTATCTGCCATGGGGTTTTGCTATATTAGTAAACAAGAGGTGTTAATGGGTTTTTGTTGGTGACGGTGGGTTTGTGTACCCAAAAATCCAATTCACAGAAGGTCGGTGGGGTTTTCTGTTATTCTTCTTTGGCCTCTCTGTCCGGTGTTCTTTCTCTTGTTGCCATTCTGAGTTATTTTTTCACTGCTTGTAAAATTTTGAGTAGTAACTTGGGGGTAAGGAAAGATAGCGAAATTATTTTGAGAAGTTATTAAATAAAAAAGTTGTGAGCAACTTAAATATAGAGGTCTCGAGGGAGAGTCGAGAGGATATGTTTTTCCGTAGAACTAGGACATTGGAGATTCGAAATACTCTAGGAATGATGAAAATAGGAAAAGCTTTAGGACCAAATGATATACTTGTTAGGGATTTCTACCGAAACCCCCCCTTAGGATCTTGTTGAGTTTTTCGATACAATCAATATAAACCACCAAGTACATATGAGATCATACCAAACATACCAAAACACACACAAATTTGTCCCGATTGGGGCTTTCGCCTTAATCCGGGGGAGAAGAAACCCAATATGTTATTCAACTAGAGAAGATACAAGAATATTATAATTCTCAGCACGACCCTCTTTCAAGCCGCACCAGCAAGTTTAGTTGTTTACAATTAGAGAAACACAGAAGCTTCGCCTTCAATGAAGTACTCTCTCTCTCTTGGCTCTCAATGAAGGCCAATAATAACAATATATAGAGATCTAGAGAAAACCTAGTTTGATATCTTGATACAATAGCCTTTGGATATTACTGAAGAGATAACCCTACGATAAGAGTCGTCAGATCTGACTTGAAGAGCAAGTTGGGCTTCTCACGACTCACCAAGATCCGACCCAAATTATCCATCAGCGCCGTGCGCGGTCGACCGCATCACAAGGTCGGTCGACCGTCCTCCTCTCGGGAACTTCTGCAAAGTTGGGCGGTCGACTGCATCCCATGTACGGTCGACCGCGCGGTCGACCGCAACTCCACCTGCTGCTGCTGCTGACTGTTTTCCTTGCTTCCACTCCGTCTCCGATCGTCTTGATTCCTCCATCGTCTCATCGTCTTCTTATCCAACATAGTATGCAAGACGTAAACCCAACAATCTCCACATTGGATTGCATACTCATGAATCCACACCTGTGTGATTTAAAACTTTTTACACTCTTTTCCTTATCTTCTTGCAAACAACTCGCTTCAATGGTTTCCTCTGCTAGTTGATTCTATCTCCACCTGTTTTTCTTCCGCTGTATGTCCCCCCTCAAGGATACACCCCAGTAGATATAATCATGGAGGTGCCACCCTCCACACGAACTCCACCTACCTCAAGGCTAGGGTTGGCATTCGGGTCGACCGGGCCGGGCCTGGCCGGGCCGGATCCGCCCGGGTTGGACGTTGACTTGGGTGGGTTCGGGCCGGGTTGGTGGCTTAACCGGACCGGGCCGGATCGAAAATTGGAAATGGCGACCCGTCCAACCCGTGAACCCTTTCGGGTCTAACCCGGGTTGGGTCGGGTCGACCCTCGGGTTGGCCCGTGTTTAGATAGATAGACTTTTTTTTTAAAACTTAAAATAATAATAATAATAATAATAATAATAATAATAATAATAATAAATATTAAAATCGTAATAATAATAATAAGATTGAAAGAGTGAAATTGGCAAAAAATATTGAAATATTATTCATATGAATTTAAGTTATACAAGTTTAACAATTTCTAATGAAATGGAGAATTCAATTTACAAATATGTTTTATACACTAACATATTTCTTATACACATTTTCAATTTACTTCAATTTTTCTAATTTGAAATAACAAGCACAGATATAATACAATTTTTTTTATCCATTTACAATTGTCTTGAAGTTGATGGCCTTGAATTTGTTGTTGTTGGTCTTGAATTCTTCATTTTGGTTGCTATTGTTGTTGTTGTTGTTGTTGTTCTTCCGGCGAGTTGCTCCCACTTGTGGACGTTGATAATGCTTTCCCTTGTGTCCTATCTTCAGCCTTCAGCCAGTCTTCTGTGCAAATGAGCATCTCTAACGTGTCGGGCTTTAAGCGATTCCTGTAACCAGTTAGAACTCTGCCACTTGAAGAAAATGCACTTTCAGAAGCAACTGTAGAGACAGAAGGAGTTAGTAAATCTTTAGCCATAATTGACAGAATACTATAAGTGTGTTCATGGTCTTTCAACCATTGTAAAATATCTAGTGGAGAAGAAGAAGATTCAGAATCTTGTTGGTTATACCAATTTAATTCATTTGGTTGATTAGTCCTAGGTTTTTTGGATTGAATTTGTACAAGTAAATTAAATATTTTATCATCAAATTTACTCTTACCCTTACCTTTGGAACTACCAGAATAAGAACTAACTTCAGAAGTTGTACTACTAGATGCAAAACATCTATCGTAATAATCATACAAGTTATTTAATGTAGATTCAAATTGAACTAAAAAAGTAGCGCAATCAATTACTATTTCTACATTTTCTCAAAGTAATGCAAAAAAATATTTCAATCAAACTCTTCGTACCTTCTAATTTGATACGAGGATCCATAATGGTAGCAACACAAATCAACATAGGAGGAAAATAATAATACTTCAAAAAATTTTGTATGCAGGTTTTACAATATCACTAACATAAGTATCATTTAACATTTCGTTAAATGTTTGCATCATGCTAACTAATGAAATAAAAATGTTACTAGAAGCAGATTCATATGTTTTTGAAAATTTTAAAGTTGCGGTTTTAAAAGGTTCTAAAAATTTCAACAAAGCTTCGGCATAATACCAATTGGTGGAAGTCATTTCAAAATTGTGCATATTTTTTGCGATACAAAAATCATTTACAACTGCTTTATATTCGGTTACAACATGTAGTAAATCAAAAATAGAGTTCCATCGGTGTTTAACATCCTTTGAAAATCTTCTAAAAGGTACATTTGAAATCCTACACCAATTTTTCCATTCTTGAAATAGCTGGGACTTAATGCAATGAAATGTACACAATTTCTAATTTTAACTATATATGGATCGGCTATTTTTAATGCATCTTGAACACATAAATTTAAAATATAACATGCATATCTAATATGAAAAATATTGTCAGATGGAGGGTTTAATGCGGATTTTAAAGTAGTAATTGCTGCATTATTAGATGCATTATCAAAACTAATACACATAATTTTATCGCGAATATGAAAAACATCACAAATTTCTAAAATACGGTTTGCTATTTCAGCGCTACTATGGGGATACGACAACGCGGCAAGTGATATGATTTTTTTTGAAGAATCCAATCATTGTCGATCCAATGACAGGTTATTTCCATCGTTGGAATATTGTTGACCCGTCCAACAATCCGAAGTTAAACTAACTCTACAAGTTAAACTCCATAAAATTGCAATCAAAGCGTCCTTCATTTCATTGTACACTTTAAAACAATCCGATTTGCAAGTATTTCTCGGGATTGTTCTAAAATGAGGGTTAAGACTGTTTGATTAAAATTTTCCAAGTCCCTACTCTCGGGATAGGAAAATGGTAACTCTTCCTTTATTACTAATCGGGCCATTTCCCGATCAACAAGATCGGGATCATAAGGGTGGCTATCAACTAGACCGGTCCTAGGGTTGATTTTTTTTTGGCCGGGTAGGTTAACAAGAAGGTCTTTATGCTTATGTTGGATGTGTCTACTAATTGTACCGGTGCCATCACCCCTCTTGAATTTGTATGCCTTAGAACATATTTTACAAACTTTCAAACCTTACCCGGAGTTTCTTCGTCCGGGATATAATCGTAAAACTTATGCCAATCACTACTTTCTCCTATACTTTTCCTACTACTACGGGGTTGTGTGGTTTCGGTTGGTTGTTGTTGTTCTTCTTCTTCTAATTGTATGTCACCTACAACCTCGTCGTCTGTACCCCATTGTTGGGTAGGAGGATCATGGTACTTTTCGGCAGGGCCCACCAATTGGGACAATTGGTGGCTTACGGGAAGTGCCGGTGGAATCTTGCCCACTTTGGCTACGACTGCTACCGCGTGATTTAGACATAATGTTGTAATGTATGTAAAAAAAACGACACAATGTAGGAGCCTGGAGCGATGAGTTATAAAAAAAATCTAGAAAACAAGAGGGTTGAGATAAAGAAGATCAAAAAACCAACAAAAATTATAACTACAACAAAAATTAAATAAGAAGAGAGGCATGAAATTTTGATACCGTTCACCGTGGATACGCGTATATAAAAAATTTCGTGAAAATAAGAATAGAAGTAGAAGTAGAAATAAGCGATTCCGGAATTGAAGAGTTGAGGAGGGCTTGAAGGAGAGTTGAAGACTTGATCACTTGGAGTTGGACGAGAGTTGAAGACGTTGAATTTTTTTGATAGGGTTTTCGGGGGGTATTTATAGGCAAATAACAAAAAAAAAAACCAAAAAAAACCACAAAAACGACTATAAGAGCCGTTGAGTGGCACTGTGCTACAGTACCCAGGCCAACGGCCTTGCGACCCCATTGGACCCGTTCGGGTCAATGGTCGACCCGGGGCGGGTCGAACGTTTGACCCGTTCGGGTCGAACAGTTCGCAATCCACAGGTCGACCCGCTGGTTGGCGGCCAGGTTGGCATATTTTAACCGGGTTCGCGGGCCGGGTTAGGCGGGTTGGATCCGATAAATTGGAGGCCCGGATCGACCCGTTACTGTTCACGGGTTCGATCCGACCCCGAACGCAGTTCCGCGGGCCGGGTTATACGGGCGGGTCGCGGGTGGGCCTGGCAGTTGACCCGGCCCACTTGCCATCCCTACCCAAGGCTCTCTCCACCTTTCAACGATATTCGAACGTCGCAGTCTCGCTCGAATAATTCTAGTGACGACATATTAGATGGTGCTTTTGGAACAATGGGCTTCGAAACACCTGCGCAAGTTTTTCTGTTCCTCCAAAGTTGTAGAGGTTGTGCTGAGTCTGCTGACCCTGCTCAATCCCCCTCTCACCCTTCATTACCTCACAATAACTTTCCCAAACTGATCAAACCATCTGTATTTGTATACCTGCAGTCCCGAGCTTCTAGAGTTCTCATGGAAATAAGGCTCCGCTTCATCAAAGGAATATACATGCCCTTCTTTAGTGTGTATCCCCTTTCGTTTATCATATTCGACTCATTAGTTTTCTCACCCCTTACTTCACAAGTCTTATCAATCTTCGTTCCCACACAACGACATGAGGCAAACTTGTAAGTAGAAACCATTACTTCACAAATCTTATCAACCTTCGTTCTCACACGACGACATGATGCAAATTTGTAGGTAGAAACCATCTCCCTCTCGGAGCAAACTTGAGAAGAACTAAGCAAATCAAAAGAACAACCGGAATTCACATCTAAAGAACTTGAAACAAAAGCACTGTTTAAGCTATCTCCTGATTCAACGGCACATGATTTGGCACTCTGACTCAACCGCTTGCAACAGTCTCTCATGTAATGCTCAATTCCTTTGCACTGGTGGCCACAAACCTTACCCCCCTACATACACTTTCTCTTCCAATCAAAGTACAATCCACCTCTAAGCTACTCAAAGAAGTTGATGCCGATTTCTGACTCTCCTTTCTAAGTGCATCCTTCTCCAACCCCTTGATCATACCTGCTATGAAAAACTTCTCCTTGGTAGATTTCTCATCTAGCACGGTTATAATGTTGGATGGATTTGGTGATGAATATATCGAGTTGGAAACCCTTAGATCATCTGCGTTGAACGCCCTCAGTTCAGATAACTCCATATTGAACTCCACTTCATGATCTAGAAGAGCGGTACTTTTCTTCATCGAGAAACCTCACAACTTTCTTCGTTGGTACATCCGACCCTGTGATGACGATCCCGAGTAGTCAGTTCTGAATCTTGCCCATAGACTCACCGTGCTTCTCCTATACCTGACTTCGCTCGTCGATGACAACCGGATTAAATACAAGGCTTCTGAATAAATCTCCTTCCAATTCTCCTGCTTTGTGCCGATTGGTCTCCTTTTATCTCCTTCTAGGACTAGATCCAAGTCCCGTTGAACCGATGCTTCATGCATGTCCACCTTCAAGAGATCAAAGTTGATCTTGCCTTTGAACCGCTTGATCTTCGTGATCTGGTCTGCCACCATCTCTAAAGAACTCGACCAAACCCTTTGTACCCGAAGCTCTGATACCAATTGTTAGGAATTTCTACTGAAACCCCCCTTAGGATCTTGTTGAGTTTTTCGATGCAATCAACATAAATCACCAAGCACATATGAGATCATACCTAACACACCCAGGTACACACAAATTTGTCCCGGTTGGGGCTTTCGCCTTAATCCAGGAGAGAAGAAACCCAAGATGTTATTCAACTAGAGAAAATACAAGAATGTTACAATTCTCACCACGACCCTCTCTCAAGGCCTCACCAGCAAGTATTAGTTGTTTACAATTAGAAAAACTCTGAAGCTTTGCCTTCAATGAAGTAATCTCTCTCTTGGCTCTCAATGGAGGCCAATAACAACAATATATAGAGATCTAGAAAAAACCTAGTTTGATATCTTGATACAATAGTCGTTGGATATTACTGAAGAGATAACCCTACGATAAGAGCCGTCAGATCTGACTTGAAGAGCAAGTTGGGCTTCTCATGAATCACCAAGATCCGACCCAAATTATCCATCAGCACCGCGCGCGGTCGACCGCACCTCAAGGTCGGTCGACCGTCCCCCTCTCAGGAACTTCTGCAGAGCTGGGCGGTCGACCACACCCCATGTACGGTCGACCGCGCGGTCGACTGCGCAGTTGACCGCAACTCCACCTGCTGCTGCTGCTGACTGTTTCCCTTGCTTCCACGCCGTCTCCGATCGTCTCGATTCCTCCATCGTCTCATCGTCTTCTTATCCAACATAGTATGCAAGACATAAACCCAACAATACCCATTGAAGTTTGGAAGTGTCTTGGGGATGT
Source organism: Hemerocallis citrina (assembly GCA_017893485.1). Lineage (NCBI taxonomy): Eukaryota > Viridiplantae > Streptophyta > Magnoliopsida > Asparagales > Asphodelaceae > Hemerocallis > Hemerocallis citrina. The sequence continues at coordinate 66,550,902 of CM030367.1, read as the reverse complement.
AGGAGTGGGTTGACTAACAAAATTATTTAATAAAATTTTGAGGACTAAGAAGATGCCCGATGAATGGAGAAAAAGTATTTTAGTACCTACATATAAAAATAAAGGAGATTTACAAAGTTGCTCAAACTACCGAGGAATTAAACTAATGAGTCATACGATGAAAATTTAGGAGAGAGTGATCAAACATAGACTGAGACTAGAAACTACAGTGTCTGAGAATTAGTTTGGGTTTATGCCTGGGAGGTCAACAATGAAAACAATTTATATACTGAGGAGACTAATGGAAAAATATAGGAAGAATAAGAAAGATCTACATATGATTTTTATAGATCTAGAAAAAGCATATGATAAAGTCTCTAGAGACATAGTATGGTGGGTGTTAAATAATGAAAGAGTTACTATTCGGTATATTAAGGTAATTAAGGATATGTATGAAGGGGCAACGACCACAATTAGAACAAGCACAAAAGAGACTAGCGATTTTCCTATTACAGTAGGTTTACACAAAGGTTCGGCTTTAAGTCCCTACTTCTTTACTTTGGTTATGGATGAATTGACGCGAGGAATATAAGATGAGGTGCCTTGGTGTATGCTTTTTGCCGATGACATCCTCTTAGTGGACGAGTCTGGAGCAGGAGTCGATGCTAAATTAGAATTGTGGAGAGAAACTTTGGAAACTAAATGCTTTAGGATAAGCAAAACTAAAACAGAGTATATGGAGTGTAATTTTCGTGATATTCGGAACACAACTGAGGAAGTAGTAAAGTTTGATGGCCAAGAGATACCTAAGAGAGACCGCTTCCGATATTTAGGCTTGATTATACAAAGAGATGGGGAGATTTGTAAAGATGTTATACATAGAATCCAAGCAGGATGACTTAAGTGGAGAAGTGTCAGTGATGTTTTGTGTGACAAACGTATACCTTTGAAGTTGAAGGAAATTTTTTATAGGACGGCTGGTAGACCAGCAATGATGTTTGGAGCAGAGTGTTGGGCAACAAAGAAACAATATATCCAAAAAATGAGTGTAGCGAAGATGAGGATGCTAAGATGGATGTGTGGTAAAACAAGGAAGGATAGAATTAGAAACGAGCATATACAAGACATGCTAAATGTAGTTCCAATCCAAGATAAGATAAGAGAGAATCGCCTCAGGTGGTTTGGATCTGTCACACATAGACCTAGTAGTGTTCCCGTTAGAAAGAGTGATTTGATAAGTATTAAGGGTAGAGGAAGACCTAAATCAACTTGGGTGGAAACGGTGAAAAAAATATGATAGCTTGTGACCTTACAGAAGATATTGCGCTTAACCAAGCAGAATGGAAAACTAGGGCTGTTCATCGGTGCGAAACCGAACCGAACCGAAAATAACCGAACCGAACCGAAATTTTCGGTTTGGTATATTTGAAACCGAAATCCGAACCGAAACTGATAAAATTTAGTTTGAACCGAACCGAATTGTATCGGTTCGGTTCGGTTAATAACCGAACTAACCGAAATTTGGAAGTAAGAAATATACTTATCAGATCAATGCAGCATTGAGTGAAACACTATAAAACAGGTAAAGTAATATTCTTATCAGACGGCAAAAAACAAATATTGACCAGAAGTTAAGAAATAGTGATCATAGGTGTTATCTTAATTCGATGTTGAGTTTGCAAATGCTATAACTTTGTTTGACCAAGTTTGGTGATGCTTTGAAAAAAAAATCAATATGACATTATGGTCCAAACAGAAACAGAGATAATGCTTTGTTCTCTTTGGAGCTGATGTAACAGTTGAAATGCTTCAGGAACAAATAAGGATTTAACAGCTACTATTAGCTGGAAGTGCACTTGCATAGCAGATTAGTTTGAGATGGATCCTAGGGGTATAGTTTATTTTGGTCCAAAAAAAGTTCAGTTTTTTGTTCGGTTCGGTTTATTTAGAAGCCAACCAAAAACCGAACCGAACTCTCTAAAAAAATTTCGGTTTGGATCGAAACCGAACCGAAAACCGAACCAAATTGATAAATTTCGGTTCGGTTCGGTTCGGTAATCGGTTTTAACCAAAGTATGAACAGCCCTATGGAAAACCATGATTCATGTAGCTGATCCCAACTAGTTGGGATTTTTGTTGTTGTTGTTGTTGTTGTTGTTGTAACTTGTAACTTGGAGGTTCTCTAGGGTTTGGTAAATGTGAAGGATGTCATGTTGCGCTGTTTTAACTTGCGATTATTTATTTTACTAGAATTTGGCAGTAGGTAGGAATCTAGGTTTACCATCAACTAGATGCTTGATCAATAGTTTATGACCTGTTTCTCTTTTGGTGCTTAGATGCACGAGTGTTTATGTGAGTAAATTTTGGAGTTAGATATTTAGGCCATTTGGCAGAAAGCAGTATTCATTATTCAATTACTGGAAGGTGGGAATGATACTTGAGCATTGTTAATGATTGTATTGAATGCAGAAAAGTAGTTCATGAAGCTGAACTTTAAGGCAAAGGTAGGTGTTGGGGTTGTGGTTGTTGTTGATAGTGTTACGTGCGGTTGCCAACCATGTCTCCTAAATAAGGAGATTTAATTCCTCCTATGTTTTGTACAATTCACAAATTTTGTCCTTTTTGTTAATTCCCCTCATGTTTAGAACCGCATATATTTGTGGTGGAATGGTGACAATTTAGCAAGGGAATAATTTTATCATCTTACCATGTATAGACATCCCTACATGTCGACTTCAAAAACACATGCTCAAAACTTCCGTAATTTTGAGCTTAGTCGGACCAGTAACAAAATTTTCATGTGGGTGTTATCGGAAATGTTACTAGGATCAGAAATATAGATCTGGTTTGATGAATGATTTTGAAAGCGTTTGATTCATTTTACAAAAATAGCTGACTTGAACCCTAATTTCTTTGATGCATGTTAAAGGTCAACATTTTTAAACACAAAGTATTCCTTATTATATCTCTAACTTCCATGCAGGCAAATGGCTCCACCCTAGGACGATGCAAGGCTGATGTAGACTGTGATCCGAGCCCAGGTAATGTGAAGGTTCTACTTGGAGCTGCAAAAGAGATGCTAGAGCAGAAGAACGTGGAGTCTGTAATGTTTGGAGGCAAGAGGATTGGGGAGCAAACAAACATGGAGAAGTTGGATTGGTTTGCAGAAGAGCTTGTGCTTGAGCACCAGAGGAGAAGCTGCAGGATAGTTCCCACCGTTGCCTTCAAGCAACCAACTCAAAAGACGAGAAATATCTGAGCCCCTTTGTTTATGTGAGCCCTTTGATTACCTCTACATTTCAACTGTTGCTTGATTCTGCTGTTTTTTTGCATAGCAGTGTAGCATTTATGCCTATAGGATCTTTAGAAGTGGGGAAAAAGAAAGGAGGAAGGAAATGTTTGTGATATATCTCCGTTCTGATGATGTCTCGAGAAATATTTCCATCTTTTGCAGGATTTTCTTTTCACTCTCTTCTTTTTCGGAATATAGAGTTGATATATAAAACCTGTTTTCCTCTAGAATTGATGTATATTCAATTTATCAATTAGCCCCAATGGCTGACATCGATTCTGAATTTAGTATTACTTGTGTAGCAACGATGTAGCATTACTTGCTTGCGAACGTTCTGAAAATTTATTAGTGTATATTAGATCTTCTAGTTCTAAGTCCTAACTTCAGTATTCGGTGATGAGATATTTTTAGTCTATTAAGTAGGTTTAAGTGATTCGAAAAAACTTCTACTATTTGAAATGTACCATTTTTTTGCTGTAATGCCACGCCCACCCACCTTGGCACTTCCTATTGACATCTTCATCCTAAACTGTTCCACTATAAGTTTGAAGTACGTAGTTAGATTTCCTTTAGATATTGTATTCCGTAGTTACTTCCGGACAATCTATTTCATTCTGCTGGCATTTTACTGGTATGGTGACTCCACAATATTCATCACATACATATATTTTTTGTAAGCAATATTCGTCACATATAACTTTTTTTTCATTAAAGGGCGAGGTCATAGCTTGGCCTTGAACCCAGGAACTCCTTTTACCCATCCTATTGATTCAGTGGTCATATTACTAGTTATGGGTTTAAAAATTATACTTGTACTAGATTTGCCCGTGGCCACGTGCCTCCGGCACTTCTTCAGAACGATACAGTATATGAAAAGTCTTGTAAACAGTAAATCAACAATTATGTAGCTGAAGTTTGAATAGTATGACAATAATTAGTTGTAAATAAAATTTCATGTTTCCATTAGTATATGGTGAAAAATAATTATAAATTGGGATATAAAAGTCCATGTTTCCACATATATATATGGGAAAAAGGGGTATGAGCAACTTGCTCATTTATTAAATAAGCAATTGATGATGTTGCATACATGTGATTGGACAATCTTTAAAAGGATTAGTTGTTCAATGTATCACATGCATGCCACATAATCAATTGCTCATTTACTAAATGAGCAAGTTGCTCATATCCCTTTTACCCTATATATAGAGAGAGAGAGAATTAAATAAATAAATGAGTTGTTTTGGAGGGAGAATTTGAATTTGAGTTTTGGGGGAAAACTTTTGAAGGAAAAATGTGTTTTGTGAGGTTAAATCTGGACCATTAATTTTAGGGGAGATTGAATGAGAGCCACTTGATAGCTTTCTTTGTAATTTATTATATAGATACCCCTTTGTTTCTATAATGGAATCCTGTTATTAATTGAACTTGTTAGGTTTACAAGCAATCTTGCATTCCCCAGAGGTGCTTTCCCTCTACTGCAATACAAGTAGAAATCCAGACCCAGTTTTTGTTCGTAAGGAAAAAAAAATAACGAAAGCTGCATTGATATTTTTCAAGAAGGTATTCTTTTGTCTGGGACCCAAAAGGTGATGTATTAAATCTACTCCTCTAGAAAGGCTTGAAAGTACAGCCAATTACTTAATTCTCATGATGGAGTTCATTTATGAGATTGTCCCAAATCAGTAACAAGTCTTAAATGTTTCCTATCATTACATGCAGAATTCCTGCAATCTCACTCAATTCCATTTCTCTTTTGGGATTTTCCCACATGGGTTAGTAACAAATTTGAAAATTCTATATACCTCATTCACCAAATTGATATTTTCATATAATTCGCTCACAATGTTGGCCAACCACAATAACAATAACAACAATAAATTTTTTTTCCCAATTAGTTGGGGTCAGCTACATGAATCCTGATTTTTCATTCTGCTCGGTTTAGTGCAATATCTTATGTAAGGTTCTCCAATGTTTGCCAATACCAAAAAATTATTTTTGTTTGCTGTTGTCATTTTATTTATGTTAAATCTTACTATGAGTTTGAAAATGACTATTTTGCCCTCATTTTAGGGTTAGGGTAGGGTTTAGGGTTAAGGTTAGGATCCTTAACCCTGACCATTGTCAAACTCAGGGTAAGATTTAACATAAGTAGAGTGACAATAGCCCTTACCCCTAACCCTAACCCTGGATTTTAAAAGGAGGGTAAAATAGTCATTTTCAAACTCGGATAAGATTTATCATAAGTAGAGTGATAATAGCAAACAAAAGTTGCCACACCCCGCTTTTCGTTATACAGAAACACATGCACGTAACTAAGACCCAACGAATGATATAAGTGTACAAACTTATATCGTCCATAAGCTATATAATACTAGCAAGCTCAACAATACAATAATATTCACATGAACAAAAATATAATACATTAATCAATATTTGAGATACAAGGACTTACAAAATGCCCAGAATATACGATGTAGTAAACAGTTCGCCAAGATCCTTCAGTGACCCATCATCTATATCTGTATAAACATTAACTAAAAGAAAGATAGAGGGTACCTGTTAGAGCAAGCTTCGTGTAACACCCCAAATTCCAAACACAGGTAATTCGTAGCACAAACAAAATTTTTTACTTCAACTTCGTACAAAAATATAAGGAAATTAAAAACTTTTTCATTTCAATAATGTTTATTACAATACACAGTAGAAAATTACATAAATAAATACAACTTTAACATCTAATAACTTCAATATGGCAATATTCATCAGTATCAAACTCATCTCCACGTCTCTCGTTAATTCAAGTCCAGCAACTTGAAAACTGCGTGCACGTCAGTTGCATACAACTGATGTAATGCTATAATCCAGCAATTTCATTATCTTAACAATCACAAACTTGAATACAGAACAAAATGTGAAATTTGCCTATCCTAAACATGTCAGTGTATGATATGATCCTGATGCCTAATGCAGACACTGATACTTTCAATGCAACACTAATACACACTTGTTCGGATTTTATGCATTCCATACTACATAGGTCCGAGGGCAAGTGTCATGCCCTGCTTCCCAAAATAAGGAATACGAGTACGTAACGTAGGCCCAGCGAATGATGTAAACACCATCCATATGCTGTACCAGACTAACTCAACGATATGAAATAACAAACACAACCACGCAAGGAGATATAATCACATAAACAAGATCAACTTCAATAATAAATAAGATAATCCAAATAATAATATCCAACATCTGGGATAAAAACAAACTCCGGATCATAAAAGCCCAAAACAAAGTATAATATCAAGACAATGTTCAAAAGAAATAAATCTAGCAATAAAGTAAACTAAGCAGCGCAATCTTTGGTTCCATCTCCTAAAATTGTTGCTCACCAATTCCTTCTGGTATTGTTCCTTCAATACCTGTAAATTCTTGATTTAAAAAAAGAGAGAAAATAGTGTCCTTAGAGCAAGTCATGGACATCAAGTAGAGAAAACAGGGAATAATATGACAGTATATCAAAGAAAAGGGATGGGATCAAAGTCAATAGCAAAATTCAAAGGTATGCTATAATGTCAAGGGTCTATGTTTAATCATGCATTTAATTAATAGTTTCAATTCAAGTCCAATGTTGGTGACAGTATACGGGATCAAACATGAAATATCAAATGCAGGTTATTAATCATTTTATTAACCTATCTAGTGCACATACTACTACGTCCCATTCCACAGGTTCGGCACAAGCACAAAGTGTACACTTTAGACTGATGGTGAATTCACGGTTCATGTACTCGGCCCAGTAATCAGTGATTAATGTTCAATGATAGTAATTATCAAGCAGTATTTTATGGCCATCAGTCAGTACAAGTCAGGCAGTAGGGCCCAACCAAGTACAGTTTCCGATTGTTCACTACCAAGTCGTCTCATAATATCCCAGCTTGTTAATATTTTATTTCATCCTATGTGAGCATGCAAAAAGGTGTCAATGTTGTATCATGCTAGATGTGTCTAATTCTACTCGTTACAGAGCAATCAAGAAGCAAACATTTAATTAAACACAAATCACACAATCTGGACAACATAACGTTGCTGTACAAAAACACAGATTACCGCTACTACCCAAAGGCAAATCTGGACCCGTCAGAAATTTTAGAAACTAGACTCTCTGCAGTTCCAGCGAATATATATACGGCATATAAAAGTTACAAAAACTATGGTGAAAATCCTATTCTTTTCAGATTTTATGTTCAGGCAGCAGGTTATAGATTGTGTTCACATATATGTTTTAGGTCAGAAAACTCATCAATTAAATCTACAAAAATTTAGGGTGGTTCCTACACATGTCTAGTCTCAGCCAAATTAATTTCATATTTATATTTTACTGTTAACGTGTTCTATTAATTATGAAACAGAAAGATACGCATGAATTTGTAAATCTGGAAATTCAGACCTAGCTGTACTAAAATACTGATATCTAACAAATTATATATCAGAATTCAAATCCGTCAAAACTGGAAAATAGATTCATGGGACTATAATTCATGTTCAGAAAGTTATTTCAAATTACAACAGCAACATGGTCGAAAATCTGATACAAAAAGGAACAAACAGTAGGCCAGAATATAATTTGATATGAATAGGCAACAACTTAATTATACAACCATATAGTTCATGCTAATTAATAATCAAAGTGATGCTAGATGTTTAACATGCATATTTCTAGGTTTAAGATGCAATTTCACAGGCATAGTAATCAATTCATTAATTCAACTTCAATCAACATATTTAATTCATCAACAATTCTATAACATGGATCTAGTTATATTTCATGTAAACGTGCATATGCAATGTGCAAGAGGGACTAGATTTTAGATCAAAGATATAGGCACGATGTTAAGCATATATTGGGTTAGCTCGTGTAAACCCTCAATATACTTAACGGAATTCAATAGCAATATGAAAAAAAGATTGGGATCTACTTGCGGAGATCAAAGAATCTTGAATAAAACAATAAACTAGTTCAAGAAGAGACTTGAATGTTAGACGGTTAATTTTGAATATAAGAATAACTGGATGAGAATCCCAGGTGACGAACCACGAAACACGGAACACGCAAGCACGTGCGTGCAACACCAAACAGAAAAACAGCAAACCGTGGACTTAAAACACAAACTCCTGGATCCTCAACAGCAAACACCCACACGAAACAGCAACCTCCTCCTTCACAAAACACCAAACACCGGATCTCCAAGTCCAAACACCAAACACTGAATCGATTCCCTTCTCTTCTCAACCAAGTCGACGAAGAGAGAGAAGGTGGCTCAATGGTGCGGACTGTGCGCGGCGGCTGGTGACACCCACGATGAGGGAGGCTGATGGCAGGGGGCACTTTCGATCGAGAAGCGGCGGTAGTGACCAAGGGACGACCGGGGGTCGATACTCTGTTTCTTCGCCGAAAGAGAGGAGGAAACGGGATGAAGACGCCGGGGGTTCTGGATGTCGACGACGAAGGGAGGGGTCACCGGTGGTTGCAGGGTGAAGGGTTAGTGTGGAGGCGTTGATGGGTTCGTAGGTTGATGGTTCTTCGATGAGGACGAAGGCGAACGGTGATTGGGAGGTGCTGGGGTGGAGATGGGATGGAGGATGCGGTGGTGATGGCGAGGGCGGAGCAAGGGTGAAGGCGGGATGAGACTAGGGTGGTGAAGGCGGGAAGGCGAAGACTTGGCGGCTTTGGGATGGGTTTGAAAACGAAAACAGAGAAAGGGAGGGGGTGAGCGGCGGTATGGGAGAGAGAGAGAGAGATAGGTTTTAAAAAATTAGGGTTAATTAATAATTAGGGTTAATGGGGGTATTTATAGGGTAATTAAGATATAGGATTTTGGGTTGCAGGTTAATGGGTTTAGGGTATGGGTTTAGGCTCCAGAAAGAGAGAAATAAATATAAATCAATGAGATGAACATATAACGGATCAATTCAAACTCAAAACACAATGAGCAAAATTTGCAATGAGCCAAAAATAGCAGGATTCAATCCAAAAGAGTACGGAATGATCAAAAGAGAATAATGAGCCCAAGAAAAGTAAGATTTATTATTCAAAGAAAATTCACATACAATAATCGAGAAAGAGAAAATAAAATACAATAAAATTCAAAATAGAAAAATAAGGGAAAATTAATTAGCATTATAGGGTTTATAAAATAAAATAATAATAGCAATAGAAATAATAATAATAGTAACAATAATAACAATAATAATAATAACAAAATAAAAATAATAATCATGATGATGATAGTAATAGCAATAATAACTATAGATTATATAAAATAGGAATTGGGTTTAACACATTTATCAAAATAATCCAAATAGGAATTATGCTCAAATATTAATAACCGATCAATTAGGAATAGAAAATAAAATTAAAATACACCATTATTCGAAATAAATATAATTTTCTATTATTTAATACTTTAATATAAAATCCAAATCGAATTTAACAAGTAATGAATTTATAAATATTGAAATACAGAAAATATTCAGGAAATACGTATTTGCGGGAATGAGGGTTACAACAAGCCCTTACGTACTCCTCATTATACGGTTCAATTTCTCGTTATGCAATACATGAACCCAATGAATATACTCCAACGCGTAATCACGTGTGAGTCGCACCCCCACGATATTGGACCTTACGGGCCTACCCTAGCCCATATATAGTTGATTTACCTGGCGTATCCTCAGCCACGAAGCTTAGTAAGTCGATCTCCCGTATCTACGGACCTTACTGGCATACCCCTAGTCCATATACATGGATTTACCGGGCGTATCATCAGTCCCGACCATTCCTAGGAACTGCAAGCTCTTTACCTGCCTTTTCGTAGATAGACAAACATACCCCTAGCCCATATACATGGATTTACCGGGCGTATTCCTCGATCTCAAATCCCTAGGAGCTGCAAATTCTTTACCAGATATGTTTGTCATTGTTTCTATCATATCTTATTTTAGTGCCTATCCTTAAATTCAAATATAAATAATGCCACCTAGAGTTAGCTTACCCTCCTACTGGACTCAAAACAACATACCCAGAACGAAAGCCCAATACTGACTACTCAAATTTTCAATTATCTCTCAGCCTCTAAAATCCATACATCTCACATTCAGAGATCTTTTAGGTTCTCTTAACATTTTCATAAAATTTTCCCTTCATTATACATCATTTAGTTTCCTTTATCCATTCTCTTTACATCTATAAATCTCATGACAACTTTTTATCTCTTTATAATATTTCAATAACATTTCAATTGATAAAACCCTTATAAATATCACACGTTTAATATTCCAAAATTCATCCTTTAATTATCTCTTAATTCATCATATAGTACACTTTACATAAGTTTAAAAGAAAAATTAAATCCATTTTTATACGATGTAAAATTTTTAGAGTAAAACTAGATAAAACCATTATAATTCAATCTCTTAATCACAATGCATTTTATCCACAAAATAATTCTTGAATTAGTATATTTAATCCTACCAAAATATCCCATTAATACTCTATATTAATTTAGTCATTTTTCTCTTCAAAGAAAAAAGTTAAAAATAATAAAATAAACAAAAATATTAAAATTTTGCCACAACCACGTTCGAACTCATGCACAGAGAGTACACAGTACTCAAAATCGCAACCAACAACCAAGAATCCAACACACTGTTGGTGAAAAACTCTACACAAAACTTTCCTATATATTTTTGTTTACTGTTTGATAATTTCTATAAGTTTCCAAGCCCCCCCCCCCCCCCCCCACCGGGACCCCGAACCCGCAACCACAGGTTGCTGTACAAGCAACCCAATCCCAAACGCCAAGACCAGGCTGTCAAGCCTCCAATCCTGATCATATTACTATTGTAATTCTTTTAAATGAAATTCTCTGTTTCGCATATCAAAATAAAGACTTAAGCCATAATTCGATTCTACAATCACTTTTACCACTCCTATACAATATATTACGAATTTTAATAAATTTCCAGAAAGGAAAATTATTTATTCCAACACAATTGATGTGAATTTGCATTTATCTCAATCTACTTAGAATTATTGTGGAAGTTTAACACACAATTTCATGCACAATTTAGACACAATCTTAAGAGTATCTTTACCCATACACATTTCATATAGGATTTTAATTTAAATATATTTACATCTAAGCATGCAAAAATCTACAAATTATTTAGAAAATAGCAGAAATACCGACATCTTTTGAAGAACCCCTAGCAATTAGAACTCCTAGAAAAATAATCCCCCGAACTTCCTCCTCAAAATCCGTGCTCCAGAGAACCAACAACAAAAGGGCTTGAAAGTACAAAATGAAAAAGTTTCATTTCTTTATGAATGACCGGAATGGGGTGTTTATAAGGAGGGGATTAATGGGAGGTTTTCTAGGAAGCACCGATTCGGGTGCGGGGATGCGGGTGCGGGAATGCAGCAATTTCTAAAAACAGTGGGATGCGGGTGCGGCTGGGATTCGGCTAATATTTAAATAATTAATTTTCATATTATATATATTATATTAATATTTATATTTTCGTATAAAAAATCAAAATCATCGTCAATAATCATTCATTAACCAAAAGATTTCAAATGATAATATAGCACAATACATAAATGATAACCTTTAATGTATAATCCACTACTCAAAATGTTAACAATACATAAACAAAAACAACCCAGTGATCATTCTCCAAGTGCGATATCATCATTATCATCATCCCCAACTTCATTCTCTAAAAAGAGCATGACCTCCATTTTCGGCTCATCAAGAGAGAGGTTTGCAACTTCAAGCTCACCGACACCATCAAGAGGATGAAAAGCATCTCCACCAACATCCCACATCTTGGTTTGCCCTTTCACATATGCATCACTCTTTCTTGAAAGGAGATGAAGATTGGTGTGCACAAATACTAAGTCTTCGGCACGTTGTGGTTGAATTCAATTCCTTCTCATTGAGTGAATGAAGGAATATGTGCTCCAATTATGTTTGCAACAAGAAGAGGAGCAAGGTTGCCCAAGAAGTTTCAATGCTAAATTTTGTAGCGAAGGACAAGAAGCATCGTAGCATAACCACCAATCTTTAGGTTTTAATTCCGATCTGTCACTCAAAGAGTGAGTATTCCTAAACTCACTAGAAGCTCTAGAAAATTTGGCGAACTCGACGAGCACTTTTTTTGGTCTTCATTGTTTGGAAATTATCTTCTTAAGCACTTGTTTCTCTCTTCCGAAATCTCCAAATCTCTATGTGGAGGAACACGATTAGGAGCATCATCAAGCCATGATTTGCTATAATACCTAAATTAAAATAAATAAACACATTTAACACTTTAATCTTAAAAAGATAAACTTTCAATTTGTTTCTCAGAAACATTTTAACTTTAGAATTACCTCAGATTTAAGGAATGCGCCAAACAGTGAAGTGGTGTGCTACTTTTATTCCACCTATCAACTAGTATTTCATGCACAACACCATAGAAGCTTGAAAATTCATTGTCTTCCTTGCCTTCATGCCTATATATTGATTTCTTCACATTTTCAGTCATTGATCCCACATATCATATACAAGATGCAAAGCGAGCTTGTCGGTGTCGGCAAATCGAAGCATGTCATAAATTGGATTTGTGAATGAAAGAATGTAGTCGATCTTGTCCCACCAAAGATCGTTAAGAATGAGCTCCTTCACAAATTGAGCCTTACCAACATCATTCTGCCTATAAGAAGACCACTTCTCACTAATGACCATTACTTGGAGACCTTGTTTGATCAATCTAAACCTCTTCAACATAATGATAGTTGAAGAAAGTCTTATCTCCGCCACCGAAATCAATTTTAAATTTACAAACTCATTGTAAATAGCCAATCTCATGGAATGGTTTGTAATGAAAACCTTAATAGCCAACGCATCTCCGGCTATTTCGGTGATTCAAGGACACTCATCATAAACTTGATCATTTCTTTCGGTGTTTTTTGCGGCACATATATTTTTAAGAGCAAGATTTAGTGTATGCACTACACAAGGAGTCCAAAAGATGTAAGAGAATTAACTCTTAATAATACTTGCCGCCGCTTTACACACCTGGTGCATTATCCGTCATCACATGGACAACATTTTTAGGGCCGACTTCATTTATTACATCTTTCAACAAATTTGCAGTGTAGAACTTATCCTTGTACTCACCCTCACAATTGATAGCTTTTAAGAACATAGGCCCACTTTCCGACACCGCCATAAAGTTAATAAGAGGCCTTCTTTGAGAATCCGACCATCCATCACTAACAATATCCACTTTGGTTTCCATTCAAGTTTCTTTTATTGGACCCAACATGTTCTCTATGTATGTTCTCTCCCTTTGAAGTAAAGTAGTCCTCAAAGCATTGTCGTCCGGTGGAACAAACCCGGAAATGTTGTTGTTCGCCGCAAAAGAAAATGATTTCACATAATGTGGATTTCTTGCAAGATGAAATGGTAAGCCACCGGAGTAGAACATCCTCACAATTTCACCTCTTAATTGCTCTCGAGCTTCCATATTGAATGCTTTCTCCATAGAGCTCTCCACACCCTTTCTCTTCTTTCCATCAATCCCCAGCATGAGGAGCGAGAAACCCGTTCTTGAACTACCAGTTGAAGCCTTAGAAGTAGGTAGGAGAGGAACTTCAACTGGTCTCAACGTATGTTCAGCTTCTTCCATAACTCTTTGCATTTCAACTATATTTTAGGGGAGTTACCACCAAACAAGGTTTTACACCAACGCCACCGAGTTTCAGAAGACGTGCCTTTACCCGTCGAGTATGATCCAGTAACTTGCTTCCTACAAAAATTGCACCACCACCTCCAATTTCCACCCTTGTCTCCAATCTTTGCTTCTTTTGTCACATAACTCCAAAGAGGATAATGATCGTCTTGGGGAGGATTAGATCCAGTAGGAGTTGCACCAGTGGAACTCATACTTCCTTTATTCATCTAAATGGCCTACAAAAGTGCTCAATTTATAGTCTATGTTATATTGTTATTTAATAAATTTCAGTATTATTCAATTTTTCTTTTTTCTCGTTTTTTTCAGGAATCAAGAGTCGAGACTCGAGTAATAAATTCACAACAAGCATAGCATTATGGCAAGCAAGAATAGCTTTATATAGCAAGCAAGAATTACATTATAGTAAGCAAGAACAGGAAGCAAGCAAGAACAAGCAAGCAAACAATATATACTTAACCACAGTTCCAATAATATCTATACTTAACCATAGTGTAAAACCACAGTGTAAAACCACAGCAAGAACAAGCAAGCAAGCAAACAAGAAAAGTTCCAATAATATCTATACTTAACCACAGTGTTTCTTATTATTTCAATATTTATCAAAAACTAACATTGAATATAAAAAAAAATAACAAATAAAACATGTTGGAACTGCCGAAACAGCGTTGGAACATGGCAACATTTTTGCTTATGTTAATTGTTCAAGGTAAGATATTTTTTTGTTTGTGAGCAAGTAGGTGTACAATGCAAACAATTAGTAACCTAAAAGCAGTTCCTAGGTTACCATGTGCAAAGTAAAAATAGACCTATTCATATGAATATTCAAGAGACAAACTAACAGACACAAGAACAGCAAAAAAATAGCAAGAGGAATTCATACCTAGGGTTTCGTATTTTTAAGAGAAATAGATGAAGGCACCGGCGGTGTAGAGAAGACGAAGACAGCGGAGGAAGAAGACGACGATGGCAGAGGAAGAAGTCGACGGCGGAGAGAAGCTATGACGGCGGTGGAAGAAGTTGACGAACAAGAAAGACGATGACGACGGCTGGAGAGAAGCAACGACAACGTCCTCGAGAAGACGATGGTGGAGGAGGAAGAAGTTGACGAATTAGGGTTGCGAGATTTGGGGATTTGAGAGATTTGGGGATTTAAGAAGATGATTTGGGGGATTTGAGCCACGCCCTAGATTTGGGGAAGCAATGACGACGTCAGAGTCTTAATCGATAAGACGATTTGAGAGATTGGGGGATTTTGGGATTAGGGTTGAAAGAGAGAAGAAAAAGAGAGAGCGGGACGAAATGAGATAGAAAGAGAGGAGGAAATGAGTTTATCGATTTTTTTTTACCGCACCCGACCCGCACCCGTGTCGCACCCGACCCACACTCAACCCATTTTTTAAATAAAATATAAGGGTGCGAATCTTGCCGCACTTCGTACGCACTGCGCTGCACCATACCCGAGTCCGATTCGGGTGCAGGCTCCCCCGTAATGAGTCCGTGCTTCCTAGGAGGTTTGCATTAACCACAAGGTTTTAAATCTCGGATTTCGGACTCGTCTCGGCAAGCAGTGTTTCGTCTTGGATCGGAGATATCGGAGATCTCGGGAAAATGTGATCATCTCGGATAGTCATTTTGTACACCCAATAAACTTATTTTTTTGTTACTAAATAATATATAAAGTTCTACATGTCATTTATCATATAAAATATTGTATAATGTAACTAATGACAAGAATTAATCACGGTAAATATTCGCAGAATTTAACAACAATATAAAAGAGAATGTAATATACGTATATAACTAAACTGAATTTGCATTGATTAGAAAAAATAGATTTGTTAATAGACTTCCCCGACTTTACATATACACAAACAATAGAGAGACGAAATCCTCTTCTTATCTTAGCTTAAGATCCTATATTGAGACACTTATATGCAAAAAGTAAAAACAAAAAAAGTAATATATTCACAATAACATTAGTGTCTCTGTTTCGGCCGATATTTATGCAATTTCGGTAATATTTCGGTCAATTTTTCAGTAATTTCGATCGAAATCTACACATTTCGGTCCAAAACGATATGGAGTATGAAATATGTGATTACGTATCGGTAAGCTAGTCGAAACAAAATTTCGGCCAAAATTTCGGTCGTATCGACTGAAATTTAAAACAGTCGTTATTCACCCACTAATCAATTAATCACCCACTAACTCACCCACTCATTCAAACTAAAAGTTTTCCCCTCCAAAAGATTGTTCGGCCATTCAAAAGTGGGCATAACCCGGGTTTGGAAGCAAGTGTGTGTGCACGTGCAATACACAAAATATTTGGGATTTTATTTAATTAAAATAGCATATGTTACTCAAATTAATATAAATTTAATAAAACTAGTTTAAATTAATAATAATAAAAAGTTTTTATGCATAAATAAAAATAAACGTACACTTCATAAATTTTATTTTGAAAAAAAAATACAATCAGCACATGCACTGCAAACATGTGCGTCGCACTATCAATGAATATTATACAAAATGGATTTGAGTAACGAAGAAATATTTATAAACAATCGAAATACAACATATGTAAAAATATTTATATTGATAATGTTACGGATATTTCACGTAACGGTAAAATATACATAATCGACACGTGCATTGAAAGCACGTGCAATACACGTAAACACAAAAGATTAGGATTTATATTTGAGTTAGCTCAAAATTGGATAAAAATAAATTTTGAGAGGACGGAAAAATATATAAATAATCGAAGTATAAAAATATGTAGGATATTTATATTAAAATTCATTACAGATATTACCTGTAACAGTACAAAATACATGTGCGTAACACACGTGGAGCAAAATTATTGATATGGCTAAAAATGGGGTTAAATCGGAACCGTCCAGATTGGGCGTGAATCTCGAAGCTCGGGGGTAAAACGGTAATTTCACATGCAAATGGATCCAGAGTGGGTATTGGGTCTCCTTCTCACGAATCCAATAACCCACAAACAAATCCACTTTGACTGGGTAGGGGTCCCGACCCGAAGCGAACCCAGATCTACAAAGAGACAAATCAGGGGCCACTGATTTGACCAAGTCAACGGGCCTGATTTGCTCTCACCGGAAATCAGGGGTTAGTTTCCTAAACAGACTGTGAGGATTTTTCTCCTAACAGTTACACAGGGAATCAAGCCTCTAATCACTCCCCTGGCGGCTATAAATACCTCCCCTCTGCCACTGTGACAAGGTAATCACTCTTTTTCCACCTTAAGCTCTTTCTTTAATCACCACTGGTTACTGACAAGAGCGTCGGAGGGTGCGTCGCCGGAATCAACCCCGGTGTTTCGCACTTCTTTGCAGGTTGCGGCAGGAGTAAGGAGGCTTGGATCAGCTGTTCAGGTTTTCTCGAACTCACAAATCTTATCTGTTTACCCCCACACCGAAATCAGCAGTAACAGATTGGCGCCATCTGTGGGAAACACCTCACGAACAGCCTCAGCCTCTTCCTCGTCATCTTCCCCAACCATGCCTCCGAAGAAGGTCAGGTCTAGAGGGTCCAACCGCGGGCCCAATCCTGCCGATCAGACGGAGGAAGTCCCTGGCAATCCTGTTCCACAGCCCGACCTTCCTCCCCCGGCTCAGCAGGGCCAACTCCCTCCTCCCAAACAGCAACCCCACAATGGCCCTTCCGGTCATAACGGTCGGAAGCAGAAGCAGCCCGTCAACCCGGACCACATCTCGGTTCATAATGAATCCTTGGATTCAATGGCTTCTCATCACCCCGACCTCCGCAACACAATCCTGAACCGCCAGAAAGATGAGGACCTCCGCACCCACCTTGATGAGAGGCGGGCCCGAGAGGGAGCCTCCCGCCAGCATCAGGGTGAGCGGTCCCCTCACCGCCGAGACGGTAGAAGGTCTCCGGACCGCAGGGGCCGAGCGACATCTCCCGAGCACCGAAGGAGGAGACCGCATTCCCCCACGGATCGGCATCCTCGGAGGAACAATGAGGCACCTATCACTCGTGCCGAGTTCCTCCAATTTCAGGACATCGTGCTGCAGGCCCTCAATCTTCGCCCCAACAACCAAAATGCCCAGAGGGTTCCAACACCCCCGCGGGTTCCCAGTCCTCGCCGCCGATCCCGAAGTCCTCTCCCGGCTCCCAGTCGCCAGCAGCAGCACGACAGTCCCCGCCGATCCCAGGACTACCGGCGTCGCAGTCCCCGCTCCCCTTCCTATGAAGAAGAGTCCGGGGGGTCGTACGATTACCAGCGGAGGAACGATGCTCTCAACCGCCGTCTCCATGAGGTGGAGAGGCGCATTGGTCGCATGGACAGAGAGGAGGAGTCCAGAGCAGGAACCGTCCGGCCCAGCAGACCCCCTTTCTCTCGGACGATCATGGAGGCCCCTATACCGAGAGGTTTCAAACCCCGCAGTTTGAAACGTACTCAGGGGAGTCCGACCCAGTTGATCACGTCAAAAGCTTCAAGACATTATTGCTGATCCATCAGGCTTCCGACGCCATGCTCTGCAAGACCTTCCCCGCCGCCCTCCGGGGGTCGGCTCGGGAGTGGTACTCCAGGCTCGCCCCCTCTTCCATCTTCTCGTTCGAGCAGTTTGAGACGCTGTTCATTACTCACTTTGTGAGTAGCAGGCGAGCCGAGAAGACGAGCCTCTCCCTGCTCAACCTGCGGCAAGAAAGGGGAGAGAAACTGAGGGACTACGTGAAGAGATTCACCGCAGAAGTCCGGTCTATCGCCTCCCTAGACCAGTCAGTGGCGACTGTTGCGTTCCAATCGAACGTCCTCAACTCCAACCTCCGGTCGTCCCTCGCCAAGAAGCCCCCTCACAACTTTGCCGACCTTCTTCTAAGGTGCGAGAAGTACATCCGGGCGGAAGAGGCCGAGTGCCTCCCGAACTTCGGAGGATCGACCTCCGGATCGAAGAGGAAGGCGACCGAGGGGGAGGGATCGAAGAAGATGCAGAAGGACAACCGCGGTCAGCGCCGTCCTCTCCCTAAGTTCGAGAAGTTCACCTCCCTCACCACCAATGTCTCCCCTATCCTGATGGAAGTGGAGAAGGAAGGCCTGCTGCCGCCCGCTCCGAGGATAAACACCCCAGCCAAGAGGAGAAACAAAGAGAAATGGTGTCGTTATCACCGGGACCACGACCACGAGACCAACGATTGCCGGGCATTGAAAAGTGAGATAGAGGCCCTCATCCAGAGGGGGTAGCTGGCCAAATTTGAGAAAGCAAGTAACCGGGCGGATCGCGCTACCCCTCCGCCTCGGGGGGCTAACAAGTGCTCCGAGCGGCGCGATGAAACCCCCGAGTTTGAGGAAGAGCGGGTCCTACACCTCATTCACAGAGGCCCCATGGGGGGCTCCTCTAATTCCTCCCGGAAGGCCTTCGTCCGAGAGGTCAATTCAGTCCACAGCGCTCCTCCCCCCAAAGGTCTCGGCGTCCCGGTGACATTCTCTGATGAAGACCTCCAAGGGGTCCGGACCTCCCACTGCGACGCACTGGTTATCGACCTCCGCATGGCCAACTTCAAAGTGCAGAGGATCTTAGTAGACAATGGGAGTTCGGTCAACATCCTCTTCCTCTCAGCCTTCCGAGGGCTGCAGCTATCGCGGGACCGTCTCAAGCCGGCCGGTTACACACTCCACGGGTTCACAGGGGTACCAGTAACCGTCGAGGGAGTAATAACCCTAGACGTGACCGCTGGGAATGTCCCTACTACCCGTACCGAGCCGATGGACTTCATGGTCGTCGACGTCCCGGCCGCATACAATGTCATCCTCGGCCGACCCGGCCTAGCTGCCCTGGAAGCTGTCCCCTCGGCGTACCATCTTAAAATGAAGTTCCCCACTCGGTCGGGAGTTGGGGAAGTCAGGGGAAGCCAAGAGACAGCCCGGAAGTGCTACATGACTTCCACTGGGGGACCGGTGCTCTCGCTCGAGACACTAGAAATCCCCGAGCCGAAAGTTCGACCAACGTCCGAGCCGGCGGACGAGTTAGAAGAAGTGCTCTTCTCGGACGAGGACCCGAGCCGGAAGTTCCTTATCAGCAAGTCCCTACCGACGGCGCTGTGCTCTGACTTGGTTAAATGCATCCGGGATAACCGCGACCTGTTCGCTTGGTCGGCCGCGGATATGCCCGGCATCTCCGAGGAGTTGCTAGTCCACCGCCTAAGTGTCGAACCGGGGTGCAAACCGATTCAGCAGAAGAGACGAAAGTTCGCTCCCGAGCGACAGCAGGCCATCAAGGAGGAGGTGGATAAACTTTTGAAGGCCAAGTTCATACAGGAGGTAAACTACCCCGAGTGGCTCTCCAATGTTGTAATGGTCAAGAAGTCCAACGGCTCTTGGAGAATATGCATCGACTTCACCGACCTGAATAAGGCGTGTCCGAAGGACCCATTCCCTCTTCCGAACATCGACACCCTCATTGATGCCACCTCGGGCCATGAGCTCCTCAGCTTCATGGACGCCTTCTCCGGCTATAATCAAATCCGAATGTTCCCTCCGGACATTCCGAAGACCTCCTTCATCACCGATCAGGGCCTCTACTACTACTGGGTCATGCCATTCGGGTTGAAAAACGCAGGTGCCACTTACCAGCGCCTCGTCAACAAGGTCTTCCAAAGCCAGATAGGCTGGAACATGGAGGTGTACGTCGACGACATGCTCGTCAAGAGCATCCGAGGCACTGACCACGTGGCTGACCTCCAGGAGGCATTCGGCGTGTTGAGGAGGCACAGCATGCGGCTGAACCCGAACAAGTGTGCGTTCGGGGTCTCTTCGGGAAAATTCCTCGGCTTCATGGTGAGCCAACGAGGGATCGAAGCCAATCCCGAGAAGATCAAGGCCATATTGGACATGGCACCGCCCCGAAACGTCAAGGAAGTGCAAGAGCTAACGGGTCGGCTCGCCGCTATCGGCCGGCTCCTCTCGAAGTCTGGGGAAAAGTGCCTCCCCTTCTTCAAAGCACTCAGGGGGGCTAAGGGTTTTGAATGGGGCCAACCACAACAGGAATCGTTCGACCAACTGAAGGCCTACTTGGTGAACCCCCCTCTGCTCAGCAAACCGGTCCCGGGCGAGACTCTCTTCATCTACTTGGCTGCTTCCGAGCAGACCCTAAGTGCTGTCTTGGTGAGAGAGGAGGACCGGACCCAAAGGCCCATCTACTACGTGAGCAAGGTGCTTCGGGACGCCGAGCTCCGCTATCCGAAGATAGAGAAGATGGCCTACGCCCTGGTCATGGTAGCGAGGAAGCTTCGGCCGTACTTTCAATTCCACTCGGTCGTTGTCCTCACCGACCAACCCCTAAAGCAGATCCTCTACAAGCCTGAGACCTCGGGCCGGCTAATGAAGTGGTCCATAGAGCTGAGCCAGCATGACATCTCTTACCAGCCTCGGACGGTAATTAAAGCACAGGCCCTCGCTGACTTCATCGTAGAGTCCACTATCCCCGAAGTCAGCCACGTCCCGAATGGACCCCCCATTTGGACAGTCTTCGTGGACGGCTCCTCCTGTAACGAAGGAAGCGGTGCCGGTATCATCCTGAACGGCCCTGACGACTTCGTCCTCCAATACGCGATCCGTATGAACTTCAAGGCCTCGAACAATGAGGCGGAGTACGAGGCACTCATTGCTGGTCTCGGACTTGCACGAAGTGCTGGGGCGTGGCGCCTCCGAATCCACAGCGATTCCCAGCTTATCGTGAACCAAGTCTTGGGCGAGTATGAGGCCCGAGATAAGCGGATGGCGAAGTACCTCGCTAAGGTCCGGGCCTTCATGAACCGGTTTGAAGAGGCGCTCATTCAACGGGTCCCTCGTGAGAAGAATTCGCAGGCCGATGCCCTCTCCAAGTTGGCCTCATCCTCCCTACAAGGTCTTGAACAGACCGTTCTGATCGAGGTCCTCTCTAAGCCGAGCATAGAAGATGAGACACCCGGCTCGGCGGAATCGTTGCCGGTCATGTTACAAGATAATTGGATGAAGCCATTGGTGGAGTTCTTAAGGGACGGGCTCCTGCCCGAAGACCCCAAAGAAGCGCGCCGAGTCAGAACCCGGGCCGAACGGTACGTCTTGATCAAGGGTACCTTATACAAATGCTCTTTTTCTCAAATAGACGGCCGGCCGTACCTAAGGTGCCTCTCTCCAGAGCAGGCCGATTATGCCCTACAAGAGCTCCACGAAGGCATCGGCGGGGCACATTCAGGTTCCAGGTCCTCGGCCCGAAAAGCTTTGAATTATGGATACTACTGGCCGACCCTCCTTCAAGACGCCGAGCGACACGTTCGGCAATGTAGCTCTTGTCAGAGACACTCCAGCATCCGTCGCCTCCCTCAAGCCAACCTCGCCTCCCTATCAAGTCCTATCCACTTCGCGATGTGGGGGATGGATTTACTAGGGCCTTTCCCTCCGGCTCCTGGTCAATTCAAGTTCTTGGTCGTAGCCATCGACTACTTCTCGAAGTGGGTCGAGGCCGAACCTCTCGCCACTATAACCGAAAACAAGGTGGTACAATTCTTCTGGAAGAACATCATCTGCAGATTCGGCGTTCCCCGTGTCCTCGTGACGGACAACGGAACTCAGTTCACTGGCACAACATTCCGAGCTCTATGCGACGACCTTGCCATCCAGCAGCGCTTCTCGTCCGCCTCCCACCCTCAGTCGAACGGACAGGCAGAAAACGCTAATCGGCAGATCCTTGCAGGCATCAAGAAAAGGCTGGACAAAAGTTCCAGAGGCTTATGGGTCGACCAACTCCCCAACGTCCTATGGAACTACCGCACGAGCAAGCAGACCCCCACGGGCGACTCCCCTTTCAACCTCACCTATGGGTCCGAGGCCGTGATACCCCTCGAGGTCGGAATACCTTCCCCTCGGCTCGCAGCCTACGACGAGGAACAGAACGCCAGAGACCTCAGGGCAGACTTAGATCTGATAGATGAGCTGAGGGAAAGAGCGTCGGTTCGGCAGTAGAATTACCGAAGAAGGGTCGAGTTGGCATACAACAAGAAGGTCCAACCTACCAGCCTTAAGCAAGGGGATTTAGTCTTGCAAAAACTGGCCATATCCTTCCCCAATCAAAAGAGCAAGCTGGCTCCGAACTGGGAAGGGCCGTACAAGATTACGAGGGTAGTTCGGCCCGGAGCATGTCGTCTGGAAGATCTAGAGGGCAGAGAGATTCCGAGGACCTGGAATGCCGACCATCTCCTGAAATACCAAGAAAGCGCCCCGGCGCCACTCTAAGTATTATAGGATATCGAGCTATTCCTCTCCACTAATTTGTAATCTATTTTCATGAGCTGTAACATGTAAAACGGTTCGCCTTCGATTATCAATAAAGAATGCTCTTTCATGCATACAAATTTGTTTACATATCTCCCCCCTATTCATTGTTATTTGTTATTTTTCAACCAATGGTTCGGAGTCCATGTCCGGCTCGACTTTACCTCCTCGGCTCGTCCCCGGACGAGCCAGAGGTAGATCGCCGTTCGGAACTGCTCCCACAACCGTTGAACAAACTTACCGATGGTTCGGAGTCCAACACTCGGCTCGACCTTACCTCCTCGGCTCGTCCTCGGACGAGCCAGAGGTAGATCGCCGTTCGGAACTGCTCCCACAACCGTTGGACAAACTTACCGATGGTTCGGAGTCCAACACTCGGCTCGACTTTACCTCCTCGGCTCGTCCCCAGACGAGCCAGAGGTAGATCGCCGTTCGGAATTGCTCCCACAACCGTTGAACTACACCGATGGTTCAGAGTCTAACACTCGGCTCGACTTTACCTCCTCGGCTCGTCCCCGGACGAGCCAGAGGTAGATCGCCGTTCGGAACTGCTCCCACAACCGTTGAACAAACTTACCAATGGTTCGGAGTCCAACACTCGGCTCGACTTTACCTTCTCGGCTCGTCCCCGGATGAGCCAGAGGTAGATCGCCGTTCGGAACTGCTCCCACAACCGTTGGACAAACTTACCGATGGTTCGGAGTCCAACACTCGGCTCGACTTTACCTCCTCGGCTCGTCCCCGGACGAGCCAGAGGTAGATCGCCGTTCGGAATTGCTCCCACAACCGTTGTACAAACTTACCGATGGTTCGGAGTCCAACACTCGGCTCGACTTTACCTCCTCGGCTCGTCCTCGGACGAGCCAGAGGTAGATCGCCGTTCGGAACTACTCCCACAGCCGTTGAACTATGCCCATGGTTCCGGAGTCCAACACTTGGTTGCTACCCCCCAAGCTTGCTTCGCTGCAGACTAGGAGTGGACCACCATTCAGAGTTGCTCCCATAACCATCGAACGCACGCCATGACCGACGAGTCCCACAAAGGAAAAGGGCTCGGCTCACCCCTCAGCTTCGCAAGAAGAGGGAGACCGAAACACTGTCCAGCAACATAATCCGAGCAATCTTGTCTAGAAGCCAAAATTCGAAACCCTACGCCTTCGGTCGGCTGCCGAGCAGGGGCCTTCCCGACCCTGCAAACGGAGAAAACTCACTTTCTCCTCAACTTTCGTGATTGATCTCGATCAGACGGCCCAGATCTTGCCACCCACGCTAAACGACAAGATAGCATTTTCTTGGGAACTGAGCTGCCTCGAGATTCGTGCCATCATCCGACAGTTCAGATCCTGCCAACAGCGCTAAAACGACAAGATAGCACTTTCTTGAGAACTGCGCCGCATCGAGATCTGCGCCGATATCCGACGGCCCAGATCTTGTGAGAATCGCTAAACGACAAGGTACCGCTCCGTCAGGAGCTCGTTCGCCTCAAGACTCTAGCCGACGGCACCATGTGCTCGGCTCGAGGACCTCGGCACGGCCAACACACTCGCAAGCAAAATAAGTACGCAGAGCCACAAAGGAATTTTATTAATGATCGGGACACAATACAAAGCAGTCTTTCCATAGTTACAAAATACTAGAAAACAAGTAATACAGCACCGACCCACTACACTTGGTCCTCAAACAGAAATGTCTTCACTGATCTCTTCGGTCGCCAACCCTTCCCCTTCGGCTGTTAGCTCCTCCGCCTCCTTCCGAAGCTTCGCCTCCACAGTCTGTAAGTGATGGATCTCGTAGAGCAAATCGTCCCGCTCGGCTAATATCTTCGACTGATTGTGCCGAATACACTGAACCCGAAGAGCGTTGCTAAAAGCCGTCTGCGAGTCCTCGTCTTTCCCTGCGAGGGTCGCCTCGATGATCCTGCTCTCTAAGCGTTGGATCTCGGCGTCCCGTTGGCCGAGGACGGACTGATGGTGGGCCCGCTCGCTCTCAGCTCGATGTAACTCCAACTCCACTCCATGACGCCGTTCTCGACACTTCGACGAGCGCGACTTCGCCACCCCGGAGGTCACCTCGGCATCAGCCTCATTGTCCGAGCCGTTGGGATCGGTGTATTGGTCTGACACCAGGAGCTGAAAAGAAGGGAAAATGAATAGCAAGGTTTCAATACACTTCCGAGGCGCAACACTTGAAGAATTTTCCAATCAAACTTTCAAATTCATATGTAATAGCTCCACTGTAAGAACTTCCTCTGGTGTTTGGCCATGATCTTCTCGGCCCTCTTCCGAGCCCTCTCCGCTTCCGACCGAGCGTTGGCCAGCTCCTCCTTCAGCTCGGCAACCTCCTTCTCCGAGACCTCAAGTTTGGTTGCCGCATCCTTCGACAGCTGAATGGCGTCGGCTAGCTGCTTCTCCAGCCCTGCCACTTCGGCACCCTTCTTTGCCGAGAGGAGCTGCTCGGCATCAAGCACCTTCGCGGCCTTGACACGCTCCGCCCTCTCCCGCTCATGCTCCTGTTCCTTGCTCGCGAACTCCTCAAGCAAGAAATTGAAGTGGCAGAGGGTCTGAAAGGAGAACAGCACATTAGAACCCGAACCCAAGAACTTAGAAAAATCTCAGGAAATTTTTTTTGAGGAAGAGCTCGGCCTACTTACCGACATGGTGTTCCGAGCAATCTGCATCGCGGCGTCCCCTGCTAGCCCGACCTTCAGGGTCGCTCGATCCTTTGGGGTCGGCAGGTGCCTCACCGCTTCCATGCAGATATTGCCGTCGCCCAAGAAGCCGTCGATATTCATCACCTGCTAGTCGGGGACGAAGATCTGCTTATGACGCTCGGTAAAGATCTTCTCCGCCTCGGCAGTGAGGGGCGGAACTTGGAGGGACAGCACCTCCTTCACGCCGAACGCACCGCTCGATGAACCGGGAGCATCCCCCTTCGAGATCGGTGTCGGCGCCCCTGAAGCAGGAGGTTCAGGGACCATGACCTCCCCCTGCTCGGAACCAGCCTCCGACGCAACAACCTTCGGCTGGTCGGCGACCTTCGCGACCGAAGGCTTCTTCGAGGCTCGGCCGTCCTGAGGCCCCGCCGAAGGCCTATTCTTCTTCGTTTCCTGCTCCGCCGCCCTGGCCTTCGCCATCAGAGCTTTGTAGTCCAACTTCATCGTCTCTGCACAAGCCGAATGAAAAAACTTAGAAAAATTTTCATGAACTTTAAGCAAAGAGTATAAATACCAGAAGCATACTAGGGCCGATCGGACTGAGACCCCCTCGGAACAGATCCTCCTCGGTAATATCTTTCCAGCTTAGCGCTGGTAGAGCGAGGAGCTTCTTGTGGACCTCTGTCTCCTCGTCACTCAGCACCGGCTCCTTCTTGGTTCGCTTAGGCAGGCCATCCTTCGCCCAAACTATCGGTATCACCCATGGCGCGGGGGCTCGGATGATGAAATATTTTTCCTTCCAATGTTTGATCGAGTCCGGATTCTCGATCAACTTCACGCCCGTTCGTGGCGAAAGATAGAACCTTTGTTCGTCTCGCTTTGGCTGACAAGGTCGGTAAAGGCTCCGAAAGAGAAACATACTCGGCTCGGCACCAACCTCTTGGCACCGGAGGACGAATGCCATGACGTGCCTCCATGTGTTCGACATCAGCTGGGCGGGGCTCAAACCGTACCATGTCAAGACATCAACGACGAACGGGTGGAGGGGAAAGCGGAGTCCGGCGATGAGGGAGTCGACCGGAAAGACGCACACATCTAACGAAGACTTCGTATTGGCTCGGAAACCCGGCCCGGGGAGGAGCAGTCCGTAGTCGGCAGGGATCCGGAAGCCCTTTCGGATCAGGTGAAGGTCGGCCTCCGTAAGAGACGAGATGGTATGGTCCACCTCGGACAGCTCTCTCGGTTCATTCTCCTCCACCGACTTAGCCGTGCCTTGGGTCACTTTCTCCAAGATGTCCTCGGCATAGTCCCGTACGCCTCCCATGCTCGACAAAGCAATGGGCTGCCGACCGAATGCCCCCGCCGTCTTCGGCGTCTCGACAATCGTGACCACCGCTTTACCCTTATGAGACGCCGCCGCGACCTCCTTAGGTGTTTCGGCTACTTCACCCTCTCGGTCTGGCCGAATGACGTTCTGATCGGTCGGCTCCACTACCTCCTTTCCCTTGCCCGGTCGGCCTACGGCTTGCTCCGAGGCGGGGGTCTCATCCGAGGAGGTAATCTTAACCATTTTCTAAAAGAGAAAGGAAGGAGACTGACCTTAAATGATAGCAACGGTTGGAAAAAGTCACCGGAGACAGAGAGCGCCTCGCCGCGACAGCTAACACCACCACCAAGGAGCTGAAAGCTTCGAAGATGAAAGTAAGAACTGAAGAGAGAGAGAGTAAAAGTAAATAATGAAACTTGGTTTAAGGGGGGGGGGTGAAGATTTATAGTAAAAAGGAACGTCCCTTGGACTTCCAAACGTAAGGGCGCGACTTTTGGGCCATTCTCGAAACGTCGCAAAGGCCCAAAACCACTCTGCCTTCTCACCAAGTCAAGCCGTTCGGCACCACAGGATCCGAAGCCGAAGCCCCATGACTTCGGTCGGCTGCCGAGCAGGTGCCTTTCCGATCCTGCAAACGGAGAAAATTCACTTTCTCCTCAACTTTCGCGCACGATCTCGATCAGAAGGCTCAGATCTCACCGAGGACAGTAGACGACAAGATAGTATTTTCTCGAGAAATGTGCCCGTCTCGAGATGCGCGTCGCCATCCAACGGTTCAGATTGCGTCGAGTTGCTCGGATTGCCTACACTTCCTCCATATCCCACCTCTGTCTGAAGAGACCAGAAAAAATTTTAATTCAAAGTTTTAAGGCACCGCCCTCGGCGTGCCCCCCAGGCCCCATGTCTCGGTCGGCATTCCGCCGACCCACGGGGCCCGGTCAAAAACAGATCGGCACACCCCCCATCTCTAACTCCTTCGGGCCGACAACCATCGGAAGCCGTCGGCCCGGAAGGAAGACAGAGATGGGAGGAGACCCATCATTCTGAAGCTGTTGCAGTCTCTCGGATCTGGACCCAGGTCATCATCTCTTCTACTGTGAACTTCCCCGACCCTGACGCCCACATCGGGCCAGTCAGAATCGGGAGAAGACCACAGTGGAAGAACGACCACCCGTCCTTCCGAAGCAAAAATCGTCCCTCGGCTCCGGACATGGATCATCACCTCTTCTACCATGACCTTCCCCGATCCTGACACCCACGTTGGAGCACTCAGAATCGGGAGAAGATCATTGTGGAAGAATGACCACCCGTCCTCCCGAAGCAAACTCGACCCTCGGATCCGGACTTGGGTCATCACCTCTTCTACCATAACCTCCTCCGACCCTGACACCCACATCGGAGCAATCAGAATCGGGTGAAGATTATGGTGAAAGAGCAACCACCCGTCCGACCGAGGCAGATCGCCCCTCGGATTTGGACCTCAGCAGCCAACCCCTCTGCCAAGACCTCCCCTGATCCTGACACCTCCATCCAGGACGTCAGAGTCAGGGGAAGATCTAGGCAGAAGAGCAGCTCCCCGTCCTTCCGAAACACACAGTTCCTCGGATCCGGACTTCGGTGGTCTACCCTTCGGCCCAAACCTCCCCTGACCCTGACACCTCCACTCGGGCCGTCAGAGTCAGGAGAAGATTTGGGCAGAAGAACGGCCACCAATCCTTCCGAAGTGAGCCCCTCCGTCGGATCCGGACTAGGGTCATCACCCCTTCTACCATGACCACCCCCGATCTTGACACCCCCATCGGGCCAGTCAAAATCGGGTGATGATCATGGTGGAAGGGTGACCACCCGTCCTTCCGAACGAACTCACCCCTCAGATTCGGACATGGATCATCACCTCTTCCACCATGATCTCCGCCGACCCTGACACCCACTGCGGAGCAGCCAGAGTAGGCAGAAGATCTTGGTGGAAGAACGACCACCCGTCCTTCCGAAGTAGCTCACCCCTCGGCTCCGGACATGGATCATCACCTCTCCCACCATGATCTCCCCCGACCCTAACACCCACGTTGGAGCAGTCAGAGCCAGGAGAAGACCATGGTGGAAGAACGACCACCCGTCCTTCCGAAGTAACTCGTCCCTCGGATCCGGACTACGGTCGTCACCACTACTGCCTTATTCTCCCCCGACCCTGACATCCACTTTGGGGCCGTCAGGAACGGGAGAAGAATAAGGCAAAAGAGCAACCACCAATTCGGACCTCGAAGGAGAAGTTACCCAAGGCGAATACTTCCGAGGTCTGAAACTCTACATTGTTGCGATTGAAATGACAAAGGAAGTGGGGTACTTATAAGATCTCCTCCAAGATCTGGCCATTATGACCCTCGGAAGTTAAAACGCCACGCATTAATTGAAGGAATCATCCTTAATGACCTAGGGAAGGTGGGACGCCACACAAACCCCGGGGCACCATTAATGCCCTTGGGAACAGGATCATCTCGGGACTCGTTGCGCTGGGGCACTCGGACCGCCGAAGCCCCATGCCTTCGGTCGGCTACCGAGCAAGTGCCTTCCCGACCCTGCAAACGGAGAAAACTCACTTTCTCCTCAACTTCCGTGCATGATCTTGATCAGACGGCCCAGATCTTGCCAAGAACACTAGACGACAAGATAGTGTTTTCTTGAGAAATGTGCCCGTCTTGAGATGCGCGTCGACATCCAATGGCTCAGATTGCTCCACGTCGCTCGACCTACCGAGACCCCCTGTCTTCGGTCGTCCGCCGAGCAAGTGCCTTTCCGAGCTCGCAAACGAAGGAAAAAGTATCCGAGCGATAACTACCGTTGGATCCCTCAGAAATTCGTGCTTCTAATGATGAACGGCCCAGATTGCGCCACGTGCGCTAAAAGACAAGATAGTGTTTTCTGGGGATTCACACCATCATCCGACGCTTCAAATTGTGCCATGTCGCTCGAACTGCCGAAGCCCCATGCCTTCGGTCGGCTTCCGAGCAAGTACCTTTCCGAGCTCGCAAACGGAGAAAAAAGCATCCGAGCGATAACCATCGTCAGATCTCTTAAAAATTCACGCTCGTCCATGATCAACGGCTCAGATCAAACCACGTCATAAATCGGTATTAAAAGATTGTTATTTATTTATTTAAATCGTTTTATTTATTTAAAAATTGCGAAAAATTTGCTAAAAATTCGGGAAAATTAATTAGAAATTCTAGAAAATAATTAGAAATTCGGGGGTATATTTTTGAGCCCCTGAACGAACAATTATTGCCTAGAATGCACTGCTAAGGCCCCCGAACAATTAGTAAACACATCGCAAAATTAAATAAATAGTCCGAAAGAATAAATAAAAGCCGCCGAATACTCGATATGGCTAGAGAACAGCACATGCATCAAAATTTCACCTCACTACCCCCTTCAAAATTCACACTCCTCCATTCAGACTCCGATACAACTCCACTAGCCACCAAAACAGTCAAACTACTCCTTAAAGGCTGATCACACTCAGTCTTTAGGAGTGGGGGGCTCGTGATATGGCTAAAAATGGGGTTAAATCGGAACCATCCAGATTGGGCGCGAATCTCGAAGCTCGGGGGTAAAACGGTAATTTCACATGCAAATGGATCCAGAGTGGGTATTGGGCCTCCTTCTCACGAATCCAACAACCCACAAACAAATTCACTCTGACTGGGTACGGGTCCCGACCCGAAGCGAACCCAGATCTACAAAGAGACAAATCAGGGCCACTGATTTGACCAAGTCAATGGGCCTGATTTGCTCTCACCGGGAATCAGGGGTTAGTTTCCTAAACAGACTGTGAGGATTTTTCTCCTAACAGTTACACAGGGAATCAAGCCTCTAATCACTCCCCTGGCGGCTATAAATACCTCCCATCTGCCACTGTGACAAGGTAATCACTCTTTTTCCACCTTAAGCTCTTTCTTTAATCACCACTAGTTACTGACAAGAGCGTCGGAGGGTGCGTCGCCGGAATCAACCCCAGTGTTTCGCACTTCTTTGCAGGTTGCGACAGGAGTAAGGAGGCTTGGATCAGCTGTTCAGATTTTCTCGAACTCACAAATCTTATCTGTTTACCCCCACACCGAAATCAGTGGTAACAATTATCATAACTCAATTTTGCGGGGTAGTAGCAAGCAGTTAAACAATAACCGGACGATATAACAAGAAGAATAAATTGGAATGATATCATAGTTAATAAACAACAGACGATAACATGATCAAAGTGCAAGGGTCGGTAAACAGTAGTCAATGGTGCAATGATCAATGACAATAATCTATAATCAAAGTCGATAACAATAATCATGATAAAAAATGCAAGTGTCAATCCTAAGTGTATTAGTCTTTTATTATCTTATCTAATGTATATAATTCTGCATCCCATACCACAGGTTCGGTGCATACAAACAAGTGATAGTTTAGACTATAGTGGTGAACTCTACAGGTCATGTACTTGGCAACAATAATCAATAATCCATAATCCATAACAATAATCAATAGAGAAACAACGGACCCTTGTCCGAGTACAGTCTCCGATGTTGTCCACTACTAAGTCAACCCTTATTATCTCGATTTGTTATCATTTTATTATACTCAGTTATGAACATGCAATGGGTACAAACGATAAGAACAGAGGTTTCTAGGCAATGTCAAGAAGGTGTCAAGGCTATGCAATGCATGGTATATATATAACTCTATTCATTAGATGCAAAATCAAACTTATTTATATTTAATAACACGAAAACACAAATTCTGAACAGCAAACATTGCTGTACAAAATTCACTTTTCCGCTACTACAGGAAAGTTAATCAGGTTCTGTCAGGAGTTCCAGAAACTAGACTCACTGCTGGTTCCAACGAATATTCACACAATATGTTTTAATTATAATTACTACATCAACCAATCAATTCTTTACGAGTTTGATGTTCTGGCATCAACTCAATATCAAGTTTTTATATAAATAAACCGACTGGAAGATCATTTAAAAATCTTATAGAAACCATAATCTTGTTCGTAACATTGTTTAGTAACAACATGATTAATCTTGGGTCAAAATTCCCAATTAAATCCACTATTTGAATTAATTAGACAAGGCGAGGTATTCTCAAACTGTATTCTGGAATTCAGATGTTAAGTCACGAGAATCTGAATATCTTGCATTCTGTAAGTCGGATTGCAAAATCATCAGGATTCCAGATACAGAGGGATACCACTTTTATTTAATAAGTTTTAATTTATATTATTTGTAACTAGGTCGAAATCTCACTCCAAGTTGGAGCAAACAGTAGGACAGTAGTATAAAATTTGTAATTGTAACAATTATGATTTACAACATGTGGTTTTATATGTAGAATTGAACATACATTCACACCTATAGTAATTAGAATGATTTCTTAATGTTAAGCTGATAAAAATTATCATTTCTACAACATTAATTTACGGATATACCATACTATTACATATAATCAAAATTCACTCAAATCACTATATTTATCTATATACATATGCATATATGATTCTAGTTCGTGTTCAGGGAATGTATATTGTGACAATGATGTTTACGTTTTTTTGTGGGTATTGAATCAACGGAGGCAAATGGAGTGATTCAATACAATTGATTCGAATATGAAATGATCACGGAACATGAACAATATGATAATGAATACAGAAACTACTTGTACAAGATCAAAGGAATGCTTGCATAGGAACAATAAAATGTGTACAAGAGATGCTTGCCTTTTAAGACGAAAATTTCGAATGTGAAATCCACGGAAGGAAGAGAATCCTGGCGGCGGGAGCAACGACGACCACAATGCAGCAACACCTAACAATGCAAAGCGCGATAGCAAGAGACGACAGTGAGAACGACAACGAATGGCTGTGGCAACAGCGAATGCAGCAACACAAAAGCAACGGTAGCAGCAACAACGAGCAAGTAGGCAGCGGTGGCACTAACACGCAATGACGACGGTAAGCAGCAAGACGACAATAAACAACAGCAACGACGAGTCTCTGTTAGTAATAATGATAGCAAGATCGGCCGGTTTGGAGTGCGGTGAGAAGCAACAACAAGGAGCTTCAGGTTGTTGCTTGAGGTCGAAGGCAGTAAACAAGTGGAGTTCGGCTTTGTTCGGGGCTGCAATTGAGGTTAGTTAGATGATGTAGGGGGTAATTAGGGTTAATAATAGATTAGGTATATATATAGGGATTAAGCTATTGGGTTTCGGGTCATGGGTTTGGGTTTGGCTTGATTTGGGTTTGCTCATCAATTAAAACAATTAAAATAATAAATAATCAAATAGTAGGACTAATGAATGGCTTAGGATTCTTGGTTTGGATTGTTTAAAAATACTGGGTCCAGTTTGGGCATGAACAAAACTAATAGGAGGGATAGGATTTGTAATAAATAATTAACAAGACAAGAAATAGATTATAGAATGAAACAGGATTTGGGTTTTGACAAAATAATCGAATATTCAAAGGAATGTAACTGGGTTCATGAGAACAGAAAGATTAATAGACAAACAAATACAAGAATATGGAAAAAGAAAAATAGAATCCGTACAATCGGAAATGAGGGTTACATTAAGTGCTTAGGATTTGACATTAATCTGTACCCTAAGTTTTTAAGGACATTGTAGGATCGAAGAATTTAATTGTATGGAAACTACTCACTAAAGGGTACAATTTATTTCAGTAATCAAACTCACATTATCTAGGTAGTCATAATATGTTGCTAGACATCACTCTTGACTTGTGGAGAAATAAAAGAGTTTAATATCTTAGCTGCCAGCTTAATGTGAGACCCAATGAATCACACGCAATACAAGCTTTATCTTGAAACTTCGATTCGGAATAATTTGATATATGTTGATATATTAACTATGACAATTAGTTCCACTAGCACGGAATGTCATATAGTTTTCAATTTATTTATGAACTAGATTTGCCCGTGGGCACGTGCCTACGACACGTCTTCGGAACAATACAATACACGAAAAACACTGTAAACAGTAAAACAACAATTATGTGGTTCAAGTTTGAATTATATGACAATAATTAGTTGTAAATAAAAGTCCATGTTTCTATTAGTATATGTTGAAAAATAATTATAAATGAGGATGTAAAATCCAACTTCTTAGAACTTTAAGGCTAGAAAATGATGAAATTTAACTGTTGAAGAGATATTTGCTATTCAATGAGGGTGTAAAATCCAACTTCTTAGAACTTTAAGGATAGAAAATGATGAAATTTAACGGTTGAAGAAATATTTGCTATTTTCAATATAACATATGCAATAAAAAAAAAAGCATAAAAATTTTGAAAATTTTACAAACCTGAAATCTTAAAATCTAAATTTCTAAGTAAATAGTGAAAGAATGGGAGAGAGAGAGGGAAAGAGAGAAAGAGAGAAATATGAAAAAATGAAGAGAGAAGAGAGAAATAGTAATAAAGTAATGAGTATTTTAGTTTTGGGGGAAAAAAATTTGATTTTGGGGATTGAAATTTTGGAGGAAAAATGTGTTTTGTGAGGTTGGATCTGGGCCTTTGATTTTGGGGGGATTGAATGTTAGCCACTTGATAGCTTTCTTTGTGTTTTATTATATAGATTAAATTAATACTTGCTCATCACTTAATTATGAATTAAATGGTGCATTCTTTGTCACTAAAATGTTTCAACAGTTGGAATATTTATTTTTGCAAAGAATAGTTCTTTATAACAGAGAGGGTGGGTGTTAGTGGATAGAAGAAGAATGAAATAAAAGAATGAGAAGGGTTTTTTTATAATGTGTAAGGAGGGCGGAGTAGGGTTCAGAGTGGTGAATGAAATTCGGTGTGGTGAATGGGATTCGGTGCCAACCACCTAATCAAACCACCTACCAATCCCTAATCAAGTTTAGGGAGGCTTATAAAAAGCCTCCCGTCTTCTCATTTTGTGAAGAGGGGAGAAAGGAAGAACAAGAGAAAACAAAAGGATAATTCAGCATAGCTTCCTCACTCTCATTCTCATTTCTTCCTATATATAAATCAAAAAGTTTGATTAGAAAGTGACTACGAAAGTATTTCAAAAAAGGTTTGGCATGGATCACCATCGGAGGACGAATACTTGGGCGTCTCATTGCTGAAACAACAAAGAAATAGTTCTGAACATCAGCAAAAGGTAATCGTAAAATCTTTTATTATAAATTTGATTGTTTAATATTTAGTGTTTGTGTTTTTATTGAGAAATTTTTATACTGCAATATTGATTGCGCGTTACGATCACTTCTGCTCTGCGCATAGGAGCGAAAATGAACCCCGAAATTTTCCCAATAGGTCAGTGGTGGAGATGGTGATCGGTGGTGGTGATGGTGGTTGGAGTTGTTGGAGATGATGGAGATGGTGGTTGGTGGTGGTGATGGTGGTTGGGTTTTGTAATCTATATAAGGAGATGTGGGCATTTCACACATTTTTTAATGGGTTTAAATCCGTTAGGAGATATGTTCGGGGAATATTCGAATATTCTATTAACTTAACGGAAACGTGTGTTTTTTGGTCCTATTTTAAAAACTTCGGGTGCTTTTTGGGTGCTTTTTGGGTGTTATAAAAAGTTTGACTGCTATTTGGGAATTGGGATAAAGTTTATCATTTCTTCTGTAACCCTTCTTTTTTTTTTGCTTTATATTTTTGGACCCCAGTTTGCTTGGTCTAAATAAATTGTTGAAGCTTTCATCCAATGACTAGTTCTCCTTGTCCTACAAAATCCTATTCAGCCACCTGTAAAATGTAAAGCTGGCCCTTACTATTTATATTTGTGAGTTGGAAATGGACCCTACATATTTTAACGGATTGATTAATGTATTTCAATCAAGTTTGTGGCTTCGAAGTTTAAGGAAGTACCTGTGTTCTTCTTTGTCTACTTTTCTTTTGTTCTGAATTACGTGGGAATATATTTTGCTTGGACACTACGTTCTTTTAACTACCCTCGACTTTATGATTAATAATTGTTTCAACTTCTTTTGACTATTCTTTTAACACAACCCTTCATCTCCCTTCTATCTCCAACTCCTAAGGCTCTGTTTGGAAACATTTAAGTTGGGGAATGGAAATGAATGGAATGAAAATGAATGGAGAGGAATGGAAAGAAAGGGAAAATGATGAATTAACTTTATAAGTTGTGTGTGTTTGGCAACTGGTGGAATGGAATTGACTTTTTTTGTTTCCATTCCCTAGTCTTGTTTGGCAAACACTGGAATACTATGAATTACTGCATTTTTAAAAACCTATGTTCTTAGGGAACCTATGTTTTTAAACTCAAAACATCAAACAAAAATTTATTTATTTATTTATTTATTTTAATTAGAAATAGTTTTCAAGATTGCGCTATTATTTTGATCAAGCTAGATTCTCCATTCCTTTACGCAGCTTTCCGAGGGGGTTGGGGTCGGAATAGAAATTGGTTAAGATCTTTCTCTAGGGAATGAAATTTAGTTGTTTCCTTTGTTTTCTTTTTCAAAACAAACATGCTGTGGAATAGGATAAGATGGGCTTATCCGCAGTTTTCCATTCCTTTTTCTAACTTTTTGGGTTCCCAAACGCGCTCTAAATGATCGTCTCCTGCCCATCCATTCCGAAAACCAAATTATATCTATATCTTAAGCTAATAGACCTATCCCCTATCTTCTTTCTCTATTTTGAAATGGAGAAATGACAACAAAAGTAGGTGTTCACACTACTATAACACGTACACACCACACCTTTAACTTACCCCCCCAAAAAAACACACACACACACACAAAAAACTACCCAGTTTCCCCCTAACCCTTCTTTCATCTTCCCAGTTTCCCTCTAACCCTTCCTCCCCGAAAAAACTACCCATTGCCATTCGCAAAAAAACTACCCATTCGTGTGTTGCCCTTGCTTAGGCGAGAAAACCAAGAAAGAGGAGGATCCGTTCAGACCCACTTCAGGTATTCTTCAACTCCTTCACAAATTTCATGCCTTTTGGTGCCATTTTCCGTCAACTTTTAGGACCTATCGAATTGTTCATGGATCTCTTTTGGGTCGTCAGTTTTGAGGTAGATGATGTTGTTTTGAGGTTAAAGTTAGGATCTTGGCGGCCAATTGGTTGATCTCTGATTATTTTGATTATAATTGTTTTGCCTTTTGTTGTTGTTTTGAATGTATTTATTTGAGTATAATTTGTACATACAATAAATGACATCAAAGAGAGAAAAGGATAAATATATCAAATTGAGCCATGGGCTGACCAACTGATGACCATCATTTTCAAGCTTCATGAAGTGTTTCATTTATTTATTCATCCACTAGCAACTGAAACAAGTATGAGGCATTCCAGGGAATATGAAGCATAACAATTACATGCAAACAAGAGAAAATGTTTGAGATAAGAAGCTAACAATATGAATATTTCCTAACCAATGAAGTGACATAATCTTGGACAAGAAAGTGAGTTCAAAAGAATAGACCTCTAAAGATAACAGCAGATCTAAACATTTTTCGATGTCTCATACAGAAACCATCTTCCTTGCTATAAATGTCATCTTCCCACATAAATAACAAATCCCACACGGCCACACCCTTTTAATTGCCCCAGTCCGCACTCATTTAGGTGTATCAGTTGCTCCACGAATGGTGATCCTATTATTCCTCCTAACTACACACTAATGTCTCCATTCATGCTTTTAGATCATTAGATCATTACATCATTAGATCATGTCAATAAAATCAACTTTATTTTATTCCCAAGTGAAGCTACCTACACGTACACATTTTCACAGATGTTCCATTTCTTAAAATATCTTTTGGCATACTTGGGAATAAAGGTTGGGTTTCTCTGATGATCAACTGAAACATCAGAGAAAAAAATTGTATAAAGGCTGGGTTTCTCTCATGATCAGCTGAAAGAGATTTTTGGGGATATTAACTTGATGTAATCTGAATGAGCTATTGAAGTTATGGCTGAGGAATGCTGCAGGCACCTCTCGATAAATGGAGGTGAGTAGAAAATTTTGGGGATATTAAATTGTCTATTCCCTTTGGAAGGATTACGGTTTAAATAACACATTTTTTGTGTGGATTTTATGTGTTAATTGAATTCTATAGCCTGGTTTGAACTTATTAATTAGAGATAATTATTACAAAAGATCATTTGGAATATTATTTTATTTTCATGTGTGTCAGGTCAGTTAAAAAATAAAAGTTTCCAATATGTTTTAGTGAAAAGACCTTGCTGCATGGCATATAATTTCTGAGTCATCATAATACTATATGAATAGTCGATGATAGATTGCTCAGGTATGGTAAAATAGTTGGACTCTTTTGATTGTAAAATTTGAGGTTAGGTTTACTCAATCTACATACATTCCGTTATTTTTTACCAGCAATTGTTCAATTTTTTTTGTTACGTTCACTCACAATCAGCCAATTTCATCATGAAATAATCCCCATTTGGGATTGTAGTAGTATGAGTCCTGTCATGTATGCACAATCTCCACTTTTTGACTGTAGATTTTGAATTTCGAATATGATAATTTGTACAAATTGTTTGTAGAACTTTGATGCGTTATGTGAGTTATGTTTAAATAAAAATGTTAATCTTTCACATTTAGGTTTATGCAACTTATGTTAGCAACTTATGTCTACATGCATTCCTACTAGCAATTGTTCATTGTTTTTGTTAGGTTTAGTCACAATCAGCAAATTTCATCATGAATTAATCCCTAATTCAGATTGTAGTAGCAAAGTTGGAATGCACGTGCATAGTGAATGTTGGTGACAAGTATAAACACTGATAAATTTAATAAATGAAGTCAACAATTTTTTCATGAGATAATTATATGTAAATTTCAGTTAAATATAGTGTTTTATTGAGTATAAAGTGGTTGATTTTGTTTTCAACAGAAGGTGTGAACATTCAAAGATAGTGGGAGATTTCCAATTATATTGAGGGAAGTCAGACTCTTTCATTACATCAAGTATGTTATATGTGTTCTTATCTCCTATTATACTTTCTTTTCAGTTAATCCCTATAGTTATTTATCTCAATATGTAATTGATGCGGTTTGTTTTTGGTCGCAGTGTGGATGCACTAGGTGTGAGTTCGAACTCAATTTGTAATGAGGGAAGAGTACGGTACCGGACGGTGAGCGAGAGGCTCGCTTCGGCGCTTGAAGATCGGCTCGGACGGCCTCGCCTCGAGTACCTGCAGACGGTCCTGAAACACCGGGGTTTATCCCGGTGGCGGACCCTCCGACGATCTAGTCAGTCTCTGTGAGAGAGTAGCAATAACTAGGGAAATTTAGGTGGCAAAGATTGATTACCTGAAAAGGTGGGTGAGGGTCTGGTATTTATAGGGAATTCCAACTGGGTTTGGATCCGTTTGGGGGCCGGGTCTGAACCCGAAAGCCCAAGGGCCTGACGTGGCAGGAGGCCCAGGGGGTTTAGGGCGGACGTGGTAGTGCCAAGAGTGGTATAGGGCTGACGTGGCAAAGCCCTAGGTGGTATTTGGAGCTGACATGGCTGATCATGGGGCTCCTGTGCCTCTGGGAGAATCGGATGGCCTAGGTTGTGCCAGGTCATCCTCATTCCTCGCCAGGCTGGGAGGACGGCCCGTGGGACTGTCGCGGATCGGAGGCCGAGGGCCATCGAGGCTCGTCGGATACGAGGAGACCAGGTCTGTGGAGGTAAAGTTACGGCTCGGTGCCGAGGCTGTAGTGGTCCGGGGTCGAGCCGGATTGATTTTTATTGTCCTTTTTTGAGTGAGCCATCCTGGGCCTTGGCTGGGACCCACGCCATTTTTACCCTACCACACAAGCCCCCCACTCCTGCGGGGATGCGGGAGTTAGCCGTGGAGGAGTGTTTATGGTCGTAGAAATGGGATGGCGAATCGTTGGGCCTTCATGAGAAGGCTACCCTGGTGTCAGACCGAACCTCAAGCTGGTGAGGGATTATGGGTCGGCAAGGGTGATGGGGAGCCGTTGAGCCTTCCTGAGAAGACTACCCTGGTGCTAGACCGAACCTCGAGCTGGCGAGGGATTATGGGTCGGCAAGGGCGATGGCGAGCCGTTGAGCATTCCTGAGAAGACTACCCTGGTGCTAGACCGAACCTCGAGCTGGCGAGGGATTATGGGTCGTTAAGGGTGATGGCGAGCCGTTGAGCCTTCCTGAGAAGACTACCCTGGTGCCAGACCGAACCTCGAGCTGGCGAGGGATTATGGGTCGGCAAAGGTGATGGCGAGCCGTTGAGCCTTCCTAAGAAGACTACCCTGGTGCCAGACCGAACCTCGAGCTGACGAGGGATTATGGATCGGCAAGGGTGATGGCGAGCCGTTGAGCCTTCCTGAGAAGACTACTCTGATGCTAGATCGAACCTCGAGCTGGCGAGGGATTATGGGTCGGCAAGGGTGATGGCGAGCCGTTGAGCCTTCCTGAGAAGACTACCCTGGTGCTAGACCGAACCTCGAGCTGGCGAGGGATTATGGGTCGGCAAGGGTGATGGCGAATCGTGATGCCTTAGAAGGTTTGAGCGGGGTGGCCTGCTGTCTTTGCGGAGCATTGAAGGCGCTCCGGGATCTGTGCAATGTTCCAATTTCCTAGGGGCATTAATGGCGCCGCCTAATAAATGCATGGCGCATGGGCTTCCGTTGTTTGGCTTTCCCAATGTCATATTCGCCGGTCTATGGGGGAGGTTATAAATACCCCCCCCCCCCCACAGCGGGTTTGATCACAGCAAGGGTGGTTTATCGGCCATCAGAGGTGTCTGCTTCGGCGGACGTCTGTCTCTTGCAAAATTTTGACCCTGAGAGCGTTGGACGGGTGGTTACTCTATTGCCTTGTTCTTCTCCCGTTCCTGACGGCCTCGATGTGAGTGTCAGGGTCGGGGGAGAACAAGGCAGAAGAGATGGCGGCCGTAGTCCAGGCTCGGGGGACAAAGTACTGAAAGGTTTTAACCCTGGGGATCTCGGACTGGTGGTGACTTTGCCGTCTGGATCCTTTTTCGGGTCGGACGGCCCTGACACGGTTGTTCGCCCGAAAAAGATCCAGACTGGAGGGGTATCAACCGAATTCCGGACCTGGGGCTGAGGAGCCTCGGATAGATGGGTCGTCTCCGATCTCTGTCTTCCTTCTGG
Organism: Hemerocallis citrina; assembly: GCA_017893485.1. NCBI lineage: Eukaryota > Viridiplantae > Streptophyta > Magnoliopsida > Asparagales > Asphodelaceae > Hemerocallis > Hemerocallis citrina. The sequence continues at coordinate 66,509,384 of CM030367.1, read as the reverse complement.
TGCTGACGGTTTCCGATGGTCTGTTAGCCCAGAGGAGTTAGGGATTGGAGGTGGGCCGATCTGCTTTCCGATAGGGTCCCAGGCGATGGTGGCTTTTCTCCCACCCTCGAACAGTTCGGGGTTTCGGCTGCCGAGGCCATAAGCCCCGAGCTGCTCGCGGGTGAGAGGGGAGCCGACCGAGCCCTGGAGTCCGGGGCGTCTGTCTAAGGACGGCGCCTTAAATCTTTAAGAAAAAATTTTTCTCCGTCGAACACTTCATCCGAACCGACCCCTGTGTGGTCTCCAACCGGCGCTAGGTGACGTCAGCAACGCCAGTTTCGAGGATGACGTGGCGCGATTCCATTGGTGGCAGACGCGCGCTATTCGAGGAACAGTAATGCGAAAATCGAGGCGTCGCCTCTCTCTCTATAAATATCCCCCCTCTCTTCCCCATTCTGTTCATTTTCCTCCTGCTGTCTTCTCAAAAAGAAATCAAACACTTCAGCGCTCAGCTTGACTGTTTAGCAGCACCGGTTCGTCAGTCCGAGGCAACCCAAAGGTTAGTTTGTAAGTTTCTTTTGTTAGGCACAGATGTCTAGGGCTCAATCTGGCTCGTCAGCGTCGACGTCGAGGGGGGAAGGGAACCCTGTCTCAAAGTCGACTTCGTGGGAGGAGCCGGTGTGCAAGGAGGAGTCAGTACATGATGAGAAGACTTCCGATTCGACTTCGTGGGAGGAGCCAGTAGGCGAGGAGGAGCCGGTGTACAATCGGAAACCTTTCGTGGTGGAAAGTAGCGAATCTGAGGAGGCAAGCGACAGTTCGGACGAAGTCCAGATTCTAGAGTTGACTTCCGAAGAGGAGGGTGGCCCAGAAGAGGGTGAAGCCGAAGGGGCTCGGATAGGAGGTGCGGGGGGGAGATCCACAGGTCTGGGTGTGGGTTCGAGGACCGGTGGCTCGAGCCAAGAAGAAGAGGGTTCCGAAGAAGAAGGGGTCGAGGACCGGTGGCTCGAGCCAGGCGCCCGTTCACCGCAACTTAATGACAGGGTCGCCCGTACAACCGAAGCCGTTCCGTCGGTACCCAGACGACCTTTCCGATAAGGAGCTTTTTGGGGTCCAGCCGTCTTCCCCGAGCCGGAAGAGGGTGAAGATGGACACGCTTCCGACTGTCTTGGAGGCTGGTGACTTGGAGGCTTTGCAGTTGGCGTACCACATAAGGTCCGGCTACGAGCTCATGTTGCCGAACTCTACCCTGCGCCCGACCGACCCCCTGCCTGCTTGAGACTGCGTCTTCCCAGTGGACGCCTTCATCTCTGGACTGAGGCTGCCGGTCCATCCGTTTGTTCGGGAGGTGTTGAATTGGGCGTCCCTGGCTCCAATGCAGTATGGGCCGAACTCCTGGAAGCAGATCATCTGCTTCGTGCTGTTGTGCGAGGAGCAGAAGGTGCCCCTTCGGTTGGGCGTGTTCCGGGCGATGCTGGGGATCAGCTCGTCGGGAGAGTCGGAGGGTGTTTATTATATCTCGCCTCGGAGTAAGGGGAAGGTCGTCCACGGTCACCCGGACTCTATCAAGGAGTGGAAGAAAAAATATTTGGTGATCTGGAGTGAGGAGCCTTGGGACATCCCTACTCGATGGAACCATTCTAAGCCGAGCTTCAAAGCGCCGAGGCCGAGGGACCTGACGGCCGAGGAGTGGAGGTTCGTTGAGCGCCTCCGTCTGTCGCACAGTATCAGTTGGCCGAAGGTGACGGAGGGTCACCTGGCGAGCGTCGGACTGAGCCCGGCCGTGCTTTGTATGTAGTTGTTTCTTTTCTCTCGGTCTTGTTGTTCTTTTGCGCTCATTGTTCTTAATGGATCTTTTCGCAGGTATGGATCCCAAATCAATCAAGGCAAAGAGGCTCGCCTTGAAGAAGCAGAAGGCTGAGACGAAGGGGGACGCGATGAAGACGAGGGGGTCGTCCCAGGTGGTTTCCGAGGTCCCAGACCAACCTCCGGCAAAGAGGACGCGCTCGGAGACAGGCAAGGTGGTGGTTGCTCGGAAGAGCACGGACCCGGGCAAGGCCGATGATCTTGATAAGGGGAAGGGTCCCCTGGTGGGGTCAGAGGTAGAGGAGAGGTTGCGGCGACCATGGGTGCCAGGTTGGTCGATCCGTGAGGGTGACTGCTTAACCCGAGGGCGTCAAGCCGTTGAGGTGGCGGATAAGCTGGCGACCCCCCAGGGACCGCGCGGAGATGAACGCCGAGACCCTGGAGGATGCGTACACGCTCCTCGCGCAGGCTAATGTGCTGGTAAGTCTGCCGACCCCGCTTGCCTTGTGATCACTTTGTAAAGGAGGTTTTCTTAGTACTGCTTGGTTACTGCAGGCGACCGTGCAGGGGGCCCACGTGAGAGGCCTTTATGAGGCGGCCTTGGAGCGGGAGCGAGGCCGGGATGACAAGGCCGAGCAGGAGATGAAGGAGCTGAAGATAGAGCTCGAAGGCTCGCATCAGAGGGAGCAGAAGATAGAAGGTCGAGTTCGACGCCAAGGAGGCGGAATGGGGGAAGAAGATGTCGGCTCTGAAGAAGAAGTTCGCCAAGGAGAAGGAGGAGTTGACTGAGGCGGGTCAGACCATGGTGATCAAGGCCCAGGACGAGTGCTATGCAAAGGCCCTCAGTCATGTGAGGCACTTCTACCAGACCATCGACCTGTCCAACTTCGACTACGACATGGAGATCGAGGGGACACCGAAGACCCCTAATGAATAAGGGCCCGTTGATGACCCGGCTGCCGACCTCCCCGTGAACCCGGCCGATGCTGAGGTGGGAAAACAAGTTTTGTAGTTTTATCTTTCTTTTTCCATCTCTCGATTGTATTTGCCTACCGCGGACTGGCCACCGTATTTTTTGTATGAAGTAATTCCATTTATAAAAGAGGATTTTTGACTGGCCAAGTGTTTTGACCTCGGATTTTTCCGAACCATTTTTGCCGATGTGTTTTGAGTGAGCTGGTTCTCTTGTAGGTTACGGTTTCCCTTCCCGAGGTGGACCCCCGTCGTTCCGACGTGGCGTGGCTCCGGAGCAAGGTTGAGGCCCTGGAGGCCACGTTGGTTCGCTACCGAAAGGGGGCTCGTGACAATGATGCGGCCCTTAACTATTATCGGAACAAGTCTGAAGCCCTAAGTGAGGAGGCGAGCCGACTGAGGAGGGCGATGGTGGATCGGGACCTCGGGAGTGTCGGTCTTGGATATACCATGTCGAGTGTATCGATGCAGAGGCCCTCCTCTGAGAGGCTACTTCGTGATGTCATTGTGGAGAAGGAGATGGAGATACACCGTTACAAGACGATGTTGGGTGTCTCGGCATCCTCCTCGGGAGGTCGGCGAGCGGAGGGGGTTCCCTCTGCGTTGCGGCTGTTGGAGCGTGTGCGACCAGTTGATGCCCAAAGCTCCGTGGCTGGTGTGTCGACCGTGGCTGAGCCTAAGGACCACCATGATGAGGAGAGGGCTCCTAGTCGTTCGGTTGGAGTGGTCCCGCCATTCGTCGGACCCGAAGGGCCCTAAGATGGCGGCTTCCTTCAGTTTGAAATGAGTGGAGTGGTCCTGTAACGGTCTTTGTTTGTTTTTTCAGAACTAATAAGGGAGTATGAATAAAGAATTCTTTTCATTCTTTGCTCTGGTTAATAGTGTAGTGAATGATGGCGGAAGTGAGCTTCGGCCCCGTCGATCCGTGAGGGATCGGCGCGAGGCATTAGGAAGACTCCCTGGCCTGAAGCTGAGTCGGACCTACCGAGACGTTGGGGACGATACCGAAGTGAGGACTCGGGTGCCGATCCCATTGTCCGGTGTTAGGTCGGGGCTGCCGAGGCGTTTGAAGTTTGACAAAAAGAGATTTCTTTCATATATGATAGGGAGGGTTGCTAAAACGGCCATTTACACATGAAAGCTTACAAAAAATATTATTTACATTAGCCAAGATAGAACCTATGTTCGCTCTTCCAGGAACTTCATTAGGTGCTCGGCGTTCCAGGATCGGCTGATCAGCCGGCCGTCCATATCAGCCAGTCGGTATGTACCAGGGCGTACAGCCTCGATTACACGGTATGGGCCTTTCCAGTTGGGAGCCAATTTCCTCTTCTTGGTTGGGTCGGAGACGGACAGTTTTCGTAACACGAGGTCCCCCGCCTTGATGTTTGTAGGGCGGACCTTCTTGTTGTAAAACTTCTCGATCCGTTGTTGGTAGATGCTCCTTCGGATTGAAGACTTCTCTCTGACCTCGGCGACGAGGTCCAGGTTAGCCCTCAGGCCGGACGAATTATCAGCTTCGTCGAAGGCCATGATACGGGGAGAAGGCAGGCCGACCTCGACGGGGATAACTGCCTCTGTCCCATAGGTCAGACTGAACGGTGTCTCCCCCGTGGGGATCCTCTTGGTGGTTCGGTGCGCCCATAGCACGCTAGGCAATTCTTCGACCTACAGCCCTTTGGGGGAACTGTCGAGGCGCTTTTTGAGGCCGTCGAGGATTTGCCTGTTCGCGTTCTCCGCTTGGCCGTTGGACTGAGGGTGGCAAATAGCGGAGAAACCCTGCTGGATGCCGATGTCTGTGCAGAAAGTTTGGAAGTTCTGACCTTGGAATTGGGTTCCGTTGTCCGTGACGAGGACCCGAGGGATTCCGAACCGGCAAATGATGTTCTTCCAAATGAATTGTTGTACTTGGCGCTCGGTGATGCTGGACAGAGGCTCGGCTTCGAGCCACTTGGTGAAGTAGTCGATGGCGACTATCAAGAATTTCGTTTGCCCTACCGCTACGGGGAAGGGGCCCACAAGGTCCATGCCCCACATGGCGAATGGCGTAGGACTAGCCAGGGATCGGAGATTGGCTTGAGGAAGCCTCTTGATAGGGGAGAACCTTTGGCATGGGCCGCACCTCTTGACTAGGTCTTGCGAGTCTTGGAGCATGGTCGGCCAATAGTACCCCTGATTCAGGGCCTTCCGAGCGAGCATCCTGCTCCCCATGTGGCATCCGCCGATCCCCTCATGAAGATCTTTCAGTGCGTAGCTGGCCTCGTCGCTGGTGAGACAGCGGAGGTACGGCTTGCAGTCATCCAAGGTGTATGAGCGTTTGAAGAGGATGTCATCAACCATGACGAACCTTTCAGCTCGGACCCTGACTCGTCTAGCTTTGGCCCGGTCTTCAGGAAGCTGGGCACTGACTAAGAATCTCCGGATGGGAGTGGTCCAGTCGTCTGGACTGGTACCGTCTTAGACACACATTGCCTCCTGGTCTTGATCGTTGATACTCGGCTTCAATAGGATTTCGATGAGTACCGTTTGGTCGAGACCCTCGAAGGAGGAAGAGGCAAGTTTTGACAACGTGTCTGCTTGAGCGTTCTGCTCCCTAGGGACTCGAATGACTGTGGAGTGGCAGAAGGACGCTAGGAGATGTCGGACCACTGCTAAATACCTCACCATGCGATCATCGCGGGCTTCGTATTCTCCGGTGATCTGATTGACCACGAGCTGAGAATCGCTGAAGGCCCGGATTTGCTTGGCTCCGGCTCGGTGTGCTAGGGTCAACCCGGCGATCATGGCCTCGTATTCCGCCTCGTTGTTGGAGGCAGGAAAGTTGAGACGGAGGGAGTATTGAAGCAGGAATTGGTCGGGGCCACGAAGGATGATGCCAGCCCCACTCCCCGTTTCGCAGGATGATCCGTCGACAAAGACCTCCCAGGTCGGATCCAAGCCCTCGATGTTGGGCTGCTCGGAAACGGTGCACTCAGTTATGAACTCGGCGAGGGCCTGCCCTTTGATGGCCGTCCTCGGCTGATAGCTGATGTCGAACTGACTCAGCTCAATTGACCACTTGACTAAGCGGCCGGAGTTTTCGGGCTTGTGGAGGACAGTCTTCTGTGGCTGGTCGGTCAGTACTTGGACGGAGTGGGCCTGGAAGTAAGGACGGAGTTTTCGGGCTGCCATGACCAAAGCACAGGCCACATTCTCTATCTTTGCGTACCTCGTCTCGGCGGGGAGCAGGACTTTGCTTACATAATACAATGGTCTCTGAACTCCATCTTCTTCTCGGACGAGGACGGCACTGAGGGCGCTATCCGAGGCAGACAGGTAGAGCTATAGTGGTTCGCCCGGCTCGGGCTTGCTGAGGAGAGGAGGGTTGGTGAGGTACTGCTTCAGCTGTTCGAAGGCTTCCTGTTGATGGGTACCCCACTCGAAGCCCCCTTTTCCGCGTAGGGCCTTGAAGAAGGGGAGAGACTTCTCCCCTGACTTGGAGAGGAAACGGCCGATTGCAGCCAACCGGCCCGTCAGCCTCTGAACCTCCTTGACATTCCGGGGCGGGGCCATGTCAATAATAGCTTGGATTTTCTCGGGGTTCGCCTCGATGCCGCGCTGGCTGACGATGAACCCCAGGAATTTCCCAGTGGAGACGCCGAAGGCGCATTTAGCCGGGTTGAGCCTCATGTTGTGATGCCGGAGGACTCCGAAGGCTTCCTCGAGGTCGGCGACATGGTCCGGCCCGGCCTGGCTCTTGACGAGCATGTCGTCAACATAGACTTCCATGTTGCAACCGATCAGGTCTTTGAAGATTCTGTTGACGAGCCGTTGGCGCAAAGTCACTCCGGCGTTTTTCAGCCCGAAGGGCATAACGCGGTAACAAAACAGACCCTGGTCGGTGACGAACGAGGTCTTGGAGATGTCCGGTGGAAACATCCGGATCTGATTGTACCCCGAGAATGCATCCATGAAGGACAGTAGCTCATGCCCCGAGGTTGCATCGATTAAGGCGTCGATGCGGGGGAGGGGGAAAGGATCTTTCGGACATGCTTTATTTAGATCCGTGAAGTCGATACAGATCCGCCAGCCCCTGGTTGCCTTCTTCACCATGACGACATTAGCCAACCACTCGGGGTAGCTGACTTCCCTAATAAATCGAGCAGACAAGAGTTTGTCGGCCTCTGTCTTCACAATTTGCTGTCTCTCCAGGACGACTTTGCGCCTCTTCTGGACGACCGGCTTAGAGTTCGGGATGACGCTCAGCCGATGCATGATCAAGTCTTCGGAGATCCAGGGCATATCGGAGGGCTTCCAGGCGAAGAGATCAACGTTGCGGTGGATGCAGGCGATTATGCCTGGCTTCAAGTTCTCGGGGAGCGAGCGGCTCACCCGGAACCATTTCGATTCATCCTCGGCCCCGAACGGGACCTCCTCCAGCTCGTCGACAGGCTCGGGAGCGGGGCCGTCCCTCTCGGGTTCGAGCTCAACGGCGTCGAGGGGGAACACACCCCCTCCGACGGTGGTCATGTAGCACGACCGCGCTGCTTCTTGGCTACCTCGGACAATGCCGACCCCTTGCGGGGTGGGAAATTTAAGTTTCAGATGGTAAGCCGAAGGTACCGCTTGAAGGGAGCACAGTCCGGGTCGGCCGAGTATGGCGTTGTATGCCGCTTTGACGTTTACCACCATGAAGTCCATGGATTCGGTCCTCTTGACAGGAGCCGATTCCGCGGTAACGTCGAGAGTAACAATCCCTTCTATTACGACAGGGACGCCGGAGAACCCATGCAAGGTGTATCCGGCTGGCTTGAGTTTGCCTCTGGGCAGCTTGAGATTCCCGAAGGCTTCGAGGCAGAGAATATTTATCGAGCTGCCGTTGTCGATGAGGATTCGGCGAACCTCGCAATTGGCCATGTGGAGGCCGATGACGAGGGCGTCGCAATGAGGGAGGCGGATGCCTTCGAGGTCCTCTCCGGAGAAGGAGACAGGCACTGGTTGCAACCTGGGCGAGGGGTTGTCTTGGACAGCATTCACCTCTCGGATGAAGGCTTTTCGGGAAGTATTTGACTCTCCCCCCATTGGTCCTCCGTGGACACAGTGCAAGATGAATGGCATATCCGCGGCTCCTTCGGGCGAGCGATCCCGATTCTGGATGCGGTTCGGAGTAAGGTTCGGAGGCGAAGGTCTCCGGTTCCTAGCATCACGCCGATCCCATGGGCCTTCTCTGGTGAATTCTCGGAGGTACCCTCGTGAGATGAGTTCCTCAATCTCGTCTTTCAGGGCCCGATATTGGTCGGTTTCGTGCCCATGATCTCGGTGGAAACGGCAGTAGAAGCGCTGATCTCGCTTCTTGTTGTTACTTGGTCGGGGAGGTAGTCGAACAATGCCTTTGTCTTCGATTTCTAAGAGGATGGCGGACACGTTATGTGTCAAGAGAGTGTACCTTTCGAAGCGAGGGACCGGAGGTGCCCTCTTAGTGCCGACCCCTTCCTTTGCTGTTTTCTTGGCAGGTTCGGCCTCATCGACCCTGCGCTTGCCCTTCCCCACGACTTCCTTATTGCCCTCTGGGTTAAGAGCTTCTTCAACTCGTATGTACTTCTCGACCCGGTTGAGAAGGTCAGGGAAGTCCAGAGGTGGCTTCTTTGCCAGGGAGACCTTCAGCTGGTTGTGCCGGATGTTGTGTCGGAAGGCAGCTGAGGCGACCCCGGTGTCTAGGGCAGAGACGGATCTTGCCTCGGTCGTGAACCTCTTGACGAAGTTACGGAGTGACTCCCTCTCCCTCTGACTGAGGTCGAGCAGGGAAGCGCTCGTCTTTTCGGTCTTTCGGCTAGTGATGAAGTGGGCCAGGAAGCTGGCTTCCAGCTGGTCGAACGAGAAGATCGAGCCAGGGGAGAGTTTGGAGAACCAATCCCTGGCCGGACCCCGGAGGGTGGCCGGGAAGGCTCGGCACAGCAGGGGATCCGAAGCGCTGTGAATCATCATGAGGGTTTTGAAGCCCTCCATGTGATCAGCTGGATCACCCTCGCCGTTGTAAGTCTCGAACTGCGAAGGTCGGAAGTTTCGGGGGATCTCCGCTTCTATGATGTTGACGGAAAATGGAGGTCGAGAGGGCCCACGTCCTTGGACTAGGTTGGGATTCCCGTCGCCGATGCGCTCGATTCGATTCTCCATCTCTAGGAGGCGTCGGAGCACCTCGTCTGTGCGCTCCGGAGGGGGAGTCGGCGCACGAGTGTGACTTCTCCCTTCGCTCCTTTGAGGGGGTCGGCCATAGGTCGCGGACCTTGGCGCTCCATGGAGGGCCTCCATGATTTCATCTCTGAAGCTTCTGAACTCGCCCTTGGTGATCGCGCCATGGTCGGAAGGGTCGGGTCGGGGCGTAGGAATTCGGCCGATGCGGCTGAGTGCCGATGGCCTGTCCCCTTGCGCAGGCCTGGAATGGTTCGGGGCCGAGTTGGAAGCGGTCTCTCCCCTAGCCTGGCTAGCCCTTCTGTTCAGAATGACCCGACGAAGGTCGGGTTCGGCGACGCGTGAAACGCTTCGTTGGGGCCCGGGGTTTCCACTCGGATTGTTTGATGCTTGCCCTCCGTCGAGGGCCCCCTCGGGAGGAGGCCCATCTGGTCGGGCGGAACGGGTCGATCTTCGGGCTCGGGGAGCCATGGGAGGTCGGGTCGAGGGAGAGCGTCGGTGGCGAGGCTCGGACTGTCGTCCGTACCGGATAAAGTGTTCCCACAGACGGCGCCAACCTGATGCGGTTTGTTTTTGGTCGCAGTGTGGATGCACCAGGTGTGAGTTCGGACTCAATTTGTAATGAGGGAAGAGTACGGTACCAGACGGTGAGCGAGAGGCTCACTTCGGCGCTTGAGGATCGGCTCGGACGGCCTCGCCTCGAGTACCTACAGACGGTCCTGAAACACCGGGGTTTATCCCGGTGGCGGACCCTCCAACGATCTAGTCAGTCTCTGTGAGAGAGTAGCAATAACTAGAAAAATTTAGGTGGCAAAGATTGATTACCTGAAAAGGTGGGTGAGGGTCTGGTATTTATAGGAAATTTCAACAGGGGTTGGATCCGTTTGGGGGCCGGGTCTGAACCCGAAAGCCCGTGGGCCTGACGTGGCAGGAGGCCCAGGGGGTTTAGGGCGGACGTGGCAGTGCCAAGAGTGGTATAGGGCTGATGTGGCAAAGCCCTAGGTGGTATTTGGAGCTGACATGGCTGATCATGGGGCTCCAGTGCCTCTGGGAGAATCGGATGGCCTAGGTTGTGCCAGGTCATCCTCATTCCTCGCCAGGCTGGGAGGACGGCCCGTGGGGCTGTCGCGGATCAGAGGCCGAGGGCCATCGAGGCTCGTCGGATATGAGGAGACCAGGTCTGTGGGGGTGAAGTTACGGCTCGGTGCCGAGGCTTGTAGTGGTCCGGGGCCGAGCCGGATTAATTTTTATTGTCCTTTTCGAGTGAGCCATCCTGGGCCTTGGCTGGGCCCCAGGCCATTTTTACCCTACCACAGTAATGTTCATTATATTTTTCTACATTTTGTTTGATTACATATTTATTATTCATATTTAAATAATTGTCTAAAACTACACTTACTAATGTAGGATGCAAGACAAAAATAATATTTCGTCTTTACAACTTAATAAGGCAATTTCTGCATGTGCACGACGTCGAAGATTTGAAATATTGCGGTGAAAAAGGCATCGTCCTATGAGGGCACTGCTGACTTCAGATCCACATAAAATTGCACGTTCGATAAGAATTCTAAAGTTAAGACAAAAATGCTTGCGAAGTACTATGGCAAATGATTTGCTTATCCATACATCTGAAAGGAGGGTGACCTTCAATCTAAATACTTTAGATCAACCTAAAAATGTTATTGATGTTTTAATTTATCTTTTGATAAAGTCTGTGCAATTTGCAGAGAGGATATACTAGTTTGACTGAAAAAGAGAGAATTTGAATGATTTTATAGGTTAGTTCTATAAGAGATCTCAACTGTTTTTGCAGCCTTTGCTCTTGGGTTGAAGTTACAAATATATAATGGTCCTCATACTTGCAAGTCCTGCTTACCACTCTTTTACATCATTATTACCTTGACTAATTAACTCCTTTGGGCAATAAAGTTGGTGAAAGTTATTCCAACTGCAGGACAATTTTGAACATCATTACTTCAGTATTCTTTCCTCTCATTTTCACGCACATTAGATGCATTTTTTGTGTTCATATTGTTATTATTTCAAGCACAACCATTTCTTAGTAGGAAAGTTTAACTATTCCATTTAACAAACATTTTGTAGTATCAAAGCTATATTTGACTGTATGAATATTAATAATTGGTCTGTTTAAGCATGTACATATTGGTCTTCACCTGTCATATATTCATATATCTCCTAATGATATTGGTTGAATTCATTAAACTTCCTTGAGCCTAATTAGGGATGGCATCGGGGCCGGGCTGTCCCGGGACCGGCCCCCCCCACAAAAAAAAAAAACGGGGCTAGCCCTTGAACCGGTCCCCAGAGACCAGGTTCAGGACCGGTCCCATTTTTTGCCAAGGTAGCCCGGTCAAGCCCGGCCCGCTTGAGGCCCGGGACCGGTTGAACCGGCCCGCCCGGGCTCGGGCCGGGCCGGGCCGACCGTTGGCTGCCTTTTTTTTTTCTCAGAAAATAAATTTTTTTTTTTAAAATTACGAAACTACCCCCCAACGGATTTATAACGGCTAGTTTTTGGGGGTACTTTAGGAAATCAAAAAAATTACATTTTCTATAAATACAATACCATTCCTTTCATTTCTCTTCACCAATTCACTCAACTATCTTTCTCTATACTATTCTTTCAACATTCTTTCAAGTGATCAAGATCAAATTTGAAGGAAGGAAATCAACAACAATCAAAGTGATCAACTCATTCAACAACAACAACTCAAGTCTCAACTTTCTCAACAACAACAACTCAAGTCTCAACTTTCTTACGGTATTTTAGTATAATTTTAATTTGTAGAATTAACATAGCATACTACTTCTTTATTCTCATATAATTTGTGTTTTCTTGATCTTCTTCCTCTCATTTTTTTTAGATTTTATTTTTAATTTTGATAAAGTGGTAGAAGAAACATATACTACTCACTCACTACTTCATTTTTATTTTTTCATAGTTAAATGACCTCTAATCGATCACGCGGTGGTGGTAGGCATAGTAGTCAAGAATCTACTAGTCATCACATTCCTTCCATTCCTAACCAATATATAGATAGTGAAGAAACATTTATTAATTATGAATGTTTTCCCGATTTGAATGAAACACACTCAAATCCTATAGAAATAGAAGATCATGTAGAACCACAACCATCGGAACAAGGTCCTTCTCTAAACTCAAGGAAAACTAGAGGGACTACTTCGGAAGTACACAATTTTTTCAATTTTGTCCCTTCACAAAATGATAAGAGTGTAGGACTTAAAATATGTAAAAAATGTCAAACCCCATATAAGTTTAAAGTAGGATCGGGTACGGGTACACTTCAACGTCACTTAAATAAATGTCAACCACAATTTTCGAAAGATAATCTCACACAACAAAAAATACATCCTAAAACCGGTCAAGTAGATAGTCATACATATGATCACGATCACGTTCGTAGGGGAATAGCTAAATTAGTAATTAGGGGTGAATTGCCATATTCGTTTGGTGAATAAAAATATGTAGAGGATTTTGTATAAACCACCTTCAACCCCCATTTTAAAAAAATTGCTAGGAATGTTGTTAAGAGTGATTGTAAATTAGTTTACAATGAGAGTAAGGATTTTTTGATAGCAACACTAAAATCACTAAACACTAGAGTTTCATTGACATCGGATGGATGGGTAGGAGTAAACGGGGTTCCAATGATGTGTGTAACATGTCATTGGATAGATTCGGATTGGTTACTTCAAAAGAGAATAATTTCTTTTGGATATGTTAGGTACCCACATAAGGGTGAAATCATAGCCGCACACATTATGGAAGCATGTAATAATTTTTTTATTTATGATAAAGTGTTTGCTATTGGTTTTGATAATGCATCCAATAATACTAAGGCAATTGAGAGTTTGAAAATTACTTTAGATCCTGTAGAACCTGAAATTTTTCATGTTAGGTGTGCTTGTCACATTTTAAATCTTTGTGTGCAAGATGCACTAAAATATGGAAATGATAAACTAGAAGCAATGAGAGATTGTGTTCAGTATATTACATTGAGTGGTCCAATTTATTAAGCTTTTCATGATTGGTGTAAACTTAGGAGTATTGTATGTAGACGCTTTCCTAAAGATGTGCGACATCGTTGGAATTCTACCTTTGAATTATTAGGTGTTGTTCTTCATTATCGTTTTAATCTTAGAGATTTTTGTGTCGCGATGGGTATGCAAAATTGGATGTTAGATGATGATTTTTGGTTTTTTGCCGATAGTTTATATAAATTTTTACAACCTTTTAACGATGCAACTTTGCAATTTTCGAAAACATATACATCTACATCTAGTGGTATTTTACTTGAAATTGTGACTATGATGACAACAATTAAAGATTTGCAAAAAGACCCTTTTATTGGAGATATGGTTAATGCGGCATATGTTAAGTTTTTGAAATATTTTCATCCAATTTCTATGTTATATTGTGTAGCTAGTGTAATGAATCCTATGATTAAATTAGAAGGTACAAAAAATTTAATTGAAATTTTCTACACTTATGCCCCACACGATGCAATACTAGATTTTGATCAAGTTGCTTTTACCCGTAAATTTGAGAATGTTTTGACTAGGTTATATGATTCTTATGATAGGATTTATTCAACTAACACTATTCAAACACAAACACAAAATGTTGAATCTTCTTCTTCTTCTTCCTCCATAATAGCAAAAGGAAAGAGTCAAGCTAGTATTGGTGTTTTAAATCTTATTAAATCGAAAAAGGCAAGAACCAATTCACCTAATGAGTTGAATTGGTATAATGCACAAAGTGCAGTTGAATATGTAGAAGATGTGTTACAATTTTGGAAGAGTAATGAAGCAATTTTTAATATTCTTTCTCGTATGGCTAAAGATCTGCTAACAACACCGGTGTCCACTGTTGCATCGGAAAGTGCTTTTTCTCTTGGTGTCAGGATAATAAGCCCGAGCAGGAACCGATTGACAGCCAAAAATTTGGAGATGCCAGTATGCGCCGAAGATTGGATGAAAGCGGAAGAGAGGACCCAAGACTTACTTGAAGCACAAGCTGGAGGTGGAGTAACAAGTAGCGATGAATGAACGATTACATTTAGTTAATTTACATTAAAATGTTGTTCAATTAATTGTAATTAATTGGGAAATTTAGAGTGATGAGATTCTATATTTAGGTTAAGTTGAAGTGCACGACAATAGTCCAATGCCTTCTCTTCAATTTAAGTAGAGGCCATCACGATCTTTAAATTCAAGTAATCCCTTGATTTGTAATTTGATGATTTGATCTAAATAGACAAATTTGTATGAATTTTACTCATGTACTTAATTTTATTCAATAAGTTCAAATTTGTTTAATCATGTACTTTATTTATTCATCTACTTCAATTATTTATGAAATTTTATTTTTGCAATTGCTATGAAATTACAAATCCATATAATTGTTCTTTAACAACACTTTAAAAAAAAAACCCTATACACGGGCCAGGTCCGGCCCGGCCCGCGAACAGGCCCGGCCCCCACACTAGGGGCTAGGGGCCAGGTCTGGGCCAGGGTTCCTTACCTTCAGCCCGGCCCGGTCCAGCCTGCGTTTGGAGGAGCCCGGCCCGGGTTAGCCCGGGACCGGTCAAAACCCGGTCAAACCCGGCCTGGCCCGAATGGCCCGAATGGCCCGAATGCCATCCCTAAGCCTAATACTTACGGCTGTTTCATTTTTAAGCTCAAAAGATACCATCAGCTTCTCTTTAATTGCTTTTTTCTGTTGGACTCTAGTCGGCTTGGCTTGGCCTGGAGAGCAGAGGTAAAAACCACCAGTGGCTAATTCTTTGGAGAACAGCTATTGCTCACCCACCCGTACCAAAAAATTTCTATTCAGTTGTCAATTCACCTGTGAAAAGTGAAAACTGGCTCTTCCAATTGCTTACGAATGTGAGTTGGAAATAGGCCCTACATGTTTCTAATTGATAACTTAGAAGCACATCAATGTAGATCTGGTTTGGAGCTACCCAAGTCAGATGGAATTACTTGTGCTCTCCTTCTCTCTCTTTTTAGCTTTTCTTTCTTGTTTTTCTCTGCATGGGTGTATTTTGCTTGATACCTCCCTTTTTAACTAGCCATGCATCCATAGTTGAATTATTTGGTAGATATATATAAGGAAAATTATACTCTAACCGTAGAGTCAGAATTGTGTGACTGTTTGGATTCTCGAGAGGGAGTAAGTTGCACTTTCATTCGCTCCATAATTTTGCCGACACCGTAAATTCATTCAGAACTTTAGAGTACAAGATAGTAGAGCCAATTGCTTACACTATCGATTTTGAGTTTACCATGAGATTGAGGTCCATAACAGTAAAGATGTTCGAATTTTTTTTGCAGCCTTTGCAGTTAATATACTTTGTAGTTAATTTATAGTACTCTTCTTAGCTCTTACTCTCTAAGTTGGTTGTTCTAAAACATTAGTGGTTTTAAGTGCTGCTGTAAAAGCAAAATTTTAAACACAAATTTGATATCATTACTTCTGTATTCTTTTCTTTATATTATTTGGACAATTCACATGCAAAATTTTGTTCCTATTGTACGAATCAAGCATGACTATACCATGGAACAAACATTTTGTATCATGGAAGCTATGTTTGGCTAATGTGAATCTTAAGCACTGGTCTGTATCAGCATCAATTATCTAATGTGGACAGTGTACACTTTCAAAAGGGATATAATATGGCCTTCAGGCTGTTAGTTGCTAGATAGTTCCTAAATAGGAGGTAGAGGTTAACTTCATTAAAATCCTGTGAGCTGATACCTCCAGCTGTTTCCTTATAATTTTTTTAAAATATATTCTCCAAACACCTTCTGTTTTCTCGTTTCTCTTGTACTTGCTGGCTTGGCCTGTATAGTTGAATCCTTGAAGAGTTCCAGGGCTGAAATTTTATTGGAAACAAACAGGTAAAAACAGCCAATTGCTAATGTTTTCTGCCTGTACCTCAAAATCCTGTGCACTTGTAGTTTTTATGGTTCATTGCTTGTGCAAGTCTTCAGTTCTCTCACTCAGAGCTGCTGAAAAAGCAATTCCATATTCTCTTTTTCCATCTAATTACATTAGCTATTTGCTAGTAGCAATTGTTTTTTTTTTTAGAGGGAAAAGGTGGAATAACGCCACCTTGTTTCATTAATAAGAGGTTAATAAAACAACCTCGGCGTATCAGGAGAAGTACAAAAAGGAAACAGTGCAGAAAGTAGAACATAAGCCCCTAACAATACCCGGGGGGGTGGGTCCAAGCAAAAAGTACAACAGTACAACCCACGGTACAATAGAGCTAAACATAGTACAAAACAGAGCTAGCTGTAGATTGTGGACTCCCCAATTGAATCCTGCTCCCTGTGAGTATCGAGGGGACCTACCCCTCAGTCCAGTGTTGGTCCGAACTCGACCTCTTCATCATCGAATTCCTCCACCTAGAAGATTCTAGCAATCCTCCCTCTCGCTCCTGTAGCAGCAGCTGTGGTCCAAAAGGAAATAAGATGCATGATATGAGTAAGATTACCAGAAGTACTATTACATGAAGCACGAAAATAAAAATTATTTCTGTCTAGCCACAACACCCAAGTAGTCGCCGCAGTGGCTATGTACCAAGCATCCTTCATTTCATGGCGAACAGAGGCAAATTTGGGGCCAACCCACAATTCCTCGTATTGCTGGGGTAGTCACATGTCCCTAAGGCCTGTAGTACTTCTACCATAGTTGCCTTACTCCTTTGGCAGTGAATGAAAAGATGATTCAGATTCTCCGTATGTACGTTACAGAATCCACAGTTGGTCGCGATCTGGGATTGTCTTTTGGCAAGGTTCTCTCTAGTGAGGATTGCATTATTGAGCACTAGCCAGAGGAAGACCCTAACTTTCAGGGACGTTTTGGCTTTCCATAACACCTGTGCCCAACTGGGTCTACATCATCGATAGTGTATGCGATGATACATAGACCTAACCGTGAAAGCTCCATTAGTCTCTAGTCCCCAATGCATCTGGTCTGGGCCCTGAGCGCATATAGCTCCATTCCATGTAATGTGTGTTTGCAATTCATTCAGTTGTTGTTGTAACATTGGGCTAACAGGACCTCAGAGAGGCGGCTTCCAATTTCCCCTCTTCCATGTCTTGGCCACCGATATATTCGGACAAGTTGTTCTCTCATATAAATCTGGGAAGGACTCTTTGAGGGTGTGTTCCCCACACCATTTGTCACAACAGAATCTGGTGGACCGTCCATTCCTAATGGTCGATGTAACCGCTGAACTGAAAGGCCCGCTTGCTTTGGCGATCCCTTTCCAGAAGCGGGACACTCTAGGTACTACCCGGAAGCCTAAACTTCTCGTGCCCTTCCCCCTGAGGTAAGGTTGAATGAATTCCTGCCATCCTTCCCCACTGTGGTGGAAGACTTTCCACCACCAATTTTCCAGTAGGTCAAGGTTTATGTCTCCCAAGTCGATGATGCCTAACCCTCCATGTTTCTTCTTCATGCATGCAATATCCCACTCGATCAGGTGGTATTCCCTTCTATTCGAATCCGCCCCTTTCCAGAGAAATCGCTTTCTGATTCGGTCAATCCTTTGAATCACCCAATTAGGCAGCTCAAAGAACGACATATAGTAGATGGGCAGGTTAGACAGCACCGAGTTGATAAGGACCACTCTACTCCCGAGTGAAAGTGACTTTCCTTTCCATCCCGACAATCTTTCCTCCACCCTATCAATGATAGGTAGCCAGTCCGCCTTGGTGAGCTTCCCTGGTCTGAGCGGCAGACCTAAGTATTTGATTGGAAAATCGTCTTTCGTACAATTCAGTATGATGGCATGGTCTTGTGCTTCTGCATCTGATAGTGCAATCGGAATCGAAGCACTTTTGTGGAAATTAATCCTGAGACCTGATCAGACTTCGAAACAGTAAAGGGCCCCTTTAAAGCAAACTGTTTCTGATATGTTCCCATTACCAAAGAGGAGGGTATCATCCGCATACTGAAGGATCGTGCATCCTTGGTTAGAGGTTGATGTGGCTAAAAATGGGGGTTTAATCGAGACCGTCCAAATTGGGCACGAATCCTGAAGCCCAGGGGAAAAACGGTAATTTCACTTGCTAACAGATCTGAAGCGGGAACTGGCTCTCCTCCCCAAAGAACCATTAACCCGCGAACGGATCCGCCTCAACTGGGTACGGGTTTCAACCCGCAACAAACCCGGTCCAGCAGGGTAGAATTAGGATTTCTGATTAATATTAATCAACGGCCCTGATTCATATCTATCCTTTCACTGGGGATTAGGGATTACATTCCTTATCTATACACGGGAATTACATGCCTAATCTGTTCCCTAAGACGCCTATAAATACCCTCCATCCATCTCCATTAAGAGGTAATCAATCTTTCTCCAGTTTTTGCGCTCTTTCATAATCTCTCTGATTACTGACTTGAGCGTCGGAGGGTGCGTCGCCGGGAACAACCCCGGTGTCTCGCACTTTTTGCAGGTGTACGGCGGGAGTGACGATCAAACCCCGACGGAACAGGTATACAGGTTTACTATTCAGTTTTCCTAAGAATCCATAAATACTATCTATTTGCCCCCATACCAAATTTAGCGGCAACAGATTGGCGCCGTCTGTGGGAAACTAACGAATAGAAACCTCTCCTCTTCCCGGTGAACAGATCTTCTCCAGCCATGCCTCCTAGGAAAGTCAGATCAAGAGGGTCTAACAGAGGACCCAACCCCGATCAGCAGCAAGAAGTTCCCATCCAGCCTACCCAACAGCAAGGGCAACTTCCTCCTCCAGCGGAAGACCCGCTCCAATAGGACCTTCCTCCTCCAAATCAGCCACCTCCAAAGGGTCCTAACCCTAAAAAAACAGCCTCTTCACCAAGAACACGTCTCCATCCACAATGCCTCTACGGACTATTTGGCCTCCCATCATCCCCGAGCCTCTGGTCGCCATAATACCGCCCTCAACCGCCAGAAAGATGATGACCTCCGCCGCCATCTGGATGAAAAGCGGGCCCGAGAGGGAACCTCCCGCCAACACCGTCCGGACGAGCGGTCCCCTCGCCACCGGGAATATAGAAGGTCACCTAACTGAAGGCGTCGGAAAGAATCCCCCGAGCACTACCGAAGAAGGCCGCACTCCCCTGCAGGTCGGCAACAGCCCAGGAACGATGAGGCACCCATCACACGTGCCGAGTTCCAGTAGTTCCAAGCGACCGTCCTGTAAGCTCTCAATCTCCGTCCCAACACCAATGCGCCCAAGATTCCATCTCCTCCCCCGGTCCGCAGCCCTCGCCGACGGTCCCCATCTCCTCGTCCTGATCCTACCAACTCCCGGCGTACCCCAAGTCCTCGTCGCTTCTGAAGTTACCATCGCCGTAGCCTTCGCTCTCCCTCATACGAAGACGAGTCTAGAGGCTCGGCTGATTATCGTCGGAGGGACGACACCATGTACCGCCGTCTTCATGAGGTAGAGAGGCGCCTGGGTCAGATAGACCGAGAAGAAGAGCTTAGGGGGAGGACCCTACGTCCTAGCCGACCCCCTTTCTCCCGAACCATTGTGGATGCACCTGTGCCGTTCGGTTTCAAACCTCCCCAATTTGAGACCTACACCGGGGAGACCGACCCAGTTGACCACATCGAAAGCTTTAAGACCTTGATGCTCCTCCATCAAGCTTCCGATGCCCTCCTCTGCAAAACCTTCCCTGCAACTCTCAAGGGCCCAGCTCGAGAATGGTACTCTCGCCTTGCCCCCTCCTCAATATTCTCCTTCGAACAGTTCGAGACCCTTTTTGTCACCCATTTCGTAAGCAGCCGTAGGGCTGAGAAGACCAGCATCTCCCTATTGCACCTACACTAGAAGAAGGGGGAGAAATTGAGAGACTATGTGAAGAGGTTCACAGCCGAGGCCAGGTCCATAGCATCCCTCGACCAGTCGGTCGCTGCGGCAGCATTTCAATCTAATGTCCTCAATTCCAACCTCCGCTCCTCCCTCACCAAGAAGCCTCCACAGAACTTTTCCGACCTCCTCCTTCGCAGTGAAAAGTACATCCGGGCCGAAGAGGCCGAGCAGCGACCCAACTGGGAGGGGTCTTCCTCCGGGTTCAAGAGAAAGGGAACAGAAGAGGAAGGAGCCAAGAAGCTCCAGAAGGATAATGCCGGCCAGCGCCGACCTCCCCCCAGATTCGAGAAATTCACTCCCCTCACCACTAACGTCTCAACTATTCTGATGGAAGTCGAAAAGGAAGGGATCATACCTCCTGCTCCGAGGATGAACACCCCCGCCAAGAAAAGAGATAAAGAGAAATGGTGCCGTTATCACCGGGACCATGGGCATGACACCAACGATTGTCGTGCCTTAAAGAACGAGATCGAAGCCCTTATCCAGAGGGGGCAGCTGACCAGGTTTGTAAGAAAGGACCGAGCCGAACTTCCTCCCCCGCCTTGGGGGGCTAACAAGCGTCCGGAACGAGAAGAGATGCCTAACTTCGAGGAAGAGCGAGTCCTCCACCTCATTCATGGGGGCCCAATGGGGGGCTCTTCAAACTCCTCCCGGAAGGCTTTTATAAGAGAAGTCAATTCAGTCCAGACCACCCCTCCTCCCAAAGGCCTTGGAGTGCCTGTCACCTTCTCCGACGAAGATCTTGAAGGAGTTCGCACCCCACATTGTGACGCACTCGTCATCATCTATCACATGGAAAATTTCAAAGTGGAAAGGGTCCTAGTGGATAACGGCAGCTCCGTAAACATCCTCTTCCTCGCCGCTTTCAAAGGCCTAAAGCTATCCCGAGACAGACTCAAGCTCGCCGGCTACACGCTCCATGGGTTCACGGGAGTGCCAGTGACTATTGAAGGGGTAATTACCCTCGACGTAACTGCTGGCAAAACTCCTACTACCCGAACGGAGTCCATGGACTTCATGGTCGTAGACGTCCCAGCAGCCTACAATGTCATTTTGGGTCGGCCCGGCCTGGCCGTCCTTGAAGCCGTCCCTTCTGCCTATCATCTCAAAATGAAATTTCTCACTCAGGCCGGAGTGGGGGAAGTAAGGGGCAAT
Organism: Hemerocallis citrina; assembly: GCA_017893485.1. Lineage (NCBI taxonomy): Eukaryota > Viridiplantae > Streptophyta > Magnoliopsida > Asparagales > Asphodelaceae > Hemerocallis > Hemerocallis citrina. The sequence continues at coordinate 66,488,384 of CM030367.1, read as the reverse complement.
CAGGAGCAGGCCCGCAAGTGCTACATGACTTCCACCCTTGGACCCGTCCTTTCCTTAGAAACTCTGGAAATCCCCCAAGATGTTGCTCGACCAACGTCCGAGCCGGTGGACAAATTGGAGGAAGTGCTCTTCGCAGAGCAGGAGCCGACATGCAAGTTCTTTGTTAGCAAGACCCTCCCGTCCGCCCTATACTCAGATATTGTACAATGCATCCGAAGGAACCAAGACCTCTTTGCTTGGTCAGCTGCAGATATGCCCGGTATCTCCGAAGAACTCTTAGTCCACCGCCTCAGCGTTGATCCGGGGTCCAAACCGGTTCAGCAGAAGAGGCGTAAGTTCGCCCCCGAACGTCAGCTCGCCATTAAAGAGGAGGTGGACAAGCTCTTGAAGGCCCGGTTCATACAGGAGGTGAACTATCCTGAGTGGTTGTCAAACGTAGTAATGGTGAAGAAGTCCAATGGGACTTGGAGGATTTGTATTGATTTCACCGACCTCAACAAGGCATCCCCCAAGGATCCCTTCCCTCTTCCGAGTATAGACACACTGATTGATGCAACCTCAGGGACATGAGCTCCTCAGCTTCATGGACGCCTTTTCAGGCTACAATCAGATCCGGATGTTCCCCCCGGATATCCCGAAGACGTCGTTTGTGTCCGACCAAGGCCTCTATTGCTACAGAGTCATGCCATTCGGCCTCAAGAATGCAGGTGCAACATACCAACGCCTCGTCAACAAGGTTTTCCAGGCCCAGATCGGCCTGGAACATGGAAGTGTATGTTGATGACATGCTGGTGAAAAGCATCCGGGGCGTTGATCATGTACCCGACCTCCAAGAAGCATTTGACGTTCTGAGAAAGCACAATATGAGACTCAACCCGAACAAGTGTGCGTTCGGCGTCTCATCAGGGAAGTTCCTCGGCTTCATGGTTAGCCAACGAGGAATTGAAGCAAACCCGGAGAAGATCAAGGCCATATTAGACATGGCCCCTCCTAGAAATGTTAAAGAAGTTCAGAGATTAACAGGCCGCCTCGCCGCCATAGGGCGCTTTCTCTCAAAGTCTGGGGAAAAATGTCTCCCCTTCTTCAAGGCCCTCAGGGGGGCTAAAGGATTCGAATGGGGGCAGCAGCAACAGGAGTCCTTCGACCAGCTCAAGGACTTACCTCGTCAATCCCCCTCTCCTCAGCAAACCAATCCCTGGTGAACCCTCTACCTCTACCTGGCAGCCTCCGAGCAGATCCTCAGTGCAGTTTTAGTGAGGGAAGAAGACCGAGCTCAGAAGCCCATTTACTACGTCAGCAAAGTGCTTCGGGATGCCGAGCTCCGATACCCGAAGATAGAAAAGATGGCTTATGCCCTGGTAATGGCCGCGAGAAAGCTTTGCCCGTACTTTCAGTCCCATTCGGTGGTCGTTCTTACCGACCAGCCGCTGAAGTAGGTTCTTCACAAGCCCGAGACTTCGGGCCGCCTTATGAAATGGTCTATCGAGCTCAGTCAGCACGATATAACTTATCAACCTCGGACCGCGATCAAGGCTCAGGCGCTAGCCGAATTCATAGTTGAGAGTACTATCCCCGAATCTAGCCAAACAGTGAAGGGACCACCCGTCTGGTCGGTTTATGTTGACGGATCCTCTTGCAATGAGGGAAGCGGGGCAGGGGTCATCCTGGCAGGCCCAGATGACTTTATCCTCCAATACTCCCTCCGTATAAACTTCAAAGCCTCGAACAACGAAGCTGAATACGAGGCGCTAATAGCCGGTCTTGGAATGGCCCGAAATGTAGGGGCACAATGCTTGCGGATCTTCAGCGACTCTCAGTTGGTCGTTAATCAGGTCCTCGGCGAGTATGAAGCCCGCGATGACAGGATGGTTAAATACTTGGCTAAAGTCAAAAGCCTCATGGCACTGTTTAAAGAGGCCCTCATCCAAAGGATCCCCCGAGAAGAAAATGCTCAGGCCGACGCCCTATCCAAATTAGCTTCCTCTTCTCTTCAAGGCCTCGAACAGACTGTGTTGATAGAAGTCCTCCTGAAGCCGAGCATTGAGGACGAAGCACTTGACTCCGTTGAAACATTGCCTGTCCTCCTCGAAGACAATTGGATGAAACCCCTCGTCGAATTCTTAAGGGACGGACTCCTTCCCGAGGATCCGAAGGAAGCACGAAGAGTAAGAACCCGAGCTGAGCGTTACACACTAATTGGAGGCATCTTATATAAACGCTCATTCACCCAGGTGGACGGACGGCCCTACCTGAGGTGCCTCTCCCCTGGGCAAGCCGACTACGCCCTGCAAGAGCTTCATGAGGGCATCGGCGGGGCCCATTCTGGTTCCAGAGCCCTGGCACGCAAAGTGTTGAACTACGGGTATTTCTGGCCCACTCTACTACGGGATGCCGAACGACACGTTCGGCAATGCAGCTCCTGTCAGAAGCACTCCGACATCCGACGCCTTCCACAAGCACCACTCTCCTCCCTATCAAGTCCGATCCCCTTCGCAATGTGGGGGATGGATTTACTAGGACCATTTCCGCCAGCCCCCGGACAGCTTAAGTTCCTAGTCGTGGCAGTCGACTATTTCTCGAAATGGATAGAGGCCGAGCCCCTGGCCACGATCACCGAAAACAAGGTCGTTCAATTCTTCTGGAAGAGCGTGATCTGCCGATTCGGTATCCCCAGGGTCCTAATTACGGACAACGGAACGTAATTCACGGGGGCTGCCTTCCGATCTTTATGTGAAGACCTCGCCATACAACACCGGTTCTCCTCTGTCTCCCATCCTCAGTCGAACGGCCAGGACGAAAATGCCAACCGACAGATCCTTTCGGGATTAAGAAGAGGTTAGACAAGTGCTCTAAAGGCTTGTGGGTCGATCAGCTGCCCAACGTGCTCTGGAACTACCGCACCACAAAGCAGACCCCGATGGGCGAGAGCCCATTCAATCTCACCTACGGGTCCGAGGCCATCATCCCCCTAGGAGTCGGGTTACCCTCTCCTCGTCTGATAGCTTATGAAGAAGAACAGAACGCTAGGGAGCTCAGAGCAAGTCTAGATTTGATAGACAAAATCCGAGAGAGAGCTGCCATACGCCAGCAAACTTACCGAAGAAGGATCGAGCTAGCATACAACAAAAGAGTCCGCCCAACGGACCTCAAAGAAGGGGACCTAGTCCTCCGAAAGTTGGCCATCTCGTTCCCTAATCAGAAAAGCAAATTGGCCCCGAACTGGGAGGGACCTTACAAGATCTCTAAAGTAATCCGCCCCGGCACATACAAGCTAGAAGACCTCGAAGGCAGGAAGATCCCCAGGACTTTGAATGCCGACCATCTCTTAAAATACCAAGAGAGAACAACAACGCCTCTCTAAGTAATTCGAGATGTCGAACCGTTCCTTTCCTGTTACTTGTAGTGATTTTCTCTCATTTTTTCATTGTAATAACGGCTAGCAACTTTAGAAGCAGCCGACCATTGGATATTAATAAATAAAGTTTTTTCATATTTTTGCTACTGTTTACATCTCTCTGCTTTTAACTCTTCAATCTAACGATGGTTTGGAGTCCAAAACTCGGCTCGACTTTACTTCCTCGGCTCGCCCATAGGCGAGCCAGAAGTAGATCGCCGTTCGGAATTGCTCCCACAGCCATTGAATGGTTCGGAGTCCAACACTTGGCTCGATTCTACTTCGCAAGTTCGCTCCTAAGCGAACTAGAAGTTCGCCATTCGGAATTTCTCCCACAACCGTTGAACTAATCTAACGATGGTTCGGAGTCCAACACTCGGCTCGACTTTACTTCCCCGGCTCGCCCATAGGCGAGCCAGAAGTAGATCGCCGTTCGGAATTGCTCCCACAACCGTTGAACTAATCTAACAATGGTTCGGAGTCTAACACTCGGCTCGACTTTACTTCTCCGGCTCGCCCATAGGTGAGCCAGAAGTAGATCGCCATTCGGAATTGCTCCCACAGCCGTTGAATGGTTCGGAGTCCAACACTTGGCTCGATTCTACTTCGCAAGTTCGCTCCTAAGCAAGCTAGAAGTAGCTCGCCATTCGGAATTGCTCCCACAACCGTTGAACTAATCTAACGATGGTTCGGAGTCCAACACTCGGCTCGACTTTGCTTCCCCGGCTCGCCCATAGGCGAGCCAGAAGTAGATCGCCGTTTGGAATTGCTCCCACAACCGTTGAACTAATCTAACGATGGTTCGGAGTCCAACACTCGGCTCGACTTTATTTCCCCGGCTCGCCCATAGGCGAGCCAGAAGTAGATCGCCGTTCGGAATTGCTCCCACAGCCGTTGAATGGTTCGGAGTCCAACACTTGGCTCGATTCTACTTCGCAAGTTCGCTCCGTAAGCAAGCTAGAAGTAGTTCGCCATTCGAAATTGCTCCCACAACCGTTGAACTAATCTAACGATGGTTCGGAGTCCAACACTCGGCCCGACTTCGCTTCCCCGGCTCGCCCATAGTCGAGCCAGAAGTAGATCGCTGTTCGGAATTGCTCCCACAGCCGTTGAATGGTTCGGAGTCCAACACTTGGCTCGATTCTACTTTGCAAGTTCGCTCCTAAGCGAGCTAGAAGTAGTTCGCCATTTAGAATTTCTCCCACAACCGTCGAACTAACCTAACGATGGTCGGGGTCCTATGGCTCGACTTTACTTCACCGGCTCGTCCTCAAGCGGGCCGGAGGTTGATGGCCTTTCCGAACTGCCCCCACGACCACCGAGCCGAGCGGACGAGGTACCGACCCTCGTATATGGCAAAAAAACATTTCGAGGTGAAACCACCATCAGATCGTCTCAAAATGTGTGCTAGAGTGTGATGAACGGATTTGATTAAGCCACGTGTCCACAAAATGACAAGATAGCGATTTCTTGGGACTTGCGCCTCTCTCCTCGAGATCCGCACCCTAATAATGATCAACCGTCGAGATCAAGCCACGTGGCCCAGCCTCGGAACATTTGCAATTCTGCCGGGCCACTGAGTCGAACCGGTACGAAATAAGTAGAAGTCAGGACCATGGCTCGCTAAATACCCTATGACCGTCGAGCCGAGCGGACGAGGTACCGACCCTCGTATATGGCGAAAAAACCTTCCGAGGAGAAACCACCGTTGGATCGTCTCAAAATACGTGCTAGGGTATGATGAACGGACCCAACAACGCCACGTGTCCGCAAAACGACAAGATAGTGTTTTCTTGGGAACCGGACCCGCCTCGAGATTCGTGCAAACATCCAATGGCTGTGATCGCCTCGCTTCGCTCAGCTCCAAACGCCGAGCGACAGGCAATCAGAACCAACCTTGGGCAAAAGTCACTCCGGTAACCGAGCGGGTGTCCAGCCGACCCGTGCCGAGCGAGTGTCCAGCCGAGCCTCGAAAGAGTTTGAGTTAAGGTTTAGGGGACCTTCCCCTCGGTTCTGGACTTTGGTCATCACCTCATCCACCGTGATCTCCCCTGACCCTAACACCCACATCGGAGCCGTCAGAGTCAGGAGAAGATCATGGTGGAAGAGCGACCACCCATCCTCCCGAAGCGACCTTCCCCTCGGTTCCGGACTTCGGTCACCACCTCTTCTACCGTGATCTCCCCCGATCCTGACCCCCACATCCGAGCCGTCAGAATCGGGAGAAGATCAAGGTTGAAGAACGGCGACCCATCCTCCCGAAGAACCTTTCCCTCGGGTCCGGACTACGGTCGCCAACTCTTCTGCCTTGTCCTCTCCCGGCCCTGACACCCACATCGTAGTCGTCAGGAACGGGAAAAGAACAAGGCAGAAGGGTGACCACCCCTCCGAACCTCTCGAGGCGAGAATTTTTCACAAGGCTGGTATCCGCCCAAGGGCAGACACCATCGATGCCACTAGAGTTCAAGACTGCAATGACTGAAACCACAAGGGGGGTGTGGTACTTATAGCCGTCCCCCAAGAGTGTCATTATGACCCTCGAGAATCCAACAGTTACGCCTAGGGAGCCGAAGCGCCGCGTGTTTATTAAAGGGCCCCACTCTCAACGCCCTTGGGAAGGCAAAACGCCCCCACGGATCCCGGAGCGCCATTTAATGCTGTTAGGGAACTGGTCCCATCTTTTCAGCACGACGCACGAAACAGCCACACCTCAGCCGCGGCACCGAGCCGCACCTGAAGGCGACGAGCAAGATTCATAGCCGCGGCTAAAGCGTGAGTTTCGAGGCCAAGATGCTCGACGAAGCAAACACTCGCCCCGCGGTTCAGTTCGAGCCTACCCTAGCTAGCGCAATTACAGCACAACAAGAAGCCAGCAAAGGACAGTTCGGATAAATCAACTCCAATTTTATTAATATAACTTGGATGAATTTACAAAAAGATTACAACAAAAGACAGTTCGGAAGCCCAAAGACTCGACACGACCCGTTCACTGCCTCCGCGGAAGGGGGACGCTCCGGTTCAGCGATACCTTGGGTCGGCGCTTCTTGACCTCCGAGCTTGTCTCTAGACCAACGAATCGAGACGCCTCCTCGCCGCTGACCCTGACAGTCGCTCCAACCGAAGCACCACTTGAAGACACCGCTACCCCGCTTTGGGCATCGGCTGCTGTCCTACCTATAATGGGGGTTCGGCTCGCAGCTTGATGGAACGTAATCCCTCGCTCAATCTCTTCGCGAGTGTACGAGGTGCTCCGGACGTTAGACCTCACCGGCTGAGGCTTGAGCCGAGCAACCTCTTCCTCCAGTTCGACAATCCGGTCCTTCAACGTGTCATCCTTTACAGTCACTTTGAATCGAGGAAGTTTCGCCGAACCAGGATACTCGGCGCTGTCAGATATAACGCGGCGCAAATGGGTCACCTCGATGCTCTTATCGACCGTCACCCTTTGCAGCTGTTCTACCTTCCTTGCAAAGTCATCTCGTTCGGCCGAAACTCAGACCAACTCTTCCTCCTTCGCAGATAGTTCGGCCTCGACTATCCGCAGATGGTGCAGTTCGACCAACACCTCACTGTACCTAATCTCTAACTTGTGAAGTATTCTCCTCGTCAGATGAACCTCGCCCTCGAGACGATCCTCCCGGGACCGCTTAAACAACTCTGCTCGGCGCCGATCCGCCGAGGTGATAAGAGTCTGCTCGGCAATCTGAAATGAAAAAGGGACAACATTGAAGAACTATATGGCCGAACCAAACACTTGGACAGTCCAAAATCAAAACACAACTTCTCATTCATCAAAAGCGGTGGCCAGTCCGCAAAAGGCATTACACTATTTGAAAGAAAACAAAACAAAAAACTACAAGAATTTGCGAGGGAATCAGGGGTCCACCTGCGTCGCCGCTTCGACCATGGGCCCGTCGCCAGGTGGCCCCTCGATCCTCCCCTCGACCTGGGCGTTCGCCACAGGAGGGTCGGCCTCCTCCTCCTCGTCTTCGCCTTCGAGCTCGTCGCCTTCGGCTCCCTCCTCCTCACCGCCTGAGGGCGACCCGGGCCACAGTCTGTAGCCGACCCGCTCGAAGCCGGGGACACGATCCTGAACATGGTCGAGCGCCCTCTGATAGGACCTCTCCATGTTCTCAGCCATGTGTTTCTTCGCCTCAGCTTCGGCTCCGACCTCGACCTCGACCCTGATCTTCATGGCCATCCCCTCTTTCTCTGCCTTCAGGTCGGCCAGGGACTTCACCGACGCGGCCAACTCCTCGGCGGCCTTCGTAGCCTTGGCAGACTCCGCATCGAGCCGCCCCCTGACCCTTTCCTGGTCGGCTTCAAGATCAGCGACCCGAACTTCCAACGCCTCGGCTCGCCTCTGCTCGGCCTCGAGTTCCCGGACTGCCTTGACCTTCGTCGCCCTGTCTTTGTTGCTGGCGGCCCTCAGCTCCTTCTCCTGCTCGGCGAACATCTTGAGCAGATGGCCGAAGTGGCAAGTAGCCTGCGGAAGACAAAGGTAAGCGCAATGTGCAACCCGAGCAGTAAACTTGAAGAAATTCGCAAAGAGAAACTTACCGACATGAGCGACCGAGCCACTTCGTAGGTGTCGTCGCCGACCGTCCCCGCCTTCAGTGCGGCTCTGTCCTTCGGGGTCGCCAAGTGCTTGACGACCTGCACAGACATCTGCGAGTTGCCGAGGAATCCGTCGTGATTCTTCACCCGCCAGTTCGGCACAAACAACTGCTTGTGCTGCTCGGTCAGGATCTCCTCGGCCGCTTTGGTCAACGGCGGAGCCTCGAGCGACAAAGCCGCGTTGACGTCAAAGGCCCCCTCAATCTGGACCGGGGCCACAGGGACCGAAGGCTCCTCGGCAACGACCACCTCCGAAGGCACCTCAGTCGTCGGAGGAGGCGGGGTGGTAGTCGCGGCAACCGTGGGCTGCAGAGTCGACGAGGCAGCTGCGGCCGCCCTCTTCCTCTTCCTGCCCCCGGCCAACTTGGACCTATCGGCCATCATAGCGTTGAAATCAATCTTCATCACTTCTGCATCAGATAACAAAAAACGAGTCAGCGAGACGAACTAAAGACTTGAAAGAAAAATGAAAATAAATGAGATGTCAGGAGCATACTCGGGTCGATGGGGCTAAGGCCGGACCCGAACAGCACCTCCTCCGTGAACTCCCTCCAACTCAGCAGGGGAAGGGCCATGATCTTCCACGCCACCTCCTCCTCGGCCTCAGACAGTACAGGTTCGGCTCTCGCAAATTTCGGCACCTCCGGTTTCCACCGGGTCGGAATGTGCCGTATCGCCTCCCCCCTCAATATAAAATACTTCTCTTTCCAACCCTTAATTGAGTCCGGGTTCTCTATGATCCTAACACCCTTCCTCGGCCCCAAGTAGTGCCGGTGCTCCGTCTTGTGCATCCAGTTTATCCGGTACAGGCCTCGAAAGACTGTTAGGTCCGGCTCTACTTCAGCTTTGCGGCACTGAAGCAAGAAGGCATTCACGTGACGCCATGTGTTCGGCATGAATTGGATCGGCGCGAGGCAGAACCAGTCGAGGATCTGGAGGATGAAAGGATGTAGTCGAAAACGTAGTCCGGCATTCAAGGAGTCGAAGTCGAACATGCACATATTCGACGATGACAGCTTGGAATTCGCTCGCATCTCGGGGCCGGGGATCATCAGCTTGTACTCCAGAGGGATGGCGAATCCCTTTCTGATCCGAAGGAGATCCCTCTCGGATAGCACTGAAATGAGCTCGTCGGCTTCGGTGGGAAGGGCCGGGTTAGGTTCTTCGAGGACTTTCGACTTTCCGTAGACTGCTTTCTCCAAAAGGTCGCTCTCGTACTGCCTGACCCCCGAATGCCCGGACAGAACAGAGGGATATCGTCCCATATCGGGGGCTTGCTTCGTGTTTTCCACAATCACCTTAACCCCGGGAGATTGGGTCGCCACCCTCCTCTTTTTCTTCTCCTGCCTCGCCTCGGTGGCCGACGGTTCAGCGACCTGCTTTCCCTTCCTTCGGACCTCCGCCCTTCTCCTCTCCTCGGCTCCATCATCGCCCGAAGACGAGGCCCCACTCCCCGAGTTCACTCTTGACATCTCTAGAAAAAAGCTAAGGCTAAGTAGACTGACCTTTGAAGTGACGTTCACGGTCGGAATGTGCTCGCCGGAAATTGCCTGGCCCACGCGACAGCTAACGTCACCACCTTGGAACAAGAGTCGCCGCTAGCAGAGAACTTAGAGAACAAAAGTGAAATCTTGGAGTGAAAAGTAAGAAATGAGCTTGGGGGTGGAGGAGTGAAAACTTATAACCCTAAGGGATAGTGGGCCTCCTTGGGAACCTCAAAGGCCCACCAAGAAGCCAAAGCGCCAAGCGGAAAGTAGCGACATTTCGAAAGGCAAAAACCTCGAATCACTCAAGTCTATGACTCTACCACCGGTCTGCCAAGCCGAGCTATCAGACAGCCTAGCTAAGCAACCGAGCTACTGAGTCCCTTCAAAACATCAAACTTTATACCTCGGCTGACGTCACCGAACCTCTGAGCCGAGATGACGAGGAGCCGATCCTCGTATATGGAGAAAAATCCTTCCGAGGCAAAATCACCGTCGGATCTCTCCAAAATTCGCATCAGAATTCGATGGACGGTTCAGATTACGCCACGCCTACAAAACGACAAGATAACGTTTTCTCGTGATCTGAACCCCATTCTCGTGATTCGCATCATGATGGACGGACCAGATCCTGCCACGTGTACCTTCCAAACTGCCTGCCATCGGCCTGCTCAAGCCGAGCTACCGAACAGCTTACTCGAGCAGCCGAGCTACTGGTCTCGGAAAAGTGGTACCATCATGAGACGCTTCCTTCAAAGTATCCAACTTAGCGCCTAGGCCAACAGCACTGAGGCTCCGAGCCGAGATGACGAGGAACCGACCCTCGTATATGGAGAAAAATCCTTCCGAGGCGAAGTCACCGTCGGATCTCTCCAAAATTCGAGTCAGAATCTGATGGACGGTTCAGATTACGCCATGCCCACAAAACGACAAGATAACGTTTAGAATCTGATCTGAACCCCATCCTCGTGATTCGCATCATGATGGACAGACCAGATCCTGCCACGTGTACCTTCGAACTGCCTGCCATCAGGCCTGCTCAACCGAGCTACCGAACAGCTTCGCCAAGCAGCCGAGCTACTGGGCTCGGAAAAGTGGTACCAGTAAGAGACGCGACCTTCAAAGTTTCCAACACAACACCTCGGCCAACGACGCATAGACTCCGAGCCGAGATGACGAGGAACCGACCCTCGTATATGGCAAAAAAATATGCCGACCCATATCAGCCTGTCGGATCTTGTAAAAAAGCGCGCTCATCATGATGGACGGCCCAGATGCTGCCACGTCCACTAAATGACAAGATAGCATTTTATGGGGATCCACGCTGAGATGAACGGCCCAGATGATGCCACATACCTCGGAGGATCCGAGCCGAGGAGACAATCCACCGAGCTGAGGAGCTAGTCCATCGAGCCGAGGCGCTGATCCTCCGAGCCGAGAGGATGAGGAACTGACCCTCGAATATGGCGAAAAAACTCGCCGACCCATACCAGCTGTTGGATCTTGTAAAAAAGCGCGCTCGTCATGATGGACGGCCCAGATGCTGCCACGTCCACTAAACGACAAGATAGCGCTTTATGGGGATCCACGCTGAGATGGACGGTCCAGATGATGCCACGTACCTCGGAGGGTCTGAGCCGAGGAGCTATACCACCGAGCCGAGGCGCTGATCCTCCGAGCCGAGGAGCCGACCCTCGTATTCGGCAAAAAAGCCTGCCGAGGAACTGGGACCGTCTGATTACTCCGAAATTCGCGCTCCGCGCAGATCGAAGGTCCAGATTAGGCCACCTCATAAATTAGTATTTAAAAATCGATTTTTATCTATTTAAATCGTTTTATTTATTTAAAAATTCGAAAAATTAGCTAAAAATTCTAGAAAATAATTAAAAATTCGGGGGGATATTTTTGAGCCCCTGAACGAACAATTATTGCCTAGAATGTACTGTTAAGCCTCCCAAACGATTGGTTAACGCATCGCACAAATTAAATAAATAGCCCGAAAAAATAGATAAAAACTCGATACGGCTTCAGAACATCATATGGATTCAAAAAAGACGAAGTTACCGTGCTACCCACTTCAAGATTCAAAAATCCCCCAATCGGACTCCGATACAACTCCACTAGCCACTAAAACAGTCAAACTACTCTTCAAAGACTGATCATCCTCAGCCTTTAGGAGTGGGGGGCTCGTGATGTGGCTAAAAATGGGGGTTTAATCGAGACCGTCCAAATTGGGCACGAATCCTGAAGCCCAGGGGTAAAACGGTAATTTCACTTGCTAACAGATCTGAAGCGGGAACTGGCTCTCCTCCCCAAAGAACCATTAACCCGCGAACGGATCCTGCCTCAACTGGGTGCGGGTTTCAACCCGCAACAAACCCGGTCCAGCAGAGTAGAATTAGGGTTTCTGATTAATATTAATCAACGGCCCTGATTCATATCTATCCTTTCACTGGGGATTAGGGATTACATTCCTTATCTATACACGGGAATTACATGCCTAATCTGTTCCCTAAGACGCCTATAAATACCCCCCATCCATCTCCATTAAGAGGTAATCAATCTTTCTCCAGTTTTTGCGCTCTTTCATAATCTCTCTGATTACTGACTTGAGCGTCGGAGGGTGCGTCGCCGGGAACAACCCCGGTGTCTCGCACTTTTTGCAGCTGTACGGCGGGAGCGACGATCAAACCTCGACAGAATAGGTATACAGGTTTACTATTCAGTTTCCCTAAGAATCCACAAATACTATCTGTTTGCCCCCACACCAAATTTAGCGGCAACAGAGGTGCTGCTAGCCACAGGCTTAATCCAATATTTTCTCCGACAGTTATCCAGCATGCCCCTTAGAACGTCTGCTACGATTGTGAATAGAAGGGGTGACAGTGGATCTCCCTGCCGAAGACCATTCTTACAAGAAAACGGTAGTCTCTGCCGCCCATTAACCAAAATTGCCGTCTTACTTGTGTATAAACATTGTTTGATCCACCTGATCCATTTAACCCCAAAGCCTCTCCCTCTGAGATCTTCCAGCAAGCAATTCCAGTCGACTGAATCATATGCTTTCTCAAAGTCCAGTTTGAGGAGGAAGTTCTTAGTGTTGTCCGTGTGGTAGTGGTGGACAACTTGTTCTGCGGTGGTCACACAGTCCAGGATACATCTGCCCTTGATGAACCCAGACTGGGAGTTGTTGATTAAACTGTCCATTATGCTTCCTAGACAGATGGTCAAGACCTTTGTTATGATCTTAACCGAGCAATTAGTCAGGCTAATAGGTCTAAAATCCCCCACCCGATTAGAATCCACCCGTTTAGGTATCAGAATAAATTCCGCAAAGTTGAACATGTCCAGTCTGAAGTTGTTGTGGAAGAATTCGTCCATCAAAGTCATAAATTCCCCTTTTATTTCATCCCAGAAGACTTGGAAAAACATCATTGGGAAGCCGTCTGGCCCAGGCGACTTCTTTGCTCCCATTTAAGTGATGGCCTTTTCCACTTCCATCTTCGAAAAGGGTGCTTCCAGTGTGGATAGCGAATTAGCTGACTCATTTTGGTGGTCCTGCTAGAAATCGTCCCTAAGTGGGATCCTGAAGTCGTTCTTCTTCCCAAAGAGGCCCTTGTAGTAGTCGTGAAAGGTTTTGAAAATCACGTTTTCGTCTTGGGTCGTTTCGTTTCTGTTTGTATTGAGAGGACTAGATTGGATCTACGTCTTGCGCTTGCCACTCGATGAAAGAAGGCCGTATTCGTACCTCCCTCTTCGAGCCACGAAATCCTTGACCGCTGTTGCCATTTGATCTCTTCCAGCTTATAGAGATTGCCAATATTCCCTCGGAGGTCTGGTAGCCTGTTTCTTTCATCTTGTGTCATGGCACTCGTTTCTTCCAATCTCTCTAACTCATCAATTCCTTCTAAAAAGGAATTTTTTGCACGCCATATAGTCGAGAATCTCGATCAATTCCATCTACGCAGTCTCTTTCACAATCTGCGGATTTTTTCACACCATCGGGTTGCTACGTTCAGGCCAGTAGTGGGGAGCACCCAGTTTTCCATCACCATGTGGTGAAAGCCCTGGATTTCTAGCCATGCCTTCTCAAATCTGAAGTTCCTTGGTCTTTGAAATCCCTGAACCCCATCATCAAGTAGGATCGGGGTATGATCTGACGTAGGTTTAGGGATAGATCTAGCGGTTACCAGTGAGAATTTTGCCTCCTAATCCATCGAGACTAGGATTCTGTCCAATTTGGCCATAATTGGGGCCGCTTGCATGTCTGAGCAATTGTTGTTGAAACTTGATTCCAATTGTAGGTGCAGGACAATTTGTACTATCCGTAACCTTGTACTCTTCATTTTCTTCAAGTATGTGTGTTGCTCTCTTTTGATGGTCTGTGTGCCATTGCTTTCTTTGTTGTTTGGAAGGGGTTGTACCTCATATTGTACTGCTACATTTATTCTCTTTGTACGAGTCACCTTCCGTTGTGCACTTACCTTCGTGTGCACTCGGCCGACGATCCGAACAATTCACATTGATCAACACATCTAAATTAATATAATTATTTAAAATCAAGTCATTTGAAATTTACTTGTTTATGCATTGAATGTTACAAAATTGTATGACCGAAGATTGTTTTTTTAAAATTTATAATGACATAATGGAGGGACAAATAAATTTCAAAGGATTTGATTTTACATATTTAAACTAGTTTAGACGTGTTAATCAATCTAAACGGTTCGGATCGTCGATACGAAGGCCAAAAGGCTGAGAGCACATGAAGGCGAGTATGCAACGAAATCTCTCTCTCTCTCTCTCTCTCTCTCTCTATATATATATATATATATATATATATATATATATATATGAGCAATGCTCTATTGAAAACGGGTATGTTTTCACAGATCCGTGAATACAGACGCGCTTTGTTTGTATGAGCCTAGGCCGTTGTTTAGATTATAAAAAATTGAATTAACCTAGGCCGTTATTTGGAACAACAGCCTTTTATAACCTCCCAACAACGGTCTAGGCTATAAAATTTTATAACTTAGGTTGTTTGAAACAACAAAATTTTATAGCTTAGGACGTTGTTGAGAACAACGGCCTAAGTTATAAAAGACCGTTGTTCTAAACAACCGCCTAGGTTCATTCGAAATTTTAGACAGAATAAAGCGAAGAGTTATTTGGGACAAAATTTTCAAATTATCCCTCCGCCACTTAAGTGAGATCGGTAAAGGGCGGGCTCGATCAGGGCCAGAAACACTGTTTTCACAGGTATGTGAAAACAGATCTGTTTTCAATAAAGCATTGCTTTCTCTATATATCAATCACGTCAAAAAAAAAAAAGGTATGTGCGGGACAATCTTTTTGAGTTTTGGTTGCAGGACGATCTTTACTATCTTTTTTTGTTCCTTTTTTAATAAGTAAAGGTTCGTTGTCCAATGTATTACATGCATGCCACATAATCAATTGCTCATTTACTAAATGAGCAAGTTGTTCATATCCCTTTTACCCAGAATATATTCAATCTTTTTGAGTTGGGAACAAATATTGACTATCATATTACTTAAGTAATCTCTTCTTTATATTCTTCTCACATTCTAGACACAAGTTTTTGTCCATATTTGTACATAAATGAAGCATTACTATTTCATGGAACAAACATATTTTTAAATCATAAAAACTATGGTTGGCAGCATGAATCAGTTATCAGCATCAAACGTCCCTAGTGGATATTACACTAACAAATAAAACTTGGCCTTCCTCTAGCAGTCTAGCTTCACCTGCTTTTTTTAAAAAGAAGAGGTACTATCTTTTTTTTTTCTTCCTTTTTTAATAAGTAAAGGTAGAATATAGTCACTATTTCATTACAGATCATATTACTTGAGTAATCTCTTCTTTATATTCTTCTCACATTCTAGACACAAGTTTTTGTCCATATTTGTACATAAATGAAGCATTACTATTTTATGGAACAAACATATTTTTAAATCATAAAAACTATGGTTGGCAGCATGAATCAGCATCAAACGTCCTTAGTGGATAATACACTAATAAATAAAACTTGGCCTTCCTCTAGCAGTTTAGCTTCACCTGCTTTTTTTTTATTTTTTTAAAAGAAAAGGTAGAGTATAGCCATCCTGTTTTATTAATAAGTAATTAACAAAACAAATCCAGTATACTGGGCAGAATTACAACATAACTACGATGCAGGAAATAAAACGTAGCACCTCCAATTACATAGGAGGATGGATACAATGCAAAAAACAGTAAAGAAATACACAAATACAAACACTGCTAAAGTTAAAATTAAAACATAGGTCGTCGAACTACATAAGAGAATGACAGAACACAAGATACTTGCTCCTCAATTCAGCGTAGGCATAATGATAATTTCCTCGTCGTCGTACTCGTCTCCATTTTTAATTTCATGTCTGATTCTAAGATTTTTTGTTTGGTCCAAATCTGCGGTGTTGAGATTAGAGAGAGTGAGCGTACCGCCTTGCTTCTTAAAACAATTAGAGGGTGTGAACTGAATCGAGTAACTTTGGACTCGAATCTGGAACCCACTACGGAACGTTACCCCTAATCGGTTAGTAATGTTAATTCTTCTATGGAATGTTACGGGATTGGGTAGCAGTGGTAAACGGGAGATGGTTAGGGATATGATTAATAAAGCCAAAGCAGATACTGTGGGTTTACAAGAAACCAAGTTGTCTCAATCTAGGTTCAGAAGATTAGCGGGAAGTAGAATCACAGAATGGAGGATACAGCCATCGGTAGGGGCGTCCAGGGGTTTATCTATTGGCTTTAATTCACTCACATTTCGACGTATGCACGAAGTGTAAGGGAAATTCTCTTTATCCGTCTTGCTCCAACGTTTGAATGATAACTTGACTCAAGTTGTAACAGTGGTCTATGACACTAACCTTGTAATATCCCGGTCGGATATTATATTTGTATTATAATTATTTTTAAAATTAAAATATTTTTATGGAAATTACTTGGTTTTAATAATTAAAAAGTTATCTGTTTATATATACTAGTAAGTATATATATGCATTGTATCGATTTTGTGCACTTGTACAAAATCAGGTAAAATGAGTTTTTGAGAAATACCTGTAATATCCGGGTCTGATATTAAAAATTATTATTTTATTATTATTTTATTTTTATTTTCAGAATTGAAATATTTTGGGGGATATTACCCGGTATAGTTAATAAACATTATCTATATATATATACTAGTCTGTACATATTTGTATTGTATCAAATTGGTACTGAAATCTTTCGAGCAGATAATAAAATTATTTATTATTATTATTTTATTTTTATTCTTGGAATTAAATTATTTTTGTACAGTTTGATTGGGTTTGATGAATAAAAATTATCTGTATATATAGATGTATGTACGTACATGTACTGTATCAATTTTGTACGTTTGTACGAAATCATGTAGTATGTGATTTTGGGAAAATACCTTTTATTTTTTATCCATCATGATCAAATGAAGGGTTAGGATTGGATTAGTGTGTGATTGCAATTTAAATTTGCAAATTGATTTTCAATTGATTTAACCACAAGAATGAGAACACTTGTCTCTCTTCTCAACCACAAAACTCACCCTCTCCTCCTATAAAAGGCCATGGCCGGCCAAGGGAAAGAAGCCCTTTCATTTTGTGTTCCTCCATCTCATTCTCATCTCATTCTCTCTTCAAGTTTCTTCCTCTTCTTTACTTGTTTTAATTTTAGAAAAAAAATTGAGAAAAAAGAAAAAAAGAAAGAGAGATCAAAATAAAAATAAAAAGAGTGGGTTTCATTTATAGGTTGTTCTTGAGAGGAGGAGCAAGAACAAGGAGGATAAGGAGCAAGCTAGCAAGTCCTTCCAACAGGTTTACGGTGGGGGTTTCTCTTCTCTTGTTGTGTTGATTTTTGTTTTTCTTTTATTGTGGTATGTGATAACAACATGGACTAAATCATGTGCATATGAATGGTAGTGTGGATCAAATAATCACATGAAGAGATTGAAGAGGTAGAACTAAAAAAAAATACTAAAGAATCTACCTTTAATAAACTAGCATGTTGTTATGATAATTAGAATTAATTACTTATGCTAAAGTTGGAATTTTAACTCCAAATTAATTTGACAGGTTCTTATATGTGTCACTATCATGCTCTAAATTTTGTAGATTTTCTGGGTTAATTTACTAGGTTAAACAAAATGTTTCCCCAAAACAGCGAGCAACACCGCAAAATTGTTATTTTAGCTGTTTTGAATTGTGTTTAAAGAGCTGGATTTTGAGTTCCATAAGGAATCTGAAAAAAGTTGTCAACTAGAGAGTTGTAGTAGATGTTCTTAGCTTTCCAAAAAGTCCAATTTTGTTAGATTCCGATAAGTATAACACCAATTATGAGCTTTACAAGTTTCAACAAATCTGCTGTCTTTTATTATTTTTGACTTGTGTTTAAAGAGCAGTAATTTGAGTTCCATGCGAAATTTGAGAAACTTGTTAACTAGGATGTTGTATTACATGTTCTTAGCTTTCCAAAAAGTCCAATTTTGTTAGATTCTGATAAGTATAGCACCAGTTATGAGCTTTACAAGTTGCAGCCTTTTGTTGTCTTTATTGTTCTTTGAATTGTGTTTAAAGAGCAGGAATTTGAGTTCCATATGGAATCTGAGAAAGTTGTTAACTAAAAAGTTATAGTAGTTGTTCTTAGCTTTCCAAAAATTTCAATTTGTTAGATTCCGATAAGTATAGCAAAAGTTATGAGTTTTACAAGTCTCAGCCTTTTGCTGTTTTTGTACTTTGAATTGTGTTTAAAGAGCTGGATTTTAAGTTCCATAAGGAATCTGAGAAGGTTATCAATGAGTGAGTTGTTGTAGAGGTTCTCACCTTTCCAAAAATGTCTTATTTTGTTAGATTCCGATAAGCAGAATATAAGTTATGACCTTTACAAGTCACAGCAGTTGACCTTTGGCTGAAGCTTCGCTATTTAGATTGTTCAAAGTATTTGTACATCGTATTGACTGAATCTGAGAAGGTTATCAATTAGAGAGTTGTGGTAGAGGTTCTCACCTTTCCAAAATATCCTATTTTGTTAGATTCCGATAAGTGGAGTATGAGTTATGACCTTTACAAGTCACGACAGCTGGCCTTTTGGCTGAAGCTTTGCTGTTTAGATTGTTCGAAGTTTTTGTACCTCTTATTGACTGAATCTGAGAAGGTTGTCAACTAGAGAGTTGTAGTAGATATTCTCACCTTTCTAAAAAATTCAATTTTGTTGAACCGTTAAGAGTAGCATGTTTAATTGCTTCTAGGGTGTTAGAAGACCGTTTATGTTGCCTTTGTGTATAAAAGATCAAGTTTTGCTAGTAGCATGTTATTTTGCTTTTAGGTTGTTAGAAGACTTTTATGGTTGCTTCTATATGATTCATTTGTCGCATACATAGCCAGTTGGTTCGTATGTAATTTGTTTAGCTTATACGTAGCTAGTTGGCTCGTATGTAAGTTGTTTTGCTCGTATGTAGCTTATTAGCTAGTACGCAATTGTTGTGCTCGTCTAGGGTGATATCATTGCCCTAGGGGCTATCGAACATCAAGACGTGTATTTATTTTACTCCTAAGGGACTGTGGACGAGTCACCCCTCGTGCACTGTCAGATCTTAATCGGTGTAGGTTGATCGCGGGTCAGGAGCGTAGACGGAATTCAAGTTCAGGGTAGTAGCATGCGAATAAATTCGTATTGCCGGAGTCTTGGATCGATGGATTGTGAATAGGATCCTAAGAGATTCTAGTAAGTCTAGGTTGAGCACCTTGTATAGTAATCTTGCGAAGTTTAACTTAAGACCTGGAATGTTGTGTTAGTACTGTTGTCATCTCTCGGATTGTTTAGGGTTAGTGACATCGTTAGGATATTAACTTATGGCTATTATTACTTAACCTTTATTTATTATCATTTCGTCGAAGGGAAAGAATTGGTATTGAGGGTGATACCTTATGATCTGACCTGTCCTATAGGCCAGCACTAGGCGGTGTTATTGGTTGTACCATTCCAGTCAAAGGGATACGGTCTGTGCCTTCTCACGAGTTGGGAGCATGGGATCCGTATCTCGTCTGTTAATTTCTGAAGTGCCGTGATAAGAGCGGGAAGTTTTCCTGTTGGAACTAGGGGATGGACCCGGAATTCCGTCATGTTCTATATCATGAGGTGAACAGGCCATAGACTACGATTTATGAGCTAGGGGGGCACAGGGGATGCTTAGAGCTAACCTGTGTTGTAGTTAACTCCGAGGGTTCGTCAGATTTTTGAGTGAGGTCCAGTACGCCGGGCAATAGTGGCAAACATGGACACCACTATATGACTGCGAATGGCAGGATCAGACCGTTTCAGAGCAACCTCATCAGTCACGTTGTATCTTCAGAAACAGGTTGAGTACAAGAGTAGAATTCATGGTGAGGGTTCAAAATCCCTATATATGAAGAAACGGCTTGATATGGGCGTATGTATTTATGGGGTGCATGTCCAGATTCTTGTTTGCATTAGAATAAGAGCATTCTGGCATTAGTTAATCTTGCATTAGAGTCTAAGTGATAGCATACACTGACACATCAATTATATATACACATTTCTCTTTTCATCAATTTGTTTGTTTAAAGTTGAGATTCGCTGCTAGTCATTAGTCTTAAAGCGTCAGTATATGTACTGACGTCCCCACTTCAATAGGTACTGGATTGCAAAACTACAGGTACAGGATTGAGGAGGACTCAAGGAAAGAGAAGCAAAGTGTTGATTCTTATTTTCAATTGTAACATCTGTTGTAATTTATTTTATGTTGAGAAGCATCCAAGTAAAGTACCAAGTGTTATTTATTATTTATTATACTCTGATGTAAATTTATTGAAGGTTTGTAACACTTGGTCTTGTAAGGTACTATTGTAACACTGATGTAATATATTGCAGTTTTATAACATTCGGACTTGTAATACATTGGTGTTAAATAAAAGTTTTAAATTTTTCTGTTTTACTGTGTATTGTGGCAAATTAAAGGAAAAGATTCTGGCTTATGTCACGGTTTTTCAGTGTATGAAAATCGGGGAGTTACAAACCTGGCCTCATCTCGAGCTACCTTTTGAGTAGAAATCCGATCAATACAAGGAAGGTGGCATCATCCTTGGGTAGTCGGGGGGAATTTTAATATTAAGAGATTCACATTCGAGCACCGTGGAAGAGGTGCGAGCACTGCAGATAGGGATGAGTTGAATCGAGTTATTAATGATCCGGACCTGGTGGATATCCCTATGTCGGATAGAATGTTCACCTGGTCTAATATGCAAACATTCCCCATTATGGTAAAGCTTGATAGGGCCCTAGTCTCTATAGACTAGGTAGCCAGATTCTTGCTTAGCTCTGCTAAATCAATTCCAAGGCCGACTTCCTATCATGTCCCAATTGTGCTCTCGTCAGGAGAACAACACCATCGGAAGGTGCCAAAATTCAGATTCGAAAAGTCCTGGATGGAAGTACAGGGTTTTCACCATATGGTTATGGATAGCTGGTCAAGGCCGACTCACGGGACAGAGGCTGCATCGATCTGGTGTGAGAAGATTCGCAGACTAAGGGCTGTTCTTAGAAGATGGAACCGCTCTAGATTTTCAACAGTCTAGCGAGCCGAGGAAACCATTCTGAAGGGTGTTATGGATTTAGAAAGGCTAGATGAGACTAGAGATCCCGCACAAGACGAGAGAAACAGGCTTCTTAGCCTAAGAGAGGAAATCACCCAACTCTATACGCCAGAGGAAATCAAATGACAACAAAGATCTAGAATTTCGTGGCTCAAAGAAGGAGACGTGAATACGACATTCTTCCAAAGAGTTACCAGTGATCGACAGAGGAATAATCTCATTCTTTCGATCCAATCAGATTTGGGGGTGGTTCAAGAAGAAGATCATATCCAGAGTGTATTTCAGTCATACTTCAAAAACCTACTGGGAAACAAGGCTGAGTTTCGGGTGAGCCTCAGCAAAGAGTTATGGCTTGACACTCCACCGAACTTGGGAGAAACATTAAAAAACATTGAAATACTGTTCACGGAGGCCGAGGTGAAGGAGGCAGTTCACCACCTAGGCAAGGAGAAAGCCCCAGGCCCAGATGGATTCCCAATCTTGTTCTACCAAGTATTTTGGGAGGAGATTAAAGACGATCTTATGGCTATCGTGACCAAATTCTACAATCTTGAACTGTGATTGGGTAGACTAAATTTTGCGGAGGTAGTTCTTATCGCAAAGAAGGAGGATTCAGTCCGAATAGGAGACTTCCGTCCTATTAGTTTCCTTAATTGTTTGGTCAAAATCATCACAAAGATTCTTGCCAACAGGTTAGGAAAGGTGATTGATGGCTTGATTAGCCGAGAACAAACATGCTTCTTCAAAGGTTGTTGCAAATTGGATTGTGTGGCAACGACCGAAGAAACAATTCACCAATGCCACCTCTCGAATTGCAGTAGCTACTTAGTAAAGTTGTATTTCGAAAAAGCCTATGACTCAATTGAAATTTGAAATATGATAGATTAATTTTGTATTAACTCATATTGTTATTATTTTATAATGTGCATATCATAACCAATGGCATGTGTAAGTTGAGTTTAACAAACGAAACAATTGATAATGGTAGTTCTAATTTATGTAGTTTTTAAACACAACATAAAAGATAGGACATGTGAACTGTATATTAAATTTGCTCCTATTATAACTCATAACTCTGTTAAATGACACCTCATTAAATTATGACAAATATGAAATTTGTGCTCAGATTATGATCACTTGAAAATCATTTAGTATGATCTCTAGGAGCACACAATTTTTGAGTCAATTCATCTGATATTTATGATCTCAGTAGCTTTTGTTGGTCAGAAGTATTTAATAACTTTTGTAGATGATTATTGAATGCTTGTCATATATATATGAAGCACCTTTTATTTTAATGAATTGAAAATCTAGTGAAATGCTAAGATCAAAATGGTTAAGATTTGATAGAGGTGGTGAATATGTTTTAATAATTTTGGAGAAGTTTGCATTTGACATAATCTCTAGTGCACTCTATTTACCATTGTCAAATGGTATTGATAAAGTTAGAATCAAACACTCACTGAAATGTTAAATTTTATGTTTTTGACTGTTAGTATGACTTTTTGTAATTATGTGTGATGTTGTATTATTAATCATATTCCTAATTTGTTACCACACTCAAAACTATTTACACCTTGTAGATAATAGCATAAAAGCATATATTTTTTTTGTTAAAGTGAAAATATGTGGTGTGATACAGTTGCTAGAGCACATGACCGTAGAAGGCATAAAGTAGGACCTATAGCAAATATTTGTGTGTACTTAGAAAGTGCAGAATGTAGTTCTATGGACAGATTTTGGATCTGTTTAATTTGTGTTAGTAGGGTCTAGACTTGCAAAGATCTTTGAGGATGTGTTCATCAAACGTATATGTATGAAATTATCTAGTCCCACAGATATGGTCAATGATTCACAGTTGGAATTAAGAACTAGCCTTACTGACACTTAAAAGTTCAATGGCAGATGAGCCAAGAAGAATATTTAGTAGATAACGAAATAAATTTGTTGTTATACAATAATACTTTAAATTAGTTGATTTACCGAAAGGGACTAAAACTATAGTAAGTGGGGTTTTGTAGAAGAAACTTGATTTTGATCATTCAGTAGCAATTTTAATGCAATTTTAGTAGCTAAAGGTTTGACTGAGATAAGTGGGGTAAATTTGTTTGATGTCTACTCATATGTCTGCCATATTGCTACAATAAGTATTCTTCTTGCCCTTACATATATTAAAAAAATTGTTATTCATAAAAGATGTTTAAACAGTTTTGTATTAAAAAGTTTTGTACTAAATGTTTTAAAATTTTAAGTTTTGTACTGAACAGTTTTATACAAAGAGTTTTGCAGTAATATATTTAGTGAACAAGATTTACAAATTGGTAAAATTATTGTATGTCTTAAACATGTATTAAAACTGAGGCACCGATAAATAATTTGACAAATTTTAAAGAGCTTAGATTTGAATCAAGTAATTCAGATAAATGTCTTTAATTCAGTGGTGTGTCAAATATAATTCCTCTCATTCATTTGTACATTGTGGCATGCTTATTGTTGGAAGTGACATCACTATTATAAATGAAGTTAAAACTATGCTATCCGAAGCTGAATGAAACACTTAAGTGTCGTAGACACCATATTAGGTATAAGGGTGAGTTTTGGATGGCAAGGGATAGGGGTGGCAATCGGGGGTCGACCGGCCCGCGCTAGACCTGGTTCGGGTTCGGGTCGAACCGAAAACCTAACCGGGTCGATCCGATTTGAAAAAAAGGGTTTCGACCTGTTGAACACGGCCCATCGACCTGTTGTCTCGGTTAAACCCACTTGCGACCTGCCCTCGAACTCGCAGTTTTCGACCCGTTGGACCCGAACGGGTGGAACGGTCGACCAGACCGTTGGCTGCAGCCACTTGCTGTTTTTTTGTGGATTTTTTTTTTGGCTTTTATTATTATTATTTTGGTGGGGGGGGGGGTTGCCTATAAAAATCCCCTAAATTCAATCAATTTTTCACTCTTACTCTTTTACTTGTTAGGGTTATATACTGAAAGCATCACTTTTGTATTAACTTTATTTCCTTATTTTTTTTGAATGAGAATCATATGGGCATATGTTTGCATATTGTGTTTATTATAATATTAATGCAAGTATCTGATATTCTATAAGGTTGATAATATGGTGTGAGGTGACACACAGAAGATCATATTATCAGTTCCCTATGGAATATATAAATAGTTCACAACCTAGACAGACTTGGACAATCCATTGGAAATGTTGTAGTGTAATCTGGTATTAGTCTATCTTGACTATAGGTTTACACTAGTACACTTTGTGTGTATTGAACAGGACCACTTGAGGTTGTTCTCTTTGTACTGACTACAAAAGAGAACAAACACCTCTGTTATTATGGATGCTTATGTTCATAATCCAGATATAATAATAGACATGTATATGCAGTGTGCATTACTTTGACTCATAAAAGAGTGAGATTCATTATGGATCAACAACCTCTATGAATTGGGTAATAGCACTGTATGTATGATGGGCTGTTGATTGTAAAAGGAATCCATGTCCCGATACGTCGGGTTGATGATGTCCCCTTAAGGAGCTCATAAGGATTGTCATGTAAACCCTGCAGGTGGATTACATCCGACATGGCAAATAAAGTTGAGTGGTACTACTTAAGGATAAAAGATGTTGATCAATATAGTTGTCAGTAACTTAATTTGATCGACGGACATTCGATATCTTAACATGGGGAGCTGAACTAGCATATAATAAAAGGAGCCAATAAATATAATTTGGGATTAGGAAGGTAGTGCAACAATAGCTCTTTAGTGGACCGAGCTATTGTTAATGGGCCTGGGTTGTGTGTTCGGGCTGAAAACGGGATACCCAGATTCGTTAGGAGACCTAACCCTAATTTCTCCTCATGGTCCATGCCGTAGCCTTATATATATATCCTCTATTCTCTGGCCGTCATATTTTTTTATCAGAGATAAGAAGTTTTCTCTAAATTCGTGATTCACGTAAGGAGAGAAAGAGAGGTCAACCAAAGAGAAGAAAGGTTGGGAGACCATCGCCCACCCGACGTCCAACCCGAGGAAGGAATACATGCAGAAGATCTTGGGGTCACTGACGGCTCGAGGTTGCTAGAAACTATCGTCTTCTTCTCATCGCAGGTATAATTCGTGAAGCCTAGATTCCGCTATAAAGGGTTAGATCACGTATTAAATCTGTTAAGCTTTTATGATCGATACGCACACCAATCCGTGGTCCTGGGACTCATCGCCGTTCCATCATTACTCTCTCTACTACTACTACTCGGTTCAATCAGTTTCATTCATCAAAGAAGCAAACAAAAACGAATTTACAATTTTGATTGTATCAAATTCGTGGAGATTCAACAATGCTCTCGACTACAAACTCCCTCAACGAAGAGGCTCTTTCTCTATATTCTATAACTATAGGACTACGACTACGTCTACTACACTTCTCAATCGACTACGTCCACTTCTACTATTAATTTCTCTTTCATTTGTATGTACAATTATTCCCAGAGTGCAGTATCAAAATTCACAACCTTCTCAACTCTTTATTTTTGTTGTAGTTCTAACTTTTTGTTACGAATTGCTTGTTGGTTTTTCGCATTTCTCTCTCACACCCTCCTATTGTTTTAAAGATTTTTTTAAAAACATATCTCTCCTAGATTATTTTTTAATTTTTTTTACATACACTATTAGAATACAATAAATTGTTAGATTTTTCACATACACTATTTTCACATACACTATTTCCATGTCTAGATCACGAGGTAGTGGTCGTAGCCAAAGTGGACAAGATTCTACGGGCTTTTCATGTTGGCCTCCAATAGTCTCATAAATAGAGCCCGAATTTATGAATTCTATGGTAGGAACGATATCCCTCCGCATGACATAAAGAAGAAATGAATGATGTTGACATACAAACACAACAAACTGAACCCGCTAGTAGTAGAAAAACTAGGGGGAAACTAGTGATTGGCACAAATATTATGACTATATCCTCGAAGAGGATAATCCGGGTGTAGAACATAAGGTTTGTAAAACTTGTTCTAAGAGTTACAAATGGAGGAAGGGTGTGGGAACGAGTACAATTAAACCACACATTCAAAATGTACACAAGGATCTATAACAAGACCAACCCTGCCAACAAAATATCCACCCTAGGACCGGACATGTAGATAGCCATCCATATGATCCAGAAAATGTTCGACGAAAATGGCCCGACTACTTATTAAGGAGAATTTATATTTTTCTTATTTCGAGAGTAAGAACGTAGAGGCATTTAACCAAAATGCACTAAATCCACATTTCAGAAGAATTCCAAAAACACACTCAAATCCGATTGTTTTAAACTTTACAACGAAAATGAGAGACGGTAATTGTACTTTTGTATAGTTTAATGTTATTTTGGCCCTGTTTTGTGCACGTATATTTTTGTTTAATAATAATAACAATAAACTAAGCCGGGGTTTAAAGGGAAAGATCTAGTAGTGGATAATATAAAATGTGTACTTAGAAGGGGGCCCGTGTTTCCCACATGATTATCTACTACGTGTTCATGACTACATGACACACGACTCTGTCTGTCTGATTACCCCTGACTGCACATTTTCCTATAGGAAGGTGTACTCAGAAGAGAACCCGTAGGTTCTATCTATCTGTCTCGATCTGCATCTAATATCTGTCTGTCTGATACCTGAGTACATGTCCCTATAGAATTCCCTACGAAATCTAAAATAAAATTGTTTGAATGTAGCAACCACGTGGTAAAAGTTTGGGACACATGAAGTGCTACCTAGATAGTAATAACACAAGGCTTGTAATAACATGAGATCTGTTACCTGATTACCTATATCTGTTATCTGACATATTTTACCTGTTTGACTATTACATGTTACTGGACATCTATTATCTGTTTACCTGTCTGTATGACACTTGACATCTGTTACATATCACTGGTACCGGTTAGCACACAATGTTACTTGATTCTGTTTTTTGATTTATGTTAGACATTCTGTTTTGCTCTGTCATATTTATTCCATGCCATGTTTGTTTCTGTAATTATTTATATTTATTTATCTTTCCCTGTACTTGTGTCTGCACTACAAGCAGCCCATAATTTGCATTGACGTGCATTTTGTTTCTCTTTTTTTTCTTCTGCAATTTGTTAAATTTTAGATTATGGTGATCAACTGCGCAATGGGTAGGTGATATGAGATTCTAGTTGGCTGGAGCTTATGCTATATCTATTTATTTTCTTGTTGCTTATCCTGAATAATTGTACTTGGTTACTTGGATTATTCTGTATTGGGCAATGTGATCCAGGATTATTAACTTGTTCAGATCTGATTTATTTGAAATTTATTAAATTTTATTTTAAGTAAATTCCTATTGGTATTTTGATTCAGTTAAGCATGCGTGGTTGACTTCTTTTGCTTCTTACTCTGATTATTCTTATGCTTGTTGTAAAGGTCCTGACAGCTTATGGATGATGAAAATTATTTGCTGGGCTTAGTCACATTTTCGTATTCCGTATTCTCTTTTTGGAAAGCGGGGGTGACATAGACAGTTGATGCGGTGGCTCAGATCAGGAAGCATCTTCAGGCAACTCAGGATGGGCAGAAGCAATTGGCAGATGTCCATCAGAGAGCTTTGGAGTTTGAGATTGGTGACCATGTTTTCCTAAAGATATCGCCTTGGCGAGGTGTCATTCGGATTGGTGGTGGGGGCAAGCTCAGCCCGAGGTTTATTGGACCGTTTGACATTATGGAGCGAGTAGGCAAGGTGGCCTATTGTCTTGCATTGCCACCAACTTTATCAGGAGTGCACAATGTTTTTCATGTCTCACAGCTTAGGAGATATATCCGAGATGAGAGCCACGTAATCGACTAATCTGAGTTGACCGTTCGGCCAGATTTGACTTGTGAGATTCTGCCAGTTGCTATTTTGGATCGGTGGGAGAAAGTGCTTGAGAAGCTGGTTCGTATTTCTTGGAATCCTCACTCGCCGGGTGAGTCGACTTGGGAGCTGAAGGAGGCGATCCACCAAAAGTTTTCTCATCTGTTTGAGTAGCTTTTTGTTTTGTTCTTTCTTTTCTTTTCGGGGTTACCCTATATATCTCTTGTTGAAATTTCGAGGACGAAATTCTTCTTGTTAGGTGGGTAGGATTTGTAACCCTGTTTTCCATTTTCTTTATTTTTGGGTGTATTTTTCGTTTTGTATATTTATTCGCATTGTACCTCTTTTTGGACCGTGTTTTGGATCTTCATTCTCTATATATTCATCTATTTGTTTTGTCGTCTTCTTATTTGATCTTCTTGATTCTATTGTCTGCCATTATTTCGTCTCTAATTGATCGAATAATTATTTTGATCCTTCTTATAAATTGTTCATATCCTATGTTATTTATTTATTTTGATTCCTATATCTGTTGTTGGATCTTTTGATTTAAACCCTATTCAAATTCCAAGTGGATCTTTAATCCATTATATCCATTTAACCCATTTAAACCCCTTCACACCCAAACCTAATTTCCATACCCGTTATCCTTCAGCAAACCGAAACCCTATTGCACAAAACCCTAGCTACCTATATATATTTATACCCATGCTGTATTCCCCCCTATCATCCCCTATCAGCAATTTCCCTTCATCCCCGATCCTCTGCAGCCCTCTCGTCCACCACCTCAGCAACCTCCTGATCTCTTTGCCCTGCTCTCTTCTCTTCGACGCAAGAAGACCGCAACATCAGCAGCAGCCGACGCGTCACCATCGCAGCGTCGCCCTCTCCCGAAGCCGCAGCAGCCGCCCAAGCCGACACACACCCATGTGCACCCTGCCTAATATCACGAAACCACAGCGACAGACAGTACCGATGCCCCGTGCATTGCTTCCTTCGTCGCATCGCAGATAGCAGCCAGCAGCGTGCAGCCGCCAGCTGTCCGTTATGCCTTGACGCCGCACGGTCCCGACAGCCCTAGGCCGCGTGTAGCGTCGACGCTCTCTCTTCTTCTTGCTCTCTAATGTGCGTGTGTTGGATCTTGTTGTGATGTGTTCGTTAGTGGTTCGTGGTTCATTGTTCGTTGAGTTCGTGCCCGGAAATCCGTTCCTGTTATTCTCGCTTTTGCATCGTTTCTGTCGTCGGGTATAAGGAAAGTAACTTGTATAATTTTCTGTTACATATACAAGTACTAAATACCGCCTGTAATGTAGTTGTGTTCTAGAGACAATTCTTGTACAAAATTCCTGTTATATCTTGTCTCTAGTTGTTGACCCACCCGTAGTTGTCTCATTACACAAACGACATGAAATAACTTAGAGATAATCAATTCTTGGTGTATACATGCATGTTGTTTGTATGATCTTGTATGCTTGATGTATTAGTAGTACTATAACTTGAGACTCGCTAAATACCCTATACCATGTTGCTTGGATATCTAGTATACCAGATTTCGTGTTTTATTATGATTTGGATGTGTTTCATATGACCTAGTTGATTTTATGCATAAAGAAGATTTCTGTTTTTGCTGTTACCCTGTTTTTGTTTAGTATTTTAGACCCTATTAAGGTCAGTATATGAAAATTGTTTGTGAATATGAATTATAGAGAATTCTGTCTACTTTCCATATTTTCTGACATGTCTCAGTTCTGATTTATGAGTTGCAAGTTATTGTTGTTTTACTAAAGATGTGTAGAAAATTCCAGATCCAGTTTTATATGAATTCTGTATGCTAATTTTTTTTTATACTGAGGTTAAAGATAATATTTTGATCTAATATTTTGCTAGTTACAACTAGACTTGATTGGAATTAACTTCTAATTTTTGTGGATTTAATTGATGATTTTTATAAACTATTCTATACTTGCAAACAACTACTATACTTGCAAAATTTTCATGCTGTTCAGTAAAGAACCTTAATTTCAACCTGATTCTACTTACTGTTAGTAAGAACTTTGTGAATATGAATTGTAGCCTTCTTTATCTATTTTATCGCCCTTTTGACGGATCTGTGTTTCGATTTATATTTTATAAGATATTGTTGTTTTAGTACTATAGTGTTTATGACTTCAGATTTAGAAATTTGATTTATCTCGCTGTTTTCTAATTTTATTTAACTATTCTATCTATGTTGGAAAATTATGGAACTTTATTTTCTGTTACTAAACATGCTAGGGAATACCCTATATTTTTTGTGGATCTAATCAGTAAGTTTTTATGCTGTTTTCCTGTTTATGAATACAAACTTCTGATTTCTGGCTGAACATGTTTTCTGGATACAATTCTGTTTTGAGTCCTGTTTTTGTGAAATACCATATGACTTATATATATTTGCTGGATTTGGACGAGAGTCTATTTTTAATATTTTCTTACGGATTCAGGTTTGCATATGTGTGGCAAATCTTTAGCTATGGGTGCAGCCTTTAAGTTTAAGAAATTTGAATCCTATGATGATGCTTATCATTGGTATGAAAAACACGGGAATCCCAGATTTAGTGCAGTACTGTCTTGCTGTTCTGAACTAGAATTTTCATTGTCCTATCATTTCATGAGTTGCCTTTCACCTATACATGTTATCTCCCGACCTGAACCTGTTACTTGCTCATGCCATGTTATTTTTGCTCTGTTTTGTGACACGTGTATGCTTATTTGATAATAATAACAAATAACCAAGCCGGGGTTAAGGAAAAGACTTTAGTAGTGGACAATATAGGTATGCGTACTCAGAAGGGGGCCCATGTTTCTCATTACCTGTTGTCATGTTTCATGATTACATGATTCATGCCTGTTATTACTATATGTCGCCATGTTTCATGATTACATGATTCATGCCTGTTATTACTATCTGATTATATGTTGCCATGATTCGTGATGATTCATCCTGTTATTATTATATGTTACCATGTTTCATGATTACATGATTCATGCCTGTTATTACTATATGTTGCCATGATTCATGACTACATAATTCATGCCTATTTCTGTTGTTGCGATTTTACGACTACGTGATTCGTGCCTATTACCTGTTACATGATGCCTGAGTACACGGCCCTATAGAAATCCACCACTAGGCCTAAACAAAATTTGCATGTAAGTAGCAATCATGTGGTAAAAACCTGGGACGCACGAAGTGCTACCTAGATAGTAATAATACAAGACTTGATATAACCTGATACCTGTTACATGATACCTGTTACGTGCTTACCTGTTACATGATTACCTGTACATGCTACTTGATATCTGTTACATGTTACCGTACCCTATTAGCATATTATATTACTTGATTCTGTTCATGACTCATACTAGTTGTTCTATTTTGTTATCATGTCTATTCCATGCTATGCTTGGTTCCATCGTTACTCTCTATTTGTTTATCTTTTCCTGTACTTGTGCTTGCACTACAAGTGGCCCGTAACTTGCATTGACGGGCATTTTATTTTCTTTTCCCTTTTTCTGCAATTTATTAGATTGCAGATTATGGTGACCAGTTGCCTGATGGAGTAGGTGATCTGAGATTCTAGTTCCTGGAGTTCTGGCTATTATTATTATTATTATTATTTCCTATTGCTTGTTTTGAATAAATGTATCTATTACTTGGATTCTTTTGTATTAGGCAATGTGACCCAGAATTATTGACTTGTTCATTTATTAAGTTTTGTTTCAAGTAAATTCTGTTGGTATATTGATTCGTTTATGCATGCGTGGTTGACTTCTCTTGCTTCCTACTCTGATTATTCTTGTGAAATGTTGTAAAGATCCTGACAGCTTATGGATGATGAAAATCATTCACTGGACTTAGTCATGTATCCGTATTTCGTATTTCTTTTTTGGGAAGCAGGGCGTGACATTCTAGGAAGAGGAATTTTAATTTAAAAGAAGGATCATACTCAGATTATCGACTACAGTGACGTAGAATGGGCTGTCTATCTAGTTGATCGGAAATGTACTACCGGAAATTTAGTAACTTGGAGAAGCAAAAAACAGAACGTAGTTGCTCATTCTGGCGCAGAGGCAAAATATAGAGCAATGGCTTCCACAGCAAGCGAGTTAATTTGGTTGCGAGCATTACTGAGTGACTTGGGATTTGACACTTCACAGCCAATTGATATGTTCTATGACAATCAATCTGCTATCCATATTGCTTCTAACTCTGTGTTTAGTGAAATAACGAAACACAATGAGGTTGGTTGTCATTTTGTTCGAAAAATGGTTCAATCCAACATTATACGAATACCAAGTGGTCAACAACCAGCTAATGGCTCAAGCGCTCCAAGTGTTTATTCTAGCATAATGTATAGATGAGAATATCATCAAAACCAAGACAAAAGGTCTTGAATATAGCTTAAAAATAGAGTTCATTGTAGCTTGAAAGCTAGATGGTGCATTTGTTAACCCAAATGGCATGACCAAAATTCATAATGCCCATCATGTGTACCAAAATGTTGTTTTCTCTGTGTCTTGAGCATTATCTTTTATGCTGCAATGGTACCTAACTCTTAAAACAAACGTAGAAAAGAATGTAGCCCATGTAAGTCATTAAAGAGTTCATCTGCAGTCGACATTGAAAACTTGTCCCTTAAAATAACTACATTTAGTGCTTTATATTCGTATTCCATCCTTTTTGTTTACTAT
This sequence comes from Hemerocallis citrina, assembly GCA_017893485.1. NCBI lineage: Eukaryota > Viridiplantae > Streptophyta > Magnoliopsida > Asparagales > Asphodelaceae > Hemerocallis > Hemerocallis citrina. Next base: position 66,455,605 of record CM030367.1, on the reverse strand, counting down.
TAAACTAGTGAAGAAATGGGCTTCTGTTGTGCTTAATGACACCCGCTTTAAGCATTTTGGCTACTTGAGCTTCAATTTCATTCTTGTAAAAATGTGGGTATTTATAAGGTTAGGCTTGATTGATTGTGCACTAGGTATCAAATGCAACTGATGACCAAAATCTAGATCTGGTGGAAATCCAACATGTTCTTGAAATACTGAAGAATATTGATGTAAAACTTAAGTCATGTCAACAGGTAATCCCTCTTTCAACTCAATTCCTTCATCTAACACCAAAAGTTAGTGTTGTGCTATAGAACATTTACCAACATCTCTCCTCAACTAATACATATTCAACTGAGAATGCCGAGCTGAATCCCTTACTTATAAAAGTACTCCGAGAGTGGTAATCAAATGACATTTTTATTGGGATCATATGGAGGACTCAGAAGTGTCCGTAACTACCGTTTTCGTTCTTTTCATTTTTCTCCTCTTTTGTAATATTTTTATTTGTAATTGAACGAAATACTTTATTTTCATGATATTTTAATTAATTTTTATTCATGAAATTACTCTCACTCTTCTTGTCGAACCATTTTCTTGTTAATCCTATTTTTATTTGATAGTGGGTATTTTATTTGAACCCTATTGTCTTTAATTCAACCTCTTATTGAACCCAAAAGCCAATTACAGTTAATTCTTGACCCAAACTCACTATTATTGGATCATAAACCGTTAACCCAACATCCTAATTGCACTCTATAAATACAATCCTATTGCAAACCCTAAAATCACACAATTTGAAACCTTAATCATAGCCGCTCTTTCTCTCCTCTATGTTTCAATCTCCCTGACTGACCTTGTCACGCCCCGCTTCCCAAAATATGGAATACGAGTGCGTGACGATGCCCAGCGAATGATCTTAACATCATTTATAAACTGAAGGATCGACTCAGCATCATAACAAGAATATAACAAGATATATATATATATATATATATATATATATATATATATATATATATATATATATATATAACCAAGCATGCATGAATATTTTATTAGCAACAGAAACAATTGAAAACCCAATAATAACATCAAATTAGTTTCAAGTCTGGATCAAGTTAAAACTCGGGAACATCAGCTCGTTACAAGTTCTTAAATAGCAAGAAATAATAATTCAGGAAAACAAATAATTCAGAGAACAAGTATTCTAATCAAGTCCTTTCTCCACTTGAAAGCTAGAACCTTTGCTCATCAGTTCCAGCGGGTAGCTCGTCTCCAAAGTCTGTTTAATAAATATAAAAAGGAAAAACAGGAAAAAACAAGAGAAAATGCCCTTAGTGCAAGCTAGGGTCACAAATAGTAAAAACGAGTACAAGTAATGGGGAATTGAAAATCAAGAATGTAGCGGGGATATAACAAGTAGTGGATAAACCAAGAACTAGCTAGCAAGAGTGACATCTTAGTAAACAGGCTGAATAACAAATACTAATGGTAAAACACATGACAAGTGAACCTGTAGGGGTATCTAACATCAAGTGACAAATCTCAAGTCTAGCATCATGTAACAAGTGCCAAGTCTAGTGTCAAAATTTTATTTCAAGTGTCAAGTCTCAAGTAGCAAGTTGTCGAGTATCAGGTAACAAGTTGTCAAGTTCAAGTTTCATGTTTCAAGTCTCATGTATCATGTTTCATGTATCATATTATCAAGTATCAAGTAACAGGTGTCATGTTCAAGTTTCATGTTCAAGTCTTATAGTTATTACTATCTAGGTAGCACTTCATGCATCCATCTTTTTACTACATGGTTGCTACAGTCAAATCAGTTACGTTTAGACCTAGTAATGGATTTTATAGGGCAGCGTACTTAGGTATCAGGTATCAAGTATCAAGCAAGCACAGTTCATGAATACGAAAATAAATAACAAGTTCACGAAGCGAGTCTGTGAATACTAACAAGTTCAAGAACCACACAGTGGGTTCATGAATACAACAAGTTCATGAGCCAAGTAACTGACTCCATGAATACATAAAGTGCAACAAGTTCATGAACCGAGTACTGGGAAACACGGGCCCCCTTCCGAGTACACTTACCTATATTTTCCACTATTATGATCTTTCCCTTAAACCCCGGCTTATTACATTTATTAATTTTTATCAAGCAAACATACAAGTGTGCGAAACAAGTCAAATCAGCGAACTACACTGCTAATGTGTTCAGGCAGAATTTTTGTATTTGAGTTTAAACATGTGAAACGGGATCGAAATATTGTTAATTAATTGTAAGAAAAATTGGGGATGTCCTCTAGGGTGTCCAGCAACCGCATATAAAATTTCAAGTCAAACGCTTGCTGTTAACATAGTTAAATTAATTCGCAAAGTAAAGGTGTGCAGCAGTTTTGCGAATCTGCGTCTACCTGACACAGCTGTAGTAAAACTGCAATAACTCCTAGAACGTAACTCCTAATTCAAAAATTCCAGAGGCTATCGACATCTAGACATCCGGGGCTACATTAACTGTTCAGGGCTCGGGTTCAGGTTCTGATGTTAAAGGGGTCAAAACAGCATAACAAGATTCAGGACAGTAACATGTGGAAATCTCTTACTAGTATAGGTTACCTGAAAATTGGTTATTAGGCGTCTAGGTTATTGTGTGATATAAATACAGGAAAAAGGTTGTCAAAACAGTAAGTAATAATTTTTTTCAAGCCAAATGGTTGCAAGATCATCAAATACAAGATATAACATATGTATACACATCTAGGGCTCCTTAATTTCATGTGTCCATGTGTTCAGGGGATAAAATGAGTCCAAGTAATTATGATATAATACAATGAAATTATTGTGACTCTTAAGATGATGAAATTTATGGGGGTTAATATTTGATCAACAACGATAGTCAAGGAGGAGTCACAATTTCTAACTATTTGCAGTATTTTCAAGGGAAGCTTGTACTAGAACAAAAATGTGTACAAGAGGATTACTTGTCTTGATTGACGACGAATAGATCCAATTTATTGAAGGAAAAGGGATCGAAAAATCCCGGGCGAAGTCTCCCAAAAGCACGTGTGAACCACGTGCAAGAAACAATCCGTAGAGCAAAATTTTCCACACCATATCCAAGCCTAAACAGCAAACAGCGAACGGGATCAACTGCACCAAAACACAGGACAGCGAGCACAGCCAATTAGATCCCTTCCGCACAGCGGATCTGGCCGAATAGCGGAACAGCGAGCGGGATCTGCTGTGGGCACAACACCAAGCAGCGATCAGATCAGGCTCAGTCACACGGATCTTGATGCGATCCGATGGTCGAGATTCAATCCCGCCAAATCTGCTGCCTTCTTCTTCTTCGTTCACTTCTTCGACGAAACAGGGAGCGAGAGAGAGGGAAGGTGAGGTGGCGACCGGCGGTGTCTTCGATGTGGCGACGCGACGGCGGGGAGGACGACGGCGGCAGAATCAAAGGCGCGATGTCGAGAAGCGACGACGCTCAGCGCGCGGTGACTCTGTTTCTTGGGTTCGATACAGGGGAGGAGAAGAAAGGGGATTGGGTAATGGCGGTGGGGTGGTGGACGACGGGATGATGGTTGGATGCTGTGGTGGTGGTGTTGACGAAGGCGATGGTGAGGGAGTGGCTGGGTGGTGGTGATCGGAGGTGGGAAATTGGGTTTGGCGGAGCGGAGGAAGAAAGAGACAAAAGCGAGAAGGAGAAGGAGAAGAGTAGCGGCGGGTGTTGTGTTAGCACAGTAAATGGGGTTAGGGTAGTTTAGGGTTAAAATAGTATAGGGTTTGAGTTTTGGGTATTAGGGTATCCGAAATGAATAGGATCCAACTGGAGAATTGGTCAAATTGTATTAAAATGGGGACTAAAGAGATGAATGAGAAGAAACAGCCAATTCTTCATGAAGAACGACACAAAGAGCACATACAATTGAATTAGATAAAAGACCAAAAAATTGAGTCGAAATAAAATAATGATTTTATTCAATCTGAAACAAAATACAGGATCTCAAATAGATGAAAGAGTACAATGGGGCAAAAATACAGTTTAAAATACAAATACGGAAAAATAGGAGTTACAGACCTCATCCCTGTTCACCAATTTTCCTGCCCAAACCCAACTTTGCCTTCCCCGACCATCACCTTCGGTGCTCATCGTCGACGCCGTCGCCAGACCCTAACACCCCAACCTCCAGCGTTGCCCGACCCCGACGCCATCACCCATCACAGCAACCCTCGATCCTCCTCTGTTTCTCCCTGTTCCGCTTGATGAAAAACCTCGATGTCCAGTTGCACCGCCATGCCCTCGCTGCCACTTGCGATGCTCTCTCCCGCCATCGTCTGCACCTAGCAACGTCAGACCCCCACTGACTTTCTGTCGCTCCTTTACTGTTGCTGCCATTGCTCTGTACAGTTGCTTTGATTGCTGTGTACGCTTTGTGCACGTAGTTTGTACGTAGTTCGTGGGTTCGTTGCTCCGGGATTCTCATCCCGTTATTCTTGGTATCCAAATTAATCGTCCAAAAGGCAAGTCACTTTCCCTCTTGAATTGAATCTTCCATCAAATTCAATAATTTTTATTGAAACTCCGCAAGTAGATCTTGATCGTTTATCGTATCGTTGTATTGATTATCTTCCGTTGAGTCTATTAAGTTTTTACACGATCTAAACCCAATATTCTCGACTTCGTGCCTTTATTGACTCCAAAGATTTAATCTTTCATGTATTCATATAGTATTGATGATAGGGCTATGCATATAATCACTACACAAATAATTTATTGTAGAGATAATTGCTAGGTTGTATCTTGATCGATCGATTGATGTTTGGATGTTGTTAAAATCGTTTATGTGTATAATCTTAATCATGTTTACCATGCTATTATATCTACCGTGCAGATTATGAAGTTTATTGACTATAAAATTGGTACCCATCATATTTAATTAATTTATTTCATCAAGAATAGCAAAAATCTATTTGTTGTTTGCTGTATGGAATTTGCCTAATATTTTCGACCCAGTAAATGATCTTAAAGTAAATAACTTTCTGAATAAGATCTGTACCCCTATGTTTCTAGTTTCCAGAACATCTTGAATCGCTGAATCCGAGTTGTATAGCAAAAGTTATGATCATTTTACTACTATTCTGTTTTTATTTCCAGAATTTCAGATTCGTGTATGTTTCATGTTTCATCTGTTAAGAGTTTGATTTAACATTAAAATATTGCTCTAATAATTTTCAGAATGTTAGTTAACATGTTTAGGAGTCTAATAAATATTTTTAAAGAATTTATTATTGAGTTTTTACTGATTCTAAAAAATTAATAACTTGATGTTGAATTTCTGTCTGAACATGTAATCTGTAAAGATTGATGTGTTTGACCTAGCTACTGTTTTTGGAATTTGGACTTTAAATATGATTTAGAACCGTGTGGAAGTATAGTTTTCAGAATTTCTGACAGTTTCAGTTTTTGTTTTCTGTAGCAGCGGTAAATTGAATTTTAGTACACACAAATCTTGCTGTCCAGAATTTTATATTCTAGATTTTAATAGATTAATTGTTCCTATATCATAATATTGCATGAACTAAAGTGTGTATGTTGCATTATATGATCCTAACGTCTTATTGTCATCATTCTAATCGTCCTATCCAAGTTATCATCTTATTGTTTCTCCATTGATATTATTGTTCATCTCATGTCTCAAATTGCATATTGTATTGTTGCATTGATAAAATAATTAACAAGCCGGAGTTTAAGAGATTGACTTAAGTAGGGAATAATATAGTAACTGTGTTGCCCAATGTTTTATTGATTGATTGTGGAGCGCTGACTAGGCATCCCAATCTATCGTGTATCGTATCAGTGTATCAGTGAATCGGTGAATCATTATAATGTATCGTGCACAATATCCGACATATGATCTATAGAATTCACCACTAGAGTCTAAACGAAATTGATTTTATGCATCTAACCTGTGGTATGAAACATATGACACAGTAGTACGAGTTTAGTTAGGATTATAATGATTAATAGACTTAAGAGTTGCCACAACATTGACATTACATATTGTACCTCATGATTTCTATTAATATCGAATATTGTCTAAGTGTTGTTGATACCTTTGAACATTGTTATCGAATATTGAATGTAACCCCTGTTTTCTTCTCTTGTATTTTATATTTTTCCTTGGTATTTATATTGATTGCACTCTTTTGTCCATTCTGAACCGTGTAATCGTTTCTCCGATCTTTATAAAAACCATCTATACTGCCCTCGACTCAGTTTTGTGGCTTTGAATCTTCTTGATTTTAATTCTTCTGTCAAATTATAAATCTCTGGATGATTTTTTTTTTTAAATTCTAAATCATCTATTTCATGGCCTAATTATTTATTACTGATTTCCACCTCGTAGGCTTCAATTCTAACCCAATCTACTCTATTTAAAACCCTATACCCTCCCCTTATTGGATCTAGACCCGAAACCTTTACCAAAAACCCTATAATTCTCCCTATTGGATCCTAAATGAAATATTTCGTTCGGATAATATTCATTATTATTATTTTTTAAAATAAAATATTTCTTATAGAATTACTTAATTTAAATAAATAATCATTATCTGTATATATATACTAGTAACTATATATATGTATTGTATCGATTTTGTACACTTATACAAATCATGAAATATGCGTTTTTGAGAAAATATCTGTAATATCCTGATCTGATATTAAAAATCATTATTTTATTATTATTTTATTACTAGGTTTGCCCGTTGAAACGTGCCTACGGCACGTCTTCGGAACGGTACCCCTTGTTTGATCATATAAAATAGTTTTGGAGGTCCACCAAATTAATTGAAGTAGCAAACATATTATATGAGAAACATTTGGGGGTCCAGCAAAAAACATATTATATGATTTTTTGATTTTTTTGAATTATTTTTGAAGTTTTTAAATTACTAATTTTTTTAGGTTTTTAAATTTGTATTTCTTTTTTAATTTAAAAATTTTTTATTTTCTTAATTTATTGAATAGAAGAGGGAGGGAGAGAGAAAGAGAAAAAAATAATTAAATAAATATAGGAGTTGTTTTGGGTGGGGAATTTGAATTTGAGTTTTGGGAGGAAAAATATGTTTTGTGAGGTTAGATCTGGACCTTTGATTTTTGGAGGGATTGAAGGAGAGCCACTTGATAGCTAAATATAGGTGTTGTTTTGGGTGGGGGATTTGAATTTGAGTTGTGGGGGGAAAAATATGTTTTGTGAGGTTAAATCTGGACCTTTGATTTTTGAGGGATTGAAGGAGAGCCACTTGATAGCTTTCTTTGTGTTTTATTATATAGATTTTTCGGAATTAAAATATTTTAGATGGAGATTATTCGTTTTAACTAATAAAAATTATATATATATATATATATATATATATATATATATATATATATATGTACTGTATCGATTTCGTACATTTGTACAAAATTATGTAGTATGTGATTTTGGAAAATTATTTATTATTTTTGATCAATCATGAAAATTGGAGTGTTAGAAATGAGTTGGGTGTTGATTGTAAATATAAATTGCAAATTGAACATCCAATTGATTAAACCACAAGAAGTATGACACTTGGTTTCTTCTCACCCATAAGCTCACCCTCACTCTCTCTCCCTCTCCTATAAAAACCCTTGGACTACCCCAACCCTAGGGCAAATCCCTCTTTCCATTTTTTGTTTCCTTCATCTCATCTCACTCCTTCTCTTTTTTCTCTTATATTTTTTTCTTCTTCTTGTACTTGTTTTATTTTTAGAAAAAAATTGAGAAGAAAAGAAAAGAAAGAGAGATCAAATGAAAAAAATAGAATGGGTTAATTTTCTTGAAGTTGTTCTTGAAGAGGAGCAAGAACAAGGAAGAACAAGGAGCATGCTAGTTCTTCCAACCGATTTTTGGGTGGGGGTTTCTCATCTCTTTTGATTTGTTTATATGATGTTTATTGTTCTATGTTAAAGAAATTGGACTAATTTCATGTAAATATGAATGTTTGTGGACTAACAAGTGTTGCATACAAGATTGAAGATATAGAACTTAAAAAAAGGATAAAAGTCCAATTTTTAAGTTGAATATTGTTTATTGATGGTTAGGAATTTATAACGTGTGGTAAAATTAAAATCTTGAGCCCAAATTAATATGAGAATCTGTCATACATGTTCTTACCATGCTATAATTTTTGTAGAATTTTTTGGGTTAGTTTGATAGGTTAAATAAATTGTTTCTCCAAAACAGCGAGCATCGAAAAAGCTGCTGTTTTTGGGTTGATTTTTGGCATGTGTAAAAAACAGGAAACTTGAGTTCCATAAAGAATTTGAAAAATTTGTCAACTAGAAATTTGTAGTAGATGTTCTTAGCTTTCCAAAAATCCCAATTTTGTTAGATTCCGATAAGTATTGCACCGGTTATGATCTTTACAAAATTCCAGCAGCAATCTTCTTTGCCGAGTTTCGGTTTGGTGAGATTGGAAGTTCTCGACCTCTTGTTGACTGAACATGAAAAAGTTTTCAATTAGAGAGTTGTGGTAGATGTTCTTAGCTTTCCAAAAAGCCCAATTTTGTTAGATTCCGATAAGTATTGCACTGGTTATGATCTACAAAATTCCAGCAGCAATCTTCTTTGCTGAGTTTCTGTTTGGAGAGAATGGAAGTTCTCGACCTCTTGTGGACTGAACTTGAAAAGGCTGTCAACTACAGAGTTGTAGTAGATGTTATTAGCTTTCCAAAAAGCCCAATTTTGTTATATTCTGATAAGTATTGCATCGATTATGATTTTTACAAAATTACAGTAGCAACTTTCTTTTGCTGAGTTTCTGTTTGGAGAGAGTAGATGTTTTCGACCTCTTGTTGACTTAACATGAAGAAGTTGTCAACTAAAGAGTTGTCGTCGATATTCTTAGCTTTCTAAAAAATTCTAATTTTGTTGAATTTCGATAAGCTTAGCATGAGCTATAAGCTTTACAAGTTTTCAGCAAAACTGCTGTTTTTTGTTGATTTTGACATGTGTTTGAGATCGGGAAACTTGAGTTCTATACGGAATTTGAAAAGTTGTTAACTAGAGACTTTTAGTAGATGTTCCCACCTTTCTAAAAAATTCTATTTTTTTTGAATTCCGATAAGCATAGCATGAGCTATGAGCTTTACAAGTTTTCAGCGAAAGTGATGTTTTTTGTTGATTTTGACATGTGTTTGAGATCAGAAAACTTGAGTTCTATATGGAATCTGAAATTTTTTTTAACTAGAGAGTTTTTTTTAGATGTTCTCACCTTTCCAAAAAGTCCGATTTTGTTGAATTCCGATATGTGTAGCATGAGCTATGAGCTTTACAAGTTTTCAACAAAACTGCTATTTTTTTGTTGCTTTTGACATGTGTTTGAGATCGGAAAACTTGAGTTATATACCGAATTTGAAAAAAGTTGTTAACTAGAGAGTTGTAGTAGATGTTCCCACCTGTCCAAAAAGTCCAATTATGTTGAATTCCGATAAGCGTAGCATGAGTTATGACTTTTACAAGTTGACAGCAGCTGGCCTTTTGGCTGAAGCTCACTGTTTAGAGTATTCGAAGTTTTTCTACCTCTTATTGACTGAATCTGAGATGGTTGTCAACTAGAGAGTTGTAATAGATGTTCTCACCTTTCCAAAAAGTCCTATTTTGTTAGATTTCGATAAGTGTAGCATCGGTTATGAGTATTCTTCGTGTAAAGTTATAAATGGTTAAGAGATTATGTTTTGAATGTTCATCTTGTCTGTTAAATAAGTAAGCTTAACATGCATGTTAGTTCATGTTAGTAAGCTTATACACGAAATTCTAGTTCATGTTAACTAGAGTTGTCGTGAATTGTTAGTAGTTTGAATCATGCACTTGATAATGAGTAATAAGTATTCCTTGTGCCCATAAGTCATTTAATAGTATTGGTCCGTCTCATACGTAGCTCTTGGACTGTTAGTGGGCACGAATCTTTAAGTCGCAGGGGCAAGGTGGTAATTTTACCTACAGACGGGTCCGAATTGGTAACCGGGTCTCTCCTCTTGGACCCCCAACCCATGAACGGATCTATTCAGTTGAGAACGGGTCCCAACCCGTTAAGGACCAATTCAACAGGATAGGAGGAAATCCTGGCTCGTCCTTATCTGGAGGAGGTGGTTATAACCACCATATCCAGCCACACCGAGAAGTAGGGATTCACTCTTATCCTGAAAGGGATCCCCACGGCGACTTTAAATACCCCCCCCCCCACCTCCAACTGTCACAGGTGATCACTCTTTGTACACTTAAGCTTTTTTCCTTTACTTTTTCTGGCATTGACAAGAGCGTCGGAGGGTTCGTCGTCGGGATCCATCCCAGTGTCTCGAACATTTGTGCAGGTAAGCGGGAATGCCAAGGAGTCAACTTGTCAACAAGGAAGAAGTGAGATCCAGCCTGTTCGAGTTCCTACGAACCTACAAATTTTGTTTATTGCCTCCACACCAGATCCAGTGGCAACAAGCACTATGAGTATCTTGTGATGCCGTTCGGGGTTACGAACGCGCCTACTGTATTCATGAGTCTTATGAACCAGGCCTTTTCTCAGTTCTTGAATAGATTTATGGTGGAACAGTATTACAGTGAAGAACTGGTATCCGCTACCCTGAATTGATGACTTATTTGATCAGTTGGGTGGTGCTACAGTCTTTTCAAAGTTAGACCTTCGATCGGGGTATCATCAGGTGAAGGTGAAGGCAGCAGATGTGCAAAAGACTGCGTTCAGGACTAGGTACGGGCATTACGAGTTCTTGGTGATGCCCTTCGGAGTCACGAATGCACTAGCTGTGTTCATGAGTTTGATGAACAGGGTCTTCTCCCCATTCTTGGACAAGTTCGTGGTGGTCTTTATTAATGATATTTTGGTGTATTCTCGGAACCGGGAGGAGCATGCTAAACATCTGAGGTTGGTTCTGCAAACTCTGAGGGAGAATTAGCTTTATGGGAAACTGTAACTACCATTCCTGCTATTTTCATTTTCCCCCTTTTCTAATATTTTATTTGTAATTGAATAAAATACTCTATTTTTTTTGTTTCTTGATTATTTTAATTTAATTTGTTCATGGAATTCTTCATTCTTCGTGATTGAGCTATTTTTGTTGATCCTATTTTCTTCTATTTAATTATGGGTATTTTTATTTGAACCCTGTCAATTTAGATCTATCTCTTATTGAACCCTCAAACCCAATTTCATTTGTTCTTAACCCAAAACCACTATTATTGGATCCTAAACCGCTAATCCAACACCCTAATTGTACCTAAAAAATTATGCAAATTGAAACCCTAGCCACTTATTCTCTCTCTCTTATTCTCTCTCCTCCCTGTTTCTCTCTCCCCGACCAAATCTCCCGCCTAAACTCCTGAACCCATTGCTGGTTCTCCTTCCCTGGCCATCTCTAGTTACCCCCGTCGTCGCCACCTCCGGCGACACCCCCCTCGTCGCCACTCGCCGTCGACGCCTAGACCAATCCCAAAACCCCCTGTCCTCTGCCATCTTTCCGATCAATAGCATTGTTCAACCTCTTCGCTGCTGTTGTCGCTGCTCCTCAACCCATACGCCGTCGTGCCGTTCGCCATCGACACTGCCCCTGCATCGCTGACCACCAGCATCGGCCAAGACCCGAGGCCTCTTTACTACTTGATATGGCTAAAAATGGTGTTAAATCGAGATCGTTCAAATCGAGCACGAATCTGAAAGTTACAGGGGCAAGATGGTAATTTCACCTGCAGACGGGTCGGAATTGGGAACCAGGTCTCTCCTTCTGGGCCCGATAACCCGTGATCGGATCTGTTCAACTGAGAATGGGTCACAACCCGTTAAGGACCAGTTCAACAGGATATGAAAAAATCCTGGCTCGTCCTTATCTACTGGAGGTGGTTTTAACCACTTCCATCCAGTCACACTGGGAAGTAGTGATTTATTCTTATCCCGAAGCAGATCCCCACGACGACTATAAGTACCCCCTATCTCCTACCGTTACAAGGTGATCACTGTTTGTCTACCTAAAGATTTTTTCTTTTCTTTCTTGAGTATTGACAAGAGCATCGGAGGGTTCGTCGCCGGGATCCATTCCGGTGTTTCGAACGTTTGTACAAGTCCACGGGAGCATCAAGGAGTCAGCCTATCAACAAGGGAAGAGGTCAGATTTGGCCCGTTTGAGTTCTTGCGAATCCATAAATTTTATCTATTGCCCCCACACCAGATTCAGCAGCAACAGATTGGCGCCATCTGTGGGAACCCTCGAACAGTAATACGACCTTCCTCCTTCAGCAAAAGCTACTCCTAGCTATGCCTCCCAAGAGGAAGTCCGCAACCTCCAACTGTAGAACAACCTCCACTATTCTTCCTCCTCCTCCACCGTAGGATCTCCCTCCGCCCGTCCAACCGGCCTTATAGCTCGAACACTTGAATCCTCAATTTATTCAGCAGCCTCTAGGACCCCAAGCAACTGTTGGGGAGCCCTCTCGGCGAAGCCGCCAGAAGCATCCTCTGCACCAAGTTTGGGTCTCCATCCACAACGCCTCCACAGATTCCATGGCCTCCCACAGCCCTCCAATGCCAAAGGATCTGCGAGATGTGCTCAACAACCGGCAAAATGAGCCCGAGCCTGACCTTCGGATCCGTCTGGACGAGAGGCGGACCCGCGATGCGAACCTTTGCTGAGAGCACCAGAGGGACTGGTCACCCCGCCGTACAGACCGCAGGAGGTCCAACTCTCCTAAGAGGTTGAGAGAATCACCCAGCATCGCCCAAGAAGAAGCCGCTCTCCGACTGGCTATCCTACACTCGAGCCCAACGGGAGAAGGAGGCCCCCGTCATGAGGGCAGAATTCCAACAATTCTAGGAGGCGGTCCTTCAGGCACTAAACGTCGCCCCCATAAACGCCCAACGAGCTCCCAGTCCTCAGTCGGCTCGCAGCCATCGCCGCCCCTCTCCTGGTCATCATCGCCACTCTCAAAGTCCGCAGCCGGTTCTGAGCCATCGCCGTCGCTCTCTCAGCCCTCGGCCAGCTCCAAGCCATCCCCATCGTTCTATCAGTGCACGACCTACTCAGAGCCATTGCTACCGCAGCCCCAGCCCTCTTCTATGTGAGGACGAGTCTTGGGGCTCAACAAGGTATGACCGAGGGGAGGACTCGATCTACCGCCGTCTTCACGAGATAGAGAGGTGACTCGGCCAGCTGGACAGAGACGAAGAGCTGGACAGAGATGAAGAGGAACCTCCGCCCGAGCAGGCCCCTTTTCTCCCGCACTATCATAGAGGCACCCATTCCTGAAAACTTCAAGCCCCCCACTTCGAGTCCTACACCGGGGAGTCAGATCCCGCTGATTACATTGAGAGTTTCAAAACTCTCATGATGATCCATCATACATCCGACGCCCTCCTCTACAAGACCTTCTCGGTTGCACTCAAGGGGCCGACTCGGGAGTGGTATTCCCGACTTGCACCGGCATCCATCTTCTCCTTCGACCAGTTCGAAGGTCTCTTCCTCACACATTTCGTGAGCAGTCACCGCTCCGAGAAGATGAGCACCTCACTGCTCTTCCTCAACCAAAAAAAGTGCGAAGAGCTGATGGACTATGTCAAGCGGTTCACCTCGGAAGCCCGGTCCATCGCCTCCCTGGATCAGTCAGTAGCTTCGGCTGCTTTCCAATCTAATGTCATCAACCCCGACCTCAGGGTGTCCCTGGCTAAGAAGCCTCCTCAGGACTTCTCCGAGCTCCTCCTCAGGAGCAAGAAGTACATCCAAGCTGAAGAGGCTCTCAATCACCCCACTCTGGAGGGGTCTTCTTCCGGGAATAAATAGAAGACTACTAGGAAGAAGGAGCTAAGAAGTTCCAAAAGGATAACAGAGGTCAGCGGCACCCTTTCCCCCGCTTCGAAAAGTTCACTCCGCTCAATGCGAGTGTCTCCGCCATCCTGATGGAGATTGAGAACAAAGGTATCCTGCCGCCCCCTCCGAAGATGAACATCCCCGAGAAGAAGAGAAATCGGGATAAGTGGTGCTGCTTCCACCGGGACCATGGGCACGACACCGACGATTGTCAGGCCCTGAAGGACGAGATCGAGACCCTCATCCAGAGGGGGCAGCTAGTTCGATTCGTAAGGAGGGACAGAGCCGATCCTCCTCCATCGCCCAGGGGGCTAACAGGCAAACAGAGCAGCACGCGGAGGCCCCGGATGACGAAGCAGAGGCCATCTTGCACCTTATACACGGAGGCCTAATGGGGGAAGATTCTAACTCCTCCCGAAAAGCCTTCGTTAAGAAAGTCAAATCCATGCAGATCCGTCCCCCCTTCCCCCCCAGGGCCTGGGAGTCCCTGTGACGTTTTCCGATAGGGACTTGGAGGGCATCCGCATCCCCCCACTGCGATGCCCTCATCATTAACCTACGAATGGCCAACTTCGACCTACGTCGAGTCTTGGTGGATAATGGAAGCTCAGTCAACATCCTCTTCTTAGAGGCGTTTAAAAACCTCCATCCATCAAGGGATCGGCTCAAGCTAGCTGGCTACACCCTTCATGGGTTCATCAGGGTGCGGGTGACGATCGAGGGAGTTATAACTCTCAACGTCACAGCTGGCAAAACCCCGGTCACCTGCACGGAGCCGATGAACTTCATGGTGGTGGATGTGAAGGCTGCCTATAATGTTATCCTGGGTCAACCAGGTCTCGCCGCACTCCAAGCTATCCCTTCGGCCTATCACATGAAGATGAAGTTCCCCACCCCTGCAGGAGTGGGAGAAGTGAGAGGGAGTCAGGAAGCGGCTTGCAAGGGTTATATGACCTCAATGGGAGGCCCGGTCCTCTCCTTAGAAGCCCTCGAGCTCCTACCGGAGAGTAGCCAGACCATCTCTGAGCCAGTGGACGAACTAGAAGAAGTGGCCTTATCAGAGGAAGATGCCACCATGACGTTCCAGGTCAGCAAGGCCCTTTCCCCCTCCATCAAGGAAGACATCTCCCAGTGCATAAGGGAGAACCTGCGATCTCTTCGCCTGGACTGCGGCCGATATGCCTGGGATCTCAGAGGAGCTCCTAATGCACCACCTCAGTGTTGCCCAAGGAGTCAAGCCTGTTTAGCAGAAGCAATGCAAGTTCGCTCCCGAGCATCAACAGGCGATCAAAGAAGAGGTCGAAAAGCTCCTCAACACCCAATTCATCCAGGAAGTGAACTACTCCGAGTGCTATCCAATGTGGTAATGGTCAAGAAAGCCAACGGGAGCTGGAGGGTATGCATTGATTTCATCGACCTCAATAAGGCATGCCCGAAGGACCCTTTTCCCCTTCCAAGCATCGATGCCCTGATCGATGCGACTTCCGAAAACGAGCTCCTCAGCTTCATAGACGCCTTCTCAGGGTACAACCAGATCCAGATGTTCCCTCCCTGACATCTCGAAGACCTCGTTCGTGACGGATCAAGGCCTGTATTGCTACCGCATCATGCCGTTCGGCTTGAAGAACACGGGAGCTACATATCAGCGCCTCGTGAACAGGGTATTCTGATACCCTGATTGGCCAAAACATGGAAGTTTATGTAGATGACATGTTGGTCAAGAGTATCCGAGGGCAGGAGCATGTTCTTGACCTCTAGGAAGCCTTCGGGGTGCTTAGGAGGCACAATATAAGGCTGAATCTGAGCAAGTGTGCGTTCGGAGTCTCATCCGACAAGTTCTTGGGGTTTTTGGTCAACCAGAGGGGCATAGAGGCCAACCCCGAGAAGATCCAGGCCATTCTCAAAATGGCTCCCCCCTCTAGTGTTAAAGATAACAGATGCTCACTGGGCACCTTGCGGTAATCGGGTGCTTATTCTCCAAATCTGGGGAGAAATGCCTCCCCTTCTTCAAGGCCCTCAGGGGGGCTAAAGGCTACGAGTGGGGACAGCAGCAACAAGATTCCTTCGACCAGCTCAAGGCATACTTAGCTAACCCCCCACTCTTGAGCAAGGCAGCGCCTGGGGAGTTCCTCTACCTATACCTCGCCGCTTCAAAGCAGGCCCTCAACGCAGTCCTTGAAGAGAAGAGGATAGAACGCAGAGGCCCATTTATTATGTGAGTAAGGTCCTCTGGGACGCTGAGCTCCTGTTACCCGAAGCTGGAGAAGATGGCCCTTGCGTTGGTCCTGGCGGCGAGGAAGCTCCGCCTATACTTTCAGTCTCATTCGGTGATCGTTCTTACCGATCAACCGCTGAAGCAGGTGCTCCACAAGCCAAAAATGTCAGGCCACTTGATGAAGAGGTCCATAGAGCTAAGCCAACATGACATCAGTTACCAACTCTGAACAGCTATCAAGGCCCAAGCTCTGGCAGAATTCATTGTGGAGAGCACCATCCCTGACCCCTGCGAGTCGGCTGTGAACCTCTGGTCTGGACCGTTTATGTGGATGGATCTTCTTGCACCGACGGAAGTTGGGCTGGCATCATCCTGACCGGCCCAGACGCTTTCATCCTCCAATACTCCCCCCGCTTAAACTTCCCTGCGTCAAACAACGAAGCAGAGTATGAGGCCCTCATAGCGGGGCTCTGTATGGCTCACAAAGTAGGAGCCCAGTGCGTCAGAGTCTTCAGTGATTCGCAGTTGGTCGTCAACCAAGTGTTCGGAGAATACGAGGTAAGTGATGGACCCAATAATATTCACATTTAGGAGCAATAATCTTAGTGCAATTAGACATTTAAATGCTCTTTATGTGTTATTTTACTCTTCTTTTCCCTTTTCCACAGGAAACAACCAAAAGCAGGAAAACGAAGCAGATTCCAGACTAATACAGACTGAGAGGATGATATACAGGGAAGTGCAGAGCAACAGTCGACTGGCTCTTCACCAGTCGACCAGACAGAGAGATTGATGGGGCTCGGCACAGTCGACTTCTCCAACATCAGTCGACTTGACTGATGAATCATGAAGCCACAGATGTCTCGGTGCAGTCGACTTACATCCAACACCAGTCGACTGGTATGCGGCGGAGTCAAAAGATAAGAACAGCGAAGATTCATCCTCATCCAAATACGAAGCAAGATTTAGTTATCCAGACCCAGGTTATATGCAAATAACAACTCCTCCAACAAATAAAAGCTAGAGACTGGGGATTGGCGAGAGCACGTGGTTGGCAGAAAAGGAAGAAAAGAAGAAAAGAGAAAGAAATAAAACACCAATCAAAGAAGGAAATAAATAAATAAAAAGGACTTTTCTGAAAAATGGTAAAAACCCTAATTCTCCTGCCGCTTCTATAAATATCAACGAAGGGAGAAAGGACAGGAGAGAGGAATTTCTGAATCATCAAATCACCAAGAGGATTATTCTAGCAGCATCGAAGAAGAAGGAGATCGAGTACGCTAAAGCAACTAGCAAGTCGACTGAGTGACAGCAGTCGACTTCTCAGACCGAGCTACATCAGTTTATTTCTTCTCTTTCTAGTTTTTTTATTTTCATCATGTATTCGAAACTGTTAGTCAATAAAAGTTTTATTATGTGGAACTAATTTTATAGTTGGTGTGACAGGGTAAAAATGGCCTGAGGCCCAACCAGGGCCCAATACAATTCCCACTCAGAAAGGTAAAGATAGCAACCTGGTTCGGCTCCGAACCACTTCAGGGTCGGCTCCGAACCTCGTGTTTACCCTCACGGTACTGGCCTCCTCGTACCGACGAGCCTCAGTAGCCCTCGGAGTCCGATCCGGGACAGTTCCACAGGCCGTCCCCCCTCTCTGGCGGAGCGGAAGGATGACCTGGCGCAGCCTAGGCCCTCCGATCCCCCCCAGAAGCACAGGAGGCCCACGATGGGCCACGTCAGCTCCAAATACCGCCAAGGGTTTCGCCACGTCAGTCCTATACCACTCCTGGTATTGCCACGTCCGCCCTAAACCCCCTGGGCCTTCTGCCACGTCAGGCCCACGGGCTTTCGGATCCAGACCCGGCTACCATACCTAATTCTTGGCTAGGGAAACAATACTTTAAGGAGTAGATACCATGCCCTTAAAGGAACGAACATGAGTAATTAGAATAGTGAAGAAGGTGACTTAGCATTACTGACTACAGGTGGAAATCAAAGCCCAACTACTTAAGAGATATTTGTGATTCAGAACTACTTGATAAAGTTTTTAATTTCTCCTTTTCTTTTAGAACAATTCTTTACGATCCTTATTTCTGTTTTATTGGTTAGTAAGTTAATTTCTACAATCTCTGTGGGATCGACCCTTGCTTTTCACTACGCTTCTATAAACGATTCGTACACTTGCGAGGTTTTAATTTGTGTCTAGTTTATCTATTTATTTAGATCGTCTAGATTGCACAACAGTAAGGGACGAACGCATGGCCAAGTATTTGGTGAAGGTTAAGGAGATGCTAGCCATATTCGAAGACGTTCAACTCCAGTGGGTTCCTCGAGAAGAAAATGCACAGGCGAATGCCCTCTCTGTAACACCCCGAATTCCAAAACAGGCTGAATTCGAGTTCCATAGGATCTTTTCACTTCACTTCGTACAATTTTACAAGGAAATTAAAACTTTACTTTACATCAGAGTTACATTACATTAACACTTATACAGCGGAAGTAAATTTTACAACAATGAATGAAATACAACAACACTTGAATAATCTTTAAACATCTATTCCTCTTTAGCCTTTTTCATGTTATTTATCCGGCATAGAAAACTTTGGGCACGTCAGTTCAATCACTGACGAAATATTATAAACGGCCATCCTCTCTATGCCGAGACAGTATAACGATTCTCAATAGTTAACAAACCACAAACTTGTTCACAAACAGAGCTAAAGGGACTAGCCTATTGATGTCGAGTTGTGAATGTGCACTTAGTCCTCAATGCAACTATTTATTTTATATGACACTAATGCGCACTTGTTCAGAGTCTATGCAGCCCATACTACATAGGTCCGAGGGCAAGTCCTTAACCGTTCTTCATCATGTGGGGTTCATTCCCTCGCCATGACTTAATCTACTTCTGTAACTACGGTAAGTATCCTAGATGTTCTAGGAACTACGAACTCATGTCTAGGTGCCCTGGAGAGAATCCCAATGCACTGACACATGACTTATCATGCAGGCATCCTGTGGTAATTCACTTTCTACCATAGACATGACACCACCTGCAGTCACTAAACATCACACGAGCGTTGCCACCGGGACGGTACTCTGGAGCAGTATCTACGTTCTGCTCATGATGCATCATGGGACATCCTGTGAATACTCTCATACTGCCAATCCAATGGACCTCATACTCAATATTTTTTCTCTTACTTTCGTCACATCTTCACTATTCTAGTCCTTATTTTAACTGAATTATGAACAAAATCAATCCCTTAGGGTTATCACTTCCACTATACCGGTCTTACTCATTCATTTCACATGACCTAAATCTTGGTCTTTTCATTTCAAATATCATTTTAACATTTCTTTCATTGCCGGTATGAGGCTTAGCTACACCCTAGTTCTCAATTTCAACTCATAATTACAACATTGAGTTTTCCATAATCATAAGTTCTCTTTCTCAATTAGCATGATTTCTAATCATTTCTATGAATCAAATCTCATACATATAGTTTAATTGCCATTCATGCATTTCATATTCAAAATTAATCTCTACAATTTCATTAAATTCTCATACTATAGTTCCTTTCATTTACTTAATTCAAAAGTCACTAAGTCGTATTTTTCATTCATAACCCAAACTCAATTTAACAATGAGAGTCCATAGATAGCATAATTAAATTTTCTTTCATTAAAAAAAAAAAATCTTCTTTCATCACTTAGCATAATGTTCTAAAAAAAAATCTTAATTTGTAGGCTTCTAAATAGTGGGCTTTAGACTCATGGGTCATAATAGAATATTTAATTAATTAGGATGGGCTTAGAAAACAAGCTTAGGAAAATGTTTGTTCATGTTATAAAAAGTTAATTTTATAATAAAATATATATACCAAATTTGTACGTGCACAACACGTAAAATCAACAATTTCTCATTTAATAAAAATTTCGGGTATTACAACACTCCCTCCTTAGAATAGTTCCGTCCCCGAAACTACAATTAAAGAGTGACAAAACAAAACACAACAACAAAAGAAAAATACAAATACAAATCAACCAAAGAGCTCAGGATGATCCTTCAACGTCCTCTCCTCAGATTCTGGTGTGAATATTTGCAAGTGGACAAAATCGCAACAAGTAATATAGTAGTGAATAGAGTGTCGAACCCACAAAGACTAGATATTTTATTGAGTACCAATATTACTAGATTAGCTACTATTTGGAAGATCGAAATTTAATAAATAAAACAACTAAAAAAATCTAACTAACTAAATTAATGGAGAGGGAGCGGAGTCTGAAAATTGTAATTTATTAATTGCAAATCAATTCTAGGGCGTTTGACTTCACCTAGTTCATCCCACACAATTTATAATTCCTAAAAATATTATTTTTCCAAGTTGTAGACCGAAATCCCCAAATTATTTAATGCTTTCTCTCGAACAACACCAAAAATATCTCCAACTAACAGTTTGACACATCTCTATGCAAATTTAATTAATCGAAGACTCATTAAGTTCTGTGGATTTCTTAACGGCCACATTAATCGCGGTAAATTATCTCTAATTTCGCTCAATTAATGGTGTTCAATTTTTATTGTTCTAAATCACAAATTACCTCTCGATCTCTCCATGATCCAATAATCATACAAAAGTTGGCAAAACAATTGTAAGCATTGAGCACAAAAATTAAACACACAACCACAGAAAAATATGAAATTGTGTTCTCAAAACTAGGCTACATCTAAACCCTAGAACAATAAATTTAGTTCATAATAAAAATATTGCAATTAACAAAATTGTTCATGGATTGCATAATAAAATTAGAGAGAAAAAATAAATACAAAAATAGACTGTTTTGTAATAAAAATTGCAAACCGAACGGTCTCGAAAATTGTGCCCAAACAATAAGCATAGTCTTCTCTATTTGCGTTGAAGCCCGAGCCGCCAGCTGTCGTCCGTACGCCACGTCAGCACGCCGATCGAAGCTTGCCTGCTGCTTCGAAGCCCAGTTGAAGCCCACGTCAGATCGAACCCAGTCAGATCTTGAGTTCTGAAATCGAAGCCTCTGTCCCTTCAATCTGAAGCCAGTCAGCAATCAGAGGTCAAGTTCTGTCGTACGCCACTTTACAGTAAGAAAGAAGAGAGAATTTAACGTTTTCTCTCTCTCTCTCTGTTTCTCTTTGTATATTTTTTTTTTGTTCGCTGGCTTTGGTAAAAGTTTTCGTTAAGCGTCTTTCAGTCCTCCGCGTCTCTCCTGGAAGTGTGCCGCCCACCTACTTCTCGATGTCTTCGTTCCGCGCTTCCCCTGTTGTTTTATTAATATTTTTTTCTTTTCAGCTCTACCATCCTCTCTCTTTTTTTGCTTCGGTTTTGGAGTACTTATATACGAGTTGTAGATGAGGTGTAGACTAGAATTAGTATATATCTGCAAAATAAAAATCAGAATTTAAAATAAATATTTAAATTTAAATTAATTAGATGAACTTAAAAAATAACTAATTTTTATTTTTGCCTTATCAAAATCCAATTAAATTTGTTTATTCTTTTTACACCCTCTTGACAATTAAAATCATATTTTGCTCCTATATAAAATTCAACAAATCATTAAAAATAATAAATCAATAATTTTTCTTTGTTTGTTGATTTTTATCAAAAATAATTACTTTTTGCATCAAAAATCTTATTTCTACATAAATAAATAATTAGTTGAAATCTTATAGAAATAAAATGAATTATAAACAATATAATAAAAAACAAGCAATTTTAATGGGTAAATGAATACAAATATTTGTATAAAAATTAGACACATCAAATACCCCCAAACTTAAGATTTTGCTTGTCCTCAAGCAAAAAGTAGAATCATAAATAAGGGAAAAATAATCAAGAGTAGACTCATCTCACCACACTAAGAATTCTCATCATGTAAGCATTAAAATTGCAATTAAAAATATAAACAATTGCAAATAAAGTAAAATCAAGCACACCCACTTTCTCTAGTGCAATTATTTATTCATAATTCCCAACCCAATCGCATTTGTCATGCAATTGATATAATTATAGTATGTAACAACTCAATCTGTGATTATCCCTTCTCTCTACTACAAACCGAGTAGCAAACTAGAGTTTTTTTTTTTTTTTTTTTTTTTTTTTTTTAGTCTCTTCTCTAAGTTGTCACTTGCCTTTTGACGTGAATGCAAAACATTTGTGATGAATTCACCCGGTTACTCAACAAGTCACAAACTTAGAGTGCTTTGCATACTCATATTTCAAGTTACCGTTTTACGTAAAAGTAAACATTGGTGATGAATACCCCTAGTTACTAAGCAACTCAAAACATTGGAGTAGATTAACTTTATATATATATTTATTATTATTATTATTTTTATTACTCTATTTACTTAAACTCTGTTTAGGACTAGATCAAAGGAGATAATCACAAGAAAAAGCATCGCATTTGTCTTTTATGTATAATCGCATGACTCACACAATTTTGTAAGGAATTTTGAAACTCGATAATCCTAAAGTAAATAAGTATGCTTACTCTTGCTTTATAAGCAATTGTCTATCCCAAAAAAAATTATTTCAGTGCTTATCATTATAAAGAACTCAACAGTGTAAAAGTGAGTTTAATTGAAATCCATTTAAATTTTGTTTTTCTTTTCTAAAAAATAATAAATTGTAAACCTTCCCCCCAAACTTGAATATCACATTGTCCTCAATGGGAAAGGAAAAGAAAAACAAAAAGAATGCAAAAGTTCAGAATTTCTCCCCTGATTCGTCTTTAAATTTCTGCACGCGCAGCGTTCGGTATTTTGGCGATATCTTGAGCTGTAGATGTCCAAATGGGCTGAATTTTTTTTTTTTTTTTGCTGGAAAGCTAAGAAGATAGGCTACAACTTCTCTTTGAATCACTTTTCCAGATTTTGACTCCAAATTGCTCAAAAACAGCCATCCATGCATGTGTTCAAAACAGCTCCGCCCCGGCGACTTCAAATTTTCTGCAATCCTACAAGATAAAATCCAAAAATTAATTTAAAATAAACTAAAAGATAAATCAAATCTAAAATGCAATAAAAGAAAACATGGGTTGCCTCCCAAGAAGCGCTAAGTTTTAAGTCTTCAGCCAGACGTGGGGGTGAGATGGTTATGTAACGCCAAGATCCAACAACATTAACACATCCTTTCTAATTCTTCTCTTCAGATGTGGATCAGGTTCAAGCTCTAGTTTAAGGCGTTTCCTGCGTGATGATGATATCTTTGATTCCCCCACCTCTTTGAATTTACGCTGCAAAAATGAATAAATAGAAGGTGCAGCATCCAAATACATAACATTTTCAAAAATATTTTCTTTTTCAGTTTTAAATGTTGCTGCATTGGTTGGACATACTTCGATTGGCAGCTTTTCAATTTCGACACTATGTTTCTCGCCCACAATTAAATCAATTTTACTTACTTGACAACACGACTGTTCTTTAGGAGGAATTTTTATGGAATTGAAAACATCATACATTACTTGTTCATGCTGAATTTGTTCCTCCACAATTTGTTCAATCTCACTTTGCTTTTCAACCACATTCTGTTCGCTATTTTCTTCTTGTGGTTGCTCAATTGTCCTCCCACTGCTTAGTGTTATTGCTTTGACATCCTCCGTGGGGTTGACAACTGTATTGCTTGGTAATATTCCTGCAGTTCTTTCATTTAAAATATTTAAAATTTGACCAATTTGTACCTCAAGATTGTGAATAGAAGCCGTATTATTTTGAATTGCCACATCTGTCTTCTGCATATAATGATCTGTCTTTTGCATATAATGATCTGTCTTTTGTATGTGGTGTTCTGTCTTCTGCATGAATTGCATGAACATCTCTTCTAATGTCGGCTTCTTTTCTTGTTGTTGAAAATTTTGAGGTGGTATAACTGCTCCTTGATTGTTGTTCCAAACAAAATTGGGGGTGTTTCTCCATTCTTGATTGTATGTGTTTGCATTATGATTGTTTTGCATTTGAAAATTTGACACAAAATTTTCATGTTCGGCATTTGATGGAGCAAAAGGGTTCCCCACTTGGCAATCTATACTTGAATGGTTTCCTGCACAAAGATTACAAATCATATTAGAATGAATAGCATTAAAATTCAAATTTTCTACTTGTTTAGAGAGAATATCATTATTTGCATTTAAAGTAGAAAAAGGATCAAGTTCAAAAACTCCAGCCACTTTTCTTGGCATTATTCTTTCTGATGACCACTGGTAATGATTTGATGCCATCTCCTCTACAAGATCATAGGCTGCTTTGTATGTTTTGCTCATAAGTGCACCACCTGCTGCTGCGTCAACCATAGATCTATGTATAACTCCCAAACCATTATAGAATGTTTGCATTTGCAGCCATTTCGGTAGTTCATGATTAGGACACTTTCTCAATAACTCTTTAAACCTTTCCCATGCATCATACAAAGACTCGGTCTCAAATTGAGTAAATGTGCAAATATCATTTCTTAGCTTTGCGGTCTTTGCTGGTGGAAAATACTTGGCTAAAAACTTTTGTGCAAGTTCCTCCCAAGTAGTAATACTACCGGGTGGTAGATAATGTAGCCAAACCTTTGCCTTATCTCGTAGGGAAAAAGAAAAGAGTCTCAGTCTAATTGCATCGTCTGATACACTGTTGTGCTTGAAAGTGTCACAAATTTCCAGAAAATTTGCAATGTGAGCATAAGGATCCTCGTGCGGTAATCCCCAAAATTGAACAGTTTGTTGAATCAATAGAATCATCTCCGGTTCAATCTCAAAATTGTCAACTTCAATAACCGGCTTCTTTATGCTTGATTCATAAATCGAGGGCATAGCATAGTCTCTCAAAGGCCTGTTTTCCTCGTTTGCCATGATAATTTCCTTGTATGTCCTGAAATGTAAGTACTAAAAAAATAGAAAAACTAAAAAAATAAAATAAGAAAAATAAATGAAAGTAAAAGTAAGTCAAAAGAGGTAAAATAATAATAAAATACAAAAAATCCAAACTAGTAATAATCTAGCAATTTTCAATATCAATAAAAGAATAACTAGTCCCCGGCAACGGCGCCAAAAACTTGGTGTGAATATTTGCAAGTGGACAAAATCGCAACAAGTAATATAGTAGTGAATAGAGTGTCGAACCCACAGAGACTAGATATTTTATTGAGTACCAATATTACTAGATTAGCTACTATTTGGAAGATCGAAATTTAATAAATAAAACAACTAAAAAAATCTAACTAACTAAATTAATGGAGAGGGAGCGGAGTCTGAAAATTGTAATTTATTAATTGCAAATCAATTCTAGGGCGTTTGACTTCACCTAGTTCATCCCACACAATTTATAATTCCTAAAAATATTATTTTTCCAAGTTGTAGACCGAAATCCCCAAATTATTTAATGCTTTCTCTCGAACAACACCAAAAATATCTCCAACTAACAGTTTGACACATCTCTATGCAAATTTAATTAATCGAAGACTCATTAAGTTCTGTGGATTTCTTAACGGCCACATTAATCGCGGTAAATTATCTCTAATTTCGCTCAATTAATGGTGTTCAATTTTTATTGTTCTAAATCACAAATTACCTCTCGGTCTCTCCATGATCCAATAATCATACAAAAGTTGGCAAAACAATTGTAAGCATTGAGCACAAAAATTAAACACAACCACAGAAAAATATGAAATTGTGTTCTCAAAACTAGGCTACATCTAAACCCTAGAACAATAAATTTAGTTCATAATAAAAATATTGCAATTAACAAAATTGTTCATGGATTGCATAATAAAATTAGAGAGAAAAAATAAATACAAAATAGACTGTTTTGTAATAAAATTTGCAAACCGAACGGTCTCGAAAATTGTGCCCAAACAATAAGCATAGTCTTCTCTATTTGCGTTGAAGCCCGAGCCGCCAGCTGTCGTCCGTACGCCACGTCAGCACGCCGATCGAAGCTTGCCTGCTGCTTCGAAGCCCAGTTGAAGCCCACGTCAGATCGAACCCAGTCAAATCTTGAGTTCTGAAATCGAAGCCTCTGTCCCTTCAATCTGAAGCCAGTCAGCAATCAGAGGTCAAGTTCTGTCGTACGCCACTTGACAGTAAGAAAGAAGAGAGAATTTAACGTTTTCTCTCTCTCTCTGTTTCTCTTTGTATATTTTTTTTTTGTTCGCTGGCTTTGGTAAAAGTTTTCGTTAAGCATCTTTCAGTCCTCCGCGTCTCTCCTGGAAGTGTGCCGCCCACCTACTTCTCGATGTCTTCGTTCCGCGCTTCCCCTGTTGTTTTATTAATATTTTTTTCTTTTCAGCTCTGCCATCCTCTCTCTTTTTTTGCTTCGGTTTTGGAGTACTTATATACGAGTTGTAGATAAGGTGTAGACTAGAATTAGTATATATCTGCAAAATAAAAATCAGAATTTAAAATAAATATTTAAATTTAAATTAATTAGATGAACTTAAAAAATAACTAATTTTTATTTTTGCCTTATCAAAATCCAATTAAATTTGTTTATTCTTTTTACACCCTCTTGACAATTAAAATCATATTTTGCTCCTATATAAAATTCAACAAATCATTAAAAATAATAAATCAATAATTTTTCTTTGTTTGTTGATTTTTATCAAAAATAATTACTTTTTGCATCAAAATTCTTATTTCTACATAAATAAATAATTAGTTGAAATCTTATAGAAATAAAATGAATTATAAACAATATAATCAAAAACAAGCAATTTTAATTGGTAAATGAATACAAATATTTGTATAAAAATTAGACACATCAGATTCCCAAGTAGCCTCTTCAACCAAATGGTTTCTCCAGACTACCTTGACCATCGATATCGTCTTATTCCTAAAGACTTTCTCCTGACGATCAACAATCTCAACTGGGAGCTCAATGTAACTCAGATCCAATTGCAAACCTTTCGGCACTTCGGGCAAATGATGACTGGATGTGGAATGTAACCTCTCAGCATAGACACATGAAAGATATTGTGCACCTGAGACAACTCTTCCGGTAACTCCAGCTGGTAAGCAGTTTTCCAGATCCTTTTCAATATCTTATTCGGGCCTATGAACCTCAGGGCTAACTTTCCACCTTTGCCAAATCAGATCACGCCTTTACTGGGCGATACCTTTAGACAAAGTCACCTTCCTCAAACTCAAGGTCCCTTCTCCGGTTGTCTGCATAGCTCTTTTGCCTACTCTGAGCATCCACCAACCTCTTCCTGATCAGATCAATCTTTTCAGAGGTCTGCTGTACAATCTCAGGCCCAAACATCTGTCGCTCCCCCATTTCAAACCAACAAATAGGTGTTTTGCATTTCCTGCTATACAAAGCTTCGTACGGCGCCATCCCAATACTAGTCTGAAAACTGTTGTTGTAGGTAAACTCCACTAAAGCTAGATGCCTTTTCCAACTGCCTCCAAAGTCTAGAACCCAACACCGATGCATGTCCTCAAGAATACGGTTGACTCTCTCGGTCTACCCATCGGTTTGAGGATAAAAAGCAGTGCTGAAATCCGTCTTGGTACGCAAAGCTGTCTGAAGATTGCTCCAGAAATGCAAAGTAAACCGCGCATCTCGATCAGAAACGATAGTTAACGGAACACCATGAAACCTGACGATCTCCCCGACATACAACTCAGCTAACTTGTTCATCGAAGCAGTGAGTTTCATCACCAAGAAATGTGCATACTTGGTTAGTCGATCGACTATGACTCAAATCGCATCATTGTCCTTTGATCTCTGGGGCAAGCCTGTGATGAAATCCATACTGATGTTATCCCACTTCCATTCCAGAATAGGTAACGGTTGCAATAGACCTCCGAGTTTCTGATTCTCGGTTTTGAATTGTTGACAAATCTCACACCTCGCCACAAATTCAGCCACATCCCGCTTCAAACCTGACAACCAGAAATGCCTTTTAATGTCCTTGTACATCTTAGTACTCCCAGGATGTACCGACAAAAGAGTAGCATGCGCCTCCTGAAGAATACTCTCTTTCAAGTCCGACTGATCCGGAACACACAGCCTCTCTCCAAACCACAGCACTTCATTCCTGATTTGAAATCCGGGCAACCTGCCTGTACCAACCTGCTCCTTCATCTTCTGAATATCAGCATCTTCCTTTTGAATTGTAATAATCCTTTCATTCAGCGTAAGCTGAAGCCTCAACTGAGCTAAGGATGCTCCTAATCCTTGCAAAACAACTTCAATACCAGCTCGATCCAATTCCTCTGCCAGATGCCTTTGAGTTGTAATCAAACTGGCCAAACTGCTCTTGCGGCTAAGTGCATCAGCAACAACATTAACCTTTCCAAGATGATACTTGATCTCAGGACGCATGTTCTTAAACACTTCCAACCATCTCCGCTGCCTCAGATTCAGATCCTTCTGCTGATAGATGTATTTCAAGCTCTTGTGGTCCGTGTACATGTTCAATTTCTCACCGTACACATAATATCTCCATTGCTTTAAGGCAAAGATAATCGCATCCAACTCCAGATCATGAGTCGGATAATTCTTCTCATGCGGTCATAGTTGCCTTGACCCATAAGCGATCACTTTCCCTTCTTGCATTAAGACACAACCAAGCCCACGATGTGAAGCATCGCTGTAAACATCATATTCAACACCTGCTTTAGGCAATGCCAAAATAGGTGCAGTAGTAAGCTTATCTTTCAACTCCTGAAAGCTTGCCTCGCACTGTTCGGTCCACTTAAAATTTACATTCTTCTTGGTCAAACCAGTGGGCGGCACAGCTAACTGAGCATAACCCTGAATGAATCTCCTGTAGTATCCCGTAAATCCAAGGAAACTCTTGACTTCCTTCACTGTAGTAGGCCTTTCACAATCTCTCACTGCCTCTATTTTCTGAGGATCAGTTGCCACTCCCTCCTTAGAAAGGATGTAACCTTGGAATGCCACTTCAGATTTTCAGAAATTGCACTTGGATAACTTGGCATACAACTCCTGCTCTTCCAGCTTCTTCAAAACTGCTGCCAGATGCTCTGTGTGCTCATTCTCTGACTTGGAGTACACAAAAATATCGTCGATAAACACCACGACGAAAGAATCAATAAACGGCCTCAAAACTCTGTTCATCATGTCCAAAAAGATTTGCAAGTGCATTCGTCACTCCAAATGGCATAACTACGAATTCGTAATGCCTATGTCGAGTTCTGAACGCAGTCTTGTGCACATCTTCAGCCTTCACTCGAACTTGATGGTATCCCGATCGAAGATCTATTTTGGAGAAAACAGCTGCTCCTTGTAAACGATCGAACAATTCATCAATTTGTGGAATAGGATA
The DNA here is from genome assembly GCA_017893485.1 of Hemerocallis citrina. Lineage (NCBI taxonomy): Eukaryota > Viridiplantae > Streptophyta > Magnoliopsida > Asparagales > Asphodelaceae > Hemerocallis > Hemerocallis citrina. Next base: position 66,426,201 of record CM030367.1, on the reverse strand, counting down.
CTTATTCTGAGCAGTGACCTTATTCAGCTCTCGGTAATCGATACACATTCTCATCAATCCATCCTTCTTCTTTACCAATAGCACTGGTGCTCCCCAATGGGACGCACTCGGTTGAATAAAGCCTTTCTCCAATAGTTCCTCAATCTGCCGTTTCACTTCATCCTGCTCCACCGGAGCCATCCTATACGGTGCCTTAGAAATATGTGCACTTGCTGGTTGAATAGTGATGTTGAACTCTACATCACGTTGCGGAGATAACCCAGGCAAATCATCCAAGAACACAATCGGATAGTCCCGAACCACAGGAATCCCCTGCACTTCTACAGGAATCCCTTTCTTCTGGCTGATAGCAGCCACCAAATCTGAACATCTCTTCTTCCCTTGGAAAGTGACTTCAGGTCCACCCGGAGCCTTTACTGTTACTACCTTGGTCTTGCACTCGATGCTCGCACTGTATACCAACATCCAATCAATGCCAATGATAACATCAACCCCCAAGATAGTTAGCTTGGTCAAGTCAATCCCGAAAATTCTTTTCCCAATCCCGATCTCGCAGTCCGCATAATACCAATCAGTAGTTAAAGCCTCCCCTGAAGGAGTAGCTACTACTAAAATCTTGCCTGGAAATATCTTTAGTTCAACTCCCAGAACTTTAGCAAATTTAGGAGATACAAAAGTATGAGAGGATCCAGTATCAAACAACACAACAGCTTTCTTTCCATTCAAATAAAGTTCTCCTGTTGTATAACACACACTCGTTACATAACAATCTACTAAATAAGCAGGAAAAGAGACAACAGAAAAATACTCCTAAACATCCTCACTCGTACCAGTGATAACGTGATCCACTTCATCAGCGTCAGCTTCAATCAAGGCAAATACTCGCCCCTGCTGGTACGGCTTCTTCCCAGTCTGCTGAGTTGGTCCATTACGGAAGACATCCTGTAGCTTGGGGTAATGAGACTTGTAGTGACCTGTCTCTCCACAGTTGAAACAAGTCACAGAAGGTCTCACCCAAGTATTCTTGGATCTTTGCACTGCATGAACAGTGTTCACACCCATAGGCTTGAACCTTTGAGCCAGCGGCTGCCCCCTGACATTTCCAGCAATTGCGGGCCTCTTCCCTACATTCCAGTTGTTCCTCCAATTCTAAACAGCGTGGAAGTGCTCCATGTCTGCCGCTCGTTTGACCAGCTTGTCAAACCTCCTGATACCGAGGGGTATCATAATGGATCTTAGACTTGGCCTCAACCCAAGCTCGAACTTTCGAGCCTTCTTCGCCTCGTCCATCACCAGTTCGGGCGCATACCTATAGAGCTGAGTGAATCTTGTCTCATACTCCCTAACCGACATGCCGCCCTGCTGCAGCGCCAGAAACTCCATGGCCTTCTTCTCCTGGATGTCTGAGGAAAAATAATGACTGCAAAATTCCTCCAAGAATTCCTCCCAGCCAAGAACAACATCTTCCATCGTCCGCTTCATCGACTGCCACCACACAGCTACATCCTTCTCGAACTGCAGCGCAACCAGCTTCACCTTGCTGCCATCCAGAGTCTCCAAGACTTCGAAGATAGTCTCTACCTGTCGGATCCAATTGTCAGCTGCATCAGGGTCTGACTTTCCCTTAAACACAAGTGGTTTGATCCGCTTGAATGATTCCACGAGTTTGATTGCTTCGGGTATTGGATTCGCAGGCATCCTCCCTTGGTTCTGATTCATGGTGACGGCATTAAGTGTCTGATAGACCCTTACTAGTTCCGTTTCCAAGTCCAGACCTTCTCCTTTTCGAGCTCTTCTTCCAGCCATATTCTGATGCAAAAGATCCATTAAATTCGAAGTATAAAACATGAATTTCAAATCAACTTTTCATTTCATTGAATTCCAAACTTTATACATTCAAATTTAAAACATTTCTGACATCAAATGAAAGTAGTAAGAAGATACAACAGTCTAGTTCCTACGGTTCCTCTTGGCTTCTCGAAGCTCTTCCCGTAGTTCCGCCACTTCTTCCTTCAGTACATCGTACATGTTTTTCCTCTTCTCGAGTTCCCAAATACGATGACTGAGAGTTGCAATATCCTCCTTACACTTCGCATACTGAGTCTACAGTAGCTCGAATCTCTCCTTTTGAGTCACTACCTGCCTCTGAAGAGACACAATGAGACTACTCGGAACTGGTTCTGCCCTATCTAGTGTCCCCCATTAATAAGTTGTACAATATTAATTAATTAATTGTCTACTAAATGTGTCTACATGACAAGTTAAGGCAATTAAAAGAGTAATTAATTTGTGGGCTTCTAATTAGTGGGCTTTAGACTCATAGGTGTTAATAGAATATTTAATTAATTAGGGTGGGCTTAGAAAACAAGCTTAGGCTTTTAAAAATGGGTTTTTAGGAAATAAAAAGAAAGAAGGAAAATGTTTGTTCATGTTATAAAAAGATAATTTTATAAGAAAACATATATACCAAATTTGTACGTGCACAACACGTAAAATCAATAATTTCTCATTTAATAAAAATTCTGGGTATTACACTCTCCAAACTTGCCTCCTCGTCCCTCCAAGGTTTAGAATGGACTGTCTTGATAGAGGTCCTCCTCAGACCAAGTATCGATGAAGATAGCCCAGAGCCGATGGAAGCCTTGCTCCTCACACTTCGGGAGAAATGAATGAAGCTCCTCCTCGAGTATCTTAGAGACGGAATTCATCCCGAAGACCCAAAAGAGGCGAGAAGGATCAGGACCCGAGCCGAGTGGTACACACTTCTTGACGGAGTCATGTAAAAACGTTCTTACACTCAGATTGACGGCCGACCCTATCTGAGGTGTCTCTCCCCGGAGGAAGCACTTTATGCCCTGAAGGAGGCCCATGACGGTATGTGTGGCACGCACTTGGGAGTGAGATCCCTCGCCCATAAACTCTTAAATTACGGCTACTTTTGGCCTACACTACTGAGTGACTCCGAGGAGTACGTCCGCCAGTGCGACTCTTGCCAGAAATTTACCCCGATCCGTCGCCTGCCTCAAGCACAGCTCAACTCCTTGGCGAGTCCAATCCCTTTTGCAATGCGGGGGATGGATTTGCTCGGACCCTTCCCTCCAGCGCTGGGCCAGCTGAAGTTCTTGGTCGTGGCGTTAGACTACTTCTCCAAGTAAATTGAGGCCAAACCCCTTGCAACAATTACCGAGCACAAGGTCCACCAGAGGTTCTTTTGGAAGAACATCGTGTGCCGGTCCGGTGTGCCCCGTATACTCGTAACCGACAATGGGACTCAATTCGCAGGGGCAACATTCTGCAACTTCTGCACCGACCTCGGCATCCAGCAGCGGTTCTCCTCGGTAGCCCACCCTCAGTCCAATGGTCAAGCAGAGAATACCAATCGACAAATTCTCTCCGGCCTGAAGAAGAGGCTTAATAAATCTACCAAGGGGCTGTGGGTCGAATAGCTCCCCAACTTGCTTTGGAACTACCGCACCACCAAAAGAACTCCGACAGGGGAGACCCCCTTCAACCTCACATATGGTTCCGAAGCCCTCATCCCCTTAGAAGTAGGCCTGCCTTCACCCGACTGATAGCCTACAGTGAAGCATAGAATGCGAACCAGCTTCGCAACTGCTTGACCTCATAGACCTGGTCTGCGAGAGAACTGCATTCGACAAGAGACCTACCGCCATAGGATCACTCAGTCTTACAACAAGAAGGTACGACCAACTAACCTTAAAGAGGGAGACCTAGTACTCCAGAAGTTGTCGATCTCCAATCCGAGCAAAAAGGGCAAGTTGGCACCCAATTGGGAAGGACCATTTAGGGTCTCCAGAGTTATTCGCTCAGGCGCGTATCAACTCGAAGACCCGAAGGGCAGGAGAATACCGAGGATATGGAACACGAAGCACTTGATGAAGTACCAAGAGGGTGTCTAAACACCGCTCCAAGCAACTTTCCCAAGAGCGCTCCATAAAACATGTCAAAAGTTTTTATTTGTATTTTCTTTATCAAAGTATAAGAGCGGCTCGCAACTTAGAAGCGGCCGCCTAATTGTTTTCAATAAAAGCAATATTTCCCTGCAAGTTCTCTATTTTTGAGCAGTCTAATTGTACCTACAAAATTTTTTGCATTAAAACGGCACGGTCGGAGTCCAACACTTGGTTCGACTCCTGCTTCAAATACTTGCTTTTAAGCGAGTACGAAGTGGTTCACCATTCGAAATTGCTCCTACAGTTGCTGAAATTCTTCAAACAACATGCTTGGAGTCCAACACTTGGTTCGACTCCGCTTCAACTACTTGCTTCTAAGCGAGTACGAAGCGGATCACTGTTCGGAATTGCTCCTACAACTGTTGATATTTTCTAAACAACGTGCTTGGAGTCCAACACTTGGTTCAACTCAGCTTCAAATACTTGCTTCTAAGCAAGTACGAAGCGGATCACCATTCGGAATTGCTCCTACAGCTGTTGGTATTCCCTAAACAACAACTTCAGAGTCCAACACTTGGTTCGACGCAACTTTTGCTACTTGCGAACAAGTGAGTACAAAGTGGCCCACCATTCAGAATTGCTCCTACAACTGTTGACAATTGCAAACGCTAGCAAAACACACAAGTTCACAAAACAAGTACTAAAAATGGGGTTAAAGTTTGAGATACAAGTCAAATTACAGACCAACAACTCATCTTTACATCGAGATACAAAACTTGTGAAGATTACAAGATTATAGAAAGCTACTTCAACCCCTCCTAGGGAGTGGGACACTTCTATTGAGAGATAACCGAAGTCGACGAGCACTGTGCAGTGGTGGCCTCCCTTCTGCGGAGGTCTCCAAACCGGCGAGTCGAGTTGAGTCTCTGGCACCTAAGAGCCTAAGCGTTGCCCCGACTGAGGCTCTGCACGACGAGCTGGCAACTCTGCTCTGCGCGTCCCCTGGGTGCCTCGAGATGGGGGGCGAGCATAATGCCAGCTCATGGAATGACCTCCCTTGGGAATATTCACCTTGGGGGCAAGAGGTGGTTCTGACGTTGCTCCCCTCGGAAACACATCGTAGCTAATGATTCTCCGCCTCTAACTCAACGACTCGTTCCTTCAGTGAGTCATCCGTTATCCTGATCTTCAGACGAGGCATCCAAATCGAACTACCCACACGAGAAGCCTCGGTGTTGGTCCTCCAAAGCTGCCCTGCCTCCAGGCTCTTCTCGAGTACCACATTCTTCAGCCCATCTCTCTTGGCTCTGAGTTCGAACAAAGACTGACGAAGGAACTTAAGCCTTAAGCATTGGTTAAAGGCCATCGAGGGACTCGTCTCCTCCCCTTCAGGGGGAACTTCGCGAGCCTTCTCCTTCAGCCATTTCAACTTCGAGGTACGACGGGCCAATATCAGCTTAAGATAGTCTAGTTCCGACTCGGACTTGGAGAGCCTCTCTCGACTTCAAGTAAGGGCTAACCTAGCAACTCCTAGATTCAACCGAAGGCGAGATGCTTCGGCCACCTCGACCATCTGAGATGCTTCGACCATTTCATACACTTCGGCGATCTGAAAAGGCAAGGACATGACGATACTAAGTTTAAAAAGCTCCTACAAGGACAGATCACATGCGAAACATAACTCAAGCTCAACACCTAGTCAATTTTCATTAATTGTTTGCAAATCTATGACTAAAATACAAAGAAGAAACGAAGGAAGTTGAGTATCCACCTCGGCGGATGGATCCATCACGAGCGCTAGTTCGTGTTCGCCCCCTCAGCTGTCCCCGACGTTGGCACCATCGCCAGCGGGGGGTCCGTCACTATGGCCTGCTTGCCATCAGCGTCATCTCCTCCCTCGATTTCTGTTCCCTCCTCCTCTTCGTCAGGGAATAAAAAGTACCCCAAATAGTCGAAGCCGGGGAGACGTTCCGACATTCTTCAGGTCCTTAGCGTAGGCCTTTCGCATATTTTTCTCCAGATAGCTGATGGCCTCCTTCTCTGCCGCGGCCTTGGCCTCATGTACGGCTATGTCCCTCTCGAAGGCGACCTTCTCTTTCTCAGCAGCTCTCTCTCGAGCAGCCTCTTCCTTCTCCAAGGCGGCGGACATTTTCATCTTCGCCAACGCCTCCTCCAGAAGCTTGATCTCCTTGGCCTGTGTCTCTGCCAAAAGCACGGCCGCTTCTAACTCTCTTTTAGCCTTCGACCGCTCAATTCTCTCCTGGTCCTGCAGATCCTTCAGCTCTTTCTCCTGCTCCGCCACTCGCCTCATCAGGTGGCTAAAGTGGCAAATCGCCTACGAGAAAACAAGCGGTGTAAGAGTCGAGCGAACAAGGAGAACAAGAGTCAAGCGAATAACCTCACAGCTAGAGCTTACCATCATTTGTGCCTTGGCAATCTCCAAGGCAGAGTCGCCCACGGTCCCATGCTCCATCGATGCCTTATCCTTGGGCGTGGCCAGGTACCGAATGGCATTCATGCCTCATCGAGTCCCCGAGGAAACCGTCGTGCTTTAGGACCTGCCAATCTGGTACAAAGATCTTCTTTAGCTCGTCCGTCATACATGATCTCGGCCACCAACGTGCGAGGCAGAGCCTGAAGAGCGAGAGTGGTCGAATGGTCAAGTTCTTTCGCCGACTGAACAACTGAAGCAGGTGCAGCTTCCAAGTCAACAACGGGAGCGACGACGCTCTCGCTTCTGATCGCTTTCGACGGTGTTGGTCGGGTGACGGCGCGCTTCCTCTTCTTCTCCTCAACATGCTTGCTGCTTAGAGCTGCACGCCTGTTCATGATATCGTCAAAGTCCATATCAGCTGATCCTGCAGTGAGTAAAAACAAGATAAGAATTTTTACACTATCAAAATGTTCAGAAGTGTGATCGACGTAAAGAACTCGTACTAGGGTTCATCAGACTAAGGCCTCCCCCAAAGAGGCTTTCCTCGGAGATATCCTTCCAGTGCATCGTAGGCCGATCCAAGAGGGTGCCGACCATTTCGTAATCCTCAGGGCTCAAGATCGGCTCCATCTTTGCCCTCTTCGGTACATCTTCCCTCCACATCGTGGGAATGTCCCACGGCTTCTTACCCCGAACGAAGAAATACTTATCTCTCCAGCACTTAACGGATTCGGGGTTGTCGACCAACTTAACGCCCTTCTGAGCCATCAGGTAGAAGCGGTACTCCGTCCGTATCTTTTGGTGGATCTTGTATAGACGGTGAAGCACGTTGAGTCTAGGCTTCATCCCTGCGGCCTGGCAATGTAAGACCAACCCCGTGACATGCCTCTAAATGTTCTGCATGAGCTGTATTGGGCATACCCCATTCCATTGCAGCACCGCCCTTACGAAGGGGTGGAGAGGAAGGTGCAACCAAGCGTGGAAGGCTTCGAAGGGAAAAACGCACATGTCGGAGGGAAGCGAAGAGCAAGACCTGATCCCTGGGCCAGGGACGATGAGATCAAATTCTGGAAGGATCATGAAGCACATCCGGATGATTCGCAGGTCCGACTCTTTTAGAACACTGACGATTTTGTTTGCCTCCATGCATTCCCTTGGCGCGTTCTCCTCATAAAACTGTGCAAGGCCGTGCTCTGCATGCTTTAGCTCTTCTGCCCCATACTGTCGAATCCCCCCAAGGGTTGACATGGCGATCGAATACCTTCTGAACTCGGGCATCCTTCGGTCTTTCTGCACTATGGTTCCCACCACCGATGAAGAAAAAGCCGCCTCTCCGCCGTCCTCTTCGACAACAAGATATTCCTCCGCAACCACTTCGACTTTCGGAGAGGAGAGGACGACGATGCCCTCCCCCTCCTAGGAGCAGTGGACTGGGGGGCTACTTCGAGCTGACCCGAGGAGGAGGCCTCATAGCCGGAAGACACCCTAGACATCCCTTAAAATTAAAATAAATTACTTGTGAAGTGAAAACCACGGTCGGAAAGTTCACCGGAGAACGGAAAAGATTACCGAGACTCCGCTCAAAGCTCTGAAGAGAAAGAACTCCGACAAGGCAAAAATGGAAATTGAGGTAAAAAGGGAAGGGGGTGGAGATTTATGGTGAAACTTAGTGGGCTTAGGCCGGAAAGCTTAATGGGCATTAAGTTGGAAATTTCTGCTTTATGATTATTATTAGTTGTTGCTTGGACATTGAATAAAGTGTATTTGGTTTATTGGATATTATTTGTATTTGGGCGATGTGACCCAGGATCTTTGTTTTCTCCAGACTCTGATTTATTTGAGAATATTGTATTTGGATTCAAGTAAATTTCTGTTGGTGTTTTGTTTCAATATTGCATGTTGGTTGTGCCTTTTGCTTCCGACTCTGATTATATCTGTGATGTGTTGTAAAGATTCTAAACAGCTTAAGGATGATGAAAATAATTCGCTGGGCTTTTGTTACGTATCCGTATTCCGTATTCTTTTTTGGAAAGCAGGGCGTGACACATTCGCTGGGCTAATGTTACTTGCTCATATTCCATATTTTGGGAAGCGGAGCGTGACAAGGTTTTTAGTGGTATCAGAGCCTTGGTTTGGATAATTTTTTTTCCTAATGTGATTTTTCCAAGTACCGAACGGATTTGTATGATGCTTCAGTTGCAGTCATCTATGGTGGAACAGATTAAGGATGCACAGGCTGATGATGAGCAGTTACAGGAGTTAAAGCTGAAGTTGAGGCAGGTTCCAGGATCGATATGGTTATCTATGAGGATGGATCACTTCGTTTTGATTCCAGATTGTGTGTTCTGAAGGGTAAAGTCCAACAGAAGCTGCTTGAGGAAGCCCATCAATCATCTTATTCTATTCATCCCGATGGTACTAAGATGTATCGGGACTTGAAGTTGCACTTCTGGTGGCATGGTATGAAGAGGGCCGTAGCAAGATTTGTATCTCAGTGCTTGATCTGCCAACAGGTGAAGGTAGAACACCAAAGAACCTTCGGGCTTCTTCAACATCTTCCCATTTCGGAATGGAAGTGGGAGCACATCACGATGAATTTTGTGACTGCCATGCCGAGGAGTCCCAAGGCTCACAATGCCATTTGGGTGATTGTGGACAGGCTGACGAAGAGTGTCCACTTCATCCCCTTCAGAGTTGATCACTCTACTGAGAGCCTTGCAGAGAAGTACATGCAGTAGATTGTCAGGCTTCATGGGATTCTGGTCTGCATTGTATCGACAGGGATATCAAATTCAGATCTCAGTTTTGGGAGAGTCTTCAGAGCAGTCTTGGAAGCAAATTGAAGTACGTCACAACTTTTCAACCCCAAATAGATGGGCAATCTGAAAGGAGCATTCAGATATTAGAAGACATGTTGAGGTCCTGTGTGCTATAGTTTGGAGGATCTTGGGAGGATCACCTGCATCTGGTAGAGTTCTCGTACAACAACAGCTATCAAGCAAGTCTTAAGACTGCACCGTACAAGGCACTATATGGTCGGAAGTGCAGATTACCAGTGTGTTGGAATGACAGCGGTGAGAGGAAGCTGTTGGGCCCGAAGTTGATCACAAGGACCGTCGATGCAGTGGCTCAAATCAGGAAGCATCTTCAGGCAGCGCAGGATAGGCAGAGAAAATGGGCAGATGTTCATAGAAAGTGCTTGGAATTTGAGGTGGGTGACCATGTCTTCCTTAGGTATTGCCGTGGAGAGGTGTCATCTAGTTTGGTGGTGGGGCAAGCTAAGCCCCAAGTTCATCGGGCCGTTTGATATCATGGATCGATTAGGCAAGGTGGCCTATCGACTTGTATTGCCGCCGACTCTATCTGGGGTGCATGCTGTCTTTCATGTCTCTCAACTCAAGAGGTACATCAGAGATGAGAGCCATGTGATCGACTATTCAGAGAGATCCATGCAGCCGGATCTATCTTGTGAGATCCCACCAGTTGCCATCTTGAACCGGCGGGAGAGTGTTGAAGGATAAGGTTATCAAGTTGGTTCGGGTTTCTTGGAATCCTCACTCACCGGGTGAGTCGACTTGAAATTGGAGGAGGAGATGCAGAAGAAGTTCCCTCATATGTTTGAGTAGTTCTTGTTTTCGTTGTTCTTTTCCTTTCTTTCGTGGTTATCCTATATACTTCTTGTTTGAATTTTGATGACGAAATTCTGCTTGTTGGTGGGTAGGATTTGTAACACCTGTTTTTCTTCTCTTTTATTTTGTACTTTTCCATGGTAATTATATTGATTGCACTCTTTTGTCCATTCTGAACCCAGTAACCGTTTCTCCGTTCTTTATAAAAACCATCTATATTGTCGTCGACTCAGTTTTGTGGCTTTGAATCTTCTTGATTTAAATTCTTCTGTCAAATTATTAATCTCTGGTTGATTTTTTTAATTCTAAATCATCTATTTCATGGCCTAATTATTTATTATTGATTTCCACCTTGTGGGCTCCAATTCTAACCCAATCTACTCTATTTAAAACCCTATACCCTCCCCTTATTGGATCTAGACCAAAAAAACCTCTACCCAAAACCCTATAATTCTCCCTATTGGATTCTAAACCCGTTCACCCGCTACCCAATAACTCTTTTACCCAGTCTCCCTCAAATCTCTTCCTCACATTTCTCACTATCTACCTAACTGCATAGATCACTCTCCCCTCAATCCCATGATTTTCTCCCCCTTGACTCTTCAATTTTTAATTTATCACAAATTGCATTAAATCATAATCAGATTCTCTCTCCCCCCCCCCCCAATACTCTCCCTCTCTCTTCCCTGTGCCCGAAGGGGTGAGTGACCAAGTGTTCTAAGCTTGGCTAGAATTTTTCTGCTTCAACTATTTCTGGTTTTGAATTATTTGTTCATTGTTGCTACATGGAACTTGTATTGGGCACTTGTCCCGGAGTTATTTACTGGTCTTCTTCCAGATCTGGTTTATTTGAGAATTAAGTAATTTTTTTAAAATAATTGTTGATTTGGGAATTTGCTTCATGCATGCGTGGTTGATTTTTTTCCTGTTTATTACTTGTATATTCCTGTGTACTATTGAGATGATCCTTACAGCTCATGAATGGTGAAAACCATTCGCTGGACTTTGTCGCATACCCGTATTCCGTATTCCTTTTTGGAAAGCGAGGCGTGACTTTATATCATTGTTTATACTTTTGCTTTGACTATCATTGATATTGATTATTTCTATTTTCCCATGTTATCGATTCCTATTGATCCATTGAACTCATTGTTATATCGTTACTTCATTGTTCCTTGCTTTCTCTACTTGCTGTCCATGACTTGCTCTAAGGACAATTTTTCTCCTCTTTTTAGATGAAGTGTTCACATGTAATGAAGGAGAATTGTTTGCTGGAATTGGAGAACAAGCTTTCTAAATGTTTAATGCTTTCTAGTTGATTACTATTTTGTGGACTTATTGTATTGAGACTTATTATTATTGTGATTGGATTTATTATTGTATTGGGCTTATGACCCGAATTTTATTATTGTTTTCAGACGTTGGATTATTGTATTTGGATATTTCATATTGCTTTATTCTAAGTATTATTATTCTTGAGATTATCATTATTGCCTGCACAATTATTTTGTATTGTTATTATTGTTGAGTTGATCGGATAAACAGCTTATGTGTAACACCCGTTCCCGTAAATAAATATTTTTTGTATTTCGATTAATTATAATTTACCTTGTGTTAAATTCGTTTTGGATTCTCTATTGAAATAGTTTCTAATCGGAAATTTTATTTATTTCGAGTAGTTGTATATATTAATTTTAATATATATTTCTATTTGATCGACTATTTATATTATATATTGTTTGGATTATTTTAATAAATCTGTTAAACTCGAATTTTTATTTTGATATTCATATATTATTATTATTACTATTATTACTATTATTTTTGTTAGTGTGGTTATTTGCAGTATAATTATTTTTATTGTTAATATTATTATTATTATTATTATTTTATTTTAAGCCAAACATACTCTATTTTATATGTATTCAATATTTGACTTAACGTATATGTATATGTATGTTTTATAAACCCCTATAATGCTTATTATTTTTTTCCTATTGGATTTAAACCTATTAATTGATTTATAAACCAAAACCCATTACCCATTCTCCTATTGGATCATCTACCCAACAACCCAAAACCCGCAACCCTAATATATAACCCTAATCACTTTTACCCTAACCCTAACCCTAATTACTGTGCTAACCCCCTTCAGTCGCCAACCCTCCATCTCCCTTATTCATCACCCTCTACCTCCCGCCTCTTCATTCCCATTCACCGTCCCTGTGCCTCCCTGCTGTCTTCACCTCAGACCCCTCTCCATCACTACGTCATTGTCTCCCCATCACCCTCGTCTTCATCACCACACCCCTTCGTCAACCCACTACTTCGTCATTTCCGCTATCGAACCCATCAACATCGTCATCGCTGCAACCCATTACCCTCGACCCTGGTGCTCCTCGCCGTCGTTGTTTCTACCCCTACATCCCCTCCGTCGCCTCGCCATTGCCGAACCCCCTAGCTTCCACCGTCGTAACACCTTATCGCTCCTCTATTTGTCTTCCAAAAACAGAGCATCTCGCCTTCCTTTCATCGCCGTCGTTGCCTCCATCGACTGCTCCCCAGTCGAGCCTCGATGTCACTGCCGTCTTGCCACTGCAGTCGCCCACAGTCCACCTCTCTCGTCGCCACGGTCGAAGCTCCCGCCACCAGTCACTGTGTTGATCAAGAAGAGAAGGAAGGAGAAGGATTGTTTTGAATCTCAGCCATCCAATCTCATCAAGATCGTGACCATCATCAGATCTGATCTGATCTCCATCATCTTGATCAGGTCAGAGCGATCTCAGCCGTCCGATTGTCTTGATCTTATCCGCCATCAGGATCCGCCCCGATCCGATCCATCCGATCTCGATCATCGATCAACGTCCTTATCCAATCAAGGCAAGTATCTTCTTTCACAATTTGTTGTTCTAGTAGAAGCTTTTATTTAAAAATACGGCGAGTAGATCGTAGTTGTGACTCCCCTTTGGCTTATCGTTTGACGATCTTATTTTATTCCTTATCAACTCCATGATTGATGTGTCTAATTTTTATACAAATATTTGTACTCTTTTACCCATTAAACATGCTTGTATTCGTCTGTATTATTTATACTTTATCTTATTTCCATAGATTTCAGTTAATTAATTATTTTTTTGAAGGGGTAAGATTTTTGATGCAAAAGGTGAATATTTTCAGTAAAAATCAACAAAGAAAACAAGGAGATTGATTGATTAATTTTTATTGATATGTTGAATTTTAATTTTTACATTTTGGTCATGTGAAAAGCAAAATAGAAATATTATTATCAATTAAGGGTTAGAATAAAATTTTGTAATTAAAAAAGAAAGAAAGAAAAGAATGCACCGTTTTTTTTATTAAATTGGTAGTTTAAGATTAATATTAATCTTAAGATTCTAATTAACTATTTAATAATAATTAATTATCCTAATTATCTAATCACATACCTAACCCTAATATGATTTTTACTACTTCCTATATAACTAAATGGGGAAGTTGGGCGGAGTGAAGGAAATAAGGTGGTTGGTGGGGAGGCGTGACCAGATCCAGGAAAAAGGAAAAAGAAAAAAAGAAAAAAAAAGAAAAAAAATTAAACAAAACAGAACAAAATAGAAGCTGGGCGTGAAGACTTGGCGACTGGCTTGGGTTAAAGGCACAGAAATCAAGAAAGGCCAGGAGAGAGGAGACAGAGGCATTGTTTGCTACGCAGAGTTCGAGGAGTTTCGATTTGGAATTTTCCAACAAAACAGAGTGCTTTCTTTTCTCTTTTCTTCCTTTAATTTTTATTATGCAATCCAAGATAGTATTTGTTAATTGCAAAATTATTATGAACCAATTTTTTTTTTTTAGGGCTTCGATGTAGCCCAGTTTGGAGAACACAATTTTAATTCCTTATTATTTTTCTATTTTCCATGGTTGTGTCTTTGATTTTTTCCTTAATGTTTACAATTGGTTGACCGACTTTTATATGATCTATTAAATCATGGAGAGACCGAACTGATAATTTGTCATTTTAAATTATAGAATTAAACACCATTGATTGAAAGAAATTAGAGATGATATACCGTGATTGATGTGACCGTTAAGAAATCCACAGAACTTAATGAGTTCAATTAATTAAACTTGTGCATGAACTATGACAAACTGTTAGTTGGAGATATTTTTGGTATTGTTCGAGAGAAATGATTGAATACTTAGGGGATTTTGGTCTACAACTTGGAAAAGTAATATTTTTATTCACATGGAATTATGAATTGTGTGGGATAAACTAGGTGAAATCAAAAGCCTTAGATTTAAATTTGCAATTAATAAACAATATAAATTCATATTCCGTCTCTTTTCATTAATTTAGTTAGTTATTTATATTAATTTAATTTAGTCGCTTTCTTTATTAACTTTCGATTTTCCAAATAGTAGTTAATCTAGTAATCTTGGTACTCAATAATATAATTAGTACTTGTGGGTTCGACACTCTTCTTACTTAACTATACTACATGTTGCAATTTTGTACACTTGCAAATATTCACACCAAGTTTTTGGCGCTGTTGCCGGGGACTAGTTATTTTTTGATTGATATTAAAATTTGCTAGATTATTACTAGTTTGGATTTTTTTTTTAATTTTTATTTTATTATTATTTTACCTCTTTATTTTCTTTTGACTTACTTTATTTTTATTTATTTATTTATTTTTATTTTTTTTAGTTTTTCTATTTTTTAATACTTATATTTCAGGAATACAAGTAAATTATCATGGCGAACTATGAAAACAAGGCTTTGAGAGACTATGATATGCCCTCAATTAATGGAGCAACATCAAGCATAATAAGGCCGGTTATTGAAGCTAACAATTTTAAGATTAAGCCGGCGATCATTCAAATAATTCAACAGACTGTTCAATTTTGGGGACTATCGCATGAGGATCCTTATGTTCACATTGCAAACTTTCTTGTAATTTGTGACACTTTCAAGCACAACGGAGTATCAGATGATGCACTCAGATTGAGACTCTTTCCTTTTTTACTAAGAGATAAGGCTTGGCTTGGCTAAATTTTCTACCACCCGGTAGTATTACTACTTAGGAGGGACTTGCACAAAAATTTCTTGCTAAGTATTTTCCGCCGGCAAAGACAACGAAGCTAAGAACTGATATTACCACATTCATTCAATTTGAGACCGAGTCTTTGTATGATGCATGTGAGAGGTACAAAGAGTTATTAAGAAAGTGTCCTCATCATGAACTACCAAAATTGCTGCAAATTCAAATATTCTATAATGGTTTGGGAGTTACAAATCGATCTATGGTTGAGGCAGCAGCTGGAGGTGCACTTATGAGCAAAACTCATGAAGCAGCGTATGAACTTTTAGAGGAGATGGAATCTAATAATTACCAGTGGTCTTCGGAGAGAACAATGCCTAGAAAAGTGGCTGGAGTTTTTGAACTTGATCCTATTACTACTTTAACTGCAAAAAATTATATTTTATCTAAACAGTTAGGCAATATGAATTTTAATGCTATTCAAACTAATATTATTTGTGATTTTTGTGCAGGAAATCATTCAAGTGCAGATTGCCTAGTAGGGAACCCTTTTGCTCCATCAAATGCCGAACATTCAAATTTTGTGTCAAACTTTCAAGGGCCAAACAATCCTTATGCAAACACATACAATCCAGGATGGAAAAATCACCCCAACTTTTTTTGGAACAACGATCAAGAGGAACAATTAGACCACCTCAGAATTTTCAGCATCAAGAAAAGAAGCCGACACTAGAAGAGATGTTCATGCAAAACATGTAGAAGACGAGCAATACATGCAGAAGACAGATTTGGTAATCCAAATTGTTGCAATTTAAACTTCAGCTTCCATTCGCAATCTTGAGGTTCAAATTGGTCAAATTTCAAATATTCTTAACGAAAAAACGGCAGAAACATTATCAATCAACACAGTGGTTAATCCCAATGAGTATGTGAAAGCAATAACACAAAGAAGCAGGAGGACAATTAAGCAACCACAAGAAAAAAATGGTGAACAAAATGTTGTTGAAAAGGAAGAAGAGTACGAACCAATTGTGGAGGAACAAACGCAGCGTGAGCAAGTAACTTTTGATGTCTTTAAATCCATGAAGTTTTCAGCCGAAGAATAGTCGTGTTTTCAAGCAAGTGAAATAGATTTAATTTTGGGTGAGAAACATAAGGCTAAAGTTGAAAAGTTACCAATCGAAGTATGTCCAACAAAATTAACAACTCTTGAATCTGAGAAAGAAAATAATTTGAAATATATTATGTATTTGGATGCTGCAATATGTATTCATCCATTTTCTCAGCTGACATTCAAGGAGGTGGGTATATAAAAAACTCCATCTTCAAGAAAGAAACGACTGAAATTCGAGCCGCTACCATCAAGCTGGACGGATGCACAGAAACAACCTAATCACCACCTGAAAAGAAGTATTGAAAAAGAAGCTCGTATGTTGTTGGATCTTGGCGTTACATAACCATATCAACTACAACGTCTGGCTGAAGACTTCAAACTTAGCGCTTCTTGGGAGAGAACTCATGTTTTCTTTTACTGCATTTAGTTTTGATTTTTCTTTTATTTTAGTATAATTTTAATTTTTGATTTTATTTTATAGAATTGCACTAGTTTGAAAGTCACCGGGCGGAGCTGTTTTTTTTACACCTACATTAATGGCTGTTTTTTAGCAGGATAGAGTCAGAATATGGAAAAGTGTTTCAAAGAGCAATTGTAGCAATTTTTCTTATCTTTCCAGCACAAAAAGAATCAGCCCATTTGGACATCTACAGCTCCAGATATCGCTGAAACACTGAACGTCGCGCGTGCAGAATTTTAAGACGAATCATGGAAGAAATTCTGAACTTTTTTCATTCTATTTTGTTTTTCTTTTTCTTTCCCATTGAGGACAATGTGATATTCAAGTTTGGGGGAAGAGTTACAG
Source organism: Hemerocallis citrina (assembly GCA_017893485.1). Taxonomy (NCBI): domain Eukaryota; kingdom Viridiplantae; phylum Streptophyta; class Magnoliopsida; order Asparagales; family Asphodelaceae; genus Hemerocallis; species Hemerocallis citrina. Next base: position 66,409,269 of record CM030367.1, on the reverse strand, counting down.
ATTTATTTTTTATACTTTTGAAAAGAAAAACAAAACAAAAGGGATTTAAATTAGGCTTATTATTACACTTTTGAGTTATTTATTGTGCAAAAGCAATGATTTAATTTTTTTTAGGATAGAGAATATCTTATAAAGTAAAGTTAAGCATACCTATTTACTTTAGAATTATTGAATTTCAAAATTCATTACAGAATTGTGAGAGTCATGCAATTATATATAAAAGAAAAATGTGATGCTTTTTCTTGTGATTATCCCTTTGATCTAGTCCTAAACAGAGTTTAAGTAAATAGAGTGTTAATGAGTAAATAAATTAGATAAATAAAGTCTATCTACTCCAATATTTTGAGTTTCTTAGTAACTAGAGGTATTCATCACGAATGTTTACTTTTACGTTAAACGGCAACTTGAAATATGAGTATGCAAAGAACTCTAAGTTTGTGACTTATTGAGTAACGAGGTGAATTCATCACAAATGTTTGCATTCACGTCAAAAGGCAAGTGACAACTTGGAGAAGAGATTTAAAAAATAAAATTAAAAAAAAAACTAGTTTACAACTCGGTTTGTAGTAGTGAGAAGGGGTAATCACAGATAAAGTTATTAAATACTATAATTACATTAATTGCATGACAAATATTATTAGGTTGAGAATTATGAATGAATAATTGCACTGGAGAAAATGAGTATGCTTGGTTTTACTTTATTTGCTATAGTTTATATTTTTAAATTGAAATTTTGATGCTTGCATGCTGAGATCTCTTAGTGTGATGGGTTGAGCTTATTATTGATTATTATTTCCTTATTCATAATTTTACTTTTTGCTCGAGTACAAGCAAAATCTTAAGTTTGGGGGTATTTAATGTGTCTAATTTTTATACAAATATTCGTACTCATTTACCCATTAAACATGCCTGTATTCGTCTATATTATTTATAATTTATCTTATTTCCATAGATTTCAGTTAATTAATTATTTTTTTGAAGGAATAAGATTTTTGATGCAGAAGGTGAATATTTTCAGTAAAAATCAACAAAGAAAACAAGGAGATTGATTGATTAATTTTTATTGATATGTTGAATTTTAATTTTTACATTTTGGCCATGTGAAAAGCAAAATAGAAATATTGTTATCAATTAAGGGTTAGAATAAAATTTTGTAATTAAAAAAGAAGAAGAAAAGAATGCACTGTTTTTTATTAAATTGGTAGTTTAAGATTAATATTAATCTTAAGATTCAAATTAACTATTTAATAATAATTAATTATCCTAATTATCTAATCACATAACCTAACCCTAATATGATTTTTCCTACAACCTATATAACTGCAGGGGGAAGTTGGGCGACGTGAAGGAAATAAGGGGGTAGGTGGGGCTACGTGACCAGATCCAGGAAAAAGGAAAAAGGCAAAAAAAAAAAAAAATTAAACAAAACAAAACACAACAGAAGCTGGGCGTGAAGACTTGGAGGCTGGGCTTGCGTTGAAGGCACGGAAATCAAGAAAGGCCAGGAGAGAAGAGACAGAGGCACTATTTGTTGCGCAAAGTTCGAGGAGTTTCGATTTGGAATTTTCCAACAAAACAGAGTGCTTTCTTTTCTCTTTTCTTCCTTTAATTTTTATTATGCAATCCAAGAAAGTATTTGTTAGTTGCAAAATTATTATGAACTAATTTTCTTTTTTTAGGGCTTCGATGTAGCCTAGTTTTGATAACACAATTTTAATTCCATATTATTTTGTTTGATTTTTTTCTTAATGCTTACAATTGGTTGACCGACTTTTGTATGATCTATTAATTCATGGAGAGACCGAACTGGTAATTTGTGATTTTGAATTATAGAATTAAATACCATTGATTGAGCAAAATTAGAGATGATTTATCGCGATTGATGTGACCGTTAAGAAATCCACATAAGTTAATGAGTCTTCAATTAATTAGATTTGTGCATGAACTATGACAAACTGTTAGTTAGAGATATTTTTGGTGTTGTTCGAGAGAAAGTATTGAATACTTAGGGGATTTTGGTCTACAACTTGAAAAAATAATATTTTTATTCACATGGAATTATGAATTGTGTGGGATAAATTAAGTGAAATCAAAAGCCTTAGAATTAATTTTGCAATTAATAAACAATATAAATTCATGTTCCGTCTCTTTTCATTAATTTAGTTAGTTATTTAGATTAATTTAATTTAGTTGCTTTCTTTATTAACTTTCGATTTTCCAAATAGTAGTCAATCTAGTAATCTCGGTACTCAATAAAATAATTAGTCCGTGTGGGTTCGACACTCTTTTCGCTTAACTATACTACTTGTTGCGATTTTGTACACTTGCAAATATTCACATCAATGATCATAAGAGTCACAATCTTTCGTTGATATATTTGTTTCACAATTTGTTGGATCTATTTTATCTCCTAATTATTTGAACACATGAAACTAAGAACCACCTTGACTTGTAGAAGTATGTGGTATGATGGATGTGTTGATCTTACTTCCTTTAAGCTGAGAAATAAATGTGACTTGCTGATTTGATATCCATTACATCCATATTTACATCACACTCTAACCTAGACTCATACTAGCCATTTATCATGCCACTTTTAAATAAAAGAAATTCACATATGCTGCTATTCTTGTCTTTGCTTGATGTTTCAACCCCGATAACATCAGAATTTGGACTTGAGTTCTAAACATGAAATTTAGACCCAGACATCTAGTTTATTACCCTTTTGAAGGAATTGAATTCCGAGTTATGTTTTGTGAGTTATCGCAGTTTTACTCCTGCTATGTCTAAAATTGCAGATTCATAAATTTTGTTGTGACGCCTTGTGTTACAATTAAATTAAGCATGCTACATGTAAGATAATGACCTGAAATTTTGCATGCTGATACTAGAAACAATAGAGAACATTCGCTAATTTTCCTAGAATTAATTAATGAAGTTTCAGACCTGTTTCACATTTAAAAACACAGTTTTACAAATTCCGGCTGAACACGAATCCTGTGTAGTTTGCTGTTTTGACACCTGATGCTATCACTTCTATGTATCTTGTTTATATGCGCTAGATTCGGTAGAGATTCTAGTTTCTAGATTTTCTAACGGATTCAAATTTGCATTCCTGTAGTGGCAGGCATCTTAGTTTTGGTGTAGCAACGTCATGCTGTCCAGAATTTGAATTCTCGTCATTCTTGATAACTTTAATTCGTTTTGACCCTCGAATATGCTTGTTTCCTGTTCTTGATCATGTATTCTTGCCTACTTTGTACACTTTCATTCTTGTTTAATAATAATAATAAATAACAAGCTGGTATTAAGGGAAAGACCATAGTAGCGGACAATATAGGTAAATGTACTCAGAAGGGAGCCCGTATTTTCCATTACTTGGTTCATGAATTGTTCTATCTTGTAACCCCTATTTTTCATTTTCTGTATTTTTGGATGTATTTTTTTTCTTCTCGGCTATTTATTCAGCTTGTATCTCTTTTTGGGCCGTGTATTGGATCTTCTTTTTCAATATATTCATCTATTTCATTTTTTGCCTTTATTTTATCTTCTTGATTCAATTGTTAGTCTATTTCTTCATCTCTGTTTGATCGAGCTTGAATTTTTATCCTCATTATTCAAATTGTTCGTGCCTTATTTTTGTTTATTCATTTTGTTGCTATCCCAATTGTTGGATCATTCTTTTATTCTCTTAAATCTTTTACTAAACCCATAACCAACTACCCCTTTTATACCCTATTTTGAAACCCTGTAACCCACTAAATCCCTAATACCCATATTCAACCCGTTAACCCTATCTTCACCTAATACCTAATACCTACTAAAGAAATTCACATATTATAACCAACTCTATATATAATACCCTGTGTATACCCTAATATCCTATTCTAACCTAGCCGCTCATCCCCTCTATCTCTCTCTCCCATGCGCCTATCTCGATCCCCTATGCTTCCCCGACCTCCTATCCCTTGGCCCTGTGCTCCCCTGACTGCCCTCTACAGTGTCGCCTAACAACACCCAGACCTTCCTACGGCGCCGTCAGCACCCCGAAGCCAACGACTACACCCCTCCGCAGTCCCTTGCCATCTTCAGCCCAAATGCAGTCAGTGCAGCGCCGCCCTTCAGCCGTCGACCCCGGTGCTCCCTGCCTCCTATCACGATGCCAGCAGTCCACCAAATGCCAGCCAGCAGCATTGCGCTGCTGTCTCTCCGCCGTACCCACTGCCACTGTCCGTTGTCTCTATCTCCCGCTGCCGTGCCCACCACCATTGCTTGGCTTTGTGTGCGGGTGTTGAGTTGTGAGTGCGTGTGTGGATCTCGAGGTTGTGATTCTTGCTTGCTTGTTTGTTCGCTCTTTTGGTGTCATTGATTTTGTGCCGAGAATTCGTTCCCGTTATTCTTGTTCTTGCTCTGTCATTTTTGTCGTCATCTATAAGTCAAGTAACTTGTATTAATTCCTGTTGTAAATACAAGTACTAAATACCGCCTGTAGTGTAGTTGTGTTCTAGAGACAATTCTTGTACAAAACCCCTGTTACATCTTGTCTATATTGTGTTGACCTGTCCGTAGTTGTCACACTACACTCACGACATGAAATAACTTAGAGATGACCACTTCTTGATATATACATGCATGTTGTTCGTATGATATCGTATGCTTGATTGAGTTAGCTATAGTATAACACGTAGTAGACTTGTAAAATACCCTATACCATGTTGCTTGGACATATAATATGCCATATTGTGTATTTTGTTATTATTTGGATGTGTTACATATGAACTAGTTGATTTTATGCGCAAAGAATATTTCCGTTTTTTTTTGTTACCCCATTTTTGTTCAGTATTTTAGACCCTATTATGGTCAGTATATCAAAATTATTTGTGAATATGAATTATAGATAATTCTATCTACTTTACAAAATTTCTGACAGATCTCAGTTTCGATTTGTGAGTTGCAAGTTATGACTATTTTACTACAGATGTGTAGAAAAATTCCAGATTCTATTTTATATGAATTCTGGATGATAATTTATTTTTATAATGATGTTAAAGATAATATTTTGATCCAATATTTTGCTGAGTACAACTAGACTCGATTGGATTAACCCCTAATTTTTTGTGGATTTAATTGATGACCTTTATAAACTATTCTATACTTGCAAACAACTACTATACTGGCAGAATTTTCGTGCTGTTCAGTAAAGAAACATAATTCGACCAGATTCTATTTGCTGTTTACAAAAACTCTGTGAATATGAATTTTAGCCTACTGTATCTTTTTTATCACCCTTTCGACGGATCTAGATTTCGATTCATATTTTGTAATCTATTGCTGTTTTAGTACTGCTGTGTTTATAATTTCAGATTTACAAATTTGCTGTATCTTGCTATTTTCTGATTTTACTCGAGTATTCTATCTATGTTGAAAAATTATGAAACTTTATTTTCTGTTAATAAACATACTAAGGAATACCCCATATTTTTCTTGGATTTAATCAGTAAGTTTTGATGTCGTTTTCCTGTTCTTGAATACAAACTTCTGATTTCTGGCTGAACGTGTTTTCTGGAGACAAGTCTGTTTTGAGTCTGATTTTTGTAAAATACCATATAACTTATATATACTTTCTAGATTTGGCCGATAATCTATTTTTCAGATTTTTTGATGGATCCAGATTTGCACATTTGTAGCAAAAGGAAATCCATATTTAGTGCGGTACTGTCTTGCTGTCCTGAACTAGAATTTTCGTTGTTCTATCCTTTTATGAGTTTTCATTCATCTGTACATGTTGGTATTTCAGCCTTAACCTGTTACTTGTTCATACCATGTTATTCTTGTTCTGTTTTGTGACACGTGTATGCCTGTTTAATAATAATAACAAATAACCAAGCCGGATTTAAGGGAAAGACCTTAGTAGTGGACAATATAGGTATGTGTACTCAGAAGGGGCCCGTGTAACCCATTACTTGTTTCCATGTTTCATGATTATATGATTAATGCTTGTTATTCCTTACCGCCATGTTTCATGATTACATGATTCATGCTTGTTATTACTATATGCCGCCATGTTTCGTGATTACATGGTTCATGCTTGTTATTACTACTTGATGCCATATTTCATGACTACATGATTCATTATTGTTACTACTACTTGATGCCACAAGTTCACGATTATGTGATTCGTTCTTGTTACTTGTTACTTGACTTGACGCCTGAGTACACGGCCCTATAGATACCCACCACTAGGCCTAAACGAAATTTACATGTAAGTAGCAACCATGTGGTAAAAATTTGGGACGCATGAAGTGCTACCTAGATAGATATAATACAAGACTTGAAACAAAATGATCATTGACACTTGCTACTTGTTACTTGTACATAATACTTGATACTTGACGCTTGTTACTTGTTACTTATTTACATGATACTTGTTTACTTGACACTTTTTATATGCCACTTGCACTTGTTCATCTAGCCATGCTAGTTGTGCTATTTTGTTGCTATTCCATGCCATATTTGCTTCCGCTGTTACTCTATTTTTGTTTATTTTTTCTGTACTTGTGCCTGTACTACAAGCAGCTCGTAACTTGCATTGAGGGGTGTTTTGTTTTCTTTTTCCTCTTCCTGCAATTTATTAAATTGCAGATTATGGTGATCAGCTTCCCGATGGAGTAGCTGTCTGAGATTTTAGTCCTGGAGTTCTTGCTACTATTATTATTATTTCTTATTGCTTATCTTGAATAATTGTACTTGGTTACATTGATTATTTTGTATTGGGCAATGTGACCCAGAATTATTAACTTATTCAGATCTGGTTTATTTGAGATTATTAAATTTTGTTTCAAATAAATTCTGTTGGAATATTGATTCATATATGCATGCATGGTTAACTTCTCTTGCAATCTATTCTGATTATTCCTGTGAAATGTTGTAAAGATCCTGACAGCTTATGGATGATGAAAATTATTCGCTGGCCTTAGTCACGTATCCGTATTCCACATCTCTTTTTAGGAAGCGGGGCGTGATATATCTTGAGTGTATTCATGAACTCATTAATTGGCTCATAAACTTGTTGTATCTTTAGTGCATTCATGAACCCACGATTGGTTCTTGAACTTTTTAGTGCATTCACGAACTGGTTCGTGAACTTATTACATTATTTTTGTATTCATGAACCTTGCTTGCTTGATACTTGATGCCTGAGTACACCGCCCTATAAAATCCACCACTAGGCCTAAACGTAACTTGTTTGTAAGTAGCAACCATGTGGTAAATAGATGGGACGCATGAAGTGCTACCTAGATAGAATTAAACAATAGACTTAAAAATAACTTGTTACTCATTCACACTGGACACCTGCCTTGCTCGATACTTGTTACTTGATACTTGTCACTATATATTTGATGCAAATTACATGTTCACTTGTTACTTGTTCCACTACTAGTATTTGTTACCCAATCCTATTACTTGAGTTATCTTACTTCCTAGCTAGTCTCTTGAACTTCACTACTTGTTGCATCCCTATCATATCATGTTGTATATTCTTGATTCCGAATCTTGGTTCATATTTTCTTGCACTTATTTTCATACCCCTTGCTTGTACTACCTGCGGCCCTAACTTGCACTAAGGGCGTTTGTCTTTGTTTCTCCTTTTTCTTTTGCATGATAATACAGACTTTGGAGACGAGTTGCCTGCTGGAGTTGGTGAGAAAACCTTCTAGGCTTCACTTGGGAAAGCTTGCTTTAGTTATTTGTATTTGAGTTATTTAATTCTTGTTGATATTTAAAACTTGTAACGGGCTTGTAGTCCCGAAGTTTTTACTTTTGATCTAGATCGTGAATTTATTTGGGATATTTATATTTGTTTCAAATGTTTTCTATTGATTAATAAATTATTCATGCATGCGTGGTTGAGTATATTTTGCTATATTTCTTGTTATGATGCTGAGTCGATCCTACAGTTTATGAATGATGAAAATCATTCGCTGGGATTTGTCACGTAGCCGTATTCTGTATTCCTTTTGGGAAGCGGGACGTGACATTATGGAAGATGTTAGTCATTCGCTGGGCCAATGTCACGTGCTTGTATTCCGTATTTTTGGGAAGCGGGACGTGACAATGTCTATCTTCAATATTATAATGGTAGAAAACCTTAGTATTTGTCTATCTATCAACGCATGTGACACACGTACATAACTAATATAAAAGAGGTTTCATGTTTGAGTCCTCACTACGTCAGAATTTTTATTTTAAAAAAATAAAATTACTAAGACGTGCATTGTCCGTGCATAACTAATATAAAAGAGATCTAAAGTTCAAGGTCATACTACGTCGAAATTTTTACTTTGAAAAATATATATTTATTAAGACGTGCATCGCACATGTAAATTACTAGTATATATAGAAATAAAGTTCAGTACACATAGAAGCCAGATAGATCGATGAGTCAGTAGATGCATAACAAGATAATGGCATCACCAAACACAAATAAACATCACCTACAAACACTCCACATAATAAGAGGACATAGTACAAACAATAACCAAACATTAGAGTTTCCAGCAGGGCATCAACCAACATCAGAAGGATAGCTACCAGCAGCATAAATCACAAAAGAGAGAGCAGCAACAATCATCGACACTATTAAACAATTGGCAATCCAAAATACATGGAAAGGATAAACATACAATACTTTTGTCTCAAGTTCTATAGATGTCTGTAACTCCCGTTTTCATTCTTCCCTTTTGATCCATTGTAAACTCTTTTTTTGTGTAATTTGAAGTATATTCGATCTTTCATTTATCTTCTCGAATAATTTTTGTCCTAATATTGTTCATGAACTATCATTGATCTCTGTTTAATTGTTCGAATCTTATTTTTTTCCCAATTTGAATTTTCTTCTCTCCTTGTTGAACTATTTTGTTTCATGATAATCTTATTCTTCTTGGATTGATAATTATCTATTATTTGATCCATAATTGTATCCAAGCCCAGTAGTATTGATCCATATTGAACCTATTAATAAAACCCATTACCCAAACCCCTTACTTAACCCTAATTTTAATCCTATATATACATCCTCTTAATTAAACCCTAATCATCATTAGCCTAAACTAACAATATCTCCTAAGCAGCTGCCTAATCACCTTCCCTTCTTCTTCCTCTGTGATTTCCGAAACCCAACGCCTCTTCATCTTCTTCCACATCGACCATTCCCCTCTAGCCTCGCCATCATCCTCCACGCCAGCACTCCATTGCCATCCTCAAAGCCAACCGCAACAACTCCTTGCCATCCCGACCATCAACCCCCTGCCTCGTCGAACCCATCCCGCTCTTCATCCGCCATTACTACCACTGCTTTTCCACCACCCCGAGCACCCCTTCGACACATATCGACCACCTGCCCCATCACCTTCCTCCATCGCCGCTCACCACCGAACCCATCACCTTTCCCCTCCTTCCTCTATTTCCTTCCGAAACAGAGTCCACCGCTCCTCATCGCCCACATCACCTCCTCCCTCCTCATCGCTAGTCAGCCACCACAACCACCCACCGACTGCCCTCGTCACAATCGCAGTGCTGAAGCCCTACTGCAGATCACCCGTCCATTGCAGCCGCCAGTTGAAGTCGAAGTTAAAGTCAAAGCCGTTGCTGCTAGCTGCTATGTTGCTGCCTTGCTATTGTTGCTGTGGACTCTTACACGTATTTCGCACATGTCTTCATGTTCTCGCCGCTTTTTGTTCACTCATAACTAATCCAGTCAAAGCAAGTCACTTTTCTCTCTCGAATCTATTGTATCGTATTCGAGATTTTATTGAAATTCCACAAGTAGATCCTAATTGTTTATAGAATTGGTATATCATTATCTTCCGTCAAGTATATTGAGGGTTTACACGAGCAAACCCAATGTATTCTTGATTTCGTGCCATTATTGACTCTAGAATATCGAATCCTTCATGCATTCATGTAATATTGATAATATAAATTATTCATGCATAACACCGTACTAATAAAACTATTGTAGAGTTGATTTTTAGGTTGTCGTGCATGAATGATTGATTGATGTCTCATTGATGTTAAACTAGCGTATGGATGTATTTTTCATTGTGGTTACCATGTTATTGTGTGTACTACGCAGTATATAAGATTTGTTAATTATTGAGTTGAAGTTCATCATGTTTAGATCGCTTTATTTCATGAAATATGTCGAACCCTAATTTTCACTGTCTTTCTAGAATTTGTGAGACCTTTTTGACCCAGTATTTGACATAAAGAATTATAACTTTCTGAACGAAAATTGTATCCCTGTGTTTCTAATTTCCAGATTATATAAAATATTTGAATTCTGAGTTTTACTGCAACCAACATCTAAATTGTATCCCTGCGGTAACGGCCTCAAGCCCGGGATGATCATCCTAAAGACGAGAAGTAGAACCTCTGTGAGCCATGGTCTGCACAAAATCAAAAACAATTAGCATCCAGATCAAAGTTGATTATAATTCATTCATGCATGCATGGTTTGTGTATGTTGAGCCAGAGCAAAGTTGATTATAATTCATTCATGCATGCATGGTCTATGTATGTTGAGCCAATCCCAGATCGAGCCAAGCTTGTCTAATATATCAGTCAAACTAATGCATTAGCAAAACTTGGCTCTGATACCACTAAAAACCTTGTCACGCCCCACTTTCCAAAAAGAGATACGGAATACGGATACGTGACTAAGCCCAGCGAATGGTTTCCATCATCCATAAGCTATCAGGATCTTTACAATATTTCACAAGAATAATTAGAGTCGGAAGCAAGAGAAGTCAACCAAGCATGCATATATGAACCAAAATACCAACAGGATTTACTTGAAACCAAAATATTATAATCTCAAATAAACCAGATTCAAAAAAGTTTAATAATCCTGGGTCACATTGCCCAAATACAAATTAATCCAAGTATCAATATATTTATTCAAGATAAGCAACAAGAAAATAAATAGATATAGCAAAAGCTTCAGCTAACTAGAATCTCATATCACCAACTCCATCAGGCAACTCTTCTCCAAAACCTGTAATTTAATAAATTGCAAGAAGAGGAAAAAGAAAACAAAACGCCCATCAATGCAAGTTACGGGCCGCTTGTAGTGCAGGCACAAGTACAGGAAAAGGATAAACTACATAGCATGGAATAGACATGATAACAAAATAGAATAACTAGAATAGCAAGATGAACAATTGCAAATGGCATGTAACAAGTGTCAAGTAAAACAAGTATCATGTAAACGAGTAACAAGTAACGAGTGTCAAGTATCAAGTATCATGTACAAGTAGCAAGTGTCAAGTGATCATGTTCAAGTCTTATATTTATTACTATCTAGACAGCACTTCATGCGTCCCAGGTTTTTACCAAATGGTTGCTACATTCAAACAATTTCACTTTAGATTTCATAGTGGATCATAGATGGCAGTGTACTCAGGGACAAGTTTCTTGTGTAATATCCCGGACGGATATTATATTGAATAAATTATTATTTTTAAATTAAAATATTTTTAAAGGGGATTTCTTGGTTTTACACATTAAAAGTCACCTGGACATATATACTAGTAAGTATATACAGGTATTATATCAGTTTGGTGTACTTGTACGAAAACTTGAAAAAACGCATTTTTGAAAAAAACATATGGAAAATCCCAGGCTGGTATTAAAAATAATTATTTTATTATTATTTTATTTATATTTCCAGAATTGAAGTATTTTTGGTGGATATCATCCGGTTTTGCTATTAAGCATTATATATACAGATACTAGTCTGTATACATCTATTTTGTACCAAATTGATACTAGAATCTTCCGAGCTGGTAATAAAATTATTTTATTTTTATTTCTTGGAATGAAATTATTTTTGTACTGATTGTTTGTTTTCACGAACGAAAAATTATCTGTATAACCAGATATACGTACGAAATCGAACTGTATCGATTTCGGGCGATTATACAAATCATGTATTATGTGATTAGAAAAATTTTATTTTACATTTTGATCCATCTTGATTAGATGGAGGGATGAGAAGGATTAGGGCTTTATTGTAAGAGTAATTTGCAAACAAAACTTCATTTGTTTACAACCACAAGTGTAAATGACACTTGGGTCTCTTCTCCACCACATAACCCTTCACCTCCCCTACAAAAACCCTCCCCCACTTCCTCCCCTCTCCCAAATCCGGACTCAAACAAAAGAGGGCAAAAGGCCTTCTTCCATTTTGGTGTTCTTCATTTCTTCTCCATCTCATTCTTCATTTCATCTCTTCTACTTCTTCTTCTATTGTTTTTATTTTTTTTGAAATGACAGAGAAATGAAAGAAAGAAAAGAAAAATGGATCAATAAAGGAAAAGAGAGTTAGGATTTAATGGGTTTGATTTCAACGTGGAGTTCTTGAGGAGCAAGAACAAGGAGCAAGGAGAAGGAAGAGCAAGTCATTCCTACTAGTCTTCAAAGGAGGGGGTTTCTCATCTCATGTGTTTTTTTTGGTATTAGGGTTATTATTCTTGTTGTATATTGTTGTATGGAGTTCCTTTCATGTGCATGGGGGTTAGATTAAAGATCATGTAAACTTTGAAGTGGTAGAACACCAATTGGAGGCATGGAGAATCGGTTTTTAAAGTTGTAGGGTTGGTTTTGTTTACATATGTTATAGGTAGAATCTTGACCCGAAATTTTTGTGGGAGCTTCTCTTAGGTGTTATTAGTGTTCTCTAATTTTTATAGATTTTTTGGAGTAGATTTGGTGGGTGAAACGAGCCGTTTCCCCAAAACAGCGAGGAATTCGCCCAAAACAGAAAACTGTGTTTTCGGATTAGTGTCGTAGTAGGTTAAAGTGGCTTTTAATTGGTCTTCCTGTCGGAACTAGAAGTTTAGGCCCTGTGGAGAAGTTGTAGTAGACATCCTGCCCTTTCCGAATTTACCTCTTGCGTTAAATTCGGATAAGAGACGCAAAAGTTACAGTCATTACAAAAACAGGGTAGCAATTTGACTGAGTTGCTCACTGTTTAGGTTGATTGCTATTTTTGAGCCTCTTAATGGTCGAATCTGAGGTAGAGAGCCATTAGAGAAGTTGTAGTAGAAATCCTTCCCTTTTTGAATTGCCTCTCGGGCTAAATTCCGATAAGCGGAGTAGGAATTATGACCTTTGGAAAATACAGCAAAAAGCTGTCTGATTGAGTAGGTAGTGTTTTGACTCATTGAGGTTTTTGAGGGTCTTAATGGTTGAATCTGAGGTAGAGACCCATTAGAGAAATTGTAGTAGACGTTCTCCCCTTTCCGAATTGGCATCTCGGGCTAAATTTTGATAAGCAGAGTAGAAGTTATAGGCTTTCAAAATTTCAGTTTTCCTTGGGTCAAGTTGGCCGTTTTTGTTACCGGTTGTGTATGTTCGACGGGGAGAAACTCGAATTTCCTTACAGGAATCTGAGCGACTGGTCAACTAGGAAGTTTTAGTAGATGTTCTCACCTTTTCAAATTGTCCAGTTTTATTAGATTTCGATAAGTGGAGCAAAAGTTACAAGCTATGGAAGTTTCGACTTTTGTTGAAAATCGGTAGTTTGGTAACTGTTTGCGTATGTTCGATGGGTAGAAACTTGGATTTCCTTGCAGAATCTAAGCAACTGGTCAACTGGAATGTTTTAGTAGATGTTCCCACCTTTTCCAATTGTCCAGTTTCGTTAGATTCCGATGAGTGGAGCAAAAGTTACCAGCTTGCAAAGTTTCAGCTTTTTGTTAAAAATCTGCAGTTTGGGTGATCTGTTTGCGTGTGTTCCATGGACCGGATTTTGAATTCCTTACAGAATCTAAAATAGTGTTCCAATAGAGTTGTGGCAGATGTTCTTACTTTTCTAAAAATTATATTTCTGTCGAATTCCGACAAGCACAGCACTGGTTGCTTCTAGGTTGTCGGAAGGTTGTTATGTCGCTCTTTGCACTTTTCCTTGGTAGTATGTTTGTATTAAATTGTTTGTAGATTCTTTTGTTGCTTCTAAGATCAAGATTTGCTAGTAAGCACGTTCGGTTGCTTCTAGGTTGATTGCCTGTATGGTTGTTTTCATATGTAGGTTGTTGTCTCATGCGCGACTCGCCTGGCTCGTATGTAGCTGTTGGTCTCATACGTAGCTTATTTAGCTCGTATGTATGTTATTGTCTCACACGCGGCTCGACTGGCCTGTGTGTAGCTGTTGGTCTCATACGTAGCTTATTTGGCACGTATATATGTTATTGTCTCGTACGAAGCTCATTGGGCTCGTATGTAGGTATTGTTTTGAATAGGTAGGCTATGAGTGGATCCGAGGAGATCTTGAGAAGTCTAGATTAAGACTTGGTTAATTGTGTCGATAAATTGTTACACTCTCTAGAAGAGGGACACGTACGGTGCTTTTTCATGTCAAGTTGGAAGCACAGTGCATGCCTCACTTGTTTAGTTAGAAGAGGGACACATACGGTACATTTTCATGTCAAGTTGGAAGTACAATGCATGTCTCGCTTGTTTAGTTAGAAGAGGGACACGTACAGTGCTTTTTCATGTCAAGTTGGAAGTACAGTACATGTCTCGCTTGTTTAGTTAGAAGAGGGACACGTACAGTGTTTTTTATGTCAAGTTGGAAGCACAGTGCATGCCTCGCTTGTTTAGTTAGAAGAGAGATACGTACGGTGCATTTTCATGTCAAGTTGGATGCACAGTGCATGCCTCGCTTGTTTAGTTAGAAGAGGGACACGTACGGTGCTTTTTCATATCAAGTTAGAAGCACAGTGCATGTCTCGCTTGTTTAGTTAGAAGAGGGACACGTACAGTGCTTTTTCATGTCAAGTTGGAAGCACAGTACATGTCTCGCTTGTTTAGTTAGAAGAGGGATACGTACGGTGCTTTTCATGTCAAGTTGGAAGCACAGTGCATGCCTCGCTTGTTTAGTTAGAAGAGGGACATGTACGGTGCATTTTCATATCAAGGAAGCATAGTGCATGCCTTTCTTGTTTAGTTAGAAGAAGGACACATATGGTGTTTTTTCATGTAAAGTTGGAACCACAGTGCATGTCTCGCTTGTTTGGTTAGAAGAGGGACACGTACGGTGCTTTTCATGTCGAGTTGGAAGCACAGTAGTATGTCTCGCTTGTTTAGTTAGAAGAGGGATACGTACGGTATTTTTTCATGCCAAGTTGGAAGCGCAGTAGTATGTCTCGCTTGTTTAGTTAGAAGAGGGACACGTACGGTGCTCTCGCTTGTTTGGTTAGAAGAGGGACACGTATGGTGCTTTTTCATGTCAAGTTAGAAGCAAAGTGGCATGTCTCGCTTGTTTGGTTAGGGTTAGTGACATCGTTAGGGTAGTAACAGTTACTTAACCATTTTTATCTATAAATTGCCAAAGGGTTAGAGTTGGTGTTAGGGGTGATACCCTATAATCCAACCTCTTCTATAGGCTGACACTAGGTGGTGTTATCGGGATGTATTCCCCTATTAAAGGGATACGGGCGGTGCTTTTTCATGACATGTTGGGAGCACGGGTTTCGTATCTTGATTGTTAATTCTTGAATGTGCCATGATAAGAACGAGAGGGTTTCCTAGGAAAATAGACCCTACGATCCCGACAGTTTCTATGCCTTCTCATGACCAGTTGAGGGCACGGAAGAAGGTTGACAAGTATCTTGTAGTTCATCTTGGCTTTTGAGTGAGGTTCGGTACGCCGGGCAATAGTCTTCAGTCATGTAGTATTATGTCAGGAACAGGATGAGTACAAAAGTAGAATTCATGGCGCGGGTTCAAATTCCTATATATGAAGAAACGGCTTGAGATGGGGCGTATGTAGTATGGGCTGCATACTGTTCCAGAGTCTTGCTTGCATTAAAATAAGTGCATCATTACGTTGGTTAATCTTGCATTAGAGTCTAAGTCATAGCATACACTGACACATCAAATATATATATACACATTTCCCTTTTCATCAATTTGCTTGCTATACTTGAGATTCGCTGCTAGTTATCATCCTTAAAGCGTCAGTGAATACTGACGTCCCCACTATAATAGGTACTGGAATACAGAAGTACAGGTATTGGATTGCAGAAGTACAGGTACAGGATTCAGGAGGACTCAAGGCGAGAGAAGCAAGAGTCGTTTTCATTTCCGCTGCAATATATGTTGTAATTTGTTTATTGTTGGGGAAGCATCCAAGTGAAATACCAAGTGTTGTTCTTTATTCATTATACTCTAATGTAATTTGTTGAAAGTTGTAACACTTGGGATTATAAAGGTATTATTGTAACACTATTATAATGTATTGCAATTTTGTAACATTTGGACTTGTAATACATTTGCGTTGAATAAAAAGTTTTAAATTTTCCTATTTTTCTATGTATTGTGGCTAATTGAAGAAAAGATTTTGGCTTATGTCACGGTTTTCCAGTTACCGGAAATCGGGGCGTTACATCAAGTAATCGAGCACCAAGCCCCATGTATCATGTATCACGTGTCAAGTTATGCAAGTGTCAAGTATTCACGTGTCAAGTGTGCAAGTGGAAAGTAATCATGTGTCAAGTTCCAAGTATCAAGTCATCACGTAGGATCCATCGATCCCCTTCCGAGTACACGTTTTTGTATTTTCCACTATTAGATCTTTTCCCCTTAAACCCCAGCTTGGTTATTTACAATTATTATTCAAGCAAGCATGGATGTGCACAAACAAGACAAGTATAACATGGTATAAACAAGTAACAAGTTCAGGTTGAAAGATAAACATGTACAGGTAAAAGACAACTCATAAAAGATTAGGACAATGAGAATTCTAGTTCATGACAGCAAGACAGTACTGCACCAAATCTAAAATTCCCGTTGCTACAAACATGCAATCCTGGATCCGTCAGAGAATCTAAAAAATAGACTCCCGGCTAAATCCAGCAAATATATATAAGTCATTTGGTATTTCACAAAAACAAGTCTCAAAACAGATTTGAATCTAGGAAATATGTTCAGCAAAAAAGCAGAGGTTTGTATTCATAATCAAGAAAACAGCATGAAAAGTTACTAATTAAATCCATGAAAAATCTGGGTTATTCCCTAGTATATTTAGTAACAGAAAATAAAGTTTCATAATTTTCCAACATATATAGAATAGTCAATAAAATCAGAAAGCAGAAAGATACAATAGTTTTGTAAATCTGGAATCATAAACACATCAGTACTAAAACAACAATATCTCACAAAATATAAATCGAAATCTAGATCCGTCGAAAGGGTGATAAGCTAGATACAGTAGGCTATAATTCATATTCACAATATTTTTATAGACAGCAAATAGAATCAGGTTGAAATTATGTATCTTTACAGAACAACAAGAAAATTCTGCAAGTATAGTAGTTGTTTGCAAGCATAGAATAGTTTATAGAAGTTATTAATTAAATCCATAAAAATTAGGGGTTAATACCAATTAAGTCTAGTTGTAACCTAACAAAATATTGGGTTAAAATATTATCTTTAACATCAGTAGAAAAATAAACAGTCATATAGAATTCATATAAAACTGGATCTGGAAATTTAAACACATCTGTAGTAAAATAGTCATAACTCGCAACTCATAAATCGAAACTGAGATCTGTTAGAAAATCTGGAAATTTGACAGAAATCTCTATAATTAATATTCACAAATAATTTTCATATACTGACCTTAATAGGGTCTAAAACAGTGATAAAAAATGGGGTAACACCAAAAGCTGAAATATCCTTTATGCATAAAATCAAAATAGATCATATGAAACATGTCCAAATCACAACCAAACATGAAATACGGTATACTAGATGTCCAAACAACATGGTATAGGGTATTTAGCAAGTCTACAACAAGTCTATTACAACTAACACGTCCAAGCATACGATATCATATGATCAATATGCATGTATACATCTAGAAGTGGTCATCCCTAAGTTATTTCATGTCTGGGGTGTCATGTGGCAACTACGGGAAGGTCAACACAATAGAGACAAGATATAACAGGGGTTCATACAAGAATTGTCTCTAGAATATAACTACACTACATGCGGTATTTAATACTTGTATTACACAAAGAAAAGAATACAAGTTACTTGCCTAAGAGATGACGAAGAAAACGGCACAAGAGAAAGAATAATGGGAATGGATTCCCAGGCACGAACGCAATGATCGCACAACCCTACAAACCACGAACAAGAACACGACGAACCTAAACACGAAGACAACCCACGAACACAATAACAAACTCTGAACACGAAACACGAACACGAACACGAACACGTCAAAGAACCCAAGAGGGAGAGAGAGACTGGGACTGCGGTAGTGGCACAAGGCGGCGCCGGGGATGGCCAAGGGGTGGCACACTGCAGGAGGTGCAGGGCGGCTAGAGCGGTAGGGCTGTTGGCTGTGCGTCGGAGGGACAACACATAGGGAGGGAGAGGTGCATGGGGATTTCGACGTCAGTCGAGACGGCGCACAAGGGGGGGGAGAATGACGGGAGGATATGGCAGGAGGGCACGAGGGCTGACTGCGAAGGTGGATGCCGAGGGAGGGGGTGCAGCAGTGAGGATCGGGAGATCTAGGAGGGGATCGGGATGGGTTTTGGCAGGTGCAGGGTTGAAGAAGGAGGAGGCAGCTCACGGGGTGCATGTGTTTAGGCAGTATGAGGTTTAGAATATATAGAGGTAGCGTTTTTAAGGTTAGGGGAAATAGGGGTTTAACGGGTTGGGTAGGTATGCAGGTATTGGGCTTGGGGTGTCCAATAGGGTTTTAATGGGAAATAAAATGGGTAATAGGTTGTTATAGGGTTATAGGGTATAATAACAAATGGGTTTAAATAAATAGAAATCCAAATAGATTTAGGGTGAACAAAAATGAAGTAGGAACAACTAAATAATAATAGGACATGAATAATAAATAATGGGGATCAAAATAACTGCCCGATTAAACAGAGAGGATAATAATAGGAGACAAAAGAATCAAGAACCCAAATAAAGGCGATGAAACAATAAAATGAATATATTGAAAAAGAAGATCCAGTATACTGTCCAAAAAGAGATACAATAAAAATCAAATACATGGAAAAAGAAAATACACTCAAAATACATATAATGGAAAATATGGGTTACAAATCCTACCCACCTAACAAGAAGAAATTCGTCCTCGAAATTCAAACAAGAGGTACATAGGGTAACCCCAAAAGGAAAAGAAAGAACAAAACCAAAGGCTACACAAACAGATGAGGAAACTTCTGCTGAATCTCCTCCTCCAGCTCCCAAGTCGGCTCACCCGGTGAGTGAGGATTCCAAGAAACACAAACCAGCTTGATGACCTTGTTCTTAAGCACTTTCTCTCGTCGATCCAAAATAGCAACTGGCTGAATCTCACAAGTCAAATCCGGCCGAACGGTCATATCAAAATAGTCGATCACATGGCTCTCATCTCAAATATATCTCCTGAGTTATGAGACATGGAAAACATCGTGCACTCCTGATAAAGCTGGCTGTAATGCAAGAAGATAGGCCACCTTGCTTACTCGTTCGACAATGTAAAACGGTCCAATAAACCTAGGGCTGAGCTTGCCCCCACCACCAAACCGAATGACACCACGCAAAGGCGATTCCTTTAGGAAAACATGGTCACCAACCTCAAACTCCAAAGCTCTCTGTTGGACATCAGCCCATCGCCTCTGCCTATTCTGAGTTGCCTGCAAGTGCTTCCTGATCTGAACCACCCCATCAACTGTCCTGGTGATCAACTCCGAACCCAACAACTTCCTCTCACCAATGTCATCCCAGTATATTGGTGATCTGCACTTCTGCCCAGAAAGTGCCTCGAACAGTGCAGCTTTAAGACTGGCATGATAGCTATTATTGTACGAGAACTCTACGAGATGCAAATGGTCCTCCCATGATCCACCAAACTACAGCATATAGGAACTCAACATGTCCTCAAGAATTTGGATGATCCTCTTTGACTATCCATCAGTCTGGGGATGAAAAGCTTTAATGTACTTTAATTTACTCCCCAAACTATCTGAAGACTCTCCCAAAACTGAGATCTGAATCTCGTATCCATGCCGGATACAATAGTGACTGGAACCCCATGAAGTCTAACGATCTCTTGCATGTACTTCTCAGCTAGGCTCTCAGTAGACTGTCCGACACGGAAGGAAATGAAGTGAGCACTCTTCGTCAATTGATCGGCAATCACCCAAATGGAATTATGACCCTTGGGACTCCTCGGCAAAGCGGTCACAAAATCCATGGTGATATGTTCCCACTTCCACTCTGGAATGGGAAGCGGTTGAAGAATTCCAGTGATCCTCTGATGCTCTGCCTTAACCTGCTAGAAGATCAAACACTAAGATACAAACCGAGCCACAACCCTTTTCATACCATGCCACTAGAAATGAAGCTTCAAATCTCGATACATCTTAGTACCTCCAGGATGGATAGAATACGATGGCTGGTGGGCTTCCTCAAGCAACCTATGATGAACTTCACCCTTTGGGTCACACAACCTGGACCTAAAACGAAGTGATCCATCGGCATGAATAACCATGTCCGTTCTTGATCCATACTCAACCTCAGCTCGAAAACCCTGCAACTGCACATCACCAGCCTGCGCCTCGTTGATCTGATCAATAAGAGACGACTGAAGCTGGAGCACCAAACAACTCTGATCAGAACTCGTCAACAACACATCCAAATCCAACCTCTGCATCTGCTCAACCGAAACACTCTGCTGAGTCAGGAACATAGCTGACGGTCTCCTCCTCAAAGCATCTAGCACCAAATTCACTTTACCAGGATGGTATTGCAAACTGATGTCATAATCGGCCATAAGCTCCAACCAATGCCTTTGCCTCATGTTCAACTTCTTTTGGGTGAAGATGTACTTGAGACTTTTGTGGTCTGTAAAGATCTCCACTTGGCCCCCAAGTAAATAATGTCTCTATAGCTTCAAAGCAAAGATCACTGCCGCTAACTCCAAGTCATGAGTCAGATAGTTCTTCTCATGCGGCCACAACTGCCTCGATGCATAAGCAATGACTCGGTACTTTTGTATCAGAACTGCTCCAAGAACCTTACCTGAAGCATCAAAGTGAACTACAAATCCACCTGAACCATCTGGAATAGTCAACATTGGCGCTGACGTCAACCTATTCTTCGACTCAGCAAAAGCCTCATTGCAAACCTCAGACCAACAGAACTTTTGATCCTTCCCAGTCAGCTTAGTCAATGGTCCTACTATCTTCGAAAAATCTTGGACAAATTTTCGATAATAGCCAGCTAGACCAAGAATACTCCTGACCTTAGCAAAATGACTTGGGAACTGGCCAATCCTTCACAGCCTCAACCTTGGCCGGATCCACAGAAATACCATCACCCGAGATAATATGCCCCAAGAAAGTGACCCCGTCGAGCCAAAACTCACACTTGCTGAGTTTCCCATAGAGCTGATTCTCTCTCAAAGTCTGCAGAACCAACCTAAGATGCTTAGCATGATCTTCCCGATTATGAGAATACACCAAAATGTCATCAATGAAGACCACCACAAATCTATCCAGGAACTGAGAAAAGACCCTGTTAATAAGACTCATGAATACAGCAGGCACGTTTGTGACCTCGAACGGCATCACAAGATACTCATAGTGCCCATATTTGGTCCTGAATGCAGTCTTCTGTACATCAGTCGCCTTCACCTTGACCTGATGATACCTAGAACGAAGATCCAACCTTGAGAAAATAGCAGCTCCACTTAACTGATCAAATAAATCATCGATCATGGGCAATGGATACCGGTTCTTCAAAGTAACACTGTTCAGTTCCCGATAATCCATGCACAGTCAACGACTACTATTCTTCTTGTTGACAAAAAGGACTGGAGCACCCCAAGGGGAAACATTGGGTCTGATGAACCCCAAATCAAGTAACTCCTGAATCTACACCTTAAGCTCTGCTAAATCAACCGGTGCCATCCTGTAGGGACTCTTCGATATAGGTGCCATACCAGGCTGAAATTCAATATCGAACTCTACATTCCTATCAGGGGGTAAGCTAGGAAACTCCTCTGTAAAAACATCCAAGAAATCCCGCACTACTAGAGGCGCAACCTCACAGCCTGAATGCAAATCCATCGCACAAACCTCCTGATGAACTACAATCCCAGCTCGGCCAAGGAACATCTCCTCGGCATGCAACTCAAACTCTGCACGATTTGGAATTCGGAATACAACTTTCTTGGCACGACAATTAATAATGGCATGGGATTTACCCAACCAATCCATACCTAGAATGACGTCGAATCCAGAATTCCCAATTACAATTAGGTTGGCCTTGAAATATGCATCCCTAATAATCACGGGACACTGCATGCACTTCCAGGAACAAATGACAACACCACCACCTGTCACAATGTTCCAAGCCTCTGACATGATGCTGCACTCCAATTAATAGGCAAACTACGAACCGAGAAGAGACGAAGGAATGGGTTTCCCCGGAATAAAAAAGAACATGATTAGGTAAAGAGCAAACAAGGATGGCACCTATGATAGAATCAAAAGAGACAGGGAATAGAATGGATGAACAGAGGTGAGGAAATCACAATGCAGAAAGATAATATGAAAGGATAATGCAAGAGAAAGAACGGAGCAAAGGAAAACAACAAAAACAACAAAAACCAAATATACCTGCAACAATACCCTCTGCTGACTCAGCATCAGCAGCAGTCAGGTTGAAGGCCTAACCTCTCCTGGGAAAAGTGGTTCTCTGACTGACAATCTGGCACTGAGGAGGAAGGGGTGGGCTGACTGGACCATGACTTGGGGCAACCTGCTGAACTGGACCCTTAGCTAGAAGAGCCAGCTGCGAGCAATCCCGCACTGAATGGTCAGGAGTGCCACATCCAAAATAGTGAAGATTGGCATGCCTGTAGTCCTTGTGCTCATGCCCAGGAAGTCGGCAAAAGTCCCAAAAACCAACACTCTGAGGACCTGCAGAAGTGTAAGGAGCTGCCCTGACCGGCTGGGCTGGGTCAGGCCTCCAATAGGCCCACCAGAAGGCCTAACAACAACAAAGTGCAGAACAGACCACTGGGAAGGAACCAACCTGCCAGAAGCTGCTCCTGAGCTTGAGCTGCCTAAAAAGCCTCGACATAAGTTTGCAAGCGAAGGGAGACAAGTTGCACCTTAATTTCTCGCTCAAGTCCCAATATGAATCTGCGAGCCCTGTCTTCTTCGTTCGCCACAAGAACGGCTACGAAGTGGCTAAGTCTAGTAAATTCCGCTGCATACTCATCCATAGACCTAGGACTCTGTTTCAGGGCCAGGAACTATTGCTCCATTTCCACTCGAGTGCTGCTAGGGAAGAACTTCTCCAAGAAGCTCCTAGTGAACGTAGCCTAAGCAATTGGCTACACGAGCCTTTCGGACTCGGACCTCCACCAAATGTGAGCCAGTTACACCAGCTGGATGGTTACCACATCCACTCCATCAGCATCGACAACTCTCGCTGCCAAAAGCAACTGTTCAGTCCAGATCAACCATTGTTCGGCCTCCAAAGGCATCTTAGTGCTAGAGAATTTGTCGGGATGCAGCCTCATGAAATCTGTGACTGTACCCGCACGGGAGGGAGAGCTGCCTACATAGGCACAGAGGGTGGCAAAACCAGAGCAGCTTCCAAAGCAACCATCACCAAGTTACTATGGTTCTGCTGCATATTGATCAGCCGTTCCAACACATTGGTAATGGCCTCAAGCCTGGGATGATCATCCTGAAGACGAGAAGTACAACCTCTGCAAGCCATGGTCGGCACAAAATCAAAAACAATTAGCATCCGAAACAAAGTTGATTATAATTCATTCATGCATGCATGGTCGGTGTATGTTGAGCCAATCCCAGATCGAGCCAAGCTTGTCTAATATATCAGTCAAACTAATGCATTAGCAAAACTTGGCTCTGATACCACTAAAAACCTTGTCACGCCCCGCTTCCCAAAAAGAGATACGGAATACGGATATGTGACTAAGCCCAGCGAATGATTTTTATCATCCATAAGCTGTCAGGATCTTGACAAAATTTCACAAAAATAATCAGATTCGGAAGCAAGAGAAGTCAACCAAGCATGCATATATGAACCAAAATACCAGCAGGATTTACTTGAAACCAAAATATTATATTCTCAAATAAACCAGATCCGAACAAGTTAATAATCCTGGATCATATTGTCCAAATACAAATAAATCCAAGTAGCAATACGTTTATTCAAGATAAGCAATAAGAAAATAAATAGATATAGCGAAAGCTCCAGCCAACTAGAATCTTATATCACCAACTCCATCAGGCAACTGTTCTCCAAAATCTGCAATTTAATAAATTGCAGGAAGAGAAAAAAGAAAACAAAACGTCCGTCAATGCAAGTTACGGGCCGCTTATAGTGCAGGCACAAGTACAGGAAAAGGATAAACTACATAGCATGGAATAGACATGATAACAAAATAGAACAACTAGCATGGCAAGATGAACAAGTGCAAATGGCATGTAACAAGTGTCAAGTAAAACAAGTATCATGTAAGCGAGTAACAAGTAATGAGTGTCATGTATCAAGTATCAAGTATCATGTACAAGCAGCAAGCGTCAAGTGATCATGTTCAAGTCTTATATTTATTATTATCTAGGTAGCACTTCATGCATCCCAGGTTTTTACTACATGGTTGCTACATTCAAATAATTTTGTTTTAGATTTCATAGTGGATCATAGAGGACAGCGTAATCAGGGACAAGTATCAAGTAATCGAGCTCCAAGCTCCATGTATCATCTATCAAGTGTCAAGTTGTGCAAGTGTCATGTATTCACGTGTCAAGTGTGCAAGTGGCAAATAATCATGTGTTAAGTTCCAAGTATCAAGTTATCACGTAGGATCCATCGATTCCCTTCCGAGTACACGTTTCTGTATTTTTCACAATTAGATCTTTTTCCCCTTAAACCTGGCTTGGTTATTTATTATTATTATTCAAGAAAGCATGGATGTGCACAAACAAGGCAAGTATAACATGGTATAAACAAGTAACAAGTTCAGGTTGAAATATAAACATGTACATGTGAAAGACAACTCATAAAAGATTAGGACAACAAGAATTCTAGTTCAGGACAGGAAGACATCACTACACCAAATCTGAAATTCCCGTTGCTACAAACATGCAATCCTGGTTCCGTCAAAGAATATAAAAACTAGACTCCCGGACGAATCTAGCAAATATGTACAAGTCATATGGTATTTCATAAAAACAAGTCTCAAAACAGATTTGAATTCAGAAAATATGTTCAGCTAGAAATCAGAAGTTTGTATTCATAACCAGGAAAATAGCATGAAAACTTACTAATTAAATCCACGAAAAATCTGGGGTATATCCTAGTATGTTTATTAATAGAAAATAAAGTTTCATAATTTTCCAACATAATAGAATAGTCAATTAAAACCAGAAAGCAGCAAGATAAAGTAGTTTTGTAAATTTGGAATCATAAATACAGCAGTACTAAAACAGCAATATCTCACAAAATACAAATCCAAATCCAGATCCGTCAAAAGGGTGATAAACTATACAGTAGGCTATAATTCATATTCACAAAATTTTTATAGACAGCAAATAGAATCAAGTTGAAATTATGTATCTTTATGGAATAGAAAGAAAATTATGCAAGTATAGTAGTTGTTTGCAAGCATAGAATAGTTTATAGAAGTTATCAATTAAATCCATAAAAATTAGGGATTAATTCCAATCATGTCTAGTTGTAACCAACAAAATATTGGGTCAAAATATTATCTTTAACATCAGTAGAAAAATAAATTGTCATACAGAATTCATATAAAATGGATCTGGAATTTTAAACACATCTGTAGTTAAATAGTCATAACTCGCAACTCATATAATAGATGTCCAAATAACATGGTATAGGGTATTTAGCAAGTTTACAACAAGTCTACTACAACTAACACGTCTAAGCACATGATAACATATGATCAATACGCATGTATACATCAAGAAGTAGTCATCCCTAAGTTATTTCATGTCGGGGGTGTCATGTGTCAACTACGGATGGGTCAACACAATAGAGACAAGATATAACAGGGGTTCACATAAGAACTGTCTCTAGAACACAACTACACTACAAGCGGTATTTAGTACTTGTATTACACAAAGAAATGAATACAAGTTACTTGCCTAAGAGACGACGACGAAAACGGCACAAGAGCAAGAATAATAGGAACGGATTCCTGGGGAACGAACGCAACGATCGCACAACCCACAAACCACGAATAAGAACACGACAAATCCAAACACGAAGACAACCCATGAATACAATAGTGAACTCCGAACACGAACCACGAACACGAACAAGGCAGATAACCTAAGAGGGAGAGAGAGACCAGGACTACGGTAGCGGCACAAGGCAGCATCGGGGACGGCCAAGGGGTGGCACACTGCAGGAGGTGTAGGGCGGCTGAGAGCGGTAGGGCTGCTGGCTGTGGGTCGAAGGGACAACTCACAGGGAAGGGGAGGCACACTGGGATCTCGACGTCATCGAGATGCTGCACCGGGTGAGGGAGACGACGGGAGGATGTGGCAGGAGGGCGTGAGGGCTGGCTGCGGAGGTCGATGCCGAGGGAGGGGGGTGCAGCAGTGAGGATCGGGAGAGCTAAGAGGGGATCGAGTGGGTTTTAGGGAGGTGCAGGGTTGAAGAAGGAAGAGGTGGCTCATGTGGTTCATGGGTTTAGCTAGTATGACGTTTAGAATATATAGGGGTGGAGTTTTTAGGGTTAGGGGAAAGAGGGGGTTAACGGGTTGGGTAGGTATGCAGGTATTGGGCTTGGGGTGTCCAATAGGGTTTGGCTGAAGGGGTTTTAATGGGAAATAAAATGGGTAATGGGTTGTTATAGGGTTTAGGGTATAATAAAAAATGGGTTTAAATAAATTGAAATCCAAATAGATTTAGGGTGAACAAGAATGAAGTAGGAACAACTAAAAAATAATAGGACATGAACAATAAATAATGGGGATCAAAATAACGGCCCGATCAAACAAAGAGGAAAATAATAGGAGACAAAAGAATCAAGAATCCAAATAAAGAAGACGAAATAATAAAATGAATATATTGAAAAAGAAGATCCAATATACGGTCCAAAAAGAGATACAATAAGAATCAAATACATGGGAAAAGAAAATACACTCAAAATACATAAAATAGAAAATAGGGGTTACATGGAGTGACAAGGTTTTTTAGTGGTATCAGAGCCCGGTTTGACTAATGTGTTAGTCATGTTTGGCTGATATATTAGACCAGTTTGGGTTTAACCAGTTGAACTCAACAATATGTACAACACATGAATCACATGGATAATTGATAACCAACTTATAATCTGGATGCTAACCGTTTGATTTTTATTGCAGACTATAGCTAGAAAAGGTGCTTCGTCCTCCCGAACAAGGGATGATCGGTTAGAAGAGCCGACTGTTGCTTAGATGATGCAGATGCAGCATGAACACAATGAGCTAATGAAGGTAGCTTTTGAAACTACTAACAGGGAACTCACTGGACCTACACCCGGATTGCTGCCACCGAGACCTGGTAATGTGGCAGATTTCATGAGGCTACATCCAGATAAATTCTCAGGCACTGAGAGTCTGCTTGAAGCCGGGCAATGGCTAATTCAGACTGAGCAGCTGTTGATTGCAGCACGGATACCAGATGTTGATCGGATGGATGTCGTGAGCATCCAGCTCGTTGACCTCACCCACATCTGGTGGCAAGCAGAGATTGAATGACTGGGGCGACCCATCACCTGGTCCATCTTTACGGAGAGCTTCCTCACATTTTCTTTCCTAGTGTCCCTAAAGATGAAATGGAGCGGCAATTTGTCTCACTAACCCAGGTTCACCAGATAGTGTTCATTTATGCAATTTTTGTTTTTTATTTCATAATATATCAATGTTAAACTAAACATCGTCTTGAACTAGGAGAGTCGGAACTTAGATGAGTACGCTGTAGAATTTACCCGACTGAGCTGTTTTGCTACTTCCATGGTGGCAAATGATGAAAATAGAGACCGCTGATTCTTGTTCGGTCCGGATACAAAAATTTAGGACCGCCTTGCTACTCTGCGACTCCGATCGTATGCAGATATCCTGGATGTTGCTAGAATCCAGGAGCAGACTCATAAGAGGAAGTGTGCCATTCTGCAATGTGTTCCGCACCCTGTTGCTGTAAGGTCTTCTGGAGGACCTATTCAGAGGTCAGTCCCGACACCTCCTACTAGGGAATCGCTGTATCCACCTGTCGCTCATAGAACGAATCAGGTCTGTGCGCACAATCACAGGATTGGGCAATTACGCCAAGACTGCCGTTTAGCCAATCGCCAGTGCCTTATGTGCGAAAGTAATTGCCACATGGTTCTTGATTGCCCAAGGACTAGGCCCCTTGCACCGGTTGGAGGTTTCGCTCCGCAGGGAGCGCTTGCTCGTGGTCAGAGCGGACCACCACTCCCACCTCAGAGGCAGGTATTCGATCTGAGGAGAGCCGCTCCTAGAGGTGGTCCTTCTGGAAGCCGTGGCCTGGCCTACAACCTGACTGCGGTGGATGTTGAGACCGGCATTGGCGTGGTTGCAGGTATGCTTATAATTTTGTTGTTTTGCTTGTTATCAATTCTATTTTGTTGTTCTTCTATTGTTAATCACTCATGTTTATCTCTTTTGCATACATTTTGCATATTCGTATTCTCATTCCTTGATTTCTTCTAGGTGTTATCTTAGTTCACTCCTTTCCCGCCCATGTCCTTTTTGACTCCGGTGCTACTCATTCTTTTGTTTCCTCCCACTTCGTCAACCTGCATCATTTGGCCAGCAGTGCTATGCCAGCAGCATGAAATATCACTACAGGTGGAGGTGTCATTGTGTGCTCTCATATTTGTGAGCAGAGCCCTTTAATTATTGGTGGTGTGGAATTTGAAGCCGATTTGATCATCATCAACAATTTAAGTTTCAATGTCATCTTGGGAATGGATTGGCTGGGAGTTGCTCATGCTGTAATTGACCGCCGTACGAAGAAGGTGGTGTTCCAAATACCAGGTCTTCAGGAATTTGAATTCCATGCTGGTGAAACACTGCTTGGTCGTGTTGAGAAGTTGGCAAGTCAGGGAGCTGGAGTGATGGAAGAAGTGTGTGCTGATGGTGTTACCGGACCGTTAGTTGTGCTAGACTTTCTTGATGTTTTTCCTGAAGAGTGTCGGGACTACCTCCAGATCGTGAAGTAGTTTTCAATATTGATGTTCAGCCGGATACAACTCCTATCTATAAGAGTCCCTACCGAATGTCACCCGTTAAGTTGGCTAAGTTGAAGGAACATATCTAGGAGTTGCTGAATCAAGGTTTTATCAGGCCAAGTGTCTCGCCTTGGGGAGCTTCGGTACTGTTCGTCAACAAGAAGGATGGTAGTCGCAGGCTGTGTACTGACTACCATGAGCTGAATAATGTCACTATGAAGAACCGGTACCCACTGCCCAGGATTGATGACCCGTTTGATCAACTTGAGGGCACTTCTGTATTTTTAAAGCTAGACCTTCATTCTGGTTACCACCAAGTCAAGGTGAAGGCCGAGGATGTACAGAAGACTGCCTTTCGTACTAGATATGGGCACTATGAATTCTTGGTGATGCTCTTCGGAGTTACTAATGCTCCAGTTGTATTCAAGAGTTTAATGAATCGGGTCTTCTCTCCCTTCCTGGAAAAGTTTATTGTGGTATTCATCGACGATATCCTCATATATTCTCAGAGTTGTGATGAGCATGCTGAGCACTTAAGGGTAGTCTTGTAGACATTGAGGGAACATCAGCTTTATGAGAAGCTTAGCAAGTGAGAGTTTTGGCTAGACCGGGTTGCCTTTCTGGGGCATATCCTTTTAGGTGATGGAGTTTCTTTTGACCCGTCCAGGATCACTGCAGTTAAGGATTGGCCGAAGCCGAAGTTAGTATCTGAAGTTAGTAGTTTTCTTGGACTAGCAGGTTACTACAGGAAGTTTGTTCAGGATTTTTCGTAGATTGTCGGGCCATTGACCAAGTTGACCAGGAAAGATTCGAAGTTTGTGTGGGATGAGTCCTGTGATAGAGCCTTCGCTGAGTTGAAGTATCTGTTGAAATCAGCACCGGTGTTAACCATACCAGACGGATCAGGAGAATTTGTAATTCACTGTGATGCTTTAGGCAGAGGTTTGGGTGTTGTGCTGATGCAGCGAGGCAGAGTTGTCGCATATGCATCTAGACAATTAAGGTCGCATCAGAAGAACTACCCCACACATGACTTGGATCTGATAGCTGTAATTTTTGCCTTGAAGCTTTGGAGGCATTACTTACTTGGAGATCGAGTGGAGATTTTCACTAACCATAAAAGTCTCAAGTACGTATTCACTCAGATGGAGCTGAATATGAGGCAGAGGCGATGTTTGAAATTGATGGCAGATTAGGATATTAATTTGCAGTATTATCCTAGTAAGATTAATTTGGTACCTGATGCTTTAAGTAGAAAATCGGTTGCTAAGGTTCTTATAGAGCAGGAAGAGCTTTTGGAAGCCATGAGGAGGTTAGATTTGGAAGTGATTTTGCCTGGTGCCGAGCAGATTTGTATGATGCTTCAGCTACAGTCGTCATTGGCGTACCAGATTAAGGAGGCACAATTAGGTGATGAGAAATTACAGAAGTTTCGAGCTGAAGTTAAGGCAGGTTCAAGGACTGATTTGGTTATTCATGAGGATGGATCTCTCTGCTTTGGGACCCGCCTATGTGTTTCGAAGGAGGAAATCCGACAGAAGCTGCTTAAGGAAACTCATCGCTTACCCTATTCTATTCATCCCGGTGGTACAAAGATGTATCAGGATCTGAAGTCGTAGTTTTGGTGGCATGGTATGAAGAGAGTTATGGCGAGATTTGTTTCACAGTGTTTGATCAGCAGCAGGTGAAGGTAAAACATCAGAGAACTACTGGACTTCTTCAACCTCTTCCTATTCCATAGTGGAAATAGGAGAACATCATGATGGACTTTGTGACTGCCTTACCGAGATGTCCCAACGGTCACAATGCCATCTGGGTAATTGTGGACCGGTTGACAAAGAGTGCCCATTTTATTCCCTTCAGAGTGGTTCAGTCCACGAAAAGCCTTGCAGAGAAGTATATGCAGGAGATTGTCAGATTGCATGGGTCCTTGTCAATATTGTATCAAAAATAGACAGTAGATTCAGATCTTAGTTCTGGAAATGTCTTCAAGGTAGTCTTGGGAGCAAGTTGAACTATAGTACTGCGTTTGATCTACAGACGGATGGGCAATCGGAGAGGACTATCCAGACATTGGAAGTTATGTTCAGGTCCTGTGTTCTTCAGTTTGGAGCATATTGGGAAGATCATCTACACTTGGTGGAGTTTTCGTACAACAACAGCTACCAATCAAGTCTTAAGGCAGCCCCGTACGAAGCTTTGTATGGTCAGAAGTATAGATCAACAGTGTGTTGGGATGACATTGGTGAGAGGAAGCTTTTGGGGCCAGAGTTGATCACTAGGACGGTTGATGCTGTGGCTCAGATCAGGAAGCATCTACAGGCAGCTTAGGAGAGATAGAGGAAATAGGCAGTTCATAGGAGGCCTTTGGAATTTGAATTGGGTGATCATGTGTTCCTCAAGGTATCACCATGGAAGGGATTTATCCACTTTGTAGGCGGCAAGCTAAGCCCTAGGTTCATTGGCCCGTTTGATGTTGTGGACTCACGTTGTCGTCGTCTCTATCTGGAGTGCATGATGTTTTTCATGTCTCCCAAGTCAGGAGGTATATCAGGGATGACAATCATGTTATCGAATACTTCGAGTTTTCTGTTCAGCCCGATTTGTCCTGTAAGATCCTTTCGGTTTCGATCTTGGACCGACGGGAGAATTTTGAAGAACAAGGTCATCAGATTGGTTCGAGTTGCTTGGAATCCTTACTTGCCAGGTGAGTCGACCTGGGAACTTGAGGAAGAGATTCAGAAGAAGTTTCCCCATCTTTTTGTGTAGCCCTTTTTCTTTGGGGTTATCCTATTGCCACATGAATAAATTTCGAGGAAGAAATTTTATTGTAAGGTGGGTAGGATTGTAAGTCCCGTTTTCATTTTTCCCTTTTGATCCATTGTAAAATATATATTTTTTTGTGTGTGTGTAATTTTAATTATATTCTCTTTCATCTATCGTCTCGAATAATTTTGGTCCTAATATTGTTCATGAACTATCATTGATCTCAGTTTAATTATTCGAATATGTAACGCCCCGAATCCCAAATACACTGAATTCGAGATGTTCTATAGGATCTTTTCGCTTCTCTTAGTACAATTTTACAAGGAAATTCAAACTTTACACTTTACACCAGAGTTTACATCAATATTACATTTACATTTGCACAGCAGAAGTAAAATTTTACAACAATGAAACAAATGTACAACAACATTGAGAATCTTTAAGCATTTGTTCCTCTTTAATCTTTTCATGCCATTGATCCTGCATACAACATTGTGGGCACGTCAGTTTATTCAGCCGACGATAATTATATATGGCCATCCTCTCTATGCCAGAAACAGTATAACGATTCTCATTTCTTAACAGATCACAAACTTGTTCACATATCAAAATAAAGTAAAGGGAAAATCTTAATGATGTCGTGTTGTGATTGTGCACTTAATCCTTAATGCAATTGTTCATATTAGATGACACTAATGCGCACTTGTTCGGATTCTATGCATCCCATACTACATAGGTCCGAGGGCAAGCCTCTTATTCGTTCTTCATCTTTGTAGGGTTCAATCCCTCGTCATGACTTAATCTACTACTGTAACTATGGTGAGTATCCTAGATGATCTATGAGTACAAGCTCGTGTACAGAAAACCTGGAGGGGAATCCCACGCCATGTCTTGACTCATCAAGCATGCATTCTGTGGTAATTCAGCCTCCTTCATGGCACACGATCCTCTTGCAGTCACCAAACATCCCACAAGCGTGACTAGAGTCCGATCATTCTGAGTTGTGCCCACGCCATGTCTTGACTCATCAAGCATGCATTCTGTGGCTCACACACCCGCACCGTAAACCCTAGTTCTCATACTCGTGTCTTTCACTCACTTTCATCACATCTTCACTATGCACTAATCCTTAGTTTTATTAGAATCATGAACCAAAAATCAAAGCTCTAGAGTTAGCATCTCCACTAAACCGGACTTATTCATTCATTCAACATGACCAACCTTGGTCTTTCTTTTCAAATTTCATTTCATTTCATTTCCAATGCCGGGGGAGACTTAGCTACTCCTTGGTTTCAATTTCCAATTCACAATTTCCAGTTTGAGCATTTTCAACTCATAATTCATTTAATAGTCTTACAGACTTTCTTTATCATGATCTTAGCTTTTCATATTCATTTAATTCTCAATTCAAATCGATGATTCATTTCATGTAAATTCATGCAGCAATAAGTAGAGTTTACCAACATCAACCACAGATTCACAATCTTCAACATAAACAGAATAAGGTTCTCTAACACATCAAAATACTCTGGACAGTCGACTTGGAGAAGTCCAGTCGACTTGTTCAGTCAATTCAAGTTCTTCATAACCACTCGGGAGGGTCGACTGCTGCACATGGCCAGTCGGCTGCTCCGCAACTTTCTATGTTCAAAATATCATTCACGTGACAGTCGACTGTCATTCCATCAGTCGTCTGTCATGGGGTTTTTAACAATACATTTTCATTCTCTGCCCAATCGACTTGCTACTCGCATTGAGTCGACTGAACAGGTTCACATTTCAAATTAGGAATTATCTTTCCATCTGTTCTTCCATTCACAGGCATCATTGTGTCTCATTACAATATATTCATACTACATAAACATGTAGTTTTTTTGCTGTTCACTAACATCACAACACATACTTTCTCATACCAATGTTTTCTTTTCTCAAGGGAATGTTAAACATGCATTTTCATTTACTCATCATTTACTTGCAGAAATGAACACTAAATCTCAATTTAGCATACTAGAACATCATAATAAAAATACTTCGTCTCCTTAAATTTCTGGACTATTCGTAATTTATTTTAATACATTGGTCGGCTGTTCACATCAACAGTCGACTGTACAGGTTATTCCCAATTTTACTAATTATCACTAGTTCTTTTTCAGCTGTTCATGCCTCCTCCATCATATATAACATGGGGGATATGAATTTAGCAATCTTTATATCATTTCAATTGTACACACGTACATTATTAAATTTTCCAATAAATCATGAATAAACGTAGCCTCGTACCAGTCGACTTGTCCAAGTGACCGTCGACTGTACAACCCTATTTCAGTCTTATTTACAGTGTCATTACTTTATTTTTAGTCCTTCACAACTTTCATCATAAGCATACACAGAGTAATCTAATATAGTCAAACTTACTTTTCACAAGCATGGTAACAATCATTATTGCCATAACACAATTCCTACATTAGAAGTCCTGAGAAATACCCACCTTATTGACGAAATAACAACCGAATCCAGAAAAAGCTCCTTAATGCAATGCACGACTCCTTGCTCCTTGCTCCTCACCGAAGCTCTACTGCAGAGATGTTCGGCCTCCAAAGTTACCGTCACACACAACTCTCTCACAATATATCTCTCTTACAATATAATCTTAGTGTAAAAGAAATAGATGAATGAGAGGGGTATTTATACACCAATTTGGGTGAGATGGAGGGTTAGGATTTAGTAGATAGTTATAGGATCAAGGGCTAGGATGGACTAGGGAGTTGTAGAAACTACCCACACCCTAAATAACTACCCATGACTTAAACCCATTCTCAACCACAACCGGCCAAGAAAAGGTGTGCTCTTGCACGTGTATGTGAAATGCACGTGCATGCACAAGTCACCCTACAAGAACTTGCACACAAATAAAAGTCTTTAAAAAAAATTGTTACACATTACAAGTTGTAGAAAATAAGAAAAAGGGATTAAATCATGGGCTTAAAATAAATGGCCCAAAGAATAGTTATTAGAAATAAAAGAATGCATTATATTTTGGGCTTAGGAAAAAAAAGGGCTTTTTTTTTATTAAAATAAGGTTTTGGTACAAAACAATTAAAAGCACAAATTGAAATATCTTTACTCTTCATGATGAAAATAATAGCCAAAATATTACACGTTCACACTACGTGCAAAAATAAATAATTTTTCATTAATTAGAAAAATCAGGGTATTACAGAATATTATTTTTTTCCCAATTTGAAAGTTCTTCTCTCCTTGTTGGACTATTTTGTTTCATGATAATCTTATTCTTGTTGGATTGATAATTATTTATTATTTGATCCATAATTGTCGCCAAGCACAATAGTATTGATCCATATTTAACCTATTAATAAAAGCCACTACCCAAACCCCTAACCTAACCCTAATTCTAATCCTATATATACACCCTCTTAATTAAACCCTAATCAACATTAGCCTAAACTAACCCGATCTCCTAAGCAGCCGCCTAATCACCTTCCCTTCTTCTTCCTCTGTGATATTCGAAACCCAACGCCTCTCCATCTTTTTCCACATCGACTGTTCACCTCCAGCCTCGCCATCATCCTCCACGCCAGCCTTCCATTTCCATCCTCATCGCCAACCACAACAACTCCTCGCCATCCCGACCATCGACCCACTACCTCGTCAAACCCATTCTACTCCTCATCAGCCAGTACTACCACTGCTCTTCCACCACCCGAGCACCCCTTCGACGTACATCGACCACCTGCTCCATCGCTGCTCACCACCGAACCCATCACCTTTCCCCTACTTCCTCTGTTTCCTTCCAAAATAGAGTCCACCGCTCTTCATCGCCCACATCACCTCCTCCCTCCTCGTCGCCAGTCAGCCACCACAACCACCCACTAACTGCCCTCACCGCAATAGTAGTGCCGAAGCCCTGCCGCCGATCACCCGTCCATTGCAGTCGCCAGTTGAAGTCAAAGTCGAAGTCGAAGCCGTTGCCGCTGTTTGCTGTGTTGCTGCTGGTTGCTGTGTTGCTTCCTTGCTATTGTTGTTATGGACTCTTGCACGTATTTTGCACGTGTCGCCGTGTTCTCGCCGCTTTTCGTTCGCTCATAAATAATCCAATCAAGGCAAGTCACTTTTCTCTCGCGAATCACTATTGTATCTTATTCAAGATTTTATTGAAATTCCACAAGTATATCCCAAATGTTTATCGAATTGTTATATCATTATATTCCGTCGAGTATATTAAGGGTTTACACGAGCTAACCGAAAGTATTCTTGACTTCGTGCCATTATTGACTCTAGAATATTGAATCCTTCACGCATTCATGTAATATTGATAATAGAAATTATTCATGCATAACACCGCACAAACAAAACTATTGTAGAGTTGATTATTAGGTTGTTGTATTTGAATGATTGATTGATGTCTCATTGATGTTAAACTAGTGTATGGATGTATTCTTCATTGTTCTTACCATGTTATTGCGTGTACTACACTTTATATAATATTTGCTAATTATTGAGTTGAAGTTCATCATGTTTAGCTCGCTTTTATTTTACGAAATATGTCGAACCCTAATTTTCACTGTATGCCTAGAATTTGTAAGACCTTTTTGACCTAGTATTTGACATTAAAAAATTATAACTTTCTGAATGAGAATTGTAGCCTTGTGTTTCTAGTTTCCAGAAATTCTAAAATATTTGAATTCTAAGTTTTATTGCAAAAGTTATGGTATTTTACTACTGCTGCTTTTTTACTTCCAGAAATCTTGATTCATGTATCTCTTCATGTTTAAATTATTAAATAGCTAAGTTAATGTTTGAATATGGCTCTGATAAATTCCAGATTGTTAGTTAAAATGATTAGGAACCTAATGAATATTTTTTTATGAATTTAAAATTGGGCTTTTATTGATCTTACAAATATAAAAACTTATTGTCGATTTTCACTCAGAACGTGTAATCTGTAAAGAATGATGTAATTAACCTATCTATTGATATTTGATTTCGTATTTTAAATATGCATGGGAATCGTTGGGAATTCTAGTTTCTAGAACTTCTGACGAATCCAATTTTGGATTTCTGTAGCAGCGGAAAATTTGATTTTGGTACAGTAACCTATTGCTGTCCAAAATTGTGTTTCCATATTTTCTTAATTTAATTGTATATATATCGTTAAATTGAATGGATTGAAGTGTATAAATTGCATTGCATGATCCTAATATGCTATTGTCACCATTCTAATTGTCCCATTCTAATTGATCATTCTATTGTTACTTCTATTGATATCATCTTTATCGAATTTCTCTAAATTGCATAATGTATTGATTGCATCGATAAGATGTCTAACAAGCCAAGGTTTAATGGTTGAATTAAGTAGTGGATAATATAGAGACTGTACTTGGGAGAGGGGGCCGGTGTTTCCCCAAAATATTGTGTTAGCTAGTGTTTATTGATTGATTGTTGGATTACTGACCATTGTATCCCAATTCATCGTGTATCATTTTAGTGTTATCGTGCCGACTAATGTGCAACGGAGTTGCTATCGTTTTAGTGTTATCGTGCCAAGTACATGAACTATAGAGTCTACCACTAGAGTCTAAATGAAATTGATTGTATGCATCGAACTTGGAACGCAGTAGTATGTGCATTAGTTAGGCTAAAAATTAATAGACTTAAGATATGACACAATATTGACATTGCATATTGAACATCGTCATTACTATCGATATTGAACATTTTTTAAGTGATATTGACATCAACCATTGAGTGTTGACATCGAATATTGAAATATTGTTTATTGTTATTCCCATCGCAATGTTACCACTGATATTGATTATTGCTATCGTCCATTGTTATTGATTCATATTGTTTTATTAAATTCATTGTTATACCGTATTTCCATTGTTCATTGCCTTCTTTACTTACTGTCTATGACTTTTTCTAAGGACAATTTTTCTCCTCTTTTTAGATCAGGTATTCACAGGTGATCAAGAAGAGTTACCTGCAGAACTTGGAGAACAGACTTTCTGAGGATTTATTGCTTTCTAGATTTATCATTATTTTATTGGACTTCTTGTATTGAGTTTTATTAAACATTGTAATGTGGGCTTTTGACCCAGAGATTGTGATTTGGTTTCCAGACGTTGGATTATCGTATTTGGTAATTTCATATTTTTATTCCAAGTATTATTATTCATGTGATTGTTCTTTTTTGCATGCGTGGTTGTATTTATCTTGTTATATTGTTGAGTTGAACAATAACAGCTTGTGAATGATGCAAGTCATTCGCTGGGTCAATGTCACGCGTTTGTATTCCGTGTTTTTGGAAAGCGGGGCGTGACAATGTCAATTATGACGGGTTTCTTGATTCATTTAGTTGTTCTCATATTTGCTTTATGATGGAGATATTTTCTATTTACAAGTATGCTGGAGAACATTGAGTGAGAATGGTAGTTGATGAGATTTGTGAAGTAATGTGAAGGAATAATCGAGATGGAGACATCAAACAAAAAAGGGTACACACCAGAGTATTATGCACATTCCTTTGTTGAAACAGAACCTCATAGGGAACTATGGATGAACGGTGCTGCATTTATGGAGTTCTATCAGTTTGGGAAGGTCGCCATAAGGTGATGAAGGGAAAGAGGGGTGTTCAACATAACCTTTACAAGTTTTGTGTGAATAGAAAAACTCGGTCAAGTGTTTTGAAGCCCATCATTCCTAAAGCATTATCTAGTATACCATTACTAGAATCACCGAAGAGAGATCATGATGTTCAAATACCGTCGAGAGGTGGAGAGTAACTCAGGGTAGGTGGAGTTCGTGCGGAGGGTGGCGCCTCCGTATTAATACCTACTGGGTATCCCCTTGAGGGGAAATACTATTGGAGAAATAAAGGTAGAGATGAATTCAACTAGCAGAAGAAGCCACTGAACCGGGTTCGTTTACAAGAAGATAATGAAAGAGTCTAGAAATGGTTAGTCACTCAAGTATGGATTCATGAGTATGCAATCCAAGGTGGAGATTATTGGGTTCATGTCTTGCACACTATTCTGATGTGAAGAGAAGACAATGAAGCGAGAAGAGGTTTAAAGCATTGATGGTGGAGGAAGAAAGAGCAGCAACAACAACTACTGGAATCATCAAGTCAAGGGGTAGTCGAATTCCAATTTGGGCAGTTGGCTGACCAAGCACTTTGAATTGGTCAACTCCGATGCAGTCAACTGCATTTGGATGCAGTCGATCGAGAATGGCTAGAAGCAACACATGGGTCGGATATGGGTGATCTATTTTGAGCCCATCTTCCTCTCCAGGTTAGATATTATTTAGCTTTCTCTTCAGAATACATCAGACAATTACCATATCAAAACTGTAACCTAGGGTTTCTCTAGATTTTTATATTTGGTTTTAATGTTCTCATTTGAGAGGCAAGAGCATGTAAAGAGCAAAAGAGAGAAAAGTACTTCATTGAGAGTTCTCCGTTATAACAGCAGATTATCTTCTAATGAAGCGTAGGAGATAACTAGGTTCTTGATGAGAGTGGTTGTAAATCTTTATCTTCTATAGTTGAATATCATCTCAATTGTTTCTCCCCGGGATTAGGGTTCGCCCAAACTGAGACAAAATTGTGTGATTTGTGTATTTGGTTTAATTTACTATTATTTGGTGGTTTGCTCGTAGTGATCGGTTGTCGCAAACTCAGCAACCAATTCCTAACAAGGATGACCTAGTTAAAATTTTTGTCACAATTATAGCATAATCCTTTCTCTTTTCTAATAGTAATTTTAGCATTTGAAATTCTCTTAACAGAAAATTTGAAGTGCCAACACCCTGTGAAATTACAGTTAGTGGATTATGTTATGGAGTAAGCAACAATGGACGTAAATTACTTGGTGGTGGTGGCCAATTATGCCTATGATTTCCTCCTTTCATGTAACTCCTTCTCAAGTCTAAATTTTTTTCCTCTTGCAATTTTGCTAATACTACATCATCTGACATAGTTTTAGGTTAAAATCTAGGGCATCTCTCATGATATATCAAGCTTTAAGCCATAAATGAAACAGCTCAACATGAATGAATCAGTTCAATCCTTCAAATTGAGTCCAATACTCTTGTAAAGAAGCAATTTGAGTCAATTTTGGTAACACCTCTTGATGATCCTAAAATACGGATGAGCCAAACCTAACATCTAATTCCCTTACTGTAGCGCCCCGGATCCCCGTTACCGGACATCCATGACACTCCCCAGAATCTTTGCCTTCAAATGCATCTCAACACAGTAATAATACGGAAATTTTAAAACTTTTTATTGCCAAATAAGTCATTACATCATTGATTACAACCAATGTCTTGTTCTTGACAAGAAAACAAATTACATAAACTCAGTACATCTTATTACAAACATACAACACTCCTTTTGTAAAGTTCACAACTTCTCTCTCTCTGAATGGAAGTCTACGGCTCACTGCCGAAGCTCCGCTGAACGGTAAATCTGCTTCCCTGGGACTTGCTCCTCGGCTTGAGTCTTCTGCTGTGCGACTCTAATATTTCTGCACCTGCTCGAAAGGTAGAAGTCGATATCTAAAAGGTGGGAAACGTCAGTACTTCGACTGACGCAATACTGATAATAACAGCGATCCTCCAAACTAGAAATCACGAACCATCTTGAATGAAAAAGGAAACGTGCATCCTAAATTGTGTAGTGCTTGTGTATGCTATGATCTAACAACTAAATGCACCAATCACAAGCATATTCTAAAGCAAGCAAGACTTGGAAATCTAGATCCGCATGCATCCCATACTACATGCATCTAAGACCCAAGCATAGCCTAATCTAATGCACAAACAAGAATGCACACGATGCACCTACTCTAATGCAATTCAGTTGGGAACGTATGCATCCCATACTGCATACTTTTCCAAAATCAACTTCGATGGAAACATATGCATCCCATACTACATACTTTCCAAGGAGTTTGCCTCTCTTGATCGTAGGGTTCAATCCCTCGCCAGGCATCCTACCCTTGTACCCATCCAGTTCCCAATAGACTGTCTATCGCCCAAGGAGATTGCGCGGTCGGTCTAATTCCGCCCTGCAGTGCCCAAGTGGTCACCGCCAGTTGGTACCCACGCACGGACCTCCTTAGAAACCGCGTTGAACCTGGTCCTTATGACCCTTGGTTCCACATGTCCACCCATGGACTTACGCATGCGTGTTCAACCCTGGCCCGGGTTATGAACTTATATATATATATACCAAAACAAAAAACCCGCACTTTAGGGACGTGAGCACCACGGGAGATCAAATCCTCTGGGCCTCCCGCACCTTACTTTGGCAAAACTTTGGGAATCAACAGATCGAGATACAAGTCGGGGATGCAATCCATGAACGGCCGAGAACGTATCCCTATGACTGGAAGATACAACACCGACTATGGTTTACTAGGACTAATGCAATTTCCCAACCCCTTTAATAACCATTATAACCCCTACCTTACTCTAATTATTTCGGGTAAGAATTAACTGCTTCCATACTTGCCTATCAACCTCTGGCCCCTGGCGATACCGGTTCGGTTTGCCACTTCCCCAGCTTCGACCCGTCCAGCATAATGGCCTACGCCTGCCGCTACCCCGGCTGTAAATATATAATTGTCCCGTGAGCTCCACTCACTGGCATGCTCGGACGTCCTACGCTCGGAAGAAGTTTATCATATAAGGTTGATAGGTGCAGGGTATCCCTTACCCTAGTGACTAACTCGAGTCACACATCCCACTCTGGGAGTCAACAACCTCAATAACAGACATCAACCATCCCTAGACAAGAGTCATCGGCTCTAGTAACACACAAGGGAAATGTCCTCACAGCCCTTAGTCAAAACTAAGACTAAGCGACCCACGGGTTTCTGTCCGAACCTTAAAATGGTCATAACTCTCTTGATACAACTCCGATTGGAGTGTACGAGCCCAATATAGAAAGGTGAGATCCTAGGCTACAACTTCCTAATTGATCATGAACTTAAATTCAACCATCTAAGTCCTCAAAATATCCTCTCAACCTTCAGCCTGCGTGCTTCCTGTACACGGGCTGCACCTTACCAGTAGCACAAAACTCTACTCGTTCATCAGAATGACACAAACTCAAATTCTGTAGAAGGGTGTGGGTGTCCTAAAAAACTCTCCAGTTGGTCATGATTCCAAATTATACCATTAAGTGACCCTAACACACTCATCAATCATCGATACACCAATTCACACAATTGGTCTCTCCAATTCAGAGCACTCAGCTCTACTCTAGTTCTCTGTCCAGCCTTACAAAAATCATAATAATTCAACCGTTTACTGGAATTGCCTCAAATTGGTCTTGTTGGAAACATCTAGGTGTCCACTACAACCCTCTAATGAGTCATGATCCTCAAAATGTGCTTCCAACAAGTCTCAAATTCCCAATCTCTACAGTGTATCAAAATTGGCTGAAAATAGCACTGTGCATCCAAATGACATAAAATTTATGGTGGTGAAACTAGATATCATACCCAACATCATTCAAAAGACCTCATGTCAAAATTCCAATTATATATTGAGTACTCTCTATTGCAAATTTGCACAGAAACCATCAAACTCTGCAGATCAACATCAGCTACTGATTAAAGCTCGATTTTTATCATGTCTATAAACTCATCCAAATAATTTACTAATTTTTTTACATAATCAAAATGCATGCATGAACGTTGGTAAAAATTTTAGATCAATATCATGCTTCAATAAATCATGAAAATTCCTACAATATCAGCCATCCTGTTTATCTCTTTCTGAGTCTGCCTTATGACACAGCTACATCTCACGATTTTATTAACATATCAAATGACCATAGAAAAATCTGAAATAAATCATGAACGATCCTAAAATATATATGAACAAACTATTTAAATTCCATGGTCTAATTCATCATATTTTGCTCTCGGAAAATCTACAAAATGGTACTCCGAATCAGTTTTTCTAGTTCAATTCTGACTTCAACTTCTAACCTTTAGATGATCATCCCTATGCATCCTACCATACATGCATGCAATCAAAATCAATTAAAATACAAGAAAATCAGGTTTAGAGAAACTTCCCACCCTTGGTTGTAGTAGAGGAATGATCTCCTCTCTTGGAAATCTCCTCTTGATCTTTCTTCTTCACTTTCTTCTTCCTTCTCTCCTATTTCTCCTGAGGTGGCTTTCTAAAATTTCCAGAGCAAAAGGGAGATAATGAAGTGGGAAAATGAAGGAGAATGGAGGGGGTATATGGGCCGGATTTTATGGGGGGTGTAGCATAGGATTGTAGGGTGGTTTTAGGCAAAACCATGGCTCAAAGCCTATTGTTTTGTGGTTGCTATGTTGGCTGTCCTATTTAGCCTTAATGGGTTCCAACGG
The DNA here is from genome assembly GCA_017893485.1 of Hemerocallis citrina. Classification (NCBI taxonomy): domain Eukaryota; kingdom Viridiplantae; phylum Streptophyta; class Magnoliopsida; order Asparagales; family Asphodelaceae; genus Hemerocallis; species Hemerocallis citrina. Next base: position 66,365,760 of record CM030367.1, on the reverse strand, counting down.
GTGCGAGATGAACAGTTTAATGAGTGCACGCAATATATATCCACTGTAGCATCATACAGTATTATATTTGCATGGGTGTCGTACCGAAAACTAGCGTTATACTAATATCGGTCCTTCTCGTTCTCGTGTATCTTTTAGAATGCAATCCAATCATAAACCGTCCGTAATCCTAACCATATATCACGATATCAAAATCAAATAAAACACTGCAATCGTGTGCACGCATACAGTCAATATACATACATACATATATATTCAGGTATCGTACAATACGGGGTGTTACATCACTCCCTCCTTAGAATCGTTCTGTCCCCAGAACGACGCTAGGGCCCAAATAACCGATGCTCACTAATGATCAGAAGATACTTTTCTGAATCATCACCAATTCCCTCGAGGAACATCCTCGAACTCACTCTTAAAGTGCCCAATACCAGCTCCCAAGACTCAAGTGCTCAACGCACTCCCCCATCCTGGAGATCAATCTCATCATGTGGATCATTTTGGGGCATACCACATCCAGTATCCACTATGCTGGGGATGAATCACCTTGGGGTGTGTTGCTCTCATCCTCGGAATAATGGAGACCAATTCCTACTCCACAGATCATTATGGGGCATATTTCATCCCTCGTATGGGATGCTGAGGAACTTCTCACTTCGCGGATCATTATGGAGCCAACGTCCCACTAACCTCTTTGTGTATGCTGCTCTTGTCCTTGGAATAATGGAGGCCAATTCCTACTCCACAGATCATTATGGGGCCTATTTCATCCCTCGTCTGGAATACTGAGGAACTTCCCACTCCCCAGATCATTATGGAGCCAACGTCCCACTAACCTCTTTGTGTATGCTACTCTCGTCCTTGGAATAATGGAGACCAATTCCTACTCCACAGATCATTATGGGGCCTATTTCATCCTTCGTCTGGAACACTGAGGAACTTCTCACTCCGTGGATCATTATGGAGCCAACGTCACACTAACCTATTTGTGTATGTTGCTCTCGTCCTTGGAATAATGAAGACCAATTCCTACGCCACAGATCATTATGGGGCCTATTTCATCCCTCATCTGGAATAATGAGGAACTTCTCGCTCTGCGGATCATTATGGAGCCAACGTCACACAATCCTATTCGTGTTTGCTGCTCTCGTCCTTGGAATAATGGAGACCAACTCTTACTCCACAGATCATTATAGGGCCTATTTCATCCCTCGTCTGGAACACTGAGGAACTTCTCACTCCGCGGATCATTATGGAGCCAACGTCCCACTAACCTATTTGTGTATGCTGCTCTCGTCCTTGGAATAATGGAGACCAATTCCTACTCCACAGATCATTATGGGGCCTATTTCATCCCTCGTCTGGAACACTGAGGAACTTCTCACTCCATGGATCATTATGGAGCCAACGTCACACGATTCTATTCGTGTATGCTGCTCTCGTCGTTGGAATAATGGAGACCAATTCCTACTCCACAGATCATTATGGGGCCTATTTCATCCCTCGTCTGGAATATTGAGGAACTTCTCACTCCGCGGATCATTATGGAGCCAATGTCATGCACGACTTTCCCGTGAGTATCGCTCTCGTCCTTGGAATAATGGAGACCAATTCCTACTCCACAGATTATTATGGGGCCTATTTTATCCCTCGTCTGGAATACTGAGGAACTTCTCACTTCGGGGATCATTATGGAGCCTTTCTACTAATGATCGTTCTTGCTTCATCACATCTCCTCTCTAGGGCCTAAGTCAAGCTCTCAGAATATCATCTAGCTCTCGGTTGCACTACGTGAGTGTCGGTGACCACTCCCTCCTTAGAAGAAAACGAGGCTTACCAAGGAGAAGGCAAAAATTCAGTTTTATGCCTTATCCCAAACACTCAAATAAATAGCGCAAGACATGAGATGACCAAATGCCCAAACAAACTTTCATGCTTTATAAAAAGTCCTAATATCTCGCTACAGAACACAGCACACATTTTCCATTCATGGCTAGCAAGAAATGAACTAACAAAATATATTACTATTCTAGACCATGTACCACTTCACACTTCCTTCTAGCTAAGCTGAAGTTCATTTATGACGAACAGGCTTCTTCCCTTTATCGACCATCTTTAGTAACTGGTCATTGGGATTCCCTTGCAGTTGTGGACAATTCGATTTCTTGTGCCCGGCTTCTCCGCAGTTATAGCAGGTGGTTGTCTGGACTCTTTTTGGGCATTGATTCTTGAAATTACCTTGTTCCTTACAAAAGTAACACACCACCATCCGTCTAGGCTCCTTAAGCTTTTTGGACTCAGGAGTTGAGTTCCGTTTGTCATGATCGGGGGTGAGACTAGCCTTCTTCCTCTTTTTCTTCGCCTCGGCCTCGCCGTGACTCTGTCTCATGTCCATTTCGGTTACCGCAGCTCGCCTTACTAGCTTATCGAATCGGCGAATGCCTAACGGAACAATCCTCGACCTCTGTTCAGGCCTAAGCCCTTGCTCAAACCTCTGGGCTTTCTTTGCCTCCTCCTGGACCACCTCTCGTGCATACCGTCTTGAAGCTGCTTCCGTTCTTTCTTTAGTTGTGTTATCTGTACCTGATGAAATTTGATCTATTGTTGTGCCCGGCGGATCGCCTTGTCCCTGCGTTTCCCCAGCCTTTTCATTTCCAGATACCCGATGGCTATCCTCTGCTGCTCCGCAGTTGGATCTAGCGATGGTGGAGGTGAGTTTTCCTCACCTTCAGTCTTCTGTAGCACTTTCCTCATTTCTTCCTCCATCGTCATCATATTCTTTGTAGGTATTGGCTCACCTAATGTTACTGACCCATCCTGGATAAGATATCTTCGAACACCATTTGTAAAACATAAAAAGGATTTAGTTTCGGAATTACATACACATATTATTCTGTTTGCCTCCACTAATGTCTGGTAACAGACTAGCCACCATTTGGACTTGACTGCTCCAAGCTTGTTAGCAAAAAATGAAGTAAACTGACACTGGTGCACATATAGAGAAGATCATAATCATAAGTTTTAAGCGCTACCATATGATTTATAATCATCCTATCTGCCAACTAGAATCAATTTATCTGGCCTTCAAGTCTAATTTCCTACCGTGTTAGACTGCAATTTGAAGTCAGCTCTAATACCACTTCTGTAGTGCCTCGGATCCCCATTACCGGACATCCGTGACGCTCCTCAGAATCTTTGCCTTCAAATGCATCTCAACACAATAATAACACGGAAATTTTAAAACTTTATTGCCAAATAAGTCATTACATCATTGATTACAACCAATGTCTTGTTCTTGAAAAGAAAACAAATTACATAAACACAGTACATCTTATTACAAACATACAACACTCCTTTTGTAAAGTTAACAACTTCTCTCTCTCTGAATGGCAGTCTACGGCTCACTGCCGAAGCTCCGCTGAACGGTCAATCTGCTTCTCTGGGACTTGCTCCTCGGCTTGAGTCTTCTGCTGCGCGACTCTGATATTTCCGCACCTGCTCGAAAGGTACAAGTCGATACCTAAAAGGTGGGGAACGTCAGTACTTCGACTAACGCAATACTGATAATAACAGCGATCCTCCAAACTGGCAATCACAAACCATCTTGAATGGAAAAGGAAACATGCATCCTAAATTGTGTAGTGCTCGTGTATGCCATGATCTAACAACTAAATGCACCAATCACAAGCCTATTCTAAAGCAAGCAAGACTTGGGAATCTAGATCTGCATGCATCCGATACTACATGCGTCCAAGACCCAGGCATAGCCTAATCGAATGCACAAACAAGAATACACACGATGCACCTACTCTAATACAATTTAGTTGGGAACGTATGCATCCCATACTACATACTTTCCCAAAATAAACTTCAATGGAAACATATGCATCCCATACTACATACTTTCCAAGGAGTTCGCTTGTCCTGATTGTAGGGTTCATTTCCTCGCCATGCATCCTACCCTTGTACCCATCCAGTTCCCAATAGACTGTCCGTCGCCCAAGGAGATTGCAGCAATCGGTCTAATTCCGCCCTGCAGTGCCCAAGTGGTCACCGCCAGTTCGTATCCGTGCATGGACCTCCTTAGAAACCGCGTTGAACCTGGTCCTTACGACCCTTGGTTCCACATGTCCACCCATGGACTTACGCATGCGTGTTCACCCCTGGCTCGGGTTATGAACTTATATATATACCAAAACACAAAACCCCGCGCTTTAGGGACGTGAGCACCACGAGAGGTCAAATTCTCCGGGCCTCCCACACCTTACTTCGGCAAAACTTTGGGAATCAACAGATCGAGATACGAGCTGGGAACGCAATCCATGAGCGGCCGAGAACGTATCCCTACAACTGGAAGATACAACACCGACTATGGTTTACTAGGACTAGTGCAATTTCCCAACCCCTTTAATAACCATTCTAACCCCTACCTTACTCTAATTATTTCGGGTAAGAATTAACTACTTCCACACTTGCCTATCAACCTCTGGCCCCTGGCAATACCGGTCCGGTTCGCCACTTCCCCGACTTGGAATCGTCTAGCATAATGGCCTACGCCTATCTCTATCCCAGCTGTAAATATATAATTGCCCCGTGAACTCCACTCACTGGCATGCTCGAACAACCTACGCTCGGCAGAAGTTTATAATATAGGGTTGATAGGTACAGGGTATCCCTTACCCTAGTGACTAACTTGAGTTACACATCCCACTCTGGGAGTCAACAACCTCAATAACAGACATCAACCATCCCTAGACAAGAGTCATCGGCTATGGTAACACACAAGGGAAATGTCCTCACAACCCTTAGTCAAAACTAAGACTAAGCGACCTACAGGGTTTCTGCCCGAATCTTAAAATGGTCATAACTCTCTCGATACAACTCCGATTGGAGTGTACGAGCCCAATCTGGAAAGGTGAGATCCTAGGCTACAACTTCCTAGTTGATCATGAACTTAAACTCAACCATCGAAGTCCTCAAAATATCCTCTCAAGCTTCAGCCTGCGTGCTTCCTATGCACGGGCTGCACCTTACCAGTAGCACAAAACTCTACTCGTTCATCAGAACGACACAAACTCAAATTCTGTAGAAGGGTGTGGGTGTCCTCAACAATTCTCTAGTTGGTCATGAGTCCAAATTATACCATTAAGTCACCCTAACACACTCATCTATCATCGATACACCAATTCACACAATTGGTCTCTCCAATTCAGAGCACTCAGCTCTACTCTAGTTCTCTGTCCAGTCTTGCAAAAATCATAATAATTGAACCGTTTACTAGAATTGCCTCAAATTGGTCTTGTTGGAAAGATCTAGGTGTCCACTACAACTCTCTAATGAGTCATGATCCTCAAAATGTGCTTCCAACAAGTCTCAAATTCCCAATCTCTACAGCGTATAAAAATTGGCTGAAAACAGCACTGTGCATAATCATAAAATCATAGTAAATTCCACACTTGTCCAAATGACATAAAATTTCTGGTGGTGAAACTAGATATCATACCCAACATCATGCAAAAGACCTCAAGTCAAAATTCCAATTATACAGTGAGTACTATCTATTGCAAATTTGCACAGAAACCATCAAATTCTCCAGTTCAACATCAGCTCCTGATTAAAGCTCGATTTTTCTCATGTCTATAAACTCATCCAAATAATTTACTGATTTTTCTACATAATCAACATGCATGCAGGAACGTTGGTAAAAATTTCAGATCAATATCATGCTTCAATAAATCATGAAATTTCCTACAATATCAGCCATCCTGTTTATCTTTTTCTGAGTCTGCCTTACGACACAGCTCTATCTCACGATTTTATTAACATATCAAATGACCATAGAAAAATCTGAAATAAATTGTTAACGATCATAACACATATATGAACAAACCCTTTAAATTTCATGATCTAATTCATCATATTTTGCTCTCGGAAAAATCCACAAAATGGTACTTCGAATCAGTTTTTCTAGTTCAATTCTGACTTCAACTTCTAACCTTTAGATGATTAACCCTATGCATCCTACCATACATGCATGCAATCAAAATCAATTAAAAGACAAGAAAATCAGGTTTAGAGAAACTCCCCACCCTTGGTTGTAGTAGAGGAATGATCTTCTTCAAGCTTCCTCTCTTGGAAATCTCCTCTTGATCTTCCTTCTTCACTTTCTTCTTCCTTCTCTCCTATTTCTCTTGAGGTGGCTTTCTGAAATTTCCAGAGCAAAAGGGAGATAATGAAGTGGGAAAATGAAGGAGAATGGAGGGGGTATATGGGCCAGATTTTATGGGGGGTGTAGCATAGGATTGTAGGGTGGTTTTAGGAAAAACCATGGCTCAAAGCCCATTGTTTTGTGGTTGCTATGTTGGCTGTCCTATTTAGCCTTAATGGGTTCCAACGGATGCGAGACGAGCGGTTTTAACGAGTGCACGCAATATATATCCATTGTAGCATCATACAGTATTATATTTGCATGGGCGTCGTACCGAAAACTAGTGTTATACTAATATCGGTCATTCTCGTTCTCGTACATCTTTTGGAATGCAATCCACCCATGAAACCGTCTGTAACCCTAACCATATACCACGATATCAAAATCAAACAAAACACTGCAATCGTGTGCACGTATACAGTCAATATACATACATACATATATATTCAGGTATCGTACTATACGGAGTGTTACACTTACAAACACTTCCCATGTGTATAACTAAACTTCCCCTGAAACCATGCTAAATGTAATACCCCGCAAAATATGCAAGTTCGGAGCCCGGCTTGTTGCTCAAATAACTCTTGCATTACGTTGATTCACCAGAGTGGCAAGTTCAGAATCTAGCCACCCCCAAAGACTACACCTACAACATGCTAGATCTAGAGCCCTGCATTCCCCCAAAGCCTCTCCCACGACTAAACAATTTCAAACATTAAATCGCATCACAAAAAGGGCAGAGTCAAGACAGGAACACAGAGAAGATCTTTACTTCATATCAATTTTATACTACAATAATGGCACAAGCCCAAATAACACATGTAACTACCATTTCGCTATTTTCAATTTTTCCTCTTTTGTAATATTTTATTTGCAATTGAATAAAATGCTCTATTTTTTTTCTTGATTATTTTAATTAAATTTGTTCTTGAAATTCTTCGTTCTTCTTGATTGAGCTATTCTTGTTGATCTTATTTTCTTTTATTTAATTGTGGGTATTTTTATTTGAACCCCATTATTTTAGATCTATCTCTTATTGAACCCTAAAACCCAAATTCAATTGTTCTTGACCCAAAACCACTATTTTTGGATCCTAAACTAGTAACCCAACATCCTAATTGCACCCTATAAATTCAATCCTATTGCAAACCCTAAAAATTGGACAAATTAATACCTTAAGAGCCGCATATTCTATCCTCTTCCACTCTCCTCCCGTTTCTCACTCCCCGATCATTTTCCCACCCAAATCTCGACCACCCCTTACTGTGCTTCTTCCCCGGCTGAACTCTGGCCAACCCCCTTCCGTCGACACCTCCCTTCGTCGCCCAGACACCCCCCCCACCCCCCCCGACCTCTTCTTCCCTGTTCCCCTGTTTCCACAGCAGCCAAAACCCCACCGTTGTTGTCCCTCTTTCCGATCGACGCAGCCGCCCAGAACGAGGCCGCCGCATTACCGTCCGCCACCGCCCTGACGCGCCTCCGATCAACCCAGCGACCACCCGCTACCGTAGCCTTGCTCTGGATATTGCAGTTGCTATCTCTTGTTGCTGTTGTTGCTGTTGGATCTCTATTACACGTAGTTCACACGTGATAATTTGTGTGTTCGTGGGTTCGTTGCTCCGGGATTCTCATCTCGTTATTCTTGGTATTCAATTTCGTCATCCAAAATGCAAGTAACTTTCCTCTTGAATTATTATTGAATCAAATTCAAAGTTTTATTGAAATTCTTGCAAGTAGATCCTATTCGTTATCGTATCATTGTATTGACTATCTTTCGTTGGGTATATTGAGGGTTTACACGTGCTAACCCCAATTTACTTGACTTCGTATCTCGATTGACTCCAAAGATTGAATCTTTCATGTGTTCATATAGAATTGATAATAGGGTTACTCATTTAATTGTCACACCACTAAATTATTGTAGAAAGAATTACTGTGTTGTATATTTGATTGATCGTTTGTTGTTTGATTGATGTTAAATTAGTGTATACATGTGATCTTATTTTTATCTATCATGTTATTTAACCCATCATGCTGATTGACAAGTTTATCGACTAATAGAATTGATATACATCATGTTTAACTAAATTTTTCATTAAAAATACCAAAAACCTTTATGTTGCTTGCTGGCTGTGTTTTGTTTGTTATTTTTGACCCAGAAAATGATATTAAAATGAATAGCTTTATGAATAAGAATTGTAGCCTTATCTTTCTAGTTTCCAGAACATTTTGAATTTTTGAATTCTGAGTTATGTAGCAAAAGTTTTGATTGTTTTACTACAGCTGTGTTTCTATTTCCAGATTTTCAAATTCTCGTATGTTTCATGTTTAAACAGTTAAAAGCCTGATCAAATGATAAAATATTTCTCTGAAAATTTTCAGACTGTTGCTTAAAAATTTTAGGAGTTTAACAAATATTTTTAATTAATTTTACATCGAGTTTTGCTGTTTCTAAAATTATAACAATATGATGTCGAGTTTCAGCCTGAACATGAAATCTGTAAAGAACGTTGTGTTTGACCTAACTACTGTTGTCGGATTTTGAACTTTAAATATGTGTTGGATTCGTTGGAAAGTCTAGTTTCTAGAATTTCTGACGGATTTAATTTTCGAGTTCTGAAACAGTGGGAAATTACATTTTTGTACAGGCTTCTCTTGTTGTCCAGAATTTCACTTTTCAGTTTTCTTAATTTAATTATTCCTACATCGTATTATTGCATGAATCGAAGTGTGCATGTTGTATTGCATGATCCTAATGAGTTATTGTCATTGTTTACCTTCCTATTATTTCCTTATTGTTACCATCGTTCATCTCATGTCTCATATTTGCATATTGTATTGTTGCATTAATAAAATAATTAATAAGCTGAGGTTTAAGGGATTGACTGAAGTAGTTGATGATATATTTACTGTACGCGGAAGTATGGGCCATGTTTCCCAAAATATTATGTGTTGGCTATTGTTATTGTTATCGGTTTATTGTTGGATTACTGACTACAGTATCTCAATTGATCGTGTATTATTTTATTATTTTTTTTAAGGAACATGTGGAGTCTGGCCACCCTGTTTCATTAATAAGTGATTAATAAAATAAACCCAGAGTACTGAACCTACACAAAATCCTACAAACAAAACAACAGAACATAAACTCCACCCCGAACATGGGGGGTAGGACAAAAGAAAAAACATAGAGTAGCCAAAAGGAAATACATCATACCCCCCAAAAAACCCTGGGGTGGTGGGTATCAATCACCATCGAAGACCGTACTGGCTATCACTCTCGTATGTAGCAAAAGTCCTGTACCTGGAAGACACTCTCGATCCTTCCCCTTGGACCTGCTACTGCCACATTAGCCCAAAAAGAGATAAAATGCATAATGTGAGTCAAATTTCCAGAAATACTATTGCAGGTTCTACGAAAGTAAAGATTATTTCTGTCTAGCCAGAGAACCCAGGTCATTGCGGCGATCGCGATATACCACGCTTCTCTCATAGCACCCATCTCTGTTGCGAACATAGGACCTACCCACAGGTCCTCGTAAGTACTAGGGTATTGAGATGTCCTTAGGGCACTGAGTACCTCTACAAGTTTCGCTTTGCTCCTAGGACACTGAAGAAGAAGATGATCCCTAGACTCTAGGGCATTGTGGCAGAACCCGCATTGGGGATCCACAGTCGGTTGGCACTTAGCGAGGTTTTCTTTAGTTAGGATCGCATCATTTAGTACCAACCATAAGAAAACTTTGATTTTTAGCAGGGCTTTCGTTTTCCAGATGACAGCAGACCATTTTGGGGTACATCCCCTAAAATGTAAGCAATTGTACATGGAGAAAACCGTGAACTTGCCGCTCTTCTCCAATCCCCAGGATTTCTTGTCGGGGCCTTGAGAGCAGCTGATATCAGTGTTGGAGATGTAGGCCTGAAGTTCCATTAGTCTGAGTAGTGAGCCTAGTTCGAGCGGTTGTTTGAAAGATGGATTTCAGGCACCTCTTTTCCAGGCAGCGGCCACCGTGCAGTGTGGATGTGTTGCCTGGTCATATAGATCAGGGAATAGGGTTTTGAGTGAGTGATCTGCACACCACTTGTCCCACCAAAATCTGGTGAGTCTGCCGTTACCGATAGATGATATAACACAGCTGTGGAAGGGATCGTATGCCTTAGTGATACTTTTCCAGAACCACGAAATCCGAGGGCCTATCCTGAAGCCCAGATTTCTCGTTCCATTCCCATGCATATATCCCTGGACAAATTGTTGCCATCCTTCTCCATTCGGGTGGAAAACTTTCCACCACCATTTTCCCAGTAGCGCCAGATTCATATCTCGAAGGTCAATTATACCTAGGCCTCCGTGTCTCTTTTTCATGCCGGCCTTCTCCCACCTAATTAGATGATATCCTCCTCGGTCCGGATCTGCCCCTTTCCAAAAGAAATGCGTCCTAGTTCGGTCAATTCTTTGGATTACCCATCGCGGCATTTCAAAGAAGGAAAGATAATAGGTAGGAAGGTTAGAGAGGACTCCATTAATAAGCGTGACTCTCTCTCCCAAAGAAAGGGCTTTGCCTTTCCATCCTGCCAACCGTTTCTCAACCGGGTCTATGATGGGAGCCAATCCGCCTTTTTGAGTTTTCCGGGTCTAAGCGGCAATCCCAGGTATTGGATGGGGAAACTCTCGAAGGAGCAATTTAGGATAGTGGCATGATCAAGAGCCTCTTTCGGACTCCTGGCAATGGTGATGAGAGCACTTTTGTGGAAATTGACTCTGAGGCCAGACCAGGCTTCAAAGCAATACAGAGTTCCTTTGAAGACGGTGATTTTTCCTAGGTTGCCATTGCCAAATAAAAGAGTATCGTCTGCGTATTGGAGTACAAAGCATCCTTGACGATTGTTTCCCTTGGCCACCGGTATGATCCAACCGGCTCTACTGCATTTAGCCATCATGGATCTGAGAACGTCTGCCACGATGGTGAAGAGAATGGGTGAGAGCAGATCTCCTTGTTTGAGCCCCCGTTTACAGGAGAATGGGTGGCCTGCTACTCCATTAACCAGAATAGCCATTCTGCTGTTGGTCAGACACGTGTGGATCCATCTTATCCACCTGTCCCCGAAACTCCTTCCAACAAGCGCTTCCAACAAATAGTCCCATTCAATAGAGTCATAGGCTTTCTCGAAATCCAGCTTCAGGAGGTTGCTCTTAGAGTTCGAGGTGTGGCAATGATGGATAGTCTCCTCAGCTGTTGATATACTGTTCTGAATGCATCTTCCTTTGATGAATCCCGTCTGGTCCTGATTAATGAGGTCATCCATTATCTTCCTGAGCCTGATAAAGAGGGTCTTGGTAATGATCTTTACCGAGCAGTTAAGGAGGCTAATGGGGCGGAAGTCTCTGACTCTTCTTGATTCTTCTTTCTTAGGAATCAGTATAACCTCCGCGTAGTTGAATCTCTCTAATTTGAGTTTATGCTCGTAGAAGTCTTCGAACAGCTTAAGGAAGTCATCTTTGATTTCCTCCCAGAATATCTGATAGAATAGAATCGGGAAACCATCAGGACTTGGAGCTTTATCCTTTCCCATTTGTTGGATTGCCTCCGAGACCTCCTTCTCAGTGAAGGGCGCTTCGAGGGATTGAAGCCCAGGCTATGGAATACTTGCCTGGTCTTGCCAGAAATCATGTTGGAGAGGGATCCTTAATTCTGCTTTGTGCCCGAAGAGGCGCTTGAAGTGTGACTGGAAAGCCAGCTTAATACTAACATCACCGTGAACTGTTCCGAAATCCGATTGGATTGAGTGTATGAGGTTAGCTCTATGTCGTGCACTGGCAACTCGATGGAAAAAGGCTATGTTCGCGTCTCCCTCTTTGAGCCACGAAATTCTGGACCGTTGTTGCCACTGGATTTCCTCAATCCTGTAGATCTGGTCGATTTCCTGTTTGAATTGGAGCAATTAAATCTGCTCTTCGTGTAGTAGATCCCTAGATTATTCAACCTTCTCAAGTTCCTCAATTCCCTCAAGAAGGGATTTCTTTGTTCTCCAAATCAGAGCGAATCTGTTCCGGTTCCATTTTCTAAGCTTGCCCCTGAGTCTGCAAATCTTTTCACACCATATAGCGGATGCCTCCCGACCCTTAGTCGGGTGAGACCAATTCTCGTTGACCATATGGTGGAAGCCTTGAATTTCTAACCATGCTTTCTCGAACCAAAATTTTGATGGCCTCCTGGGTAGGTCTTCCCCAGAAGAAAAGAAGATAGGCACGTGATCAGATGTTGGTCTGGGAGTGATTTTGCCGATGACAATGGAAATTTGGTCTCCCAATCCGTGGAGACCAAGATCCTATCTAGCTTAGCTAGGATTGGCACCACCTGCATATTCGACCATGTGAAAAGCCTATCCAAGATGGGGATATCAACCAATTATAGGTCCATGATGACCTCATTGAAGGCTTCCCTGTCTAGATCACTGGATCCTCTTCCCCTGTGCTCTGAGGCGAATCTTGTGATGTTGAAATCGCCCCCCACCACCCAAGGGTGTTTCCAGTGAGCATGGATAGCTCTTAGTTCTGTCCAGAATGCCGTTCTAGAGTTACAAGTATGCGGACCACAGACCACCGTAACCGATTGAGTCCACTGGTCGGCTTTTCACTGGAGCAATACCGATAAGGAAAATTGCCAGTGGAGCTCGTCTGAACAACAGTAAATGTTGGGATTAAACCCAAGGGTGATGCCTCCAGATGCCCCAACTAATGGAAGCATCTTCCAGTCGGAGATTCGACTGCCCCCTACTTTACTAAGTCTAGAAACATTTGAAAGTTTGGTCTCTTGGAGGCCGACAATGTTAGCCTTAGACTTGGTAACGACTTTCTTCACCATTTCTCGTTTGCCCCACCATCCGAGGCCCCTAATGTTCCAGAATAGGGCCTCCATTAACAACGGTTAGAGGGGAACGTGACTCGTTTTGGCTGTCGAGTACAAACTAAGAGAAACCCTATCGATCTCCCATCCTCTAATTTGATTAAGGAGGATGGCATTCCTATCAATATCGTTAACAGCAAGACCACGAGTTTTGGCTAGATAAAAAATCTCAGTATCAGTCATGAAGTTAAAAACAGAAGCTAGGAAAGAGCCTGTACCTCCTACGTTTGTCTTAGCCGCTTTAGCGGCTACAGCAATCTCCAGATAATCGTCTATGGACTCCTCACTAGCCCTCTTGCAAACCCTGAGATGTGAACCTCTTTGAAACGAGCTTGTCACCATTGACTGCATTGGAGGGAATGTGCAGGGTACCAATTCTGGAGAAACACTGGAAAGCTCTTCAACCAGTCCATCTGAGTCAATCGACTCTCCTTCTGAGTAGACATAGTCGTCATCGAGGTTAAGCCTCTCATCACAGTCATCTTCATCAACGTCAAGAGGTGAGATTTGGACACACTCATTTGTGCCCAATAAATCACCATTTGAGCCCATACTGGGCCCCTCTTTGGGCCCAAGTATATTCCTCTCTCTTATAAGAAGCTCAACCGACCTTTTTGAGTTCTTTTAACCCAGCCCTAGTCTCAATGGGCCTTTGATTGTTGCGCTTGGGAGTTCGAATTTTATGTTGCGAATGGAGTAGGATAGGCAAGGTTATGACTCTATAGCAGTGGCTTCAGCCCTCTGACGCTTTCGCCAAGTGTCTCAACGTGATTTGAGGTCCCTGCTATCGCAGCTTTGGGAGTCGTTATCGAGGCATTAGGGCTCGATATCGAGGCATTGAAACAGCGCTTCGTTCTGCTGCTCACTGTACTCTTGCTTTTCCTAGAAGGCTCTAAGCCTAATTTGGGGGTCCTTTTTCCCTGTGCTTCACCCCCAAGCTCTTTACTCCCTCTTTGGAGCTCTCTTCCCTAGCTATTAGTACCTCCAAATTTGTCCTCTTCCCAGAAATGGCAACTGCCTTTTGCCCTAACAACTCCCCTCTTTTCCTTTTGGGGAGCTGTTGTGCTTTTGGTCCACCTTCTTGGTCCAAAGTTTGCACCTTTTTCCCTATTTTTTTCATGTTGGAGAGCCTCTTTGCATGTCGTGTCAAAGTGGGTTTTTGCCATTTCCAGGCCCTGCAAGCTCTGGCTCCCCTCTTTGTTCCCCTTTTCGTACCTCCACTCCACCATGCGGAGTTTGACTGCCACTTTGGGAAACTTTTTGGCCCTGTTCCCCCTTGTTTGCCTCTGGAGGAGTGGATTTTGCCAAATCCAGACATGAACCATCCTGACCATTGGATCTCTTGGTCGACTCTTGATCTCGACCAACGGGTATCTGCCCAGAGTTGAGAAAATCTGATCCATCCACTGTGGGCTCTCGGCGAATCTCCATCCCCCTAGCCGCCTTGATCACTTCTCGGTGAGCACGCTCAACCTTGTGTGCCCCGTCAATGGTAAGATCCCACTCCGGTGAGACTACCTATTTAAAGGTGTGACCATCTCTGAAAGATGGGGGAGGAGTAAGGGACGTGATGGCTAGGAGCTCTGCTTCTATTTTCGCCCTCTTTTCGAGCACAAACCGGATGAGATAGGATTCCTCAAAAGAGAAGACTTTGGCAAGGCGTGGCATAAGGGAGATGTCGCTGCTCCTGATTATTATCCTCACGGATACGATCTCGGAGCAGCGAATCGTCTTCTTGTCGATGTCTACCACTGTCCCGAAGTCAGAGACTATCTCCTGTAGAGCCTATTTCTTCCAAAAGTGCAAGGGGACGTTATGTATCCATATCTAGTAACTGTTGCCCTGAGGGAGCTCCGCCCCAAAGCTTGGTGACCATGCTTTAAACTCCACCTGAAAGTGCCCAAAGTCAACTGTGCCCATTCCGGTGACCTCTGTCATCTTATCTTGCAAAGGGAACGACACCAGAAATTGCTGGTGGCACATTCTCTTTGCTACCCAATCTCTGTGGGCCCTCATTGGACATTTCAAATTCAATGCTTTGAGAAGGTGAGTCTCCGAAGGGCTACCTGCTTTCACTCGTGCCACCGCACACCACTGCCGCAACCTATTTCTCTTCATTTTTTATTGTATCAATGCTATTGGCTAGTTTGATCAGGGTTGGGTTGTCTAGCAACCTGCCCCTGCTCACCACCCGATCGTCGTTAATGTTGGAGTTGACGACGTTCGTGCAGGAGTATGACATGTGGCCCAACTTCATGCATCTCAAGCATCTGACCTCTTTAGTGCACTCACTCCGGTAATGTCCCGGATCTCCACAATTGAAGCATGGCACTGGCTTTCGTTTGCCTTTTCTATGTTTTTTTCCGTTTTCCTGTTGGGAAGGTGGAGGGGTCCTGGCTTTACTCTTTTCTTTTCGGGTTACTTCCTGCCAATTTTCCGCTGAATCTCCAAGATCAGGCTGGACCACCCACTTTGTAGTCTCGTTTGGAGCCCGTCGTTGGGCCCAGATCACGATGGACTTGAGATGGTCGATGTGTTCAGACTGTGGAAGGGATTGTTGCGGGTGGTGTGAAGATGAGGCCAAGTGTTTGGTAAGGGGGGGGAGAATTCTTTGGAGGTAAGTTGTGGTGTGAGGAAGACCTCGGAGGGGGTGGACTGATAGAGTTGTGATGTCGGGGGAGGTGAGCTTGCTTGTGGGAGGCCCTATCTTTGGTATAGGTACTGTGAGAATGTTGTCCATGTCCCCTGAGATAGCTGTGATTGTTGTTGTACCTATGATGCCTCTCTGGCTGTGGTTGATGGTCATAGTTTCTCTTTCTAATCAAGGTGAAGGCTGTTAGAATGGCATGGGACCATCGAGGGGGTGGGGGGGGGGGGTCTTTTATGCCCACAGTGGCTCGTAGGAGGACCCCCTCTATGGGCCCGTCCCGATGGAAGCCTCTCCTCCCACTAGCGATGATGACCATTGGCTCTATCCCCCTGTCGATGATGTGCATTTCGATGTGTCCACGAGGGGGAGAAGGCTCGTCTGAGCCTGGGGGAATCCCCCTCGGGGGGGGATGATCAAGGGTGGGTTTGGGTTAGGGATAGTCGTAGGCTGTGGTAGGGGTGGGGGGGCCTCAGTGGTTGGGGGTCAGGGGGAGGAGTGTTGGCAGTGTGTCGTGCCTGCTCATTGGGCCCAACCCCGCTCAGCTCCGACTCCGATAGCATGACAGAATGAAGCTAATGGTCCGAAGGGTTGGGAAGTTGTGGAACTTGACAAAGAGGATAGGGAAAGGAGAAGGTAGCAAGTGTGGTGGAAGCAGAAGAAGTCAGAGGATAGTGGAGGGTATGCAGGTGAAGGTGAAGCTGCAGGTTCGGCGACGGCCTACACTTCAGGAGAAGCTTACAGAGAAGAAGAAGGCTAGGAGGGGAAGGTCCTCTTTGAGATTAGTTGCTCACCTGTCTTTCTTTCCTTCCTATGGATAATATTGGAATCTCCAAGGGATATGCTGATGCTATGCACATTTTTATTATTACATTATAATAATTCAAGTGATTATAATTGATGCGTAAGTAAATCATATATATACCTCAACTAATCACTAGGGGTGGAGCTAGGAAATTTTTTTTAAAAAAAATAATTTTCATAAAAGGGGATCAAAGAACAACAACAGATTAAGAGGCATGCATCCTGCATGGGGGGGGGGGGGGGGGGGGAGGGGGGAACACGAACAAGAAACACCATCCCCAGCAAGACATGCTCTATGTATTATTTTATTGTTATTGAGCCAACTAGTTTGCACCAATGCTGCAAACAATATTATCATGTCATGTACATGACTTATAGAATCTTTCACTTAGATCTAAACGACATTGATTATATGCATCGAACCTGTAGTATGGGATGCAGTAGTACGTGCATTAGTTAGTATTAAAATATTAATAGACTTTTGAATTGACACAACATCGACATTGCATATTGTTCATCATTGTTCCTATTGATATCGATTATTGGCTAAGTGTTATTGATATTGACCATTGAATATTGTTGTCGAATATTAAATCATTGTTTAAAACCATTGTATCGATTATCATGATATTGATTATTGCTATTGTCCCATGTTATTGATTTCTATTGATCCATTGAATTCATTGTTATATCGTTATTCCATTGTTCCTTGCTTTCTCTACTTGCTGTCCATGACTTGCTCTAAGGACAAATTTTCTCCTTTTTTAGATGAAGTGTTCACAGGTGATCATGGAGAATTACCTGCTAGAATTGGAGAACAAACTTTCTGAAGATTTTAATACTTTCAATTGCTTATTGTTTTATCAAACTTAGTGTATTAAGACTTATTATTTATTTGCGATTGGATTGTTATAGTATTAGGCTTATGACCCAGATTTTATTATTATTTCCAGACATTGGTTTATTGTATTTGGATATTTCATATTGCTCTATTCAAAGTATTATTGTTCATGAGATTAGTATTATTGCCTGCGCAATTGTTCTGTATTGATTATATTGTTGAGTTGATCGGATAAACAACTTATCGGTGACGTTAGTCATTCGCCGGGCCAATGCCATGTACTCGTATTCCGTATTTTTGGGAAGCGGGGCATGACAACACAAGTGTTGGACACAAAAAAAATTTCATTCAATAACAACGGAAGATACAAAAGCAGTGGTTAGTTCGCTATTAGGCATTTTTACAAAAGTCAAAATAAAAGGAAATCCTAGAGACATCCTTCTCTTTCTCCCCTACTCCCCCCTTTGGGTTCTCCACCTCCTCACCCACAAGTGCCATCGGTTCTTCTTGTTCTTCCTCCTCTTCCGTCTCTCCCTCCTCTTCCTCTGTTTCCCTGACAACCTCGAACCCGACAAGCACCTCCCCGGGTAAGAGATCAACAATGTACCCCTTCCCAGTGAAGCCGAGGACTCGGTCAACCATAGCTGCAACGGCCTTGGCATACAACTTATTTATCACATATGAAGCTTGCTCTTCATCTCCACTTTCACCTCAGCCACTGTCAGGGCCACCGCAACCTTTGTCTCCCCTTTCCTCTTCGCATGTTCAGACTCCAATGAGGCGGCCTTCTTCCTAGCCTCCTTAATCTCCTTGAGAAGCCCTTCCTCCCTCTTAAGGGACGCCTCAAGCTCCCATGCAAATCTATTCTTCCACTGCTCAGGCACGAGAGGCCTGATTCTTCCATGCTTTCTCTTTAGCCTCATGCTGCATAAGTAGGTTGCCAAAGTGGCAGGTAATCTGCAGAGAAGAAAAAAACTAAGACGAACATGCAAAGAAATATAAAGACTACACTACAAAGCACTATACATACAGCTATGTTAGTGAGCAATCTCCATGTTGGAGGTAGTCGACGTCTTCTGCCATAGCCTTAGCCTCAGCCTCATCCTATTCAACGAGTTAACAAGGTTCCTAACTGGTTAATGAATGTCGTTGAGTTGGCATGGAAACCATCATGGTGCTTGACGGTCCAATCATGGGTATAAGTCTTCCTCTTCTCCTCAATAAGGAACTCCTTAGCCTTGATAGTCAGGGGGGGTAGCACCGGAGGAGCTCCCTACAGTAGGGTTCAACATCAACACTAGAGGAGACTCCAGAGCGATCTTAGAGTGGAGGTTGAAAAATTCCTAGTTGCCTTTGAGGAGGGTGGTTTGCTGTTCGCCCTCTTCTTCTTCTTCACCTCCTCAAGAGCCTTGTTGTGGAGAGCAATGCGGTCGGCCAAAAGATCCTCGAAGTCCATCCTTATCTTTCCTACAAAAACATCATGAAGGAAGATGTGAGAACATGAGGAAACAGAAAAAGCAAAACAAAATTGATAAAAAATAAGAGATAATGACTTAGAAGCAATAAAACTTTTTTAAAAAGAAAGTAATACTAGCGTTCATGGGGCTTAGACCCCTCTCGAAGAGAACCTCCTTCGTCATATCCTGCCACCGCAGTGCCTTTTGCTTAAGGAGATCACGCTCACTTGTTTCTCCTCCTTAGTCACTCCAGGTTCGATCTTCCTCTTCTTTGACACACTCTCCACTTAATGGGAAATTCCCATGGTAATGGACTACGGAAGATGAAGAACTTGCTCTTTAAATTTTTGATAGATTCAGAATTCTCAATTACTCCTCTCAGGGGGGCGGGACAAGTAGAACCGTTCCTCCGTCCTATTCAGCTGAATAATCTTGAAATGTCTTCTCCAAAAAGTCAGACTTTGCTCCACATCGATGCAGCAACATTACAAAAGAAAACCAATACCGGGATGAAAGGGTAAACGCAGCCCAACATAGAAGGCTTCGAAAGGAAAGAAGCAACACTTGTTGGTATCCTGTAACATACTCTGATTTAGGACTAGGAAGGAGTAACTCATACTCTGGGGGAATCCCAACAGCAACCCTGATTTTCACGAGGTGCCCTTTCATGTGTCTTGGTGAATGTCACGCCCCGCTTCCCAAAAAGAGAATACGGAATACGGATACGTGACTAAGTCCAGCGAATAATTTTTATCATCCATAAGCTGTTAGGGTCTTTACAACATTTCACAGGAATAATGAAGAGATAACAAGGAGAAACCAACCTCTCAGGGGTGCTCGCTGTTGGTGTTGCTGTTGCTGGTTGTCACTGCGGTCGGGACTGAGCAGCGCAAGGGGCTGCTGGCTCTGTCTAACTGGCATCGGGGGAGGACAGGACGACGGGGAGGCACGCACAGGGGAGCACAGGGACCAGGGCGGCACTGCAGCTTAGGTGTAGGGCATCGCGATGCTGCTGCTTCGGGAGGGAGACAATGCAACAGGGGGTCTTGATCTGGCAGACGCTAGATGCGGCGGCTGCGGGATAGGAGAATGGAAGGAAGGGGGCTGTCGAGGTGGTGAAGGAAGAGGAAGCCGGGAGTATGGGTTCGGGAGTCGGGGTAGGCACACGGGATAGAGATAGAGGGGGTAAGGGATGAGCAGCTAGGTTTAATATGGGGAACAGGGAATATGCAGGGGGGGGGGTAGTTATATAGGTGAGTATGGTAGGGTTTTAGGGGGTAACGGGTTAGGATAGTTAATGGGTATTAAGACCCATTAAGCAAATTAGAATAGGATTTAAAATGGGTTTTGAATGGATTTTGGGTATACTTGATCCAAATAAAATAGGATGAACCAACAATAATGATATGGGAACAAAACGAGTAAATAAAATAGAACGTGAACAATTAAAATAATGGGGATAAAAAATAATGGCTCGATCAATCAGCAACGAGACAATAGGCTGACAATTGAATCAAGAAGATCAAATAAAAAGACGACAAATCAAATCGATGAATATATAGAAAAAGAAGATCCAATATACGGTTGAAAAAGAGTCGAAGAAATACAAGATGAATAAATACCCCCCAAAAAAATACACATCCAAAAAATACAGAATATGGAAAACATGGGTTACAGGAAATGAATAACTAAAGAGAAAGAAAATGTATATATATGTTGATGAGTATGAAAGAATACGATTCGTGAGTATGCAAATGAAAATGAATGGTAAAAGAAGTATATGGTTAAATAAGTGTGAAAAATGAGGGAATTGTATTATGTAATTATAAATGAAAATATAGAAATGGTGATATGAAGATAATTATGAAAGAGGAACATCTGTGTTATGGGATTAAATATAAAAGGGAAGGAATTAAACATGTCAATTAGTTTGATGTTATGTATTTGAATATGTGAAATGAAGGAATTATATATATGAATTAATATGATGGTAGGAATATGAGTATAATAGTTACAGAATTATGTATGTAAAATTAATATGAATAACTCGAAGAAATTGTGGAATGGAAAAGAGTAAAAGAAGTAAAGAAAGTGTGTATGTTTGAGATAATATGATATGAATGAAAAGTAAAGTTATATGTGATATTATATGATGCATAAAGTGATGTGTGTTAAGTGATGGATATGGGAATGATTTCAAAACTAAAGATAAGTGTTATGCGAGTTGATGCCTTGGATTTGTGTCAAGGAACTACTCGCCCGCTATTTCCATGGGATAGTGGGAACTACCTGCATTGGCACAACACCCATGGTGAATTGTTGAGTTTTTGATATGATTGTTGTATTGCGAGATGGAAATTGAAGTAAAGAAAACTGTACGATGAAAATGGAAATAAAGTAAAGAAATTTGCCAAGCTATCGGCTTTGGGGTGCGGTGTGTTATTAACCAAACTATGTTTGGGGTGCGGAGTATAATTTAATAAGAAGGGGAGCGAATGTAGGTCAGTGGAAATGGGGAAGGATGGGGATGAAAGGGTGTATACGTAGAGTAAGGATTTATTCAATTAAAGCCTAGGACAATCAAGTAATTGGAGGTAAGCTTGTTTGCACTTAGATTTAATCCTAGCCGTAGGATCTTGTATAGTGATCACAATGAGGAGCTTTTGGTTTGGGTGTGAGTCTTCTACATCCCTACAATTATATATATATATATACATACATATATGCATGCATATATATCACATATGCATACAAATATACAAATATATACATACATACATACACTACAATTAATTATTCATACATTCATATATATATATATATATATATACACTTATGGAAACATGGACTTTTATTTACAACTAATTATTGTCATACTATTCAAACTTGAGCTACATAATTGTTGATTTACTGTTTACAAGGCTTTTCATATGCTGTATCGTTCTGAAGACGTGCCGTAGGCACGAGCCCACGAGCAAATCTAGTACATATATACAAATAAAAATATATATTTGTAAAATATAAGACTATATCTGATATAAATATTATTTCCTCAAAATATTGTTTCGTTTAATCGGGATAATATACAAAATTTAATTGAGAAGATATCCCAAATATATCTGATCGGGTTCAGAATATATAATGTATCTGAAAATTTCTCAATTAAAACTAATAACCATGAAAAATATATAATCACGTGCAATTCTCAAATATGCACGGATTAATAGGCAAAATAGTTATATACTATTTTGCGGTGTCTTACAATTTCTTTTTCTTTTTTATCTTTTACGAATCTCTGTAATTTTGCTAATTGATAATAAAAAATTTTATTTGCTTCCAATTCGATTTATTCTTCCAATCTATCTAATTTAATTTTCTATTGAATCCTGGAAAATTTTGTTGTTCAACCTATTAAATTGTGCATATTGAATACTCAAATTAATTTATCATAAATCCTAATTTTTCCCTATTGGACCCAAACCCTATAACCCGTTAACCCATTCACCAAACTCACTATCTTAATTTTCCCTATAAATACTCTCTAACCCCTAACCCTAATTATAACCCTAATTATCTAATCCTAATTCCCCTGCCACCTTCTTCTTCCTCTGATCGACTCCGCACCCATCAAGCCCGAACCCCCCTCGCCATTGACACCCTCGTCCAGTCCCTCTCCATTACTCCTCCGTCATCATCGTCTTCATCCTTGGCCAAACCCTGCTTCCTTCTTACTGTGTTTCATCCCGCTCACCGAACCCATAGAAGCTCCCCCTTGCCGATGCTCGCCTACATCCCGCTCACCTCTCCTCCTCATCAACAGCTCCATCAACCACCACAGTGCCATCACCGAGCCCCTCATCTTCCCCGTCAAGCTCCGCATCCATCCATGCACTCTTTCCCCACCCAAAGCGTTGGCCCTATTGACCTCTTCCAGCACCTTCGACTCCAGCCCTGCGCCATCGACCCACACCAGCAACCACTCCGACCACACTGTAGTCCACCACAATCCAGTCCTCGACCACTCCCGAAGCCGTGTCGCTGTTCCCTACCCTCGCAGCTGTAATACCCCGTATTTCTGAAATATATATATGGTTTGAAATATATAATGAAAAGGGATTTGAGATTGGTCCTATAGAATTGCTCTATAGGAGGGATTTATAAGAATTAATTTGGATTTGAAATGAAAAGGATTCTTTGGAATCCGGTATTTGAAAGGTGGGGGGCGGGGGACCCACCGGTTTGAGATGAGAAACACAGCACATGAGTGCTGTGCTTGTGGAGTGACGTGGCAGGTACTATTCGGTAGTACCTTGGGAGATTTGTGAAGGGATTTAATCCCATATCGTTAATTGACTGGAATAAAATATAGTATAAATAATAAATGCCAAGGATCAAGAGTCACCAATTCGGTTAACCACCTTTTGAGAGGCAGCCTGTGGTGGGCAGTTGTACTACATAGTATCTAATTTGTCTTATAAATTGTATAAATTATCCGAGCCCGGGGCAGGGTGTTACAAATGGTATCAGAGCCGACTTTCGACACCGAGTGTAGGAGAGCAGTGAGTTATGGACTCCAGGATGATCGGCGGAGTGAGACAGACAATCCCCAGAAGTCTGGGACGATGGACAGAGATCTACAGAATGATCCGCAGAGTGGGATTGGTCTCCAGAATTCCAAAGACGAGAGTGACGCTCACAGAAATGCTCTACATCGTCTAGAAAGTAGATCCTGCACTAGATTGTGCAAGCCCCGTGCTCATCAGCGAGGACGCTGATTTCTGAAGGGGGGGTGTATGTAATACCCCGTATTTCTGAAATATATATATGGTTTGAAATATATAATGAAAAGGGATTTGAGATTGGTCCTATAGAATTGCTCTATAGGAGGGATTTATAAGAATTAATTTGGATTTGAAATGAAAAGGATTCTTTGGAATCCGGTATTTGAAAGGTGGGGGGGGGGACCCACCGGTTTGAGATGAGAAACACAGCACATGAGTGCTGTGCTTGTGGAGTGACGTGGCAGGTACTATTCGGTAGTACCTTGGGAGATTTGTGAAGGGATTTAATCCCATATCGTTAATTGACTGGAATAAAATATAGTATAAATAATAAATGCCAAGGATCAAGAGTCACCAATTCGGTTAACCACCTTTTGAGAGGCAGCCTGTGGTGGGCAGTTGTACTACATAGTATCTAATTTGTCTTATAAATTGTATAAATTGTCCGAGCCCGGGGCAGGGGTGTTACAGCAGCAGCCTGCGCAGCCGTTGATTGATGATTGGAATGTTCCCGATTGAATATGATTTTTCGTGAATTAATTGCCATGATTATGAAATACCTCGTTAATGTCGAAATTGCATGCTGATATTTAAATAGAGCTTTTGTTATTTAATTACCATGAAATTGCATGTTTGCATGTTTAAATTATTGATGATTCATATCTATCGATTTGCTGGCCTACTGTCCGCCTCATTTTTCATTAAACTTTTGAACCAGTTTCTGTAGGAACTTAATAGAACTTTGAAAACAAAAAATGTAGCTCTGTGAGTCTACTTTTCAGAACATTCGACGATTCTAAATTTTAATTCTTAATCTGCAAGACATTAGACTTTTAGTACTGCTGGGTCTGAATTTCCAGATTCGCAATTATATGTATATCAACATGATTGGTTAATAAAAAAAGAATGATAACAGTAGAATTAAAATTTGAAATTAATCTGGTTGTAACTAGACATGATTAGGAGTAACCCTGGATTTTTGTGGAATTAATTGATAAATTTTCAGACCTAATTCATATATGTGAACATGACCTTTAACTTACTGCCTGAACATAAAACCAGTAAAGAATAAGATTTTACACCTTGTTTCTGTGATTTTAATATGTCGTGTGTATATGTGTTGGAACCGATAGAGAGTCTAGTTTCTAGAACTTCTGACCGATCCAATTTTACTTGCCTTTAGCAACATAAATCTCTGTTTTTTGTACAGCAACTTCTTGCTTTGCAGAATGTATGCTTTGTATTGATTTAGTATAAACACTTTTTTCCTTGCATGTAATGAGTAGATTTAATCACACCTTGCATTACAAAACCTTGAAATCTTCTTGCATGCTCACATTAGGATGTAATAAAATATTAACAAGTCAGGGTATTAAGGGTTGACTTGGTAGTGAACAATCGGAGACTGTACTCGGTAGGGTCCATTACTGCTTGATTGATTACTGTTACGGACTATTGGCCATGGATTACTGTTTATTGACTGTTAATTACTATTTATTGATTGTTAATTACTATTTATTGTGCCGAGTACATGATCTGTAGAGTACACCATCACAGTCTAAAATGATCACTGTTTGTATGCACCAAACTTATGGTATGGGACACAGTATTACGTGCATTAGATAGGTTAATAAAATGAATAATAACCCAAGATATATATTCCATGCTTGATCCTGTATATTGTCATCGATATTGATCATGAATTGTAACTAGTTATTGCATAACTAAATATAGACCCTTGACTTTACCGCCAACTGTTGTTTTTGTTCCTTGACTTTGATCCAGTCCCTTATTCTTGATATACCATGTTTTTGTTGTTCTCTTTTTCCCACTACTTGCTGTCCGTGACTTGCTCTAACGAACATTATTTTTCTATTTTAGATCACGAGTTTGCAGGTACTCAAGGAATAATACCCTGAAGGGCTTGGTGAGCAACAATTCAAGAGAATGGAGCTCAAAAGAATAGACTGCATTGATTATCTCTTTATGCTATTTCCCTTGAACATTGTCATTATTATTTTACTTTGTTTTTTGGCTTTATGACCCAAAGTTTGTTTTCCCAAATTTTGGATATTATGTTATGGAATATTTCATTGATTATTGAAGTTATTCTTCGTTTATGTGATTATTTGCTCTTGCGTGGTTGTGATTGTTATTTATATTGTTGATTTAGACTGGTACAGCTTATGGATGATTCTTGGGCCTTTGTCACATGCTCGTATTTCTGTATTTTGGAAAGCAAGGCGTGATAGTGTATTAGACCCTAAAAACCATTGTGGTAGCTAGTGTGGGTCGCAAAGCTGGGGCAGGACCAGCAGTCTAGGTTAGGAAGCAATCAAGCTGGTGGAATCTTTAAAAAGGGTGAAGCCACCCGTATTTGAAGGACAGGCTGATCCCGACTTAGTAGACGAGTGGATCTAACAGATGGAGACGGTGTTTGAACTCTTGGAAACTCCATAAGCCAACAAGGTGAACCTAGCAACCATTCAACTAGAAAAGGATGCTGATGTGTGATGGCAGTAAATGAGGAGGACTTTCGGCAATGAATCGATCACTTGGGAAGTACTTCCCATTGGATATTCAAGAGAAGAAGGCAATGGAGTTCTTGAGCTTGCAGTAGGAGAATATGTGTCACGCCCCGCTTCCTAAAAGAGAATACGAAATACGGATACGTGACTAAGTCCAGCAAATGATTTTCATCATCCATAAGCTGTTTTGATCTTTACAACATTTCACAAGAATAATCAGAGTCGGAAGAAAGAGAAATCAACCACGCATGCATATATGAATCAAAATACCAACATGAAAACTTGAAACCACAATATTATAATCTCAAATAATTCAGATCTGAATAAGTCAATATCATAGGTCACATTGCCCAAATACAAAATAATCCAAGAACAAGATACATTTGATCAAAATAAGCAACAAAAAATAATTATAGCAAAATTACAGCAGCTAGTATCTCATATCACCAACTCCATCTGGCAACTGTTCTCCAAAATCTGCAATTTAATAAATTGCAGGAAGAGAAAAAAGAAAACAAACTCTCGTCAATACAAGTTACGGGCGGCTTGTAGTGCATGATACAAGTACATGGAAAAAGATAACTAATAACATGGAATAGACATGATAAAAAAATGTAACAACTAGCACGGCAAGATGAACAAGTGCAAGTAGTATGTATCAAGTATTATGTAAACAAGTATCCTATAATCAAGTAACAAGTATCATGTGTCAAGTGAACAAGTACAAGTAACGGGTAGCAAGTATCAAGTGAAGAAGTATCAAGTATTAAGTATCATGTATCATGTACAAGTAATCAAGTATCAAGTGTCAAATGATCATGTTCAAGTCTTGTTTTTATTACTATCTAGGTAGCACTTCATGCACCCCAGGTTTTTATCACATCGTTGCTACATTCAAACAGTTTCGTTTTAGATTTCATAGTGGATCATAGAGAGCAGTGTACTCAGGGATAAGCTCACAAGTAATCAAGTATAAAGCTCCTAGTAACCAGATATCAAGCTCCAAGGGTCAAAAGTGCAAGGGTCAAGTAATCACGTGACAAGCTCCAAATAACCAAATAACTAGCTCCAAATACCCAAAATATCAAGCTCCAAATGCCCAAAATATCAAGCTCTGTGTCAAGTGTGCAAGTGTCTACTAATCACGTGTCAAGCTCCAAATAACCAAATAACAAGCTCCAAATAACCAAGTAGGATCTATGAATCCTCTTCCGAGTACACGTTTCTGTATTTTCCACTATTAGATCTTTCCGTTCAACCCCAATTTGGTTTCTTATTATTATTATCAAATAGGAATATACTTGCAAAAAACATGGCAAGAATAACATGGCATGAACAAGTAACAGGTTCACGTTGCAAGATAAATATGTACAAGTGAAAGACAACACATAAAAGATTAGGACAACGAGAATTCTAGTTCAGGATAGCAAGACAGTACTGCACTAAATCTGGAATTTCCGTTGCAACAAACATGGAAATCTGGACCCGTCAAAGAATCTGGAAGATAGACTCCCGGCCGAATCCAGCAAATATATATAAGTCATATAGTACTTCACAAAACCAAGAGTCAAAACTGAATTGTAACCAGAAAACATGTTCAGCCAGAAATCAGAAGATTGTATTCAAAGTCAAGAAAATAGTATGAAAACTCATTAATTAAATCCATGAAAAATCTGGGGTACTCCGGTATATGTGCATCATCAGAATATAAAGTTTCATAATTTTTGAATATAAATACAGTAGTCAAGTAAAATAAAAAAACAGCGAGACACGACAGTTTTGTAAATCTAGAATCACAAACACTGCAGTACGAAAACAGCAATATCTCACAAACCATAAATCCAAATCCAAATCCACCAAAAGTGTGATAAATTAGACACAGTAGGCTAACTTTCATATTCACAAATATTTTACAAACAGAAAGTACAATTAGGTCCAAAATTAGGTTCTTTACTGAACAGTATGAAATTTCTGCATGTTTAGTAATTGTTTGGAAACATAGAACGGATTGTAAAACTCATCAAATAAATCTACAAAAATTTAGGGTTAATCCCAATAAAGTCTAGTTGTTCTATGCAAAATATTGGATCAAAATAATACTTTTAACATCATGATAAAAATAGATTACTCTTCAGAATTCATAGAAAAAAAAATCTGGAAATCTCTATACCTCTGTAGTAAATTAGCCATAACTCACAACTCGTAAAAGGAAACTGAGATCTGTCAGAGGGGTTGGAAAATAGACAGAATTATCTACAGTTCATGTTCACAAATAAAAATTCATATACTGACCTTAATAGGGTCTAAAATACTGATCAAAAGCAAGGTAATAGAAAATACAAAATTATTCTTCGAACATAAAATCATCTAGTTCATGTAAAACTCATCCAAATCAATCCAAACATGAAACATAGTGTACTAGATGTCTAAACAACATAGTATAGGGTATTATGCAAGTCCACGGCAAGTTACAGCATGAATAACACATCAAGCACACAATATCACAAAATAGCATGGATATATACATCCAAAACGTGGTTATCCCTAGTTGTTTCATATCATGTATGTCGTGAGGCAACTATGGTCGAATCAACACAACAGAGACAATATGAACAAGGGGTTTCACACACGAATTGTCTCTAGAATCCAACTACACTACAGGTAGTATTTAGTACTTGTATTACACAAAGAAAAGAATTCAATTTACTTGCCTTATAGACGATGGCGGAAACGGCGCAAAAATCAAGAATAACGGGAACGAATTCCCGAAACACGGACTCAACCAAATGAACAACACAACCACAAACCAAACTCACGAACAACGAACGGACGGAAACCAACGAACAAAACTCAAACACACACACACACACCGCAACCAAAAGAGAGTGGGATGGAGAGCCGAGTTGTGCTTGTTGTTCTACGCTGACTGTGCCGCTGCGGTACACGGGGGATCGACCTGCCGACTGAACACAGCACGCAGTAGTTGTTGCTGTCGTGCATCGACACAGTGGAGGAGAGGAGCGAGGGAACGACTGAGGGGCTGGCTGAGTCGCCACGACAGGAGGATGGGGCCGCAATGCTGTGGGACGATGCTCAGGTTGCTTCGCTGGCGTCGCGTGCACAGGTGGCGTGCGGCTGGGTGGTGATAGCGGAGGGGAAACGGGAGTACTGGGCTGGCTGTTGTGCTGCGGGGAGAGAGGATAGAGGAGTTGTAGGCGGGAGGGAATGGGTTAGGAGGTGCCCACAGAGGGAGGGAGAATGGGAGAGGATATCGGGAGTAGGGCTGATGCAGGAGGCAGCTAGGGCTTGGGGATGACAGGGTTAAACACAGTAGAAATATGGGTTATGTAGGTGGTTAAAAGGTGTTTTAGGGTTAAGGGGGTTAGGAGGAGGCAGCACAGTAAAAGAGGAGGGTAACGGGTCATGGGCTTAACGGGTTTGGGGTGAATTAATTAGATATAATGGGTAACGGATATGGGTGCCAGGTAATGGGTAGTATATGGTAGAGAGATAGGAATAAATGGGTTATTGGGTTAACTGAATAGAATATGGTTTTAAAAATAGGATTTTAGGTATAATTAAATTCAAAAGAAGATATACAATAACAATAAAAATATAATTTATAATAAATGTAATTTGCATTACAGTATAGAATTTATTTTGACGTGACTACAAAAGAAATTAATAAGTAGAAATGGGTTTTTAATAAGAAACCAAAAGTAATAATAATAATAACAATAAAAATAATAGTAAAAATAGATATAATAATAATATACACATATATGTCCAAAATAGACATTCAAGTTTAATAGACTTATTAAAATAATCCAAACAGTAATAAAATATAAATAGTTGATCACTTAGAAATGTAAAATAAAATTAAAATACATAGTCATAAATATAATTTTCGAATAATAAATTAAATAGAAAATTTCTTAGAAACCAGAATAATATTTTGTTAAAATTTGATCAATTGAAAATTTAATTGTTGTAAAAGAATTTAAAACCGAAAAATCAGTTAGGGAAAATTTTTAAATGCAGAAAATACACGGAAAAAGAAATACACCCAAAATACAAGAAATAAGGAACATGAGTTACAAATCCTACCCACCTTACAACAAAATTTCGTCCTCGAAATTTGTTTAGGCGGTACAAAGGACAAGGCAAAAAGCAAACTAACTTGGGGGAGGGTAACAAAACAGAGAATTAAAGGGGAAGGAACAAGGTAGTGGCAACACCAGAAATACGAAAGAAGAAGTGGATAACAATAATATCAAATGGAATGCAAGAAAGAGAACAAACAGTATCAAAAAGTAAGAAACCACACAAGATAACAAAGTAAGATAGGGAGTAAGTAGAACTGGAAAAGAGGAGAGAAAGGACGGGGAAGAATTGAATCAAATAATGAATTGGTGCATGATGGCAAAATAAAATGCAAGACGGAAGTAACTGGTTATCAAAAATGAAGAAGAAACATCACAAGATTTGCAAAATAACAAAGCAAAGAGATGAAGAAATAGATAGAGCTAGAAAAAATAAACGAGGAAGAGATGAACCAAGCAAGGAGTCAACAGATGGAGATGAATACAAGAAATGGTAGGAAGCAAACAACACAGGAAAGAAGAAGCAACAAGAGGATCCTGGGACTTGTGGGTTATGGACCCACAATGCTTCCGCTGCGCTACTCTGATGGCAACGTTCCAAGCTGCAGACATGATGCTGCACTCCAACTAATGGCGAGCCACGAACCAAGAAGAGACGAAGGAATGGGTTGCCCCGGAATCAAAAAGAACATTAGTAAGGAAAGAGCAAACAAGGACAACACCTAAGATAGAATCAAAAGAGACAGGGAAAAAGAATGGATGAACAGGGGTAAGGAAAACACAATGCAGAAGATAAATATGAAAGAAATAATGCAAGAGAAATGAAGAAACAAAAGAGGAACAACCAAAAACAATAAAAACAATAAAGGCAAATATACCTGCGACAACACCCTCTACTGTCTCAGCATTAGCAGCAGTCAGGTTGAAAGCTTGACCTCTCCTGGGGGCAGCGGTCCTCTGCTGCGGACAATCCCGCAATGTATGATCAGGAGCACCACATCCAAAACAGGGGTGATTGGCACACCTGTAGTCCTTGCACTCATGCCCAGCAAGTCGGTAAAAGTTGCAAAAACTAACCCTCTGAGGAACCGCAGAAGAGTAAGGAGCTGCACTGCCCGGATGGGCTGGGACAGGCCTCCGAACACGCCCACCAGAAGGCCTAGCGACAGAGTGCGGAACAATCCGCTGGGAATGAGCCAATCCACCACGAGCCTGCTCCTGAGCTCGAGCTGCTTCAAGAGCTTCTGCATAAGTGCGCAACCGAAGGGAGACGAGCTCCACCCGAATCTCTCGTTCAAGCCCCAATGTGAATCTACGAGCCCTGTCCTCTTCGTTCGCCACAAGAACGGCTGCAAAGTGGCTAAGTCTAGTAAATTCAGCTGCATACTCATCCACAGACCTGGAGCCCTGTTTCAAGAAAATTTTATGTTACGACATTACATAGGCAATATGTAACAAAATTCCAATAATAGAAATAACGACCAACCTTTTTCAGGGCCAGGAATTGTTGCTCCATTTTCACTCTAGTGCTGCTAGGGAAGAACTTCTCCAAGAAGCTCCTAGTGAAAGTGGCCCAAGTGATCGATTGCTCGAGCCTTTCGGACTCGGACCTCTACCAAATATGAGCCAGATCCACCAGCTGGATGGCTACCACATCCACTCTATCAGCATCTGCAACTCTAGCTGCCAAAAGCAATTGCTCAGTCCGAATTAGCCATTGTTCTGCCTCCAAAGGCGTCTCAGTGCCCGAAACCTGTCGAGATGCAGCCTAATGAAATCTGTGATTGTACCCGTACGGGGAGGGAGAGCTGCCTGCAAAGGCACAGCAGGTGGCAGAACCTGAGCAGCTTCCAAAGTAGCCATCACCAAGTCACTGTGGTTCTGCTGCATATTGATCAGCCATTCCAACACATTGGTGATCGCCTCAAATCCGGGATGATCATCCTGAAGATGAGAAGTAGAACCTCTACGAGCCATAGTCTGCACAAAACCAAAAACAATTAGTATCCAGATTAAGTTGATCATAATTCATTTATGTATGCATGGTTTGTGAACTATTGAGCCAATCCCAAATTGAGCCAAGCTTGTCTAATATATCAGTTAAACTAATACGTTAGTCAAACTTGAGCTCTGATACCACTAAAAACCTTGTCACGCCCCGCTACCCAAAAGACAATACGGAATACGAATACATAACTAAGCCCAGCGAATGAATTTCATTATCCATAAGCTGTCAGGATCTTTACAAAATTTCACAAGAATAATCAGAGTCGGAAGCAAGAGAAGTAAACCGCGCATGCATATATGAATCAAAATACCAACAGGAATACATGAAACCAAAATATTATAATCTCAAATAATTCAGATCTGAATAAGTCAATATCCTAAGTCACATTGCCCAAATACAAAATAATCCAAGTACAAGATAAATTTGTTCAAAATAAGCAACAAAAAATAATTATAGAAAAATTACAGCAGCTAGTATCTCATATCACCAACTCTATCTGACAACTATTCTCCAAAATCTGCAATTTAATTAATTGCAGGAAAAGGAAAAAGAAAACAAACTCCCGTCAGTGCAAGTTACGGGCCACTTGTAGTGCATGATACAAGTACATGGGAAAAGATAACTAATAATAAAAAAATATAACAACTAGCATGGCAAGATGAACAAGTGCAAGTAGCATGTATCAAGTATCATGTAAACAAGTATCATGTAATCAAGTAACAAGTATCATGTGTCAAGTCAACAAGTACAAGTAACGGGTAGCAAGTATCAAGTGAACAAGTATCAAGTATCATGTATCATGTACAAGTAATCAAGTATTAAGTGTCAAGTGATCATGTTCATGTCTTGTATTTATTACTATCTAGGTAGCATTTTATGCACCCCGGGTTTTTATCACATGGTTGCTATATTCAAACAGTTTCGTTTTAGATTTTATAGTGGATCATAGAGGGCAGTGTACTCAGCGACAAGCTCTCAAGTAACCAGATATCAAGCTCCAAGTGACAAAAGTGCAAGTGTCAAGTAATCACGTGTCAAGCTCCAAATAACCAAATAACAAGCTCTAAATTCCCAAAATATCAAGCTCCAAATGCCCAAAATATCATGCTCTGTGTCAAGTGTGCAAGTGTCAAGTAATCACTTGTCAAACTCCAAATAACCAACTAGGATCTATGAATCCTCTTCCGAGTACACGTTTCTTTGTTTTCCACTATTAGATCTTTCCCTTTAACCCCGGCTTGGTTTCTTATTATTATTATCAAACAGGCATATACGTGCACAAAACATGGAAAGAATAAGATGGCATGAACAAGTAATAGGTTCAGGTTTCAAGATAAACATGTACAGATGAAAGATAACACAAAAGATTAGGACAACAAGAATTCTAATTTAAGACAGCAAGACAGTACTACACTAAAACTGAGATTCCCATTGCTACAAATAAGCAAATATGGATCCGTCAAAGAATCTGGAAAATAGACTCCCGTCCGAATCCAGCAAATATATATGTCATATAGTATTTCACAAAAACAAGAGTCAAAACTGAATTGTAACCAGAAAACATGTCCAGCCTGAAATCAGAAGGTTGTATTCAAAGTCAGAAAAACAACATGAAAACTCTTTAGTTAAATCCACGAAAAATCTGGGATATTCTGGTATATGTGCATCATCAGAATATAAAGTTTCATAATTTTTCAATATAAATACAGTAGTCAAGTAAAATAAGAAAATAGCGAGACGCGACAGTTTTGTAAATCTGGAATCACAAACACTGCAGTACGAAAACAGCAATATCTCACAAACTATAAATCTAAATCCAAATCCGCCAAAAGGGTGATAAATTAGACACATTAGAATAACTTTCATATTCACAAATATTTTACAAACAGCAAGTACAATTATGTGGAAAATCAGGTTCTTTACAGAACAGTATGAAACTTCTGCATGTTTAGTAATTTTTGGAAACATAGAACGGTTTGTAAAACTCATCAAATAAATCCACAAAAATTCAGGGTTAATACCAATCAAGTCTAGTTGTACTGTGCAAAATATTGGATCAAATAATACTTTTAATATCATGATAAAAATAGATTACTTTTCAGAATTCATAGAAAACAAAATCTAGAAATCTCTCTATACCTCTGTAGTAAATTAGCCATAACTCACAACTCGTAAAACGAAACTGAGATCTGTCAGAGAGGTTGAAAAATAGACAGAATTATCTACAGTTCATGTTCACAAATAAAAATTCATATACTGACCTTAATAGGGTTTAAAATACTGATTAGAAGCATGGTAATAGAAAAAACAGAATTATACTTCGAACATAAAAACATCTAGTTAATGTAAAACTCATCCAAATCAACCCAAACATAAAATATAGTGTACTAGATGTCCAAACAACATAATATAGAGTATTTTGCAAGTCCACGACAAGTTATAGCACGAATAACACATCAAGCACACAATATCACAAAATAGCATGCATATATACATCCAAAAAGTGGTCATCCCTAGTTGTTTCATGTCATGTATGTCGTAAGGCAACTATGGTCGAATCAACATAAGACAATATCAACAAGGAGTTTCACACAGGATTCTCTCTAAAATCCAACTACACTACATGCGGTATTTAGTACTTGTATTACACAAAGAAAATAATATAAGTTACTTGCCTTATAGACGACAGGGGAAACAGCGCAAAGATCAAGAATAACAGGAACGGATTCTCGGAACACGAACTCAACCGAACGAACAACACAACCAAAAACCAAACTCATGAACAACGAATGGACAAAACCCAACGAACAAAACTCGAACCCACACACACATTGCAACCAAAAGAGAGCGGGATGGAGAGCCGAGTTGTGCTTGCTGTGCTGTGCTGACTGTGCCACTGCAGTGCACGGAGGATTGGCCTACCAAAGGAACACAGCACGCAGTAGTTGTTGCTGTCGTACGTCGATGCAGTGGAGGAGAGGAGCGAGGGCATGACTGAGGGGCTGGCTGAGTCGTCGCAACAGGAGGATGGGCAGCAGTGTTGTGGGACGGCACTCAGGTTGCTTCGCTTGCATCACGTGCACAGGTGGTGTGCGGCTGGGTGGTGGCAGCAGACGGGATACGGGAGTACTGGGCTGGCTGTTGTGCTGCGGGGAGAGAGGATAGAGGAGTTGTAGGGTGGAGGGAATTGGTTAAGAGGTGCCCACGGAGGGAGGGAGAACGGGATAGGATATCGGGAGTAGGGCTGATGCAGGTGGCGGCTAGGGCTTGGGGATGACAGGGTTAAACACAGTAGAAATATGGGTTATATAGGTGGTTAAAAGGTGTTTTAGGGTTAAGGGAGTTAGGAGGAGGCGGCATAGTAAAAGAGGAGGGTAACAATCATGGGCTTAACGGGTTTGGGGTGAATTAATTTGAGATAATGGGTAACGGGTATGGGTGCCAGGTAATTTGTAGTATAGGGTAGAGAGAAAGGAATAAATGGGTTATTGGGTTAATTGAATAGGAATAGGGTTTTAAAAATAGGACTTTGGGTATAATTAAATTCAGAAGAAGATATACAATAACAATAAAATTATAATTTATAATTAATGTAATTTGCATTACAGTATAGATTTTATTTTGACATGACTACTAATGAAATTAACAAGTAGGAATGGGTTTTTAATAATAACCCAAAAGTAATAATAATAATAACAATAACAATAACAGTAATAGTAAAAATATATATAATAATAATATACACATATAAGTCAAAAATAGACATTCAAGTTTAATAGACTTATTAAAATAATCCAAACACGCCGTCATAAAACAGACTTATTAAAATAGACTTATTAAAATATAAATAGTTGATCATTTAAAAATATAAAATAAAATTAAAACACACCATCATAAATATAATTTTCGAATAATAAATGAAAAAGAAAATTTGTTAGAAACCAGAATAATATTTTGTTAAAATTTGAACAATTGAAAATGTAATTGTTGTAAAAGAATTTAAAAGCGAAAATTCAGTTAGGGAAAATTTTTAAATGCTGAAAATACACGGAAAAAGAAATACACCCAAAATACAAGAAATGGAAAACAGGGATTACAAATCCTACCCACCTTACAACAAAATTTCGTCCTCGAAATTTTCTTGGCGGTACATAGGACAAGGCAAAAAGCAAAATAACTTGGGGAAGGATAACAAAACAGAGAATTAAAGGGGAAGAAACAAAGTAGTGGCAACACCAGATATAAGAAAGAAGAAGTAGATAACAATAACTTCAATTGGAATGCAAGAAAGAGAACAAATAGTATCAAAAGGGAAGAAACCACACAAGATAACAAAGCAAGATAGGGAGTAGGTAGAACTGGAATCACAGAGAGGAAGGACAGAGAAGAATTGAATCAAATAATGAATTGGTGCATGATGGCAAAATGGAATACAAGAAGGAAGTAACCGGTTATCAAAAATGAAGAAGAAACATCATAAGATTTGCAAAATAACAAAGCAAAGAGATGAAAAAATAGATAGAGCTGGAACTGAAGTAAAAATGGACGAGAAAGAGATGAACCAAGCAATGAGTCAACGGATGGGGATGAATACAAGAAATGGGAGGAAGCAAATAGCACAGGGAAGAAGAAGCAATAAAAGGATCCTGGAAACTGTGGGTTATGGGCCCACTACGCTTTCGCTGCGCTACTTGAACGACGTCATCACCGGAGAAATATTCATAAATGGAATAAAGGCAAAGGTTTTGATTCGATACTGGATCTTCACATACTTTTGTATCTCCCAAATTTGCAAAGGAGTTAGGGGTTGAACCAAAGATTTTTTTTGCAAGATATTAGAAGTAGCCAATTCTTCAAGAGTGACGTTGACTACTGATCGATATTACGCTTGTTGTGATATCAATATTGGAGGAAGAATTTTAGGGATTTACCTTTAAAGATGGAAGTGTTTGGAGTTGATGTGATCATTGGTATAGATTGGATGGCAATCTATAATGCAAGTCTCGAATGTAAAGATAAAATGGTAGTGGTGAAAGCACTAGGAGGACCGGCATTAACATTCCAAGGGAAGAAGAAATGAAAGAGGTTGGTAGCGGCTTTATCAAGAAAGACGATTTCTGAAGAAGTTAAGGTAAGCACCGTGGTCCGAGACTTTCCAACGGTATTTTTGGATGATCTACCAGAATTACCACCTCATCGAGATGTGGAGTTCAGCATCAACATTCAACCAGGAAGTGCACCGACATCCAAGGCACCTTACAGGATGGCACCAGTGAAATAGGATGAAGTGAAGAAGCGGATTGAAGAATTGTTGCACAAGGATTTTATTAGACCTAGTGCTTTGCCTTGGGAGCGCCAGTTTTGCTAGTAAAGAAGAAGGACGGATCGATGAGAATGTGCATCGATTATCTTGAGCTGAACAAAGTAACTATTCAGAGCAAGTAACCAATTTCTCGAATTGATGACTTGTTTGATCGGCTTCAAGGAGCGGAAGTTTCCTCCAAGACTGATTTACGGTCAGGTTATCATCAAGTTCATGTTAAGGAGGAAGATGTGCACAATACAGCTTTTCGAACTCAGCATGGGCATTATGAATTTTTGGTTATGCTATTTGGAGTGACCAATGCACCGACAATATTTATGGACATGATGAATAGAATTTTGCGACCGTTCATTGATTCTTTCATTGTGGGGTTCATCGACAACATCCTTGTGTGTTCGAAGTCAAAAGAGGACCATGTCAAACACTTAGCAGAAGTGTTAAAGAAGCTGAAGGGCAGAACCTGTAAGTCAAGTTATCCAAGTATGAATTGTGGAAGTCTGAAGTTGCTTTTTTTGGTTATATCATTTCTAAGGAGGAAGTAGCCACGGACCCACAGAAGATTGAGGCACTGAAAGGATGGCCACGACCCACAACTGTGAAAGAAATCATGAGCTTCTTGGAGTTGACGGGATACTATCGGCGGTTCATTCATTGGTACCTGCAGATAGCGGTCCATGGACAGGACTCACGAAAAAGAATGTGGGTTTCAATTGGACTGATCAGTGTGAAGCAAGCTTCCAATAGTCGAAGGAGAAGTTAACGACTGCGCCAATATTGGTTTTACCACAGACAGGAAAGGAGTATGATATGTACAGTGATGCCTTATATTGGGGTCTGGGTTGTGTGCTGAAGCAAGAGGGAAGTGTAATAGCTTGTGGGTCTAGACAGTTGCGACCACATGAAAAAAAATACCCAACTCACAACTTAGAGTTGGTGGCAATCATATTTGCCTTGAAGCAATGGAGTCATTATGTGTATGGGGAGAAGGTCAATATGTATACCAACCATAAGAGTTTGAAGTACATCTACATGCAGAATGACCTGGTCCGATGGCAGCAAAATTGGAAATTACAATTTTGCCATCGTGTGTTACGCACGTGTATTTTGTAACGTGTTGTCATCACATATCTTGCTTTCTGAATCTTTATGCATTTCCCATACTAATTTTATCTTATTTGTGTCGACTCAAATGCAATATTTCAATCTCTATATTTCTACGTGCTTTTTCTGTGTTTTGATGCACGTATCGATTATGTATTTTCACAGCTACGTGTAACATTTTCTAAGTATCTAAATTATTTATTTTAGGTATGCAAATCTATATTTATAAACAAAAATCTATTTTTCCCTATTTTGATTAAAATACATTTTTCAATTTTTGCACGTATGATGCATGTGCTACTTTCCATCTTCATTTTATTATTCTCATTTATCTATTTTTTTGTTTTTATTATTTTTATCCTTTATTAAACCCATTGATCCAAAGAGAGTATGGTATACAGAAAATATATATATGTATACATATATTTATAATAGTTATATATAATGGGCTATGGCTTTTTTTGTAAAGAGATTTGGTAAGTGTATGGCTTATGGATAAATATAATAAAAAGTGAATAATGTAGTAGGTGGGGGCCCATGAAATGCATGCAACAGCATGAAAGAAGTTGTTGTTCTCTGTTGGGATGCTGACGTGTATATGGGGATGAAGTTGGTCGATTTTGAAAGGGTTGGGAGTTTAGAATTGGAAGAGATGGAGAGGTGAAGAGTTAGGGGTTTTAGTTAAAAATATGAAAGGTTGGAGAATTAAAAGAGTAATTTATTAGTTTGAGAATTTTGCAATATAGACCCTAATCTAGACCTATAAATATAACCCTCTCCTTCTCATTTCACACACCAAAAACAATATCAAAATAAAAGAGAGGAAGAAAAGAAAGAGTGTAGAGTGTTCTCATTTTGGAGGAGTTTTTGCTTGGAGGACTCTTGCTAGGAGAAGAAGTTTTGCTAGGAACAAGGAAGTGCTTGTGGAGTTAGGAGCTAGAAGAAGTCTTTTCATTAGTGGTTTTCTTTCTTCAATTAAGGTGGGTGATATGTACCTTTCTAGAATAGAAATTTGCATGCTAAATAGTTTAATGAGTAGTATAAAGTTGAATATGCTAGTTGTAGATAAAATCCATATTAGCATAACATGCAATGCTCTTGTTGAGACTTAGTGAACAATTGTTACCATGCTAAATTAAAAAGGAGAATTCAACCATAGAGTTAATCATATGAACCATGCTAGAATGTTTGCAAATCTATGTATGTCAAATACATATGTTATATTTCGACATATGCTTTAGAAACATGATGGTTAAGAAAGAAAAAGAAAAGGGAAAAATAATCTTAGTTATTGCCTTGAAACTTATCGACATATGTCGAAAAATACAAATTTGTTTTTGCATGAAAGAATTCTCTTGTGATGCTTATAGTTGATTAAGTAACATGTCTGAGTTTATTACAAAATTTAACTAGTATAATGAAGTACGTAGACTAGTTTTACTAAACATGATTTTGTTTCAAGATTTGAGAAAAGATGTAAGACTGTATGTAAAAAGAAAAGGGGAATAATCTATTTGAAAATGAAGTTATACTCTCAAATTTAGTTTGAACTTGTTGATATTTATTTTTCAGATTTCATCTCATGTCCAAAAGAGGAGTTTATTCCAATATCCTAAAGGATTAGATTATTGGGTAAATGAGTTTTATTAAAAGAAACCAAAAATTCAGAATAGTATAAACAATAGTACATTAGTACAATTCTTAAACAAAAAATACACTTGGACTTACTGGTTAGCTAGTGCAATACAGAGCACTGTTTATAAGAGGTCTTGGGTTCGAAACTTGATAGTCACATTTACTTTTAATTCTTTTAATTAAATTCCGAAACTGAGTTTATATGATCTCTTCGGCATATCACTACAAAAGATACTCGATTTACCGGCGAATATTCCCCGGCGTTTTACTAGTAGCGCCGAGGTAGGGAGCGAATAGGAATGGGGCGCCAGATGGGAAGGTTATACACCGGCGGTCGCTTTAAACCGCCGGGCAATCTTCGTATTCACCGGCATTTTATTTAAAAAGGCCGGTGAAGTGTATTATTCACCGGCGTTTTAATAATAAATGCTGTGAATATACCGACACATTCACCGGCGTGTCTAATTGAAACGCCGGTGAATAAGCTGCGATAAATCCCGCGAACCCTAATCTTTCGCTCGCCATTTTCCCAAACCCCAAGAAAAAAGGGGGGCGCTTCGTTTTCCCTCCTTCCTCGCTCTACTTCCCGCGCGTTTGCCTCCGCCGCTTCGTCCTCTTCGACAGCCTTCGACCTTTCGTCATCGTCCCTTCTTCCCTTCGTCATTTTCGATTTTCCTCCTCCCTCTCTCTATTTGGAGGTTAATCGGCGATCGGAAACCACCATGTCGCCCCGCTCTCTCTCTATCTCCTACGCCCCCGCGCTCGTCGCCCTGCTCTCTCTCTCTCTCTTCGGTATCATCTCTTGATTTCCCTTATTTTTCAAAAAAAACATGTTTTTTCAGATTATGCATCTTGATTTCCTTAACATGAATGGTTTAGTTGGGATGAAGAATGAATAGAAAAATATATGCTTAGATACTGAAAATTTTCATCTTCTTTTACTGTTAATGAAGCTTATTTCATGCATCTGATTGTCATCTTGGCATTTTTTTTGACCAAAATGGGTTCACTGTGAACTGAGGATGGTATAGCTGTATGCCAAAATCCTCCGGATATGTACAACAATTGGGTTTTAGATTTAGTTGGGCTAAAGAATTAGTAGAGCAACATATATGCTCAGATAATGAAAATTTTCATTTTCAGATACTGTTAATGAAGCTGATTGCCATCTTTGGCATGAATTTTTAACAAAAAATGGGTACACTTCCAAACTAAGTATGCTGCTAGCATCCTCATTTTCTTTTACTATTAATGAAGCTTATTTCATGCATCTGATTGTCATCTTGGCATGTTTTTTTGACCAAAATGGGTTCACTGTGAACTGAGGATGTTATAGGTACGTATGCCAAAA
The DNA here is from genome assembly GCA_017893485.1 of Hemerocallis citrina. Classification (NCBI taxonomy): domain Eukaryota; kingdom Viridiplantae; phylum Streptophyta; class Magnoliopsida; order Asparagales; family Asphodelaceae; genus Hemerocallis; species Hemerocallis citrina. The sequence goes on along the minus strand of CM030367.1, from coordinate 66,324,068 downwards.
TCCTCCGGATATGTACAACAATTGGGTTTTAGATTTAGTTGGGCTAAAGAATTAGTAGAGCAACATATATGCTCAGATAATGGAAATTTTCATTTTTAGATACTGTTAGAGAACCCGATTGCCATCTTAGGCATGTTTTTTTAACATAAAATGGGTTCACTTCCAAACTAAGTATGTTGCTAGCATCCTCTTCTTCTTTTACTGTTAATGAAGCTTATTTCATGCATCTGATTGTCATCTTGGCATGTTTTTTTGACCAAAATGGGTTCACTGTGAACTGAGGATGGTATAGCTGTATGCCAAAATTCTTCCGGATATGTACAACAATTGGGTTTTAGATTTAGTTGGGCTAAAGAATTACTAGAGCAACATATATGCTCAGATAATGGATATTTTCATTTTCAGATACTGTTAGAGAACCTGATTGCCATCTTAGGCATGATTTTTTAACAAAAAATGGGTACACTTCCAAACTAAGTATGCTGCTAGCATCCTCATATTCTTTTACTGTTAATGAAGCTTATCTCATGCATCTGATTGTCATCTTGGCATGTTTTTTTAACCAAAATGGATTCGCTGTGAACTGAGGATGCTATAGGTACGTCTGCCAAAATCCTCCGGATATGTACAACAATTGGGTTTTAGATTTAGTTGGGCTAAAGAATTAGTAGAGCAACATATATGCTCAGATAATGGAAATTTTCATTTTCAGATACTGTTAGAGAACCTGATTGCCATCTTAGGCATAATTTTTTAACATAAAATGGGTTCACTTCCAAACTAAGTATGCTGCTAGCATCCTCTTCTTCTTTTACTGTTAATGAAGCTTATTTCATGCATCTGATTGTCATCTTGGCATGTTTTTTTGACCAAAATGGGTTCACTGTGAACTGAGGACGGTATAGCTGTATGCCAAAATCCTCCGGATATGCACAACAATTGGGTTTTAGATTTAGTTGGGCTAAAGAATTAGTAGAGCAACATATATGCTCAGATAATGGAAATTTTCATTTTCAGATACTGTTAGAGAAGCTGATTGCCATTTTAGGCATAATTTTTTAACATAAAATGGGTTCACTTCCAAACTAAGTATGCTGCTAGCATCCTTATCTTCTTTTACTGTTAATGAAGCTTATCCCATGCATCTGATTGTCATCTTGGCATTTTTGTTGAGCAAAATGGGTTCACTGTGAACTGAGGATGCTATAACTGTATGCCAAAATCCTCCGGATATGTACAACAATGGGTTCACTGTGAAAAATATATGCTTACATACTGGACATTATCATTTTTCTTTTACTGTTAATGAAGCTGATTTCATGCATCTGATTGGCATCTTGGCATGTTTTTTACCAAAATCCTCCAAATCTGTACAAGAATTGGGCTGAACAAACTGTAATATCCCGGACGGATATTACCTTATATAAATTATTATTTTATTATTATTTTATTATTATTTTGTTTTAATTCCAAAATTGAATTATTTTGGTAATTTTCACCCGGTTTATTCATAGACAATATCTGTACCCAGATATCGGTCAGTATACATCCGTATTGTATCAAAGTGATACCGTGATCTTCCGAACTAATAATAGAATTTATTTTATTATTATTTCCGAGATTAAATTATTTTTATACGGATTATACGAAGATTTTCGGTATACGCATATATATACACACATGTATGTAGTATGTCGATTAGTATGTTATACAAATTGCGTGTTGTGTATTTTTGGACAACACTTGTCTTTGTTATGACAAAGCCTATTAGATTGTTAGGGTTTATAAGTGTTTAACCTAGGTTAAGTGTGCATGAAGAGGTTAAGGAAACCCTTCTAGAAACCCTCACATAACACCTCCACCACATAGCACCATACCCTCACCATACCTCCACCTCACCCCTACCCTCCTACAAGGTATGGCCAGCCCCTATTATAGGGAAGGGCTTTTGTGCAAATTATGTGTATGCACATTTGCACTCTCCACCCTTCTCTCCTCCTATAAATACCCCCCTCCTTCTCCACCTTGTCTCATTTTAGAAAGATCAAAAAGAAAGAAAGAAAGGAAAGGAAAAGAAAGAGAGAACCTCATTCTAACTTGAGAGTTTTTCTTGTAGGTTTAGTAGAGATTTCTAAAAGCTAGGAGGAAGGAGAAGTTTTAGCTAGCAAGTTCTTCCATTAAGAAGATTAAGGTGGGGGTTTCTCTTTGTTTGTTTGTTTGTTTGGTTGTATTGTTGTTTTGATGTTCTTCTTCTTCTTACCTTCTTTTTTTGTTTTCTTTGGTACTTTTTGGAATGGGTTGTGATGATAGTATTGTTGTATGTGATCCTTATTTGTATGTTTGTAATTGTTAAAGTTAATAACCACATAAAAAGAAAAGAAACAAATGGTAGTGCTAAATACACCTAAAGATTGAATCTTTATAGTAGTAGTAAGTTGTTTTGTGTTTGTTAATTGGACTAAAATGACATAAGGCATATGGACTTGTACATACAACCGTTTGGGGTTGTAGGACTTGATGTGAACTCATGCACAAAGCATATGAACCTTTTTACAACCATTTTTGGTTGTAGGACTTGTATTGAACTTGGACTAAAAAGATAAGCATATGGTTGGTTGAACCAAATGAAGGTTCTTACCTTATTTTTATTATTGTTGTTTTTTTTTATAATCTTAAGTAAAAAGAACCTAAATTAGATGTTAGTTCTAATTACGAAAAAGAAATCATTAGTTGTAGAATGAATAAAAAGATCTTTTTTATGATCACTAGTGATAATAAGAAATCAATGCTAATAAAGACTAGTAGATATTTAAGTAGTAGTATGTTTAAATAAAATAATAGTAGTATGTTTAAGTAAAGTAGTAGTAGTATGTTGAAATAAAGTAGTAGTAATAGTAATTTAGTTGTAAATATTTATGTTATAGTAGAGGCTCATGGTGGTAGTAGTAGTGATATGTATGTTCAAATAAAGTAGTAGTAGTAGGGATTAAAATAAAGTAGTTGTAGATATTTATGTTATGTGAAATTTTAGTAGATGATTATGGATATTGAATGTATGTTGTGCTTATGTTAAAGTAAATACCATGCTAAGATTGGGTTAGATTAATTTATTCATGCTTAGAATGTTGTAGGATTCATTCTAAAATTCCTATCAAGTTTAAGACTAATATATTCATGCTTGGAATGTTGTAGGATTCATTCTAAAATTATCTATCATGTTTAGGGATGATTTTCATGCTTAGAATGTTGTAGGATTTATTCTAAAATTACCTATCATGTTTAGGGATGATATTCATGCTTAGAATGTTGTAGGATTAATGCTAAAATTATCTATCATGTTTAGGAATAATATACATGTTGTAGGATAAATGCTAAAATTACTTATCATGTTTAGAAGTATATATCTATATACTTAGGAATGTTGCATGTTCATACTAGCAGTTATCCATGCTTAGTAAGATATTCATGCTTAGTAGTTATTCATGCTTAATAAGATTCATGCTTAGATGATAGTTGGAAAGTAGTACACCATGCTAGCTAAATTTGTCTATGCTTAGATGATAGTAGGAAAGTAGTATACCATGCTAGCTAAATTTGTCTATGCTTAGATGATAGTAGGAAAGTAGTATACCATGCTAGCTAAATTTGTCTATGCTTAGATGATTGTAAGAAAGTAATATACCATGCTAGTTTAATTTATCTATGCTTAGATAGTTGTGGGAAAGTGGTATATCATGCTAGAGTAACTTATCCATACTCACATGCTTATAGGTAAGTTGTATATCATGCTAGATTAACTTATCCATACTCACACGCTTATATGTAAGCTGTATACCATGCTAGATTAATGGTAGGGAAGTTGTATACCATGCTAGTTTGATTGTAGGTAAGTTGTATACCATTCTAGATCAAATAAATATTCATGCTTACATGATATCTATGCTTAGATAAGTATATGTTCATGTTATGTTAGTAGGTGATCATGCTTAATCATTATTCATGCTAAGTTAGGAGATGTCATGCTAATTATTGTTATGTTAAGTTAAGTAGATGACCATGCTAATGATGGTTTATGTTAAGTTAATGGTATCCATGCTAATGATATTCATGCTTAAAATATAGTAGATACTCATGCTTAAATTAAGGGAACTATCCATGATTAGTTGTGGTGATTTTTATGTTATGTTCTATCCATGCTAGAATTATTGTAGAAACTCATGCTATGTTGTAGGTTGATACTTAACTAGTATACATGACTAGAATGTTACTAAAATGTACACCATGCCATATGTTAATGTTGAAGTGCATACCATGTCTAGGAATGAGGCATACCATGCTAAAGTTTAAATACATGCTTAGAATGTCGTAGGATTAATGTTAGAATACCTATCATGCCTTGGAATGTTGTATGTTCATACTAGTTATATATCCATGCTTGGGTTGTGGTGATTAATCATGATAAGTAGTAAGCATTCACGCTCAAGTTATAACCTATGCTTGACCGTAGTGGACTTCATGTCTAGATCATAGTGATTTTCATGCTTAAGCTTGATATAAGTACATACTTAATCATATTCGTACTTAGGACTATTGTGGTGAGCGATTATGTTATATAATTAGATTTTCGTAGGAAGATGCTTGCAATTGTATGCCATGCTTAAGGCACTATAGGTTGAAGTAATGAGGATTGGGAAGACCACTAGTAGTAGTCAGTTGATAATGGTTGTTATGTCGCCTTCGGTTTTTCATTGGTAGAATACCGATCATAGACTATTAGTAGATTCTTCTGTTGCTTCTAATAATAGAAGATCGAGTTTGCTAGTAAGCACTTTTGGTTGCTTCTAGGATTGATTACCTGTATGATTGTTTGCATATGGTTGTGCTCGTACGTGGCTCGACTTGCCCGTATGTAGCTGTGGGTCTCATACGTAGTTTAATTGGCTCGTATGTAGGTTGTTGTCTCGTACGCGGCTCGACCGGCCCGTGCATAGCTGTTGGTCTCATACGCAGCTTATTTGGCTGGTATGTACGTTGTTATCTCCTACGAGGCCTGACTGGCTCGTAGGTAGCTATTGTTTCATACGTAGCTTATTAGCTCGTATGTGGTTGTTACTCGTGTATAGCTTGTTAGATAGTACACTGTTTGTTGTGCTCGTCTAGGGTGATATTACCACCCTAAGGGCTATCGACCATCAAGACATATGTTTTCTTACCCTAGGGAACTGTGGAGGAGTCACTCCTTGTGTACCGTCGAATCTTAACCAAGGTAGGTTGATCGAGGACCGGAGTATAGACAGAATCCAAGTTTAGGGTAGTGGCATGCATGTATATTTGCACGGCCGAGGTCTTGGATCGATGGGCCAGGAACCGGATCCCGAAGGATTCTGGTGAGTCTAGGTTGAGCAGCCTAGTAGAGTTGTCTTGCGAAGCCTAATTTAAGGCCTAGCATGTTATGTTTATAATATTATCATCCATAGGATTGTCGAGTCAGGGACATCATTAAGGTAGTGACTTATAAAGATCATTTTGCTCAGACCCTTGCCGAAAAGAAAGGAGTTGGTTGTAGGGGGCGCCTTACGACCAACTTGTCCCTTGAGGCAGGCCTTAGGTGGTGATAGTGGGTTGTACCTTCCCGTCAAAGGGATACGTACGGTGCCGTCTCACAAGTTGAGGACACGGGTTGCGTATCTCGCACTGTTAATTCCTGAAGTGCCGTGGCTGAGGGTGCCACAGGGTAGGCTTCGCGCTACCCTGCATTTGCGAAACCCTATGATTTGGATTTTGGAATGACGATCGTCTGTTTTTTTGAGTGAGGTCCGGTTAGCCTGGTAGCAGTGGCGAACATAGACACCACTGGCGTACTGCATCAGTGGGACATGACCACGTCTGCAACCTCATCAGTCATGTGTAGGTGTCAGGAACAGGTTGTGTACAATTAGAAGTTCATAACGCGGGTTCAAATTCCTATATATGGAGAAACGGCTTGAGATGGGGTCGCATGTAGTTTGGGCTGCATGTTGCTTCGGAGACTTGCTGACATTAGAATAGGAAGTATCCTAGTTCTATTTAAATATCGCATTAGAGTCTAGTCATAGCACTCACGAACACTTAAACTACACCAACACCATTGCTATGTTTTGTATGTTGTTTGGGAGATTCGCTGCTTTGATATCAGCCTTTAAGCGTCAGTGAATACTGACGTCCCCACTTCCATAGGTACTGGATCGCCGAAGTACAAGGGCGAGATTCGGGAGGACTCAAGGCAAGGAAAGCAAGGAGTCAATGTCGTATTTAGTTCCGCTGTAAAATGTGTGTTGATCATCTATTAGTTGGAAAGTACTCTGATGTAAGATGTTGAAGGTTGTAATACTTGGAAATGTAAAAGTAATATTGTAACTCTATTGTAATGCATTGCAGTTGTATAATGTTCAGACTTGTAATACATTGAGTGTTGAATAAAAAGTTTTAAATTCTCCTGTTTTTCTGTGTATTGTGACTAATTGAAGAAAAGATCTTGGCTCGTGTCTCGATTTTCCCAGTATTGGAAATTGGGCCTTGTGCAGGTTTCTTTTGGCGCTACAAACATCAATGATTTAGTTGGGATGAAGAATTATTTTAGAAAAACTTATTAGTAGCCATATTAGTTTCTTTTGTTTAGTATTATTATTATTATTATTATTATTATTATTATTATTATTACTATTATTATTATTATTATGAGATAAGTGAATATTAGTAGCCATGAACATAATAGTTCATGGGTCATCAGATCTTCTTGTTACCGTAGTTACAGCACGATGCGCTCATTATTCGTCCGATTCCTCTTCATCAGCAAAATACCCTTTACCATCATCATCTCCTTGAACGGAATGCCAAATACAGGGGAGACTATAGTCGAATTGATATTACACTCGAACACAGGGTGTGCGATAAAATACCACTAAGGTGGTTGTGATAATTTCCACAAAAGGTAGTTTAGGGTTATGTGAATAGAGTAGATTGTGTTAAGATTTAATTTTTTTTTTTGTACATTTTTTGGAACCACAATTTCTTTATTTTACAGTTAAAGATTATATCGTTTATTTATTTGCAGCTAGGGATGGTTTTCAAAAAGGTGAAATTTAATATACAAAATGTCTTTTACTGTTATTACTATTTAATATATCAAATTTTAATTTTAGATTGTGTGCTATTGTTATAATGGATAGAAGTTGGATTAGTAAACCACGATTATCCAAGGAGTACCGTGATGGTATTAAAGATTTTATTATCTTTGCCAAATGACATTCCCGTGATCCCAACCTAATCCTTTGTCCATGCCTCCGGTGTACAAATTGTAATTTGAGGACATGTGACGTAGTACATACACACTTGGTTGTCAACAGTTTTCTTCAAGGGTACAAAAGGTGGTTTTGTCATGGAGAGGATCATACGTCAGCTCCTGTTCGTCCGGTTGTATTAGAAAATGAAGATGAGCCCTTAGTGAACGAAGACTTAAGCGTTTCCGATGAGATGCATGCTTTGTTGCAAGATGCCATGCGGATTCATAATGTTCCTTTCCACACCAATAACCCAACAACCCAAGTTCACAATGAGTCAACAGAAACATCACACATTGGTGGTGGGGTGGACGAGGAAATGCCTGGCCCCGCCCCTGAAAATAATAAGCAGCAAGAATCCTTTGCTAAGTTACTTGAAGATGCTAGTACTCCGTTGTACCGCGATTGCACCAAATTCTCTAAATTCTCATTCATTGTCAGACTATTTCAGATTACATGTTTAAACGGATGGTCTGCTAAGTCCTTCACTATGCTACTTGAATTGTTGAATGAAGCATTTCCTGAAATCTGTATTCCAAACTCAGCCTATAAAATCAAAAAATTCCTAAGTTCTTTTGATCTAGGGTATGAGAAGATAGCAGCATGTCCAAATGACTGTATGCTTTTCACGAGTGGTAAGAAAAGTCTGGAGAATTGCGAAGTGTGTGGTTCTTCAAAATGGATAGAAAGACCAAATCAAGATGAGGGAGCCAGTGGATCTACTAAGCGAAGTAGGAAAAAGAAGCTTGCCAAAATACTGCGTTACTTTCCTCTGATTCCTAGGCTACAAAGGTTGTTTATGTCTACGAAAACTTCTTCTGATATGAAATGGCATGCTGAAGGTCGCACTAATGATGGGATTCTTAGACATCCTGCTGATTCTCAATCTTGGAAAAAATTTGATGAAAGATATCCTAATTTTGCGGAAGATCCTCGGAATGTGAGACTTGGACTAGCTAGTAATGGTTTCAACCCTTTCAGGCAAATGAGTAGTACATACAGCATATGGCCGGTTGTGTTAATACCATACAATTTGCCGCCTTGAAAATGCATGAAGCAGTCCTCATTTATTTTGTCCATCCTGGACCGAAAGGTCATGGAAATGATATAGATGTGTACCTACAACCGTTAATAGATGAACTTCAGAAATTGTGGGTGGGTGTTCCAACCTATGATGCTGTGGCTAAAGAAATATTTTCTCTTCGGGCCGTGTTGTCTTGGACAATCAATGATTTTCCAGCATATGCAAATTTATCTGGATATAGTACTAAAGGACATTATGCATGTCCATGTTGTGCTGACCAAACTAGTTCAAGGTGATTGTACAATGACATAAAGTTTTGCTATATGGGTCATAGGAGATGGTTGTCTGACACACATATATTTCGGGCAGAGATAGTGACATTTGATGGTACCGACGAGTGGGAACATGCTCCTGGATCTTCTTCTGGTTCAGATATTTTGAGGCGGGTAGATGGTCATCAATTCAAATATGGAAAAGAACCAGAAGTCAGGACAAAGGGCAAGAAAAGGGCAAGGCCGGAGCAAGGTGAGGAGACCGATCTATGTGGCGAAGATGAGGATCAAAACATGACGAGTTTAGGTGCATGGAAGAAGAAGGGTATTTTCTTCAAGTTGCCGTATTGGGAATTCAACTTATTGCGATATAATTTAGATGTGATGCATATCGAAAAAAATATTGGTGAAAATTGTATAGAAACAGTTATGGGAGATGACCGGAAGACAAAGGACAATGTCAAGAGCCGACTTGATTTGAAGTCAATGGGCATCCGACATGAGTTGCACCCAGAAGAATTACCGAACGGGAAAGTACTCCTACCTCCTGCAATCTATTCAATATCAAAATCAGAGTTGGAATTGTTTTGCAAAGTACTACTGGAACTTAAAGTTCCTGATGGCTATTCTTCTAACATAGCAAGATGTGTCAACTTTAAAGAGAAGAGGCTTCAGGGTCTAAAGTCACACGACTACCACATCCTAATGCAGGATCTCCTTCCTGTGGCCCTAAGGTCTTCAATGTGTGAGCAAGTCACTACTGTCCTGAAAGATCTTTGTAGCATATATAAAGGTATTTGCTCAAGAATGCTTCGTGTTGAAGATATTGACCAATTGGAGCAGCAGGCGGCATTGACACTTAGTAAAATGGAGATGATATTTCCTCCATTGTTCTTCACTATAATGATTCACTTGATAATCCACCTTGCTGGTGAAGTCAGAATCGGCGGTCCTGTTCACTATCGGTGGATGTACCCCATTGAGAGGTAAAAGAATTCATTCATCTTACATAATTGAATTTTCAAAAGCTCATTTCTTTTATTCCCCTAATCCGCTCTAATTCATTAATTGTACATGTTCCGGTACCTATACCGGCTAAAGGGTTATGTTAAAAATAGAGCAAATCCTGAAGGGTCAATAGCTCAGGGATATCTATCAGAAGAGTGTTCACATTTTTTTTCCAGGTATTGGTGTGGTGACATCTTCGAGTAGACCACGTAGAAATCCAGACATTTCCAACCTTGATGGTGCTCAATATCTTTTTGATACCTCTGGCACTACTGTTGGTAAAGTTGATGCATTTGAGCTAGATAACTTAGCGTGGGAACAGGCACATCGATATGTGCTAGACCACCATGCATCAGTGGAACCATTTCGAAAGTAAGTTGCTTTTGAATTTAAATCGAATACAGTGAAAACTGCGGAGTTCGATATTAACTTACTTTTGTTATTCCTTATTTCAATTGCTTGTTTTTTAACGAATTTGTCAGGGACATCAAACGAAGGGCTAGACCAAGAAGACTACCACCACGTGAACAATACAAGTTGATGAATGAAAAATTTCATAAGTGGTTTGAATCTCATATAGGTGAATTACAGTTATGCAAGTTAATCTTCATTATATCTACATTTTCTATGGTGCTGATACGATTTGCACAAAATTAATAGGTACATTCTTTGGGTCCTGAAGGTGTGTCCTCTGAAATACAAGTACTTGCCAAAGGTCCCTATAAGATGGTCAAAAGATACGGAGGATACATATTCAATGGTTTTAGATTTCGTACTAAGGATCGTGAATGTAATTTGAAGTCTCAAAATAGTGGAATAGTAGTGACGTCTAAGACTAGAAGTTATGCTTCCAAATCGGACACGAGGCCTGTAAATGGATATCTCGACTACTATGGAGTGCTCACGGATATCATTGAGTTGAATTATTTTGGTCATTTCCGTGTTGTCTTATTTCGTGGGGATTGGGCTGAGTTTGATAGGAATTTTGCTGACAACAAGGATAAGTTTGGCTTCACAGTTGTAAACTTCTCAAAATTGATTCACATCGGTACACACATTAGCCATGAGCCATTTGTGTTTCCATCCCAAGTGCAACAATTGTTCTACATTGAAGATCCAACCCTGCCAAAATCGTATGTGGCTCTCGCTATGCAACCAAGAGATGTATTCCAACTGGGCGATGCTTCAGAAGATGAAGACGGTGAAGTCATGAACAGTTACATTGCTTCTGAGTTTCCTGTGTTTGATGTAAATACAACCGACGGTGGAATTTGCGGGACTTGGCTCCGCAAGGATGGGGAAGAGGGCGATGTATTGGAAGATGTCGTATTGTAGTTTACTTGATTTTCAATCTCAATATTATATGTCTGTAATTTTCGTGTCTTAAATCTTGTTGTAATATTATGTCTGTAATTCCGAACATGTTCATTGTGAATTTAATACACCGGTTTAATTATCTTTCTATTTTCTACTGCTTGGTGTTATTTACATTAAACTATGCTTAGTGTCATTTGAACCAAACTATCATTGTAATTCAATTTGTTACAAATCTCATTTAATTAATTTTTTATAATTATCTTGGTTTTTTAATCCTACTAAAGTACAAATTTTATGATAGTTATTATAAACATGTTATTAATTAAATTTGCATCTCTAAGGAAGTTATTGAATCCTTGACAGGTACAACATGTCGAGGCGTAGAAAGAGGGTAAATATAAATGATGGCAACGAGAGCCATGTGGATGAGCAGCCACTACATAATAGTGGCAGTCAAACAGATGAGGGTAAGGGTAGCACGCCGCCCACTGTAAAAAAACATCGTGGGCGAACTAAGATGACGAATATTTGGAGGCTTAAGAATGACGAAAGGATTGTGGTGGAGGTAAATGGTGTCGGGTAACCGGTTGGCGATAACGCCAGCAAATTTTCTTCCTTTATTGGGGTTATAGCAAGGAACCCCCAGATAGTTCCTTTGTCATACGAGAGTTGGCCGAAGGTGCCAACCACGACAAAGGCCACTGCTATAGAGACAATCAAGGTATTTCTCATCTAAAATAAATAATTGGTAGGCGCAAATATATTAATGAAATATGTATTTTTAGTGATGGGTAATAAATTTTGCAGCAATACTTCTCGTTCACCGACTCCCTTACGCCTTGGGTTGAAAAGTCACTCTCCAAAAAGTGGAGGGACTACAAGAGTGACTTGAAGGCGAGGTATTTTGACAAAAACATTTCAGAGGCGGAGAATGCAAGGGATGTGCCAGAAAATGTGGAGCCTTTAGATTGGCAATTCCTTGTGCACTACTGGAGTTCGGTGATCGGTCAGGTATTTACATTAAAGGCACAAAAATCTAATGAGTATGTGGTTGTATGGCTACTCAAATAAATTTTTCTGCTAACTTCATTGTGGCATGTACAGAAAAGGGCGGAGGTGGGTGTTTCCAGTCGGTCAAAGCAGCTAGTGTTGCACACCGCTGGTACACAGAGCTTTGCTCTGGTTCGGGAAGAATTGGTAGGCGCAATCGTATTGAACATTTTTTACTTACAGTTATTTGTTTATAACCATTTCATCTTACTAATATATAGGAAGAAGATTTGGGGGGTCCTACGGAGTTTGGCGACATTGATTTTTTCGATGCCACCCACAAATCGAAGGATGGGACGTATGCGAGCCCTGTGGCAGCACGGATTCTGGTAATTTGTGAACTAATATCTAATGAGTAGTCGAAATCTCATCTGCTTTTAACTCTGATTGTTATGTCCTTTTACAGACTAACGCTCGGAGAAGGTATGATGAAATCTCTTCCGCTTCAGATTCTGACCTTACGGCGGTACCCACAGATTGGCGTACCCGGCAGAGAGTTGCATTGACCGAGGTTAGGGAAAAGGAGAGGCATGGACGTGTCCGTGGTATGGGGCTAGGAACAACCCCCTCGCGGCTATTCAGACGAAATGAATCTAGTTCAAGTGCCAATCGGGACGAGGAGATGACTTCATTAAAGGCACAGGTTGCACTCCTACAAGAACAAATGGCCCATTTAATAGGGCAGCAATCCCAAGTCCCACCCTCGATAAGTCTTTAAATTGGTATTCTTAAAGAGATAATGGTCTTGAATGCATGAAAGACACGTACTAGTGTTTGTGAGTCTGCATTGTGGCTGTCGTCTATAAGCATTTCGTCTATGTTTCTTAAGTGGGCTGTGATTAGAAAGAAAGGGCTGGACTGGAGATCTGGAAACCCAAATAGAGACATCTCGTTTATTATAATCTATACTTATTGTTGGACCAACCCCCTCTTGTTGTTGTTGTTGATGTCTCTTTGTGTGCGTGTGTTGAAGAGAATGAAGGGATGAGAGAGAGTTTAGGAAAATGCTACTATGTTAGCCTGGTGTATCCTCATTCTCTACCATCCCTCTTTCTGGCTCCATATATGGATTCTATATTAAATTGGTTTCCTTCCACGATGACAGTCCGTAATACTACACTTGATATGAGCCCTGTTCATAGCTGCACCCTATTGCATACTCACAAACAACTAATACGTGTCGTTCATGCATTGTATGACCAACCCCACTTTGGCACATAACATGCTTAGATGACATTGTATGACCTGCAAACAAGGTTTGTTCAGCCGTGTTGTTGTACTGATTTGGAGGATTTTGGTATGCTAGCAGCATACTTAGTTTGGAAGTGAACCCATTTTTGTTAAAAAATCATGCCAAAGATGGCAATCAGGTTCTCTAACAGTATCTGAAAATGAAAATATCCATAATCTGAGCATATATAAAGTTGCTCTACTAATTCTTTAGCCCAACTAAATCTAAAACCCAATTGTTGTACATATCCGGAGGATTTTGGCATACAGCTATAGCATCCTCAGTTCACAGTGAACCCATTTTGGTTAAAAAATCATGCCAAATATGGCAATCAGATGCATAAAATCAGCTTCTTTAACAGTATCTGAAAATGAAAATTTCCATTATCTGAGCATATATGTTTCTTTAACAGTGACCGTGAACAATTGTTCTTAATTGCGCTGTGATTAGAAAGAGACGAGTTGGAGTGGAGATCTGGAAACCCATATAGAGACATCTTGTTCATAATAATTTATTATTATTGTTGTTCTTGTCGCTCTTGCTGTTGTTGCTGATGTCTCTGTGTTCGTGTGCTGAAGGGAAAGAAGGGATGAGAGAGAGATGAGGAAAATGCCGGTATGTTAGCCTGGTGTATCCTCATTCTCTACCATTCCTCTTTCTGGGTTCTATATTTGGTTTCCTTCCACGATGACAATTCCTTAAAACTACACTTGATATGAGCCCTATTCGTATTTTTCTTCAATGAAGAATTGATCTATGACTACAATCTCCATTCAAAGCCCAATCAAAATTTGTTTTGGAGCCACAAACATCAATGAAGAATTAATAGAGAAACATAAATGATTATATGCTGGAAATTTTCATTTTCTTTTACTGTTAAAGAAGCTTATTTCATGCATCTGATTGTCTTCTTGGCACATTTTTTGACCAAAATGGGTTAACTGAATTAGTAGAGCAACATATATGCTCAGATAATGGAAATTTTCATTTTCAGATACTGTTAATGAAGCTGATTGCCATCTTTGGCATGATTTTTTAACAAAAAATGGGTTCACTTCCAAACTAAGTATGCTGCTAGCATCCTCATTTTCTTTTACTGTTAATGAAGCTTATGTCATGCATCTGATTGTCAGCTTGGCATGTTTTTTTGACCAAAATGGGTTCACTGTCAACTGAGGATGCTATAGGTACGTATGCCAAAATCCTCTGGATATGTATAACAATTGGGTTTTAGATTTAGTTGGGCTAAAGAATTAGTAGAGCAACATATATGCTCAGATAATGGATATTTTCATTTTCAGATACTGTTAGAGAACCTGATTGCCATCTTAGGCATGATTTTTTAACATAAAATGGGTTCACTTCCAAACTAAGTATGCTGCTAGCATCCTCATCTTCTTTTACTGTTAATGAAGCTTATTTCATGCATCAGATTGTCATCTTGGCATGTTTTTTTGACCAAAATTGGTTCACTGTGAACTGAGGATGGTATAGCTGTATGCCAAAATCCTCCGGATATGCACAACAATTGGGTTTTAGATTTAGTTGGGCTAAAGAATTAGTAGAGCAACATATATGCTCAGATAATGGAAATTTTCATTTTCAGATACTGTTAATGAAGCTGATTGCCATCTTTGGCATGATTTTTTAACAAAAAATGGGTACACTTCCAAACTAAGTATGCTGCTAGCATCCTCATCTTCTTTTACAGTTAATGAAGCTTATTTCAAGCATCTGATTGTCATCTTTGCATGTTTTTTTGACCAAAATGGGTTCACTGTGAACTGAGGATGCTATAGGTACGTATGCCAAAATCCTCCGGATTTGTACAACAATTGGGTTTTAGATTTAGTTAGGCTAAAGAATTAGTAGAGCAACATGTATGCTCAGATAATGGATATTTTCATTTTCAGATACTGTTAGAGAAGCTGATTGCCATCTTAGGCATGATTTTTTAACATAAAATGGGTTCACTTCCAAACTAAGTATGCTGCTAGCATCCTCATCTTCTTTTACTATTAATGAAGCTTATTTCATGCATCTGACTGTCATCTTGGCATGTTTTTTTGACCAAAATGGGTTCACTGTGAACTGAGGATGGTATAGCTGTATGCCAAAATCCTCCGGATATGCACAACAATTGGGTTTTAGATTTAGTTGGGCTAAAGAATTAGTAGAGCAACATATATGCTCAGATAATGGAAATTTTCATTTTCAGATACTGTTAATGAAGCTGATTGCCATCTTTGGCATGATTTTTTAACAAAAAATGGGTACACTTCCAAACTAAGTATGCTGCTAGCATCCTCATTTTCTTTTACTGTTAATGAAGCTTATTTCATGCATCTGATTGTCATCTTGCCATGTTTTTTTGACCAAAATGGGTTCACTGTGAACTGAGGATGCTATAGGTACGTATGCCAAAATCCTCCGGATATGTACAACAATTGGGTTTTAGATTTAGTTGGGCTAAAGAATTAATAGAGCAACATATATGCTCAGATAATGGAAATTTTCATTTTCAGATACTGTTAATGAAGCTGATTGCCATCTTTGGCATGATTTTTTAACAAAAAATGGGTACACTTCCAAACTAAGTATGCTGCTAGCATCCACATTTTCTTTTACTGTTAATGAAGCTTATTTCATGCATCTGATTGTCATCTTGCCATGTTTTTTTGACCAAAATGGGTTCACTGTGAACTGAGGATGCTATAGGTACGTATGCCAAAATCCTCCGGATATGTACAACAATTGGGTTTTAGATTTAGTTGGGCTAAAGAATTAGTAGAGCAACATATATGCTCAGATAATTGAAATTTTCATTTTCAGATACTGTTAATGAAGCTGATTGCCATCTTTGGCATGATTTTTTAACAAAAAATGGGTACACTTCCAAACTAAGTATGCTGCTAGCATCCTCATCTTCTTTTACAGTTAATGAAGCTTATTTCAAGCATCTGATTGTCATCTTTGCATGTTTTTTTGACCAAAATGGGTTCACTGTGAACTGAGGATGCTATAGGTACGTATGCCAAAATCCTCCGGATATGTACAGCAATTGGGTTTTAGAGTTAGTTGGGCTAAAGAATTAGTAGAGCAACATATATGCTCAGATAATGGATATTTTCATTTTCAGATACTGTTAGAGAACCTGATTGCCATCTTAGGCATGATTTTTTAACATAAAATGGGTTCACTTCCAAACTAAGTATGCTACTAGCATCCTCATCTCCTTTTATTGTTAATGAAGCTTATTTCATGCATCTGATTGTCATCTTGGCATGTTTTTTTGACCAAAATGGGTTCACTGTAAACTGAGGATGGTATAGCTCTATGCCAAAATCCTCCGGATAAGTACAACAATTGGGTTTTAGATTTAGTTGGGCAGTCGAATTAATAGAGCAACATATATGCTCAGATAATGGAAATTTTCATTTTCAGATACTGTTAATGAAGCTGATTGCCATCTTTGGCATGATTTTTTAACAAAAAAATGGGTACACTTCCAAACTAAGTATGCTGCTAGCACCTTAATTTTCTTTTACTGTTAATGAAGCTAATTTCATGCATCTGATTGTCAGTGTGGCATGTTTTTTTAACCAAAATGGGTTCACTGTGAACTGAGGATGCTATAGCTGTATGGCAAAATCCTCCGGATATGCACAACAATTGGGTTTTAGATTTAGTTGGGCTAAAGAATTAGTAGAGCAACATATATGCTCAGATAATGGATATTTTTATTTTCAGATACTGTTAATGAAGCTAATTGCCATCTTTGGCAAATTTTGATTGGGCTGTGATTGGATTGTTTAGTGGCTGTTGTCTATGTTCTTAATTGGGCTGTGATTAGAAAGAGAGGGCTCGAGTGGAGATCTGGAAACCCATATAGAGACATCTTGTTCATATTAATTTATTTTTATTGTTGTTCTTGTCGCTCTTGTTGTTGTTGCTGATGTCTCTTTGTGTTCGTGTGCTGAAGGGAAACAAGGGATGAGAGAGAGATGAGGAAAATGCCGCTATGTTAGCCTGGTGTATCCAAAGTCTCTACCATTCTTATTTCTGTTTCCATTTCTGGCTTCTATATTTGGTTTCCTTCCACGATGACAGTTCCCTAAAAATACACTTGATATGAGCCCTATCTTATTTTTCTTATTTTTCTTATATTTGGTTTCCTTCCACGATGACAGTTTCATGGATTGTCTGAACAATCCATGAAAGACATGCTTATATACTGAATTTTCATTTGTTTTACTGTTTTAGATAGTGGATATTCCCAATCAGAGGAGAATATTAAGGTTTCAAGTTAGATACTGAATTTTCATTTGTTTTGTTGTTTTAGATATATTTAAAAACAAAATTAAGTACTAGATTTTTAGCATTGCAATGTAATTATTTTACCTCTCTATATATCATTAACAATTCCATTTGCAATTGGCACTTTGATCTTATAATTTAAGATACAGGTAGATCTTTTTGCAAGTTCAAAAAATATGTATATTCTGTATTGTGGTCTACTGTTGAATTAAACTATTGTTTTTTTTTCACAGAGCGGTCGCCCAGATGAAGGAAATTCTGATGATCAGAACTGAAGCTACTCGAGGGGTATGAATCTGCGGTCCTCCTTGCTGTTCTTATGTCCTCCTTGCTGTATGGTTGTTGTTCTTATGTCCTCCTTGCTGTTGTTATGTCAGACTGTTTTTTTTATGAGAGTTATGTCAGACTGTTAATTTGGGATATTTGGGATATTTGTCAGACTGGTTTGTTTGGATATTTGGGATGTTCGTCACTATATTAATTTGTTAATTATGACACTGTTAATTTTGCGGTGAATTTGGACGTTGATATGACACGTGTGAAACTTTATTATCTTTAATTATTCTTGTGTTTGGTTGTGATTTGCGCAGTAATATGCAACGAAATTGGTTGAATCAGTTGTGAATTAGTTTACAGGTTTTGTAAATGAAACTGTGAATTGAAATCGAACGGAAAACTGGAGCATGAAAAACAAATGGGCATAGCTAGACCGGCGTTTTATAAAATGCCGGTCTATTTAATGAATTAGTTGCAGTGTGCGATATACCGGCGTTCCCACACACGCCGGTGTATGTCGCTAGCTGTAACGGCACCAAGAAACACCGGTGTTTTATAAAACACCGGTGAACCTAACTACACCGGAGTTTTTTGGTCACGCCGGTGCTTGTAAGTAGGGAAAACCGGGCACTCATAAACGCACATACACCGGCGGTCTATGACCGCCGGTATACTTTCGTTCTACACCGGCGTTTATAGAAACGCCGGTGAATGGATAAATACCAGCGGTTGATGGCCGCCGGTGAATGTATATTGGGGGTAAAAGAACGGCACTCAGAGACCCCCATACACCGGCATTTTCTGATCGCCGGTGTAGTTGTATTATTTACCGGCGTCCAGTAAAACCGCCGGTGTAGACCCCTTCCTTTCCGTGACGCTCGCTTCAGCGGCATTTGGACCGGCGCTATTATAAATACCGGTGAAGGTTTCACCGGCGTAAAAAAACGCCGGCAAAGACGCAAAAAAAACGCCGGTAAATCGAGTATCGTTTGTAGTGTATGAAATTGACAAAAAGTCCGGATGGACTAAGTGGCTAGTGGCTTGGGACTTAGGGCGCTGATTGTGTCTTGACGACAGGTCTGAGGTTCGAAACCCAGGCGCCCTCTTCTGATTTTTTTAGCTTTATTTTCACATTTGAGTTTTATGAGGAAAAAAACATTTTTTGGAATAAAAACTTTATAATTCATATAAACCAAAATGGAAATTTATTAGAGTAAATATTAACATTTCTGATGTATTTTTTAGGAAGAAATTGAATTTGTAAATAAGTTTTTAACTCCGAAATTATTGTTTGTAAACACGATTCCCTTTTTTTTGAAAAGAGGAGAACAACGTGTGGCGAGTGATGAAATTTCTCTTGAATGTTGAGAAAGAAATAAACTTGAATGTAAATTGAGTTTATAAATTGTTTAAATTGCGAAATAAAATTCTAGAAATAAATCCTTTGTTCAAGAAAGAAATTATGGTTTTATTTTAAATTGTAAGTGCATAAGTGAACCATGAATAAGTGTTAAAATGTGACATGGAACCCATTTAAGAATAAGTTAGAGATATGAACGGTATGAATACCCATGATTCTTGCACATGGAAAAGTTATGATTTAGAGTTAGTAAGACCTCGGGTACCGGCAATATTGGAATGAATGATTTGAGATATGATTTGGAGATATGGCCATGGAGCTATCTCGTATTTTTTTGTTGATTAAGTCCGGTAGGAGGTAAAACTAATTCTAGGATTGGAATTTATTCATGTCTTGAACTAAATAATTAGGCACATAAGTGAAGATGTAGTGAACCTGGCCAAACGTAAGTGGGTTGCTTCTATATAGTCGGCGGTGGATCTCCGTGGCTATAGACCCAGTTGGTGGACTGTAGTTGCTCCGATGGAGACAAGCTTTTAATTTAAATCTGGGACTTAGCGTAGTCAGGTGGATAGTTTGCCGTACTCTAGTGTATATACGTATACCGGGGCTAGGGGCACTTGCGGGATGATTCGCACGATGAGGAATCTGTTATAACAGTCAGCGGTGGATCTCCGTGGCTGGGATCCATATTCGTGGAATGATCTAAACCTTGTTTTATTACTGGGTAGTTTCATGGCGAGGGATCGAACCCTTAAATGTGGAGTACGTAGGTGCTTGCCCTCGGACCTATGTAGTATGGGATGCATAGAATCTGAACAAGTGTGCATTAGTGTCATCCTAGTATAAAATGTGTGCATTAGGCATTAAGGCATTGCATACACTTATATGTTTAGCGTAGTCACAATTTAACACTTTATTGTTCATTCAATTCTTGTGTTTTGTTAAAGTAATGAGATCGTTATATGTACGGCATAGAGAGGATAGCCAAGTATAACATTTTCGTCAATTGTAAGTGACTGACGTGCCCACAGCTTAATATGCAAGGTAATGGACTATTCATGAAGGAATAAAGATAATGTGATGCAATCAATGACTTATTCTGAGAAAGTACATAATTTGTATTTTGCTTTCAGTATTGTAATCTTTATTCTTCCACTGTGTAAACAAAAGTGTAATGAACTCTGATGTATCATTGAAAAGTTTTAAATTCCTTGTAAAATTGTACGAAGTGAAGTAAAGATTCTGTGAAATCTCGAATTCGGTCTTATTTGGAATTCGGGGCATTACAGGTTGGAGGTATTAGAAGGTATTCGCCTGGAAATCAAGTATCACCCAAGAAAGGAGAACGAAGTAGAAGATGCACTTAACCGAAGAAGTAGTTTGTCATGTTTGATTATAACCTTGAAGGAACTGGTAGAAGAGTTTGATTGAGCCAGAATCGAAGTGGTAATGCAGGGGCTGGGGGAAAATCTGGCACAGTTTAGACTTCAGTCTACATTGAAGGAGTAGATTATCGAAGTTCAGAAATCTGATTCAGAAATTTAGAAGATGAATGAATAGGTTCTTACAGGCAGACTGTCAGATTCTGAATAAAGGATGAAGTACTTTGATTCAGCGAGAGGTTATGTGTTTCTGAGAGGGCTGACTTAAAAGAGAGAATTCTACAGGAAGCACACATCACCTTGTTATCAGTACATCCTGGAAGTATCAAGATGTATAAAGATATTAAGCAGCACTTTTGGTGGTCGAGTGTGAAGAGAGATGTAGTTGATTTCATGGCCAAATGCATTACTTGTCAACATATCAAGGTAAAAAACCAGAGACCCACAGGTCCATTACAGCCTCTACTTATTCCGGAGTGGAAATAGGCAAAGATCAGCATGGATTTCATCAAAGGTTTGCTGAGGAGTCCGAAGGGAAACTATTTGGTATGGGTGATAGTGGACCGATTAACCAAATTGGCTTATTTCTTGGCAATGAAGATCACTTGGTCGCTAGAGAAACAGGCATGACTGTATATCGAGGAGGTGGTGAGGCTACACGGAGTACCTTTATCTATTATTTCAGATCAAGATGCACATTTACTTTGCGCATTTGGAAGAGCCTTCAGGCAGTCATGGGAACCAAGACTGACTTCAGTACTGCTTTCCATCCTCAAACAGATGGACAAACTAAACGAGTAAACAGGGTGCTTGAGGATATGTTGAGATCTTGAGTGATGGAATTCGAAGGAAGCTAGAAAAGTACTTGACCCTAGTAGAGTTTGCATACGATAACAGCTTTCGGGCCAGTATTGGCATGGCACCATATGAGGCATTATGTGGAAGAAAGTGTAGTACGCCCGTTTGCTGGTTTGAAGTAAGGAAAAAGCATATGTATGGACCACAGATCATATAATAAACTTCGGAAAAGATCAAGTTAATCCGGAAGAGACTACTTGAGGCCCAGAGTAGATAGGAGAGCAACACAGATGTTCATAGAAGGAACTTGGAGTTTAAATAGAAGGATTCCATCTTCCTGAAGGTTTCTCCGATGAAGAGTGTGATACGATTTGGAAGAGGAGGAAAACTAGCTCCAAGATATATAAGGCCTACAAGATACTAAAGAGGATTGTGAAAACGATGTATAGATTGGAGTTACCGGAAGAACTAGCATATGTACATAACGTATTTCATGTATCTATGCTGAGAAAATATGTCCTGGATCATAATCACCAGTTGCTTGAAGTACCAGAATGTTGGCAACTGAACTTGAGATATGAGGAACAGTCAGTGGATATCTTAGATCAGCAGGAAAAGGTATTAAGTAACAAAGTTATACCCATGGTCAAGGTATTGTGGACGAATATTTGGTCGAAGAAGCAACTTGGCAATCAGAAGACCGAATGAAGAACGATTTCTCTGAACTGTTAGTTTAGCTCTGTACATTGTGGTTTCCCTTACTAGGTGTTGGTCTGGGGATAAAACTATTCTAAGGAGTGAGTGTTGTAAAGCCCGCCAAAAATACTAAGAATAATTTAAATATTTATTAGTTAGTGCAATGCACGTGTGTGTAGTGCACATGTTAGTTGTATTTTTCCTTAATATAAATTAGTATAAATTTAGTTATATGTTGCATTAGCTTGTCAAGAATAAATATATGGAGTGACTTGAATCTAGCTAAATTAGAATGGCTTGATCATTATTGAATTAAGTCTTATTTAACTAACCAACATATACTTGATTTGTAACTATTGTGTACAACAAATTGTGAAAATAAAGCCACACACACACCCTAGGTGTTGATCGGCCAATTTTGGGAGTAAAGAGAGGATTTGAATTAGTCAAGAGGCTTTCAACTAAGTGTGAGGATTGGACTAGTTAGTTGAGAGATCATGGGTAGAGTTTGGGTAGTTTTTTAACTCTTAACCACCCCATAACTTAAATATTAATCGGCTAATATAGGAGGGAAAGTTGGCATTTCATTTGTGTGTGTGATCAACTATTCTGCATAGAGCAATTGGAATTGAAGGCTTTGGGGAGATTGCTTGCAAGGAAATCATCAGATTAGGTGGGTGTTCCTCTTCTTAGTTGCATTGTCTATTTTTTTAATATTGTAGATTGATGATAGAAAGCATGCTAGATTTGTATGAATATAAATTATATAATCAAATTAGTTTCATGGGTAAATCCATAGCAGTTGTGGTTCGGTATATTGATTAATGATGTAAATGGTTTTTGAAACAAGAATTTAATTTGTGAAGTGATTGATTATGCATGAATGACTAAATTATTGTAGAAACATAAATCGTGCAAAAGAACTTTCTTTCGGTGGGGATATCATGCTAAAATTTTCTATTGAGTCATGCATAAATATTCTTTTAATGTTAGAAGTTCATAGCATGCGGATGAACTCAATTTGATGCGAAAAAAACTTATAGTTAACTGTAGAACTGTGCATTTGTTATTAGTTATTAACGTGAAGTTAGAGATCATTGTGCATGTAAATACACGTTATGAGTGATGCAAATATAATTTTAATGAGAATTATTTTATTGTTAAACATGATTAAGTTTTCTTTTTATAATTTTAGGACTCAATATTGACGAATTTGGAGAGCTAGGGTTTAGATTCGGGTATGATCCAGAGGGGATCAGATTTGGGTATGTTTAAGCTGTATTGAATCTTTGGAAGCAAGAAGACAGATTGAGAGGCTTGCGAGGCGGGTTGTTGCATGTGGCTTAGGTGCGTGGAGGTTGCTGTTTCAAGTCAGGGTGGACTCAAATTCAGGTTATTTTTTTATTTATACTTTCAGTTTTTCTTCACTTTAGAATTGATCCTTTTAACTTAGAATCAGGTGAGAGTTAAATTAAATTAATTTGAGATATGATCAAGATTTAATTCAGACTAATTTTAATATAAAGTAGATTAATTAAGTAGGTTAAATATTGATTAAGAAGTAATATTAAATTCAGATTAATTTAAGTTTAATTTATATTTGGTCTAACTCTGATTTAAAATTGATTTAGTATTAGATACGATTTAATCTAGACCTAATTGAGGTTAGTTCTGGAATTAAACTAAGATTTGTTAGATGAGAAGTCATATAGAAACCATAATCTAGTCAAATTCTTTAGAAGTTCAAATTATTAATGGGACTGGAATTGCTTTCAGTGCAAGTAGCATTGATGAAGGCAGATGACAGAGAAGGAAGCTTGCTAGTTTGGGTAATGTGTGCGGCGTAGGAGCTGAGAGGTCACAAGTTCGAGTCTTGGTGGGCTCGGGTTATTGTTTTATTTATTTCTTTTGAGTATTTTGGAAATTACAATTGATCTTAATAGAAATTATTTTAATGGAAATTGGTACAAATGATCATGGATTAAATTTCGGATTTTAATGGATGATTAATTTCACATGTGGTAATTGGATTTAAAATGTGTTATTTGAGATGATTTAATTGAACTAAAGTAAAGTTTCTTTTGAAATACTATTATGACTAGGATTGGGAAATTTTTTAATCAAGTTAATTGAGCACGACTATTTTGGGAAATAAATAAAAGACGTATTGGAAATATGAGAGAACTAATTAAATTGGGGATATTCTAGTTGTGTGGATTCTAGTGGTTGAGCGGACCCAGGATACGGACAAAGATATGAAGAATTGGGTTGGTTGAGTTAAATCCGGTTGGGTTACGCTAGCTCTATAATGAGTTGTGTTTTCTTTCGAACTAAGGACATGCACTAGAATGAGTTGTGATGAAGTATGAGCAAATGTGAATATGAGGGTTTTAGAATTATCCTCGAAGTGAAATATACCTCAGTATTCTGGGATGTGAATAAACTAGTCTCCAAAATTATCTGCGATTATGGATTGATCTCCCGAATTTCTGGGATGGGAGCGATGCTCGTGTGATGCGGGTTCCAGGATGACCTGCGAAGTGAGGTATTCTCCAAATATTCCCGGATCTGAGTGACATAGTCTCCAGAATTATCTAAAGAAGGAGATAGACCTCCAGAATTTCTGGGGCGAGAACCAATATTCATAGGATGTCTAAATCTTGAAGTTCGTCAAGGTTATATGCTACATAATGAGTGATTGAACCCTGCAATGAGGAGAACGCTATGGGTGTAACCCCCGTTCCCACCAATATGTATTTTTTGTGTATTTTCGGAATTTCGATTCTTTATAAATCATTTGGCGCTTTTTAAATTCTTTTTGTTAACATTAATTGTTGGATCTCCTATTAAAGTCTATTTCTAATCGATAGTTTTATTTGTAGCTATTTTTCAATAATTTTTATATTGTAATACAAATCCTATTCTATTCTATCGTTTAACCTGATTTTCTTATTTGACTAATTACTTATACCAAGTCTAATTTTATTATTTGATTATTTAAAAAGTGTTAAACCCAAATCCTAGTATTGTTGTTATTATTATTATTATTATTATTATTATTATTATTATTATTATTATTATTATTATTATCATTAATTTATTAATTTTTGAAAGCATATAGATCGTGATCTATATTTTATTATTATTGGAGTACGGATTTTATGTATACTATTTGATTTAATTAATTAATATGTAATACTATTTTTCTCCTTATTATATTTTAGCTCAATTCAAATCTAGTCTCATTTATTTTGTGAACTCATACATCTTATTGTATCTATTAGTATTTGAGTATTAATTTAATGCATATTATTTAATTTATTTGTACTACTATATTATAATTGATTTATTTATTTAATTTTAAAACCCTATAACCCACATTCTTATTGGATCCTAACCTATTACCCAAACCCTCTTTACCCCTATATATAGACTATTAAACCCCCCCCCCCCCCCCCCCCTTCCTCCAAACCCTAACCTATTTACTGTGTAGCACTATACCCCCTCCATCCACTGTTCATCTTCTCCCCTGCACCTTCTCTCCCCTTTTTCGATCCCGACCAACACTTGACTGCCTCGTCGTCTTCTTCCTCCTGCACATGCAACCGCTAGCACCTCCACCCATCTCCATCACCCTCGT
This sequence comes from Hemerocallis citrina, assembly GCA_017893485.1. Taxonomy (NCBI): domain Eukaryota; kingdom Viridiplantae; phylum Streptophyta; class Magnoliopsida; order Asparagales; family Asphodelaceae; genus Hemerocallis; species Hemerocallis citrina. Next base: position 66,298,375 of record CM030367.1, on the reverse strand, counting down.
CTTCAACATCCCCCTCGTCGAACCCTTCGTCTTCACCCTCCCATCAACCCACCATCGCCTGCATCCCTCCATCATCCTCGGCCTTCATCCCCATTCACTGCAGCCCCTCGTCGTGCCTCCGCGACCACTTCCTCGTCATTGCCTCGCCATCTTCTTCCCATCTCTCCATCTCTGCACCTCGTCATCACGGTCACCTCCACATCCTCGAACCTCCTGCCTCCCGCCTCCGCAGCACACCGACAGCAACCCACCCCGTCGCCCTCCATCTCCACAGCAACCACGCCGCCTTTGACCCCCGAGCCTCTAGCCACCATCAAGCTCTACCGCAACCACAAGCGCCGATAGATCCACCATCAACTGCACCGCCGTAGTCCAGCAGAGCACCACTGCCGCTCGCCGTCCTCGTCAGGGAACGCGCCGCCAGTTGAAGCCAAAGCTGCAACCCCCCCCCCCCCCCCCCCCCCTGTTTTGTTGTTTGCTGTCTAGGATCTCGCCGTTTGCTGTTTTTTGGTTGAGCACGTAGTTGCACGTTCTTCGTTGTCCAGGATCCTAGTCCCGTTATTCTTTTAGTCGGTATCGTCGTTCATCGTCTATCAGGCAAGTATCTTGTACGAATATCTTTTGTTCCCGTACAAGTATTTTGTTTGAAATAGAGCAAGTAGATCTTCATTGTGACTCATTCTTCATGTTTTACCCATTGATGATCTTGGCCCAACCTGTTTGATTTGTTTCTATCAATTCCATAATCGTAAAAAGGATCACAAACATTTCATTCCACCCATCACATAAACATGAATTAGATCTAGTTATTTACCTATATGAATGCATGTCCATAAATCACTGTGAGTTATAGATATTTTGTTATATGCTAGACATGTTTAATAATGTTTCCCTCTTGACGTGTTTGAGAATAGTCATGGTTTGCTGATTGAATACCTGTTGTATTCTGATTTACATTATAAACCATCTTGGATCCAACGTAATTACTAATGATATTATAATTCATGCAAAAGTGATTTCATTTACTGTTGTCCTGATTTGGCACGACAGATTAAACCATGTTAATGTCAGAATAATAAATAAGTTCGTGAATATAAAATGTAGGACTCTATTTTTAGTTTCCAGAACTTTTGACGGACATAAAATTCGATCTATAACTTGTGAGATATCACACTTTTAATTCTGTTGTGTCACAATTTCCAGATTTCTGATTGCATGATTTTTGGCATGAAGTATTGATTAAAACAGATGCCAACCGCAAAATTTAGACGTGATATTAATCTGAACACGACTAGACATGATTAGGAGTGTAACTACCGTTTTTGCTCTTTTTATTTTTTCCCCCTTTTGTAATATTTTATTTGCAATTGAATAAAATACTTTACTTTCTTGATTATTTCATTGTTAAATTTTGTTCACGAAATTCTTTGTTCTCCTTGTCGAACCATTTTCTTGATGATCCTCTTTTTTTATTTGACTGTGGGTATGTTATTTGAACCCTATTGTAGTTAATTCCGTCTCTTATTGAACTCTAAAACTCAATTTCAATTGATTCTTGACCCAAACCGGCTATCATTGGATCCTAAACCATTAACCTAACATCCTACTGCACTCTATAAATACAATCCTATTGCAAACCCTAAAATCACACAAATAAAAACCCTAATTCTAGCCGCTTTCTCCCTCCTCCTGTTTCTCTCTACCCGACCTGCAGCCAACCCAATTTCCCGCCAACCTAACTTCGCCTTCCCCGACCTCCGTCAGCCGCCGAGCGACGCCACCACCGCCCAAGCCTCCCTCAGCGATGCCCAGACCCCAACCCCGACCTCTCCTCCCCTATTTCCCCGCTGTCTCTCTGTTTCCCATCTAACAGCAGCCAAACCCCGACACCGTCAATCGCCAGTCATGCCGCCATCGATCGCCACTCAATGTCAGCCACCACTGAGGTTGCTGCCGCCCTTGCTCTTGCAATTGCTGTCTCTTTTTCTGTTGTTATTGTTGGCTCTTTGTGCACAAATTTGGCACGCATTTCGTGGGTTTGTTGCTCCGGAATTCTCATCCCGCTAATCTTGGTATTCAATTTCAACGTCTAAAAGGCAAGTCACTTTTCTCTTGAATTAAATCTTGTATCAAATTCAAGTTTTTATTGAAATTTCGCAAGTAGATCCTAATCGTTTATCGTATCATTGTGTTGATTATCTTTCGTTGGGTCAATTGAGGATTTACACGAGCTAACCCCAATATTCTTAACTTCGTACCTATATTGACACCAAAAATTGAATCTTTCATGCATCCATGTAGTATTCATAATAGGGTTAATCATATAATCACGGCACAATTAAACTATTGTAGAAATAATTACTAGGTTGTATGTTGGATTGATCGATTGATGTTTGATTAATGTTAAATTATTGTATGTATGTGTTTCTAATTTTATTTATCATGTTATTACACCCATCATGCTGATTATAAAGTTTATCAACTAATAGTAATGATGCCCATCATCTTTAATTAATTTATTTCATGAAAAATACCAAAAAACCTGTATGGTGCTTGCTAGCTGTATATTGTCCGCTATTTTCGACCCAGTGAATGATCTTAAAATAAATAATTTTATGAATAAGAGTTGTAGCCCTATGTTTATAGTTTACAGAAAGTCTTGAATTTCTGAATTTCGAGTTGTGTAGCAAAAGTTATGATCGTTTTACTACAGCTGTGTTTTTATTTCCAGAATTTCAGATTATTGTATGATTCATATTTAATCTATTAAAAGGCAGATTTAATATTAAAATATTGCTCTGAAAATTTCCAGATTGTTACTTAACATGTTTAGGAGTTTAACAAATATTTTTAATGATTTATTATTGAGTTTTTGCTGATTCTAAAAATATAATAACTTGATGTCGAATTTCTGCGTGAACTTATAATCTGTAAATAACAATGTGTTTGGCCTAGCTACTGTTGTCGGAATTTGAACTTTAAATATGCGTTGGAACCGTGTGGAAGTCTAGTTTTCAGAATTCTTCTAACAATTTTCATTTTCAATTTCTTTAGCAGCGGGAAATTACATTTTTTTACAAACTACTCTTGCTGTCCAGAATTTTATAATCCAGATTTTAATAGATTGATTATTCCTATATCGTAGTATTGCATGAATTAAAGTATATATGATGCATTGCATGATTCTAATGAGTTATTGTCATCATTCTAATTGTCCTATTTCATGTTACCATTCTATTGTTCTCCTATTGATACTATTGTTCATCTCATGTCTCAATTTGCATATTGTATTGTTGCATCAGTAAATAATTAACAAGCCAGAGTTTAAGGGATTGAATAGAGTAGTTGATGATATAGGGACTGTACTCGGATGATGTCCCTTGTTATTATCGTTATCGTCATTGTGTAAAAAATTACACCATGGCCCATGTTATTATCGTTATCGTCATTGTGCAAGAAATTGTCTCAATAGCCCGTGCTATTATTGTTATTGTCATCACTATAGTATAAACGAAATTGATTGTATGCATCGAACCTGTGATATGGAACATATGGGACACAGTAGTACGTGCATTAGTTAGGATTTAAAATGCTTAATAGACTTAAGAATTGACACAATATCGACATTACATATTGTTCGTCATTGTTTCTATTGATATCGAATATTGTCTAAGTGTTATTGATATTGATCATTGAATATTTTTATCGATTATCAAATCATTGTTTATACCAATTGCATCGATTATCATGATATTGATTATTGTTATTGTCTCATGTTATTGACTCCTATTGATCCATTGAATTCATTATTATATCCTTATTCCGTTGTTCCTTATTTTCTCTACTTGCTGTCCCTGACTTGCTCTAAGGAAAACATTTTTTTTCTTTTTACATGAAGTGTTCACAGGTAACGAACGAAAATTGCCTGCTAGGATTGGAGAACAAACTTTCTAAAGAACTATTGCTTTATAATTGAATGTTATTTCATTGAACTTATTGTATTGAGAGTTATTACTATTGTGTTTGGAATTTATTATTGTATTGGGCTTATAACCTAGATTTTATTATTTGTTTCCAGACGTTGGTTTATTGTATTTGGATATTTCATATTGCTTCATTCCAAGTATTGTTCATGAGATTATTATTATTTCCTGCGCAATTATTCTGCATTGATTATATTGTTGAGTTGATCGGATAAACAGCTTATGGATGACGTTAGTCATTCGATGGGCCAATGTCATGTACTCGTATTCCGTATTTTTGGGAAGCGGGGCATGGCAAGGTTTTTAGTGGTATCAGAGCCTGGGTTTGGATAATATATCAGTTAACCTTACTAACAAAAGGAAGTTTGGCTTTGATTGATATATTAATTAGATTTGGGTTTAACCGGTTTGACTCGACAGTATGTGCAATACAAAGATCACATGAATAATTGATAACCAACTCATGATATGGATGCTAACGGTTGATTTTATTGCATACCATGGCTAGAAGAGGTGCTTCATCTTCCCGTGTTGGGGATGATCAGTCTGATGAGCCCACTGTTGCACAGATGATGCAAATGCAACGTGAGCACAATGAACTAATGATGCGGATGCAGCGGGAACATAATGAACATATGAGAATGGCTTTCGAAGCTGGTAATAGGGAACCCGTTGTGCCTACCCCCGCATTGCTGTCACCGAGACCTGGTAATGTGGAAGATTTCATGAGGGTTCACCTAGATAAGTTCTCGGGCACTGAATGCCCACTTGAAGCCGAGCAATGGCATATCAGGACCGTGCAGTTGTTGACCGCAGCTCGTATAACGAATGTGGGTCGTGTGGATATTGTGAGCATCCAACTTGTTGATCTTGCCCACATCTGGTGTCAAGCTGAAGCTGAGTGATTGGGCCGACCCATTCCCTGGGCTATTTTCACTGAGAGCTTCCTCACAAAGTTCTTTCCTGATGTCACCAAGAATGAAATGGAACGACAGTATGTCTCATTAACTCAGGTTCGTCAGATAGTGTTTATTCATGCTTTTTCATTGTTATTTTATAAAGTATCGGCATTAAACTAAACACTGTCTTGAACCAGGGGAATCAGACCGTGGATGAGTACGCTGCTGAATTCGCCCGACTAAGTCGTTTTGCTACTTCTATGCTGGCAAATGATGAAGATAGAGGCTGTCGTTTCTTGTTAGGCTTGGATATTGAGATTCAGGATCGTATTGCTGCCTTGCGACATCGTTCTTATGCTGATATCTTGGATGCTACTAGAATTCAGGAGAAGTCGCACAAGGAAGCGTGCTATTCAGCGTTCTGTTCTGCTCCTTGTTGCTGCTAGACCTTCTGGAAGGCCTATTAGGAGGCTAGATCCGCCCCTTCATGTCATGGCATTCCATACCCACCTGCTGTCTAGGCTGCACGCACTATCACAAGAAGGGGCATTTGCGCGAAGATTGCAAGATACCGAATCGCCTGTGCCTTCTGTGTGGAGGCAATGATCATATGGTTCGGGATTGCCCTAGGTCCAGGACTTTTGCACCAGTTGGAGACTTTGCTCCTCAAGAGGCGCTTGTTCGTGGTCAGGGTGGACCACCACTTCCACCTCAGAGGCAGGACTTTGATCAGATGAGAGCCGCTCCTAGGGGTAATCTTCCTGCATGTCGTGGTCAGGCCTACAACTTGACTACGCAGGATGCTGAAGCTGCTTAGGGCGTTGTTGCAGGTATATCTTTAGTTGTATCTTTTTGTTTTTCATTTCGATTTCCTTGCTATTTTGTAATTCTATCATGTTGCTTATTCATGTTAGCCTTCCATTCACGTATGTTTCTTGCATTTTGCTTCTGCCTTTTGTGTTCTCACTTTGACATCTAGCTAGGCATTATCATTGTCCATTCCTTTCCTGCTTATGTTGTTTTTTACTCTGGTGCTACTCATTATTTTGTTTCTTCCCGCTTCGTCGATCTGCATCACTTGGCTAGCAGCGCTATGCCAGTAGCTTGGAACATTACTACAGGTGAAGGTGTTGTCGTGTGTTCTCAGATTTGTGAGCAGAGTCCCTTGGTTATTGGTGGTGTGGATTTTGTTGCCGATCTGATTGTCATCAATAATTCTGGATTTGATGTTATTCTGGGGATGGATTGGCTTGGTTTCACTCATATTGTAATTGATTGCCGCAAGAAGAATGTGGTGTTTCATATACCAAAACTTCAGGAATTTGAATTCTGTGCCGGTGAAACACCGCTTGCTTGTGTGGAGAAGTTGGCAAGTCAGGAAGTTGGAGTTATGAAGGAAGTGTGTGTTGATGATGTTGTCACACTGTTGGTTTTGCGGGACTTTCTGGATGTTTTCCTGAGGAATTGCCAGGATTACCGCCAGATCGTGAAGTGGTGTTCGGTATTGATGTTCAGCCGGGTACAGCTCCAATCTCTAAGAGTCCGTACACTATGGCTCATGTTAAGTTGGCTGAGTTGAAGGAGCAGATTCAAGAGTTGCTGGATAGAGGTTTTATCAGGCAAAGTGTTTTGTCTTGGGGAGCTCTGGTACTGTTCGTCAATAAGAAGGATGGTAGTCGCAGGTTGTGTATTGATTACCGTGAACTCAATAATGTCACAGTGAAGAACATGTCTCCGTTGCCAAGGATTGATGACCTATTTGATCAATTGAGAGACACTTCTGTATTTTTGAAGCTATATCTTCGTTACGGTTACCATCAAGTTAAGGTGAAAGCCGAGGTTGTATAGAAAACTGCTTTTCATACGAGATATGGACACTATGAATTCTTGGTGATGCCTTTCGGAGTTACTAATGCTCCAGCTGTGTTCATGAGCTTGATGAACTGACTTTTCTCTCCCTTTCTGTACAAGTTCTTGGTGGTGTTCGTTGATGATATTCTTGTCTACTTTTGGAACCGTGATGAGCATGCGGAGCACTTGAAGGTTGTGTTGCAAACTTTGATGGAGAATCAGCTGTATGTGAAGATTAGCAAGTGGGAGTTTTGGTTGGATCGTGTGGCATTCGTGAGCCATATTATTTCTGGTGATGAGTTTCAGTTGATCCGTCCAAGAATTCTGCAGTTAAGGATCGGCCGATGCCAAAGTCAGTATCGGAAGTTCGAAGTTTTCTTGGTCTAGCTGGGTACTACAGGAAGTTTGTTCGGGATTTCTCGAAGATTACATGGCCGTTGACCAAGTTGACTGGGAAGGATCAGAAGTTTGTGTGGGATGAGTCCTGTGAAGAAGCCTTCGCTGAATTGAAGAATCGGTTGAGATAAGCACCTGTGTTGACTATACCAGATGGATCAGAAGGTTTCATAATTCATTGTAATGCTTCAAGTAAAGGTTTGGGTGTTGTTTTGATGCAACGAGGCAAGGTTGTTGCATAAGCATCTAGACAATTAAGCCCGCATGAGAAGAATTATCCTACACATGATTTGGAGCTTGCGGCTGTGATTTTTGCTTTGAAGCTTTGGAGGCATTATTTACTTGGAGACCGAGTGGAGATTTTCACTGATCACAAAAGTATCAAGTATGTCTTCACTCAGAAGGCGCTGAATATGAGGCAAAGGCGATGGTTGGAACTAATGGTAGATTATGATATCAGTTTGCAGTACCATCCAGGCAAGATTAATTCGGTACCTGACGCCTTGAGCAGAAAACCTGTTGCTATGGTTCTTACTGAGCAGAAGGAGCTTTTGGAAGCTATGAGGAGATTGGAATTAGATGTCGTATTGCCTGGTTCTGAATAGAGTTGTATGGTGCTTCAGTTGCAGTCGTCTTTGAGGCACAGTCTAGTGATGTGCAGTTGCAGAAGTTTCGAGCTGAAGTCAAAGCTGGTTCGATGACTGATATGGTGATTCATGAGGATGGATCTCTCCACTTTGGAATCCTTCTATGTGTTCCGAAGGGAGAAGTCAAACAGAAGTTACTTGAAGAAGCTCACCGTTCGCCATATTCTATTCATCCCGGTGGTACAAAGATGTATCGGGATTTGAAGTTGCATTTCTGGTGGCATGGTATGAAGAGAGTTGTTGCAAGATTTTTTCTCAGTGTCTGATCTGTCAGCAAGAGAAAGCAGAATATCAGAGGACTGCTGGACTTCTTCAACCACTTCCTATTCCGAAGTGGAAGTGGGAGAATATTACTATGGATTTCGTTACTGCTTTGCCTAGAAGTCTTAGGGTCACAATGCCATCTGGGTGATTGTGGATCGCTTGACGAAGAGTTCTCATTTCATTCCTTTCAGAGTTGGTCAGTCTACGGAGAGCCTTGCAGACAAGTATATGCAAGAGATTGTGAGGTTGCATGGTGTTCCTGTCAGTATTATATCAGACAGAGATACTAGATTCATATCTCAATTTTGGGAGAGTCTTCAGAACAGTCTTGGGAGTAAGCTAAAGTTCAGTAGCGCATTCCATCCTCAGATAGATGGACAATCTTAGAGGACTATTCAAACATTGGAGGATATGCTGAGATCCTATGTTCTTCAGTTTGGAGGATCCTGGGAAGATCGTTTACACTTGGTGGAGTTTTCATACAATAATAGCTACCAAGCAAGCCTTAAGAAAGATTCATATGAAGTCTTGTATGGTCAGAAGTGTAGATCACCAGTGTGCTGGGATGACATTGGTGAGAGGAAGCTTTTGGGGCCGGAATTGATCAAGAAGACTATTGATGTAGTGGCGCAGATCAGGAAGCATTTGCAGGCCGCACAGGACATGCAGAGGAAATGGTCAGATATTCACTAGAGACAGTTGGAGTTCGAAGTGGGTGACCATGTGTTCCTCAAGGTGTCTCCATGGAAAGGTGTTATTCGGTTTGGTGGTGGGGGCAAGTTGAGCCCTAGATTCATTTGTCCGTTCAATGTGGTGGAGCGAGTAGGCAAGGTGGCCTATAGAATCGCATTAACGCCAACTCTATCTAGAGTGCATGATGTCTTCCATGTTTCTCAACTCAGGAGGTATGTCAGGGATGATAGTCATGTGATTGACTATTCGGTATTTTTGGTTCGACCGGATTCGTAGTGCCCCGAATTTCTAATATGATATCTCAGAAATACGTGGCACAATTCCCAGCATCTACCTCAATGTAATAGTAAACATAGCCAAAACACAGATAAATTTTTAAACTTTTATTACATCATTTTTTTACAAAACACAACAGAAAATTAAACACCTTGAATTACAATTTCTTTATTTTACAACACATTATTTTTTTAATTTACATAAGCCACATTATCATTCTACCACATGCATCTAAATCCCCAGCTATAGGTACCTACCTGTAAAACATGAGGATAGAGTTAATCCTAACTCCCAAAACTACGGGGTCAGCCATAACGGTGTGAGTGACATCAAAAGAAATACAACACGAATAAAACATAAAGAATAAAGTCATAAACAACATATGTCAACACTGATAACAATGGAATATGAAATAAAAATAAATAAAACCTGAAAACATCAAGTGAAACTAGACTAAGTGTCAAGTGTAGGAAAACAGAAAAACATCATGCAAAAGAACAAGTCAAGAAAACACAAATGCAATATGATGACTCTCTAATGCATACTTGTCGAATTCTATGCATTTCATACTATATAGGTTCGGTGCAAGCCCTTATCGTTCTCCACTTTATAGGGTTAATTCCCTCGTTATGCAAATATTCTTACTACGATGAATACTACGAGATTTAGATAAGCTGTGATATCTAGCCCATGCCCCGATAATTTCGGAGGTCAATCTCTATCCACAGATAATTCTGGAGACTATTTCACTCACACCTAGGAATTTTTGAGAATACCCCACACTACAAGCTATGCCGCCTCATCACACGAATACCCCATGAGCATCGCCTCAATCTCGATAATTCCAGAGATCAATCCCACACCGCAGGTAATTTCAGAGACTATTTCAGTCACACCTCGATAATTCCAGGGATTATCTCACACCGCAGATCATACTGAGGTCCATAAACCATGTTTGCACTCGTTTCATCATATCATCATCTAGTGCCTGTCCTTATCTTATTAAGTTAATTAATTAATTACGAATCTCCTAGAGTTGGTGTACCCTACCGGACTTAACTCAACTGATCAACAACAAAGCCACAACTGGCCAAACCACAAAAATCGCAACTGTCGGTGACTAGGGTCCCACTCACCCTCTAGAGACTCACAACTCAACCATCAGCACAAAATTTTTCATTGAAGCTCTCAATTCCATTATCAATACCCTCACATTTAGAAAACTTCTTAAAAATCAACAAATCAAAATCCATCCGAATACTCATAATTTCCAAAACTGAAATGAGATATTAAATCCATTAAATAACTGAGAATCATATTTTGAAGTCGTAGAAAATCACAAAACAACCATATCTTGAAATTTATATATATTTTTCTTCTTAAAGTAATAAAATACAAAATTAAACTCTATTATAATCAAAATATAACTCTCTGTAAAGTATTGTAATCTGCAGCAAAAATATCATCTAAAATAGTAGATCAATAATCCATAATATCAAAGAAACAATCGTTCAAGAAACACGAAGAAAACTCAAGAAAACCATGAGCAAAACAGCTCATAGTCAACCATCAAAATCAGTTCAAAAAGCGACGGTCGACCGACATGCAAAAATCCCAAAATCAATTAATTGACAGCCGACTGTCATTTTAGTTCAAAAAATTGACAGTCAACCGACATGTTCAAAATTTGACAGCTTTAATATTTGTGCACCTTTTTACCGATAATTTGTTTATTCTTTGTAAAATCATCAATTTGAAAAATAAACTTCCTGAGATGATCAAATACAACTTGTATAACATACTGGAGTTTATAAAACTAATCAAAACTTCATTAAAATCATAAAGAGTAATTTTTATAAAATCCTTCACAACAGCAAATATATATATATATATATATATATATATATAAGTGTTCAAGCATCAGTTAAAGCATCAAATCCATCAAATAAGAGTAGTACAATGGTTCAAATCAATCTCAATACTAAAACAACTCAAGATCCAATCACAAACTTCATAAAACTCAAAAAAGTCAAGTTTCGGTAGAAACTCATCAGACCCAACATCAAATACTCAACTCCAACTCAAAATTTGATTCTTTTTTATCCCAAAAACCCTTCCACAGTTGGTTATACACAAACCCCACTGACTTCATTAGTTTCCCCATGAATATAGGTGAATACAACATGTATTAATCAAGTTCTTTTCATCAAATTTATCAAACAGACCATACACATATTACACACAGTAAAGACCCATATTTTGTTCACTTTTTGCAATAAACATCGTACAACTCATTTTACTCAATCAAATTAGTAAGCATATGAAAGAAAGTAACCTACTCATGATTTCTATTAGGTTCTTAACAATCTCAAGTCATTTATATAGGGTTTTAATCATCTATAGCATAGTTTCCATGAAAATATTCAATCTTTATTCATCCATCATTCAATAATTCAATATATCATCATTCAATCCCCTAGCATGCTTCCTAATAGACAAATCATCACATACAACATGCATACAATAGCAAGAAATCAAACATATGTCACTCACCTTATTGAAGAATCAACCGAAGACAATAAAGAGAATAAGAAAAGTCCTTCCTTTCGCAAGAAAACCAAGATCCTTGCTTCGAAACTCCAAGAAATAAATAATAAAGAAAATTCTTTGTGTAGTGCAGCAAAGAGACAGTTGCACCTCCCTTTTAATAGGCCGGCAATTAGAGTTTTAGGGTTTTGAATAGGTTTTGCAAAATATCTCTTTTGAATATTACTTTACATATATAAATCCTTATACTTGGAAATTAGAGCAACCACTTAATTGAGATTTAAAATTAAGGATAGCTGACCTGATCCTAGCCGGCACCAATTTCAAGTCCAGAAAAATAAACTTTTTAATTTTTCCTTTAACTGGCAATTTTGCAAAAAAAGACCATTCTTTAAGAAATTTGCAAAATAAACCGAATCTATTAAAACAAAATGTAAAATTTTTACCTCTAAGTTAACTAGCAATCATGCTCAGCCCAAAAATCCAAAAATTTGGAGTTTTTATCCCCAAGTGGTAATATTGCACAAAAGCCCCTCTTTTTGTAAAATTTGCAAATATGCCAAATAAATATCAGAAAAAACCAGAAAATTCAAAAATAATACCTACTAATAAATGATAATTTTGTGTTTTCCCACCTTTTTTAGTAGCTTTTGTTCTTTTCTTCTGTTTGGTGTTTCCCTTCTACCACTTGCTTAAATTTTGAGGACGAAATTTTTTTGTAAGGTGGGTAGGATTGTAACTACCGTTTTCGCACTTTTCATTTTTCCCCCTTTTTATAATATTTTATTTGCAATTGATAAAATACTTTAATTTCTTGATTATTTCTTAATTAAATTTTTTTCATGAAATTCTTTGTTCTCCTTGTTGAACCATTTTCTTGATGATCCTAATTTTTTATTTAATTGTGGGTATGTTATTTAAACCCTATTGTAGTTAATTCCATCTCTTATAACCCAATTTCGATTGATTCTTGACCCAAAACCACTATTATTGGATCCTAAACCATTAACCCAACATCCTACTGCACTCTATAAATACAATCCTATTGCAAACCCTAAAATCACACAAATTGAAATCCTAATTCTAGCCGCTTTCTCTGTCTCCTGTCGTTTCTCTCTCCTCGACCTGCAGCCAACCGAATTTCCGGCCAACCCAACTTCACCTTCCCCGATCTCCAACTCTGGAGACCTCCGTCAGCCCTCGAGAGACGCCACCGCCTCCCAGGCCCCCCTCAGCTACGTCCAGACCCCAACCCCGACCTCTCCTCCCCTGTTTCCCCGCCGTCTCTCTGTTTCCCGTCGAATAGCAGCTAAACCCCGATGTCGTCGACCGCCAGTCGTGCTGCCATCGATCGCCACTCGACGTCAGCCACCATTGACGTTGCTACCGTTCTTGCTCTTGCAGTTGTTGTCTCTTTTGCTGTTGTTATTGTTGGCTCTTTGTGCATGTATTTTGCATGTAGTTCGTGGGTTCGTTGCTCCTAGATTTTCATCTTGTTATTCTTGGTATTCAATTTCATCGTCTAAAAGGCAAGTCACTTTTTTCTTGAATTGAATCTTATATCAAATTCATGTTTTTATTGAAATTCCGCAAGTAGATCCTAATCATTTATCGTATCATTGTGTTGATCATCTTTCGTTGGGTCTATTGAGGGTTTACACGAGCTAACCCCAATATTATTGACTTCGTGCCTCTATTGACTCTAAAAATTGAATCTTTCATGCATCCATGTAGTATTCATAATAGGGTTAATCATATCATCATGACTCAATTAAATTATTGTAGAAATAATTGCTAGGTTGTATGTTGGATTGATTGATTGATGTTTGATTGATACTAAATTAGTGTATGTATGTGTTTCTAATTTTATTTATCATTTTATTACACCCATCATGCTTATTATGAAGTTTATCAACTAATAGAAATGATACCCATCATGTTTAATTACTTTATTTCATGAAAAACAACCAAAAACATGTATGTTCCTTGCTGGTTGTATTTTGTCCGCTATTTTCGACCCCATAAATGTTCTTAAAATAAATAACTATCTGAATAAGAGTTGTATCCCTATGTTTCTAGTTTCCAGAACATCTTGAATTTCTGATGTCTGAGTTGTATAGGAAAAGTTATAATCGTTTTACTACAACTGTGTTTTTATTTCCAGATTTCAGATTCTTGTATGATTCATGTTTAATCTATTAAAAGGCTAATTTAATATTAAAATATTGCTCTAAAAATTTTCAGATTGTTACTTAACATGTTTAGGAGTTTAACAAATATTTTTAATGAATTTATTATTGATTTTTTGCTGTATCTAAAAATATAATAACTTGAAGTCGAATTTATGCCCGAACTTATAATCTGTAAAAAACGATGTGTTTGACCTAGCTACTGTTATCGGAATTTGAACTTTAAATACACGTTGGAACTGTGTGGAAGTCTAGTTTTCATAATTTTTGACAGTTTTAGTTTTCGATTTCTGTAGCAGCGGAAACGTATATTTTTGTACAGACCACTTTTGCTGTCCAGAATTTTATACAGATTTTAATAGTTGATTATTCCTATATCGTAGTATTGCATGAATTAAAGTATGTATGATGCATTGCATGATCCTAATGAGTTATTGTCATCATTGTAATTGTCTCATTTTATGTTACCATCCTATTGTTCTCCTATTAATACTATTGTATCTCATGTCTCAATTTGCATATTGTATTGTTGCATCGGTAAATAATTAACTAGAGTAGTTGATGATATAGGGACTGTACTCGGATGATGGCCCGTGTTATTATCGTTATCGTCATTGTGTAAGAAATTACACCATGGCCCATATTATTATCGTTGTCGTCATTGTGCAAAAAATTGTCTCAATGGCCCGTGCTATTATTGTTATCGTCATCATAACCAGTACATGATCTATAAAATCTACCACTATAGTCTAAACGAAATTGATTCCATGCATCGATCCTGTGGTATGGAACATAAAAGACACAGTAGTACATGCATTACTTAGGATTTAAAATGATTAATATACTTAAGAATTGACATAACATCAACATTGCATATTGTTCGTCATTGTTTCTATTGATATCGAATATTGGCCAAATGTTATTGATATTGATCATTGAATATTGTTATCAATTATCGAATCATTGTTTATACCAATTGCATTCATTATCATGATATTGATTATTGTTATTGTCCCATGTTATTGACTTTATTGATCCATCGAATTCCTTGTTATATCGTTATTCCATTCTTCCTTGTTTTCTCTACTTGCTGTCCATGACTTGCTCTAAGGACAATTTTTCTTCTCTTTTTAGATGAAGTATTCACAGGTAACGAAGGAAAATTCCCTGCTGAGATTAGAGAACAAACTTTTTAAAGAACTATTGCTTTATAATTGAATGTTATTTCATTGAACTTATTGTATTGAGACTTATTACTATTGTGTTTGGGATTTATTATTGTTTTGAGATTATAACCTAGATTTCATTATTTGTTTCCAGACGTTGGTTTATTCTATTTGGATATTTTATATTGCTTCATTCTAAGTATTATTGTTCATGAGATTATTATTATTGCCTGAGCAATTGTTCTGTGTTGATTATATTGTTGAGTTGATCGGATAAATAGCTTATGGATGACATTGGTCATTCGCTGGGCTAATATCATGTACTCGTATTCCGTATTTTTGGGAAGTGGGTCATGACAATGAGTCACTCTAAATTTTTGTAGAATTATTTAATATTTTTTTCTGACTTAATATATTTATGTAAAAATGATTATATAATTGCTGCCTCCATGCCTGTTCAGAAAGAACCTCAGTTTTGACCTGATTCTAATTCTCATTAATTAAAACTTATTGAAGGAGAATCGTAGCTCTGTGTGTCTGGAATTCAGAACATATGATGATTTTGCATTTTGATTTGCGAATTGCAAGATACTCAGATTTTCGTACAAGGAAGTCTGAATTATAAAATGCAGTCTAAAATATACATCACTCTACTTAATTAGATGAAACAGTAAATTAATTTAATTATTAAAATATGAGATTAATTATAATGATATTTAACACTGTTAGGAGTTTAAATATTGTTTATTAAACTTTTAAATGATGTTACAAGTTATTTCTGTTCATAAGTATCTAACTCTTACCTACTGCCTGAACATGTAATCTGTAAAGAATAAGAATTTCAACCTAGTTTCTGTGATTTTTATATATCGTTTGTATATGCGCTGGAACCGGTAGAGAGTCTAATTTCTAGAACTTCTGACGGATCCAGATTTGCTTTTCTGTAGCTGCGGGAATTCTAATTTTGGTACAGTAATGTCCTGCTGTTTCAATATTTATAGGTTTGTTTATGGCACCCGAACATGTTTTTCTCCCAGTCTGAACCTATTTTCTGTCCCTGTCATGTTGCATGTCCCTGATTTTACACATTCATGTCTGTTTTGGTAATTATTATAAAAGAATCACAAGCCAGGGTATTGGGAAAGACCTAGTAGTGGGATATATAGGAGATTGTACTCGGAAGGTGGCCAGTGTTTCCATGATTACAAGTTATATGGAACTAAATGCCATGTAGAACTAAGTACCACGTCAGGATTGACAAGGGCTACCTCTAGTGCCTGCGGAGGTTATCTCTAGTGCCTATTATATAATTACATGATATGTGTTTGTAGTTATACGGAACTAAGTGTCACTTAGAACTAAGTGCCACGTCAGGAGTTGACAGGGGTAACCTCTAGTGCTTGCGGGGGTTACCTCTAGTGCCCATCACATGATTACATGATTTTCCGTCTACATGATATGTGTTTGCAGTTATATGGAACTAAGTGCCACATGGAACTATATGCCACGTTAGGGGTTGACGGGGGTTACCTCTAGTGCCTGCGAGGGTTACCTCTAGTGCCCATGGTTTGACAATATGCTCATATTTCCTGCAAGACCCGAGTTCTTGACCCTGTATAATTGTAACGCCCCAAAAATTGTAAATGACAAATTTTGCCCCTCGTATGTTACGCACGTGTATTTTGTAATGTACTTCAATACGTATTTTGGTTTCCGACTATTTATGCATTTCCCATCTTCTTAAAATTTATTTAATCCTATTTGAGTCAACTCAAATATTAAATTTCAATCTCTGTATTTTTACGTGTTTTATACGTATTATCGATGCACGTATCGATTACGTATTTTCCACTGCTACGTGTTATATTTTCTATATATTTCAACTATTTATTTAATAACGTGTTCGAATTTGTTTTATAAATAGAAATTCATTTTTTCTCTTATTTTAACTGAAATATTTTATACGTGCGGTGCACGTGTTTTTTTGTGTACATATTGGTTACACTACTGTATATGTATAATGAAATATATTTTCATATGTTACATTCGATTATTTATAAATATTTCCCGTAGATCAAATCTATTTTCGTACTTGAATAATTATTTTACGTGTGATGCACGTGTTTGCGGTGCACGTATTTAGGCGTATTTTTTTCAAAATGAAATTTTAAAGTGTGTGTGTTTATTTTATTTGTGCAAAATAAATCTTATTTATAACTAAACTATACTAATTTTACTTAAACATTTTCTATATATTATAAACATATATTTTAAATTAAATATATATGTGTGTATGAATAAAGTGTGTGCAAGTGCAATGCACGTGCACGTGTTTTACATTAAGAAGGTGGCCGGTATGTGTTTGAGAAGGAGGTGCTTCCTATTGCTGCCGAAATGGAAGTTTGGAGATTTCTCTTTGTGCACGGATTTCGAGGAGGCAAAGTGGAGTTTCTCTTGGAGCCTTTGAAAGAGTTTTGCTACTAGGAGCTTTTCATTCTAGGAGTTCAATTCCTAAGAAATCTTATTTCTACGGTGGGTGTTTCTTAAATCCTTTCTAATTTTAGGAGTAGATTGCATGCTAGATAATATATAATTTGATTGTTAATTTTTGTTTGGTATGTTAATTATAGATTATATAATCTTGATCTATTTGTGTTATGATGAGTTAAAATAATATTGTGATTCATATAGATGGCTAGAACTCTTGTTGAATTAGAAAGAGAAATATTTATTGTTGAAATGAGAATTTATGCATGGTAGAATTTTTTTACAATAGTCTAAATAATGTATCATGTATGAAAATAGTTTTAAAATGCTAGTATAGTGAAGAAATGGAGAATTAATCTTACTAGTATATATTTTATGAGTATAGGAATTTTTATAAAGAAGTTTTTTTTATGAGAGACAACACTTTATTTGAAAAGTGATAATATTTGTTCTCTAATACAAATTGGGAGGAAGCTTTTGTTACATTATCAAAAAAGAGAATTTTATAAAGTTTGAATATATATGCTATACTGTATTTTGATAGAAATACATTCTGAAAAAAAATTTAGATTTTTAAATAAGTATAAACTGATTGAAGAGACTCTGTTTTTCTTGAAATTTGATTTTTCTCAAATTCAGTACTGTCTGCATATAAAGAGTTTAACTCTTATCATATTGGTTAGTCACTCGGGACTTCTGATCATCGGGTGTGTTTTGGGTCGTTACTGTTCATGGGCGGAGGCTTTGGTATTAGTTTCGAGTCTTGAAGAGACTCTGTTTTATTGAATTTTTGATTTTATTCGAATCACCGAAAGTATAAATATATCTCTAATTCGAGTCCACTTTATTTCAGTTAGTCACTCTGGCCTTTCTGGTCATTGGGTGCATTTTGGGTCGGTTACTGTTCACAGGCGGGGCTGGTGGTATGGGTTCGAATCCAGCCCTCTGTCTTTGTTTGAGTTTTTATATTTTTTTTAATATAAATTTGATTTTGTGGGTTCATTTAGTATTTTAAAAATTGGAAAAAATTCTACTATTCTTCTAAAATTGTTTAGACTTTATAAAAATTATTTCTACAATATTTGATATATTTTGTGAGAATTGAAAGGGGATTTTACATTAAAGAACTCGAATTTATCGATTAAAAGAATTAGAAGTGATTTTTATATTGAAAATGTGGCTCTTGTATAATTAAAGAGAGATGAAAATTTGGAATGCAATTACATTTCTTCTCGATGAGATTTTATTGTTTTTAATACTTGATTATAGAATTATTTGAATTGCACGCAATGCTATAAGTGATTAAATTAATAAAAGAAGTTGAATTGAATTATTTCATGTTATGAGATTATAAAAGAAATGTTTCTATTTGAGAAAGAGATTGTGAATAAAGAAATTGAAGTATTATTTTGAGATTGAATATAATATATTGTTGATTTCTAGAACGAGATAGTTGTTGGAATCTAGAGGCAAAGTGAGACCCTAGTGGCCGGCAGTATTTATTAATGAATTTGAGAGCTAACCAGTGTGGGTTGAGCATCTCTTGAGAAGTAGCCAGTGTGGGCTGACTATCTCGTTTGTTTGGTTTAAGTCCAGTAGGGTAAGCTAGCTCTAGGTTATGATGATTTTCTTCTAAAACCGAAAGTGTAAGGACTACACAATAGTGGAGATGTGATGAAAGTAAGAGAAAAATACAAGTATGAGGGCCTCGGATCTACGGTGTGAGAGTGTTCACAGGCTATCTGCATGATGCGTCATGTCATGACGTGGATACATCTCAAGAATTATCAGGACCGTGGCGATATTTATGGGGTGCTTGGTGACTACGTAGTGCCATCATTTCATAACGGAGGCAAATTATCCATAGGTTGTCTGCATGATGCGTCATGTCATGATGTGGAATTCCCCTCCAGGCTGTCTGGATATGGGCTCGTAACTCATAAAACATCTAAGATACTTACCATAGTTACCATAGTAGTTAAACTCATATCGAGGGATTCAACCCTACAAGATAAAGAACGATTAAGGGCTTCCCCTCGGATTTATGTAGAATGGGATGCATAAGTTCGAACAAGTGTGCATTAGTGTCATTTAATATAAATAACTGCATTAAGGTTAAGTGCACAATCACACACGACATCAATAGGATAGTCCCTCTTTAGCTTTATTTGTGATCAAGTTTATGTTTGTTAAAGTATTAAGGAATCATTATACTTTTGGCATAGCGAGGATGGCCGTGTATAATAATTCGTCGGTTGTTAGCAACTGACGTGCCCACAGTTTTATATGTAGGACTTGGAATTTACAGGAAGATATAAAGATGAATTTGATGTTGATGATTGCTTAAATGCTAAAGTTGTTACAATTGTACATTTATCATTGTTGTATTTCATTTATTTTCCACTGCGTGTTGATGTAAAAGACTCGAATGTAAATAAAGTTTTAAATTTCTTGTAAAATTGTACGAAGTGAAGTGTAAAGATCCTGTGGAACTTCGAATTCAGGCTTATTGGGAATTCAGGGTGTTACAATAATTCTCCACTAGAGTCTAAAAGTAACATGTTTGTATGCACCCGACCTGTGGTATGGGACGCAGGATCACGTGCATTAGCTAGGATGGATTAAATGAATAGACCTAAGTTGACACCAAGTACTTGCATATTTCTGTTACATGCTACATGTTTCGTTACAAGTATATGATTCATGTTTACTGGTTCATGATTCTTGTTTACATGTTATATGCTCAATACCAGTTTTCATGAATTCTGTTTATAAGTTGAAATTGCATGATCCTCATTTGCAAGTTATATCTTCATGTTACATGATTCATTTCTTTATACTTGATTCTCTTGTTGTATTCCTATCCTTGTCCCTTGCTTGTACTACTTGCGACCTGTAGCTTGCACTAATGGACAGATTATTTTCCTACTTTTCTGTTTCTTTCAAATGATAAATATACAGGATTCGGAGACCAGTTACCTGCAGGAGTGAGCGATCAAGTGTTCTAAGCTTTTGACTGGGATCTTTTATGCTTTAATTTATTTCTATATCGAACTTATCAGTTTCTCTTGTTGCTACTTGATACTTTGTAATCGGGCTTATTTGACCCGAAGTTTATTATTTTGTTATCCAGATCTTGTTTTATTTGGGAATTATGTATTTGATTTCAAGTAATTCTTTTGATTATAAGATTTGTTTCATGCATGCATGGTTGTACCTTTCTGTTTACTGTTGAGTTGATCCTTATAGCTTATGGATGATGAAAATTATTCGCTGGCATTTGTCACGTACTCGAATTCCGTATTCTTTCGGGAAGCGGGACGTGACATGTTTTTAGGGGTATAGAGCCCAGGTTTGGCTAATGTGTTAGTCATGTTTGGCTAATATGTTAATCAAGTTTGGCTTAGCCAGGTTTAACTCAACAATAAGCAGGCCATACGAATCACATGAACAACTGATAATCAACTTGATCTTGATACTAGTCCTATTCCATTCATTTTGATCCCTTCATATTCAATTTCTTGATTCCTTATTTCCACCTGTCTCTTACAGTCGCCCTCTTTGATTGATTCCTTATTGGGTATAAATTCATTCTTTCCGTACCCATATACTTTTGATTCCGGTGCTACCATTCTGTTATTCTTGCTCGGTTCGTCAATCGGTTTCACTTGATCTACAATGACTCGTCAGCAGCTTGGATCATCACCAGGAGAGGAAGTGTCATCTTTTGCTCCAAGATATGCAGGCAGAGTTCCAGGATCCCAGGAAGTGTTCAGAATCCCAAGTTGCCAAGAGTTCGAACTTCATGCTAATGAGATGCTGGTTGGATGTGTCAAGTGTTAGGGTTATATACTGAAAGCATCACTTTTGTATTAACTTTATTTTCTTATTTTTTTTGAATGAGAATCATATGGGCATATGTTTGCATATTGTGTTTATTATAATATTAATGCAAGTATCTGATATTCTATAAGGTTGATAATATGGTGTGAGGTGACACACAGAAGATCATATTATCAGTTCCCTATAGAATATATAAATAGTTCACAACCTAGACGGACTTGGATAATCCATTGGAAAGGTTGTAGTGTAATCTGGTATTAGTCTATCTTGACTATAGGTTTACACTAGTACACTTTGTGTGTATTGAACAGGACCACTTGAGGTTGTTCTCTTTGTACTGACTACAAAAGAGAACAAACACCTCTGTTATTATGGATGCTTATGCTCTTATTCCAGATATAATAACAGATATGTATATGCAGTGTGCATTACTTTGACTCATAAAAGAGTGAGATTCATTATGGATCAACAACCTCTATGAATTGGGTAATAGCATTGTATGTATGATGGGCTATTGATTGTAAAAGGAATCCATGTCCCGATACGTCGGGTTGATGATATCCCCTTAAGGAGCTCATAAGGATTGTCATGTAAACCCTGCAGGTGGATTACATCCGACATGACAAATAAAGTTGAGTGGTACTACTTAAGGATAAAAGATGTTGATCAATATAGTTGTCAGTAACTTAATTTGTTCGACGGACATTCGATATCTTAACATGGGGAGTTGAACGAGCATATAATAAAAGGAGCCCATAAATATAATTTGGGATTAGGAAGGTAGTGCAACAATAGCTCCTTAGTGGACCGAGCTATTGTTAATGGGCCTGGGTTGTGTGTTCGGGCTGAACACGGGATACCCAGATTCGTTAGGAGACCTAACCCTAGTTTCTCCTCATGGTCCCTGCCGTAGCCTTATATATATCCTCTATTCTCTGGCCGTCATAATGATCATCAGAGATAAGAAGTTTTCTCTAAATTCGTGATTCACGTAAGGAGAGAAAGAGAGGTCAGCCAAGGAGAAGAAAGGTTGGTAGACCGTCGCCCACACGACGTCCAACCCGAGGAAGGAATACGTGCAGAAGATCTTGGGATCGCAGACGGCTAGAAGTTGCTAGAAACTATCGTCTTCTTCTCATCGCAGGTATAATTCGTGAACCCTAGATTCCGCTATAACGGGTTAAATCACGTATTAAATCTGTTAAACTTTTATGATCGATACGCACACCAATCCGTGTTCCTGGGATTCATCGCAATTCCATCATCAATGATGTGGTGATCCACGAGGAAGATTGCTGGAGTTAATGGATGCTGATGACAGAGTGTTCTTATCAGAGTAGCGCACCGGAAGCATGGTGGAACCATAATTTACCGGGCCCAAGATTCTCATGTTGCTTCTCCTTCCTTGCATTGTGCGCTTCCTTCCATTCCTTGCATTCGTCCTCATCTGTTGACTCATCATTTGGTTCAATTCTTCCCTGTCCATTCTCTCTTCGATTCCAGTTCTACCTACTCCTTCATCTTCTTGCTTCGTCATCCCACAAATCTTATGTTATTTCTTTCCTTTTGATACCGTTTACTTCCTTCCATGCTTTCCATCCGCCATCATGCATCAATTCATTATTTGACTCCAATTCTTATCCATGTTCTTTCCCATTCCAGGGCTATCATTATTTCACTTTTCTCTTCCTCTAGTTCTCTGTTTTGTTACCCACAAGTTTGCTTTTGCCTTGTCCTACGTTCCGCCTGGATTAAATTTCGAGAACAAAATTCTTTTTGTAAGGTGGGTAGGATTGTAACCCCCGTTCCCGCCAATATGTATTTTCTATGTATTTTTAGAATTTCGATTCTTTATAAATCATATTGCACTTTTTAAATTCTTTTTGTTAACATTTATTGTTGGATCTCCTATTAAAGTCTATTTCTAATCAATAGTTTTATTTGTAGATATTTTTCAATGATTTTTATATTGTAATACAAACCATATTCAATTCAATCGTTTAACCTGATTTTCTTGTTTGACTAATTACTTATACCAAGTCTAATTTTATTATTTGATTATTTATAAAGTGTTAAACCGAAATCCTATTATTATTATTATTATTATTATTATTATTATTATTATTATTATTATTATTATTATTATTATTATTATTATTATTATCATTAAAAATATTGTTTATTAATTTTTGAAAGCCTATAGATCGTGATCTATATTTTATTATTATTGGAGTACGAATTTTATGTATACAATTTGATTTAATTAATTAATATGCAATACTATTTTGCTCTTTATTATATTTTAGCTCAATTCAAATCCAGTCTCATTTATTTTGTGAACCCATACATCCTATTGTATTTATTAGTATTTGAGTATTAATTTAAGGCATACTATTTGATTTATTTGTACTACTATATTATAATTGATTTATTTATTTAATTTTAAAACTCTATAACCCACATTCTTATTGGATCCCAACCCGTTACCAAACCCTCTTTCCCCCTATATATATACACTATTAAACACCCTCCCCCCTAACCCTAACCTATTTGCTATGTAACCCTATACCCCCTCAGCCACCCAACCCCCTCCATCCACTGTTCATCTTCTCCCCTGCACCTTCTCTCCCCTGTTTCGATCCCAACCAACCCTTGACGACCTCGTCGTCTTCTTCCTCCTGCACCTGCAATCGCTAGCACCTCCACCCATCTCTATCACCCTCATCTTCAACATTTCCCTCGTCGAACCCTTCGTCTTCACCCTCCCGTTAACCCACCATCGCTTGCATCCCTCCATCATCTTCGGCCTTCATCCCCGTCGACTACAGCCCCTCGTCGCGCCTCTGCGTCCACTTCTTTGCCATTGCCTTGCCATCTTCTTCCCATCTCTCCATCCTTGCACTTCATCACTGCAGCCACCTCCTTATCCTCGAACCTCCTGCCTCTTGCCTCCTGCCGTTGTAGCATAAAGACAGCAAACCACCCCGTCGCCCTCAATCTCTGCAGCAACCATGCTGCCTACGACCCCCCAGCCTCTAGCCACCATCAAGCTCTGCCGCAACCACCAGCACCTGCAGATCCACCTCGACTGCACCGCCGTAGTCCACCAGAGCGCCACCGCCGCTTGCCATCCTCGTCAGTCAACACGCCGCTAGTCAAAGCCGAAGCTGCAACAACCCCCCCTCCCCTCCCCCCCTGCCGTTGTTTTGCTGTTTGCTGTCTAGGATCTCGCCGTTTGCTATTTTGTGGTTGAGCACGTAGTTGCACGTGCTTCGTTGCCAGGATCCTAATCCCGTTATTCTTTTATTCGGTATCTTCGTTCATCGTCTATCAGGAAAGTATCTTGTACGAATCTCTTTTGTTCCCTGTACAAGCATTTTTTTCAAATACCGTAAGTAGTTCTTCGTTGTGACTCGTTCTGCATGTTTCACCCATTAATGATCTTGGCCCTACCCATTTGATTTGTTTCTATCAATTCCATAATCGTAAAAACGATCACAAACATTTCGTCATTTCACCCATCACATAAACATGAATTAGATCTAGTTATTTACTTATATGAATGCATGTCCATGAATCACTGAGTTATAGATATTTTGTTGTATGCTACACATGTTAATAATGTTTACCTCTTGATGAGTTTGAGAATAGTCATGATTTGCTAAATGAATACCTGTTATATTCTGATTTACATTATACACCATCTTGGATCCATCGTAATTACTATTGATGTTATAATTCATGCAAAAGTGATTTCATTTACTGCTGTCCTGATTTGGCACAACAGATTAAACCCTGCTAATATCAGAATAATAAATAAGTTTGTGAATATGAAATGTAGGCCCCTGTTTCTAGTATGTAGAACTTTTGACGGACCTGAAATCCAATCCGTAAATTGTGAGATATCACATTTTTAATATTGTTGGGTCGCAATTTCCAGATTTCTGATTTCAAGATTTTTGGCACGAATTCTTGATTAAAATATATGCTAACCATAAAATTTAGACTTGATATTAATCTGGACACGACTAAACATGATTAGGAGTCACCCTAAATTTTTGTAGAATTATTTGATAATTTTTTCTAACTTAATATATTTATGTAAACATGATTATATAATTGCTGCCTGCATGCCTGTTCAGTGTAGAACCTCAGTTTTGACATGATTCTAATTGTCATTGATTAAAAATTATTGAATGAGAATCATAGCTCTGTGTGTCTGGAATCCAGAAGATCTGACGGTTTTGCAATTCGATTTGTGAATTGTAAGATATTCAGATTGTCGTACAGTGACGTCTGAATTCCAGAATGTAGTCTAAAATATACATCACCCTGCTTAATTAGCTGAAACAGTAAAGTAATTTAAGTATTAAAATCTGAGATTAATTATACTGATATTTAACACTATTAAGAGTTTAAATATTGTTTATTAAACTTTTAAATGATGTTACAAGTTATCTCTGTTCATAAGTATCTAACTCTTACCTGCTGCCTGAACATGTAATCTGTAAAGAATAAGAATTTGAACCTAGTTTCTCTGATTTTTATATATCGTCTGTATATGCGCTGGAACCAGCAGAGAGTCTAGTTGCTAGAACTTCTGACGCATCCAAAAAAAAATTTCTTTAGCAGTGGGAATTCTAATTTTGGTGCAGCAACGTCTTGATGTCCAGAATTGGAGTTCTTGCTGTTTCAATATTTATAGGTTTGTTTATGGCATCCGAACATATTTTTCGCCCAGTCTGAACCTATTTTATGTCCCTGTCATGTTGCATGTCCCTAATTTTGCACATTCATGTATGTTTTGGTAATTATTGTAAAAGAATCACAAGCCGGTATATTGGGAAAGACCTAGTAGTGGGGTATATAGGAGATTGTACTCGGAAGGGGGCTTGTGTTTCCAATCATTACAAGTTATATGGAACTAAGTGCCACATAGAACTAAGTGCCACGTCAGGGGTTGACGGGTGTTATCTCTAGTGCCTGCGGGGGTTACCTCTAGTTCTCATTACATGATTACATGATATGTGTTTGTAGTTATATGGAACTAAGTGCCACGTAGAACTAAGTGTCACGTCAAGAGATTGACAGGGGTTACCTCTAGTGCTTGCGGGGGTTACCTCTAGTGCCCATCACATGATTACATGATTTTCCATCTACATGATATGTGTTTGCAGTTATATGGAACTGAGTGCCACGTAGAACTATGTGCCACGTCAGCGGTTGACGGGGGTTACCTCTAGTGCATGCGGGGGTTACCTCAAGTGCTCTACATGCTCATAGATCCTGCAAGACCCGAGTAATTGACCCTATATAATTCTCCACTAGAATCTAAAAGTAACATGTTTGTATGCACCCGACCTGTGGTATGGGATGCAGGATCGCATGCATTAGCTAGGATGGATTAAATGAATAGACTTAAGTTCACACCGAGCACTCGCATATTCCAGTCACATGCTACATGTTCCGTTACAAGTATATGATTCATGTTTACTAGTTCATGATTCATGTTTACATGTTATATGCTAAGTACCAGTTTTCATGATTTCTGTTTATAAGTTGAAATTGCATGATCCTCATTTGCATGTTGTATCTTCCTGTTACATGATTCATTTCTTTATACTTGATTATTTTGTTGTATTCCTATCCTTGTCCCTTGCTTGTACTACATGCGACCCGTAGCTTGCACTAACAGGCGGATTATTTTTCTTTTTCTTTGTTTCTTTCAAATGCTAAATATATAGGATTCGGAGACCAGTTACCTGCAAGAGTGAGCGATCAAGTGTTCTAAGCTTTTGACTGGGATCTTTTTTGCTTTAATTTATTTCTGTATCGAACTTATCAGTTTCTTTTGTTGCTACTTGATACTTTGTAATTGGGCATGTTTAACCCGAAGTTTATTTTTTTGTTTTCCTGATCTTGTTTTATTTGAGAATTTTGTATTTGATTTTAAGTAATTCTTTTGATTATGAGATTTGTTTCATGCATGCGTGGTTAGACCTTTCTGTTTACTGTTGAGTTGATCCTTACCGCTTATGGATGATGAAAATCATTCGCTAGGCTTTGTCATGTACTCGTATTCCATATTCTTTTGGGAAGCGGAGTGTGACAAAGGGCTTTCCCTCGGACCTATGTTGTACTGGCGGCATAAAATCTGGACAAGTGTGCATTAGAAGTGCATCGTGTGCTTAAGTGTTGTGCATGAGTCATTAGATTCAAGACATATACTGACATACTTAGGATAGTCACTTTTCATACTTTTCTGCTGCATTCAAATTCGTGATCGTAAAGTTGAAGGATCGCTTTTATAATAGCATTGTGTCAGTTACATTCAACTGACATGCCCACAGTTCTCAAGTATTGCAGGACTCTGATTAGTGAGTGGCGTGTCTACGAGCTTCTGACGAGAGATGATACAAGAATGAGGATCCACGATGATACAAGTTGTATTATATATGTAAATTCCGCTATGTATTATAAAGAACACTATTGTAATGAATTTTTTTTTAAAATTTTCTTGTGTTTTTTTCTACAAAATTGAAGTAATGATTCTGAATATACCACGAATTGCTTGTGTATAGAATTCAGAGGGTTACAGTTATATTATAGTGGGCCTTGTATTTAAGAGAGATAGAGAGGGATATATATTTAAGTGCGCCTAAGACATATGGGCCAAGTGAAGTAAGTATGTGTGCATGGGAAAAAGGGGCTCGGGTTGCTGCATGTGAGTGCATGCATACATGCATCACGTGAGTTGATAAGAAAGTGGAATGTGTTGGGAATTCATGTCCCATATCATAATTGAGTATAAGTGAAGGAGTGTTGCCTATGATCTAAGAGTACCTATTAAGCAATAGCATTTTGGTTGAAGTTGTGCTCTGTGGCGGGGCCATGGTTAGATTTTTTTTTAGGCGGGTAGTATGCGTACGCGAGTGTAGGCGCGTACGGAGCTGAGCCGGGCTCGTGGAATTACAGTGGTATCAAAGTTGACTTTTGACATCGATGGTGGGTAAGAGTGAGTAAGATGTACGCCTGAGATGGTGCTGAGGACAGTACACTGGTAGGATGACCAGGGGTAGTACGCTAGCAGAATCAGAGTACTTAACTCCTCATCGGTTAGAAATTTTTTCATGTATTAGATTGCAGGTCCAGAGCTTAGTGAGAATGCTAAGTCCTAAGGATGGTTGAATGTAAGACCTGATATATACTATTATATTATAGTGGGCCTTGTATATAAGAGAGAGAGAGAGAGAAAGAGAGAGAGAGAGAGAGAGGGATATATATTTAAGTGGGCCTAAGACATATGGGCCAAGTGAAGTAAGTATGTATGCATGGGAAAAACGGGCCCGAGTTGCTGCATGTGAGTGCATGCATACATGCAGCACATGAGTAGATAAGAAAGTGGAATATGTTGGGAATTATTGTCCCATATTGAAAATGAGTATAAGTGAAAGAGTGTTTATATTAGTTTGCCCATGATCCAAGAGTACCTACTAAGCTTGCTCTTTTGGTGAGACTGTGCTATGTGGTGGGGTCATGGTTAGGTTTTGTTTTTAGGTGGATAGTACACATACGCACATACGGAGTTGAGCTGGCTCGGGGCATTACGTGTTTGGGATGGATTGATGCTAGAATTTTAACGATGATTAAAGTGGATATTTACAAACTTCAGATTCAAGGGCTAATTAACTTCAGATCGTGGATTGATTTAAGAATGGGTTAATATTAGATTCGTGTTTAATTAAACTTTGGATTGAAATTTTTGAGTAGAGAACTATAATCGAGTTGGGAATGAGTAATCTAATTGAATTAAGAACTAGTATTAGATTAGCTCGCTTGACACTAATGATTGATAGAGTTAATGTGGAAAATGTAAGTTAATACTAACGAATAAAATGAGACTTGTGAGAGGCAAGTAAATTTCTTTTGAATGGTCTGGGTGGGACATTCTAGGTGACTAAGTTGTAGAGGCTAAGTAGGACCCAGAGTGACGGCAAGAATGTGGATTTTGGGATTGAGAAAGATGGGGCTAGTATTCCAGTTGTGAAGTAAAGTTCGGTACGCTAGCACTAGATGAGGTTTTGTATTCTTTATAAATTAAGGACAAGCACTAGAAATGAGTTGTGATGAAGCTTGAGCAAACGTGAGTAGGGGGCTCTATATAGTCAAGCGGTGGATTTCGGGACTATAGTTGCAGTCGGGCAGTGGATTTCAGGACTGTGATTGTTATGCAAAATAAGATGAGTCTCAAAGATTTTTAGGACTATGAATGATCGGGCGGTGGATTCTGGAATAATGAATAGTCGGGCAGAAGGGAGACGGATCTCTAGTATTTCTGGGCTAGAGCGAAGCTTACAAGATGTTCGTGCAATAAGGGTTCAGAATAGTCAGGCGGTGGATTCTAGGATGGGATCCAATACTCGCGGGATGTCTAAATCTTGAGTTTTGTCACCATTATAGGACTGCATGGCAAGGGGATAAAACCTACAATAAGGAAAACGTTATAGGCTTGCCCTCGGACCTATGTTGTATGGGCGACATGGAATTCGAATAAGTGTGCATTAGAGATTGCACTGTGTGCATGATTGTTTGTGCATTATATTTTAGGATCACGGCATACACTGACATACTTAGGATAGTTACTCTTTTTATACATTTTAGCATTTAAGTTTGTGATTGTTGAGTTTTCGTGGATCGCTATTGTGTTATTCAACTGGCGTGCCCACAATTTAGAAGTTTTACTCGGCTTTCGTCAGTGAGTGGCATGGATGCAAGCTTGTGATGGATGTTGATGAAAGATTAAGAATCTAATGATGAAATAAATTGTAATTATTGTGTTAAAATTTCTACTGTGTATTGTAAAGAATAATGATGTAATAGAACTTTTAAGTTTTATTGTATTTTGTGCTGTGTTTTACGAAATTAAAGTAAAAGATTTTGGTTGAGTTGTGAATTTCCTGTGTATGAAATTCGGGGTACTACATTTTGTGGATACAATGTTGATTACCTGGTAATTGAGGGGGAAGGACTATATTTGTAGGCCAGAGGTGAAGCAGTTTTATGAAGATATCGTAACTGATTTGGAAGATTCGTCTAATCAAGGGATCCAATCAGTTATCTCCATATTTTTGGGGGTTTGATTATCAGCCATGATTGGCTAGTCAATCTCCTCTAATTAGGCTACAAGTTTGCCTAACTCATGGGCTGAACTGAGATGGTGAGCTTGTGGGCGGCCCATGTTTTGGTCGTGGGCCGAGAGTTGTTGTGAAATTACTATGTCAACCTTACGAACCCCGAGATTCGTGCATTAATTGTATGGCCCCGATTAACTATAATTATTACCCATATCATAAGTCCCCCCACTCCTAGAGGTTGGGTGTAGCAACCTTTCAGGAGTAGCTCTTTGCTTGGGATGTTTGGGACTACATCCGAAGTTCCTGATGGCAGTAATCGTCTATCAAAATTTTAGCTATTTTTTAAATATATTTAATTGGTTTTCCCTGAATTTATAACTATTTATATGACTATTAATTAAATTTTATAAATTCATAATTATTTTATGAAAATTTTAAATTAACTTTCAAAAATTATAATATTTTTTTAAAATTTACAATTATTATTCCAAATTTTTCGAAGTGGTTTGGCAAGCCGAGGCGTTAAGGTTGGATGACTCATTGATTGGCTTGGATGACATGTCGAGGGATGAGGGATTAGCCAAGCAAATTTTAGGAGGTTTTCGCGGGAGGCTCGAATACCATGTCGAGGGACAAGCCAAGTGAAAATTTGGAACCTTTTACGAGTGGCTCGAATACCATGATGAAGGATGAGGGATGAACCAAGCCACTTTTAGGAGCTTTTTGTGAGTGGCTTGGATACCATGTCGAGGGATGAGCCAAGCAAAAATTAGGACATTTTCCCGAGAGGCTTGGATACCATGCCGAGGGACGAGCAAAGCGAATTTTAGGAGCTTCTTGCGAGTGGTTCAGATACCAGACCGTAAGACGAGCCAAGCGAAAATCATGAGCTTTTTGTGAGTGGCTCGGATACCATTCCGAGGGACGAGGGACCAGTCAAGCAAATTTTAGGAGCTTTTTGCGAGTGGCTCGAATGCCATGCCGACAGACGAGCCAAGCAAAAATTAGGATCTTTCGCAAATGGCTCGGATACCATGCCGAAGGACGAGCCAAACGAATTTTAGGAGCTTTTAGCGAGTTGCTCAGATACAATGCTGATGGAAGAGGGATGAGCCAAGAAAATTTTCTAATTTTTCACGAGTGGCTCAGATGTCATGCCAAGGGACAAGCCAAGTGAAAATTATGATATTTTTTCGAATGGCTCGGATACCTTGCTGAATGACATGCCACGTTGACCGAAGATCATAGACTTGGGATTTTTCTCTGAGATCACATTTCTACATGGGTGTAGGACCTTAAGTGTTGGAAGGGTGACAGGTGGAGGGCCAGTTTAACTTCTGTTTTCAATCATATTCTTCTATTTCGGTTGTTTATAAAAAATTTCTATTCTCTTAAACTCATTTTAGTATTAAAGCCCAACTTTATCTTATTGTGGATCTCTTATTTGAGTTCAAACCCGGTCCCCAAACCCCAGCCACATTTAAATCCTAATTCAAATTCAAACTGAAATCCTAACCCACTTCCCCCTCAACTGCACATCAAACCCAACTCCAACAGCCAACCCCCAACCACCTTTTACAACTCCATAACTCTACCTCCATATTTTTCAACCCCTGTCTCACCACCCTACTACACCTATCACTTTCAAACAGCCAACTCAAACCCTATATAATATATATATATATATATATATATATATATATATATATATATATATATAGAGGAGTGATCCAATGAGAAACACTCTTAAATGAGAAAATGAGAAACACTTATTCTGACCATTGGATTTGAGGAGATTGAAATGAGTGGCTCTCATTCACTTGGATTAATTAATTGAGAACTCATTTTTTATCTACATATCTATTAAAAAAAACCAAATCAAACCTTCCCTGATACATTCCAGCTGTTTAAACATATAAGGGAACCTGCTGCTAATGGTAACAAAAATAAGAACAAAGTAAGAACTTTCTTCTCACTAGATTAATGATAATGAATAATAACTACCAGCGATTTCTGTAATAGTCATATAATTTGTTGTTTTCTCCTGCGAAAATGTAATCCAAGCTTGTTATCAAGAAGTTAAATATAGAAGAAGGCAAATCTCCCAGTTCTATATATCTACACAAAATGGTTAA
Source organism: Hemerocallis citrina (assembly GCA_017893485.1). Lineage (NCBI taxonomy): Eukaryota > Viridiplantae > Streptophyta > Magnoliopsida > Asparagales > Asphodelaceae > Hemerocallis > Hemerocallis citrina. The sequence continues at coordinate 66,265,865 of CM030367.1, read as the reverse complement.
TATATGCTTGGAAGTTAAATGAATCAATCGATAATTGAGGGCATATTCACCTTGCTGATATTGAGTAGAGTTTCTAACTCAAAATCGTTCTTCTAATCTTCTTCGTCTTTCACATTTGAATGTGTTTCCCTTTTTTCACAAACCCAAAAAGAAGAATTATTACGAAAAAAAATAAGAAAAGGTACATGATTATATGTACTATATCTTCCAACCCAAAAAAAATAGCAAACAAAAAATTCTTTAGACCCTTTCTGCAAATTTAGGATAATTGAATATACGTGGAGGTTACCAAGATTACCATTGCACTTTGTTCTGAATATTTTTTTAAGGGTGAGAGATCTTCAAGTACGTATGTGTAGGTAGATGCTGCTACCTAGGTAGCCCAAGTTAGAAAAACTCGGTGTATCTTTTAAGGTGGAGTTAAGAGATGGTTTCAATAAGCATTCAAAGAAAGCAAAGCAGCCGGCATCTGATTTTGCTTAAACTCATTGTAGGTTGTTTAAGCGATAAGAAGTAAAAAAGCAAAAAAAAAAAAAAAAAAAAAACCGTTTTGGTATTTTTTAAATCTAAAAAATGTTTAAAATTAGAAAAATAAAAAAAAAATATAAAGAGAAAAATCATTTTTTGTTTTTTTTAAATATATGTGTAGAAAAAAACCGGGTTCTCAATTAATTAATCCAAGTGAATGAGAGCCACTCATTTCAATCTCCTCAAATCCAATGGTCAGAATAAGTGTTTCTCATTTTCTCATTTAAGAGTGTTTCTCATTGGATCACTCCTCTATATATATATATATATATATATATATATATATATATATATATATATATATATCACCATCACCTCACAACATCACCACCGCTACCTTCTTCTTCCTCATATTCTTCTTTTTCTTCTTCGAAGCTCCACCTCCTCTGAAACCCATTCATCCCTGACCTCTTCTCTATTGCTGCCTCCTTCCAAACTCCCGAGCACCACCACCACCTTAACCCCATCTCCACCCGAACAACACCACCATCTTCCTCCCCGCCATCTTCTTATCCCGCATGACCACTGCTGCCTTCCTTCCCGACATCCCCTCCATCTCGAGCATCGACTGCCACCTTCTTCTTCTTCATCCTCCAACATCACCACCTTCAACAACAAATCCTTACCTACTCCATCTCACCTCCAAACTCTTCAACCTGGTCTTCATCATCTCTTCTTCTTCCACTAAGCAATCCCAACCCATCACCATTGCCACCATCAACAACTACTCCACTACCTTTCCCTCATATGGAAACCCTCCACCTTCCCTTGCTGCTTCTTCCGCAACCTAACCACCCCAAACTAGTTGTCCCTCTCGCAACCTGACCTACCTCCATATCTCCCCCATAATCTTCTTCCTCCACCACCACACCCACAACCCACCATCTTCAACTCCAAAACCCATTCATCTCCATCCTCCTTGCTGTCGTTCTCCATCATCACCACCTCCACTGTACCCACCATCATCCCGAGCCCCTCCTCAACTCAACCTAACACCTTCCTCACCTCCACCCGAACCCGTCCTTGATGCCTAATTCAAACTCCTGAACAGCACCCCACCCTTGCTCCCATCGCCGTCGTCATTGCTTCACCTCAACCCTCTCCCGCTCTAACTCATCTTGATCCTCTTGCTGCGTCATCACTGCCGTTCTTGCCGGTGTTGCTGCAATTTTTACTATTTTCGGTATCGTAGCTGCATCTCATTGCGTTTGTTGGCTCACTGTCCTCGTGCTACTGTGTGCCGCCACCATAGTCGTTACTCACTGGCTTGCTGTTGCTATTTTCGAGGGTGTCATTGTCACTTCATCTTCTCCCCGTAGTTCTCACCACTCTCGTAATCATCAAAAATAGGCAAGCGGTCTCTTTTCTTGAACTCCTAGCAAGTAGTTCTTTTTATGATTCAAATTATCGTATCATCGAATTCTTTTCTTGATTCGTCGGCCAATCTGGTTCATAGTTTTCTTTCCATATCGTGTTTATTCAGATATCATGACTGTATTTTTCAGAATTTTATATGCATATTGTAGCCCTTCGGGTGTAGAATTCAGAGCATCTTATAGTTTCTCAAACGAATTTATGTGAGATATCAATGTTTTAGTATTGTAACATCTAAATTTTTAGAGTACTGCCTGTGCACAAGACCAGCAAAGAACAGATTGAAAGGCATAGCGAATGGACTTATAATCTATCGAGTGAGTAGGCAATGGATTCGGAAGAGAGTCTACTTTCTAGAATCTCAGACGGAACAAGATTTGCATTCCCGTAGAAGCGGAAAAGCAAGTTTTAATGTAGACATGTGATGCTGTCCAGATTATAGTTAGTATGCCTTATCTACATATATTGTTATTCTTGTACTGATATAGTAGGTTGATAGATTTACTTTATATCATGCCTTTGTATATTCCACTTGATACTTTCTTGATTACCATCATGGCTCTATATCGTATTGCATCATCTCTTGATACCTTCTCGATTACCATCTTGATACTATCATTACATGCATCGTTATCGTTATAGTCATTGTTAATCTTTTGGATGGCAGAAGTAAGTACCACATAGAACTAAGTACCACATGGAACTAAGTGCCACATGGAACTAAGTGTCACATCCTAGAATCGACAAGGACTACCTCTATAATCTACGAGGGCTGCCTCTAGAACTGCGGGGGCTACCTAAAGAATCCATGGGGTTCACCTATAGAATCCAATACCTTAAGAAGTGATATGACTGCCCTTGATACTACTTTCCCCCTCACTGATTGCATCGACTGCATGTTCATGATTGATTGTGATAAAAGAATAACAAGTTGAGGTTATAAGGGTACGACTTAGTAGTGGACAATATAGGAGAGTGTACTCAGAAGGGGGGTGTCTCCCGTAATAATGATTCTTGATTCGTGATGATTATTAATTCTTGATTACTGCGTTCTTGATTACATGAGTGCATGATTCTTGCTTACAAGATTTTCGAGTACATAATCCTGTAAACTTTACTATTTCAAGTCCAAGCGTCACTTGATTGATATGCACCCAAACCTATGGTATAGAACACAAGATTGCATGCATTAGATAAGTCAATAAAACTGATAGACTTAAGAATGACACTGAACATTGACACTAGCACCACTTACATGATTACATCATTCCCGATTCTCGATTACATGATTCCCGATTATATGGTTCTTGATTACATAATCCATGGTTACCTATTGATTATACCTTGAAGTCTTAATTGAACTTGCTTCCAATATTTACTTGCATCGTACCTGATCATACCATTTCAGTATTGCACTGCTATTTCTTATTCCTTCCATGTTATGTCTTGTTATCTTGCTACTATAATGCTTGTTGCTACAAGCTATCCGAAGCTTGCTCTAACGAACCACCCCTCCATTACTTCAGATAATGTTTATACATAATCGATGACGAGATACCAGAGGAACTTGGGAAACAGACTTTCTAGACAATCGTGATAGAATTGGTATTGCTATTTCTCTACTTTCCAATCGCTACTTTATCTAGCTATTCGTAGTGAATTGTTTATTGTGGGGATGGCATTCGGGCCGGGCTAGCCCAGGACCGGCCCAACTCGGCCCACTCGGTCCTCGAACCGGCCCGACCCACCCAAACCCGGGCTGAACCAGGGCCAGCCCACCCAATAGACCCGATCCGTTCCGGTTCACCATTTTCCCCTAAAACCCCGAATCCGGCCCGGCCGCTAGGGGCCCGGCCCGGCCAGGCCCGGGACCGGATTGAACCGGCCCGGTCCGTTTCGGGCTGGCCCGCGGGCCGTTGGCCAATTTTGAATTTTTCTGAATTGTTTTTAAAAAAATTGGATTTGTGTGCTAATACTGCAAAGTATATGTATATACATATAGATATACTGTAGAATATTTCAAAATTTTTAAAAAATGAGAGTAGACATCAAAATTAACTGATCACTATTCATTAGTCAATTTGCCAACCCTCGCCCTAGCTATTTATAGCCAAGTCCACCTCCTCACTTCTCTAATCTCACCAATGTGGGACTAAAAGTTTTCTACTTCAAATGGGTGTTAATTATATATATATATATATATATATATATATATATATATATATATATATATATATATATACTATAAAACTTTTAATGAAATAATGTTTTAGGTTGGATTTCTTGGCTAGTCCATGCAAATTAGTTCATAGAGTTTTGGTTTGTCGCGGGTTCGATCCTGAGAGAGTTTAGGTAATTTTATTTTTGAAAGAATTAATCACTTTTTTATCAAATTTATTTTTAGTTGATGTTTCTTTCTTTTATTTTTATTTTTATTTTTATTTTTTATTTTTATTTTTATTTTTATTTTTATATTGTAATTTAATAAGATTTCATATTTGTATGTTACTTATTTATTTGATTAATTTGAAATTTTGAAATTCATAAAAATAATTTAATTTATGAATCTCATTTTTATGTATGTGTACAACCCAATTGTTCACCATTTTCTTTTCCTTTTATCTTTGTACACTCGAAGAAAGAAAGAAAGAAAAAAAATTGAAAAGTCCGTCTAACCCCACGAACCGCAATGAACCAGCCCGACCCCCCAGCCAGGGGCTAGGGGCCAGGTCCGGGCCGGCATTTCCCTGCCAAGGCCCAGCCTAGCCCGGCCCGAGGTAAAAAAAATTCGGGTTTCGGCCCGGCCCGGTTGGCCCGAAGCCATCCCTAGTTTATTGCATTGCATTTCTTTCCGTACTTTGTATTCTCTGGTATTTTGACTCGAAGATTTTGTATCTGGGACTTTGGTTATTTTATTCTATTCATGTTCATGTGATCATTATTGTTACCTGTGTGGATGTGTTTTTTTATCTTGTTGAGCTTACAGTTATACAGCTTAAAAATGATGTGAGTTGGAATACTTGTATCATTTGCTAGGTCTTAGTTACGTGCTTGTTTTTCTATATATTGGGAACCAGGGTGTGATTGCTAAGATCAGGCCAATGTCACGTGACCTTTGTGGTTAACGATGAGTCATGTCACATGACCTTTGCGGTTATCGAGGAGTCTCCTCCCACTCTATATACCGCCCACCCCTTCTCATTGCACTATTAACTTTCTCTCTCTAACACCAGAGCTTCTCTCTAGAACGTCCAAAAATCTTCCGGCTAGCTTTACGTCAACCCTTTAACAGTTCAGTTAGTAGTTTAATTATGTCTTGGGTTCGGCCGGCGACTAGGCCTCCACTTCTATCCATGCATCGTCTACATCTTGGTCCACTCATGAAGATAAGGAGGAGTCAGGGGTTTCATGGAGGAAAGAAGGAGAAGATGTTGAAGTTTCAGAGGTTTTCGTTATCCCCTCCAACAAATAGGAAGAAGAGGAGAGGGGGGAGGAAGTTGAGGAGGTTCCCTCGGGCTGAGTGGATGACAAATCATCCTCCTCTGGCGATGTAGTTGCAGTCGCTCCCCCTCGTGCTCCTCGACCAACAACAACAACAACAACAAAGCCTTTTTTTCCCAACTAGTTGGGGTCGAGTATATGAATCCTGCTTTTCCATTCTACTCTGTTTAGCGCAATATCTTCTGTCAGGCCACAAGCTATCATATCTTTTCTAACTGTTTCTACTCAAGTAAGTTTAGGTCTTCCCATACCCCTAACTATACCCTCAATACTTATCAAATCACTCTTTCTAATGAGGTACTACTAGGTCACCATAGGAAATGTCCAAACCACCTGAGCCAATTCTCCCTTAATTTATCTTGGATAGGAGCTACCTTTACCATCTCTCGTATATGCTCATTTCTAATTCTATTCTTCCAGGTTTTACCACACATCCATCCTAGAATCCTCATCTCTGCTACACTCATTTTTTAGACATGTTATTTCTTTGTTGCCCAACACTACTTCATACATCATTGATGGTCTAACAGCCGTCCTATAAAATTTTTTCTTCAACTTCGAAGGTATACTTTGTCATACAAAACACCACTGATATTTCTCCACTTAAGCCACCTAACTTGGATCTTATGTATCATATCTTCATAAATCTCCTCATCTCTTTGTATAATCGAGCCTAAATATCGAAAACGGTCTCTCTTAGGTATCTCTTGACCATCAAGCTTCACTACTTCCTTATTTGTATTCTGAATATCACTAAAATTACACTTCTTATACTCTGCTTTAGTTCTGCTTATTCAAAACCTCTAGCTTCCAAATTTTCTCTCCATAATTCTAATTCAGCATTGATTCCTGCTCTAGTCTTGTCCATTAAGATGACGTCATCGGCAAAAAGTATACACCAAGGTACATCATCTTGTATTCCTCATGTCAGTTCATCCATAACCAAAGCAAAAAGGTATGGGCTTAAAGTCGAACTTTAGTGTAAACCTACTATAATAGGAAAATCACTGGTCTCCCATGTGGTTGTCGTAATTGTGGTCTTTGTCCCTTCATACATATCCTTAATTACCTCAATATACCAAATTGTTAGTCTTTTATTATTTAACGCCCACCATGTTATGTCTCTAGGGACTTTATAATATGCTTTTTCTAGATCAATAAACACCATATGTAGACTTTCTTATTCTCCCTATATTTTTCCATATGTATCATCGTGCTTCTCGACCGCCGAGTAGAAAAAAGAAGTGTGTCTTCCCCAAGGATAAGGAATACGAGACGATGAAGTATGAGCCAGTAGGGGGCATGGAACATCCCTTTCTTATGGACCCCCTCATAATCAGAATGTACCCCGACGACGTGATAGATCTGGTAAGGTTTGGAATATAACCATCGTCCCTGGGCCGTCCGAAGATAGATGCAGACAGGACAATGAACACCTTGGAGAAGGTGGATCTTCCCCTAATTTGGAATACTTACTTCATTCCCTGAGAGTTCGAGTTGTTAATTCCAAAATGGGGGGTCCGTCTAACCGATAACCTAGCTCGTGGTTCTGTATGTTCCCGCTCGAATGGTGAGCTCTGTTCTGTGACAGCTTTCATACAAGCTGCGATAGAAGCGTCAAACCATGGGTTAGACTCCAAACTTGTTTCTAGAAACATAATGGGTTGTTGGAGCAGTTTCGAATGGTGAGCCCTGTTTGCACAAGTTTAGACAGGTACATGGAACCATAGTTTGGACTCCGAACCAATTATTAAGGATTTTCGAATGGTCGTGGGTCTGGTTCCTAATGGCAAGCCTCACTCATAACTCGTTGGTTCATGAATTGTAGGGGAAGCTATGAGCCATGGTCCAGATGCTAGATTAGCCATTCGAGAGACGTGCCAAGGGGCTCACAGAGGGGCAAGCCAACCAAAATTATGAGCTTTGTCATGAGTGGCTCGGATACCATGCCGAGGGACGAACCATGCAAAAATTAGGAGCTTTTCGCAACTGGCTCGGATACCATGCCAAGGGACGAGCTAAGTGAAAATATTCAAATTTGGAAACCGGATTCAGAAGGTGATGTCGTAGGGAAAAACATGTTGAATTTCTATAAATTTTATTCATAGATGATAATAAATTCAAGTGGTTGTCTTTCGGCGAGCGTTTGTAACATTCACTAACATTCAAGACCTTATTTCATTACAAAACTTCATCAGGTTCTTTGCATTCCATGTGCTCGATATAATCCCCGCCCCCGGGTCTTGAAGTCGATAAGTTCTGGGGCGGACCACTTTAGGGAGATATTATAAGGCCCTTCCTAATTTGAAGCCAACTATGGGGGTCAGAAATCTCAAGCTTCCTCAGGACCAGGTCCCCCTCCCCCCCCCCGGGTCTTAAAGTCGGTAAGTTCTGGGGTGGACCACTTTGGGCTCTGGGGAGATCTTATAAGGCCCTTCCTAATTTGAAGCCAACTTCCTTTTCTACGGGGGTCAGAAATCTCAAGCTTCCTCGGGACCAGGTCTCCTTTTTTAACATTGGTGGGCCGGACCTTCTTATTGTAAAACCTCTCCACCCTTTGCTGATAGATATTCCTTCGGTGAGCGGATTTTTTCCAAAATTCCTTGACTAAGTCGAGGTTGCTATGAAGGCCTTCGGAGCATTCTTCATCAAAGGTCATCAGTCGAGACAAAAGGATTCTGACTTCCAGAGGAATTACGACTTCAGAACCGTATGTTAGATTGGCAATTCTCCTATTGGATCCATTTTGTGGTTCTATACAACTGAGGCATGCTCGGTAGTTCTTCCTCTCATAGTAAGACTCATCAAGCCTTTTTTTGAGACCATCAAGGATCTGCGGTTCACATTCTCGGCCTGATCACTTGACACTGAGGGTTTGAGATGGAGGAGAATCTTTGTTGAATCCCTATGTCCGTGCAAAACTTATGGAACCCTCTTGATGCGAATTGCTTGCCGTTATTTGTGACTAATATTCAGAAAATCCCAAACCTACATAAGATATGATTCCAGAAGAACTGCTGGATTTTGTGTTTGGTTATGGACACTAGCGGTTAATCTTTGACACACTTCATAAAGTAATCTATAGCAACCACGAGGAAGTTTCTTTGACCGGTTGCTGGAGGAAAATGTTCGACTAAATCCATTCCCCACATCACAGAGGGGGCCAGGATTGAGGAGAAACTTTGGCATGAGGCACATCGGCGGAGGTGTTCCGATGCACCATAAAGCAGGGTTGGCCAATAATATTTGTTTTCACGCCCCGCTTCCCAAAAAGGAAATACAGAATACGGATACATGACTAAGCCCAGCGAATGATTTTCAACATCCATAAACTGTTCAGAATCTTTACAACATCTCACAGGAATAATCAGAGTCGGAAGCAAAAGAATCTACAAAGTATACATATGTGAATCAAAATACCAACAGGATTACATGAAACAAAATATATTAATCTCAAATAAACCAGATTTGAACAAGTCAATATCTTGGGTCACATTGCCCAAATATAAAATAAATCCAAGTATCAAATACACTATTCCAAATTAAGCAACAGAATAATAACAATAATAAATACAAAACTCCAGCACTAAAATCTCATGTCACCAAATCCATCTGGCAACTGGCCATCCTGATCTACAATTAATAAATTGCAGGAAAAAGGAAAAGAGAAAAACAAACTCCCGTCAAAACAAGTTAAAGGCCGCTTGTAATGCAGGTATACGTACATGGGGAAGAATAACAAATATAAAATAACAGCAGGAATAAACATAGCATGATATAAGAAGGTCAACAGAATAAAATATCTAGCATGATTCAAGCAAACAGAATCAAGTAGCATGGTATACTGATAGGTACAAGTAACATGTGTCAAGTGTCAAGCAAGCAGGTAAACAAGTAAACATGTAAACAGGTAAACATGTAATCAGGTATACAGGTACAGGTACAGGTAAGCATGTAATAGGTAAACAGGTAATCAGGTAATCAGGTTATGTCAAGCCTTGTATTATTACTATCTAGGTAGCACTTCATACATCCCGATTTTTACTACATGGTTACTACATTCAAAAAGTTTCATTTAGATTTCGTAGTGGAGTCCATAGGTCAGTGTACTCAGGAATCAGGATAACAGGAATAATAGAAACAGGCAGAACCTAGTGGTTCTCTTCTGAGTACACCTTCCTATAGGGAAGTATGCAATCAGGTACAGGAACAGGCAGAACCTAGAGGTTCTCTTCTGAGTACATCTTCCTATATGGAAGCATGCAGTCAGATAATTAGGTAAACAGGATCTTTAATCATGTATTCATGAACACATAACAGGCAGGACACAGGTCCTCTTCTCAGTACACATTTTTATATCTTCCACTACTAGATCTTTCCCTTAACCCCGGCTTGATTATTTTGCTATTATTAGAAAATAGATATGTGTGCATCACAAAAAGAGCAAAAATAGCATGGCATGATTATATAACAGGTTCAGGTTGAAAGATAAACATGTACAGGAGAAAGATAACTCATAACAGGATAATACAACGAAAACTCTAGTTCAAGACAGCACGACAGGACTGCACTAAAACTGAGATTCCCGTTTCTACAACATGCAAAACCGGAATCCATCAAAGAATCTAGAAAATAGATTCCCGACAGAATCCAGCGAACATATATAAGTCATACAGTATTTCACAAAAACATAACTCAAAACTGAATTGAAACCAGAAAACATGTTCAGACAGAAATCAGTATTTTGTATTCAAAGTCAGGAAAACAGCATGAAAACTCATTAATTAAATCCACAAAAAATCTGGGATATTCTCCTATATTTATAGTAACAGAAAAACAAGTTTCATAATTTTCCCAAAAAAATAGAATAGTCAAGTAAAATCAGAAAACAACAAGACACGACGGTTTTATAAATCTGGAATCACAAACACTGTAGTCAAAACAGCAATATCTCACAAACCATAAATCCAAATCCAAATCCGCCAAAAGGGTGATAAAATAGACATAGTAGGATAACTTTCATATTCAGAAATAGTTTACAAACAGCAAGTAGAATTAGGCCGAAAATCAGGTTCTTTGTTGAACAGCGAGAAAAATCTACTAGTATAGTAATTGTTTGGAAGCATAGAACAGCTTGTAAAATTCGTCAAATAAATTAAAAAAATTTAGGGTTAATCCAAATCAGGTCTAGAAATACTGAGCAAAATTTCAGCTCAAAATAATAACTTTAACACTAGAATAAAAATAGATTACTCTTCAGAATTTATAGAAAATGCAGTCTGGAAATCTTTCTACACCTTAGTAGTAAAATAGGCATAACTCACAACTCGTAAATCCAAACTGAAATCCGTCAAAAGGTTTAGAAAATAGACAGAATTCTCTACAGTTCATGTTCACAAAATATTTTCAAATACTTGCCTTAATAGGGTCTAACATACTAAACAACATCATGGTAACAGAAAATACAGATTTGTTCTTCATACTCAAATCAACATAGATCACACGAAATTCATCCAAATCAACCCAAACATGAAATATAGTGTACTAGATATCCAAACAACATGGTATAAGGTATTTTACAAGTATTCGAAAAGTATACCACGAATAACACATCAAGCACAGATATCTCAAAGTAGCATGACATATTCATCAAAAGTGGTCAACCCTAGGTTAATTCATGTCATGTATGTTGTGAGGCAACTATATTCAAATCATCACAATAGAGACAATATCATCAAGGGGGGTTTCACACACAAATTGTCTCTAGAACCCAACTACACTACAGACGGTATTTAGTACTTGTATTATACAAAGAAAAGAATACAAGTTACTTGCCTTATAATCGATGACGAAAGTGATGCGAGACCAAGAATAACGGGAACGGATTCCCGACAACCGAACACAACGAACTCCAATGAACACGCAAACAACGAAACTCAACGAATACCACCACGAGCCAACAAGAACACCCATACCAAAACCACACTCGCACACGAGAGAGCGAGTAAGAGAGACGATGGCACAACCAGCGCATGTCCACCAGCGAGAGAGGACAGCGACGATAGCAAGGCTGTCGGCTTGTGGCTCATCAAGGGAAGGCAGGGCGGCACTGGAGGACAAATTGCTGGCTTCCGAAGAAGTCGAGGCCGAGAAAGACAGGGAACAAGGGGCAGCGCGACACAGGGAAGCTGCGTGCGTCGGGTGTCTTCGGTGGCATCGCACAAGGGAGCACAGCGCAGCCACTGGTTGTGCTGCAGCTGCCGCTCGATAGGGAGAAACAGGAGAGATGGGGGTCAGGGTTCAGGCTTAGGTGGCGTCAGAGAGGGAAAGAGAGAGGAAACAAGGATGGTAAGGCGGCTGATAGATAGGTCGGGGATGGATACACTGTACAAGGGTTGATAAATATATATAGGGGGATAGAGAGTTAGGGTTTAGGGGGTTTGATAATGATGGCAGAGAGGGTATCGGGTTGAGGTAATATTAACCAGGTAGGGTAGATATATAGGGTAGTTGGGTTAACACATAATGGGTAATGGGTAGTTGGATATTAAACAGGGTATTAGCTAATGGATAAGTGGGTTTTTAAATAGGTTTGAATAAATGGGTTCAAGCAGACATTGAATAGGGGTAAACAAATAGGATAAAATCCACAAGGAAAATAGGGCGATATAAAAATAAGACGGCACGAAAAAAAATGAACAAATAAAATAAGCATGAACAATTGAATCAAGAAAATCAATTAAAAGGACGACAAAGTAATAAAATGAATATATTGAAAATAAAATCCAATATACGGTCCAAAAGAGATACAAGAAGAATACAAAGAGAGAAATACATAGAAAAGAAAAAAAATACACTCAAAATACACAAAAGAGAAACAGGGGTTACATTTGTGGTTGAGGATCTTTCTGGCGAGGGATCTGGCTTCCATGTTGCAGCCGCTGTGCATTTTGTTGAGGGCATATTGCGCTTCCACTGGGGAAAGGCAACGAAGGTATGGTTCTCCATCAAACAGAGTATAGGAGCACTTGAATATGACACCTTCTACAAGTATGTACCTCTATGCTTTGGTCCGAACCATTCTTGCCTCCTTTGATTCTGCAGGGAGGATCCCTTAACGAGTAAGTTAACTAAGGGTTCCATCCAGTTGCACGCGGCCATTTGTGCGTCAACAAAAAAGGTCTTGATAACTTCTCCCTCGATGCTCGGACTGACCAGGACCTCAACAAGTACTGTGTAATCTAGTCATTCGAAGGAAAAATAAGCTAGTTTGGAGAGAGCATACGCTTACCTATTTTCCTTACGGGGGATCTGCGTGACAGATGCTTCTTGAAAAGCATATAGGAGTTCCTTGACATAGGCCAAATACTTGACCATCTAAGAGTCTCGAGTTTCATACTCCCCAAATATCTGGTTCACCACTAATTGAGAGTCGCTGAACGCCTTCACCCACCATGCCCCAGCTTTTCGAGCCAAAGTGATTCTGCTATCAAGGCCTCATATTTGGCCTCATTATTAGATGCTTAAAAAAATCAAACAGAGGGAGTATTGGAGGAAAACTCGTCGGCTCCAAGCAATATCACCCCCGCCCCCACTTCCTTCTTCGCATAAGGATCCGTTGACATAAAGGCTCTAGACAGGAACATACTTCTGTACCTCAGATGAGTAGGGAATGGTACTCTCGATGATTAACTCGGCTAGGGCTTGGGCTTTGATTATTGTCTACGACATATAAATGATACCATGCTGACTCAGCATGATCAACCATTTAACCAACTGTACAAAGTTTTTTTTGGCTTGTGGAGGACCTGCTTCAGTGCCTGATCATTGAGGAATTGGACAATCAGTGAGGGGTTCAATCTCATGTTATGCTTCCTCAGGACGCTGAAGATCTCTTTGAGATCTTTGACATGATCCTCTTTTCTGAGGCTCTTGACGAGCATATCATCAACATAGACCTCCGTATTTCGATCTATCTGTGCTTTGAACACTTTGTTGAAGCTGGTGATAAGTGGCACCTGCATTTTTCAAGCCGAATGACATGACTCGATAGCAATAGAGTCCTTGGTCGATGATAAAGGAAGTCTTATGAATGTCCGGAGGAAACATTCGAATCTGGTTATACTCTGAGAATGCATCCATGAAGCTGAGTTCATGTCCGGATGTGGCATCTATCAAGATGTTGATGCTCGGGAGAGGAAATGGGTCCTTTGGACACACCTTGTTGAGATTCGTGAAGTCTATACATATTCTCCACTTGCCGCTGACCTTCTTAACCGGTACTACGTGTGTCAGCCATTCGGAGTAACTAACCTCCTGGATGAAGCGATCAACAAGGAGCTTATTGACCTCTTCCTTCACGGCATGTTGCCTATTTGGGGGAAATTTCTAGAGCTTCTGTTGCACCGGTTTGACGTAGGGGTTGACGCTCAGTTTGTGCATTATCAACTCTTACGAAATGTCGAGCAAGTCAGAGGTCATCTAGGAGAATAGATCTTGGTTCCTCAGAATGCAATTAATGACTGTCTCTTTGAGCTCGGGAGGGAGGACCTTCTTACTTGGAACTTCATCGCCTCGTCTTCCTCCAAGAATTGGACCTCTTCCATGTACGCCCCGATTTCCATACACTGGGAAACCGTGACATAAGCCAGAAATCTTTTCCTTCAATTAGCCATAATACACTGAAAAACATGAAAATTTAAAACTTTTTATTCAACACAAATGTATTACAAGTCTGAATGTTATAAAACTGCAATACATTACATCAGTGTTACAATAATACCATACAAGCCCAAGTGTTACAAACTTTCAATAAAAATTATATCAGAGTACAATGAATAAACATAACACTTGGTACTTCATTTGGATGCTTCTCAACAGTTAATAAATTACACATATATTACAATTGAAATAAATCAACACATTGCTTCATTTGCTTTGAGTCTTCCTGAATCCTGTACATGTAGCTCTGCAATCCAATACCTGTAATTTTGCAATCCAGTACCTATTGAAATGGGGACATCAGTACATATACTGATGCATTAAAACACTATAAAGCTGATGACTAGCAGCGATTCTCAACTTTAAACAAACAGATTGATGAAAAGAGAAATGTGTATATATAATTGACGTGTCAGTGTATGCTATGACTTAGACTCTAATGCAAGATTAACTAATGCAAGGACGCATTTATTCTAATGCAAGCAAGTCTCTGGAACAGTATGCATCCCATACTACATATGCCCATAACAAGTCGTTTCTTCATATATAAGGATTTGAACCCGCGCTATGAATTCTACTCTTGTACTCAAACTGTTTCTGAAGAAACAGCATGACTGATCAGGTTGCTCTGAAATGGTCTAATCCCGCCATTCGCAGTAATATAGTGGTGTCTTCATTTGCCACTATTTCCCGGCGTACCGGACCTCACTCAAAAATCTGACGAACATAGGGTATCCGACAGCACAGGTTAGCTCGAAGCATCTCCTGTGGCCCCCTAACGTAAGGTATCCGACAGCACAGGTTAGCTCGAAGCATCCCCTGTGGCCCCCTAGCAGATAGACCTTAGTCTATGACTTGTTCACTCTTCTTGATATAGAGCCTGACGGAGTTCCGGGGGTCCATCCCCTAGCTCCGACAGGAATCACTCCCACCCTTATCATGGCACTTCAGAAATTAACAGACGAGATACGGATCCCGTGCTCCCAACTCGTGAGAAGCCACGGACCATATCCCTTTGACAGAAGATACAACCAATAACACCACCTACTGTTGGCCTATAGAATCGGTCAGATCATAAGGTATCACCCTTAATACCGACTCTTTCCCTTCGACGAGAAAATGATAATAAATAAAGGTTAAGTAGTAATAGCCATAGTTACTACCTAAAGATGTCACTAACCCTAAACAATCTGAAGGATGACAATAGTACTAACACAACATGCTAGGTCTTAAGTTAGACTTCGCAAGATAACTCTACAAGGTGCTCAACCTAGACTTACCAAAATCCGTAAGGATCCAGTTCACAGTCTATCAATCCAAGACCCCGGCAATACGAATATATTCGCATGCTACTACCGTGAACTTGGATTTCGTCTACGCTCCGGTTCGCGATAAACCTACACCAGTTAAGATCAGACGGTACACGAGGAGTGACTCGTCCACAGTCCCTTAGGAGTAAGGAAAACACACGTCTTGAAGTTCAATGGCCCCTAGGGCAATGATATCACCCTAGACGAGCACAACAAACTGCGTACTAGCTAATAAGCTACATACGAGTAAACAAAAATACATAAGAGCTAAACAAGCTACGTATGAAACCAACAACTACATACGAGCCAGGCGAGCTGCGTATAAGACAAAAACATACATACGATCCAAATAAGTTACGTATGAGACCAACAATTACATACGAGCCAGGCGAGCTGCGTACGAGCAAAACAACATATAGAAGCAATCATGCAGGTGTTCAAACGACCTAGAGGCAACCAAACGTGCTTACTAGCAAAACTTGATCTTTTATAATTAGAAACAACAGAAGAATCTTCTAACAGTCTAATATAAACATACTGCCAATGAAAACCCGAAAGCGACATAAAAAGCCTTCTAACACCCTAGATGCAAATAATGCAACGCTCATCAAAATTAGAAGAATCTTCTAACATTCTAATATAAACATACTACCAATGAAAACCCGAAAGCGACATAAAAGGCCTTCTAACACCCTAGATGCAAATAATGCAATGCTCATCGAAATTTGACAAAATTAGACTTTTTAGAAAGGCGAGAACATCTCCTAAAACTCTCTAGTTGATTACTTTTTTAGATTCCGTAAGGAATTCAAAATCCGGTCCATCGAACACACGCAAACAGTTAACCAAACTACCGGTTTTCAACAAAAAAGCTGAAACTTCTAAAGCTTGTAACTTCTGCTCCAGTTGTCGGAATTTAACGAAATAGGAAAATTTGAGAAGGCAGGAACATCTACTACAACTTCCTAGTTGATCACTCTTCTAAATTCAGTAATTAAAAGGGTACAAAACATCAAGCAATCAAAACAGCGAGTTCTCAGCCCAAAGGCTTACTGCTGTCGTTTGTAAAATCCATAACTCCTACTCCACTTGTCGGAAACTAACCAAATAGGGCATTTTGGAAAGGTGAGAGACTCTACTATGACTCTCTATTTGAACACTTTTCCAAATTCCTTATAGAAATCAAAATACAGCCCCTTGAACACATATCGATGTTATCCGCAAAAAGAGCAGACTTCGACAGTAAAGCTGAAACTTTGAAAGATTGTAACCTTTGCTCTACTTGTCAGAATCTAACAAAATAGGGCATTTTGGAAAGGTGAGAACATATTCTAAAACATCCTAGTTGAACACTTTCTTATATTCAGCAAGTAAGAGGTACAAAAACATCAAGCACACAAAACAGCAAGCATTCAGCTAAAAACTGGCTGCTGTATTTTGGAACGGTCATAACTTTTGCCATACTTATCGGAATCTAACCAAATAGTACATTTTGGAAATGTGAGACTCTAAAACAACTCTCTATTTGAACACTTTTTCAGATTCAATCAATAAGAGTTGTAAAAACATCGAACAATCCAAACAGCGAGCTTTTAGCCAAAAAGGCCAGCCGCTGAGATTTTATAAAGCTCATAACTTTTGCAATACTTATCAGAATCTATCAAAATAGGGGATTTTGGACAGGTGAGACTCTAATATAACTCTGTAGTTGAACACTTTTTCATATTCAATCAATAAGAGGTGCAAAAACTTCTAACAATCCAAACAGCGAGCTTTTAGCCAAAAAGGCCAGCTGCTGAGATTTTGTAAAGCTCATAACTTTTGAAAGCTCATAACTTTTGCAATACTTATCGGAATCTAACCAAATACTACATTTTGGAAAGGTAAGAGACTCTAATACAACTCTCTAGTTGAACACTTTTTCATATTCAATCAATAAGAGGTGCAAAAACTTCAAACAATCCAAACATCGAGCTTTTAGCCAAAAAGGCCAGCTGCAGAGATTTTGTAAAGCTCATAACTTTTGCAATATTTATGGGAATCTTACCAAATTGGGCATTTTGGAAAGGTGAGACACTCTAATACAACTCTCTAGTTGAACACTTTTTCAAATTTAATCAATAAGAGGTAAAAAAACTTCGAACAATCCAAACTGCGAGCTTTTAGCTAAAAAGTCCAGCTACTGAGATTTTGTAAAGCTCATAACTTTTGCAATACTTATCGGAATCTAACCAAATAAGGGATTTTGGAAAGGTGAGAATCTCTACTACAACTCTCTACTTGAAAACTTTCCAAATTCCGCATGGAACTCAAAATTCAGTCCCTTGAATACAAGTCGAATCACCCAAAACTGCGATTTCTTTTTTATGCTCGCTGTTTTGGGAAAACGATTTGTTTCACCGATCAAATTAACCCAGAAAATTCTATAAAAATTAGAACATGATAATAACACATATAAGAACCACTAAAATTAATTTGGGGTCAAAATTCCACCTTTAGCACAGGTAACTAATTCTAACTATACATCTACAAAGATTGAATCTTTATCGCTTTATTTTGTGTTCTACCACTTCAAACTTTATATGCCATCTATTCTAGTCAATAATACTCATATGCATCATGAATTAGTCCAAATTGTTCACAAAATAACATATAACAATAGTAAACAAAAATAACAAACATGAAGTGAGAAAACCCACCTTAAAAAGTGTAGGAAGAACTAGCATTGCTCCTTCTCCTTCCTATTTCTTGCTCCTTTTCAACAACTCCACATGAAAGAGAAAACCCCCACTCTTTTATTTTTATTTAATCTCTCTTTCTTTTTCTTTCTTCTCAATCTTTTCTAAAATAAAACTCGATAACAACTATTAATATAAGAGGGAAAGAGATGAGCTGAAGAACACACATGAAGAATGGGCTTTGCCCTAGGGTTTCTTGCCCTAATGTAGAATGCTCTGCCATGGGTATTAGGGGGGGGGGGGGGGGGGGGGGGGGGGGGGGGTTATATGTAATACCCCAGGTTTCTCAATAATGTTTTTAAGATTTATAAAGGAATTAAAATGGTTTTTTGGAGATTTAATAAACATTTTCTGAAAATTTATCTTTTTACACGTGCAAATATTTTCTTGGGAAGTTCATAGTCAAAGTTTATTTTGGGGAAAAATCATTATTTATTATTAAATATTATTTTTGAATTTTTTAAATTTTTCTGATAATTATTGGACCTATTTGCAAATATTACAAAAAAATGACTTTCGTACAAAATTACCACTTGGAGTGAAAACTCCAGATTTTCGGATTTTTGGGCTGGGCATGATGCCTAGTCAACTCAGAGATAAAGTGTTTACTTTTTGTTTTAATAAATTTGGTTTATTTTGCAAGTTTTGGTAAAGGAGGGTCTTTTTGCAAAATTTATATTTAGAGGGGTGAAAGTGCAAATTCATTTTTTTGTGTTTTCAAACAGTGCCTGCTGGTTGTAGGCTGGTTGTTTTTGTTTTTAAAACTCAATTAAGTTGGTTTTATTAAATTTCCAAGTATAGGGATTTATATATATAAAGGTATATTTTAAAAGAGGCATTTTTACAAATCTATTCAAAAACCCTAGACACCCTTATTCCGGCCTATATTAGGGTGAGGTGCAGCCGTATCATTGCTACACAACATAAATGGAATTCTTCTTATTATTTTTTGGAGTTTTCAAGCGGGGATTCTTAGTTTTCTTGCGAAGGAGGACTTTTCTTATTCTTTATTTTTCTTTTGTTGATTCTTCAAAGAGGTGAGTGATATATGTTTGTTTTGTATTGTTCTTTGAATGTTGTATGTGATGATTTATTTATTAGAAATCATGTTAGGGATTGGTATGAGCATATATATATTGGATTTGATGAGTAGATGAGTTAAAAATTGGATCTTTTATGAAAACCTAGTTATTTATGATTAAATTTACATATGAATGATTTGAGATTGTTAGAGAACCTAATAGAAATTATGAGTAGGTTATTTCATTCAGATTATTGCTGATTTGATTGAGTATGATGAATGTTATGCATGAATGGATCAAAAATGTATGAATACCCTGTTGATGAGTTTGGATGAATGCAAATTTGACTATAATATTTTACAATCACATATATTCAAGGGCTAACTGTTATAAAAGATGGTATATGAGTTAAATGAATTATAAGAAAGGCTAATGAATTAAAAGATCAAGTTTTGAGGTTGGATTGGGATAACTAGACTTGGGGTTGATGCATTATGACCACTTTGGGATTTTGTGAATGTGTGAAGTCTTCAATTGGATTTGAGTTGTTTTCAATTACTGAAATGAATTTGAATTCTAAATTGTGTATTTACAATGGTTTCTTGATGATTTAGATATACCACATATACATATATGCCTACGATCCATTTCATTGTTTTGAAGGAATTGAATTTTGTGAGTTTTATAAAGATTTGATTTAATCTTGATTATTTTTGCACTGAGATAGTTTTGAACAATGTATTCCCTAATTACAAAGTTATTTTGACGCATAATTGATTCTCAAGTACCATATTCTGAGATATGCACATATTCAAGTCTTATTTTGAAGATATTCAATAAATTGCTATTTTATTAATTCGAGGTTGTTTTGATTTTTTTTTTTTTTTTTTGAACTCCTATATACTCTACAAGTCACATTTGATCATCTCAGGAATGTACTTTTTACAGATTTTGTTTTTATAAAGTAAAATACCGTATCGGTTAAAACATGCACAAAACTGCAATCTGCAGGTACGACAGTCGACTGGTTAATTTCGACAGTCAACCGTCGCGATCCTGGCTGCAGTGTTTTCTTGAAGTTTTGGATTTTCATGCTGGACAGTCAACTGACCACTTTATACAGTCGACTGCCACTGCTCTAATTTACGTTTTCTTGAAGTTTTGGATTTTCATGCGGGACAGTCGACTGACCACTTTATACAGTCGACTGCCACTACTCTGATTTACGTTTTCTTGAAGTTTTAGATTTTCATGCGGGACAGTCGACTAACCACTTTATACAGTCGAATGTCATTGCTCTGATTTAAGTTTTCTTGAAGTTTTGGATTTTCATGCGGGACAGTCGACTGACCACTTTATACAGTCGACTGCCACTGCTCCGATTTATGTTTTCTCCAGGTTTTGGTTTTTTACGCAGGACAGTCGACCGTCTATAGTATGAAGTCGACTACCACTGCTCTGACTAACGTTTTCTTGAGCTTTCCTGATATTATTTTAAAACGATTGATTCTTTAATATTTTTGGATTAATGACCTACTGTTCTAAATATCATTTTGCTACATATTATAGTACTATCGAGACGTTTTCTAAATATAAAAGAAGTATGAGTTGTAATGAAAGTTTGGTTTTGATGGTTGAGTGTGAGTCTCTAGAGGGTGTGTAGGACCCTAGTTTACTGACAGTTGGGAGTCTGTGGTTTGGCCTGTTGAGGCTTGTTGTTGATCAGTTGAGTTAAGTCCGATAGGGTACACCAACTCTAGGAGATTCGTGAATTAATTTAAATAACGTAAAAAGATAAGGACAGGCACTAGATGTAGCGCCCCGAATTTCCAATATGATATCTTAGAAATATATGGCACAATTCACAACATCAACTTCAATTGCAATAGTAAACATAGCCAAAAACACAGATAATTTTTATTTCAACTTTTATTACAATAATTATTTACAAAACACGGCGAAATAGAAAACACCTTGAATTACAAACTTTCTTTACAACACGTCTTTTACAATTTTACATAAGCTCTTTTAACATTCTAGCACAAGCATCCTAATCCCAAGCTATAAGCACCTACCTGTAAAACATGAGACTAGAGATAACCCTAACCCCCAAAACTACAGGGGTCGGCCATAACGGTGTGAGTGACATCAAAGAAAACAGCATAAATAAAATATTGAGCATAGAGTCATCAACAATATGTATTAATAGCAAGAATAAATGAAATGAGAAACAACAATAAGTAAAGCATGAAAACATCAAGGAATATAATATAGTAAATAGTAATACATGAAAACATCAAGTGAATCTATACTAAGTGTCAAGTGTAGGAAAAACAGGAAAACACAAGCATAAAACCAAGTCAAGAAAACACAATCGCTATATACTGACTCTCTAATGCATACTTGTCGGATTCTATGCATTCCATAGTACATAGGTCCGGTGCAAGCCCTTATCGATCTCCACTTTATAGGGTTAAACCCCTCATTTTGCAATTAATCCTACTACGGTGATGGAAAACAAGATCCAGAATATTCCGCGAATAGGCACCACAGCCCTTGACGTGCAAGCATCATGTAAGAATAACTCAAAAACCGGAGAATCACCTCCCAACCGTGTACCCCACGAATAGGCTTGCAAGGCCCTCGACGTGCAGATACACCAGGTACATTCTGTGAATAGGCCCACCGACCCTCGACACGCGAATGCACCCTGCATGCTCTGTGAATAGGCCTGCAGATCCTCGACACGCGAACATACAAATGTCCTCTCGAGATAGGACAACAAACAATCCTAAAACGCATCCGTTTGACTAACAAAACCAAGAGCATATACTTACGTTTCCCAAGTTCCATCACATCTCCACTAGTGCCTGTCCTTAAGTTGGTTATTATTAAAACACAAAATCCCCATCTCTAGAGTTAGTGTATCTTGCCGGACTTAAATACTTAACAACAACCCCAAGATCCAACTGGTCTAAATCAACAGATCTCAACTGTCGGTTTACAGGACTCCCACTCAACTCTTAGAGATATCATCAAGACCAAAACTCACAAATCCATCGTCAAAACGATCATACGAAGAAACTTCTCCAATCAACAAAACACAAATCTTTTATAAAATTCTAGAATCCAAACCCAATAATAAAACATCTTGAAAACATATGTTCTGTAGAAAGGATAATATTTAGAATAGTAAGTTATAGATCCAAAAACTTTTAAAGATCAATTGTTTAAAGAACATCAGGATAACTGAAGAAAACATCAGTAACAGTCGACTGTAAATCAGAGTCGGTCGACTGTCCAGAGCGAAAAACCAGCACTTCAAGAAATACAAATCTAAGTAGCAGCAGTCGACTGTAAAAAAAGTCATCGGTCGAATGTCCAGAGAGAAAACCCAACACATTAAGAAAATAATTCTAAGTAATGGCAGTCGACTGTAAAAAGTCATCGGTCGAATGTCCAGAGTGAAAATCCAAAACTTTGAGAAAACACCAAAATAGAGCAGAGTTAGTCGACTGTAAAAATGGGTCAGTCGACTGTTCCGCACGAAATTTCAAGAAAACGAGAAAACACAGCAGCCAGGTAGCGACGGTCGACGGTCGTAGTGATCGGTTGACTGTAACTCCTACAGACTGCAGTTTTAGTTTGTGCACATTTCAACCGATACAGAGTTCTACTTTATAAAAACCAAATCTATGAAAAGCATATTTCTGACATGATCAAATACGACTTGTAGGATATATAAGAGTCCATAAAATCAATCAAAACCACTTTGAATTAATAAAAATCGCAATTTGTTGATTTCCTTCAAATAGAAAACAAATTTGTGCATATATAAAAAGTCGAGTTTTTAAGAATCAATCTTACATCAAAATAACTTCGTTTTATATTCCAAACCATATCAATACCAAAATAAGTTGGGATATAGTCAAATTATTCAAAAACACATAAAAACTCAATTTCTCCAAAAATAATGAAATACGATATTCTTGTAAATTGTTTGTGCATGTTCGTGCACCAAAAAAAACTTCACAAATCCATCGATTAGAAATAACAACATATTCATATTTAATCTTAGTATTTGAGAAATCCAAATTTTAAATAAAACCTTTCACAAATCACAAAATCCCCAATTTAGTTGTATTACATCAATCCAATTCAAATATCCCAAATCCAATTCTCAAGACATGATCTCTTAATTCATTAGTCCTCCTCAAAACTTCCTCAACTAAATCACCATTATTAACTCATGAATCATAAACAAATTTAACATTAACATGAGCAAGTTGCATTCATCCAACTCACCAATAGTCAAAAATCTCATCTTTAATCTATTTATGCATAACATTCACCATATCCAATCAAATCAACAATAATCCAAAAGAAACAGCCAACTCATGATTTATATTAGGTGCTCTATCAATTTTGAATCATCCACATGCAATTCCAAACATAAATAACTAGGTTTTCATGGAAAGATCCAATTTTAACTCATCAATTCATTCAATCCATCATATAAACTCATACCCAAACCCTAGCATGCTTTCTAGTAGATGAAACACCACATACAACATTCAAAGAACAAAACAAAACAATTATATCACTCACCTTGTTGGAGAGATCAAACGAATATGATAAAGCAATAGGAAAAATCCCTCATTCGCAAGAAATCCAAGATCTCCTCTTTAAAACATCAAGAAAATAATTTTAAAAAAACCTTTGTATTGTGCAGTGAAACACGGCTGCACACCACCTTTTTAAATAGGCCGCAAATCAAGAGAAGTAGGGTTTTGAACATATTTGTAAAATACTCCTTTTAAAATATACTTTTACATAAATAGATCCCCATACTAGGAAATTAGTTAAAACCAATTTAATCCAGTTCAAAAATCAAAAAGACCCCCACTAGCATCAGCTGGCACTGTTTGAGAAACCCAAAAAAATAATTTTGCATTTCCACCCCCCTTCAAATAGCAATTTTGCAAAAAGATCTCCTTTTATCAAAACTTGTAAAATAAATCAAATTCATTAAAACAAAAGTAAAATTTTTAACCCTGAGTTGACTAGGCATTAGGCCCAGCCTAAAAATCTGAAAATCTGGAGTTTTCACTCCATTTGGTAATTTTGCTTAAAAGTCCTTCTTTTCGTAATATTGCAAATGGGTCCAACCATTGTCAGAAAAATCTAGAAAAATCACAAATAATATCTAATAATAAATAATGATTTTCCACAAAATAATTTTTGACTTTGAACTTCCCAAGAAATCATTTGCACGTGCTTTGCACGTGCAAAAAGATAAATTTTCTGAAAAATATTTATTAAATCTCCAAAAATTATTTTAATTTATTTATTAATCTTAAAAAATAATATTTAAAATTACAGGATACTACACTAGATGGTGATATGATGAAATGAGAACATGGGTTATGGACCTCAGTGTAACCCCTGTTTTCCCAAAAAATGTATTTTCTGTGTATTTTCGGTATGTCAAATTTTTGTAAATTAGTTTTCCGCTTTCGAACTATTTTTGTTAAAATATATTAGTATATCTTCTATTAAAATCTACTTTTGATCAATAATTTTAGCTAGAACTATTTTTCTATAAATTTTGTATTGTAAGACAATTCTTATTATTGTTATTATTACTTTTATTATTAATACTACTGTTATTATTAGTACTATTATTATTTTTATCATTTTTCTTATTATTGTTATTGTTCTCGGTATTATTATTAATACTGTTATTTTTTTAATACTGTTATTATTATTAGTGTTATTGTTATTGTTTTTATTATTATTATTTCTATAAAACCCTATAGGCATTTATAAACCATATATCCTATTTTTATTTATATATATTTTTCCCCATTATTTTATTGGATGTTAAAACTCTCTACCCGTTAAGCCCTATACCCATACCCCATTTTATCTCCCTCAACCCGTTACCCTATCCTTACCCAAAACCAATACCCGTATTCACCCCCAACCCATTTTACCCTGTTAACCCAATCTTTCTTATATATATAAACCATCTACCCTGTTATATTCTAACCCTAAAACCATCCTAGCCGCCTCTTCACCTTCACCCCCCTGCCTTGCACCCATGCATTACCGCTCTCCATTTCCGCCCGCCATCAGCACCTATCCTCCCCTCTGTCTCACCCATTCTCCCTATCTCACATCCCCCCTGGGCTCCTCCTCCATCATGTCGTAGACCCCAGCACCGCCAACACGACCCACCGTCGCGCTGCCCTCTCTCTTCCGAGCATAGCCAATCGCCGTGACACAGCCACGCTATGTTTTCCCCGACGACAGAACAACAACATCAGCAGCATGTCCAGTGTTGCCCTGTGCCCAGTCGCCATCCTGCCTTCGTGCTGCCGACCACCCTTGACGCAGTGCCGCTCTCCCCTGTGTTGCACCCTTCAACGCCGCACAGCAGCGACAGATCAACCAGTGGGTGTTCTGTTCATCAAGTTGGTTTTGATCCTGTGATTGTGAGCCGTTGGATCATCTTGATCATCATGATCATGTCCCCTTGGTTTTGATTCTGGCCATCGTTGGATCTTGATCATCATGCTTGATTGGATATGGGCCGTTGATCTCCTCTTGATCATCCGATTAGATCCTAGCCGTCCGATCTCTTCTTGATCGTCACGATCATGATGATCATCAACTTCCTTTGATCGCAGCCATTCGATCGATCGATCTTGATCCTCATCATTATCTTCATCATCGGGGAAATCTGACCATCTGATCTGATCTGATCATCTTGATCTTGATCTTTGATCTCAGCCGTCCGATCCTGTTCGTGATCGGATGTTTGTGGGTTCGTTCGTTCATTGTGTTCGTGCCGGGATCCGTTCCTGTTATTCTTACTTGGATTCGTTTTTGTTGTCGGTTAAGACAAGTAACTTGTATTCAATTCCTTTGTAAATATAAGTACTAAATACCGCTTGTAGTGTAGTTGGGTTCTAGAGACAATTTGTGTGTGTATCCTCTTGTTGATATTGTCTCTATTGTGTTGATTTGACCATAGTTGTCTCACGACCTACATGACATGATATAATCTAGGATTGACCACATCTTGTTGCATATCAGTGTGTTGTTCATATGATATTGTGTGCTTGATATGTTATTCGTTGTAGACTTGTTGTGGACTTGAAAAATACCCTTATACCATGTTATTTGGACATCTAGTATACTCTATATCATGTTTGGTTGTGTTTGGATGAGTTCTATATGAACTAGTGGATTTTGTGCATATACGATATTTTAAGTTTTGCTGGATTTTCAGTTTTGATCAGTATTTGAGAATATTTTGTGAACATGATTTGTAGAGAATTCAGTCTATTTTTCAACCCTTTTGACGGATCTCAGTTTTGATTTATGGTTTGTGAGTTATGTCGATTTTACTACAGTAGTGTCAAAAGATTTCCAGATTTCGTTTTCTATGAATTCTGAAGAGTAAGATATTTTTATTCTGGTGTTAAAATTATTATTTTGATCCAAAATTTTGCTTAGTATTTTTATACCTGATTGGGATTAACCCAGAATTTTTATGGATTTATTTGATGATTTTTACGAACCGTTCTATGCTTTCGAACAATTACTATTCTAGAAGATTTTTACTACTGTTCAGTAAAGAACCTGATTTTCGACCTAATTTTACTTACTTTTTCTAAAAAACTTCTGAATATGAAAGTTAGCTTACTGTATCTATTTTATTACCCTTTTAGCGGATTTGGATTTCGATTTATGGTTTTGAGATATTGTTGTTTTCGTACTACAGTGTTTACAATTCAAGATTTACAAAACTACTACATCTTAATGTTTTCTGATTTTCGTTGACTAAACTATTTATATTGGAAAATTCTGAAACTTTATATTCTGATACTAAACATATAGGGGAATACCAAAGATTTTTCGTGGATTTAATTAATGAGTTTTCATGCTGTTTTCCTGACTGTGAATGCAAAATACTGAATTCTTACTGAACGTGTTTTTTGGATTCAAACCTATTTTGAGACTTGATTTTGTGAAATACTATATGACCTATATATGTTTGCTGGATCTGGAAGGGATTCTATTTTCCAGATCTTTTGATGGATTTACATTTGCATTTTTGTTGCAACGGGAATCCCTGTTTTAGTACAGTAGTGTCTTGCTGTCCTGAACTAGCAATTGCATGATTTTATTCCTTTATGAACTGTATATCATCTGTACCTGTTTATCTATCACCCTGAGCCTATTACATGTTTATACCATGCTATTATCATTCTATTTTCTGTACATACATGTCTGTCTGCTAATAATAACAAAATAACCAAGCCGGAGTTAAGGGAAAGATCTAGTAGTGGAAAATATAGAAATGTGTACTAAGAAGAGCTCCCATGTTCCCTATCTGTTACGTGCTTATGATTACATGATTCAGGACTCTGTTATCTGACCCTAACTATATTACTTCCCTATAGGAAGGTGTACTCAGAAGAGAACCCATAGGTTCTATCTGTCTGTCTGATTTGATTATCTGATATCTGTATGTCTGAACCCTGAGTACACTGCCCTATGGACTCCACTATGAAATCTAAAGCAAAACTGTTTGAATGTAGCAACCATCTAGTATGGGCCGCATGAAGTGTTAGCTAGATAGTAATCACACAAGACTTATAAGAACATGACATCTGATATCTGTTTATCTGTATTTGTTTATCTGACATCTGTTATCTGATTATTTGTTATCTAGTCTGACTATTATCTGACACTACCATCTGTATATCTATCTGCATACCATCTGAGACTTGACACTTGACACATGTTATCTGTATCTGTTATTATACAATGTTATCTGATTTGTTTTCCTGATTCTTGCTAGATATTTCATTCTGTTGATATGCCTATACCATGCTATGTTTGTTCTGTTGTTACTTTATATTTGTTAGTTATCCCATGTACTTGTATCCTTATCTACAAGTTTCCCGTAACTTGCATTGACGGGAGTTTGTTTTCTTTTTCCTATTCCTGCAATTATTAAATTGCAGATTTTGGAGAACAGGTACCAGATGGTGTTGGTGATATGAGATATTAGTGCTGGATTTTGCTATTATTATTTCTTGTTGCTCGTTTTGAACAATTATATTTTGATACTTAGATTTATTTGTATCTGGGCAATGTGACCCAGGATTTTGACTTATTTAGATCTAATTTATTTGAGATTAATATATTTTGGTTTCAAGTAAATTTCTGTTGGTATATTTGATTCGATTATGCATATGTGGTTGACTTTTCTGGCTTCCGACTCTGATTATTTCTGTGAGATGTTGTAAAGATTCTGAACAGCTTATGGATGATGAAAATCATTCGCTGGGCTTAGTCACGTATCCGTATTCCATATTTCTCTTTTGGGAAGCGAGGCGTGACACTCAATATGGCTTGCAGTGTGAGATAATCTCCGGAATTATCGGGGTGTGAGTGAAATAGTCTCCGGAATTACCTGCGGTGTGGGATTGATCTCCAAAATTATCGGCGTCAAGGCAACACTCATGGGGTATTCATGTGATGATGCACCATAGCTTGCGGTGTGGGGTATTCTCGAAGATTTCCAGGTGTGAGTGAAATAGTCTCCGGAATTATCTATGGATAGAGATTGACCTCCGGAATTATTGGGGCGTGGGCTAATACTCACGGTTTATCTATATCTCGTAGCAGTCATCGTAGTAGGATTAGTTGCATAGCGGATGATTAAACCCTATCAAGTGGAGAACGTTAAGGGCTTGCACTGGACCTATGTAGAGTGGGATGCATAGAATCCGACAAGTATGCATTAGAGAGTCAGCATATAGCATTGATATTTTCTTAACTTCGTTTTATGCATGTTGTTTTCCTGTTTTTCTACACTTGACACTTAGTCTAGTATCTCTTAAGGTTTTCATGTTCTATTTACTATTATTTCTTATTTCATTTATTCTTGCTGTTGACACATGTTGTTTATGACTTTATCTTTTATGTTTTATTTATGTTGCATTTATTTATTTTATGTCACTCACACCGTTATAGCTGACCCCTGTAGTTTTGGGGTTAGGGTTATCTCTAGCCTCATATTTTACAGGTAGGTACTTATAGCTTGGGATTTGGATGCATGAGATAGAATTGATGTTATGGCTTATGTACATTGTTAAAGAATGTGTTATAAAAGAAAGATTGTAATTCAAGGTGTTTGTTTTTCTACTGTGTTTTGTAATGGACTAATGTAATAAAAGTTGAAAAATGTTATCTCTATTTTTGGCTATGTTTACTATTATAATTGAAGTTGATGCTGCAAAATTGTGCCACATATTTCTGAGATATCATATTGGAAATTCGGGGCGCTACATTTAGGGTGAGAGTTAAGGGGTATGTGGGTGAGAATGAGTCCAAGTGTCATTCCATTTCATGGTTAAAATAATTGATGTTCAATTTGCAAATAAATATTGCAATCAAACCCTACTCATCCCTAACCCTTTATTTTGATCATGATTGATCAAGAATGAAAGATATTTTCCCAAAATCATATACTACATGATTTCGTACAAACGTACGAAATCGATACAATTCAAATACGTACATATTTCTGTATATACAGATAATTCTTATTAGTTAAAACAAATCAATCTGTACAAAGATAATTTAATTCCGAGAAATAAAAATAAAATAAATTTATTATCGGCTCGGAAGATTCCAGTATCAATTTGATACAAAATAGATATATACAGACTAGTATATACGTATAGATAATGTTTATTAATTAAACCGGGTAATATCCACCAAAAATACTTCAATTCTAAAAAAATAAATAATAATAATTTTTAATATCAGCCCGAGATTTTACAGATATTTTCTCAAAAACGCATTTTACAGGATTTTGTATAAGTGCACAAAACCGATACAATATATATATACTTACTAGTATATATACCCAGATAAGTTTTTATTACTAAAACCAAGAAATTTCCATAAAAATATTTTAATTTTAAAAATAATAATAATACAAATATAATATACGACCGGGATATTACAATACTCCCTCCTTAGAATAGTTATGTCCTTAGAACTACGTTTAGTCAGGAGAACAGAAAAATATTCATACACTAAATAACTCGGGGAAAGAAAGCTTATATGGCTTTTAGGCTCCCAAGTGGCTCCTCCACGAACTATGCTAGCTGCCGCCGCTGTGCATTGATCCACACTTAGCTCCTGCAGTGGTGAAGGCGAGTTCGTCTTGAGGTTAGCTTGTAGTAAAATCTCATTCGGCTCCTCGCTCAAGATCATCGGATCATCCCTCGAAATTGGCTCACTTTCTTCTATCAACACATCCTCGGTTAGGATATCCTCGAATACCATCCTTAAAACACATATATATTGGGATTAGTCCAGATATAGAAAATTATAAAACATAAGTTGAAAGAAACAACAATATGAATTATAATTGTCTACAACTAGCTAAAACTCGACTTCTAAAAGGTATCCAAGTTTAATTTTCCTACTGTGTTGGATTGTAAATTGAAGTCGACTCTCATACCACTCTGTAACGCCCTGATTTCCATACACTGGGAAACCGTGACATAAGCCACAAATCTTTTCCTTCAATTAGCCACAATACACAGAAAAACATGAAAATTTAAAAAAATTTATTCATCACAAATGTATTACAAGTCCGAATGTTATAAAACTGCAATACATTACATCAGTGTTACAATAATGCCATACAAGTCCAAGTGTTACAAACTTTCAATAAAAATTACATCAGAGTACAATGAAATACATAACACTTGGTACTTCACTTGGATACTTCTCAACAGTTAATAAATTATACATATTACAATTGAAACAAATCAACACTTTGCTTCATTTGCCTTGAGTCTTCCTGAATCCTGTACCTGTAGCTCTGCAATCCAGTACCTATTGAACTGGGGACGTCGGTACATATACTAACGCTTTAAGGCTGCTGATTAGCAGCGATTCTCAACTTTAAACAAACAGATTGATGAAAAGAGAAACGTGTATATATATGTCACGCCCCGCTTCCCAAAAAGGAATTACGGGATACGGATATGTGACTAAGCCTAGCGAATGATTTTCATCATCCATAAGCTGTTCAGAATCTTCACAACACAAAAATAATCAAAGTCGGAAGCAAAAGAATCAACCAAGTATACATAATCTAATCAAATATACCAACAAAAATTTACTTGAAACCAAAATATAATAATAATCTCAAATAAATCAGATCTAATAAGTCAATAATCCTGGGTCACATTGCCCAAAAACAAATAAATCCAAGTAATCAAGTACAATTGTTCAAAATAAGCAACAAGGAATAATAATAACAAAATCCAGCACTAATATCTCATATCACCAACACCATCTGGTACCTGTTCTCCAAAATCTGCAATTTAATAAATTACAGGAAGAGGAAAAAGAAAATAAATTCCCGTCAATGCAAGTTACGGGCCGCTTGTAGTGCAGGATACAAGTACAT
Organism: Hemerocallis citrina; assembly: GCA_017893485.1. Lineage (NCBI taxonomy): Eukaryota > Viridiplantae > Streptophyta > Magnoliopsida > Asparagales > Asphodelaceae > Hemerocallis > Hemerocallis citrina. The sequence continues at coordinate 66,234,154 of CM030367.1, read as the reverse complement.
GGGAAAGGTAAACAAATACAAAATAACAGTAGGAATAAACAAGTATGGTATAATTGTGTCAACAGAATAAATTATCTAACATGAATCAAGCAACAGAATCAAGTAGCATGGTATACTAACAGGTACAGGTAACATGTATCAAGTGTCAAGCAAGCAGGTAAACATGTAACAGGTAAACAGGTATCAAGTATGATGTACAAGTATCATGTATCAGGCAAGCAAGTAACAGGTATTCATGTAATAGGTAATCATGTAACAGGTATTATGTCATGTCAAGTCTTGATTTATTACTATCTAGGTAGCACTTCATGCATCCCATACTACATGGTTGCAACATTCAAACAGTTTCGTTTAGATTTCGTAGTGAATTCCACAGGACCGTGTACTCAGGGATCAGAAAAACAAGAACAAAAAATAGGTTCATGAATCAAACAGGTACACGAATCATCCGATTCCTGCAGCAACAGGTTCATGAACCAACAGGTAACAGGTACATGAACCAACAGGTCCATGCAGCAACAGGTAACAGGTACATGAACCAATAGGTCCAAGCAACAATAAGTAACAGGTCCATGTAACAACAGGTTCATGTATCAACATGAATCAAAATGGGAAACACGGGCCCCCTTCTAAGTACACAATTCTATATTTTTTTTCCCTTAACCTCGGCTTGGTTATTTTGTTATTATTAATCAAACAGGCATGTATGTGTCACAAATGGAGCAAGAACAACATGATATGAACAAGTAACAGGTTCAGGTTGCAAGATAAACATGTACATGCGAAAGATAACTCATAACAAGATACTACAATGAAAACTCCAGTTCAGGACAGCAAGACAGTACTGCACTAAAACTGAGATTCCCACTGCTACAAAAATGCAAATCTAAATCCGTCAAAAGGTCTAGAAAATAGACTCTTGTCCGAATCCAGAAAATATATATAAGTCATATAGTATTTCACAAAAACATAACTCAAAACTGATTTGAATCCAGAAGACACTTTCAGTCAGAAATCGAAGATTGTATTCAAAGTCAGGAAAACAACATGAAACTCATTAAATAAATTCACAAAAAATCTAGAGTATTCCCCTATATGTATAGTAACAGAGAATCAAGTTTCAAATTTTTCCAACAAAAATAGAGTAGTCAAGAAAAATCAGAAAATATCAAGATGCAGTAGTTTTGTAAATCTAAAATCACAAACACTACAGCACGAAAACAGCAATATCTCACAAACCATGAATCGAAATCCAAATATGCTAAAAGGGTAATAAAATAGATACAGTGGGCTAACTTTCATATTCAGGAATAATTTAGAAACAGAAAGTAGAAATAGGTCGAAAATCAGGTTCTTTACTGAACTGTAGTAAAATTCTGCATGTAAACTTTTTATTTGCAAGCATGAAAAGGTTTGTAAAACTCCTCAAATAAATCCACCAAAATTCTGAGTAAACCCCAATCAAGTCTAGAAGTACTGAGAAAAATTTCAGATCAAACTAATAATTTTAACACCAGAATAAAAATAAATTACTCTTCAGAATTCATAGAAAAAGAAATCTGAAAATCTTTCGACACTACTGTAGTAAAATTGACATAACTCACAAACCGTAAAACGAAACTGAGATCCGTCAAAGGGTTGGAAAATAGACAGAATTCTATATAAATAATGTTCACAAAATATTTTGAAATACTAACCTTAATAGGGTATAAAATACTGATCAAAACTGAAAACCGTCAAAACTGAAAATATCTCATGTACACAAAATTCACTAGTTAACATAGAACTCATCCAAAACACAACCAAACACGAAATAGAGTATACTAGATGTCCATGCAACATGTTATAGGGTATTTCACATGTCCAAGATAAGTCTATCACGAATAACATGAACGAGCACAAGATAACACATGATCAACATGCATATATGCAACAAGATGTGGTCAATCCTAGGTAATATCATGTCATGCAAGTCGTGAGGTAACTATGGTCAAATCGTCACTATAAAGACAAGATCAACAAGGGATTGACACACAAATTGTCTCTAGAACCCAACTATACTACATGCAGTATTTAGTACTTGTATTTACAAAGGAATTTGATACAAGTTACTTGCTTGAGAGACGATGACGGAAACGAAGCAAAAGCAAGAACAACGGGAACGGATTCCCAGGCACGAACACAAGCGAACGAATCACGAACCAATCACGAACACAAACCAACGAACGAATCACGATGACCATCAAGATCAAGATGATCAAACAACGATCGGGCGGATCGGTATGGATGAGATCGAAGATCAGGATCAAGATGGTCGGATCAAATCGGACGGTCAGATCTCGCTGATGATGAAGATAATGATGAAGATCAAGATCGATCGATCGAACGGCTGCGATCAAAGGAAGTTGATGATCATCATGATCGTGAAGATCAAGAGGAGATGGGATGGCTAGGATCTTATCAGATGATCAAAAGGAGATCGGCGGCCCATATCCAATCAAGCATGATGATCAAGATCCAACGGACGGCCCACATCCAACATGATTAAACTCATGATCAACTAGCAATGGCACTGTACTGGCACCAACGATGGATGGTGGCACGTCGGTGGTAGCGACGGCAAAATAGGCTGCCGGTGGGACAGCGGCCAGGGGCCGATCGCGATGCGGAGAACTCTGGCACTGGCGATGTGCGACACGATGGAGGAGGAGCACAGGGAAACGAGGGCGAAGGAGGCGCAGCACAGGGGATGATGACGGGAGTTGTTGTCGCTGCTGCTACGTCGCCTGCATCGAGCGAGAGAAGGGGAGCAGGCAGGAGGTGCAGCAGGGGGTGAAGAAGGGATGGAGAGTCAGAGCTCCGGAGAGTGGCTGCAGGCGCTCGAGAGGATGAGGGAGAGAGGAAGACGAAGAGATGGCTGGGGGTGCATGGGTTTGGCAGATGGGTTTATATAGGGGTAAAAGTGTTTTAGGGTTAGGAAGAAGGGTGCTAACGGGTGGGTTTTTGTAACGGGTAGGGTTATTAGGATAGGTTTTTGGTGGGTTTGGGTATTTATGATGGGTATTGGGTTTAAATGAATTGAAATTGGGTTTAGGGATTTTTAATAGGGTATTGGGTTTAGGTGAAATACTAATGGGTATGGGTTTTTATATTGGGTATGGGTAATTAGGTGAATAGGTATTGGGTTTGGGTTTATTGGGGTATAAAAATCCAATAAGAAAACATAAAATAACCAATAAAATATAATTTATAAAATAATGTAATTTACATTACAATATAGACTTTACTTAAAATAACTACAATTATAGTTAGTACATAGAAATGATTTTTAAATAAACAGTCAAAATTAATAATGATACTAATAGTTAAAAATACAAATACTAATAATAATAATAATAACAACAACAATAATAATCATAATATGTGTCAAAGTCATAACAAGATTCGTATTACAATATAAAATTACAGAAAATAGTTAGAAATAAATTTATTGGTCGAAAATAGATTTTAATAGAAGATAATACAATACATTTTAAAAAAAGAATTTGAAAACCGGAAAAATAATTTGCAAAAATTTTAAATATAGAAAATACACAAAAATACGTTTTTACGAAAACAGGGGTTACAATATAATTGATGTGTCATTGTATACTATGACTTAGACTCTAATGCAAGATTAACTAATGCAAGGATTCGCTTATTCTAATCCAAGCAAGTCTCCGGAACAGTATGCATCCCATACTGCATATGCCCATAACATGTCGTTTCTTCATATATAGGGATTTGAACCTGCACCATGAATTCTACTCTTGTACTCAACCTGTTTCTGAAGATACGCATGACTGATGAGGTTGCTCTGAAACGGTCTAATCCCGCCATTTCGCAGTCATATACTAGTGTCTCCATTTGCCACTATTGCCCGGCATATCGGACCTCACTCAAAAATCTGATGAACGTAGGGTATCCGACAGCACAGGTTAGCTCGAAGCATCCCCTGTGGCCCCCTAGCAGATAAACCGTAGTCTATGACTTGTTTGCCTTTCTTGATATAGAGCATGACGGAGTTCCGAGGGGTCTATCCCCTAGCTCCGACAGGAACCGCTCCCACCCTTATCATGGCACTTCACAAATTAACAGACGAGATACGGATCCCATGCTCCCAACTCGTGAGAAGGCATAAACCGTATCCCTTTGACAGGAAGGGTACAACCAATAACACCACCTAGTGTTGGCCTATATAATAGGTCGAATCATAAGGTATCACCCTTAATACTGACTCTTTCCCTTCGGCGAGAACATGATAATAAATAAAGGTTAAGTAGTAATAGGCATAAGTTACTGCCCTAACGATGTCACTAATCCTAAACAATCCGAGGGATGACAAAAATACTAACACAACATGCTAAGTCTTAAGTTAGACTTCGCAAGATAACTCTACTAGGCGCTCAACCTAGACTTACCAGAATCCCTAAGGATCCTGTTCATAGCCTATCAATCCAATACCCCTGGCAATACAAACGTATTCGCATGCTACTACCATGAACTTGGATTTCGTTTACGCTCCGGTCCACGATAAACCTACACCGGTTAAGATCAGACGGAACACGAGGAGTGTCTCGTCCACAGTCCCTTAGGAGTAAGGAAAACACACGTTTTGATGGTCAGTGGCCCCTAGGGCAAATATCACCCTAGACGAGCACAACAAACTGTGTACTAGCTAATAAGCCACATACGAGTAAACAAAAATACAAACGAGCTAAACAAGCTACGTATGAAACCATCAACTACATACGAGCCAGGCGAGTTGTGTATGAGACAACAACATACATATGAGCGAAATAAGCTACGTATGAGATCAACAATTACATACGGGCCAGGCGAGCTGCGTATGAGCAAAACAACATATAGAAGCAATCATGCTGGTGTTCTAACGACCTAGAAGCAACCAAACGTGCTTACTGAAAAAACTTGATCATTTATAATTAAAAGCAAAAGAATAATCTTCTAACAGTCTAATATAAACATACTACCAATGAAAACCCGAAAGCGACATAAAAAGCCTTCTAACACCCTAGATGCAAATAGTGCTACGCTCATCGGAATTTGACAGAATTAGACTGTTTAGAAAGGTGAAAACATCTCCTACAACTCTCTAGTTGATTAGTTTTTCAGATTCCGTAAGGAATTCAAAATCCGGTCCATCGAACACACACAAACAGTTAACCAAACTGCAAGTTTTCAACAAAAAGCTGAAAAATCTAAAGCTTGTAACTTTTGCTCTACTTGTCGGAATTTAACGAAATAGGACATTTGAAAAGGTGGGAACATCTACTACAACTTCCTAGTTAATCACTCTTCCAAATTCAGTAAGTAAAAGGGTACAAAACATCAAGCAATCAAAACAGCTAGTTCTCAGCCCAAAGGCTGACTGCTGTCGTTTGTAAAAGCCATAACTCCTACTCCGCTTGTCGGAAACTAACCAAATAAGGCATTTTGGAAAGGTGAGACTCTACTTAGATTCTCTAGTTGAAAACGTTTCCAAATTCCTTATAGAAATCAAAATACTGCCCCTTGAACACATATCGATGTTATCCCCAAAAACAGCAGACTTCGACAGTAAAGCTGAAACTTTGAAAGATCGTAACTTTTGCTCTACTTGTCGGAATCTAACAAAATACGGCATTTTAGAAAGGTGAGAACGTCTACTATAACTTCCTAGTTGAACACTTTCTCAGATTCAGCAAGTAAGAGGTACAAAAACATCAAGCAAACAAAACAGCAAGCATTCAGCCAAAAGCTGGCTGCTGTGTTTTGGAATGGTCATAACTTTTGTAATACTTATCGGAATCTAACCAAATAGAGCATTTTGGAAAGGTGAGAGACTCTACTACAGCTCTCTGGTTGAACACTTTTTCAAATTCAATCAATAAGAGCTGCAAAAACTTCGAACAATCCAAATAGCGAGCTTTTAGCCAAATAAGGCCAGCTGCTGAAATTTTGTAAAGCTCAAAACTTCTGCAATACTTATCGGAATCTATCAAAATAGGGCATTTTGGAAAGGTGATAGACTCTAATACAACTTTGTAGTTGAACACTTTTTCAGATTCAATCAATATGAGGTGCAAAAACTTCGAACAATCCAAACTGCGAGCTTTTAGCCAAAAAGACCAGCTGTTAAGATTTTGTAAACCTCATAACTTTTGCAATACTTATCGGAATCTAACCAAATAGTGCATTTTCTAAAGGTTAGAGACTCAAATACAACTCTCTAGTTGAACACTTTTTCAGATTCAATCAATAAGAGGTGCAAAAACTTCAAACAATCCGAACATCGAGCTTTTAGCCAAAAAGGCCTGCTGCTGAGATTTTGTAAAGCTCATAACTTTTGCAATATTTATTGGAATCTAACCAAATAGGGCATTTTAGAAAGGTGAGAGACTCTACTACAACTCTATAGTTGAACACTTTTTCAGATTCAATCAATAAGAGGTGCAAAAACTTTGAAAAATCCAAACAGCGAGCTTTAGCCAAAAAGTCCAGCTGCTGAGATGTTGTAAAGCTCATAACTTTTGCAATACTTATCGGAATCTAACCAAATAGGAAATTTTGGAAAGGTGAGAATCTCTACTAAAACTCTCTAGTTGAACATTTTTTCAAATTCTGCATGGAACTCAAAATCCAGTCCCTTGAATACAAGTCGAATCACCCTAAACCGTGATTTCTTTTTGATGCTCGCTGTTTTGGAAAAACGATTTTTTTCACCCATCAAATTAACCCAGAAAATTCTATAAAAATTAGAATATGATAATAACACATATAAGAACCACTAAAATAAATTTGGGGTCAAAATTTCACCTTTAGCATAGGTAACTATTTCTAACTATACAACTACAAAGATTGAATCTTTATCGCTTTATTTTGTGTTCTACCACTTCAAACTTTATATGCCATCTATTCTAGTCCATACTACTCATATGCATCTTGAATTAGTCCAAATTGTTCACACGAAAACATACAACAATAGTAAACAAAAATAACAAACATGAAGTAAGAAACCCCCACCTTAAAAAGTGTAGGAAGAACTAACCTTGTTCTTTCTCCTTCCTTGTTCTTGCTCCTCTTCAAGAACTCCACATGAAAGAGAACCCACTCTTTTCTTTTGATTTAATCTCTCTTTTTTTTTTCTTTCTTCTCTATCTTTTCTAAAATAAAACTACATAACAACTAAACATATAAGAGAGAAATAGATGAGATGATGAACACACATGAAGAATGGGCTTTGCTCTAGGGTTTCTTGCCCAAATGAAGAATGGTCGGCCATGGGTGGGGGGGAGGGGGATTTATATGTAATACCTCAGATTTTTAAATAATGTTTTTAAGATTTATAAATGAATTAAAATGATTTTTTGGAGATTTAATACACATTTTTTGAAAATTTATCTTTTTACACGTGCAAAAATTTTCTTGGGAAGTTCAAGTCAAAATTTATTTTTGGGAAAACTCATTATTTATTATTAAATATTATTTGTGAATTTTCTGGATTTTTCTGATAATTATTGGACCTATTTGCAAATATTACAGAAAGAAGGACTTTTGTACAAAATTACCACTTGGAGTGAAAACTCCAGATTTTCAAACTTTTGGGCTGGGTATAATGCCTAGTCAACTCAGAGGTAAAGAGTTTACTTTCTGTTTTAATAAATTTGGCGTATTTTGCAAGTTTTGGTAAATGAGAGTCATTTTGCGAAATTTCTATTTAGAGGGGTGAAAGTGCAAATTCATTTTTTTGGATTTTCAAACAGTGCTGGATGGTTGTAGGCTGGTTTTTTTTATAAAAAAACTCAATTAAGTTTGTTTTATTAAATTTCTATGTATGGGGATTTATATATGTAAAGGTATTTTAAAAGAGGCATTTTTACAAATTTACTCAAAAACCCTAGACACCCTTATTCCGGCCTATATTAGGGTGAGGTGCAGCCGTTTCTTTGCTGCACAACATAAAGGGATTTCTTATTATTATTCTTGGAGTTTTCAAGCGGGGATTCTTGGTTTTCTTGCGAAGGAAGACTTTTCTTATTCTTTATTTTTCTTCGGTTGATTCTTCAAAGAGGTGAGTGATATATGTTTGTTTTGTATTGTTCTTTAAATGTTGTATGTGATAATTTATATATTAGAAAGCATGTTAGGGATTAGTATGAACATATATATATTGGGTTTGATGAGTAGATGAGTTAAAAATTGAATCTTTTATGAAAACCTAGTTATTTATGATTAAATTTACATATGAATGATTTGATATTGTTAGAGAACCTAATAGAAATCATGAGTAGGTTATTTCTTTCAGATTATTTCTGATTTGATTAAGTATGATGAATGTTATGTACGAATGGATCAAAAATGTATGAATACCTTGGTGATGAGTTTGGATGAATGCAAATTTGACTATAATATTTTACAATCACATATATTCATGGGATAACTATTGTGAATGATGGTATATGAGTTAAATGAATTATAAAAAAGGCCAATGAATTAAAAGATCAAGTTTTGAGGTTGGATTGGGATAACTGGACTTGGGGTTGATGCATTATGACCACTTTGGGATTTTGTGAATGTGTGAAGTCTACAATTGGATTTGAGTTGTTTTCAATTACTAAAACGAATTAGAATTCTATATTGCGTATTTACAATGGTTTCTTGATGATTTAGATATTCCACATACACATATATGCCTACGCTCCATTTCATTGTTTTGAAGGAATTGAATTTTATGAGTTTTATAGAGATTTGATTTAATCTTGATTATTTTAGCACTGAGATAGTTTTGAACAATGTATTCCCAAATTACAAAGTAATTTTGACGCATAATAGATTCTCAAATACCCTATTCTGATATATGCACATATTCATGTCTTATTTTGAAGAAATTCAATAAATTGCAATTTTATTAGTTCGGGGTGGTTTTGGTTTGTTTTTATGAACTCCTATATACTCTACAAGTCACATTTGATCATCTTAGGAATGTACATTTTACAGATTTCGTTTTTATAAAGTAAAATACCGTATCAGTTAAAACATGCACAAACTCAAACTGTAGTCTACAGGTACGACAGTCGACCGGTTAATTTTCGACAGTCGACCATCACGATCCTTGCTGCAGTGTTTTCTTGAAGTTTTGGATTTTCATGCGGGACAGTCAACTGACCACTTTATACTGTCGACTGCCACTACTCTTATTTATGTTTTCTTGAAGTTTTGGATTTTCATGCAGGACAGTCGACTGACCACTTTATACAGTCGAATGCCACTGCTCTGATTTACGTTTTCTTGAAGTTTTGGATTTTCATGCAGGACAGTCGACTGACAAATTTATATAGTCGACCGCCACTGCTCTGATTTATATTTTCTTGAAGTTTTGGATTTCCATGCAGGATAGGCGACTGACCACTTTATACAGTCGACTGTCACTGCTCTCATTAGTGTTTCTCGAGGTTTTAGATTTTTACGTGGGACAGTCGACTGACTACAGTATGAAGTCGACTGACTACAGTATGAATTCAACTGCCACTGCTCTGACTGACGTTTTCTTGAGCTTTTCTGATATTCTTTTAAAACGATTGATTCTTTAATATTTTTGGATTAATGACCTACTGTTCTAAATATCTTTTTGCTACAGATTATAGTATTATCGAAACATTTTCTAAATATACAAGAAGTATGAGTTGTAATGGAAGTTTGGTTTTGATGGTTGAGTGTAAGTCTCTAAAGGGTGTGTGGTGCCATAGTATACCGGCAGTTTAGAGTTTGTGGTTTGGCCTATTAAGGCTTGTTGTTGATTAGTTGAGTTAAGTCCGGTAAGGTACACCAACTCTAGGAGATTCTTGAATTAATTTAATTAACTTAAAAAGATAAGGACATGCACTAGATGGTGATATGATGAAATGAGAACATGGATTATGAACCTTAGTATGCCTTGCAGTGTGAGATAATCCCCGGAATTATCGAGGTATGAGTGAAATTGTCTCCGAAATTACCTGCGGTGTGGGATTGATCTCCGAAATTAAAGGGGTCGAGGCGACGTACATGGGGTATACGTGTGATGAGGCACCATAGCTTGCGGTGTGGGCTATTCTCGAAGATTCCCAGGTGTGAGTGAAATAGTCTCCGGAATTATCTGTGGATAGAGATTGACCTCCGGAATTATTGGGGCTTGGACTAATACTCACGGTTTATCTATATCTCGTAGTAGTCATCGTACGTAGTAGGATTAGTTGCATAGCGGATGATTAAACCCTATCAAGTGGAGAACGTTAAGGGCTTGCACTGGACCTATGTAGAGTGGGATGCATAGAATCCGACAAGTATGCATTAGAGAGTCAGCATATAGCATTGATATTTTCTTAACTTCGTTTTATGCATGTTGTTTTCCTGTTTTTCTACACTTGACACTTAGTCTAGTATCTCTTAATGTTTTCATGTTCTATTTACTATTATTTCTTATTTCATTTATTCTTGCTGTTGACACATGTTGTTTATGACTTTATCTTTTATGTTTTATTTATGTTGCATTTATTTATTTTATGTCACTCACACCATTATGGCAGGACCCCTGTAGTTTTGGGAGTTAGGGTTATCTCTAGTCTCATGTTTTACAGGTAGGTGCTTATAGCTTGGGATTTGGATGCATGAGATAGAATTAATGTTATGGCTTATGTAAATTGTAAAAGAATGTGTTGTAAAAGAAAGATTGTAATTCAAGGTGTTTGTTTTTCCGCTGTGTTTTGTAATGGACTAATGTAATAAAAGTTGAAAAATATTATCTGTATTTTTGGCTATGTTTACTATATAATTGAAGTTGATGCTGGAAATTGTGCCAAGTGTTTCTAAGATATCATATTGGAAATTTGGGGCACTACAGAGATTGGTATCAGACACACTTCAATAGTAATAATAAACATGGTATAAAAATAAACCTATGTGTGGACACTAGAGTGTGAGTACCTAGGTATGGACATTAGAGTGTGAGTATCACATAGAATTAGAACAAGATGTTTTGGTTTTAGGGTATGGTTTTGGTTTTGCCATGGGGTATTGATGTGAATATGAATTGTGTTATGATGCTCTAACTTTACCCTCGTTTTGCAGTATTCAGAAAAATGGCAGGACCCAGGACCAGAAATGGTGCTAATGGTGATGGGGTCGGTAGTTCCCATGGGGCTGGACTTGATCTTGAGACTGAGATTGCCAGGATTTATCAGACCTTGATTGTAATCATGGCAGCTAGTATGGCACAGAATCAGAATCAGAATCAGGGGGCTGGACCTGTGTTTGTTAATGTTGGTCCTATCAAGCAGGTTGAGTCCTTCAATCGGATGAAGCCGCTAGTGTTTGAGGGGCAGTCTGATCCAAATGAGGCTGATGATTGGATTAGACAGATGGAGATGGTCTTCGAAGTCTTGGAAACACTAGCAGTCAATAAGGTAAAATTGGATGCTATGCAATTGGAGAAGAATGTTGGCGTCTGGTGGCAGTCAGTGAAGAGGACTTTTGGAGACCAGCAAGTGACTTAGGAAGCTTTTTTGGATGAATTCATGGATTGTTTCTTTCGTCTGGATATTCAGGAGAAGAATGCAACGGAATTCTTGAATCTGCAGCAAGCCAACATGACAGTGCGTGAATATGAGACTAAGTTCGCTCAATTGTTAAGGTATGCACCAGAGCTGATTGTTGATGAAGCGAAGAAGGCCAAGAAATTTGAGTAGGGTTTGAGGCCGAATTTGAGGTCGATGATGATTCCTTTGGGCATAAGGAGGTATGATAAGCTGGTCAGGAGAGCAGCTATGACAGAAGAGGATATGGATCAGTTCCAGAAGAAGCAAGAACCGTGGAAAAGGAGCAAGAGGCCAGCAGCTAGTCAGAGTGGGAAGAAGTTCCCAGTGAAGCAGGACAAGTTCAGTAAGCCAGAGTAGAGGGCACTTGTATCTCAGGAGGCAACTTGTTACTACTGCAAGGAGGCGGGTCACTATAGGTCAGCGTGTCCTAAGTTGGCGAAGCAGACTTGTTTTCAGTGTGGGCAAGTGGGGCATTCTAAGCTTTACTGTCCACAGTTGAAGAAGGGTGGTTCAGGCAGAGGCAAATTACAGAGGCAAGGGCGAGTGTTCGCGTTAACTAAGGATGATGCGGGTAACTCAGAGGATGTGATTCAGGGTATGCAAGAATTTTGAATTTTTATTTTTATTCAATGTATTAAGTAAAACTTTGTTTGAGAATAAATTAGAAATTTGAGTATCATTCTTCATGTAACAGAATTTGTTTTGGTTAATGGAATAAAAGCAAAAGTTTTATATGATACTGGTTCTTCGCATACATTTGTATCACCCAATTTTGCAAAAGTCTTAGGTGTGGAACCTAAGTTGTTTCCAGGCATAGTCTTGTCTATTGCAATGCCGTCAGGAAAAGAATCGGTTGTTGATTGATATTACGAGGGCTGTGATATCGAGATTAGTGGGAGATTATTCAGCATTAAACTCATTGAGCCACAAGTTCTGGTTGTGGATGTGATTGTGGGCATTGATTTGATGGCAATTTATAATGCCACGATTGAATGTAAGAATAAAGAGGTGTTGGTGAAAGCACCAGGTGGTCCCACAGTGACTTTTCAGGGGAAGATGAAGGACCCGAAGGTGGCTACAGTGGTACTTAAGTTGATGATTCCAGATGAAGTCAGAGGCATTCCAGTTGTTAGGGATTTTCCTACAGTATTCTTGGAAGATTTACCAGGATTGCCGCCATAGCGAGATGTGGAGTTTTGTATTAATGTTCATCCGGGGAGTGCACCGATTTCTAAGGCTCCATACAGGATGACACCTGTAGAGCAGGATGAAGTCAAGAAGTAGATTGAGGAATTGCTGAGTAAGGGTTTTATCAGGCCGAGTTCTTCACCGTGGGGTGCTCTAGTATTGTTGGTCAAGAAGAAGGATGGGTCAATGAGGATGTGCATTGACAATCGAGAGTTGAATAGGGTGACTATTCAGAACAAGTATCTGCTTCCACAGATTGATGATCTATTCGATAGGCTTCGGGGAGCAGCTGTGTTTTCGAATATTGATTTGAGATCAGGGTATCATCATGTTCGAGTCAAAAAGGAAGATGTGAGTAAAATAGCTTTCAGGATTCGTCATGGACTCTGTGAGTTTTTGGTAATGTCATTCGGAGTGACGAATGCACCGGCAGTGTTCATGGATATGATGAATCGGATATTGCGGCCATTTATTGATTCCTTCGTGGTGGTTTTTATTGATGATATTTTGTTGTATTCGAAGTCTAAGGAAAAGCATTTTATGCACTTGACAGAGGTGTTACAGAAGTTACAGGAGCAAAACTTGTATGCTAAGCTGTCGAAGTGTGAGTTTTGAAAGTTTGAGGTAGCTTTTTATGGTCATATCCTTTCTAAGGAAGGAGTGGCCACTGATTCTCAGAAGGTTGAAGCAGTAAGGGATTGGCCCAGGCCAACGTCAATGAAGGAAGTCAGGAATTTCTTGGGTTTGGCTGGTTCTACAGAAGATTCATTCAGGGCTATGCACAGATTGCTGTTCCTTTGACAGGTTGGCTCGGAAGAATATGGCATTCACATGGAATGATAAGTGTGAGGCGAGTTTCCTTGAGCTAAAGGAGAGGTTGACAACTGCACCTATCTTAGCTTTGCCACAAGCTGGGAAGGATTATGATATCTTCAGTAATGCATCTCTCAGAGGTTTGGGGTGTGTCTTGATGCAGGAAGGCAAGGTTATTGCCTATGGTTCGAGGTAGTTGCGTCCACATGAGAAGAATTATCCGACGCATGATCTGGAGTTAGAAACTATTATCTTTGCCTTGAAGCAGTGGAGGCATTAAGTATATGGTGAGAAGGTCAACATGTATACTGATCACAAGAGTCTGAAGTACATTTATCAACGAAGAATCTAAATCTTCGGCAAAGAAGGTGGTTGGAAATGTTGGAAGACAATCATCCCGATCAAATATCGTCCGGGTAAGGCGAATTTGGTGGCCGAGGGGCCTAGTCGGAAAAGCAGTTTTGTGAGCTTGATCACTACTCAGAGTGAGTTGGCAACAGAGATTGATCAGGCGGGTATTGAGGTGGTACTGCCAGGTTTGGGAGCGTCTTTGGCTCAGTTAAGGCTGCAGCCTTCGTTGAGAGAGTAGATTGTGGAAGGTCGGAAATCAGATGCAGAGATCCAGAAGATGTTGTAGCAGGTTTCCGATGGCAAGTTGACAGAATTGCGTGTCCAAGATGGAGTGCTATGGATGGGTGAGAGGTTGTGTGTTCCGAAGAATGCAGACTTGAGGGAGAGTATCTTGCAGGAGGCACATAGTACTTTGTTGTCAGTATATCCTGGAAGCACAAAGATGTACAAGGACATCAAACAACACTTTTGGTGGTCCGGTATGAAGAGGGATGTGGCAGATTTTGAGGCAAGGTGTCTGACTTGTCAGCAGATCAAAGCAGAAAATCAGAGACCTGGAGGTTTGTTGCAGCCTTTGCCCATTCCAGAAAGGAAGTAGGAGAATATCAGCATGGATTTCATTATAGGTTTGCCAAGGAGTGCGAAGGGCAATGACTCGATTTGGGTTATTGTTGACCGTTTGACCAAGTAAGCTCACTTTCTGTCTATGAAGATTACTTAGTCGTTGGAGAAATTGGCAGAACTGTATATTGATGAGATTGTGAGACTTCATGGAGTTCCTATGTCGATTGTGTCCGACAGGGATTCGAGGTTCACTTCGATGTTTTGGAAGAGTCTGCAAGAGCTTTGGGTACCAGAACTGATTTCAGTATCGCTTTTCATCCGCAGACTGAAAGGGTGAATCGGGTATTGGAAGATATGCTGAGGGCTTGTAATATGGATTTCGGTGGTAGTTGGGAGAGGTACTTGGCATTGGTTGAGTTTGCTTATAACAACAATTACCATGCGAGTATCGGGATGGCTCCGTATGAGGCTCTGTACGGGAGGAAGTGCAGGACACCAGTTTGTTGGTATAAGGTTGGCGAGAGGCAGATGTTTGGGCCCGAGATTGTGCAGCAAACATCTGAAAAGATTGAGTTGATTCGCAAGAGGTTGGTCGAGGCTCAGAGGCGGCCGAAGAGTTATGCAGACACTTGGAGAAGGGACTTGGAGTTTGAGGTTAGGGACGTAGTTTTCCTCAAGGTATCTCCGACCAAAGGAGTGATCAGGTTTTGTAAGGGAGGCAAGTAGGTGCCAAGGTATATTGGGCCATACAGGATTTTGGGGCAGATTGGTAAGACGGCATATAGGTTGGATCTTCCGGAGGATTTGGCACAAGTGCATAATGTTTTCCATGTGTCGCTGTTGAGGAAGTATGTGCTAGATCAGAGTCATCAGCTGGTGGAAGTGCCTGAAGGTCTACTGATGAACACAATATTATTCACATTTAGGAGCAATAATCTTAATGCAATTAGACATTTTAAAGCTCTATATGTGATATTTAACTCTTATTTTCTCTTTTCCATAGGAAACAGCGTAAAACAGAGAAACGAAGCAGATTCAGGACGATACACAGGAAATTGCAGATCATCAGTCGACTGGTCCATTACAACAGGCGACTGCCCAGAGAAGTTGATTGTCAACAGCCGACTTGGATGATCAACTATAAAATCTTCAGAAGTCTCGACACAGTTGACTGGTTCGAAGACAAGTCGACTGGTAGGCGGCAGAGTTAAAAGATAAGATATTTGAAGATTTGTTCAAATCTAATCCAAATCAGAACAGAAAAGGAAGAATAGAAGAAAAGAGAAAGAAATAATACACAGAGCAACGAGGGAGGAAATAAATAAAAGAAAAGGACTTTTCTATAAAAAGGAAAGTGCAAACCCTAATTCTCTAGCCGTGTTCTATAAATACCAACCAAGAAGCATTATTCGGGAAATATACTTTCACGCATCCTGAATCACCGAATCACAGAGTTCCAGAGTCATCATCAAGAAGCACTTTATCAGCATCAAAGAAGTAGAAAAGAGAGAAAGTACTAAGAAAGGAACGGCCGGTCGACTGTGTGACAGCCAGCCGACCTATCTGACCGAACTACATCAGTTTATTCCTTCTCTTTCTATTTCTTTTATGTTAATCATGTATTTGAACTTCTTGATTAATAAACGTCTTGTTATGTGGAACTAATTTCATAGTTGGGTGATTGAAACCGTAGTTATGTAGTGCTATATTCTTCTGAATCCTTCTATTTTACTTATTGATTGAATCTGATTGAATTGGTATAGATTTATGATAATCGAACTTGTTCTCAAAGTTCTGAGAGCAGTCGACTGAAGTGACAGCCAGTCGACTGACATACAGAACTTGAGAAATTCAAGTTTGCATTACCATTTATCTGAATCTGTTATATGAGCATATTGAGACGACCCGAATCTCGTGTCCGTAACTTGTAACAAGGGAATCTTTAGGGGTTCTTGGTTTAATCAACTTAAGGGATCTAGATCTGATACCAATTTCTAGAACCTTGAGTGTTTGTTCGTTTCCACTGTTCTTATGTTTTCTTTAAGTGCAACTTAGTAGATACCATGCTAAATACTTAATGAAAGAAACGAATTAGAGTAGATACCATGCCTAATTCTTGACTTCGGGAAACAGTACTTTAAGGAGTAGATACCATGCCCTTGAAGGGAACAAACGTGAGTAATAAGAAGAAGTTCAGAAGGTGACTTAGCATTATTGACTATTGGTGGAGATCTAAACCCAACTACTTCATAAATATTTGTGATTCAGCATTTCTTAATTTAGTTTTAATCTTTTTATTTCTTTTCAACCTTAGAACAACTCTTTATGATTCTTATTCTTTTTATTGATTAGTAAGTTAAAATCTACAATCTCTGTGGGATCGACCCTTGCTATTGCTACGCTTTTATAGACGATTCGTACACTTGCGAGGTTTTAATTTGTGTCTAGTTTATCTGTTTATTTAGGTATCAAGATTGCACAACATCTATAGTGAACTTGAGTTACAAGGAGCAGCCTGTAGAGATTATTGATCGTAAGGAGAAAGTTTTGAGGAGCAAAGTGATACCTATGGTCAAGGTGTTGTGGTGAAACCAGCAGTTCGAGGATGCTACTTGGGAGCTAGAAGATCGCATGCAGAAGGATTTTCCTGAGCTTTTTGTATGATTGTATTCTTTTGTATTATGGTGCTCTTTGAGTTGAGATGTATTTATTTTGTCAGATTATATTTTCTTGTGTAATTGTATTTTTTAAACTATTTTTTTTCCATTTATGAGATTTCATTTCCTTTTGCTTATTTTGGACCCTATTAGTAGTAGTTCTGAGGACAAAACTATTCTAAGGAGGGAGTGATGTAATACCCCTGATTATTAAATAATGTTTTTAAGATTTATAAATGACTTAAAATGATTTTTGGATATTTAATAAACATTTTCTGAAAAATTATCTTTTTACACATGCAAAACACATGCAAATATTTTCTTGGAAAGTTCAAAATCAAAATTTATTTTGGGGAAACTCATTATTTGTTATTAAATATTATTTTTGAATTTTCTAGATTTTTCTGATAATTATTGGACCTATTTACAAATATTACAAAAAATGACTTTTGTACAAAATTACCACTTTGAGTAAAAACTCCATATTTTCGGATTTTTGGGCTGGGCATGATGCCTAGTCAACTCAGAGGTAAAGAGTTTACTTTTTGTTTTAACAAATTTGGTTTATTTTGCAAGTTTTGGTAAAGGAATGTCTTTTTGCAAAATTTCTATTCAGAGGAGTGAAATTGCAAATTCATTTTTCTGTGTTTTCAAATAGTGCCGGCTGGTTGTAGGCTGGTTGTTTTTGTTTTTAAAACTTAATTAAGTTGGTTTTATTAAATTTTCAAGTATAGGAATTTATATATGTAAAGGTATATTTTAAAAGGGGCATTTTTACAAATCTACTCAAAAACCCTAGACACCCTTATTCTGGCCTATATTAGGGTGAGGTACAGCCGTCTCTTTGCTGCACAATATAAATGGACTTCTTATTATTATTTCTTGGAGTTTTCAAGCAGGGATTCTTGGTTTTCCTGCGAAGGAGGACTTTTCTTATTCTTTATTTTTCTTCGATTGATTCTTCAAAGAGGTGAATGATATATGTTTGTTTTGTATTGTTCTTTGAATGTTGTATGTGATGATTTATCTATTAGAAATCATGTTAGGGATTGGTATGAACATATATATATTGGATTTGATAAGTAGATGAGTGTTGTGCTATCTAGATAATCTAAACTAGACACAAATTAAAACCTCGCAAGTGTACGAATCGTTTGGAGAAGCGTAGTGACGAGCAAGGGTCGATCCCACAGAGATTGTAGAAATTAACTTACTAACCAATAAAATAGAAATAAGGATCTTAAAGTGTTGTACCTAAGGAAATAAAAAAAGACTAAAAACTATATCAAGAAGTTCTGAATCACAAATATTTATCAAGTAGTTGGGTTTTGATTTCCACCTGTAGTCAGTAATGCTAAGTCACCTTCTTTACTATTCTAGTTACTCATGTTTGTTCCTTTAAGGGCATGGTATCTACTCCTTAAAGTATTGTTTCCCTAGCCAAGAATTAGGCATGGTATCTACTCTAATTCGTTTCTTTCCTTAAGTATTTAGCATGGTATCTACTAAGTTGCACCATACCGTTTGGTTTTTGGAAAAGCCTGTCATCTACCAGTGGAGTTGGAACACAAAGCCTATTGGGCCATAAAATGTTCAATTTTGATATGAAACAAGCAGGTGACAAAAGAAGGTTGCAACTGAATGAGCTTGAAGAGTTGAGGCACGACGCATATGAAAATGCAAAACTGTACAAGGAAAGGACCAAGTTGTACCATGATAAACAGCTAGCACGGAAGGAGTTTTATGAAGGACAGAAGGTATTAATATACAACTCAAGATTAAGACTTTTTCCAGGCAAGCTCATGTCAAGATGGTATGGGCCATACATTGTCACAAAAGTCTTTCCACATGGCGCATTGGAGGTTCATAGCAAAGAGAAGAATCAAACATTTAAGGTGAACGGGCATAGGGCGAAGCCATATATAGAGATGGGCATAGAACCGCAAGAGGAAGATGTGAATCTTCAAACCATTCAATACATGGCATGACCTCATCAAGTCTAGCTGAAGAAAGAAAACACAGCGCTTATTGGGAGGCAACCCAATTTTCAGGGGAGTATTTACACTTTCCTTTCATTTTCTTTTCATTATTCATCTTTTTATTTTTAATCTCTCCTCCTTACTAGATGGTGACACATGCCTATTTTTTTAAATCTTCTTTCGAACATTGAGGACAATGTTCCATCTAAGTTTGGGGGTATTAGGGTTATTGAATTTTTGAGTCTTTTGAAATTTTTTTTTTAGGATAAACAATTTCTTATAAAGTAATAGTAAGGATACTTATTTACTTTAGGATTGTTGAGTTTCATAATGCCTTACAAAATTATATGAGTCATGCGATTATACATAATACACAAATGTGATACTTTTTCTGGTGATTATTTCCTTTAGATCTAGTCCTAAATTGGGTTTAAGTAAATAGAGTGATAAAATATATATATATATATTTGAATAAAGTCAATCTACTCCAATGTTTTGGGTGCTTAGTAACTAGGGGTATTCATCACCAATGTTTACCTTTACGTCAAACAGCAACTTGAAATATGAGTATGCAAAGCACTTTAAAGTTTGTGACTTGCTGAGTAACCGGGTGGATTCATCACAAATGTTTCGCATTCGCGTAAAAAGGCAAATGACAATTTTAGAGAAGAGATGTAAAAAATAAAAAATAAATAAATAAATAAATAAAAAACCTCTAGTTTGCTACTCGGTTTGTAGTAGAGAAAAAGGGGATAATCACAGATTGAGTAGTTGCATACTATAACTACATTAGTTGCACGACAAATATGATTGAGTTTGGGGATTATGAACAAATAATTGCACTGGAGAAAGTGAGTATGTTTAATTTTACTTTATCTGATATTGTTTATATTTTTATATGTTGATGCTCACATAATAAGAATTCGTGGTGATTGAGAGTTTTATTATTTTCCCTTTGTTCATAATTCTAGTTTGCTTGAGGACAAGCAAAAGCTAAGTTTGGGGGTATTTGATGAACACAATATTATTCACATTTAGGAGCAATAATCTTAATGCAATTAGACATTTTAAAGCACTATATGTGATATTTAACTCTTATTTTCGCTTTTCCATAGGAAACAGCCTAAAACAGAGAAACGAAGCAGATTCAGGACGATACACAGGAAATTGCAGATCATCAGTCGACTGGTCCATTACAACAGGCGACTGCCCAGAGAAGTTGATTGTCAACAGCCGACTTGGATGATCAATTATAAAATCTTCAGAAGTCTCGACACAGTCGACTGGTTCGAAGACAAGTCGACTGGTAGGCGGCAGAGTTAAAAGATAAGATATTTGAAGATTCGTCCAAATCTAATCCAAATCAGAACAGAAAAGGAAGAATAGAAGAAAAGAGAAAGAAATAATACACAGAGCAACGAGGGAGGAAATAAATAAAAGAAAAGGACTTTTCTATAAAAAGGAAAGTGCAAACCCTAATTCTTTAGCCGTGTTCTATAAATACCAACCAAGAAGCATTATTCGGGAAATATACTTTCACGCATCCTGAATCACCGAATCACAGAGTTCCAGAGTCATCATCAAGAAGCACTTTATCAGCATCAAAGAAGAAGAAAAGAGAGAAAGTACTAAGAAAGGAACGGCCGGTCGACTGTGTGACAGCCAGCCGACCTATCTGACCGAACTACATCAGTTTATTCCTTCTCTTTCTATTTCTTTTATGTTAATCATGTATTTGAACTTCTTGATTAATAAACGTCTTGTTATGTGGAACTAATTTCATAGTTGGGTGATTGAAACCGTAGTTATGTAGTGCTATATTCTTCTGAATCCTTCTATTTTACTTATTGATTGAATCTGATTGAATTGGTATAGATTTATGATAATCGAACTTGTTCTCAAAGTTCTGAGAGCAGTCGACTGACATACAGAACTTGAGAAATTCAAGTTTGCATTACCATTTATCTGAATCTGTTATATGAGCATATTGAGACGACCCGAATCTCGTGCCCGTAACTTGTAACAAGGGAATCTTTAGGGGTTCTTGGTTTAATCAACTTAAGGGATCTAGATCTGATACCAATTTCTAGAACCTTGAGTGTTTGTTCGTTTCCACTGTTCTTATGTTTTCTTTAAGTGCAACTTAGTAGATACCATGCTAAATACTTAATGAAAGAAACGAATTAGAGTAGATACCATGCCTAATTCTTGGCTTCGGGAAACAGTACTTTAAGGAGTAGATACCATGCCCTTGAAGGGAACAAACGTGAGTAATAAGAAGAAGTTCAGAAGGTGACTTAGCATTATTGACTATTGGTAGAGATCTAAACCCAACTACTTCATAAATATTTGTGATTCAGCATTTCTTAATTTAGTTTTAATCTTTTTATTTCTTTTCAACCTTAGAACAACTCTTTATGATTCTTATTCTTTTTATTGATTAGTAAGTTAAAGTCTACAATCTCTGTGGGATCGACCCTTGCTATTGCTACGCTTTTATAGACGATTCGTACACTTGCGAGGTTTTAATTTGTGTCTAGTTTATCTGTTTATTTAGGTATCTAGATTGCACAACATCTACAGTGAACTTGAGTTACAAGGAGCAGCCTGTGGAGATTATTGATCGTATGGAGAAAGTTTTGAGGAGCAAAGTGATACCTATGGTCAAGGTGTTGTGGTGAAACCAGCAGTTCGAGGATGCTACTTGGGAGCTAGAAGATCGCATGCAGAAGGATTTTCCTGAGCTTTTTGTATGATTGTATTCTTTTGTATTATGGTGCTCTTTGAGTTGAGATGTATTTATTTTGTCAGATTATATTTTCTTGTGTACTTGTATTTTTTAAACTATTTTTTTTCCATTTGTGAGATTTCATTTCCTTTTGCTTATTTTGGACCCTATTAGTAGTAGTTCTGAGGACAAAACTATTCTAAGGAGGGAGTGATGTAATACCCCTGATTATTAAATAATGTTTTTAAGATTTATAAATGACTTAAAATGATTTTTGGATATTTAATAAACATTTTCTGAAAAATTATCTTTTTACACATGCAAAACACATGCAAATATTTTCTTGGAAAGTTCAAAATCAAAATTTATTTTGGGGAAACTCATTATTTGTTATTAAATATTATTTTTGAATTTTCTGGATTTTTCTGATAATTATTGGACCTATTTACAAATATTACAAAAAAATGACTTTTGTACAAAATTACCACTTTGAGTAAAAACTCCAGATTTTCGGATTTTTGGGCTGGGCATGATGCCTAGTCAACTCAGAGGTAAAGAGTTTACTTTTTGTTTTAACAAATTTGGTTTATTTTGCAAGTTTTGGTAAAGGAATGTCTTTTTGCAAAATTTCTATTCAGAGGAGTGAAATTGCAAATTCATTTTTCTGTGTTTTCAAATAGTGCCGGCTGGTTGTAGGCTGGTTGTTTTTGTTTTTAAAACTTAATTAAGTTGGTTTTATTAAATTTTCAAGTATAGGAATTTATATATGTAAAGGTATATTTTAAAAGAGGCATTTTTACAAATCTACTCAAAAACCCTAGACACCCTTATTCTGGCCTATATTAGGGTGAGGTACAGCCGTCTCTTTGCTGCACAATATAAATGGACTTCTTATTATTATTTCTTGGAGTTTTCAAGCAGGGATTCTTGGTTTTCCTGCGAAGGAGGACTTTTCTTATTCTTTATTTTTCTTCGATTGATTCTTCAAAGAGGTGAGTGATATATGTTTGTTTTGTATTGTTCTTTGAATGTTGTATGTGATGATTTATCTATTAGAAATCATGTTAGGGATTGGTATGAACATATATATATTGGATTTGATAAGTAGATGAGTGTTGTGCTATCTAGATAATCTAAACTAGACACAAATTAAAACCTCGCAAGTGTACGAATCGTTTGGAGAAGCGTAGTGACGAGCAAGGGTCGATCCCACAGAGATTGTAGAAATTAACTTACTAACCAATAAAATAGAAATAAGGATCTTAAAGTGTTGTACCTAAGGAAATAAAAAAGACTAAAAACTATATCAAGAAGTTCTGAATCACAAATATTTATCAAGTAGTTGGGTTTTGATTTCCACCTGTAGTCAGTTATGCTAAGTCACCTTCTTTACTATTCTAGTTACTCATGTTTGTTCCTTTAAGGGCATGGTATCTACTCCTTAAAGTATTGTTTCCCTAGCCAAGAATTAGGCATGGTATCTACTCTAATTCGTTTCTTTCCTTAAGTATTTAGCATGGTATCTACTAAGTTGCACTTAAAGAAAACATAAGAACAATGAAAACGAACAAACACTCAAAGTTCTAGAAATTGGTATCAGATCTAGATCCCTCAAGTTGATTAAACCAAGAACCCCGAAAGATTCCCTTGTTACAAGTTATGAACACGAGATACGGGTCGTCTCAATATGCTCATATAACAGATTCAGATTTATAATACACAAGCTTGATAAACTCAGATTCTGTATGCCAGTCGACTTGCTGTCACCTCAGTCGACTGCCCTTAGAATTGTGAATAAGTTTGATTATTATAAATCTATACCAATACTCTCAGGTTTAATCAATAAGTAACAGAATAGCACTCAGAAGAATAGAAGCATTACATAACTACGGTTTCAATCTACCCATCTATGCAATTAGTTCCACATAATTAAACATTTATTGATCAGCAAGTTCGAATACATGATTAACATAAAAGAACTGAAAAGAGGAGAAATAAACTGATGAAGTCCGACAGATAGGTCGACTGGCTGTCACTTCCGTCGACTGCCTTGGAGTACTTGATCTCCTCTCTCCTTCTTCGATGCTGATAGACTAATGCTCTTGGTTGATGTCTTGATGATTCTGGAACTCTATGATTCGGCTGGTGGTGAGAGCGGAGGAGCGGGCAAAACAATGCCTCTTGATTGATATTTATAGAACACGACACAGGAATTAGGGTTTGCCACTTTTTCAGGAAAGTCCTCCTCTTTCCTTCTTTATTTGATTGGCGATTTATTTCTTTCTCTTTTCTTCTTTTCTTCCTTTTCTGCTAACCATGTGCTCTTGCCAATCTCCTGTCTCTAGCTTTGATTTGTTGGAGAAGTTATTATTCGCACATAGCCTGGGTTCAGATAGATTTGGATCTAGATGCGGATGCATCTTATCTTTCACTCCGCCGACTACCAGTCGACTAGTGTTGGGCGTAAGTCGACTGGTGCTGAAACATTTGTGGCTTCATGATCCCTCAGTCAAGTCGACTGATGTTGAGGCAGTCGATTGTGCCGAGCCCCAGTAATCTCTCTGTCCGGTCGACTGATGAAGAGCAAGTCGACTGTTGCACTGCAGTTCCCTGTATATCATCTTCTCAGTCTGTATTAGTCTGGAATCTGCTTCGTTTTGCTGCTTTTGGTTGTTTCCTATGAAAAAGAGAAAAGAAGAGTAAAATAACACATATAGAGCAGTTAAATGTCCAATTGCAATAAGATTATTGCTCCTAAATGTGAATATTCTTGAGTTCATCAAATACCCCCAAACTTAGCTTTTGCTTGTCCTCAAGCAAAAAGTGAGATTATGAACAAGGGGAAAAATAATAGTCTCAACCCATCATACCAAGAAAATGTCTCATTGCGCAAGCATCAAAATTTTGCAATCAAAATTATAAACAATTTGCAAATAAAATAAAAACAAGCATACCCACTTTCTCTAGTGCAATTGTCTATTCATAACTCCAAACTCAACCACACTTGTCATGCAATTAATTATAGTTATAGTATGTAATACTCAATCTGTGATTATCCCTTTTCTCCACTACAAACCGAGTAGCAAACTAGAGTTTTTTTTTTTTTTTTTAGTCTCTTCTTTAAGTCGTCACTTGCCTTTTAACGCGAATGCAAAACATTTGTGATGAATCCACCCGGTTACTCAACAAGTCACAAACTTTTAGTGCTTTGCATACTCATATTTCAAGTTGCCGTTTGACGTAAAGGTAAGCATTGGTGATGAATACCCCTAGTTACTAAGTAACTCAAAACATTGGAGTAGATTGACTTTATTCAATTTTTTTTGTTTTTGTTTTTGTTTTTGTTTTTGTTTTTGTTTTTGTTTTTGTTTTTTTTTTTTTTTTTTTTTTTATTACTCTATTTACTTAAACTCTGTTTAGGACTAGATCAAAGAAATAATCACTAGAAAAAGCATCACAAATTTTTTTTATGTATAATCGCATGACTCATATAATTTTGTAAGGCATTATGAAACTCAAAAATCCTAAAGTAAATAAGTATCCTTCCTCTTACTTTATAAGAAATTGTTTATCCTAAAAAAAAATCAAAAGACTTCAAATGTAACTAACTAATACCCCCAAACTTAGATGGAACATTGTCCTCAATGTTCGCACAAAACTTAAAATATAGGCATGTGTTACCAACTAGTTTGAAGGAAAGAAAATAATGTAAAGAAATAAAGAAGTGATTAAAGAAATAAATAAATAGAGAGTGTAAGTACTCCCCTGAAAAATTGGGTTGCCTCCCAATAAGCGTTGTGTTTTCTGTCTTCAGCTAGACTTGATGAGTTCATACAATGTATTGAATGGTTTGAAGATTCACATCTTCCTCGTGCGGCTCTAAACTCATCTCAATTTACGGTTTCGCCCTATGCCCATTCACCTTGATTGTTTGATTTTTCTCTTTGCTGTGAACCTCCAATGCACCATGTGG
The DNA here is from genome assembly GCA_017893485.1 of Hemerocallis citrina. Lineage (NCBI taxonomy): Eukaryota > Viridiplantae > Streptophyta > Magnoliopsida > Asparagales > Asphodelaceae > Hemerocallis > Hemerocallis citrina. The sequence goes on along the minus strand of CM030367.1, from coordinate 66,208,289 downwards.
AAATACTTTTGTAACAATGTATGGGCCATACCATCGTGACATAAGCTTGCCTGGAAAAAGTCTTAATCTTGAGTTGTATATTAATACCTTCTGTCCTTCATAAAACTCCTTCCTTGCTAGCTGTTTATCATGGTACAACTTGGTCCTTTCCTTGTACAATTTTGCATTTTCATATGCGTCGTGCCTCAACTCTTCAAGCTCATTCAGTTGTAATCTTCTTTCGTCGCCTGCTTGTTTCATATCAAAATTGAACCTTTTAATGGCCCAATAGGCTTTGTGTTCCAACTCCACTGGTAGATGACAGGCTTTTCCAAAAACCAAACGGTATGGTGACATGCCGATGGGTGTTTTGTATGCTGTTCGGTAGGCCCATAATGCATCGTTCAAGCGCAGCGACCAATCCTTTCTCCTTGTATTTACTGTCTTTTCCAAAATGCTCTTGATTTCTCTGTTGCTAATCTCCACCTGCCCACTAGTTTGAGGATGATATGGAGTGCCCACTCTATGTGTAATACCATATTTCTTCATCAAAGAAGCAAATGGAAAGTTATTGAAGTGGCTCCCTCCATCACTAATTATTGCTCGTGGTGTACCAAACCTAGTGAAAATGTTCTCCTGCAAAAACTTGACAACAACTTTGTTATCATTAGTTTTTGAGGGGACAGCCTCGACCCATTTAGACACATAATCCACACCCACAAGAATATATAAATAACCAAATGAGTTAGGAAAGGGACCCATGAAGTCGATTCCCCAAACATCAAAAAGCTCGATTACTTGAATGTTTTGCAGTGGCATTTGATTTCTAGAAGAGATGTTGCCCGTCCTTTGGCATTTGTCACAAGTCCTGCAAAAAGAAAAAGCATCTTTGAATACATTAGGCCAATAAAAACCAGATTGTAATACCTTAAGTGCTGTTCTTTTTGGTCCAAAATGTCCTCCACATGCATATTGATGGTAATGTTGTAGAATACTCATTTGCTCTTCTTCTGCCACACATCTTCTTATAATTTGATCAGGGCCAAATTTGAACAAATAAGGATCATCCCAATAATAGTGCTTGTACATAGCCACCAATCTTTTTCTTTCTTGACTTGTCATACCAGTCGACTGCCCCTGTTGTATGTTTATTTCAAATAAATGTTCATCTGAAAATCTTCATTAAGTGGAAGCACAATTCTCTCTTCCTCATGCAGTAGTCTGGACATGTGATCTGCCACAACATTGTCACTTCCTTTCTTGTCTCTAATCTCATGATTGAATTCTTGAAGCAACATCACCCATCTGATCAACCTAGGCTTATCATCCTTTTTAGCAAACAAATATCTCAAAGCAGCATGGTCAGTGAAAACAATAACTTTAGAACCAATCAAATATGATCTAAACTTCTCTACAGCAAAAATAACAGCTAACATTTCTTTTTCAGTAGTGGAATAATTTAGCTGTGCATCGTTTAAAGTTCGAGAAGCATAGTAAATAACATGGGGTACCTTATTGATTCTCTGACCTAAAACAGCTCCTAAAGCATAATCACTTGCATCACACATGAGCTCGAAAGGATGGCTCCAATCTGGTGCCATGACAATAGGTGCAGAAATGAGAAGATTTTTCAATGTAATAAAAGCATTTGTGCACTCTTCTGTCCATGCAAACTCAACATCCTTAGCCAACAAATCACAAAGGGGTTTGGAGATTTTTGAGAAATCTTTTATAAATCTTTTATAGAACCCTGCATGTCCAAGAAAACTCCTAACACCTTTGACTGTAGTGGGAGGGGGTAGCTTTGATATGATGTCAATTTTTGCCTTGTCCACCTCTATGCCTCTTTTTGACACTACATGTCCCAACACAATACCTTGTTGTACCATAAAATGACACTTTTCCCAATTCAGCTCTAAATTGCATTCTTCACATCTCTTAAGCACAAGCTGCAAATGGTTAAGGCATTCATCAAAACAAGATCCAAAAATACTAAAATCATCCATAAATACCTCGATGAACCTTTCCACCATGTCTGAAAATATACTCATCATGCATCTCTGAAATGTAGCTGGTGCATTGCACAATCCAAAGGGCATTCTCCTGTATGCAAAAGTACCAAAAGGACATGTAAAAGTAGTTTTTTCTTGATCTTCTGAAGCAATAGCAATTTGATTATAGCCACTATAACCATCTAAAAAATGATAATGACTATATCCTGCTAATCTTTCTAACATTTGATCAATAGAAGGAAGAGGCAAGTGATCTTTCCTGGTTTCGTTATTCAGTTTCCTGTAGTCAATGCATACCCTCCATCCTGTAGTCACTCTAGTAGGGATAAGCTCATTCTCTTCATTCTTCACCACTGTGACTCCACTTTTTTTAGGCACCACATGTATAAGGCTCACCCACTTGCTATCTGAGATAGGGTAGATGATGCCAACATCTAATAGCTTCAAGACCTCTGTTCTTACCACTTCCTTCATGTGTGGGTTAAGCCTTCTCTGTGCTTCCCTACTTGGTTTTGCATTGTCTTCAAGAAGTATTTTATGCATGCATTTGGATGGACTTATTCCCTTGATATCTGCAATGGTCCATCCTATTGCACCTTTGTGTTCTCGCAGTACCCTCGGCAGCTTTTCTTCTTCCTGTGCACTCAAGTTTGCAGCAACTATCACTGGTTGCGTCTGGTTTTCACCCAAATATGCGTGCTTCAGATGTTCAGGCAGCGGCTTCAGCTCCACGTCTGGCATCCTGATAGTGGTCGGGACAGTCGACTTATCCTGTCCACCAGTCGACTGGTCCGAGGAAACACACGTGTCATCAGTCACAATATTTTCAAATGCAGGTGCGAGTTTACCTGAATATGACTTTGGAGTTTCAAGGTGATGTACTGTTTCTGCTATCCTCCAGTCATCGTGTTCCTGTTCAACATTAGACAATGTTAGAGACTGTGTAATTGCAGCTTGTAGTGGTTCAATGCTATGTACCTGAAATGTTTGATCAACAATCTCCTGCACCACATCAACATTATAGCATTCATGGTCATCATGTGGTAATTTTAGTGTATCAAACATTTTAAATTCGACCTTTTCTCCATTTATTTTCATACTTATAGTACCTTTTTTAACACAAATTTTTATATCAGCTGTACTCATAAAGGGCCTACCTAGGTAATTGGTAAAGAAGATGGCATTGAAGAGTCATCCATGTCTAACACAACAAAATCTGCAGGCAATATGAAATCATTTACCTGAACTAGGACATCTTCCAAAATACCTCTAGGTCTTTTGATGCTGCGATCAGCCAACTGCAAAGTGATGGATGTTGGTTTGAGTTCCCCCAATCCTAGCTTTTCATAAACAGAGTAAGGAAGAAGATTGATGCTTGCCCCCAAGTCTAGCAGTGCCTTTTCAAAGAAGTGCTCACCAACCCTGCAAGGAATGGTAAAACTACCTGGGTCCTTTAATTTAGGGGGTAATTTTCTTAACAAAATAGCACTCACTTCCTCTGTCAAAGCCACATCCTCCCTAACCTGAAATGTTCTTTTGTGAGTACAACATTCTTTAAAAAATTTGGCATAAGAAGGAATTTGTTTAATAGCATCAAGTAGGGGGATATTAATTTCTACCTTTCTGAGAGTTTCAAAGATGTCAAATAAATGTTGTTCTTTCTTTTGCTTGACTAACCTTTGAGGGAATGGTGGCAAAACTGTTCTTTCTTTTTCACTTACCTTGTTGGAACCCAAAACTTTTGATGGTTGTGTTTCTGCTTCTTCTGTGTGTGTTCCAACCTTGTTTTCAATTGTCTTACCACTTCTCAGAATTGTTAATGATTTGAGCTGTTCTTGGCCTCTAGGGGTATGGTTTGTGAAGGGAGTTCTCCTGCCTTTCTTTCACTCAACTCCTTTGCGATTTGCCCGATTTGAGTTTCCAATTTCTGAATTGCTTGCCCTTGTTGGTTGCTTATTTGATGTTGTTGTTGAAGCAATTGAAGAACGGTGGATTCAAAATCCAACTTCTTCTGTTCTTGAACTGGCCTATCAAACCCACTTCCCGTTTGGAAGTTCCTGCATGTCCTGGTGAAGATTGAGTTCCTTGATTGTTGCTCCATGAGAAATTTGGATGGTTCCTCCACCCTGGGTTGTATGTGTTCGAGAACGGGTTGTTCTTTGGTGGAAACACTCCTTGTCCCACATAGTTTGCATGCTCCTGATCTGTGAAGGAAGACATGGGGCATGTGTCAGTTGTATGATCAAAATGAGAACAAATTGCACAAATTTCTTTTGTTTGATTCTTTACACTGCCCATTGTTGTCATTGCATTAACAAGCATATTAATTTTTTTATTCATGTTTGCCATTTCTAATTGTATGTTATTACTACCAGAAATTTCATAAACTCCCTGTTTTTTAGGAATGCCTCTTCCCCTTGTTGAGAATTGCTGTGAGTTCTCGCTAAGTTCTTCAAATAATTCGATGGCCTCCTCACCACTTTTTCTCATCAAGATCCCGTTACAAGCTGAATCTACAATTGCCTTGTTAGTATCATTTAAACCCTCATAAAAAGCTTGTACCTGATCATCTTTAGGCATGTTGTGTGTAGGACACTTGAGGAGCTTGTTCTTGAAATCCTTCCGTGCTTCGAAGAATAAATCTCTATCTTTTTGTTGGAAGAGTTGAATCTCCCTTTTCAGTTGTTTGGTCTTCTGGGCTGGAAAGAATTCTTTCAAAAATTTTGTTGCCAATTGCTCTCATGAATTAATTGATCCTGGTTCCAAAGAATTATACCACAATTTAGCATTAAGTTTTAAAGAGAATGGAAACAAGATTAACCTGATTTGTTCAGGGGTAAGCCCTTGGACACTTTGTGTTCTGCAAAGATCAAAGAAGTCTTGCAGATGGAGGTGAGGCTCTTCGTCTGGTTTGCCACTAAAGTGGGGAACCATGCTAAGTAATTGGGGGGATAGATGCATATTCCCTGTGACATTAGGTTGATAAGTAATGCAGGAAGGTTGCTCAATATTTTTAGGCGTGAATTTGTCCTGCATTGGTACTCGATTTGGTACTTCCTCAGCCATTGTTGCTCGTGAATTGGGTCTCTGTGCAGTCGACTGGTTCCGTGTAGCAGTCGACTGATTGGTAGAAGACAGCCGACCTAGTCTGTGCAAAGTGCGTTCTGTTTCCGCGTCAATAGGTAGTAGCTCTGGACGAAGTGATCTCCTTCCGTGCATCCACCAAAATCCTGTAACCTAGAAGAAAATATTTATTAATAAAAGAAAAGAAAATAAAAGAAAAGATTTACTGATTTGTAAGTTAAAATGCTAATAATTCCCAGCAGCGGCGCCAAAAACTTGTTGTGCTATCTAGATGATCTAAACTAGACACAAATTAAAACCTCGCAAGTGTACGAATCGTTTGGAGAAGCATAGTGACGAGCAAGGGTCGATCCTACAAAGATTGTAGAAATTAACTTACTAACCAATAAAATAGAAATAAGGATCTTAAAGTGTTGTACCTAAGGAAATAAAAAAAGACTAAAAACTATATCAAGAAGTTCTGAATCACAAATATTTATCAAGTAGTTGGGTTTTGATTTCCACCTGTAGTCAGTAATGCTAAGTCACCTTCTTTACTATTCTAGTTACTCATGTTTGTTCCTTTAAGGGCATGGTATCTACTCCTTAAAGTATTGTTTCCCTAGCCAAGAATTAGGCATGGTATCTACTCTAATTCGTTTCTTTCCTTAAGTATTTAGCATGGTATCTACTAAGTTGCACTTAAAGAAAACATAAGAACAATGGAAACGAACAAACACTCAAAGTTCTAGAAATTGGTATCAGATCTAGATCCCTCAAGTTGATTAAACCAAGAACCCCGAAAGATTCCCTTGTTACAAGTTATGAACACGATATACGGGTCGTCTCAATATGCTCATATAACAGATTCAGATTTATAATACACAAGCTTGATAAACTCAGATTCTGTATGCCAGTCGACTTGCTGTCACCTCAGTCGACTGCCCTTAGAATTGTGAATAAGTTTGATTATTATAAATCTATACCAATACTCTCAGGTTTAATCAATAAGTAACAGAATAGCACTCAGAAGAATAGAAGCATTACATAACTACGGTTTCAATCTACCCAACTATGCAATTAGTTCCACATAATTAAACTTTTATTGATCAGCAAGTTCAAATACATGATTAACATAAAAGAACTGAAAAGAGGAGAAATAAACTGATGAAGTCCGACAGATAGGTCGACTGGCTGTCACTTCCGTCGACTGCCTTGTTCCCCTTGGAGTACTTGATCTCCTCTCTCCTTCTTCGATGCTGATAGACTAATGCTCTTGGTTGATGTCTTGATGATTCTGGAACTCTATGACTCGGCTGGTGGTGAGAGCGGAGGAGCGGGCAAAACAATGCCTTTTGATTGATATTTATAGAACACGGCACAGGAATTAGGGTTTGCCACTTTTTCAGGAAAGTCCTCCTCTTTCCTTCTTTATTTGATTGGCGATTTATTTCTTTCTCTTTTCTTCTTTTCTTCCTTTTCTGCTAACCACGTGCTCTTGCCAATCCCCTGTCTCTAGCTTTGATTTGTTGGAGAAGTTATTATTCGCACATAGCCTGGGTTCAGATAGATTTGGATCTAGATGCGGATGCATCTTATCTTTTCACTCCGCCGACTACCAGTCGACTAGTGTTGGGCATAAATCGACTGGTGCTGAAACATTTGTGGCTTCATGATCCCTCAGTCAAGTCGACTGATGTTGAGGCAGTCGACTGTGCCGAGCCCCAGTAATCTCTCTGTCCGGTCGACTGATGAAGAGCAAGTCGACTGTTGCACTGCAGTTCCCTGTATATCATCTTCTCAGTCTGTATTAGTCTGGAATCTGCTTCGTTTTGCTGCTTTTGGTTGTTTCCTATGAAAAAGAGAAAAGAAGAGTAAAATAACACATATAGAGCAGTTAAATGTCCAATTGCAATAAGATTATTGCTCCTAAATGTGAATATTCTTGAGTTTATCAATGAGTTAAAAATTGAATCTTTTATAAAAACCTAGTTACTTATGATTAAATTTATATATGAATGATTTGAGAATGTTAAAGAACCTAATAGAAATCATGAGTAGGTTATTTCTTTCAGATTATTGTTGATTTGATTGAGTATGATGAATCTTATGCACAAATGGATCAAAAATGTATCAATACCCAGCTGATGAGTTTGGATGAATGCAAATTTGACTATAACATTTTACAATCATATATATTCATGGGCTAACTGTTGTGAATGATGGTATATGAGTTAAATGAATTATAAGAAAGGATAATGAATTAAAAGATCAAGTTTTGAGGTAGGATTGGGATAACTAGACTTGGGGCTGATGCCTTAAGACCACTTTGGGATTTTGTGAATGTGTGAAGTCTTCAATTGGATTTGAGTTATTTTCAATTACTAAAATGAATTAGAATTCTATATTGCGTATTTACTATGGTTTCTTGATGATTTAGATATACCACATACACATATATGCCTACGCTCCATTTCATTGTTTTGAAGGAACTGAATTTTGTGAATTTTATAAAGATTTGATTTAATCTTGATTATTTTAGCACTGAGATAGTTTTGAACAATGTATTCCCAAATTACAAAGCTATTTTGATGCATAATTGATTCTGAAATACCCTATTCTAATATATGCACATATTTATTTCTTATTTTGAAGAAATTCAATAAATTGCTTTTTTATTAAGTCGAGGTGGTTTTGATTTGTTTTTATGAACTCCTGTGTACTCTACAAGTCACATTTGATCATTTGAGGAATGTACTTTTTACAGATTTCTTTTTTATAAAGTAAAATACCGTATCGGTTAAAACATGCACAAAACTTCAGTCTGTAGGTACGACAGTCGATCGGTTAATTTCGACAGTTGACCGTCGTGATCCTAGCTGCAGTGTTTTCTTGAAGTTTTGGATTTTCATGCGGGACAGTCAACTGACCACTTTATAAAGTTGACTACCACTGCTCTAATTTACGTTTTCTTGAAGTTTTGGATTTTAATGCAGGACGGTCGACTGACCACTTTATACAATCGACTGTCACTGCTCTGATTTACATTTCCTTGAAGTTTTAGATTTTCATGTGGGACAGTCGACTGACCACTTTATACAGTCGATTGCCACTGCTCTGATTTACATTTTCTTGAAGTTTTGGATTTTCATGCGGGACAGGCGACTGACCACTTTATACAGTCGACTGTCACTGCTCTGATTAGTGTTTCTCGAGGTTTTGGATTTTTACGCAGGACAGTCGACAGACTACAGTATAAAGTCGACTGCCACTGCTCTGACTGACATTTTCTTGAGCTTTTCTGATATTCTTTTAATACGATTTATTCTTTAATATTTTTGAATTAATGACCTACTGTTCTAAATATCATTTTGCTACAGATTATAGTATTAACGAGACGTTTTCTAAATATAAAATAAGTATGAGTTGTAATGAAAGTTTGGTTTTAATGGTTGGGTGTGAGTCTCTAGAGGGTGTGTGGGACCCTAGTATACCGGTAGTTGAGAGTTTGTGGTTTGGCCTGTTGAGGCTTGTTGTTGATCAATTGAGTTAAGTCCGGTAGGGTACACCAACTCTAGGAGATTCGTGAATTAATTTAATTAACTTAAAAAGATAAGGACATGCACTAGATGGTGATAAGATGAAATGAGAACATGGGTTATGAACCTCAGTATGCCTTGCAGTGTGAGATAATCCCCGGAATTATCGAGGTGTGAGTGAAATAGTCTCCGGAATTACCTGCGGTGTGGGATTGATCTTCGAAATTAAAGGGGTCGAGGCGATGCTCATGGGGTATACGTGTGATGAGGAACCATAGCTTGTGGTGTGGGCTATTCTGGAAGATTCCCAGGTGTGAGTGAAATAGTCTCCAAAATTATCGGGGCTTGGACTAATACTCACGGTTTATCTATATCTCGTAGTAGTCATCGTACGTAGTAGGATTAGTTGCATGGCAAAGGATTAAACCCTATCAAGTGGAGAACGTTAAGGGCCTGCACTGGACCTATGTAGAGTGGGATGCCTAGAATCCAACAAGTGTGCATTAGAGAGTCAGCATATAGCATTGATGTTTTCTTAACTTCGTTTTATGCATGTTGTTTTCCTTTTTTTCTACACTTGACACTTAATCTAGTATCGCTTGATGTTTTCATGTTTTATTTACTGTTATTTCTTATTTTATTTATTCTTGCTGTTGACACATGTTGTTTATGACTTTATTCTTTATGTTTTATTTATGTTGCATTTATTTATTTTATTTCACTCACACCATTATGGCGGACCCCTATAGTTTTAGGGGTTAGGGTTATTTATAGCCTCATGTTTTATAGGTAGGTGCTTATAGCTTGGGATTTGGATGCATGAGATAGAACTGATGTTATGGCTTATGTAAATTGTAAAAGAATGTGTTGTAAAAGAAAGATTGTAATTCAAGGTGTTTGTTTTTCCACTGTATTTTGTAATGGACTAATGTAATAAAAGTTGAAAAATATTATCTGTATTTTTGGCTATGTTTACTATTATAATTGAAGTTGATGCTGGAAATTGTGCTACGTATTACTGAGATATCATATTGGAAATTCGGGGCACTACATTATAGGGTGAGGGTGAAGGGGTATGTGCAAGTGTCATTCCATTTCATGGTTAAAACAATTGATGTTCAATTTGCAAATAAATATTGCAATGAAACCCTACTCATCCCTAACCCTTTATTTTGATCATGATTGATCAAGAATAAAAGACATTTTTCCAAAATCACGTACTACATGATTTCGTACAAACGTACGAAATCGATACAATTCAAATACGTACATATATCTGTATGTACAGATAATTTTTATTAGTTAAAATGAATTAATCCGTACAAAAATAATTTAATTCCGAGAAATAAAAATAAAATAATTTTATTACTGGCCCGGAAGATTCCAATATCAATTTGATACAAAATAGATATATACAAACTAGTATATTCATATAGATAATGTTTATTAATTAAACCGGGTAATATCCACCAAAAATATTTCAATTCTGAAACGAAAAAAAGAATTAATATCAGCCCGGGATTTTACAGACATTTTCTCAAAAATGCATTTTACAGGATTTTGTACAAGTGCGCAAAACCGATACAATACATATATATAATTACTAGAATGTATACACAGATAAGTTTTTATTAGTAAAAGCAAGAAATTTCCATAAAAATATTTTAATTTTAAAAATAATAATAATACAAATATAATATACGACCGAGATATTACAATACTCCCTCCTTAGAATAGTTCTGTCCTCAGAACTACGTTTAGTCAGGTGAACAGCAAAATATTCATACACTAGAAAACTCGGGGAAAGAAAGCGTATATGGCTTTCCAGCTCCCAAGTGGCTCCTCCACGAACTGGTTCTCCAAAGAACCCGACCTCGATCCCAAAGCTGCCTGCGAACTCTACCAAAATTGAGATGTAACTCTTGAATCTTGGTCAGAATCACTGATACTGGCACTCCATGCTGCTTCATTACGCCTTCAATGTGGACTTCCGCTAATTTCTTTAGCGAATAAGTCCTCTTTATCGGAAAAAATGTGCAGACTTTGTCAACTGATCCCCAATAACCCAAATTGAGTCATTCATTTTTGAACTTCTGGGCAATCATGTGATGAAGTTAATATTAATGTTCTGAGATCAACTTGCTGCTTCGGTGTTTCAATCTCTGCATCTCCTGCCTAAGCCTCTGAATTGCTTTATTCGACTTGGTTGCAGCTTCCATCGCGCCAAAACTGAGCTCTAATCTTGAGTAATCACTTCAATACTGGCTTGTCTGATCTCATCATTTAGCTTCTTACCTCCTTCTTGGTCTTCGGGCTGAGGTTAATACTTCACTATCTCGATCTTTCGCGGTTCGGTAGCCACTCTCTCCTTAGAATAGTTCATGGCCTACGAACGCCCCTTCAGACTTCCAGCATTCACTTTTATAATTTGCACAAAGTTGATGCTCCTGTAGCTGCTCTGAACTGCAGTCAAATTCTCAGCGTGCCCTTCTTCCATTCCTGCTAGGTCCAACTCTAACAAATTTATACTTAGGGTCTTTCCTCTGATTTGGAGTTTACAGTCCTTATAGCACAAATTTGTAATGAGGATTGCTCCCGATGGTGTAATAAACAAAACCAATCTAGAGTTTCCTCCCGCACACATTTCAGCTTCTTGAAAAATAATTCAGACAGAAGAATATGATGAACTAAGTTTGAACAAAATGGTTGCCTCGGTTTCATATATATAAATCTATTCAGTTACAAAAGTGTTACATCATATATTACTTTTTCAATCTAAATAAAATTTCAAAATACAACTTTTAAACTTAGTTGCAACTCCATATGCACATATTGGTAATGACTCTCCTGCCTTCTTCAGCTTGCCTTTAATAAGTGCAAACTCTTACTCTTGGTGAACAGGCTCCTTTCCTTTATGGTTCATCTTCGGGGATGATCCGCTGCTACTCTTCTGAAATTGGGGACAATCTGGTCGGATATGACCAATCATCCCACATTTGTAACAGCCGCGGGTATCTATCTGAGGGTCCTTCCTTGGGCACTGGCTCATGAAATGATCTTGCTCACCACATAGGAAACAGCTTCCTGGCTTGGCGCCTCCAAGTTTTCCCTTCGTCTTCTTAATCTTCTGCTTCTGACCTCGGTTCTTGAACCATGATGCTGATGCAGATCTTTTCCCTTGTAGTCATGGACATACTGATTTCCCGTACCCAAATTCCTCATAGAATGGCATACTACAACCTCGGTGGTCCTCTGGACTTGCTCCCATTCATGTTGCAGTCGTGCCAATCTGGAATCAAAATGTTCCTGCTCCTTTTTTAGGCCTGCTAATATAGCTCTGCAAGCATCGCCCGATTTCTCAGCTTGACGACCTTTCTTGGTCCTGTACTTCCTCAGCTTCTTTATTTTCCGATGTGTGCTGGCTACTGCCGCTGTGCGTTGATCCACACTTAGCTCTTGCGGTGGTGAAGGCGAGTTTGTCTTGAGGTTAGCTTGTAGTAAAATCTCCTTCGGCTCCTCGCTCAAGATCATCGAATCATCCATCGAAATCGGCTCACTTTCTACTATCAACACATCATCGGTTAGGATATCCTCGAATACCTTCCTCAAAACACATATATACTGGGATTAGTCCAGATATAGAAAAATTATAAAATATAAGTTGAAAGAAACAACAATATGAACAATAATTGTCTACAACTAGCTAAAATTCGACTCCTAAAAGGCATCCAAGTTTAATTTTCCTACTGTGTTGGACTGTAAATTGAAGTCGGCTCTGATATCACTCTGTAACGGCTTGATTTTCATACACTGTGAAACCGTGACATAAGCCACAAATCTTTTCCTTCAATGAGCGACAATACACAGAAAAATATGAAAATTTAAAACTTTTTATTCAACACAAATTAGCACCCGAAGTTTTTGGAATATTTTATTCAACACAAATATGAAAACTAATATTTTATTCAACACAAATATGAAAACTTCTGTTTTTGGAATATCTCCCAGAGTTTTTTTTAGTTAATTTCAGTGGGAAGATATGCTGCATAAAGGATATGGATTACTAGAAAGACATAAAATAGCATGCGTCTTTAACATTAACGAAAAATATTGTTTAAGCCTCTTATTTTGCTAGTGTTTTTGCATGAGCCCCTATAAAAAATTATTTCCACTTTAAAATTCCCAGTTTTCAAACTATTTCAAAAAAACACTTAATAAACATTTATGAAATGAGTTCTAAACAAGATTCGATGAAAATACCCCTATTAGAATGTGTTATTTTTTCTTGGAATGTAACTTTTTTTTATAAAGAATAAAGTGTGTTTCTTACGCATATCTATATTTTATGGTTTTTTTGATGAAACGGATAGAGCCAGACGGCTCCAGCCATACAAATAATTATATTAATCAGAATAATGTACAGTCAATACAAAAGCAGATAGATACAAATTTACAAGATGTAAACAATATATACAACCAATAACTTAGGTACAAGATGTAAACAGTGGCTGATCGAACCCATCGACAGCAGAGCAGAGTGCATCACGATCCAGAACAGCACCATCACCGCAGTAACGCGCCGGGGACCTCAAAGCTAAATCCCCAGGAGCACAAACGATGCATAGCAAGCGATGCAGACCCAATGAAGCAGCTTCCAAATGGGACAGAGCATAAAACAGAACAGGCAAAGAGCTAAATAACAAAACCAATCAAGGAGGATTAGATAGAAATAAACAATGATGGAATCCACACGGGTTAAATCCTCAGATATAAGCCCTTTGGATCCCCAATGGACTAATCAAGAAGTCCAAAGGGAGGAGGGAAACCAGCTCCGACAATTGAGAGAAACCCCCAAAGCCGAGAGCACCTTTAATCAGAAACACCCAATCAGCCAATTATATATACAACCAGCCATACTCATCTCAGGAAAGAAGGGACATGCCAGATGAATAGATCAACAGACATAACAAAACATGATAATAATCTTCATAAAAAGGCAACTTATCAGCCGAAACACCACCACCATTGGTCTACGTCTAAACAAAAGCTAACTGATCAAATGTGCCACAACCAAACATCGATCAGTGCAATATCTTAACCATAGTGTGAAAACACTCAAGACGATAAAGACCAAGGGAAATAATAGCCGAGTGCCTCAATATAAAGTCCAGAGCGAAGAAGTATAAACATCTACAGCAATATACTAACGAAAAAGAAGAGAGATCAGTATTAGCAAAGCCAGAATCGCAAGAGAAGAGCACCCTAGAATGATGAAAGCAGTGCTGAAGCCCTCAAAAGACCAACAAAGCCAAGCAAAGCATCCTTAATTAAACAGATACTAGTTCAAACTGCTTAACAGCAGAGAATACATCCATTACAAACAAACGAAGTAAACAAGCATTGAGATTAAACAAAGCAAAGAGCTCTAAACAGCTGAGCTCAGAAAGATGACAATCAGAACGAGCTGATCCAACGCCACCGAAACACATAACCATCAAAAACCAATAAGAATTCAAGATAAAGGGGAGAGCGGGAACAGACCCAAGTATGAAACTGGGCTTCAAAACCAACACATCACCAATCCAGAACTGCCCAAACACGAAGTCAAAACATCTTGCCAAAAGCATTATAAGAGTAGGCAGCACTACCCTTTAAGCCTGCAAAAGAAAGCAAACAAAGGAAAAACTTGAGACCACACCGGTGAGCTGAAAACAGAACCCCAATAACGCAGGTAGATAGATCAAACTACCACAAATAAAAGAAAGCGAAACAGAAACAGAACATTAAATCGCATTGAGATTAATAAGACAATGGTAAGCTTTCTCCAACCTTTCACCCTTCATATTACCTCTAGCTTCCGATTTTAAAGAAGAAGACCAAAAGTTGAATAAGCGTAATAACTCATTTGCTAATGAACGAGAGGGAGTGTAGATTTGCCAGAAAATTATGTGATTTCTTTCTTTCCAAATTATCCATAGAATAATCTGGAAGGAGAGGATCCATGAATTGTGGAAATTACGGTTATGAGGACGCTTAGTCCAGCAATCGAACAGACTGATCGGAGTGTCTGACACTTCCCAGGCCAGAACGGTAATTTCCCATAGGTACAGGGTGTAATCGCAACCAATAAACAAGTGGTTCACATCCTTAGATACCGAATCGCATAGTGGACACAATTGCCCCCATGCTAGATTTCTCTTGTTGAGTAATTCAACGGTGAGGAGTTTATTGTTGAGAGCTAACCACACAAGAATCTTCACCTTCAACGGTGCACAAGATTTCCAAACCACGTCGTAGAATGGCGATTTAATCCCTCTAAAATTGAGGAATAGATAGAAAGAACGGACAGAGAAATTCTTAGACGAATTCCATCGCTAGAAGAAGTCCTCTTTCTCATGCCAATCCACATTGTTAACAACTTCGAGTAAATTATCAAACATAGGAGCTAAGTGGGAAGGAAGATTAGACAAGATGGGAATCGACCATTCCCTATGGGCTCCATTGATGCTATAGTACTCTGATACCAAAGCCAGGGGATTGGCAGCGAGGCTGAAAATGGCAGGGAAAGTGGTAGCTAAAGAGGAATTACCGATCCAGATATCAGACCAGAATCTGGTCATGGATCCATCCGCACATCCATGGCTTAAGCCACAACGGAAAGCCGCTGCCGCTTTCCAAATACCTTTCCAAAAAGGGGAGGACTTCCTGTGAGAACGTTCCGGGAAACTCCACCATGCATTGGCCACAAAGTAATTGGCTTTGATGCATCTAATCCAGGGGAGGTCCTCCCTTTTGAGGAATCTCCAAATCCATTTGCCTAGCAAGGCTAGGTTTTGGTGCCTAAGATCTAAAACCCCTAAACCACCAGCCATTTTCGATGAACAAATGAGTTTCCAGTTACAAAGATGAGAACCGGGATTGTAATTAGAAGAACCCGACCAGAGGAAATTACTTCTAATACGGTCGATTCTTTTGATAACCCAAGACGGGATAAAATAGAAAGACATCATGTATAGTGGAATGGACGAAAGAACTGAGTTGAGCAGAATTAGTCTACCGCCTCGAGACAACTGTCTCCCAGACCACACCGACAGTCTGGATTCGACCTTGTCAATCATCGGAGACCAATCCGATCTATGAAGTTCATTTGGATTGCAACATTTGGATTGCAACATTCTTTATCAAGTTCATTTGTTTGTCATATTAATTTAAAGAGTTAATAAAATTATTTTGAATGTAGAGGTTTAAATGTAAATTACTCAAAGGGCCTCTTGCAAAATCATAGCCACATGAGGGGTATAAGCGAAATCTTTCAGAGGGAAGTGAACTTTGTCTCCTCAAAGCATCTGTAGTTGTTCTAAGCTAAATTTTGGGTATTTGGCTTTTGGAAATAGAAAATATGGCTGCGCGCTGCAGTCGTTGAAAGCTAAAATATGGCCGGACGATCGATTATCTCTCGTCCCAATTTTTTTTAAAAAAAAAATTTTAAGCACTAAAAGACAAAAAAAATAATAATAATAAAAAATATATAACTTTTTGGCCTGGGACGGTAGATTAACTACCGTCAATCTTCTTTTGGCATCTAGCTAAAGGGAATTGACGATGTATAATGCTTCGTCTCTGACATTTTTTTTTTATTATTATTTTTATAATAAACGACGCCCCATTATTTATCGTCTGTTTCAAAAAAAACTTAAGCGACGGGATATTTTCCTTCGTCAATTATCAGGGACGAAATAAAATAGGTCGTTAGCTATATTTTGGCTTTTGCCAAATCGTCTGCTATATTTGGCAAGGCACTATTCATCGTACACCCAAATTTTGGGTATTTGGACGACGACTGCAGCTCTCTTTTTTCAAATTTTTCCAAAATTTGGGTATTTAGCCCACGACTACAAATGCTCTCATGAGGGTTTTATTCCATAATCATACCTAAAAGATTTGATATTTTCAAATTAGCATCCGAACTTTTTATATTTTCAAAATAACATCTATAACTATTTAAGTTATTCAAAAAAAAAAACACCCGTTGTGACCTCCTCTGTTAAATATTCGTGAAATTTATCTCTTATCGAGTTTAAACTCATTAAAAAGCATATGAATCGGCAAAATTGCCATCATCTTCCTGGTTTTTCTTTTGATACTCGTGTACCTCATCCTGCATCTTCCTCTATTCTTAAAAACTAATTGATGCGGTTTGTTTCTGGGAGACGTGTGGATGCACCAGGTGTGAGTTCTTACTCAATTTGTATTTGAAGGAGGAAGCTACTGATCAGACGACCCTTGGCTGGCCGAGCGGTACCGGTGGCAGGCTGGAGTGAGGTGAGGCTGGATGCTCGGCTCGGATCAGGGAGCTCGGATCCGAGGTCTGGTGTACCTACAGACGGTCTAGGAACACCGGGATTGG